>CM055969.1:16114375-17590000 GCA_029531755.1 Holothuria leucospilota | reverse complement strand
ACTAGAAAATTGCTTTTTTATATGAAAAAGGTGGATTCTCCATTGTGTTCATTTTGTAACATACATGAGGAATCAATCGAACACTTATTTTGGGACTGTAGCTTGGTTTCAAATTTTATTTTAGAAATGGAAAGACGGTTTCTCAACAAGCAATTCTTTTTTTCAAAACATGATGTTTTCTTTGGGTTTCACCATAAAGAGTACAGCCCGTATAATTTTTTGATTTTGCACATGAAGTACTATATTTATGTTTGCTCAAAGAAAAATGAGCAGTTAGATAAAGAAGTATTTTTTTACAAATTTAAGTTTGCTGTAAATGTTTTACAACACTGTAAGAACCAAAAGCTTTACCATGATGTTAAGAGGACTTTTATACTCGATTAATTTTTGTACATATTAACAGTGTTAACACAACATGTTTATACCAAGTTTGGAACAATACTGAATAATAATAATAATAATAATAATAATAATAATAATAATAATAATAATAATAATAATAATAATAATAATAATAATAATAATAATAATAATAATAATAATAATAATAATAATAATAATAATAATAATAATAATAATAATAATAATAATAATAATAATAATAATAATAATAATAATAATAATAATAATAATAATAATAATAATAATAATAATAATAATAATAATAATAATAATAATAATAATAATAATAATAATAATAATAATAATAATAATAATAATAATAATAATAATAATAATAATAATAATAATAATAATAATAATAATAATAATAATAATAATAATAATAATAATAATAATAATAATAATAATAATAATAATAATAATAATAATAATAATAATAATAATAATAATAATAATAATAATAATAATAATAATAATAATAATAATAATAATAATAATAATAATAATAATAATAATAATAATAATAATAATAATAATAATAATAATAATAATAATAATAATAATAATAATAATAATAATAATAATAATAATAATAATAATAATAATAATAATAATAATAATAATAATAATAATAATAATAATAATAATAATAATAATAATAATAATAATAATAATAATAATAATAATAATAATAATAATAATAATAATAATAATAATAATAATAATAATAATAATAATAATAATAATAATAATAATAATAATAATAATAATAATAATAATAATAATAATAATAATAATAATAATAATAATAATAATAATAAGCGTGGATACTAACTTAGGGCGACAGTTACATTGACTTGCACACTAAAAATTCAAATTTTCTAACCCTAACCCTAACCCTACCCCTAACCCCACCCTAACCAAATTTGGTAGACATACTTATTAGACCAAAATGAACAATTTAAGCCTATTTGCGACAATAAAATTATTTTTCTAAATGGTACCTGTTCCTTTAAGGCGACAGTTATGTGTCGCCTTAATTCCAGGTGTCGCCTTAATGTTGTTGAATTAGCACGAAGTGTCGCCTTAATGCATGATCCATGCTGATAATAATAATAATAATAATAATAATAATAATAATAATAATAATAATAATAATAATAATAATAATAATAATAATAATAATAATAATAATAATAATAATAATAATAATAATAATAATAATAATAATAATAATAATAATAATAATAATAATAATAATAATAATAATAATAATAATAATAATAATAATAATAATAATAATAATAATAATAATAATAATAATAATAATAATAATAATAATAATAATAATAATAATAATAATAATAATAATAATAATAATAATAATAATAATAATAATAAGCGTGGATACTAACTTAGGGCGACAGTTACATTGACTTGCACACTAAAAATTCAAATTTTCTAACCCTAACCCTAACCCTAACCCCACCCTAACCAAATTTGGTAGACATACTTATTAGACCAAAATGAACAATTTAAGCCTATTTCCGACAATAAAATTATTTTTCTATCTAGTACCTGAGAAATAAGGCGACACATAAACTGTCGCCTTAATTCCAAGTGTCGCCTTAATGTTGTTGAATTGGCATGAACTGTCGCCTTAAGGTGGAATCCATGCGGATAATAATAATAATAATAATAATAATAATAATAATAATAATAATAATAATAATAATAATAATAATAATAATAATAATAATAATAATAATAATAATAATAATAATAATAATAATAATAATAATAATAATAATAATAATAATAATAATAATAATAATAATAATAATAATAATAATAATAATAATAATAATAATAATAATAATAATAATAATAATAATAATAATAATAATAATAATAATAATAATAATAATAATAATAATAATAATAATTTTTTCTCCTTTATTTCATTTCATCTCGCAAATGGTAAGTATTCGTATTTTCACAATTAGGTTGGAAACGTATGGTACACCATAGGATGAAGAAAAAAAAACTTAAACTGTACAACACCAAAGAGGCAACAGAGTAACATTACAGAGATTAATTACAGAAATAGAAAAGTTTCGATATAATATACTGTAGACTCTAGATATGTGAATCATTCCTTCTTTCTTTAATGAAAGATTTCTCCGCTGTTCTGTTATATCAGCAGAAGTTATATACATTAGTTAATTGAAAGGTACTGTTTGATAAATAGTAGCATAAGAACAATACAAAAAAGGGCACTTCCAAAGAGTCAGCAAAGTCAAATTGTCCAAAAATGGTGAATCAAATAAAAAGGTTTGGACATAAAGCAAACGCTCGCTCAAGGTCACTATAATTTACTTTCGTTTTTACTTTATACCTTTTCCTTTGCTCAACTTTCAAAGCAAATTTAAATTTATGAAAGAAATCATTTATTAACGGTTTTTCATTCCTTAGTTTACAATCGAAAATAAATTTCTTCATATGCATAGTTAAAAAATTGTAAGGATGACAAGGTAGAGTATAACAAAAATAATAATTACGCTTAGAAAAGAAAAATTGCTCTCTCAAAAACAAATTTTCAACGTCTAAGATAAAGGTAGACGTGAATCTACACTCCCAAAATAAATGGTCAATGGTTTCAACTTCAGTTTCACAAAATGAACAAAGGGGGCTAGCTGTTTTACCCATTAGCGAGAGGAGTCTATTGGTGGGAAGGACTCTATGGAGGAACCTAAACTGAAAATATTGAATAGTGGGGTCAGAAGTTGATTTCCAAGGAGCATAGAAAAAGTGAGACCAATCCTCAATCGTAATATTGTCCATCGTGGCTTGCCATTTAAAGCATGCAGTAGGTTTCTCTGAAATTTTCTTCAATAAAATGTTGTAAATAAATTGTGAACTGCTATAATTACCCAACATCTTATCCAGTAATTCTTCATTAGTATTCCTGTCATCAAAAAGATGAATAGACTCCCGCCAATTGAGCGGGATACTATGTAACAAGCCCCAATACAAAGTGAAGGGTAATGAGTCAATATTATACTTAATGATAAATGTTTCAAAACTTAATGGTCTACCGTTATCGTCAAATAAGTCACGAACGTACTGAACGTTCTTCTCAAAAAGCTTAGGATAGAATACGATTTTGTCATTTATACGTATGTTTGAGTTATTCCAAATATGTTGAATACCAAAATCCCTCTGAGGGGATATATAGGAGGCACGACACCAAGCCTCTATGACCTGCCTAACAAAGTTATTGCCAATACTTTTAACGTCACGTGGACTACAGTTACACTTAAAGAAGTATTTTTTACCAAACACATTTAAGTTATAGTCAAAGAAAAATTTCCATGGTCCATTCGAAACATCAACATATCGACGAACCCAGGTACATTTAAGACTGTCAATAAAAGAACTGATATGGGTAACTTTTAAGCCACCATCACTGATTGGATTAATTATGGTGGTACGTTTTATCTTATCAGGATTCCCTGCCCAAATGAAATTGCAAATTAAGTTTTCTACCTCTTTGATAAACGAACTTGGGGGATTTGGGAGGACAAGGAAAAGGTAGACTAATTGCGAAAGTCCAAAACTTTTAACAATAATATTGCGACCAATCGGGGTCAAATCACGAGTAGCCCAAATACGAAGGGTATTTTTGAGGCGCGATAATTTGGGTTGATAATTAAGACGGTACAAATCGTCCCCATTGTGGGTGAAAACAATACCTAACATACTGACAGGGCCTAACACCACCTCGAAATTGAAATCATTTAAGAAAAGCGGTCTTCTGCTAATAAAAGAGCCAAGTGGGAAAAGTTGGGACTTAGAGTCATTAATTTTAAGACCGGAAGCTTTTCTTAGGCCGTCGAGAATATCAAGGATTCCACAAAGGCTACTTTTGTTGTGGTCTAGAATAAAAGTAGTGTCGTCTAGTAATAATAATAATAATAATAATAATAATAATAATAATAATAATAATAATAATAATAATAATAATAATAATAATAATAATAATAATAATAATAATAATAATAATAATAATAATAATAATAATAATAATAATAATAATAATAATAATAATAATAATAATAATAATAATAATAATAATAATAATAATAATAATAATAATAATAATAATAATAATAATAATAATAATAATAATAATAATAATAATAATAATAATAATAATAATAATAATAATAATAATAATAATAATAATAATAATAATAATAATAATAATAATAATAATAATAATAATAATAATAATAATAATAATAATAATAATAATAATAATAATAATAATAATAATAATAATAATAATAATAATAATAATAATAATAATAATAATAATAATAATAATAATAATAATAATAATAATAATAATAATAATAATAATAATAATAATAATAATAATAATAATAATAATAATAATAATAATAATAATAATAATAATAATAATAATAATAATAATAATAATAATAATAATAATAATAATAATAATAATAATAATAATAATAATAATAATAATAATAATAATAATAATAATAATAATAATAATAATAATAGAATGAAAAATAACGAAACTGTACATCACCAAGAAGGCAACAGAGCAACACTACAGAGATTAATTTCAAAAACAGAAAGGTTTCAATATGATACACGGTAGCCTCTAGATATTTGAATCTTGCAAACAGCAAAATCAACACCACCACCACTAACAACATCAACAACATTATCAACATCTACACCAGCAACAACCACAGTGACTACAACAACTGTGGGCCAACATTGGGAGAAAGAATCAATAGATTGTAAGAAGTTTATGAAAAGTTTGTTAGTTGATGAAAGATTTGTGAAAAAATTATTAAATTAGATCCGTCCGAAAAACACCTCATCCCACCTCATAAAAAAGATCTAAAGTTTAAAATGACTCTTGGGGTCATTTTAATATTTGGTCGAAAATCGATTGGGATGACGTCAACTCACTCCTGTTTTACGAGGAAAACTAGTACCAAACAATTCATAGCAAATACCGAACACTATGCACAACATCACGGAGAGAGCTATTTTCTTTAGTCTCAAGCAAAGGTAAATGACCCAACAGGTAAATGGTTACTGGTTTAGTTAGATTACCTATCTGCGGAGAAGTGTAATATGTAGTATAAGCTGATATTAATAGTAAATTATAATAACAATATTCCACCTAAATATTTCCTCTCATGGGAAGGTTCGACTTAAGTGGCATCCTAAAGATGAAAGAAATGTCGTCATTGACATTTACGAGTGTTATTAAAAGGGTCGTATAATGTCAAATTGAAAATTGCTGAAAACCGAGATTTCAATTTTCTTGGAAGATGCTGTTGAACTGTTGAACAGACGTCGCTATATATTTTGGTTTCAGTAGTTTTCACGCTAACTTACGTATGTTTCTCAGAACTGGGAACGCAACCCTTAATGGAGGATTTTTTATCAAAAGCCTCCTCGACTGGATCCCGGAGGGTGAAAGCGAGCGTTGCCCTCAAAGGAGCTAGGCCCTATGTCTTCTGATGGGACATTACAGAACTTCATTAACGTGACCAGTCTCTCAGCATTCAAATCTCTACGGTAAAGGTAATGAGTGGCCCTTTTTTATTTAGACTGGCTTAAAAGAAAAGTTACGGTACCACGTATAATTTAGCAATCTTATGCACGGCAAGAAAGATTTTTCTAGATAGCTGTTGGGCTGGATGCCGCTGAAGGGGAGGCAAAAGTTTCCCCGAAGGATTTCCTCTTCCGGAACGTACAATTTTTTCAGCTGTTAGAAGTGGGAGGAAAACTAGAGTACCTGGAGAAATCCATGTACAGTACAAGAATGGAGAATTCCTCAGACGGTCCCAAGGTAAAGCAAGTAAGTGCTGTCCTGAACGGTTTCTACACGTTTGTGGTGATTAGTGCTCGGATTTTGTACCTTGGTTAATTGGAATAAAGGACCGAACGTCAAGATTAAGTTTAAAGCTATAAATAAAAAGCATGGTTTCATAGCTATGGGACGAGGTCAATAAATAGTAAAAAGATCAGAATGTCTTTTATTATATAATGAGCATGATAATGAACCAACAGTAACACGTTCTTTTTAAAAACTCCCCTGGTACTATTTAGCTAGGGTAGCGGTAAAAGATAAGCGAAAGTTCCTCGCCGACTGCATGGTCAAGTAGTTACAGCATCCGACTTGCAGCCGGAAGGTCTGGGGTTCAACTCCTGGCCGAGTCATACCAACGACTTTAAAAATGGAACCTACTGCCACTGTTCTTGGTGCTCAGCTTAAGCAATGGAGTAGGGGAAACAAGCCAGTGAAACAACTGGAAAAGGGCCGTGACCGGCCCCACTTAAACCAGTTAGAAACTGAGCCGTAAAACCTCATCTAACTCTAACCCTTGTTGAGATGGCCTGGAAATCCTGGTCAAGTAGTAACACTTTCCTTGATAAATAACTTATGTGCAATCCTGATCAAATGTTAATTTTCAAGATAAACTTTAACCAGACCTCCTTGGCTACTTTCACCAGGAAAACCTGTGACCACCATCCTGAATAAATTTGACCTCTGTGTTTTTAGAGCGATGTAAAATAAAGCTAGCATCATCATTTTACCTCTTTTCGAGATATTGTTACATTTTTGACGCAAAGGGCTCACCGTTTGGGGAAACTAATAGCTTGCAGTGTACCAATATCTCATGAAACCATGACATCGTAGTATAATGTTAGTATGCGAGCATACCATTCTCCCAATTACGTCATTTTGTCACGTCGTATATCATGCTGAACCGTGCTCAAATCATGCAGCTATACAACGAATCAAGCGTGTATAAACATACTCGCAGACCATCTGTCCATCTACTTCAAATTCTACGAACGTACTAGTTACGGATGAACAGTTCACATTGCCTTTGCGGCCTTTAATACCGGAATAACGGTTTACGGCGGTTGTTCAAGAGCAGGCACGTAATCAGTTCAGATTGCACTGGTCGGAGATTTCTCAGCTCTCGGAATCTGAATTGCATGCATGGGTCATAAACAATTTTGTAAAGCAGCCTGAGTTGTATCATGCCAACTAAATGACGTATTGGAAGAACGTACCAAAGTGTGTTTTTTCATGCATTGTTCATTAATGCAAGCATACTTTTATATCAGAACATTATTTGGCAGGATCATGAACATATGGTGAGAAAGATCTACCACATTAAAGGGCTGCTCGGCGCTAGTGCTGCTACGGATTTTACAAAATTTTGGTTAAATTCACAGATTTTATCTTGTCCCTACTTCTGACACATTTAACTGTTAGCCCAGCATCACACCCAGGATCTTATCTTGGAGGCGGGGAGGGGGGGGAGCTTGGAATGTCAAACTTCGCGACACCATCTAAGCGGATCGCTACCATCTGATACGCAAAAAACGCAATAAAAATAAGTAAAATTAGTTCATTCGCCGTCCTGTAACTATCCACCTAAGATATAATTTACTCAGTGTTAAACTTCTTATAATAAGCATGCCTTCCCTTAAAAACAAAATGTCGAACTTTCTACCCCTGGATCCATAACCTCTGTTTCCAAAATCGCCAAAATGCTTAATGCCGACGCCCCTCAAGGCGAAGCACGATAACCGGGGGGGGGGGAGGATAGTTTGAAGCACGATCACGGAAGGGGGGGGGGTAGTTTGAGCAAGGCGGGTGCCTGACTCCATTCACTTTTCCAAGAGGATTTTGCAATTTCAGAAACTGAATAAAAATGTAAAATGCATTGCACACTGAAACACTCTCGTCTTTCCTCAGGAATGGCACAACAAAATGCACATATTGAAGGAAACAATTGCGTTGCACATTAAAGGCAAAATCAGCAAACTCTTGCAAATCTCCTCTTATTGCATTACAAGCACCTCTGAAGATGTTTCGAACATAATTATTACAAACAATAGGTAAAGCGAGTAGAAATCCTCCTTGAATTTTACAATTCACCAACAAAAATATTGTCACATGATCAAAATAGGCCAATCATGAACTAGAGTGACAGGATACACTCACTCTGATTGGGGTGACTGCCTACTGCCTTTACACTCCAGATCACTGCATTACTGTTAGCGCTACAGTGTGAGTCATAACAGTCACATCGATATCATGTTGTTACAAGGTAAATTCAAGCTTAGCATTGAATTATAAAATGTCAAGTGTTGTGACCTTTTCAAATATGTTAGTAGTACTATGTAAACAAAGTTTACTTCCTTCCGCCAAAACGAAGCCTTAGTTTGAAAAATTGCTTGTCATGGTATGGAAACACATGTTTTGGGGTAGCCTACGCTGCACGTGATGCAGTTTTTATTATTACTATTATTTTAGTGCCTTTTTATAACATTTTACGGAGTGCCCTTTAGGGGAATGAGTCCCATGACCCCGGTGCGCCTATGGGTAGGCCTAACGCCAGTTTCACAATTATTTTGCCTATTCCTCTAGTTTAGTGATTGAAGAGGATAACCTTCGTAATTAGGCTAATGAACCCTCTGTCTACGATCACGTATTAGTCAGAAAAAAGTCAGTGTACTGGATTTTACTGCTAACTGATTTAACCACTACCAGTTACACATTACATGTGAACGACATGATTCATCATCATGATACAGTGCACTTTACCGTCTCTCAGTTCACTTCCATTTTCCATTGGTCTTATCAACTCGGATACAGACGCCATACAATATATGAGCAAAGATCTCGCACGACCCGTGTGTCACGCAATGCATTGAATGGTTTATTTTGTTACGGAAAGCGTCGCATGTTTTGAAGGCTACGTGGTCATAAATTTGAGACAATTGACATTTGTTGAGAACTGCGAGTACCTTGATTTAACCTTTTACATCCTTTTTTCGGCGAAAGAGAAATGGTAATGACATATCAGTTTAAATGCTAAAACCGATGACATTCAGATGTGAATGAGTAGGCTATTGGTGCGCGTCCTGACCTTGCATAGAGTGTTTGCAAGTCTGTGTGCCAAGAATAACTAGAACGCGAGATTTAAACTTGGACTATCGACTAAATGATGCAGGGACGTTGTAGGTTAGGTGTACGGATTGTGTGGGAAGTTGCATTGAACTTTGGAACAATAATTCCACCCAAGCTACCCAATAGTAAGTATGAGAAAGCTTCCCATGAGATAGGCTTCGCTAGTAAGAAAGTGAAGCCTTCTGATAAGGGCACAGAAGGTGCATCTACGGAGGGGATCCGGGGTTCCCGGTGGGAATTTGGAAAAAAGAAGCCTAATAATTTTATGCGATTGTAGGGGTTTAAGCCCCTTAAAATCATAGGTAGAATAAGGGGATTTTCATCGGCAATAAACAGATTAAGGAGGAAAAGGGGGTTCAGTTCCAACTGAGATCACACCCGGTGGGCATGCGAAGACGGAAGAAATTCATGGTATTCAATGTGTGAAAACTTTCTTGCAAGTAGGCTTTACTACACTTTTGTTTAGGTATCACCACATGTCGCTGATGTGCTTGGCTCCGAGGATGCAGGAGAGCAAAGATGACCTTGCAAGTTTGAAGGTATTTATTGAGATGGATCCTTTAAGTGCCCCAAATTATGTTGTTAAGTGCACGTTAAAGGGGTAGAAAAATCTCAGTCTTGTCAGTTTTCGAACATCGAATTGGACCCGAACAGACAATCACTTTGGGAAGGAAAGTGTATAGGATAATACATGGCACCAGTGGTTCCATAGTCCCTGACAATAGATGTTGGGACAATAAATTCTGGCTTATACAGTTCCTAATCATTTGCTACTCTTCACAAAAATAAATACTGACGAAGAGCACACGTTTGGGAATATGTAACATTTAATTAACCAACGAAAGTACAGTCGGGTTCCCGGTTTAGAAATCTATGCGTTAGGTGCTCATTACTTCTTTAATATAGAAAATTTCATTTGACAGCACATGGGTGCACGACAAATTGGAGGGTGGTAGGGACGTGCCCACCATATCCCGTGGAGACGTCACTAGTCTTTACCCCCAACAAAAATTTTGAAACAAAGCACTTTAATGGCATCAAGATGATAAGTACACAATGAAAAATGTAACTAAGGAATGGTGCAAAATAATACAGCCCGACAACTGAAAGAGAAATTACGGTACAAACTAGCATTAAAGGATTATCCGTCAAAAATACTCAGAAAAAGGAGGTCTTGGGGCAATCTTCAGGAAAAGTTTAAACAATTTAAATTCATTTTACAAGTAGTTTCCTGGTATCTGACGACCAACTAAGTACCCGAACTGTGCCGTGCAGCCTTGGGAGAAAAAAAGGCACTATACCTCTAATTAGAGATTCCACATTTGAAAAACATACAAAATTTTTGATACTGTAAATAATCACTTGTATTTCGGAAACCGCACAACCTTTTTAACTTACGCTTAAATTTTAGACTGGCTATATTGACTATTGTCAGGTAAAACGACGCAAAAGAATAATGAGTACGCCGTTGCTATTAGCAACTCCATGGTGTAGAACTAGTAGGCGAAACAGTTTCTAAGAAGTATACTGTGCCTTACAATATGCGCTTGAACTTCATTCACATAAATATTTTTACTCATGAAATGGAAGTAATTCTGTGACACGAATGTAATTCCGCGACAAATCTCTTGACTTAGCCAAATTCCGTCATATCAAGGGAATTCAGTGCGTGTCAGACTGCAAGCGTAGGTTGAACTCGCCGAGTGCAGTACGGTATAGCTTTTCGAAACCATAGTCAGTAATTTTCTCCTCTATTTTTTAAGGGGGGGGGAAGAGGGTCAATACCTAACTACGTGACATCGTAGTGTACATGCCAAAGAATCTACAATCAAAATATTAAATACATTTAAATATGTTTATCATACCATAATAAAGGAAGTTAAAAGAAGTATGACTTTTTCTTCATTATTGTTTTACAGGATAGTATACATATGTGTGCAAACATGTAGTAATTTTAGATTTATTAAGATACAGAAGACGATACTAAAGTAATGATTATCACACGAGGCTCAAAATAGATACGTTCCTACGCTGTTGTCCACAGGCGCGGATCCAGAAGTTTTGAGGGGGGGGGCCCAAGATGGAAAACCTCATGTGCACCGAAGGTGCACCACGAGCGCGAAGCGCGAGTCCCTACGCGTGGGGTCCAGGGGCCCGCGTTAGGGCACCTGGCGGGGTCCAGGGGCGGCGCCCCGGTGGGGGTCCAGGGGGCGAAGCCCCCGGAAGCTCTCGCAATATTGCATTTTAAGAACACAGAAATCGGCTCCAGTTCTTATGTCAGTGAGATTTTATACCTTTTCATGTTGCATGGAATTTGATGTGTATGGCTCAGTATAAGTTACTATATGTACCTGCAGAAGTTCCGGAGAATCTAAGTTATCTTAAAACTTACACGCCAACATTATGAGCCCGTGTAGGTAACTTGAAATGATTTTTGCCATAATGAGTGTTTTATTTTCGTTATACGGTATTCGGGTATAGGACGTCAGATGAAACAATTGCGCGCGAAGCGCGCCGAAAATTTGAATTTACATTTAAAACCATTGCTATGACTAACGGTGTCAATTCCCTTTATGTGTGTCTATCAATTAGAAGGTGGGTTCGATACTAAGTGTTCAGTTTTCATAAGAAGAGGAGGGTGAAAAAATGAATATCAGTTGTTTTACATCCTTACAATGCTGACGTTAATCACGTTTATGCACACGAATAATTGGCTTATGGTAGAACCCCACCGATGAGTAATGCGAATACGTTTGGGACCTTATTGATAGTAAAAGGAGCAATTCAAGGCCAACAGTGCGCAGATCAAGCAAAAATCAAGAAATAGTGAGAAGAATTTGCAAAAATCGTGAAAGATTTCAAATGATTTTTGGTGAAAAGTGATAAAAATAAATCCATCACTCAATAAAAACGTACCTCTCTCCGTGAGCGTAAACAATTGCGCGAGAAGCGCGCCGAAAATTTTCGGTTTAGAGCCTCCCGGGAGCTGCATTAATTGTACACTGAAAAGGGGACCAACAGGACTCTCACAACCTTACATCCATATGGGAGGAGAGATGACATATCACCTTCTTTATGGACTCCTGAAGGGTATACCCTTCAGAAATCTATGACCGATGGTGCCGGCGGGAGTTGGTGATTGGGGGAACCGCAGATAACTGTTAAACCGTGCCTTTTTAGGCAGTGGGATTTTGTATACGCTATATACAAGAGTGGGAGAGCCTTTTCTTATTAGTACATGAGAGTGCAATCCCAGGAAGGGGTTTACCCTCCCCTTTGAGAAATTTTTGTTAATTTTAGGGGGCCTATGTGCAAAATGGTGGTATCTTTGGGTCATTCTAATGTGATTGTATGTTTAGAAAATGTCCACAATGTAGTGAATTCTAACTTTTGTTCGGGTGAAAAAGGGGAGTAAGAGACGGTTAACATATTGTCTTCAAACCTCCTTAAGCCCCAGGAAAAATCATGGGCATGGATCCATCTCCAAAAGTGTGTGTGTGGGGGGGGGGGGGGACTTTTTCACATTTGTGAATCACCGTCCTGGTGGCGTGGAAGAAGCAGTTGGTGGTAGCCAGAATTTAGGTCACGGGGAGGCAATAAGTTTCGTGATCTTCGACATGGGGGAGGGGTCTAAGGGAAATTTTTCTAGAACTGAATGCACTCAGATGCGATTTGGTGCAACAAAAGTGTACGATTTTTAGGTTATTTTTCTTCTAAAAGTTTCCTTTTCCTAGGCATAATTGCAGTCTGTTCCAACATTTTGAAAAAGTGAGGGGGACGTTTTTAAGAAGTCCCCCCTTCCAAAAAAGCGAGGGGGACGCGCCCCCCCGTCCCCCATGATCCACGCCCATGGGAAAATTGTACACGCAATTATACCTGCGTGGAGTCCACAGAAACATTCTTGGACTATAATAAAATTTTTCCTTCACATTTTAAAAGGATATCCAAGGTTGTCAGAGAACAGTATAAAGCCTCCTGGGAGCTCTAAATTAGTTACAGTATACAAAAGAGGGACCAATGGGATTCTCACTACCCGACATCCATATGGGAGGAGATATGATATATCACCTTCTTTTTAGGTATAGCAAGAGGGATGGTGGACAGGCAAAATTCGTTTCAGAAAAGATTTTCATCATTATTGAACGTCGCGGTAAAATGTTTGGAAAATAAGCAACGGCAATTACGTACTTTCAATCTTTCAAATCATGTGCTAGACTAGATAAGTCAAAGATCCCATAATGATGAGAGCCCTACAGAGAAGGAGATGTGCTTTTTAGAAAAATGTTGCATTGGAATAATTTCTTGCGTCATAGCTTTGTCAATGGTATATAAAATCGGGTGTAAATCCTGTCGTATGCGAGCGAAGCGCGCCGAAAATTTGAATAAAGTATTAGTCCATGACAAAACCTGCATTTCAGAACCTGCATCGGACACTGTCACTTTCCCACCAACCTATGCTATTCAGAAACGAATCTTCTGACTGAGAATTCTGAAAAAGCACTTTTGCTCCTTTGTTCCCCCGTGAGTAGTTACCGAAAGCTATTGATAATAAGGACAACTCTGACACAAGGCTTGACGCTAGCGGAGCGGTGCGAAAATTTGGAATTTGTCAAGAGTTTCCAAATTTGATGATAGTTTGAGAACAGTTTGTGAAAGAAAATGGTTAGAACAAATAAACCAGTGATCAAAAATACATCTCACCCTACACCCTCCACAGAAATCTGTAGCCTAAACGACTTTTGGGACCATTTTATAAATTTTCAAGAATCAATGGGGGAGGGGGACACACGTCACCCATTGCCCACTGTGCCGACGCAACTGTCTGTAGCTTAAAAGCCTTTTGAGTTCATTTTAAAACTTTTCAGACAGTTTCGAAATCGAATAGGTTATGCACGCCGCTACTTTGCCTGCAACAGCTGGTGCCACTGTGCACAATAGCACGTCACCTGACAGCTTGTCTTCTGTATTCATTCTGCAAGGTCTGTATGGCGAAAACTTTGCCTCTCAATCGGTCTAGATTACAAAAAATTTCACTCTTTAACACAAAATTGTTACTAAATTTCAGTGCAGCTAGCCGATCGAGCCCGTACTACATATGTCACGATGTTTACTTATTTAGATCTTAAGCCAAGGATCATTACTCAGCTATTCACCTGTTTTCGAACATTGTAGCGCTCCTTTCGTCGCCAACCACTTTGAAAGATATATAAAGAGATAATCCAGCGATAGCTCCACCCAACCCCTACAGAAATATATACTTTGAATACGTTCTTAGACACTTTTATTCATTTTTGCTCTTAATTTTTCTTTCTCCTTTTCTTTTTTTCTTCTTTTTTTTTTCTCCTTTCGTTTTTTTTTTCGTGGCGAGGGGGGGGGGCCCGGGCCCCCCAGGCCCTCCCCCTGAATCCGCGCCTGGTTGTCCAAAATTACTCTAAATCTGAATATACTCTCATGTAGTAAAAAATCAAATTTTACGTTAAACTGGTCAATTTATTCTATTAGCCTAATTATGCGTGAATGTATTATACATGCAAAGACCCACATTCCTGTTGATGGGGAGGATACACTGTGTACCCCCCCCCCCCCTTCCACGCACACACACACCTTACACACACTCAAACTATTTAAAGATATTTCCCTTGACTTTTATATTTTGACACTACAGTAAATTTTGTTTCAATTTCTCTTCAAGACCCCCTCTCCCCTCCACTTTTCACACTTTTTAACGAGAATTTGAGCTACTTTGTTAAAGATACCGCCGACTTTACATAAAATAGTAAAACAAACATTCACTTCAAATCATCTGCCAGTTTTCTGACAGTCTACACAAATAACACCCAGATACCAAATAAATTCTCACATTAAGGCAACACAAGACCAATTGTTGATCACGTTCTAAGTGCTTTAGAAATTGATTCTCCTTTCAACTGCTACAAGACCAGGTTTCTGCTTGCAAAGTTAAAGATTGAGGGAAGATAATAACACATATTTCCGACTAATGGTTCAAACTATAACTTACGATTCCCATGTAACAGACTAGCCTGATCTAAGCATTCTTACGAAAAGTTTTGGATATATCAGCATTTAAAGTTTTACTCAAGAAAAAGCTGAATGCAAGAAGGAGTGATGTCATGTACTCACATTCCTAAGTAATACATATTTTTAGTATTTAATGAATATTGACCTCGGGTTTTAAAGGGTCACGAGTTTATGAGAGGGGTAGGTAATTTGCCTCTCATGTGGTCACATTGCTAAAAGATAAGCTTAGAAGTAAATGTTAATACTAAACAAAACCATTGCAAAGATCGCACTAAGCAATAACATGTAAATTTGAATAGTATGTTAAATTTTAAGGTCCTCTTCAGCATTTACTATTAAAATATAAATTCTCGCTAGGGACATTTGCTCACCTTAAATCTGAAAAAACTTTTTTACTTGAATTTAAAATTGAAATTGTGTATTTGTTTATATATTTGCCAGCAAATTAGTCAACCCAAACGCGGGTACTCACACAAAGATCAGACATTGTCACACACTGGGACAGAAAGGGTGCTCTTGAAAATGACGATGCGTTAGTTCATATAAAGGAGACGCTATTATCATTTTGAAGAGGGAAGCTTGCTTCTCTTTTGTGTCTACCCATGCTGCTCTTACATCAACCTTTGATGTTAGAATTATATTAGCAAAGCATTCTCACCATGGAGTAAATTCTATTCAAGACTCAAATGCGAAGCAAGTGCAAGAATGTGGTTTCCCCTCTTTTCAATTATGTTGGAATAATAACATTTCTTTGAATGAGTCAATCACTTGTTTTCAAATGTAACTCCAGATTTTAGGGGTCTTTGATTATATCTCTAGCAATGAGTTCTTTCATAATTTCATTGCTACCAGCGTAGATAGGGTATACACGGCTGTCAGTGAAGGATCTGGCAATGGTATACTCCCACATGTATCCCCAGCCACCATGAAGCTGAACGCACTCGGTCGCCACTTTACAGGCTAGGTCTGTGCTCCTGTGGAAGGAAGAGAAGTATGCACAAAACATGTTTTGGCATTTAGTGGAGATGAGAGCTTCCTTAACACGTATTTTGCTGATAACTAATACGATTGCTTGGACTCGCTTGCTTATTCAGAGACTGACCTGACATTTGCCACAAAGTCTCAGTCTTCACCACGAATTTACCTCAAGACTAAAATACAAACCACGGTGCAAAATATTTGATCATCAAACTGAGAAGTTAATTTGCCTAACAAAGATAACTAGCATTGGCAAACTACTCATCAAAGCTCAAAAGTTAAAGTCAAATTCAAAGGGAACTTGCATCATCCAAACATATTTGGGAATATCCTCATATCTCTATTAACAATTGATGGCTACTCTTTGATTGACATAAATTCAAGGAAAGGATCACTTTGATTGGTCAATGGTGACTTGTGCAACAAGTGGTAAACTCATACAGCTCACACACAGTAGTGTGTGGATATGGCTTTGGGCAGCTAAAAGTCATAACAGGCTACAGTAGCTTTGACAGGTGTACTAGACAGGAAATTTTCTTTTAAATTGGAGGAGGGGCTAGAAGTAAACTTAGTAGGAAGGTATTTTCTGTCTGGGATGAGATTTGTTAATAACCTTTATAAGGGAAAATGCAGTCCCCTCAATTTGTATTAGTGAACTCCGTCATACTAACTCAGGCATGGGCGGCGATCCCGAGGGATAGGAGGCATGTCACCCCAATATTTGACCAATTGACTTTGATTTTTTACACATTCAACGAAATATTTGCGGAAAATGAGCTCATGTCCCCCAATAGACCCTTTTCCAAATAGCAATTACAAAGGATTGTGGGACAGTGTTTTGGTCTGCATCATTCCTGACCACTGTAAAATGCCACTGACAAAAATAATGCACACCAAAACTCTATCCTACAATCCTTTGTAATTGCTATTTGGAAAAGGGTCTATGTTGAGAACAAATCGCCGGTGCTGAATTCAGGAATAGTTCCTATCAATCATGTGAAAATATTATTGTTACTTATTTATAAATCCTTGGTTTACTTTCAGTATTTACACAGAGACATAATGAAAGATACTTATGAGTGAAACGAGGGGAGATCTGAAAGATTTAACAGATCTTTTAAAATTAACTAGAGGTGACGGCTTTCTCCCTTTAAAGCAAACCCAAAATGGTGCAATGTAAAGCAAAATATAAAATAAAAAAGAAAAGAAGTAAAGAAAATGGACAGAAAAGAATCTTAATGAGAATTGCAACGACGGTATGACTGTATGATAAGGACACCAAACAAGTCGGGAAACAATTTGAAATAACTTACCAATATTTAATCATTGATGCCATTGTTGAATCAAATCTACCTTCATCTTGAAGTTGTATACACTTGTCCACAAAAGCTCGGCTCACGCAAATCTCTGTTTTTAATTCGGCCAGCCGATGTTGAATTGTCTATGGAGAATTAGCGAAATATCGAATTATTCCAAAATTGAGTTTTGAGACTTGGTATATGGACGTGGTGAATTAAAACGATACATTACATAAACTCAGAGAGAGTCGAAGGCTCCATTACAGTCTTAAGCCCCCTTCACACTGGAGCTACGTCAATGGAGTTACCGCCACGTCAAACGAAAAACGACCAAACGCAGCGAGAACTCCTAGAGCGCACTGAGGACTTAGTGGGAACTTTCATTAACGTGGCGTGATCTTCGTGGTCTTTGGAGAGTAGTTTTCTGCTACGTCAATTTTGAACATGTTCAAAATTTACGTAGCGCATAGTCCACACAGGACGCAGCGACAACTTAATAGCAACCCCACGTGCGTAACCTGGACGTAGTGAACACGTAGTACAGACGGCTAGAACGTAGCAACGACTCAGCGACAACGTCGCCAAGGCCAACTGCCCGCCCAGTAGGCGTGGCCTAACGGCACTACGTTCTCCTCACGTCAGCGCTAGGTGCATTTTACTCTAAAGAAGACTTTGTTACGTCAATACTACGTATAGGCTCGGCTGTACAAGTTCATGGCAAGTTCCCACTACGGCAATGGAGTTTTTATGACACCAACCCTCCAAAAGAACAGAACCTTATTACGGCCGTACCACTTTTGTTCCAAAACTATGTTTGTGAACACCCTGTGCATCAGTTTTCTTTAAAATATGAATCTGGACAGGCATAATAATGAGATTCTTCAGCAATTTGCTGTGATTTTGAATCAACAGATTTTAGATGAACAACTGAAACTGATTATTCTTAGAAAAAGAACTAAAAGAAAAGGAAAGAAATCCAGATCTTCCTGGGTGCGTCCATGGTTGCATGCTGAAAGAAGACTTCTTTATGGTCATTATGACTGACTGCTTGCAGAACTGAGAATGGAGGATCAGCGGTCCTTTTTTAATGCCTTGCAGGCATGATGTTAAAAATGTCTGCCCGATGTATTCGTGGGATGCTCTTGCACTGCTGGAGAATAAATACTCTGGCGTTACAGAAAGTAGTTCATGCTGTTGTCGTAGTAACAACGAGTCTCGGGCAGCGCAAACGTAGCGGAGACGTACTGGAAACGTTCGAGGCGTGGCACGTGCCGCATTCCTTGCGTAGATAGAACGCAGTGGGAACCCCGCCAACGCATTAGGAAATTCCTGAGCGCAGCAAGAACGTATCAGCGACTTGACACCAACGTAGCTTGAACGGGGGTTTTTAAAAAAATCTTCTTGGAATTTTTCAGGACCAAGAAGTTCTCGCTACGTTTTACTAATTTTTCTCTAAAATCGGAGAGCGTAGTGTGATCTTTGTCCAGTGTGAAGGGGGTATGAGTCTCATGGTTCCGTTCTTACACCGAAAGTATGTGTCCCATAGAATTAGAGAATCTTGTTTACAGATGACTTGCAAAGCCTGGGTGGGGTAGGGACTTGAAAACGGCACTTATGAGAGCGTTATGGGACAAACTTGCCTAAGACCCTCCTCCAGGCCCGTAGCCAGACAAGGTACTGGAGAGGACCAGAATTTTTCCAGGGGGGGGGGAATTTTTCAGGGGGGCCAAATGTGTACAAATGTATTAAGTCAATGGTAAGATTTAAACTCTCTAGGGGGTAAAAAATTTCAGGGGGCTCGCCCCTGGCCCCCCTTGACTACGGGCCTGCCCCCCTCCCCGGGCACAAGTATCCCAAGGTTAGGGATCGGAATCGTCCTGGTGAGTTGTCCAGCAACCTTTGCGAGGGATCTTCCTCTACGTTGGTCCATCATGGTTTGAGGCATTAAGCTCCATACACCTTCGCCAGGTGAAAACCATGTATATGGACTCCATTAGCAGGGTTCCCACATGGGAAAGGTGAGCACGATACTGCGGTACCGCAGAAATTGCAGAATATAGCTAGTTGCAGTGCTGAATATCGCATCTAATGGAAATATGGATGCTGCGTGCGCCTTTTCTAATTTGGTCTACTATGAGCCCATGGCGGATTGCCATGGCGCATAGACATGGACCAAATTAGAAGAAATTGGCAGACGATAGCTTCCCAGCTGGAGGTGGTTAGTTTTTGAGTAGTCGACAAACCACTCATAGTCCTGAACACAATACTCCATAAATCATAATCATCTCCTTGGAGGGTCAACAGGATAAGTAATCATTATCATCTATATGGAAATAAATTGTTCTAAAGTTAAAACCAGTTTCATATTCATACCTGTAATTTGGACAGGGTTCTTCCGAATGCCTTTCGCTTGCGCACGTAATCACGTGTAATCTCAAACATGTACTCAGCATGTGACTGAGCCTCTACAGCAACAAGGAGCCTTTCTCGGGGTAGTTGGTTCATGAGGAGATAAAACCCTTTGTTTAAGTACGATTCTCCACCAAGAAGTGCAGAAGATGGAAGACGGACATCATCAAAGAACAATTCAGCTGTATCCTTGTAAAACAATAAAGAAAGATGACATATTTTAACAACAATTTCATCGCAAATCATATTAGAAAATGAACAATGAGTTCACCTTTCAAGGCATGTCCAGCCTAGCATTATAATGCAGCACGTGGTCATGCTATTATAGGGTAGGGGTTCCACCCCCATTAGTAAATGCTAACACGAAAATAAATAATGCTCCAAAAAACCGGTTTTGGGGAAAATATTCTGATAGGACTCCCCACCTCTGACCTGCAATCCTCATTACGAAGAAACGCCCTGAGTAGAGCACTGGACACCAATCCTATAAGAAGGGCTTTGCAGTTGGGCGGTGCCTCCGACGTCTTAAGGTTGATGAGGTCTTCCCCCTTTTCCCCACTTCCCAGTACCAATTTTTGGGGGATACCCACTAGATCGAAGGTTAACCGAAGATCCTCTTGACCAAAAACTACTTTGGGTTAGAGATAGGATTCTGGTTAATAACAAGGTTAGAATTAGTCTAAGGACTAGCCACGGGTAGGATTAGGGCTTGGTTTAGGATTATGACTAGGGTTAAGATTAAGTTTGGAGTTAGGATCTGTCTAATGAATCTTCGATCTAGTGAAACTTCAATGTAGTAAACCCTGCCCAATTTATTAACCAACGCTGTGAAAATCCCATCATCATGAATCAAGAGGCAGGTGAAAATCCGTCCCAAAGATTAAAATGTCTTAAAAGTTTTTACTTTAAGTCATCAGTAAATGGTCGAGCTCTTATGAATAAACTTACGAAAGATTTTTGGCCAATTTTGTCTAAGATTTTGCCTTTATTGAAGCCTGGCATGCCGTCTTCAACTAAAAAGAGAGATATTCCGTGAGCTTTCTTTTTTGCGTCAAGGTCCGTAATGGCGACCACGATCACAACACCTGACAAGTAACCGTTAGTTATAAAAACCTGTTAAAGACACAGAATGTAGAAAGGTAATAGTAAACCCTTTTTGGCTGATTTTAAGTTACAAAACCAGCCTGACACCTCATCATCGTCATCGTCATCGTCATCGTCATCGTCATCGTCATCGTCATCGTCATCGTCATCGTCATCATCATCAGTTTCGATGTTGCTGGCCATTGGCCATTTCATCGCTCAGGAAAAGTTAAGTTCAGATGATTTCGGGGGAAGAGTTCATGAGTGTTACCAATTTCTTTGTGTCAACAGATCAAGAGAAACAAAAAATGATGAAATCGTCCTCCACCCCATCCCTCTTCTGCCATTTCTCTCCTAAGTGATTAATTGTCAAGTGAGTAAAATGATAGCCCTGGTCGCTCATGTCTAATACTATTATATAGACAAAGAACAATAGCTTCCACGTTGAATTCCACGCTGAACTAAAGACACTTTCTCTGTGTTCGTCCATAATGACGAATATTGACGAGGTAAGAAGATTTCACTAATTTGCTTACAAAATTATCAGTATTTAGACTCTCAGTATTTAGTCTCTCCCACAGAAGATAAAGAAAGAGAAGTACGTAGGCTCTCAGTAACTGGTTAATATGTCCAACTTTAGCCAGGAACCTAGGTAACTTTAGCCAGGTAGCCTATGTAAGTTACCAAGGTTACCTGGTTAAAGTTGGACATATAATAACCAGCTACTAATAGCCTATACTTCCTTCTTTATCTTCTGACTGTAGCATATATTTTGATTTTAAAATCAGGTATTATTTGAGGTCGTGAAGATGTTGAGGACAGTGTTGACCTTGTAGTTAGTTAGTTAGTTAGTTAGATGAGGTTTAACGTCCCAGTTTCCAACCAATTGGTTCAAGTCGAGACAACCACGGCCTTTTTTCCAGTTGTGGCTCACTGGCTTGTTTTCCCTACTCCATTGCTTATGCTGAGCACCAAGCACAAAGGCAGTAGGTTCCATTTTTAAAGTCTTTGGTATGACCCGGCCAGGATTTGAACCCTAGACCTTCCGGCTGCAAGTGTTGACCTTGTAAGTCTGAATTAAGGCGATATGTAATAGAAGGCTATCACTGAGCAAAACATAGTAATTAGGCCATGTTCAATGGACTGAGGCAGGTATTTATGGCACACCCACGTAATGTGCATACCTTTTGACAATTAGTTCAAAAAAATGACGCCTATGTGGTGTGCTTGGCCAGTTCTCCACTAACTGCACAATGATTGTACGGCAAGTAATTTCAAAACCAGCGTCGGCTAATTCTTATCCAATGTTTCCAAAACTTGCAAAACTGAGAGATATTCACAAACCTTATTCTAATAGCTCGTGTGATTTAGCAAATTATAAGTATATTGAGGCTTAGACCATGGCACGTTGCGTGCTGCTCAAGTGGAGAGATGGATGAACACGTAGTTTAGGGATCTTGCCCCAAGAAAGGCGAAGAATGGTACTGTATAATTTGCAAAGAAGATCAGGAGGTTCACTACTGGAGAGAAGTGAATAAAAGTTAAATACGGAGAATTGGCCTATGAATTCTGTGCCATTAATCAAAGATCGCCAGAAAAACATCCATTTTTTATTGTTTTAAAACGCAATGGCTGTGGCAACGGTGACAGACGGGTGAACATGCGTCACAGTTGTGGGGAATATGGACACTTCAAGCTCCCATATGTTTCCCTCGTGCACATTCTTGTCATTACAAATATTTTGGTCATTCGACGTTTCTATTGTATATTATGTACCAGTTTACAAATTTATCACTTCATTTGTTTAAAAATATGTGCGGATCGGCCTTCATTTGAAAAAAAAAGCAGTATTAGCCTATTGTCAACTTTTTTTCGGAAGCGGGGAGGAGCGGAGCTTTTGTAGGGCTGGATTTTTTAAGGGGCGGTCGCTATGTCAGGGGGCAGCAATTTCCACTCGGGGGCGGTCCGCCCCCTAAAACCCCTTGTGGAGAACACTGAAAACATACTTCCAGATACCAACAACTTCGCCTTTCCCACCCTATTTCCACAAAAAGACAGACACATACACACTTACACACATAAATGAGTCAGCATTATCATAGTTGTATACACATGCATGCAATAACTTCCTGATGCTCTTACAGACCAAATTAAGTGTTTGTAAAGATGCTGATAAGGAACTAAAAAATCTTCCTAAAACTAAGATCTTTTCATGGTACAAGTCCTCATAACCTGCAGTACAGTAGACCTACTACATCAAAGAAAACTATAGGCTTTATTACATGGCAAATGCCATTGCTTTTGGGAGAATTATGAAATTTAAAATAATATGATGAAGAAAAAGGCTGGACTTGATGGACTCGACTTCAAGTCCAATCCAAAGTCCGAGTCCAGAAAGCTCAAGTCCAAGTCAAAGTCCGAGTCCAAAAAAAGCGGACTTAAGTCCGGACATGAGGTCAAGTCCGGACTCGAGTCCTCCAGCCCTGATATTATGTACAACAGTTCATGAATAAACCAATTTGAAGTTAGACAGCACAGCGTAGGTTCTTGTGTATGTTACTTAAGGAATCCATAGTACCCCTCCCCCTTTTACAAGGAGTCCATAGTCCCCACCCCCTTTTACCTTACTGTTTACCTTCACTGGGAAAACTAGTTGCAACAGTGTTGCAACTCCGTGTTTTCACGTATCGGACATTCAGTCTGCCGTTATTACGCCTGCCGTGCCACAGAAGATTTGTTAATGTAACATACTCGTATTTGACTGCTGTTATTGGCCCTCCTTCTCTTTGGCAAAGTTTAGTTCAAGCCACTTTGAAATGATCAGTGGCAAATCATTGAAACGATACTGTAATTAATGCTTACCTTACTGCCGTTGAGAATCCAGTCTTCACCATCCTTTTTCGCATATGTTTTGATACCTTGTAGATCACTGTAACAAAAAATGGCGCCTCACATTTTGAAACTGTTAACAATTGTGAACTTTATTACTAAAATTTGTGATATTGCTCAAGATCGAAAATTCTTTATCGCGTGAAAACAAGACTTGAGTTTAGGAATAATTTCAAGATGGGTGAGGGTTTTGAGTTCTAAAGGCTAATATATGACACTATCTAAACGGAATACCACCATCAGTCGATGCGTAGCGTGCCGATTTTTTTCTTGACCTAAATGCCCACAAGATTACCGGAATGGAGGCAGCTGCGCCACCAGTCATGCCCCCGTCCGCTACTGTACTAACGTTTATGCACACGCATAGCATTTTGTCCCACATATTTGCTTGCCCCCTCTCCCCCCCCCCACACTTTTGAAATCCTGGTGTCGCCAATGATGGTACTTCCCAAGCCTTGTAACAGTGTACCTGGTACGTTGCGTTTGAAATATGTTTTGTTTATTGACATTCCGTGTTTAAGAAGTTTAGAATTACCTACAATGAAAAATTAGAAAAAGTTGGGGAATGTTGTTACATGCTTAATGTGTCCATCTGTTAATCTTTGGCCTCGGTAAAGTGCATTAAGGGTGGAGTCCCACCCCACCCAGTTTCTACTGTTTTTATAGATACTTCACTCGTATCGCTCTACTTTGAGTGAATGTTCACTCCACCCCGTATAAAATTCACTCTTACTAGGAGTGGCCCCAAACTACAGTCTCTTTTGGAGTGAATTTCACTCTTTTGCATTTAGAGTGTGCATGATTTAAGGGGGACCAGATGTAGCACTCTTTTGAATATTCACTAACAATTAACCAGTCTTGGAGCCACATATTCTATGAATATCCAAAAGAATTTGTTCGGTATTCACTTGGGCAGGCTTAGGGATGTGACTGAACAATGAATATGCGGTACAGCCCGCCACCTAGAAGTAGAAGCCTAGCAGCCTCCATCAGTCCGTATTTTGCACGTTTCTTATATATAAAAGATATGTGCCCCAGTCACAGAGGCAATCTCTTCTGCAAACTGAACGCTTCTAAAGATCGAGAATTTCTTTGTATCGTTCGGAGTCCTATCCAACTATTCCCTCATCCCATTTACTGACCAACTTTTTTATTTGGGCAATAGTTTTTTGTCTTTGAAGTGACCAAAATAGAAACTTTTGAATGTCGATTTGTACATTGAAGGTCCAGACACAGGGTTCCTAAATATTTTCGTTTGCGGGTCACATATTTCATCAGGAACATCTCGCGGCCACAGACAGGCTCGTAATTTTGTTTTAGAAGCCTCATTTTGAAATAAACTACCCCATGAAAACGCGAGGCGTTCCATTCGACAGCGTTGTTCCTGTGAACCCTTCGAAGGTCCCCTGGTGTGTTCTAGGACAACCCTCGGGTTTAAAAAAGGGGGAGAGCCCCAGAAGCTCTGGGGTGTTAATGAAATTTTTATGTCAGACCAGGCGCGGATCCAAGGAGTGCTTTCCCGGCCTCATCCCCGCCCCTTTTTGTCACATCAACAATAACAAATACGCGAAAATTAGCATAATATTAATCTAGGAGAATATTCAAGGGGGCTTTTAGCCCCCCCCCCCTTTTCGAAATGTCTGGATCCGCGCCTGTGTTAGACTGTAACATTTAAATATCTGTAAATTCCATTTAAAAACCAACGAACAGATGATCACAAGTATAACAATTTGGCCATCATTACTTTTGTAATGGCAAAAATCCTGCCCCATGCACAGGGGCAATAACTCATGCCAGAAACAGCGATGAACATCCGCTTAGAAAAAAGTACGTAGGGGCGGGGATGAGGTGAATTTGTCATGACACTCTCCGACAGGAGCGTCTCCATCGGTTTGCAAGTAGAATACCCAGAATATTTTTACTAAAAGTATCTCTTAGATTGTCGAAAATGTCACTTACAAAACCTTGTAGCGTAAATCTGAATATTAATTGAGATTGCATGATTTAGAAATACTGTACGGGCTATACATTCTTTCCACCAAAGGCACAAGTCCCTCAAAATTTGTAAGCCCATGGAACCTGGTCTTCCTGGTTCTCCCCTACTCAACCTTCACTGATCTGGCCTACTTATGTCGGACTAACAGCCCATTAAACAATGGGCTTGTGAGTGGATATGGGGAGGATTCATGATAGTTTACTTGAATGCAGGGTCGTATCTTGGGCCTGGCAATGCGGAGTTGGAGCTAAAATTCCAAAAGGGTGGTTTCTGAAGCGAGTAATTTAAACCTTCTGCAGTCTATCTGAAGCTTGTTCGTAAAAGTGTTATTTTGTTTGGTAAATTTGTAATCCCTACGCCCACCCTCTTCATAAACGTCTTACAGTCTTACAGTCATAATCAGGACATTAATGACGTTTTCAGCATTTTTAATAGAAATAGACCCTTTTCCAAATAGCATAGATATTTTCGGCGACCTAAAGTTTATGAGTGGACCGCTACTTTGGTATTCCTTACCGTAGCGTTCTACCGGAACTTTGATGATGATCAGCTTACATACCTGCCGGCTCCTGGTTCTGTCATTGCCAGTGCCCCGATTGATTTTCCCGCCGCCATAGTCGGTATGAACTTCTCGATCTGCTCAGCCGTTCCGTATTCAGCAATGTACGGCATCACAATGTCACTATGCATACCAAAGCTGGTGCCTGCGTGGTTAGCATATCCTCTGATGTGTTAAAGTGAAATATGTGGAGTGCATCATCATACAGACGTGCATGGATCGATGATCATGAAACAAGTTCTCGCTCCTTTGGTTAGCATCTTTGTCCTTTAAGCTTGGCAACAGTGAAAGTATTGAATAGCGTTCATCGTAAATTTACGCTTTCAATTTTGTTAAAATTAAGGTTACATCGGTGTAAAGTGTCTATCCTGTCATTTACATGCGTCAATTAAGAAATACATACTGAAGTTAGCTTAGTTTATTCAGTATGTCTGTATATTGGTCGCAGATACATACAAATGCTCTTCTCAAACATGGATAGTTCTTTTAAAGTTCATAACTTTCGATTAGCAACATGCTATTGAGATAAGATCTACACCAAAAGATACAGAGGGATGATTTCTGAGATTTTATGAAACTTTCACACTTTGTGACTGGGACACTTCCTTGAATTATATAATGTTGTGTCTTGTTCCACTGGCTACCACTGTAGAAGACTGGATGATGCATGAATTGACGAAACTTCAATAGATCTATCTAGCACACTTACTGTTCTTCTGCAATAACTATGGATGCTTTAAAGTCTCCACCTACACCTCCAATATCAGCTGGAATATTAACTCCAAGCAATCCTGCTGCCCCCATCTTCTCCCAAATTTCTCTCCCGCAATGTTTTTGTTTCTCCCAGCTGAAAATTTAAACAAAAATAACATTCCTTTTCAACAAAAACATTCTTGAAATTTGACGGGCACTGAATAAATTGAATAAAGCATTCTCAGACTATCTGCATTGAAACAGATAATATAATTTCTCAGAAGAAAAAAAAAAGAAATTTACTATCATGAATAGATTTCGAACCCTCACCGTTCTTGATTTGGAACGATTTCCTCTTTAAAAAACCTCCGAACGGACTCCCTGAAGATGTCGTGTTCTTCTGTAAATATATCTCTGATTCCAATGTCCATTAAAGTCTCAGCTTGAGCCATTTCAAGTCTTTTAAAAAGTTGGTAGAAAATATGAAATCGATAACAGAGAAAGAATTTCAGTTTTAGACTTGTAATTAATTTATTCACTGCAACTGCATTAAATTCAAGATTGTCGCAATAAAAGTTTTTCCCCTCAATCTATGTTGGGCTTCTTAGTGATTCTATAGTGAACTTAGTGTTCCTTAGCAGCAGTCAAAGTAAGTGACTTAAGGGCACAACTTTAGAGATAATTTTAAAATTACCAAGATTGTCTCTCTTGTCGAATTACGTGGCACTCTACCTTTGTAAGATTTATTTTTTGAAAGTGAGAAATGTGATTCCCATGCAATGACCCCATGGGCAGATTAGCAGTGGGTTTATAACAGTACTGGTAGTTATGTATATAGCCTCTCTTGTTATAATTGAAACATATTAAATGTTTGTACCTTTTCGGGAAATCGCCCTCTTGATCGACACTAGCTTGAGTGGATCTAGGTAAGAGAAACGGAAATGCACGAAGTCGGCATATTAGGATGGATCTATATTTATATACTTGCAAAGTTCGAAAAGTAACTGATCAATTTCTTTAAATACAGGTATCGTGTAGAAATGGTTAAAGACTGAATACTGGAAGGTGATCGTTTACCAACTAACTTGGTGTTTTTATAGGTTAATGACACTCAGACCTCACACAAAAATCGCACTCAAGCCTATTCGCCTATTCGATATCATGTACTATTTCGAGTGAAAAACTCTTTTCTACTCAAACAGCCAAAAGGAAATTTGATAACTGAACATTGCAGTCCACCTATGCAACGTATCCAAGAACGGGACCACGCATGACAGGGCTTTGATGTATAGGTCTGACGGAGGGTCGACAGGCTGTCCAGTTCAGTTCAGTTTGTTGTCCTTTCGGGGGCGTAGATCCTTTGTAGAGCAGAACTCCTTTGGAAGTAACCTTTGGTTACGCCCCTTGGCTCTTCGCAAGAGAGTTGAGGGGACTTTCGAAAGAGTATTCCTAAGTGGGATCGATACAAATCACAGTTAAAAGTATAATCATATAACAACAGTCATATACCTGAGTGCATTTTGCCAGATGTTTAGAGACTTCTTCCTTGAAAGATGGGCTTGGAGACTACTTCTACATATAAATCTTAGAATGC
Organism: Holothuria leucospilota; assembly: GCA_029531755.1. Lineage (NCBI taxonomy): Eukaryota > Metazoa > Echinodermata > Holothuroidea > Aspidochirotida > Holothuriidae > Holothuria > Holothuria leucospilota. Next base: position 17,561,008 of record CM055969.1, on the reverse strand, counting down.
CGCTGGTCATCTTAAGTTTCGTGGGTTGATCTTGCCTTTTTCACACAAGTATAGGCATAAACAAGCTGTGGTGACACATGTGTTCCCCTGGATAAGTTTCTTTGTAAAGTATACCTACACTGTCTTCACATCTGCTAATATGGAGGTCTCTGAACGTTTCAAAGCATTCTTACTGCACCGCCAACATTCTACACAGGCAGGGTATGGCTAATACCTTGTGTCTTGTTTTTTCTATGCCGGATAAAACGTGACTTTTGGAAGCACTATTTACATGCTACAACACAAGATACTTGTAAAAGTTAGCTTAGGGGAAAAAGGGTTAGACTTTAAACAGAGGAGATAAAAAAGCACCATGGATTGTAACGTGTCTGATTTGATTAAGATAAAGCAACGAGTAATTACTGTCCGAGTCGGCTTTACTTCATAAGTAAATTCAAAAGGAGGTTGTGAATTGCGTAAAAGCTCATCTTTGAGTACGATTCTCGTTGAGCCGTTATGTAAGCTGAGCCCTTCTACAGTTTATTTGAAAATTGCCTGTGGTAGCAGCAAATCATTTAGGCTAACTGATATCTTAGACTATTTCGATTGCTGATATTACATTCGACAGGCTCGTTACTTTAGCTCGTTATTTCATGGCTTTGTTGAAACGGCTCTGCACTGCTGAACTAGATGGAACGGAAGGAAAAGCGAAGCGCTCAAATTTTTTTAGGTTTTATAGAAGAATCCATCCTCCTTGAGAGCAAAAACAGGTAAACCGTCCGGCGGGTATAACATACTTTATCGCATTTAAAAAAGGATCCTCGTCGAAATTGGAAACTTCTTCCTTTACGGGAATTCGCCCTGTTCAGTGGCACGGCCAGGATTTGATGATCGGTGGCACCACAGGAGATGGTGTCATAACTCAATCCCAGATAAACTCAGAATGTCGGTGTAAAGTACGCATATTCGTATCTACGATACTTGCACCAGTGTTTGGACCCCTCCTTTGTCACCTAGTGAAAAGGTGCCGTCCTGAGGAAAGGGCTAAGGGGAGGGGGTTAAACCGCTTTCCCTTTGAAAAAATTTTGTTCGTTTTAGGTGGCTAAGATGCAAAATGATGCTATCTGGCAACATTTTGAAATAATTATATTTTGAAAAATTGTTTTTACTTTTGTTGGGTGTAAGGGAAGGATATGGTGTTTACAGTGTGGTAGCCAGGATTATTCAACAGAGGGGCCAAACGTAAAGGATCAACTATATGCGAAGGAGCATATAGAGACCCAGGGCCGTGCCGAGGAGGGGGGTAAAAAATATTGCTGTATACACGCGTGACCAAAATAACTCATAAAAAGGGGTATTTTGCGCGATGAGTTGCGTAATGCTCGCAGTGACGCCGCCAGGTTTGATGATTGGGGTGCAGAACATATGACGTCGTAATGCCACCTCAGTCCCCCAAGAATGTGTAAATTGTACTTTTTTGTGCGTCCCTGCGATTGTATACAGCAGTGTGGAATCCTTTTTGTCACTTCATAAAGGTGCCGTCCCGGAGGAGGGGTCTAAGTCCTCCCCTTTTAGAAAGTTTTGTTTATTTAAGGTTGCCTAGGTGCAAAATGGTGCTATCTTTGAGATATTTTGGAATTTATCATATACGGCGGGAAAATATCCATAACTTGTTGAATTCTAATTTTTGGTTAGGTGAAAGAGGAGAGTATGCGTCCCTGCAATTGTATACAGCAGTATGGAATCCTTCCTTTGCCAATACATAAAGGAACCGACCTTGGGGAGGGGTCTAATGGGAGGGGTGTTCCCCTCCCTTTGAGAAATTTTCTTTAATTTAAGGTTGATTATAGATGCAAAATGGTGCTATCTTTGGGATATTTTTGGAACTGATCATATATGGCTGGAAAATATCCATAATTTAGTGAATTCTTTTTGGTTAGGTAAAAGAGGATAGTATGTTGTCTTAGAGAAGGGTATGTTGCCAACACACCTCCTGAAGCCCCCCCCCCCCCCTTGGCGTGAGTAGAGTTCACAGAAACATTCTTGGACTGTTACGAAAATTTTCCTTTGTTTCACTGTGCATTATAAAAGGGTATCTAAGGCTGGCAGACACCGGTATAGGGCCTCCCGGAAGGTCTGGATTAATTATATAAAATGGGTGCACTGATACAGGCCCGTCGGAAGGTATTTAAGAGTGGTAAGGTATTTTTCGGGGTATTTTTCGGTGTTCGAAGGGGCAGAGCCCCTCGTGGGGGTTCAAGGGAGCGAAGCCCCCTTGAAGCTTTTGGATTTTGAAAAACGAAATTGCGTATTTCCATGGGAAGTTAATGCAAGTGGAATATTGATTTTAAGTGGGGATCCTTCTTTTGTCACTATATAAATGTGTCGTCTTGGGGGAGGGGTCTAAGGGGAGGAAGGTCCCCCTCTCCTTTGAGAAATTTTCGTTAATTTAAGGTTGCTTAGGTGCAAAACGGTGCTATCTTTGGGATTTTTTTGAGCTGATCGTACATGGCTAGAAAATGTCCATAATTTAGTGAATTCTAATTTTTCCGACTGGCTGGATGTTTTTACTAACGTAGTGGCGGCGCGTAAATTGCACCTTTTTATGTACCCTGCGTTTTTGCATACAGCAGTGGGGATCCTTCCTTTGTCACTATATAAAGTTATCATCCTGAAATAGGGGTCTAAGGGGAGGGGGCGTTCCCCTCACCTTTGAGAAATTTTTGTTAATTTAAGGTTGCTTAGATGCAAAATGGTGCTATCTTTGGGATATTTTTGGAGCTGATCGTAGTATAGCAAAGGTGTGAAGGACTAGCAAGGCCGTTTTCAGAATGCTTTTTAGTCGTAAGTGTATTAACAATCACCACTGCCCTCCCACCACTGCCCTACCCCTTTTCTTCTCCCTCTCTCTCTTTTTTTAGCTGAAAAGTGGTACGGTGAATACCGTACTTACCGTAGCGGTTCCGACGGGCCTGCACTGATATGATTCTTTTTACCCGACATACAAATGATACAATAGAGCATGTGGCCGAGCAATTTACAACTATCATATTATAATCCAGACGAACTGAGCTTCCATCAATGGGGAATGGAAGGGAGGGAGAGTATAGGTGCAGGGGGTGATATTAGACCTCCCTGATAGGTACAGCAAAAGGGGTTAAAGACTAAAACGAGCGTTTCAGAATGTTTCTTTTTTTTTGTCGAAAGTGTATTAACAATCACTATCTATACCGGTAATGGCTGCGCGCGAAGCGCTGGGTAAAATTTTTTGAAAAATGTATAACGACAAATACGTACTTTCAAACTTTCACAAATTAGATTGAAAGATCTCATAGGTCCCTAAAGTGGTTGGAGATGTACTTCTGTTTTTCGAAGAAGTGTTGCGATCAGAGTAGTTGTATGTATTATAGCCTTAACAATGGTCATGAGATGGAGTGCAAACCGTGACTAATGCGCGCGAAGCGCCACCAAGTTTTCCATTAAATAAGATAGTCATGACAAAACTTGCATTCATAAGCTGCATGGAGACTCTTTTAATTTTCCAACAAATCTATATGCCAATCACAAAGCCAGTTTTTAACCTGAGAATTCGTAAACAGCTTTCAACTTTTGTTGCTGGGCCTCTGCGAGAGTTGCTACCCGAAATTATTGATAGTGAGAATAATACTGAGTAAGGTTTGAAGCGCGCGGAGCGCGCGAAAATTTTGATAGTTTGCGAAGGATTTGCGATAATTCTGATAGTTTGAGAGCCATTTGTGATGCAAAATGATTGCAATAGATCCACCACTCGGTCGAAAACACACCTCACTCTACCCCCTTTAGAAATCTATAGCTTAAACGCTTTGGGATCATTTTATAATTTTCAAAAAAAAAAATCTGAAATCGATTAGGGGGCACGCTACCGATGCCCCCCGTAACGGCGCCACTGATCTATGTAATTGTAGAACTCCACCATTGAATTTTTTTCATCATTTTTTCTCCCCTTTTTTTGCAGTTTTTATTTTTCCTCATTTTTCACTGAATGGGGGCCATTGCCCGCTGGGCACCCCTGGACACGCCACTGATATAAATTTCCCTCTCGGAGCCTGATTTACTTGCAACGCTTTACCCTTAGTAAATTTATTATTAAAGTTAAATTGAACACCTTAGTAAGAATAATCGTCAGTGACTGCAAGAACTTTATCCCCAAAATAAAAAAAGAGATTTTCTTTTTATTTTACCGCTGGAAAATACAACTACTGTTGTCTTATTTATATTAACGGTCAGATTCTAAGTGTCTCGTGGTGTTCAAATGTATTGAAACAATACATTTGAACACCATTTAACTAAAAGCTAGCTGTAAGTCCTTTGTACTCTCAGCTTAGAAGACAGTATCATCTGCGTACAGCAAAGTAACTAATCTGAGAAAAACGTCATTATAACTTAACTGTTCTTTAAAAGAGGCTCGTTTAACTCATTAAAAACATATTATAACGACTAATGAACCTTTCAAAGTCATTAAAAAACTGGCGAATAGCACTCGTGATAAGTTTTCAAGGCTTTCTAATTCCGAAATTATGCAATAAAAAATCAAATTTTCGTCCCATATTTTCTACACGTGATTTAGCATTTCTGTACAAGGTCAGAATTTCATTATGAACGCTCCCATTAATGCAAATTGCAATCAACTTACACCCCAGAAAAGTCCTATTGATCAAATCAAACGCTTTTTGATAATCATTGAAGATGCAACATACACGTTTTCTTTTACTGAAATAAATATCTATGGCTGAAAATAATGCAAAAGTATGGTCTAGTGTAGAATGTTTATCCCTAAAACCCGCTTGTTCCCCTCATACATCCTAAATATTTCTTAGTACGTTCATTTAAAATAGCATTTAATTGTTTCCATAAACAGCTCAAAAGGGTGATACTGTACCACGATAATTATCGACATCACCTTTCTTTTAAATAATGGCTTGATTATACCGATTTTCCAGTCCATCGGCACCACAGAGGTCAAAACACTGTTAAAAATTTTGGTTATCAATTTCACAACATTACTTGGGCTGTACGTACGCCTATAAAAAAATCATTAATAAGTTTATCAACTCCATAAGTTTTTCTACTTTTAAGTTTTCTTATTTGTAAGTTCACCTCTCCTTCTGTTATGTCATCATTCAAATCTTCATTAATCGAAGCCTACAGCTTCGATTGTTGGATTTGCTCAGTTTGTCACGTGAATCGGTGCCTTCTTTAATGGCTCGGCGTATGAATATTTTCAGTGTGATACTTGTCTAGACGGAACACGATAACTGCGAACGTATACTGCATTTCATCTGCCACGCAGTTATTTTGACTTTTTCATGAAGTGGAAATTTTGACCATTTCCCCGACATCACCGACTTGACCGTGTTGCAATGGGAATAGTCTTTCCATTTGAGACATATAGGAAGTATTGTTTTTGAAGGACGATAAGTCGTTACGCAGTTCTATATACTTTGTTTTTATACTTGGTTTAATCACTCATAAAATAGTCCCAGACTTGAAAGCCGCTACGCAGACTTATACTAGCACTGACTCAACGACACCATCGAAAATCCCCGCTTGTTTAACACGCTGGTCTCCCGCTACAAATCTATTTTCACGTCTCAGCTTAAGCTGCGCGTGCGTAAATGCCCGAATCTGGGTAGAAACGTTTTACAACTGTCTGTGCGCCTGCTTGGAAGATACGTTTCTTACACAACAGTTAACGCTGAGTTGGCGGCAGAACATTTTTGCTCTGAGCGGTGAGCATGGTAGGCCGTTTGCTACTTTTTATCCGCTCATAATATTCATTATCGAGACTTGGAATCAAGTGGCCCAATATTGGGCTTTTCTCCTTCGTTTCATACCATTTTCAGTGGCTTCGATCTGTACTTGCCTGCAAGTACGAACCGTCTAGTTAACAGTAGAGGTTACGATATTTAAATCTGGCGATACATTTAAATGTACAAGATCCCCTTTAGAAAGATTCATGATAGCGGTCGGTATGCCATAAATATACTGTGCAGCATCATTTATTCAGATCCAGATACTACGGAAGCCGAGAAGTTCAGTATGGTATAGAAAACGCACATGGATTTCTCTGCCCATTCTAACGGATGATGTGAAAACGTACAGAAATCCAAAATGTTTCATCATAGCATGAAAGGTATTTGCATATCCTCAAAAGTGTAATGGTACTGGTAACTAATGCGAGGACCCCGAAACTCAAAGGATATAATATTATATCAGGTAATAAACACAAGCGAAATATCCGGAACAGAAATTGGCTAGCCTTTTCGCTCATGTATTCGTTTTCGAAGGTAATCATGCTCAGGCGCGGATCCAAGGGGGGGGGCTTCCTCGGGCTCAGCCCCCCCCCCACCTTTTCGCCACATCAACAATAGCAAATACGCGAATATTAGCATAATGCTAATCTAGGAGAATATTCAAGGGGCTTTCAGCCCCCCCCCCTTTTTCGAAATGTCTGGATCCGCGCCTGATGCTAACGATATTAGCCTTGTCTTGACAAATTTGAGAATCTGCGTCATGCCCAAATCTATTTATTTGATTCTGTGTATTCTTGCGGCTTTTGTTAAGTGATGCCGTGAGATTGCAAAAAGTGAAAAACATTAAAAAATCGAGTTTAAAATTTCAGTGATTCCTTTGAGTGACCCATATGAACAGTAAGGGAGAAAAAATAAGGCCTGTTGAGCGAATTCCGGCAACAGCCTTAAAAATTTTCGTAAAAATAACGACTAAACTCGAGGAAATCAAAAATGTGCTGCGGACAAACACTATTCAACACTATTCGTCTATTCAGTCTTCAGCAATTTCTACGTATCACTGTAAAAATTGATAAACACTTTTTTGTAACAGATAATAAACGCGTCCTGGCGTTTATGTAACAGAAAAAACAATAAAATACATAAGGAAATTAAACGTTTAAAACGCCAACTTTAACACACTGACGCCACTTTAACGCCATCTCGTAAACACGTGTATGCGTTTATTTCATGATTACTGTAAACATCAAGTTGTTTTTAATAAAGAAAAATTAACCTATATATAAATCATGTAAACGTGTTTGCGGAGTGCACTTTAATTGACGTCATTATCCTTATCATGTGTTATTATTCGTTCAGTCATTTACTGTGCGTATCCATTTTGTTGTTCGTTTTCTAATTCTTAAACGCCATATATGTGTTAAAAAATGAAGACGTCTATTTTTACAGTGATATCGACCTACTAGAGTACATTACGGTTTAAACTAGTGTGTACTTTTTGTAGCCAGTTTAAAACACAATGTAAACTCTGACTGCAAAGGCTGTCCCTTACGCAGACGGACCTCTTAACACACAGGTAGCTTGGTCTGAGCAAATCCGGAACCTAAGAAGGCACTAGTTTGCAGAAATTTGTCTAGCAGCACATGGTACCAAGGTCTTATTCTCTACTCTATTAATGTCATACATTAGTAGGCAGTGAACGACTCACTTCATTCATTTTACTGCGTGCAACTAGGCTAACCCCACTTAGCCCCTTAAAATAAGGCTGCAACTTCAGAAGTGTGCACCAAAATTCTGTAGCTTTACCTTTTCCACAATAGAGCTTCTACTGTGCAGGATAGGACAATTTCTTACTATAAATACAGGCGCATAAGCACTTTTCTAAAGAGGGCGACATTTTAAAGACCGTCGCCTCGCCCTACCCCTACAGAAATCTTTAAGTACTGAAACGCCTTTGGTCATTTGAAATGATTGGTCAAAATCTATGGGAACAAGTGCCCCACTGCTCTTTCAGTAAAATCATGATGAAAGATATTTTGATTCATGTACTAGTTTTACACGATTATCTGTTAAAATATAAAATGGACATCTAAATGCTTTCGATACATTCCTATCGTTTGCATGTTTACACAGGTTTTCGTTTCCCTTTTTTCATTTCTTCCTTACCGTCTTTTTTCAGTTTCTTGTTTTCTTTTCTTTGTGGGGGGGGGGGGCTAACGCCACGGGTACACACCTGAAAATATTGAATAGCTTACTGATGATCACTCGAGTCCTTCGCAAGCCATACTACTATCTACGTCTCCTGTCAGTTTGAAAATTGAAAATTCATTCTAGACCAAGCTACTAGCAACTTGAACCTCGAGACGTGCACGAATTCCATGTACTATATTTTCCGATAGGGTAAAATTTACGATAACGATTAAAGGTAATATCATTTACAAATGAGTGCTTTTAATGTTTTAGGTACATAATTTTCCTTCGATGACATCGTTTTACATTTCCTCCTTTTCGTTACTTTCATACTTTCTTTCTTTTCATCCCTTTCTTATAAGCAGGGGATCGCACGCCTCAACGACCCCGCCCCTGGATAACCCCTGACAAAATTATATTGATTTGGCTTACATGCAGTGAGCTTGGCATGCCAAGGATATTGCCCAGGCTAAGGTCAGCACATAGCCTAGAAAGGCCTACCTATTCTTAGGCTGCTTAATTTTAGTAACTTTGCAAGGACCAGACTATTGTTATTGTTAGCATGATGGCTCTCGAAAAGTTTACCCGGAGCAAGAAGTCTAGCTAAGGTCTGTTCCGAGCAGTGGCGTAGCCAGGATTTTCTGAGCAGGAGGCACTGGGGGTCACGAACCTTTCCTGGGAGGGCACAATTTCTGAAATTCTCTCCCTCTCTATAGGACTAATATATCTATAAAAATGTACATTACAAAATTTCCGCAGGGGGCACCCGGGGTGGCACGGTTTTGTCTTGGGGGACACGTGCCCCCTCATGCCCCCCGTAGCTACGCTACTGGTTCCGAGTCCGGATAGTTCGCTTGTTTTCATTACCTGATATAATTTTACAAGCCTTTGAGTCTCGGGTACTACACATCAGTTACCAATACCACAATACTTTTGCCTGCCCTTCACCATTTCCAGGTTAATGTAGTTCTATATTTACAGTAGGATAAACGGGGGCAGAATACATAATTCTAAGCAGGGACGTAGCCAGAAGGGGAGCAGTGGGAGCGACTGCTCCCCTCTTTCAGATTCGAAAAAAAATGTTAAAACTGTTAAGTTTTTGCAGGTCATTTTGTCCGGTGCTCTTTTGATCTTGAATTCTCGTCAGCACTGTTAACTCCATCATAATGCAAGGACGTAGCCGAGGAGGGGGGAGCAATAAATACTCCCAACGTTATCGCCTCGGTCCGCTCAGCCTCTATGATGACGTCATAGTCGGTCTTAAATCACATTTAAGACCTGGCACCCTAGCATTTATCCCCTAATTGGATGACTAGGCATCAAATTCACCTTGTAATTGGCAAACGCAAATTTTTTTTGGAACTGAAGATATCTCGAGGCAGAGTGTGCATGCAACTTTTGTCATGGAAATAAATGATTCCTAATGCAACATTTCTGCACCCCTGTCACGATTCGCACTTTATATCTTATGACCATTTTATATTAGGGAAATAAAATTACACATAAGTTTTCTGGCCGAGACTGGCACTTATCCGAAAATTAGAGGTACATCTTGCGTGGGTCTTGCGTGTGCTCCATGTGACATGCGTGCCAGGCGCGTGAGAGGGTACGTGTTAGCTCCGCGCCACATACGGGCACAGCGGGCTACGTGAGTGCCAGCTACGTGACACCTGCCTGAGAGTTGCCTGCAAGGCGCGAGGGTTGCTCGTGCCGCTAACGGGCATATAAACGCAGGTCGGATGGAAAGGTCATCACTTCTAAGCCATATTTCACAGTGTCAAGATGCCCCGTCGGTCAATTTCGGAGTCATCCAAGAAGCGCACCAAGGGCGGGAAGAGCCGAAAGAGCTTTTCGGCATTTTCGGAAAGCCGGCCACAAACCCCTGAACAGCATGAACATTTCGGACAACCAGAGGTCCCTGTACGGCAAGAAGTCGTGGTTGACGTCCACCAGCCGGATGGAAAACAGTGTGAGGAGGGCCGGGAGGTCCAGGAGATCCTCAGCGAGACGGAGCATGTCCCAGGGGACGTTGAACAGTCCAACGAGGTGGAAAACCCCGGGAGCTCACAGAGGAGTCATAGAGGTCCCTCAATGCCAGGTCTACGAACAGGATCAACAATGAGGCTCTAGAAGACAGACCCTGGAAGACAACGAGTATCTCCGGGAGAACCCCATTCTCTGGTACTTCCGCCTGACCGAGTTGTACTTGAATGATGCCCAGTTGATACTTGCGTGCCCTGTTAGCCATCCTGTAGAGAGGTCCTCTCTCTTCAAAACCCTGAGACTGACAACTGAAGGAATTCCTCCGAGGGGACTCGTATACCTCGTATACCTCGCTCCATGCCCGCAGAAAGGACGGGCTACACGCATGTTGGCAGCACCAACACCGTTCCTTGCCAGCAAAACGCACGCTCCATGCCTTCATCTGACACGCGCTGGCGCGAAATTGCTACAGGTCTACGGCTTCTACTTTCTTCATACGGGTTAACTACCTGGGAGTGTAACTTGGGCTGCTGGGGGACTCCTGCTGGTGTACAGCGTGACCCTCTGCAGGCACTCGTTTTACCAAGGAGTTGCTGTTTAGGAGATAAAACGGCAGCTCTCCCCTTTGTACCCACCTAGTTGCCGCCAAGGTCACTTGCTTTGTATAGCACTTGAAGATACAATAGGCTTAAAGACAGACAGTCATCACCCCAAAGTATATTTTTAGTGTGGGGGTATCAAAATTCTCAGTTGGTGACTGCTCATTGATTGACATCAAAGTTTGAAAATTTGAAAGATGCAGAGTAGCTCACATTCCACACAAGGCAGAGAGAGTGCTTTTAATACATTTTATAGCCTTGTATGCTCACTAGGACATGGTCTTAAGCAATAAAACAGGTTTATTCCTGCACAAGCGAGAGCTTCATACAGTTATGGGAGGAGCTAGAAGTTGAATAGTTGGGAGAATTGGAACTGTCTGGGATGATGAAAATTCCCCTTTAAAGCTATTGTTAGTATTTAACAAGTGGTTCATGTCGTCTGCTACGTTGAAAAGAAATGTCAACAAATTTTGTCAATATGCTATAGCATTGCCAATCGCTTTTTTAAAATTAATTTGCAGCGTCTAATGCGGTGCAACGCTTGTCACAATAGGCTTGTTAAATTTTATGTAACATGTTAATCATGCACTTACCATTCGGAAATTGCCAAAGTTAAATTGGAATTTTCATCATCCCAGACAGTTCCAATTCTCCCAACTATGCAACTTCTAGCTCCTCCCATAACTATATGAAGCTACTCCTGTTTTATTGCTTAAGGCCATGTCCTGGTGAGCATACAAGGCTATAAAATGTAATAATGGCAATCTCTCTGCCTTGTGTGGAATGTGAGCTACTCAGCATCTTTCAAATTTTCAAACTTTGATGTCAGTCAAAAAGCAGTCACCAACTGGCGGAGAATTTTCATACCCCTACACTAAAAATATACTTTGGGGTGATGACTGCCTGTCTTTAAGTTACAAACTTATAATCTTAAAACAAATTATAGTCTCTCACCTCTAGTCATTTACGCATTGTTCCAGTGTAAGACCTCCTTCTTATAAGCTAGTCTTTCTAGACTCCTTAGGAATTAGCAGTCGTTTTGATTTATTAGACAGTGTTTCTTACTTGACTGTCGGTAAAAACCTTCGGATCAAAGCATTGTACCTCCTAATCAATTCAAGACAATTCAATATTTTTGCCATAAATGAAACTTTTTTAAATGGATCTTATCAGGATTTTGAGGTTTCTGTACCAGGTTATACTATAGTTCGTAGAGACAGGGATGGGAGAGAAGGGGGAGGTGTTGCAGTTTATGTTAAAAACAACACTCCTTTCGTAAGACGTAGCGAATATGAGAATGTTAACATGGAAGTAATTTGGCTAGAAATTATACTACCAAATATTAAAAATGTTTTGTTATGTGTTTTATACCGTCCTCCCGACTCAAGGGCCGATTGGGTTGATCACTTCCATGCAATGATGAGTAAATTGAGTAATTCATTCCTAGATATTCTTATTATGGGTGACTTTAACATAAACTTGCTCAAGGATACCAATAAGAAATGGAATCATGTTGTAGCATCACATGGTTTGACGCAAATGGTCAACACCCCCACTCGACAAACCGAAAATACAGATGCGTTAATTGATCATGTTTATACCACAAATGAACAACGTGTTGTAAATGTCGAAGTTCCTCAAGTTAAACTAAGTGATCATTATCCTATCTATTTCACTTGGCAATACTGTTCTAGAAAGTCAAAGAAAGAAACTCATGAAACCATAAAGTATAGATCAGTAAAGAAAATAAATCACAGCTCCTTCCAAACAGATCTTAGATCTCTCTCTTGGAGCCATGTTCTAAACGAAAGGGACCCGAACAAAAGTCTGGAAAACTGGGAGCTAAATTTTCTCCAAATATTAAACCAACATGCTCCCTCCAAAGAAAGAAGAGTTAAGAGAAAATGTCAACCGCAATGGTTTAATGATGTCATTAACGATGCAATTAAAAGGAGAAATAAGGCCAAACGGTGTGAACCCGAAGTTTATCGTTATTGGAGAAACAGGGTTACCTATCTGATTAGGAGAGCTAAGAAAGAGTATTTCCAGAAAGCCATTTCAAAGAGGAAAGGTAATTCTAAAGCTATTTGGCAATTGTTAAGAAACGTACAACCAAATAATTGCAATTTGAGTGATCAGCGGTCAATCAATACTCTGCTTATTAATGATAAGGAAGTTTGTAGTCCTACTGATATGGCCAATGCTTTTAATTCATATTTTACCTCAGTATCTTTTATGTACATGACTGGTGTTCAAGCAACTAATGACGAAGCGTTCCCAGAAGTAAAAAGTTATGTTAAGTCGAAGCTATCAGCAGATGAGACTTTTGAGATTCCCAAAGTTTCTCTTGAATATGTTACGAAATCACTTAAAAAGTTAGATCCTTGCAAGGCGACTGGTTTAGATGAAATAAGTGCTTATCTTTTAAGGGTAAATGCCGAAGAACTTGCCATATGTGTAACCCATATCTTAAACTGCAGCATCGAACAAAATATTTTCCCCACAAGTTGGAAGAGAAGCAAAGTTATTCCCATTTTTAAGAATGGTTCCTCCCTTGATGTTTCCAATTACAGACCTATATCTATTTTACCTGTTTTATCCAAAATTCTTGAAAAGCATGTCCATGATGCTCTCAGTACATTTCTTAATGCCCATTGTCTTTTGAGAGTTGCTCAATCAGGTTTTAGAGCAAAGCATTCATGTGAGACAGCACTTTTAAAAATTATCGATAAATGGATGGAAATTATTGATAGCGGTAACATAATTGGTGCGATTTTTTTAGATCTTCGCAAGGCTTTCGACTTAGTTAATCATGATGTCTTATTGAAGAAGCTATGTATGTATGGTGTATCAGACAATGCTTTACAATGGTTTAAGTCTTACCTGTCTGAAAGAGTTCAATGTTCTTATGTTAAAGGTGAATTTTCTACCCCAATGTCCGTTACATGTGGTGTACCGCAAGGATCAATCCTAGGGCCCCTTCTTTTCATCATTTATATAAACGATATGGATCTGTCTTTAAATCATGCAATAGCAGATATGTATGCCGATGACACTACTTTCTACATTGCAGGTAAAAACGTCCAAGAAATAAATGATAAATTGAGGGATGATATGGCAAGTATTGAAACATGGTGTGAGAGAAATAAGATGGTGATTAATGCTAGTAAAACTAAGACTATGATCATTGGGTCAAGGCAACGTTTGTCGACGCTTGGAGCTAATGTACTTTCTATTGATATTAATGATATGACATTGCAGGATACATCGTGTGAAAAATTGCTGGGTGTTACAATTGACAAAGAGCTAACGTGGCACGATCATGTTGATAACGTGTGTAAGATTGTTAACAGTAAACTGGCGCTTTTGAGAAGAATTAAGCCATTTATAGATACAACCACTCGCATCTCTTTTTATAATGGATACATTTTACCAATTTTAGATTATTGTAGTATTTTATGGGGCACTTGTAATGTTGGTGACCTCAATATGATTTTACGTTTGCAAAAAACAGCAGCAAGAGTAATTTTAGATGCTGGCTTTGAGTGCGAGTCAGACGAACTTTTCAAAACTTTAGGTTGGCAACCCTTCGACAAACGCATAAAAGCTCGAAGGTTAATCATGCTTTATAAATGTTTGAATGGATTAGCACCTCAGTATCTCCGTGATCTTTTTCAGTACACTCACAATGTCCATACGTATTGCCTTCGATCAAAAACTTTTAATCACTTATTTGTTAGTGGGGGACGCACAGAATACCACAAGAGACGTTTCACATACTTAGCTTCTCATGAATGGAATGAACTCCCTGACGAATGTAGGAACGCAAAGTCTTTGAATCATTTTAAAAGTCTTATTAACTCTTACTTATGATATTTTTACACTCATGTTTGTTATGTTTTACGCCTTAATGTTTTTATAGGGTTTATGCTTTTTTCACTCTTCATTTCTCTGTTTTAGGCTATGTGCAATTTTGTAAATTTCCCTCTTATAATCTTGGTCATCTTCCTTTTATTCCTTTTATTTTTTTCTTTTTATTTCTCTGTTTTATGTATGCCAGCGTAATTTTCCCTTTTACTACCTTTACTACTTTGATTGTTTCTCTTTTAATGTTTTTCTATACTTGTATATTGTAAATGTGCTTTTTATTTCCTCTTATACCTTTTTAATTTTTACGAGGGCCTCGGGTAAGATTAGCCTTTTGTGAGCTAACCGAGTTTTCCACCCTCATGTTAATGTTAAATAAATAAATAAATAAATAAATAAATAAATAAATAAATAAATAAATAAATAAATAAATAAATAAATAAATAAATAAATAATCCTATTCATACGGTATAAGTAAGTGTATAAAAGGTTTAGGCTACTTGGGTATTATGTATCAATTGAAAAGGATCAGACAAAAGAAGTGTGTACCCTAAGCTCTAATAATCACTCATGAATTGAAACTATATAAACGATGAGGTGGATCTAATCAGATTACCATAATTTAAAGTTTCCGACGTATCTCTTTCCAAATAGCAACTCCCTGGTTTTACATAACATACCAAACTTCTCGGCTTCCGTAATACCACGATATCAAGAGAAAAACAAAACAGTCAGAGCGCCATCTTTTCAATTCTTGTGTTGCGAAGGTAAACATTCCTCAGGCAGCTCCGTTCCTTGGGCAAAGTAGATTTTCGGATACAAGAAAAAAAAAAAAACACAGCAATCGTTTTTCAGGTTCATAACATGGTTCTAAGATTCTTTAAAGACATAGCTACTGCCTTGAAAGATTGCGTCGAAGTTTTGTTCTAAAACTTCAAAGTATGACAACCACAGCATAGCCTAACGTTAGGCCGTTAGTTCTAACGTTTGGCTAAGTAACATCTGTTATCGATCATTTGGCACGGGAAAACAAGTTAGCGGTAAAAATTAAGGCATAGGCCTAAGTTACTTGCAAGATGTAAGCCTAGCTTAGGCTAACATGAAGCCCTAAGGCTAAGTTAGTCCTCAGTCTGCTCAGCCAGTGTTTGATTCCGTTTGGGCTTGGAACCTCCATCAGCATTAGGCCTAACGTTAGGCCCTGTAGGCCTATGCCATTACAAAGGCAGCATCTCCAGAAATTTGACTTGGTCTTGATCCAGACCACAGGCATTCCGATTTATATACATATATAATACACTAGTCTATACATATATACTAACAAGGTACGCCAATTTTCTGGACGAAGCTTACAACTTGACCTATTTTTACGCTCTTAGGCTGGCTGTGAACCTCTCTGATTTCTTTCAATCATGTCATTCGATGAGAAAGAACATTAAACACAATAACAGCCCTTCGGGCACAACTGCAGGCATAAAATCACTTCTAATCAGAATTATTTGTAAAAAAATGGACTCTCCGCAGGTTGGTGGTTACAGAGGCAGATGACGTATGGTTATAACCTTCGCAGCCATCTATGCCATCTTGTAAGCGAAAGCACGCAGTGCAAGGTAAAGCAAATCAAAAGTAGGGCCCCCGATTTTCCGCTTCACAAAATGGAAAATTCCGTTTTCCACTTTTCATTTTCCGTTTTTTTCCGTTTTCAACTTTCCCTTTTCCGTAGATTTCCGTTTCAGATATAAATGGCAATAATAAGTTTCCGTGATCTTCCGTTAAATTCATTTTCTCTTGCAAGTGTGCCGCATGCACACCTAGAAGTTACAAACCTGGTTTATAGTTATTGTGCGACCGATCATCTGTCAGATAAAATCGGGAATAATATAGCATAGGTGAAATTTTATCACTTAAAGGATTACCACCACTGATTTTGGAAAAATGGAAATGGGGCTAAAATACACTTCTGGGTTTCTGCAAATAACTGAATAATTCCCCCAGACACACATTTCTTTAAGTTCCTGCACAAAATGTCAGCACTGATACTCACAAGATTTGCAAAATTTAAAGCTCTCCAAATGATAACGATCATCCAATTGTTGTGTCAAAGTTCACACAGTATCACCTAAGAGGTGTGCATGCCGTGGACAATCAATGCCGTACATCTTCATAGCCTACAAACCATACTACAGGGCAACATGCAATGACATCGCAACGTTTTCCCAAGTTCCAGTGCTAAATCATATATCATTTTCACACACGTGCCTGGTTATCCTGCATAAATTATTCCACTTCACACATTCCTATTCGTTAAATTTTTAATTGTCATAACACGTGCGTGCGTATACGTAAATTGCCAAAACAAGTGGGTCATAACTTCCCAAGAAAGTTTCTTGCGAAGTTGAAGTTCACCTTCGTAGTATGCCGAGTACGGTGTGCAATGCATAATGCAAGGACAGTGTATTGCCCGTGCTGTTACATACGTAGGGCGTTGGTCATGAATGAACTAAGGGAAGCGGCCCCGTGTAAATTCATGCACCCACCGGCAATTATCCAGGGAGTTGCAACAGTTTTTTGATTTTGGGAATATATCGGGTTTGCATTTCATTTGGAGAATCTTTTTAAACTAGACGTACAGTAAGTTTTGGGCAAGACAGTTTACAAAAAATGTATTCATATCGATAGGGCCCCTTGATATGCGTATGTCACAAAGTAAATTGAGTGGAGATTTTAGTGGCCTTGAAGTGCTAAGATACTGTAACGTTAGTTATTTTTGCAGAGAACTGAGCGGATAGGCTACTAATACTATTAGCACTACTAACTTAGTACAGTCCAGTACAAAACACGATACACGGAATCTTCCGACGCGATCAGTGAATGAAAACTAACAGTTAGGCATAACAGTTTCACGTCACGTAAAATGTGGGAGCCTTCATACCTATTTTCTGTTCTCGAATCAGATACGTACGTCAGAAGTGTAAAAGTCCTCAAGTGCCCTTGATTTGTGGAGAATAAATTTGTCTCTGCTTCGTTAAAAATGCAAAAATCTTGTTCTGTGTTCACTTTTGTGTGGACGCAATATGAAATCGTAAATTCCATAATTTTCCGTAAAAAATCGTCAATTTCTTTTTTTTTCGTATTTTTCCGCAATATCGGAAAATCGGGGGCCCTACAAAAGAATGTACATTTGATAGATACGAGTAGCCCCTCATTTGACAAATCCTGTGTAACATGCGTTGTGATTGGCATATAACTTAGTCAAATTATTTCCATGCCAATCACAACGCACGTTACCTGGATTTGTCAAATGAGACACTACACGTATCAATCTGCATAGCGAACGTACGTTCTTTTGATTTGCTTTACCTTGCGCTGCGTGCTTTCGCTTATGAGACGGCATAGATGGCTGCGCAGGTTATAATCATAAGTCATCTGTCTCTGTAACCACCAACCTGCGGAGAGTCCATTTTTTTATGAATAATTCTGATTAGAAGGGATTTTATGCCCCCAGTTGTGCCCGAAGGGATGTTGAATGTTCTTTTCATCGAATGACATGATCGAAAGAAATCAGAGAGGTTCACAGCGAGCGTAAGAGTGTAAAAATAGGCCAAGTTGTAAGCTTCGTCCAGAAAATTGGCGTACCTTGTTAGTATATATATGTGTTAGTGTATTATATATGTACATATAAATCGGAACGCCTGTGATCCAGACTGTAAAGTTTGGTCTTCGAGCCACACTCATGTTTTTCCGTCCGCGCACTTTGGTAGTTTTAGTAAAATCTGCATGTTTTTACTGATTTTATGTTGTTCCCCACGCAATCGTGCCGTCACTTTCGTGCAAACAACTGGCTGCCAGTTTGGAAAGTATGGCACTTTTCGACGAGATCTCAGGTGTGCATGAAAAAAAATTGAAGTGTGCAGTGTGCAACAAGGTGTCAAATCCACACTTCAAGTGTGCACATGAAAAGTCAAGTGTGAAATAGCCTAGGCCTAAATACTTGGGAGAAATGTAAAACCATGAAGGGCCTCCTTGACATCCAGAGTGGAAAGTATGGGATTGATACCGGATCATAAGTTCCAAGTATACCTCACTCCAGGGGTCTTGGCCGAGGGATGGCCGACCCTGCATACATCATTCCATCAAGTCATCAGCACTTCATGACCATGACTTGTGATCATCCAGTAGGCCAAGTCAATATAACATATAGGCCTAGGCCTACCTAGGGTTATACTGTACGAGGCAATCACCATCAGCTTAAAAACTCAGGTGTGCAATGTGAATTTTCAAGTGTGCAATAAAAATCTAGAAAAAAAATCTCGGGTGTGCAGTTGCCATACTTTTAATACTGGACTGGCTGCACGTAGCCTACGCCAGGGTGCATTCCATGTAAAGCCTACGCCAAAATTACGCCGCGGTGTCAGCGTTCGTACGCCAACAAAACCATGTAACAAAGGTGTGTTCATACACGCCACCTAGGCCTAGGCCTACATAACATGCATTGCCTGAGCTGTGCGATGGGCATTCATCATAATTGAAGCAAAAAGTTGCAGACATTTTTGGTTTCGATGAAAAGAGAAACCTATGCGGTCATGATGGCGTGTGTATGTATGGGTGTGTGTGTGTGTGTTTGTGACACTTTGCTCGTTAACACGATATCTCAAGAAGGGAAACTCTGACAGTTTTCAAACTTGGTACATAGATGCCCCATATTGAGAGGAAGAACCCTATTGTTTTTGGTGGGGGTCAAAGGTCACCTGGGGTCACCGGGGGTCAAAACCTGAAAACCTTGTTAACACAATATCTCGAGATAGGAAGCTTGGATGAATTTCATACTTTGTATGTAGATGCATTACGGTAAGAGGAAGAACCCTATCATTTTTGGTGGAGGTCAAAGGTCATCTGGGGTCACCGGGGGTCAAACCCTAAAAACTTCGTTAACACGATATCTCAAGAAGGGAAGCTCTGACAGTTCTCAAACTTAGTACATAGATGCCCCATACTGAGAGGAAGAACCCTATTGTTTTTGGTGGAGGTCAAAGGTCACCTGGGGTCACCAGGGGTCAAAACCTGAAAACATTGTTAACACAATATCTTGAGGTAGGAAGCTTGGATGAATTTCATACTTAGTATGTAGATGCGTTATGGTAAGAGGAAGAACCCTATCATTTTTGGTGGAGGTCAAAGGTCATCTGGGGTCACCGGGGGTCAAACCCTGAAAACTTTGTTAACACGATATCTCAAGAAGGGAAGTGCTGACAGTTCTCAAACGTGGTACATAGATGCCCCATATTAAGAGGAAGAACCCTTTCACTTTTGGTGGAGGTCAAAGGTCACCTGGGGTCACCGGGGGTCAAACTCTGAAAACCATGTTAACATGATATCTCAAGAAAGAAAGCTCTGACAGTTCTCAAATGTAGTACATGGATGCCCCATATTGAGAGGAATCACCCTATTGTTTTTGGTGGAGGTCAAAGGTCACCTGGGGTCACCTGGGGTCAAACCCTGAAAACATTGTTAACACAATATCTTGAGGTAGGAAGCTTGGATGAGTTTCATACTTTGTATGTAGATGCGTTACGGTAAGAGGAAGAACCCTATCATTTTTGGTGGAGGTCAAAGGTCATCTGGGGTCACCGGGGGTCAAAGCCTGAAAACTTTGTTAACACAATATCTCAAGAAAGGAAGCTCTGACAGTTCTCAAACTTGGTACATGGATGCCCCATACTGAGAGGAAGAACCCTATTGTTTTTGGTGGAGGTCAAAGGTCACCTGGGGTCACCGGATGTCAAACCCTGAAAACATTGTTAACACAATATCTTGAGGTAGGAAGCTTGGGTGAATTTCATACTTTGTATGTAGATGCGTTATGGTAAGAGGAAGAACCCTTTCACTTTTGGTGGAGGTCAAAGGTCATCTGGGGTCACCGGGGGTCAAACTCTGAAAACTTTGTTAACACGATATCTCAAGAAGGGAAGCTCTGACAGTTCTCAAACGTGGTACATGGATCCCCCATATTGAGAGGAAGAACCCTAATGTTTTGGTGGAGTTCAAAGGTCACCTGGGGTCACCGGGGGTCAAACCCTGAAAACATTGTTAACACAATATCTTGAGTTAGGAAGCTTGGATGAATTTCATACTTATTATGTAGATGCGTTATGGTGAGAGGAAGAACCCTATCATTTTTGTTGGAGGTCAAAGGTCATCTGGGGTCACTGGGGGTCAAACTGAAAACCTTGTTAATACGATATCTCGAGGTAGGAAGCTTGGATAAATTTCATACCTTGTATTTAGATGCCTTATAGTAAGAGGAAGAACTCTATCATTTTTGGTGGGGGTCAAAAGTCATCTGGGGTCACCAGGGGGGTCAAACCCTGAGACAGAGCTCCCAACCAGCACGGACTTTCCATATTCAGTACGGAAAATCATTGTAAATATGGGAATACGGATTTTTCCTTGATAATCCAAATTTTGAATGAGTAAATAGCAGGCGCGGTTTTACGGGGGGGGGGGGCGTTGGGGGCTCAAGCCCCCCCAAAATTCGCTCAAGCCCCCCCCCCCCCCAAAATTTTCAGAGGTTGTGTTATGCTATTTTGCATGTACTGAGAAAAACAAAATTGCCCAATACACTTGTGCACATCTTGGTCCAGTGGATTTACTTTGTCAAGTGAAACTGTCGTCTGTGTCTCGAAATCACATATTAGGTTCACGATTTCATACAATAGAAGTTGGTCAGATAAGTAACATAAGTAACATCTATGATAGTATGTACGTACATGTAAATCAAGTTAACGGATTAATCATCTGTTGGAAGTTCAAAACGAGTCATTTCGTCGCTGATCTCGTCAAGCTATACTAGCAGTCTTTTAAGTCAAATCTACAGGCCGAATCGTTATTCCCATTAATGTGAACAGGTCCAGTTGCTCGTATCTCTCAGTTTACGTTTGCTACATTCTTCCAAATAAAAAAATATATGCCTGTATATACGTTACATCTATGTCATGGTCAGGGGCGGTACCACTCGGGGGGAAGGGAAGCCTACCTCCCCCCTGTAATTTGCAGGAAAAGAGAAAAAGAGTAGGAAAAGAAGACGGAAAGGAGAAGAAAAGAGGAGGGCGGGGTAGGCCTATATCTGATCCATATAGTTAATCCAGAGCTTCCAAAAGGCCATATTCTACCAGCCTTTAGATACGATTTTATAATGCACAAATGAATCAAGGCAAATTTTCTTAATAGTTCGAGAATATTTCTGTGGACTCCACGCACGTATATTTTTGCGTAAAACTTTCCCCGACTAGAAGGCAGTAATGTGTCCAAAAGGGGACTTCAGGAGGTTTGTTGATACATACCCTTAGACAAAAAAGGCTCCTCTTTCACCTAACCAAAAATATTAAGAATGTTTTGAAGCCATATAATCGGGTCCAAAAATATCCCAAAGACAACACCATTTTTGCATCTAAGTGACCTTCAAGTAACCAAAATTTCTCAAAAGACCCCTTTCCTTAGACCTATCCCCTAGAACAGCCCTCTTTTACCCAACCAAAAATTAGAATTCACGAAGTTATGAACATTTTCCAGCCATATATCAGTCAAAACTGTCCCGAAGACCGCACCATTTTGCATCTTAGCAACCTTAAAGTAACCAAAATTTCTCACAGGAGAGGGGAACACCCCTCCCTTTAGACCTCTCCCCTAGGACCGCCCTCTTTCCCCCAACCAAAAATTAGAATTCACAAAATTATGAACATTTTCCAGCCATATATATCAGTCAAAAAATAACCCAAAGACCGCACCATTTTGCATCTTAGCACCCTTAAATTAGCAAAAATTCTCAAAGGGAGGGGAACACCCTTCCCCTTAGACCTCTCCCCTAAGAAAGCCCTCTTTCCCCCAACCAAAAAGCAGAATTCACAAAGTTATGAACATTTTCCAGTCATACAGTCAAAAAATTACCCAAAGAACGCACCATTTTGCATCTTAGCAACCTTAAATTAGCAAAAATTTCTCAGAGGAAGGGGACGACCCCTCCCCCAGGACGGCGATCATTCAACCCATGTCCCCTATCAAAATAACCTTGCGCCGTCCCTGGTTATGGTACTGTTTTTATTATCATTGGTTTCAGCGTGCGCGTGGCCGATTTACATATTTGAGAGAAAATTTTATGATTCTTCCCTTTCAAGCCCCTCTAAGCCCCCCCAAAAGTCTCGATCTAGAACCGGACCTTTCACGAACTTTATTATTCTTTAGCCAACATATCAAAAGACTGAGAATAGACTACAGTATTTCACTTTTCTGTACAGTACTGTAGTGTATTTATTTGAGCCCAGTAATCTATGCTGTTATATTATTGGTTAAATTTTTGTCAACAAGTTGATGTTAAACCAATCAGTTTGCAGCAGATCCATGACATTCCATAAGATACCATATCATTGGTTGATCAGTTGTAAACAGATCCACTTTCAACCAATCAAAAACTGTGTTAAAAGCTAGTTTTTGAGTGCAGTGACAGACTCCTGCCAAGGTCTCTTGAGCTGGCTGAGTACACAGGCAGTTCTAGCGTTATATAGTAGGCCTACATACGTATATATATAAATAGACAAGGTAGCGCACTTCTTCCACACCAAGGCGTTCAGTAGCCAGATTTGGCTGCAATGAACTAATATGGCCAAATCCTCAAATGCTTTGGCCAAACTGGCAAATTTTTTACTAACTTGGCCATGTACTTGTGCATATATGGCCAAATGGGCCAAATCTGGCTACTGAACGCCTTTGTGTGGAAGAAGTGGGCTACCTTGTCTATTTATATATATGTATGTACTATATAACGCTAGAACTGCCTGTGGCTGAGTAGCCCAACGTTAATGTTAGATTTGACTGTAACTGAATTGGAAAAATAGCACCAAGAAATGGAATAATAAAAATTACAGCAGGAATATCACAGTATGTTGTAATATGGCTCCTCTTCAGAGTAGCAGAGTAGTATGAGTAACTTTAGTGGAAAATTTACCAGGCAGATCAAGTTTTAACGTAGGCCTAGGCCTAACAGTTAGGGCCTAGCCTAGGCCTAAGTGTTGTTACAGAACCAACAACAAACATTAGCCTACACACACAATAACGTTAGACTCAGTACATAAATCTAATGCAGAGTTCCAGGTTTATGGGCTAGGCCTAGACAAAGTCCTAGTCCTGTGACTAAGTCCTAGCCTAACTGCCACAGTACAGGCTAGCCTAATTGTAGTACAGTATGTATGGGCTGATATTACTTATTAGAGGTAGGCCTAGGTTACTGTAATAGCTATGGCCTAGGCTAGGGCTAGTCAAAGCAGTTATTGCCTGTCAAATGTTGGTACCCATCATCTAAGTTTGTAGTATTTACAGAGAGATTTCTGTGACCAGCTGTGCATAGGCCTAGGCTAGGTTTATACTTATAGCTAGGCCTAGGCTAGACCTAGGCTAATGTTACTTAGGGCCTTGCCAAGTATTTAGCATAGCCTCTAGGCTATACAGTAACGTTAGGCCTTGGGAATACTTGGGATATTTTGCATTTTGTCCTTTGGTGACCCTGATGACTATCTTGGGAATTCTTGGGAAATTTTGCTTTTTGACCTCTCGTAACCCCAGATGATGATCTTGGGAATTCTTGGGAAATTTTGACCAGTGACTGAAAGATATGGGACATCATGGCATTATTTGGAATAGAACATATATCATCGAAACCTCAATGCATTTTTGCATTCTGGTTTCCTATTTAGGCCTAGCAGGAAATAATCATAATTTGTGTGGGACTTATTATAAATTAAGTGGAAACACAATGCAGCAGAAAATTTTGTAGCTGCCGCTTTGACTTAGACTAGTTGCAGTACAAAATATATAGTCAATAGGTAAGTTGTACGTCACCTCCAGTGAATCCTCTTGCGGCAATGCTAAGTTGTACGCCAACTCATGGGAATTTTCATGCTGCTAGGCCAAGCATTTTCCTTCTTCTACGCCGAAGACCTTCGTCCCGTATAGTGCACAAAATGCACCCTGGAGCCTACGTACAGTAATGGGACGGTATACCACATGAGTTCTCAGCATTATACTGTATACTGTATTCATGTACATACACATACAGTACAATATCCATCATGTACTGTGTATGCTGAGAATGGTCATACATATGCCGCACAGACATTCACAGCATTACATACATGTATATTAAGTAATCATGAGTTGATCAGTATCATGAGTCGATCACTGCATTCTAAACGCCAGACAGTGTAAAGGCGCGATGTGATTGCAATGTAAACATAACCTGCATTGCATTTTAACATAACATAACAGGTTAAAGGGCAAAGGAGGGCTAAGACCCCATTTGATGCCCTGAAGTCCATACAACCTTAACTGAAAACAAACAACCAGCCAACACCAAACAAGCCCAGCACAATTAGTTTTCTTCAAACAACATAAAAAACAATTATTTGCCTTGTTATTTTTGATGTCCAAAGCAAAAATGTTACTCATGGCCAAATTTTCAAGTTGCGGCATAAGTATGAACTAGAAATTTGCAAAAATTCCAAAAAAATGGTGACCAAAATGTCTTTGACGAAGCTCTGATAAAAAAATTTGATAGAAAAGACATTATTCTCAATGATTATTTGTATAACTGTTCTTAAATGTAGTAATTTATAGCATTTTATTTGCTTGTTTTTTGTAGCGATTGACTCAAGGTTTCTTCATAAGCTTTGTTGCATGTACTGCCACCTACATTTCAAAATTCATTTTCTATGGATTATGCAATCTGAACAACACCAAAATATAGCACAGTGAGGAAGACATATATATATATAACAAAATGTTACAGCAAAGTTTTATTGATTTTTGTAAATGTTTTTAATATTTTATGGATCAACTCATTGTATGCCCAGTATGCATGTACACTATGTGCATAGTGTATGAGTATGTACAGTATATGAGAAGGCCCATGCAGCAACATGGGGTATACCTAAGTGCGGCCATTCTTATCTAGTGAGAGTGTATGATATGCATTGGTAGACTTGTGCAGTCCACGCACTGAAAAGTTGGTATACGGGTTTTTTCCACGCGTTTTTTTCATTCCTTGTTTCATGCATTCCCTGCTCACAAAAAAACTTGACAGTCTGTGTCTTGATCTTACTCAGTAATCCTTACCTAGGAACTACTGTAGGCTAGGCCTTGGCCTCAGTAAAGGCACGTGTATAGCCGGTCACCAGTAGCTCCCTATACATTGTCCTTACACTGACCCATTGAAAACCTGGGGTCTTCGACCACCACTGTGCTTGTTGATTTTCTTCTTATAACAAAGCTAGGACTAGTCTAGGGTACCTAGCGTAGTTCTCACCAGTATTTACACTGCAGCGCGGGATTGCGGGATTCCCGCAAAAAATTGAGATTCCTGCTAAAAAATAATTCATTGTCGGGAAATTCCCGCAATATGTTTGATACAAAGAAATGAAAAAATTTAAAGCAACACTTGAAACATTTAAATTAATACCAGAAATATTGCAAACATTTAAGGAAAACAATAAAAACAGAACAAAATTTAATTCAAAAATTACATCGTTCCGATATCCGATTCGTATCGAAGTAATAACAATATTGTAACAACATATGAAAGGACACGTAAACTTTGAAATATTTTTAACAGTCCCCCCACCCATAATTTTTAAAATCCCCACCAAAAAATTAAGAAAGGGGGGGAGAATCTCCCCCAGATTTTTGGTGCTAGTGTAAACACTGGTTCTCACCTGACACTTTGTTCCCTGAACTAGGCCTAGGCTATTGCTGTACAAAGTTTTTCCCATATGCTTACTGTGAGAGTAACATTGTCTGCATGTTTGTGCAATGGGTGTACACCTGAATTTGAGAAAGGTCGAGACCATTCAAAATTTTTGAAGGTGCAGTAGCCCAATTTTGCCAATGGTTACATTGCTTACCTAGTATGGGAAGCCCCAAACGACCCAGCAGACTGCAGACTAAGTTAGGACCTAAAGTCTAAATTTATTACCATTCCTTTCCCTTTCTAAATCTTACACGTATATTGCAGTTGTTTTTTGTCTCTTAACCGCTGAAAAGTTCCGAAAATTTGGAATAAAATCATCAACTTTGCAAGTTCATAAAATTTACTTTAGCGTTCAAAATATTTGTTGACATAGAATGCTGTGTGTGTAACATTGTGATGTCATTGCCCCCTGTGGGCTGGGGGTTGTAGAATATGCCCACAGTATTGCCCGCCTGCTGTAAGAGGCGACTAAAGGGAAGGACTTGCACCATTTTTGAGCTGTATTTGAAACCAAACTTATACTTGAACCGTATTTGAAACCGTATTTAAACTTTACCTTTTTATCTTGTTGACACTATATAACACATTCATGTTGGTGTGTCGTTAAATCTTATCTAACTAACTAACCAAACTAAGTCATGCTCAACATTTTGGTTACTGTATTTCCTATACATACACATGGCAACTGCTCTGCAAACATTCTATTCTGACGTATTGATGTAGCTCATTAGCATACTGATGTAAACAAAGTTCCATATTCGCACAGTAAATTTTCCAGTGGGGAAAGTTGCTAATTTCATTTCACATTTTTGGCACTTTCCAGAAATTCTCAGTGATCAAAAGCAGCTGCAATACTCCTGTAAGTCTGTAAGATCTGGAGAAGAAAATTCATGGTAGTAAATTAAGATTTTACTTTCAAAATTTGCTGTGAGAAGAAAGACAATTTCAACCATTACACAGATGGCGGATCCCCCCACTGTTTCCATAGGTCAGTGTAAGGACTGTGTATAGTGATCTGTAGGCCAGTGACCACAGTCCTTTACTGAGGACTAGGCTAAACCTAAGGCCTAACTGAGGCTACTCCTACCGTAACTGTTAGTGTTCAGTAAAGGACTGTGTGGTCGTTCACCAAGAGCTCACTAAACACAGTCCTCATGACCTTTGAAAAAAGTTAGGTGATCGGCTGTCTGCATGATGGATGAAATTGACTTTCTTCTTGCAGCAACTTTTGGATGTAGAATCTTTATTCACTCAGTGCTAACAGTTGGGCCTACCATCAGGGTTTGAATTTAAGGAATTTTTATTGGAAGCCTAGTCTCAAGGACTACCTACTTGTGACCATTTCATACAATTTGTTTGCCCTTCACATTGTTGGTCATCCTTCAAAACTTGATATAAAAAAACAGCAAAACAAGTGTTTGTATAAATCTAGATTTCTTTTAGGCAATGATTATGATCATCATGGCCATGGCAACGTGGAAGGCACAGCAAATTTAATTATGGCCAAGGGAACCACTAGTAAACCACTGACTGCTCCTTGCAACTTGATTTTTACAAATAAGAATTGTTCACTGTAACAGTGGATAGGCCTCCTAGGTCTAATTAAAAAATAAAACGAAAATTCTCACATACCTACAACGTGTTAGGCAATGATAGCTATACACTTGCCTTTACTGAGGACTATATTTGCATAAGTGTGTTTAAGAACCTGGGGCTTAATCATAACATTGTACTAGCCTACCGTAGGCCCATGTCACAATTGAACAACAGTGTATGCTATTTAGCAATACAATGGTGTGAACATCCACATAGCAACAAGATACAGCAGCTAAAATATTGAAAAAATAAAACAGGATCGCTTGTTATCATTGTTTGGGACATGTTGAACCGTAAAGGACACTAGCCTAAATGCAAGTATTCTTAAAATGAAGATTTGTTACACGTAAAGCTTATAAATTAAAGGATCCATGTGAATCAATGATTGAAGAGTATTTGTGACTTTGCAAAAATTGAGACCAGTCAAAGTTTTTCTAAGACGAGGTACAGTAGCCCAGTATTGCAATGGTTCCTGGGAATGGTTCCTGGGAAGCCACAAAGCAACCCAAATGCAGTACTTACAGTAGGTCAGCAGATTGCAGACTAAGTTAGCCCTAAGTTAATGCTAGGCCATAGACTTCTTATGTACAGAGCATCTTGCACAAATATGGATCCCATTTAGGTGGTGAGCTCTGTCAGTTATACTTGAGATGCATTTTATTGCTATTCACAACTTGTGGGCTGGTGCGGTGTGCTGGGAATCTTTACAGCTTCCTGAGTTGTCCACTTACATGTAAGACAAAATGGCGGGTGTAGCGAAGGTGGATAAAAAATCAAATTACTTCCTGTTTAACGTCAGCCTGCAAAAGTGATATGCAGTTCTTGAAGAACAAATCTTAAAACAAATTTTATTTGAGTGTGCAGTTTTGTTGAACGTTATGCACTTGTATCAATTGAATGATGCATCCCACTACCCCGGGCATGGTCAACCAAATGTGGGTCCACGACCTATGACAGTGTGACTCACATGTCTGTCATTGCACCAGTATTGTCAGTCGTAGAGTGATGAAAGGGGTGAGTCATTGTGGGTCATTTGTTACTTGTTTTACAAAGATGCCAAACTTCAGCAGTGCTCCTTATACATATACAATCATAACTTTTGTCCATCAGTTTGGTGACTCACATGTTCGTCAAAATCACAAATTGTTCGTAAGTTTGGTGATTGAGGGGTGCAAACAAGTTGTAAGTCACAGAAGTTACCGAGTTAAACATTCCAACCCATGTACTCTGCAAACTGAGACAATTCCAAAACTTAGACCCTTCACTCCAAGACATTCAGCTATCTGAATTGACTTGGAAATGTAAATAAGGGGGATCATCACAAACTAACATTATTTAGAGTATCGTATGTGTAGTACCCATTACATGGTCGTAGCACTAATTACACGGTCATAAATTGTTTAATCCAACTTTATAAGTCAACTGACTATATGCAGTACTTTGATATGGAAAGGGTAGAGTTCTTGCTTGGGGCTCAACTCAGAATAAATTAATCAAAATAGACGAAACTGGAACAACCTAACATTTACACTATTGGGATATTTACTATGAAAGTACCACCTGATTTTATTGTGCTGATGTCATACTTGAGTTCTGTGATATAGCCTACAGCCTAGCTTCTCAAGTGGGGGCCTGCAGGCCATTTGAGTCCCATGATGTCCTTTAATTTGTCGCTTGTAAGATAAGAGGAGCTAGATTTTCTACATGCAGTTTCCTGGAGTGCAATCTACAGAGCATTTGGATGTCACATTTCACCTATAGGCAAACAGGTGATTCACACATGGTGGATGCAAAAGTTTAGTTACAAGATTTTTCTCTGATCTATGTCATTTGGGATGCCAGTTTTTCTTCCATACTGGTGATCCATGCATGGTAAATGCAGAGTTTTAATGACAAAATTGTGTTTTAAGAGTGCAGTTTCCTACAATCTAGGGCAGTTTGGATGCCAAATTTTCTACCAATACTGGCTTCACAAGCCTGGGAGATGAGGAATCACTGTGGCAAATTTGCCTTGAGGAGTGATTTTTCCTGCTATCTAGGGCATTTAGAATGTCAAATTTTCCCCTCCTTAGCCCCACCCTTGGTGGGGCTGAGGTCAGTTGTGTTCCTGTAGGGCAACCCTAGTTAAGGAACCACCACCCAAATTGAAAATCCCAAGAATCATCACTGTCTTCTGTACAGGCACTTTTGGAGCTCTTGTGCATGGGCTTTGCCCCCAAGAATTAGCTATACTTTCTCCAAAGTCCAAACCCTGAATTCGCCCCTGCTGGCTTTAACAGTAATAACGAAATTCAAGGAATATGCATGTCCCTGGGACTGAAAACACTTGAGTACTCCTGGCCAACAGTATCTCATTCCTAATGTCAATTGAATATCTATATCAATTTTATCCAATTAATTGTTTATACCATACATAACATACAAACAAAATGTTAACAAAAAATCAGTCTGAAAATGTAAGTTCTGTTGCTCCTTTTTGTTTGACAAGTAATGTTGACCCATGCATATCTTTGAATGCATGTGTCACAGATTTACATTTCTTCAATAGTTCACTGGAGCTAGGTTAGTTTGATGGGATTTAATAACACACCAACACAAATTTGTTATATAGTGTCAGCTAGATAAAAAGGTAAAGTTCAAATACGGTTCAAGTTCGGTTTCAAATACAGTTCACATATGGTTCAAGTCCTTCCCTTTTAATAGTTACCTCTTATGACAGGCAGGGAATACTGTGGGCATATTCTACAACCCCCAGCCCACAGGGGGCTCACTGGAGCTAGGGTAACCATTTGTAGCTTTGTGCACTTCAGTTGGTAGACATTTTGATCTGCAGGATAGAATTGAGTGAGCTGTCTAACAGACAATAATATCAATCAGGATTGGGACTCAGTTTTGTTTTTCCTAACTGTAGGGAAGAATCACTGCGATCC
This sequence comes from Holothuria leucospilota, assembly GCA_029531755.1. Taxonomy (NCBI): domain Eukaryota; kingdom Metazoa; phylum Echinodermata; class Holothuroidea; order Aspidochirotida; family Holothuriidae; genus Holothuria; species Holothuria leucospilota. The sequence goes on along the minus strand of CM055969.1, from coordinate 17,530,287 downwards.
AGTATTGCTGCAGTATATATGTGGTATATCAAGCACCCAGCATTGTTGCAGTATGTGGTATATCAAGCGCCCATACAGTACAGCAATCTCTGATAGTTAGGGGAGTTAAGTTTCAAGATAATTCCACACACACTGATACTGTATGTCTCCTCATTTTGCTGCTTCTCAAATATTTTGGGAATGTCAGCACCACACACTGACTGACAGTCCATAAATTGTTTTTGTACAGTATCATTAATGCATCTGCAAGTCAAAAAAGCTGCTAGAGATCTTCAGTACTACACATGTCATTGAAATTGGAGCGCCCTTCATAATTATCTGTCGACCAAAAACATTTAAGCAAATGAGGCCATCATTTTGTGTTTGAATAGGAAAATCTTCTCGTTACTTTTCACAAACATTTTAAGTATCTGTAGTTTTATCCTATTGTAGTATTTCACACATGGCAATTAAGGCACTGATGCCACTTGTCACTACATGTAACTTAAAGAGAAATTGGCAACAGTTAGTTCCAGGGGTGAGGATCAGACTTGGATTTCTATAGCAATTATTGAGTGTGGTAGGAAAGTTCATATAAGTTCCACATTAGGGGAAAAAAGTCAACAGTCTTCCTTAGGAAACAGAGGTGAAAATCCTGTTCTTACAGTAAGTGAAACATTCTCATATGTTGATTGCAAAAGGACATAGTAGAGTTGACATTACTGCATTATTTGTAAGTCACTTTTACACGTACAGTTAAACTGTATCAGTGTCTAAAACTAAACATAAGGCAAATTACAGTACGTGTATACTATTCGTATATAATTGTTCTTTTATAATCACCTACAGATCAAAATGGAAGATCCTCAAGACTCCTCTTTAAGGCAGCAGTTCCAAGCACTCCAGGAACAGCAGCAGAAGAAGTTGCTGAAAAGAAAACAAAAACAAGAAGATAAAATAAAAGAAGAGGAAAGGAAATCTGCGGAAGCCAAAATGAATGGACTTAACATTACTGATGACATGGATCTTCAAGTAAGCATAAACTGGTCTATTATGCAGTAAATATAAGGAGAGTAGTGAATAATGGTGGGATGCTGGGGAGGTGAGAGGAGGGGGAAACACTCAAGAGGATCTTAAATTTTGAACAAATTAGTACCAGTCTAGGTCTTTTGAAGTTCTGTTGGTTACTGCTTAATTTCTGTAAGAGTAGACCAATATACTTTTTTTCTTTAAGAAAGTATCATTATTGCTAAAATTCCTTTCAGGTGTAAGTACTGTACAGTATGAATGTATTGTGATATCACCTCCTTACATGTAATGTATAGGGAGATGAGCTATTGTACTTTACATCAGAAATGTGAAGCTGTGTGTTGTGTGTGCATGTCTGTCTGTGTGTGTCAGCAAAGAGTGTTACAAACTCCTCCTAAACTGTAGGTCTGTAAGTTCAAAGTTCGAAGTTGGTGAGGTACTGTAAGTAGAGTAACTGACCATGAAAATTTGTGCATGCATGATGAATAGCAATATTGGTCACATTAGCTCAATATTACTTTCTTGCCATTGTTTGCCTATCAGTATAAAAGAAAAAGTGATGAAGCCACATGATCTACTATGACTGATAAGATAATTTTTAAATAGTGCTTTTTGGCTGCTAACGGTGTGTTCAAAGGTCAATACTTAGGTCAACGGTCAAATTTGCCTAAACTTTGCAAAAAAGTGTTTTGAGAACTCCTCATAAACTATTAGTCCTATCAAGGTCAAACGTGGTAGGTATCTGACGATGAAAACTTTTACAAGCATTTTATTGTTAACATCATAGATCAAATTCAAGAGGTTAAAGTTCAAATGCACAAAACTTGCATTAGGCACTCTTCTGCTAAGAGATCCAGATACTATTTTTGGAACCATAAACTGTGTATCTGTTACCTTAATCCAATTAAATTTGGTCCCTACCTACATACTTGATTGATTCCTGGTGACATCTTGTCCCTTCTTTAAGTAAATACAGACTTCCTGTGCACACCATACACAAAAGATTTAATCGTGCAATGAGTGGACATGTCAATAGCTTATAATGTTGTGTAATCAACTGGAAAAAAGTTCCTCATTGCTCAGGGATTAAGTGTTATTCTAGAAGTGATAGTGGTTTCTCACAACAAAGAAAGGAGCAGATAAGTAGGATTTTATTACACCCGACCTCCCCGTTGTGAGGTCTGGTCAGAGTGTTTTGATTTCTAAGCAGGCCAAGTTCTAATGTGTTTTTATACATTATTTGCATACCAGTATGAGAAAAGATATAAAACCATATGTATCAGTATGTATACTAGTATTAGAAAAGATCGTAAAACCATTTGACATGTACATCAGTAGAGAGTGACAAGACATGTTTTTGGTTTCGATGATAAGAGAAACCAATGCATTCGTGATGGCGTATGTGTGTATGTATGTGTGTATGTGCGTGTGTGTGTATGTATGTGTGTGGGTGTGTATGTGTGTATGTGTGTGTGTATGTGTGTTTGTGACGCTGCTCGTTAACACGATATCTCAAGAAGGGAAACTCTGACAGTTCTCAAACTTGGTACATAGATGCCCCATATTGAGAGGAAGAACCCTATTGTTTTTGGTGGGGGGTCAAAGGTCATCTGGGGTCACCGGGGGTCAAAATCCGAAAACCTTGTTAACACGATATCTCGAGATAGGAAGCTTGGATAAATTTCATACTTAGTATGTAGATGCGTTATGGTAAGAGGAAGAACCCTATCGTTTTTGATAGAGGTCAAAGGTCATCTGGGGTCACCGGAGGTCAAACTCTGAAAACCTTGTTAACACGTTATCTCAAGTTAGGAAGCTTGGATAAATTTCATACTTAGTATGTAGATGCGTTATGGTAAGAGGAAGGACCCTATCGTTTGTGGTGGAGGTCAAAGGTCATCTGGGGTCACCGGAGGTCAAACTTGGAAAACCTTGTTAACACAATACCTCAAGATAGGAAGCTTGGATAAATTTCATACTTAGTATGTAGATGCATTATGGTAAGGGGAAGAACCCTATCATTTTTGATGGAGGTCAAAGGTCATCTGGGGTCACCGGGGGTCGAATGCTGAAAACCTTGTTAACACGATATCTGAAGTTAGGAAGCTTGGATAAATTTCATACGTAGTATGTAGATGCGTTATGGTAAGAGGAAGAACACTATCGTTTGTGGTGGAGGTCAAAGGTCATCTGGGGTCACCGGAGGTCAAACTCTGAAAACCTTGTTCACACGATATCTCAAGGTAGGAAGCTTGGATAAATTTCATACGTAGTATGTAGATGCGTTATGGTAAGAGAAAGAACCCTATCATTTTTGGTGGAGGTCAAAGGTCATCTGGGGTCACCGGGGGTCGAATGCTGAAAACCTTATTAACATGATATCTCAAGTTAGGAAGCCTGGATAAATTTCATACGTAGTATGTAGATGTGTTATGGTAAGAGGAAGAACCCTACCGTTTTTGGTGGAGGTCAAAGGTCATCTGGGGTCACCGGAGGTCAAACTCTGAAAACCTTGTTAACACGATATCTGAAGTTAGGAAGCTTGGATAAATTTCATACTTAGTATGTAGATGTGTTATGGTAAGAGGAAGAACTCTATTGTTTTTGGTGGAGGTCAAAGGTCATCTGGGGTCACCGGAGGTCAAACTCTGAAAATCTTGTTAACACGATGTCTCAAGATAGGAAGCTTGGATAAATTTCATACTTAGTATGTAGATCGGTTATGGTAAGAGGAAGAACCCTATCGTTTTTGATGGAGGTCAAAGGTCATCTGGGGTCACCGGGGGTCGAATGCTGAAAACCATGTTAACATGATATCTCAAGTTAGGAAGCTTGGATAAAATTCATACTTAGTATGTAGATGTGTTATGGTAAGAGAAAGAACCCAATCATTTTTGGTGGCGGTCAAAGGTCATCTGGGGTCACCGGAGGTCAAACTCTGAAAACCATGTTGACACGATATCTCAAGATAGGAAGCTTGGATAGATTTCATAGGTAGTATGTGGATGTGTTATGGTGGGAAGATGAATGCTATCATGTTTGGTGGAGGTCAAAGGTCATTTAGGGTCATCGGGGGTCAAACACTGAAAATGTTTTTAACATGATATCTCAAGATAGGAAGCTTGAATAAATTTCATACTTAGTATGTACATGCATTATGGTAAGAGGAAGAACCCTATCGTTTTTGATGGAGGTCAAAGGTCATCTGGGGTCAAAAAGCAAAAGTTTAAGAATTCCCAAGATCGTCTCATGAGTTCACCAGAAGGCAAAAAGCAAAATTTCCCAGGAATTCCCAAGATCAAATATGAACTTAAAATTATTTTTCCAACATGTTAAGATAGCACTTGACCAGCGACTGAAAGACATGGGACATCATGGCATTATTTGGAATAGAACATATATCATCGAAACCTCAATGCATTTTTGCATTCTGGTTAAAGAATACATTTCTAGTTGCTAAAGTTCAAAGTTAAAATGACCTAAAAGTGGTCTTTTGTCATTATTGGCTTATATGTGTGTTCAGAATTTCTTTAACCCAAGGTATGTAGAGAATATGTGTGAGACAAGATTTGCAACTCCATGGATTGCCATCTTGTTGGCACTTTGAACCATGTTTAAAGCAATAGTGTGTCGTTGCTGCTCTATGCTGTGCCATTTTCTAGAAATTGCTTTCCAACAACAGCTTTACATATATTTTCACTTGCTGTTATTTACACCGCAGCTGAGCCAGCCTATCCCACAAGACAGCATCTTCAATGAAGAGTTGAACAGACATCTTCAAGAGCAGCTTAGGGTATGCTTGAAATTCATATTGATTACCCATGTAAATTCTTCTGCCCTCCCTTTGAAGAAAGCAGGGAGATTAGTTGTAATGTACAGTCTTCTTTAAGATCGGGAGATACAGTAGTCTTTAACTTGAGTACAGGGAATCTTTGAAGTCAAGCACCAGCACTGGAAATGAAGAGAGAGTCAGAAAAATATTTGGTTTCAATCATTGTAAGCAAAGTTTGTATACTTGGAAGTTGTCATTGTAGAAGAACCTAAGAGTAATAAAATTAGCCATTTGTAGCCAGAATGGTGCCCAGAAGTATTAATGGTGTTGTGACCACACAAGAATACATTATGTTGTCAAAATACTGATTTTATGTTGCATTTTAGGCTAACATGAAAAAACATGATATTCACAAATTTCAAATAACAAACACCACAACAGGGTTGCCGATCAATAAAATATAGCTTTAGTAAGTATGTAAATATTAGAACTGCAATACCACAAAAATAAATAAAAAAATCATAAAATTATCATTGCAAAACTTACATTTTAACTTACGTATTTAAAAACTATTAGTTTGTATTGAAAAATAATCACATTTTTACTTTTGAATGCACATAATAAACTGTTGTTTTCACTTCAAAACATGTGAAGGTAACAAAATTGTGCCACTTCTGCTTCATTGCTTTGCAGACCTGTCCTGTACCGTGGTAGCCTTCTACAGTATGATGCCCTGCCTATGTTGGATTATCAAAGTGTGGTCACCCTAAAATTAATTGATATATTTAGTGGTCTATTTTGATTGATTTTCTTAAGTTCTCACTTGCAAATGCTAATCTTGTTTCTGTGTCAGTATGTGTGTCCATGGCCATGTCTTCTAGAATGAAAGTAACTACAGGAAAACTTTCATTAGGTTCAGGGGAGGTGTTCATTTCAAACATGTTTGGTTGCTTTACAGTATGTTTTCTGTCTTGAACCTCAGATATTCTTCAGCTTTTGATTAACACTAGCATTTATATAACTTATAAAAGTGGTTACAAAATTTGTCCAACAACATATTCTGTGATTTGATGTTTGACGTGATCTTATTTGGACTGTCTTCAAAGCTCTCCCATTATTTGATGGCTCGAGCTGCACATTTGGATAGGTACACTGTAGAATGTCCGGCAACATGGCCGTTTTGAACGTATTCCATAGATCGGTTTTCTTCATCATGGGATTTTACTGCAGGTTTTGGGTGCACACATAGCTTCCTGATGTCATTTTTAGGAACATTCTTGTTACTTCTTTCATCCTCTCTGTTAACTGCTCAAATGAACTGGCAGTTAATGGATTTAAAACTGCATGGTAAAAGTTGGGTTGTTTTTGACTACTTAAGGCACACCTAGTGCTTTTTGTGACTAGAAGAAGTGAAGAATTGTGCTCCTTTGGTGCCACGTGAGCACATTTTGCTGCTAGCATCACATAAGCATTTAGGTTTACATTTCTGTGTACGTTTACATATGAATATCTCTATATATATGCTAATGTATGCGTATACATCTATAGTATGCATACATCTACAGTATGTATATGTTACGTATGCATGCCTATACAAAAACATACATATATATGTACATGTTCACAACACATACAGATCATTTTAAGGTTTCAGACCCACATCTACCCCACCCCCTTCCCCCAAAAATGTCCAACACATATCGCCACCCTTGTTGGCACATCTCTCACTGTGTTTATCTTGTGATGTCACCTTCATTCAACTCTTTGGTGTGTTACCAGATTCAGGCTACCAAGAGTCTTCAAGAAGAGTTTTCCAAAGGACAAACCAATGGACTGCAGATGTCATTACCAGCTTCATTTAAGCCCTCATACAGTTAAGACCCCATTTACCATCCCTCCTTTGGTGAAGAGTTTTGAATGGCTTGGGCTTTGTGTCACAGTATTACGGGGATCCCACTGATCAGAACTGGCTCATCCACCTTGCAATTATTGTAGAATAATATACTAAGGCTCCACATCTCAAGCCTGTGTGAATAGTACCAGGGAGGTGCTAGTTTGGCAAGAAACACGTACATTTTCAACAGTCGGTTTGATCTTAGCAAGTTGCCAACAATAATCTCTTTTTTGTAGTGATATTCCAGACTGGAAGGTTAAAAGGGTAGAGTAAAAAATAAACACAAAGGTTCAGTTATCTGTCACATCTTGAAGTGCACATCATGAAATTTTCCACATTTATTTTCAATTACCTGTTGCAAATAATACCAAAGTTTCTTGCCTCTGTCTTTTTTGGTGCCAGTGTTTTAATAGTCATGTTTATTAGAGCCCATTGGATATGAGTACCAGTTCTTGGAAAGTATTAATGTATACAGAACATTATCTCTTGTGTTTCTTGAAACATTTAACTGCTCAGCTGTAGTTAAAATAGTAAAGTTGCAACACAGCAAGTTTCCAAAGAATTACAATAGACTGTAGAGTCCAATAAAAGATTTTCAGTACCAACAATTTGTCTAACACTTACAGTATTTCCTCAGTGTAACTTGCTGAGTGTCCTTTCACTATCACCAGAAAATCATGTGGGAGGACTGCAAGTTACACAATTGCAGCACAGTGAAGTGACACAAAACTTGAACCCAGGAAAATGAATACGGGCATGTAGGCAAACACTGTAAATGCCCCTCTCAAAACTTTTGAAACAAAAAACATAGTGTTATTATGTATCGGCTATGCTGGTCAATTAACCCTTGCCCAGAAGTCCTTTTTACAGGTAACACAAAACCAAAAGTACTAAGAACCATTGCAGCTTTTTTCCCTGTTAGCAAGAGAGATGTACTGCTTTCATACAGTAACATGACATGTTATAGTCTCAGGCTGTGTATGCCACTTTTATCAGTGCTCATGAGCCTCCTGCATGCAATAAAAGATGTTTTCCCTTTTTCTTCCTTGATCAGAATAAAACACAATGGCAGATGTTTTCCATATTCTTTCAAATGTATTTGAAACAGATTTGTGGGTACAGCACTAAATGCAGTTGAAGTTGAACAAATATTTGCCATCTACGTTGATGGGTGCACACTCTCATCCTCTGTATTATTACTGCAGCTGATTCCATGCTGTTCCATCAAAGTTGGTACATTAATGTTTTCACTGGGTTTAATTTAGGAACTTAAAGATGAAACTGGAAGGCTGTACAAACTCCTCAGTGAGCGGGATCATGAAATCAGGAAACTGAAAAAGAAACGTGAAGAGGAACGTCAAGCCTTGTCAGGTCAGTATTGGAACCCTTTGTGAAATGGAGCAATAACCAGTGGTTTATTTTCAGCTATTTTACTTCATACCATTGCACATCTGTCAGTCTGTCATTTCTCAAAATAGGAAGATTTTCAATTTTCCAAACACAGAAGAAGGGAGATTCATGGGAAAGCAGGGATTGTAGCAATTTCCAGCAAAGTATCTTGACAAAAAATATGTTTGAAGTGCCTGCTTTGCCAGAACTATTCTAGCAAGTTGCAAATTTTGGAAACACACTGTATGGCTGGCATCCAATTTACTTTACTTGTGTGTGTAGCCTGAATCTGAAATAAACTAATTTGGATATTGTTGAATGCTCATTTATTCTGACGTTAGTTCCTGAGAATTACTTTAGTAATACATAAGAGCACTGATTGAATAGTGAACCATAGAATGGGTCACAAAATTAAAGTGGGAGGCCTGGAAGACTAAAAGCCATGGGAATTGACAGGTCTGCCATTTCAAGGTGTGTTTACAACACTGGTATGAATGTAGCCTATATACTGACGTCTAACTGGTCCATACTGTGATGATACTCTAAAGGAGATGAAGTCATGAAGCAAATCCAGTGTTTGGAGTGAAAACAACCAGTACCCTCTGTACCGCATGCTCTCCTAACACACATATGAATGATTGAACATAAAAAGTAATGCAGGTGAAATTGATTTGTTTCCACTCCAATTTCTATTGTGTAAATGAGTGACATCACACTTAATAAGATTATCAATAAAAAAAGACTTGAAAAATGATACGTCTTTGCCCCCCCCCCTTCCCTCAAAAACCTGAAAGCAAAACTATTTTCAATTCTGCCAGAAAATATTGCATGTACAGTGTATGAGTGTTTACACCCAGCACAGTGTCTTACATACTATGTCTGCCCATTACACACATGGAATTGGTAATAAAGTCATTGTTTCTTGATGTATGGGCTTGCTAACATTGCCAGTCTTGTATAGTGTATATACTGCCAGTATTTAGAATCTATACCAAGAGAATCTGTCAACTCAAGGATATATTACAGGTTTATTACCCACTCTATTGCTTTTAATATGATTAAATTTGATGTTTTCACTTCAGGGTATCAGTTTATGAGTATGTACATTCAGTTAATAGTTTGATAAAAGGTGCAAAATATTTCAGCAAACATTATGTAATATTGTATGTTTGTGTTTTCTTCCTCTCTTTCTATCCCTCAGGAGAAGTAAATTGATCACAAGTAATAGTTACCTTCTTGTGTGTGTATCAAAATTATAAAGAACAAGAAGCAATTTGATTGGCTTTTTGATTCATTGTTTAAACTTAAAGATTTAATTCAACTTTGAATACTAGGTATGACAGGTGGTATGGCTGGTGATGCTGCAGCTACCAAAATTGTGGAACTGTCAAAGAAAAACAGGGAAATAACAGCAGAGCTGGAGAGTGAAAAGACAAAAGTCAAACAGCTGCTCCTGAAACTAAGAGATGCAGAAAAAGTGGTAATTAATGTTTTTAATAGGATACTACATCACATAGTTTTTCAGTGGAGTTTGTAAATGTAATTTCGAGATCAGGTGTTGGTTTGTAGTGTGCCCATTGTATCTTTGGCTTGTATGTGCTGATTCTTGAGTACATCAAAAATACCCAAAAGTCAAATAGCTGGGTCTTGAATCTTGCGTTAAGCAAACACTCTAATAAACCTTACTTCTCAACCAGTTTATCACCTGGCATTCTGTGTCAAATTGAGTTTTGTTGTACAATTTTAACATGTGTGAAATCGGTTGAGAATGGGATACATGGGCTTTGAACTTACAAGGAAAGTTTAAAATGTGTTCAGAAACTTGGCATTCTTTTCAAAAAGTGATGTGTCTTATCCTGATTCAATAACGCTTCTTTCAGAAATGTTTCCACATATTTTTATTTACCATTTTCGCAGGCATCAAACTCTGCCTCAACCTCAAAAAGTCCTAGAGCACCAAAAGATCCTTTAGAGAAAGAGGTGAGTTTGAGACTTTTGTCTAAATGCATTTCTCCAAGAATAGGTTAAAGATAAAAAGTAAGTGAAGAATCATGATCCTCTGCTACAAAAGTAACTTAATTTTCATTCACCAAGATACCACCTCCTCTTTCATCAGTATATCAGCATAACTTCTCCTTTATAAGTTACTTAGTTCCCCCTGAACTTTAGCATACCTGTTTGCTTCTAATTACATCATTTGACAGAAATATCCCATAGTAATGCTGGTCCGCATTTTCTACATTACAAAGTTTTTGAGAGTATAAGAAAATGTGACCCTTAGTTATGCACTTATCAATTGAATGACACACCCCACTACCCCAGGTTTGTTGCCCATTGTACAATGATGTCAACATTCAGCATTGCTTTGCATGTACAATTATAACTTTTGTCAATCAGTTTGGTGGCTGAGGATTGTGCCATTTTGCACAAGTTGTCAGTCACAGAAGTGACTGAAGGGTACATCAGTGTACAAATTTTGTCAATGAAATTATGGACAATGACTGACCTTTTCCAGGGTAGTAAGGTGGGTCATTTAATTGATAAGTGCATAACAAGGAAATAGTCCTTTTGTCTTAGCGGCCTATTGATACTTAAGGCCATTAAACCCACAACCTATACAGGTCGGTCCTTCAGCGCATTGGTCATATAGCTCATTGTTTCTATAGTCAATGGGATTTGCTTTGTAAGAATATACTGTAGGATTACTGGGCTATGGTACCAATTGGATGTTTAACTGTAAAGCCAATGAGCTGTATGGGAATAACAGGTTGATACTATCACTGGTAACTGTAGGTCCAATAGGCTCTATGGCTGTCTGACAATCCTCCTTTGCAGTAACAGTGGCAGTTCAAAATCTTGTACTAGAAGTAAATTGGAATGGGAGGGGGACAGTATATGTTGCTTTTGGACAACCTGAGTGGAAGAAACCTTGACGATATTTAGGCCCTGAGATTAACTGTGCAGTGTTGCCTGTGTTACTTAATTAACTATGTGGGTTACGAAAAAGGATCTCAAAGGGTGTATTATTGGAAGTACTGTATAAGTGCAACTGTTACAGTGTAATGTACCTTAAAAGTTGCATGCAAGCTCCAACGTGACAGTCTGAAGCTGTATAGTAATGTAAATTGAAAACAAATTCATCCTTTTCTGTCTTTGATTGTCAGCCAAAGAAAATTGTGTGTACATGGTCCTCCTGGAATTTTTCCCTCATAACATACTGCACAATTCAGTGTGAGTAATATCATTGCCCTCATAGGACATTAAGTGAATTTTTACTGTTCTGTACTTGTTAGAAATGCTACCTTTGCATAAATGAAACAATCAAACAGCAGAGCTGCATGAGTATTATTAGAATGTACAGCATCACCTGTGACATAGCTTAAAACAGGTGTTGTTGCATAATGCTGATGCTCATTGTTTGACATTGGAACCTTTTGTTATATAAAATTTCCTCCCTTTTGTTTCTTTATAAAAAGCACTGATGAACAAATTCTACACTTTGTTATTCCTCATGAGTCATATCAGACACCTGTCAATTTAAGTCTCCAACCTAACAGGAACACCTGTTTATTTCTTAAAATGACTATTCATCATCTTTAAATGAATGCAAATGCAAACACATAGCAGCCTTGGATGATGAAATAAGTAGGGCACAGCTATTACCGTACATTACATGTAGGTTAAGTGTGTTTTCCTATTCCTCTGATATTTAATGGACTATTTTTAGTTGACCTAGATTGACAGTCTGTAAATAGTTGACTCTTTTGTTCCTTTGTCTCATTTGTAAGCAATGAGAAAATATACCCCACAGGATGACAATTTTTTTGTGTTATGTCTTCTTTAGAAGCTGAAGTATGTCAAAAGGTCAACAAACTTTCATAATTATGTCAATTGGTCATTGATACATTCATGCATTCTAATGTGTTGGTATAATCTGCCTTAGACATAATATAGCAGTCATGTGCATTTCTTTCCTGCTGCTATCTAAAACCTTGCATTAAATGCTATAGGCCTACTGGGAAATAAGCCAGTGAGCCACAACTGGAAAAAAGGCCATGGTCATCTTGACTTGAACCAATTGGCTGGAAACTGGGACGTTAAACCTCATCTAACTAACTAACTACTGGGAAATAACTTTGTAGGGCTAATCAGGTTTAAAGCCTTTTTGAGCCTAATTCCAGTTAACTTGAGGAGCATTAAGGTGTAAGGTACAGTGTTTTGTTTCATTTGACCCACAGTCCTCTACTGTAGGTATACTTGGTCAGTGATCTACTGTAGTTGTAACAGAGATTTGCAAAGCTTCACCAGCTTTCTACATAATTTGCTCCCAACAGGGTCTGTTCCCAGGGTTTTCTTTGGGGGACATAAACATAGCTTTAATGCAGAATGGTGCTATCTTTGGCAAAACTTTGCAATTCTTAAAGAAGCTCAAAAATGAGGCAATCAAAAACCAGTACTTGTAGGACATTTTTACTAATGTAAAAACTCACCTAGAAGGGTAGCTACGGTGGCTACTCAATAAGAAAGCCCTGCTCCCAAGGGGCAGTTTAAGGCATTTTCCAGTGGCTTTTCACAAGGGTCCCATGTGAAAGAGAAAAAAATTTCAGTTCATACCCTCTAAACCCTGTACCAATACTCTTTTCCTAACTTGAGATATCTAATATTAAAGACTACTTATTTTTGTCAAAAAATACCTCCAGTCCTCATCAAGGTCACAGAATGTTATGTAACGTGGGCACATTGCCTCAGATTTCTTTTGTTTTCCTTTATAATTGAATGTCCTGCTGTCCTTGAAATTTGATACTGTCGGAATGTTTGAATACCTTTCCATGTAGGTTTAGCATAAATCTACACCATATGTACAGCATAACAAACAAAGTTGCTAAATATTCCCTACAACAGTGTCAATATCATAAAAAAATTCAATGCTTTGTCAAATTAATGTGCCGCGATGACATCACAGATTTCCCATAATGCACTTTATCTTAAGAAAAAATTGCATTTCTTTGAAAATTAGTATCTTCCAAACACTACAAGCTATTGAGATGCGGTTTACACCTCCTAGAAGAGAAAAATTTTCTGCATTTTTTGAAGTCCGTGATTTTTGTCACTGGAAAATCCCTTTAAGTTTTTTTTTTTGGGGGGGGGGAGACACAGAGGCAAGGTGGTATTCGAACCAGCTGTTAATTGGAGAGGTAACTAAGACAAACAAGTCTCATATGCTTGGCAGGGCTTACTGTAGTACCCTCAGTGGTTTTCTGAAGGGGGTAAACTGTAGAACGAAATGTGTGCTTCAGCCTAAATTTTGAGTCTCGTGCTTTTCCCCAGCTAAATTAAAGCATTGGGATGCAAACCGTGAATTCTTTTTAGACCAACACCAGCGTTAAAATTTAACCAGTTCATGGTACTCAATGTGATAAGATCCAGCATACTCTGACTTAAATTAGCTTTAATATAGAATGTGTAGCTGGTTTCATTTTCTTTGTTGGGGTAAAAGCTCAATACCTCCATCTTAGACCACCTCAAACGCTTACAAGGTCAGAGAAATTAAAAATTTGTTTTGCTTTCAAGATAAATGTTTGTCAACTTCACTTTACAAAGTTTCCCATTATTTCACCATCCCTGCTTTAGTAAAAGAAAATCATTGCTGCATGTATTCATTATATACATCCAGGGGACAAGTTATACATATTTCCAGATTTCATTAATAGCCAAACTAACTGTGTTTGCTACGTGTATATGTAAGAATATTTTGCAAACTTGCATTGAATTTGTGCAATACAAATGTTGCTTCTTGCATGACAAATAGGAAACATTGAATATTGCAAGCTGCAATGTGATACAGCTTAATTTGTCCCATCACCAGAAAAGTCCGTCCATGCATTGGTCACATGTACTGTACATCTTTTCCGAAGTTGAACTCTGCACCTATAGAGGCTTTTCATGTGACGTCAGCACGTTTCAGTTTGGCATACTGGCCATCACTGCTCATGCGCAGAGGACTGCGGGATCTTAGTTACGATTGTTGTACACTGGATGCCTGGCCATCAGAATAGAGAGATGCGCAAATGCAGTGACGTCAGTGAAAAACCTTTATAGTGCACTCTGTCTGGAGCATTTACTTTGGGATTTTGAAAGTTATGATTACTGTTAAAGGAAAGTTGTGTTCACATTATACTCCAACCCGAGATAAAATATAGAACTTACACATTAAACCTTAATATTGTATTTACACTGTAAGTTGGCTATGCACTATATAAGAAGTGTCATTATGAATAGGTACAATCTGAACACACCACAACATAAATAGTGTTTCTTGTACAGTATATGTTCTGTCCCAAGTTGAAATGTAAATATTGGGATGTCTGTTTGTCACTAAAAGCTATTCCAATACTTTGCAAGCACCTTCTGTTGTCTTCTGATATTACGCAGGCAGAACATCTTGCAGCAGAACTAAAGACTACACAAGACAAACTTAATCAAGCCACATCAAAACTGGGGGAACTCCGTACACAGACTGCCACTTTGAAACAAGAACTAAAGCTTGCTCACAAGGCTCTCAGTAGTGAGGTAGGGGAGGGGGTCAACATCCAAAGTCTCTTGAGTGGAAATAGCAACTGGAGGGGGAGAGCCCAGCAAATATTACTTCTGCAGAAAAAGGTAAGAATGTTGAGAATATATTTCTGTATTTGCGATTACATAGTTGTTAAACAAAAGTGCAAGATAGTTGAACATTTTTCATAACAAGCAAAATTGCAATATGTTTTTGACATTTTGTTCTGTTTGGTAGTAGATTGTAGTATGAGGTATGGGGAGTGGTTCCTAACATAAGTCCCTACTATAGTGGAGTTACTGAATGTTATGGAATTAATTTGTTTCCAGAAATACAGTGGTATAATGGGTCAAAATATGGGAGAGAGGGGGCTGAGCTATTTTTGGCAGTGTTTTGTAATCTGTAAAGTATTTGCTTCATATTTAGGGTCAACACTATCTTTGAAAGACTTTGGAGAGGATGCAGCCCCTCAAAGGCCCCCTCCCAGTATGCCAGTGTTGGAGTGGGTCTGTATTTCCACCTATGCCCCCCCCTTCCTTGACCTCCTTGTACATAGTACCTCATTCTATAGCAGAGTCAGCATGACCAGTTTGGTTTATGTATTGGCAATCTCCCTATATATGAAAATTGAGTATGGTCGCAGTCTCATTGATAGTGTATAGGGCTGTGATGCTATAATGTGATGTTACCAGGCATTTGTGGATATCCCCATCTTTTTTTGTGTCAACATTTTTGATTGGACTCCCTCACCTGTATGTAAAAATATTGAATTGTGCAGAGAAGTTGAAACCTTTTGAAATGTACTATAGGCCTATGTGCATGAACCCAGCTGAAGTAAAGCATCTTGAAATAACATCCTCTTTGACAGGTGGCAGATTTGAAATCTGAGCTGGAGGTTCTGCAGTTACGTCCATCCACAGAGATGAGCCTTGAAGAACAATTCATGACAATGGGCATTGAAGAGGATGGAGGAAGCACCTCCCGTACTGTCACATCCTTCAAGAGTAGTAAAGGAGGCAGTGGAATGAGAATTGATGAAGTTCAAAGAAACAGACTGAAGCAGATGGAGAAGGAGAGGAAAGAAGCCAAAGAGGTATGTGGAAGATGCTGGTATAAAATGCTGGGCTTTCAAGTGACTCCAACTCAGCATACTTTCACCTACTTTTAGGAACACCCTTCTACTTTTCCTACTATTTCTTGAAAATCCTACTTGAGTCCTTATTTTTCCTACTTATGTTAGTTTATACAAATGCAGAAAAGGATATCTGAAAAATTAATGAAGAAAATGTATAAAAGAGTCATTATGATGATGTCAAGAGTGTAGTATACTGATGATGATTTCCTGCAAAAGTTATACTTTTGGTGTACAGAATCATACTTTTGCCCTGTTTTATTGAGAGTATTAATCCTACTTTTACAACTAAGTTTGACAGCCTGAAAAACTTCCTCCAGAAAGCTGAAATGTTCAGTTCTATAAATGTATTGCACTGATGTTGCAGTATACATCTCTGTTTTTTACACATTTTAATATTCATTGAATCATAATTGTATCATTGGGTCTTGCCATTTTCATGCTTTATTAATGCACCATCTGTGTATGAAGCTGTGACAAGGCACAAGGGCAAAGGCATTGATGTCATTTTAAAAACCTCTTGTCAGTTTGATATTTCATAAATGTGAAGGGCATTTTACTTTACATCTTTGCCATTTTAGTAATGACAAAACCAGTACTCATTGGCTCATTTTATATAAACAACTTTGTCAGGAACAGTTTTGTTGTGATTTGTACATTTAAGTGATCATCTGAGTTTGTTTTTCAGCAAGAGTAAAATATCTTACTGTAGACCATCACCCAAATGGATGAGATTTGGTATTTTTATTGTGTTGTTGTTTTTTCATTTTAGAAAGCTAACAATGATCTTCAAGCTTTAGAGGAAGATTATAAGAAAGTCAAGGAGAAAATGGAAGCAGCCAAGGCAAGAAATAAGGTCCTGGCTAATGAACTCAAAACTTGTAAACAACAAATGACTGTACTTACAGACAAGGGAAAACATGACAATGAATTGATTGAAGCTTTAATGGTGAGTAAACTATGCATGAAAGTCACAAGTAATAGTACTTCAATTTCCTTAAGTAAGCTTAGAATATTTATTATGACCAGTATGCTTTATAAGGGGGTTCTTAAGAGCATGTTCTTAATTCTGTGATGCAAGGGTCTGTAATCTTCATCAACAGTGGCCCCAGCCGATCGAGTGTAAGTCACATCACAGAATGCCAAACCTCAACCTCTTATCTCTATTTTCTACAGGTTGTTGTTGTGTACCCTCTTGCATCCCCTTCCCTTTTGAAACCTCAGCAGTCTCAAATAGTACCACAACCCTAAGTGTCAGGACATCATGCAGTTAACTACACGGTTTTATAATGACATAAAATCATGAAAATTATAAAATTTTAAATAACAATGAAGTTTGGACGATAGATTACTGTCTTGTGCAAAAAGGATGCAACTGTAGTCTAGGTGCCTTGCAATATCATATTTGGAGGAAGCTCCACTGAGATGTACAGAACTTTAGAGCCCTCCAGTTTCATATATGGAGGTATCTTCACTGATATGTACAGAACGTTAGAGCCCTGCAATATCATATATGGAGGTATCGTCACTGATATATGTACAAAATTATGAAAAATGAACAAAGCAATGAAAAAAATTGAAGAGAATGATGTTTACATCAAATGTCATAAAACGAATCATAAATTTCAGAATAAGTGTCAAATTGTTAATGGTAATTGTAACTTCCAGATGATGAATGAGAGACCTGTTGAATTTGTCAAATGTTCAACTGACCCAATGTAAGGCACTCATTTGCTCATGAAGAGGATGCACACATGTGTTTTCACCCATTGGAGATATGTCCCACCATGCATTTTTTGCTTTCTGGATAATATCAAAGTACATAATTCATGATTAACTGAAAGGGGTCTCAGTTAGTCAAAGGGTATATAGAAGGAAAGTATGTTTTTTCTTTCATTTTGGTGAAAGAAAGGTGGGGGAGGGCAGGGGAGGGTAAGTGCTAGGGATGAACATGAGCTGCACTGTGTGAGAATCAGCCTGTCAAGTGTTACATATGAAAGATCTAGGGTCTCTGACACATTGCTCTAGTACTCCAAGAAAGCTTTTCTGTTTATGTAAAATAGGCTTAAAAGATTTGAAATGAGTTTAACTTACCATGCCTCCCCTAACAGAAGCAACAGAGTCACTTGAAAACACTCTTGGAGGAGAAGACTGCTGGGTTTGAAGAAAGTCAAAAGAAGCACCAGCAGAACACAATGGAGATGCAGTTAAAGAAGCAGCATGATGCAAACATTGTAGAACAACTTAAGAAGATAGTGGAAGAGAAGGAGAACAAAGTCAAACAGTTGGAAGAAGAGATCGTTGAAATGCAGAAAAATGTAAGTAATACTGTAGTACCTTAAATGCACTTACCAATTAAATGACACACCCCACTACCCCCTGGCATTGTCAGTCAAATGTGAGTCATTGACCAATGACAGTGTGACACACAGGTCAGTCACTGAACCACTATTGTCAGCCACCAGCAAGGCCGAGGGATGAGTCAAATTACCTCAAGTGTCTGTCACTGTTGTGACCAAGGGCTGGATCATTGCCAGGGTTTGCAATCCTGCGCATCTGCACATCGTGGACCCCATTCTTTCATGGTTGGATGCATGAATAAATTCCTCAGCTTCGTATTTGGGTCCAACGAGAAAGTCTCGGATGCGCAAGGATCTCCACTCTCAGTGACTCTTATTCCCTTCCTCAGCATTGAAACAATCCAAGCCAGAATAAAAAATATCAGTTAGTACAAAACCATCATAATTCTCAATCTCCTCTGCACACCCAGTACATACATGCCATCATTAGAGTGGATTTTAATCCCCCAAGCTCCAACTTGTCTGTAGTGAGCGCACTGAATTAACCCACTGAAAAAATGTTGCGTATACTTGCACCACAGTATCTGTCAGACTTTGGGTGCATTGTACACTTTGTGTATTATGCATTTGTTATATGTAAATTCGAAAATTGGGTTGGACCCTCTAAAATTGCCATTGGACCCCAAAGACACACTCTTCTGGGAATCTAAAGAGTGCAGTATTAACATTTTGGACCCTTTAAATTTAGAGATAACCGCTACCCCTGATTGTGAGTCAATTGTTACACTTTATACAGGGATATCTATTGTCATTCTCATTTTTCCAGTCAATATTGGTGACCCACATGTCTGTCAAAATTGGCAAATTGCGCATCAGTTGATTGAGGTGTGAGTCATTTTACATTAATTTGTCAGTCACAGAAGCGACTAAAGGGTATGTCATTGTACATGTTTGTCAACACTGTTGTGGACAATGACTGACCATGTCAGGGGATAGTGGGGTGTATCATTCAATTGATTATTGCGCTACAGGAACATGACAAGTGCGAGGGTGAATTGATTGTACACAATGTGCATAGGCTTATTATTAAAGACAGGACTATAGAGGCATGCAATCAATGAGTATTTTTGCAAGGGGAAGGGGGGCTGTGGGTTTACCCCTTCAGCACTACAGATGGATATATCTGCTGTGCAAGATTATGCTTTCCACACTCCAAGAGAATATATCTGCCCAAGTGACTTGTCTGGATCAACTGATTATTGCTAAGCACCCTGCCATGAAACTTGTCTGATGCCATACCATTCTTGTAGAATACTCATTTCTGCAAATTTTGATACCAAGCATGCTTGGTAGTTGTGCTAAAATTTAGGAGATAATTTTGATAAAAAATGGCTAAAAATTTTAAAACTGATTGAGTGTGTGCAAGTGGCCTACCATCTGTGTGAAGGCAGTTCTTCATAGTCATGGAAAAAGAATTTAAAGGGAAATATTCTGCTTTTGATTTGGACAACAAGAGTGCACATTCAGTACGGCAAGTGAAAGTTAAGTTATATACCATATAATGAGAGACTGGACCAACTGAAAAGTTCTGCTTATTTCTAGCACCTCTATCCATCACTTACCATTAATTTTTCAGTTGCTTGTCCTCATTTCTGAATTTAATTTTAATATATTGTTTATACCTGCTGTCATTCTTGAGATATTGTTCGATGATGGTAGAAATGAATTGAATGTAGTTGGCTTCTTTTCTTCTGTATTCATTTTGAAATCACCTTGAATTGCCTCCCTCTCATGTAGGATCACCTCCATCTGAATGAGACTGGCTGATTGATAGAAGGCCAAAAGGCCATTGATGATCCCTTGTTGCAGTCCATCTTTAAAACCATTAACAGATGCTTCCTTTACAACCTCATGTGATAATTCATTCCAGTATTTCCAAATTCTGTTGAAATAAGAATTTTGTCTGGACTCCTATCGGGCATACTTGGGTCTATTTTCCATGAATTTCCACTTATTTGCTCATTTCCAACAACTTGTATTATTCTGTCTAGTTCTATATCCCTATGTATTAAGAAGCTAGCAGGACTTATCTGACATGTCTTTTCTCTATTTTAGTCAAGATTGAGTCAACTTTTGCACCTGTATATTTCATTTCTGAGGGTAGTATCTTACTATGAAAAAGTTCTAGAAACTATGTGTTTCTTTTTATTTTGTTAGTTTATCGATCAAGCCTAAGTGCAGGAGGTGTACTTATCGTGTATGCATCTGTTAATGAATCATGTGGCTTCATGGCAATTACGTTGGTGTTTTTGGCCATGTATTTTTGTTTACAGCTTACTTGGCTTGCAAATCTTTTGTATGGGTTACCTTACTTGTTGATTTATCAGTTTATCACACGGTAAATGTTCGTAAATATGGTATGGTCACACCAGGGATTTTTGCTGATACTGTCATTTGTGTGGTTGTATTGAGTTGGAAATTGACTTATTGAAGCAGTGCAGCAAACGATCATGTTAATCGTGGCAGATTTGAAACATGCAATAATTAAAAGTGGTCTTTCAGTAAATGATTAGTTGATCTGCCAGTAATCAGTGATTAATTGCTAATCACTGACAGCACTATGCAATAGTTACACAGCACCAAGCCTTATTCAAAATAAACATTGATACCATCATTGTATCTTGGTTAAATAATTAGCTACAGTTTAATCATATTTCCTCTTCAAACTTTCAACAGAAATTGATGTCTAGTAACAGTTGTCAACCTCAGCCTCCTGGAAGGCCAGCTAGCTTTGTACCTAATTCACCTTCTCCACCATCAAGGTAAGCATATCCCACATCATCTCGTGCACCTTTTATATTCCACATGCTTTTCTGTGAAGTGAAAATGGAGGATCCTTATCACAAAAGGGAACAGGAGTTATTGTAAATGTTTGTGGGTTTCTTGAGTTAATTAACTACAAAGTGATTGTGTTTGTGGTTAATGTAAGGTGAGAATCCATTTTTGAAAGGGTTAACGTATTGTTTATGATAATGTTTGTTCGCAGGTGTGATAGTTTTGATGGGTTGTGAAGCTTACATATTTATACTACATTAACTTGATCCTGTATGGTAATGCCAGCTAGTAAGATCCCTTCACTGAGTGTTGATGGAAGGTGGTAAATTGCAGAATTCCAGCATCATCTGCTGTTATTCTCTTTTATAATAATTCTTGTATAATTCAGAACTTGAAGGGCAGTTGTTTTACGACAGTAAGCGACCACAAGTGTGGGGGAAGCCTATATGGCTTAATTATGAATTACAACTTCATGTTGGGTGGACAGCCAAACTCAACAATTTAGATCAAACTTGGTTTCTTTTGGAAAGCCATTTCAAATCGGAAAACTGCAGATTGCTCTTGGAAGAAAACCCACCTTATTTTGACCCGGCCAAAGATCGAACCCCAAACCTCCCAGTTGCCAAGCTTCATTACTTCAAATGCCACTGTCTTTATCCACCCAGCCACAGCATCATAAAAAGAAAAAAGAATCAGTAGTTGAGCACAAGAAAATATTCTTCTGCTCAAATGCCTTCTCCGTTTTAGCTAGCACTACATCAGGCAATATATGTAATTGGGAATAAGGAAATGCCCACAAAGGTTTGGGAAATAACCTTTTGCTGGTTTCTAGAATCAAACTCAACCATCTGTGATTTCTTTGTCTGGTGTCAATACTACTTCCCCTTTGATTTTTACACAGGCAGTCAGTGTATTCTAGCTCAAGGCAGAGAACATCATCCAGGCTGAGTAGGGAGAAAACAGATATTACCAACGGGATTGCTTCTCGTAATGGCATGAGGCCAGCAAGCACAGGGTAAAAACTTGATGTTGTCACAGTATTGACTCATTTCTTTGGTAGAAATAGGCTGTAGCATAGTTGCAACAAGTCACTCCACTATGTGGTCAAGCCAAGTCACATCCAGCCATTTTAATGGCCCAAGTCAAGTTATTGGTGCTATTCAGTCTGTTATTTTCTTTAAAATTACTAAAGTAAGGTAATTTGGAAGGTACTGGCTCAAGTCATACCTTTCTAGGACTGTACTAGCTGCGATATAGTGGAACAGGAGTGTATGCTGTGGACAGTCAAAGATAATGCAGAGACTGCACTGCCTTCAAACTGAGTACACTATGGCACCATATGCCAAGCAGCTGGTTAGTTTGAGGTGTAGGTATGGAGTTTATGTGGTGGTTAGAATGTAGAATGTATACCTTGGAATCCAGGTCTCAGTATCAAATCATGCTTGTAAGTTGTCTAATTATGTTATTGTCCAATACAGGTATTGTCTTCTTTGGGTCTTGGTTCAACATAGCTAGCTGTTGGACAGTGTTGAATAGGAAGTGTACTCCACCTTATTCAGCCTTTGCCTTGGGGGTGGGAGTGGGGTGGAGGTATTTCCACTACTTGAAAAGGCATCTCACTAGTGTTTACTTGAGTGGGTCCTAAATGAGCCTGAGGTCCTTAATGAGCCTGACTGAGGTTGCTACCTGATTTGCATATAAAGTAGATTAAGTGTACAGTTAGCTGTAACTAGGGAAGAGAGAACAGTAATTCAATATGTGGACCTCTACCACAGTCTGACTATGCTGCACTGATGGAAAACAAACCTTTACTATGATGAACACTCCAAAAAATTTTCTACTGGAATAAGAGTACTTTTCTGCAGCATAATTTTCATAGTCAGTGTCATGACACAAGTTTAGCTTCCATACCATAAAGCAGGGATACTTGAAGCACCAAGGTAACTTAAGACAATTTCTACTGTTATTGATACCATAGTAAATTACCCTAATTTCAGTCTTTTTATTTTACTTTGTTGATATTGTTATTGGTTCCTGTGTAACAAAGGAACCTATGTAGTCAGGTTGGCGTGGGTGTGTGTGTGTGTGACGCCATTGGAATTTGAGGTATGTGATGCGATAACTCAATAACCAAGTGATCAATTTTTCTCAAACTTGGTGTGTACATGTATCATATTGAGTAGATGTGCCCTATTGTTTTTGGTGGAGGTCAAAGGTCACTAGGGGTCACTAGAGGCAAAAAAGTGAATTTCTTTTAGTAGCTATAACTCGGTGACCATTATTCAAACTGTGACATAATTTTAGGATAAGATAGATTGGTAGGAGGTGCAAGCACTGTAACATTTATCAACATAATCTCAAAGGGTCAAAAGGTCAAAAAGTAATGTTTTATTGATACCTCGCCAACGAAACATTTTATGGGGATGCTGTAATGGAAAATTATGTTTGTCTCAGTGAAGTGCACATGATGACCTACTTTGACCTCACTTGACCTCATTTGACCTTTTGACCTTTGTGACTTTTTTGTGACGCCTGGATTTGTCTTGTTGAGACGAACCAAAAAGTCAATTATACTACCCTCCTATGATGTTCCTAACTCGAGTTATTGACATTTAAGTGAAAGGTTAGTATTTGTGTGTGTCATAGGCATTGGAATGGGAGGTATGCGGTGCAGCAACTCAATAACCAAGTGACATAGGAGGATGGTGTAATGGAAAGTTTTGTTTGTCTTAATGAAGTGCACCTGATGACCTTGTTTGACCTCATTTGACCTTTTGACCTTTGTGACTTTTTGTGACGCCTGGATTCCTCTTGTTGAGACAAACCAAAAAGTCAATTATACTACCCTCCTATGATGTTTCTAACTCGAGTTACTGACATTTAAATGAAAGGTTAGTAGTGTGTGTGTGTGTTATATGCATTGCAATGCTAGGTACATGGTGCGATAACTCAATAACCAATTGACATAGGGGGATGGCATAATGGAAAGTTGTGTTCATCTAAATGAAGTGCATGTGATGACTTTCTTTGATCTATTTGACGTTTTGACCTTTGTGCCTTTTTTGTGAAGCCTGCATTTATCTTGTTGAGACAAACCAAAAAGGCAATTAAAGTACCACTTGTACAATGCTCATAACTCAACTTCAAGTAATTGATATTTTAGTGAAAGATCATGAGTGTGTGTGTGTGTGTGTAACGCATTGGAATCGGAGGTATGTGATGCGGTAAATCAATATAACCAAGTGATCAGTCTTTTTTAAACTTGCGAGTATGTGTATGATTTTCAAATATGTACCCTTATGTTTTTGGTGGAGGTCAAAAGTTGTTGGGGTTGAAGGAGCACATGCCTTCCCATACTACTCCCTTTGTGCAAAATAATCTTAAAGACAAGAAACCATAGTGCCCTTGGGCTCTTGTTTTTGTACAAGGTTATAATAGGTTTGAATGGTAGAGGTGCCTATATATTCATAAGAGGCATTTTAAACGAATCCTAATTTCATGCAAAAAGGACTGTTGAAAACTCTGATTGCAGCTCTAACAGGGAGGCAGCTACTTGACTGATGCCTGTACTAGTAGACTCTGTAAGATGTCTCTATTAAATAGTGTTGTTAACTCATTCCACTGTTTTTTTTTTTTTTTTTCGGTTCCACTGGTTTTTTTTTTTTTTCCGGTAACACCCAACTATACAGAAAAACCAATATGTCTGAGGACTTGAGACACTTTCTGAAGAAAATAAAAAAATAAATCAAGTTGCAAAAGAATAAAAGACATTGCCTAACATACATCTGTGACAAGCCCCTCACATGTACCAGTTATCCAGATTAAACCTTCATGCCAAGTGGAAGAAAATTTTCTGAAGCTGTAATAAGTATCCCCACTTGAGGACACATAAAAAAAGGGGCATTATCTCTCAAACTTAGTTCCATCCTTGCTCTTGCTTATTTCTAGTCTTTTAAAAACAATTTAGTTTTTTATGCTATGCAGACAGCTTGAAACATATTTTCCCACTCCATGAACTGAAATCATGTGTCCGTCTCAATTACTGTGTCTCTGACTCGTGGATAACTTGAGATGGTTGGTTATAAGTAAATTTATAAAGTTAAAGTAGAATACAAAAAACTGTCCAAAAATACATATGACAAACCCCTAGATCATGTGTGAAAATGTCTCAGGTTAAGCCTGCAATTTTTGTGCTGCATAAAATAAACTTCTGAAACTGTCTCAAGTATCTCCACTTCACTGTACAAATTTTGTGGGCATGCTTGCTGCTTTATATAATTAACTCCCAGTTGTAATCCTTGAGAGAGCAGTTGCACTGAAACATTCTCTTTTCATTATTTGAATCACTTCTTACACCTTTTATTGATTTAGAAAACAATACCCTTCACATGAACCAGTCCATCTTGCAATACAGACTTTCTTGAACATCTTGTCGATGTCGACAAGAGGTACTGCATAATTTTTAAAAAATTATAACTTTGTCATTTTACACTTCTCAGCCTTCATTCAACCACCAAAGTGAAGCTACCAAAACGTTCCGTCCAGCTGTACCGTTTTTGGGGGTGGGTTCGTATTGAAAATTTTCCCCAAAATTGAGTTAAATTTTGAGTTTTCAAGAAAAAAAGCGAAAATTTGAGGATTTTACCTTATGATTTCAAAAAATCATATCTGGCAAAATAAAATGGGCCAGCACCTCAAATACCTTTTCTGAAGTAGTCCTGGGCCAACTTTACCAGCTGTGAAAAGCACAATTGTGAGGGGTGCAGGGTTTGGAGTATTCTTACAAAAAAGATCAAAAAGTGCTTCAAAATTGTCGAAAATCACCCCAAAATTTGGTCCCACTGAAAGAAATCATAGCTCCGCAACGGCAAGTCCGTTTTTTGTCATTCAAAAACCAAAATGTTCCTTACAAAATTCCGTATAAACCTCAAGCATCAAAATAATGAAGTCATAGCTGTATAGCGCCATCTAAACTGATCAAACTAGAGTCCCCTGTGTAAACAAAGACTGTGGTGACCTTGTGACCTTTGTACACTGCTAGTGCGTACAGTAACGATGAACGTAAACAACGAACGTTCTTGTCAAAACACACACCAAAACGATGGAATTTCACCATAATTTCGTGTTTTTCATGTGAAGTGAATGTTCAGTATCCTAATAATTGCAACCAACTCTTCAGAAATACAAAATCTTTGCAAAAATCTAAGCCGGAATGAGGTGTGTCTCAGCTAGTGTATGTACTGTGTGTAACGGCCTAGTTAGGCTACGTACAGTAGGTATGTACAAATGCAGGCCTAGGCTTGTAATGTACGTAGTGTCACTGTAGCCACCTTCCTTCACTAAAATTATTCTATCTTCGTCATTTGAAGACCAAATTGCAAAAAGAAGGTATCAAATGAAAGAGAAAAGTGTGAACCACATGCCCCATTACCAAAAAAAAAACCAAGGATGATTTGCATGTGGTTTCCATGGAAACAAAACAAAACTGGTACCTGCTGAGTAATTTGCATATTTGCATAAGTAATGAGACTAATTGTCAAAAAATAATATGCTACATCGAATCCTCAAACTCTGACCTTTCCAATGATATAAAGGTCTCTGTACAAATATTTTTTCATAAAGTGTCAAAATATCAACTAAAACTAAGAACCCCCTCCTGTATCTCGTTTATACTGGCTTCCCTGTTGAAAAGGGATACTAAAAGTATTTAAATTGGGAGTCTGCCACTAATAAACAGCCTTTAAACCAGTTGCAGAAGGTATAACACAACAAACAGAATGGATGATTTTATCACAACATATGATGTATGAAGAATGCCCATTGTGGTAGTATAGAATAACTTCAATTATCTTAGTTTGCTTTCCTAGGAGTATGTCAAAAGCTGCAACACCAACAGATACATCAGATGAAGTAAGAAGACAATTCCAGGAGTATAAATCTCTTCTTCAAGTAGCCGAGGTTGAAAGAGATAGGGTTATGGAGTTGGTTCAGGTGCTTCAGCAGAGGTAAAGGTTTACTTTAAATACCTCAAAATGTTTAATTCAGCACCCCTTAATTTTGCTGTTTATGATGTGTGTTCCTATTTAGGTGAACATGTGGAGCCATACTTATGCTAGTCCAACTTGGAATCTGGCTTAGATCGACTCCAACTGTAGGTCAAAAAAAAGCTCACAATCAAACATGATTTCTCAAGAAGTTGAAAATTCAAGTATCATCAGATTTGACTATGAATATACCTCTCTCTTGTAAATTCTCACTGTGAGTATTATGAATATGGTCCTCTAATAAACAACGTTTCTGTGCTTTTTTATTTCAGAATTGATGAGAGCAATCAAAAGGTCCTTGAATCACAAGATCAAGTCACAGAACTGAAGCAACGTAATGCTCACTTGGAAAAACAAATGGATAGATTGAAAGTAGAAAATGTAAAAGGTAATGATACAATAGTTGATATCAGATTTGTTGAAACTGATCTTATTTAGCGGTTCAGTTACACTGCCAATGAAGAAGTGTTAGTAAAGAGGCTTTATTCCCCAAGAGTTTTATTCAATATTGTTAAGTTATTAGTGATACCTTGAAGTTAAAGATTGAGTTGGGAAAGTAAATTGTATGTCAGTTTCAAACTGTCACATGTGATGCAAAAGCTTGATATGTTAAGTGTAAAAAGAAACACATGACTGAAACGTTTTAGTGAAGTTCAAAGTTGTGACATTACAAAGTGATAGAAGTTCAAGCACAACATCTGAAGATTTTTTTTTAAATGGGTGGTGGGGGAGGGAGGGGGCATATATTATGACTATACATATATAGTCATCTCATTTGTAGCACCTTCTTTCCTCCATCATGGCTTTAAATTATATTGTAATAAAGTTTACCAAGAATTCACCAACCCATTTGAACAAAATTTGACCAGAGTAGTTGAATCATAATTTCCTGCAGACAGCAGGACAAGGAATGAACCTAAAAGATTTCACTCCAAAAGAACAGTTATTATTTTCCTTTACTTGTTCGAATAGCTGTAAGTTGTACCTCATTGACTTTTGTGTTATTAAATCAATTGCCCTGTCAGGTATGGGGAAAAAGGCCACAAAGAGACCAGTTGGAGCTTTAAGTACAGTACAGGATCTTCTCAGAGCAGATGTACCTGTCTCTCAAGAAACCACAGATGAGTTGCAAGCAAGGTAAATAATTGTGCAAATTATAAAAAAAAAATTGTGTCTTAGACATATTTATGGCAGTATTCAGTACATTCTTGTCACCATGTAATAGACCCTTTTCCAAATAGCAATTACAAAGGATTGTGCGATTGAGTTTTGGTGTGTGTCGTTTTCGTCAATGGCATTTTACTGTGGACAAAAAAATGCGTACTTAAAGTCTATCCCATAATCCTTTGTAGTTGCTATTTGGAAAAGGGTCTATTGCCAGGGCTCGAAATAAGCTTAAAAAAGGGCACAGCCAAAATGAGTAAATTGGCTATAGGTCATTGTTATTTCATAGGACATTTCTGAGGGGCACCACAGCCATCAGTAAGGCCCCGATAGCCATGGTGCCATCAGTCATTTTTTAGCCCTGAATTACCGTGCAGAAAAAGCGCAATGAACCCACCCCCCTCCGCCCAAAACAAAATAGTCAAAATAGGATGAAGATGGTTGTCAGCAATGTTTAAACAATGTCATCATGCCGTTATTACATGGTAGCCTACAATACATAAGATGTTGCAGACATATAGTGTAAAAGGTCCCCTAGTAACTATGTTCCGAAGAAAACAAATGTGTAGCAGTGCCAGAAAATGTGTTCCACAGTACTGTATATGCACCTTCTTTGTAACTGTTTTGGGCGTCCCCCTTGCTCCCACCTGTTAGAGAATGTACTGTAACAAGCTGGCATTCCTAGTTGTTTAATTCTCTCAATCTGACAAAACATTTTCTCACTTTTTAAGGATCATCCACTTTTTGTCATTGTTTTCACAAGAGTACAAAACATCTTGGGGTGGGGGAGGGGGGAAGGGATCAAACACCCATGTATGATTTTTTTAAAGTATAGTAAAGAATGAGTGAGAATAAGTGCACTTTTTCAAAGTATCGTAGGCAATGATGACTTTTTGCAAAGAAATCATATTTCAAATTTCTCAAAGTATGGTGTGGGAGGGTTGGAGGAAAAAGTATGTTAAATAGTTCTTTTGGATATAATGAAAAAAGTGAATGACCTTTAAATCACAGAAACTTAAAGCTCATGTAAAACAAAAATTATTTACGTGGTCATGTTTATGGTAAGTGAGGTTATTAAAAAGTATTTAAAAGTAAGAGATAAAGTTGAAGACAGTTCAGTTTATGACTAGAGTTAATTGCAAAGGGATTACAATCAGGTGTTTCAGTATTTGAGCTTGACTGGTAAATCAGATAATTTAAAAGTATTCACATGATTTTCTAAGTCTGACATCTACTTGGATGTGTCAGTGAATGAAATACCTTCTTGGAAAAGAATACAGTCACATTAGTTGCAACCATATATTGAATGATTGGCTCTGAACAGACACCGATTTGAATGGCTGCATGTAGTGTTTCTTTACCTAGGAGCAATTTGTAATTGTTGAAATGCTGCTTAACTTTGGAAGTAATTCCTCTTTCTTCAGATTAGCCATTCAAATTGATGAAAATGATGCTTTGAAAACTGCTCTTCAAAGTACTCTTAAAGCAAAAGAAGAGGACCTTAACCTTTATCAGCAAATGATGGAACAGACTAAGCAAGTTTTTCTGACTGGTCTGAGGCAGTATCGACAAGGAAATTCATGACATGAGCTACAGCATTTGCCATAGGTATGAGGCACAACTGAAATCTTCTTCCATTGTTTTGAAAGATGAGGGCTTTTCAGAAAGTTACAGGATGCATCATAATAACCAATGATGTCTGTGCATCTGTTTATTTGTTAGCACAGATGTATTTCTGGGAAGATATTTCTGCTGTAGTTACATGTAATGACATCTTCTTGCAGCAGTTAGAGAATCTGGAGTCCCTTTATGTCTTTAAAAAGTATCATGAACAAAGAAGCAGCTCTCTTTGAATAAAGGAACAGGAAGCAGTGACTGTTAACAGTGGAGAAACTGGATCCAGTTTGTCAAATTTGGAGGAGGATAATGTCTGTTTGGTGGACAGTTTTTTTTTTTTTGGGGGGGGGGGGTGGGGGGTGGGTGGGGATAGCTACCATAGGGTCTGCTCTTGAAACCATTAATTTGAAAAAGTATTCAGGGTGAGCATGCACTACAATTCACCTCACCATCAATCAGATTGTCAGCCCTGATAGCTATGTTAGAAACCCTTGACTTCTGTACTTCAAGGAGAATTATTTACAGATTCTTATGAAAATAGGGCAGGTACATGTGCAATGCTCAGTACTGTTTTGTTTTGTGTGTAATGCAAAAGACTGAGTATAAGTTGACTTGAATGACAAGGCTTAACACTGTGAAGAAGTCGGTGGTGAAGATTAAGGATGAAATGAGGGCATGTTAGGAGAGATATCTCTGTTTGTGTGGTAAGGAAGGGAAAAGGAGGTAGATGTGCACATGGAGTGCCTTACATGGAAATGTGTCTCAAAGTATCATGCCACAGAAGATAGTATGATTTAGAAACTGTTTGGTCTTGGAAACTGACATTTACTACTCCCAATGTAAACATCTGGA
Source organism: Holothuria leucospilota (assembly GCA_029531755.1). Lineage (NCBI taxonomy): Eukaryota > Metazoa > Echinodermata > Holothuroidea > Aspidochirotida > Holothuriidae > Holothuria > Holothuria leucospilota. The sequence goes on along the minus strand of CM055969.1, from coordinate 17,499,727 downwards.
ATTTTAATTTAAGATTTTAATCTGGAAGAATATTTCCCCTTCCTTATAAATTATAAAAGGATGAGATTTTGGAGGAGAAAGTGGGATGTAAAATTAAAATTAAAACATCAGAGTGTTGAAGCGTGGGCTATGATGTCACCTTTGCTAGCTTGAAGTTCACTTTTGGTTGAAAATGTTATAACTTCATCTGCTAATATCTTGAGAGCCTCAAGAAGGAATTGAATGCAATACCATAATGCTTATACTTAGATCCTCTTTATGATATCCTTTAGTCAAATGTTAGCTTAAACTCTTCTCTTTGTATTCTTGTGTTGTGAAGTCTTTAGTTTGTGACACAGCCATCCATGAGAGATAAAATCTTGCCATATGTTATGTAGGTCTTGTGATATAAAGGTGTTCTTTTGTAAAATTTAGATATTTCTAATTTTCAGTGTGGGTGACTTTTTAGTGATGACCTGTATAATAAATAAAAACATACATTCTAAGATTTAGGCTGTCAGCATCCTCTTTTGTAAATCTGATGTACATCTAAGAATTTAAGAATGGAAAGTCAATTACTTGTTAAGTCAAAAAGTCATTTGGTTCCCCTCTGTATTATACTGGAGATGTATAGGCCTAGAAGAGTCACAACATTGTACACTTTCCTCAAAGTATGTTTGCCAGCAATATAAAGTGTGAAAGAACAAAAGACACTCGGTAAATGTGATTGTGCCTTATTGCAAAAAAACAGTTGTATAGACAAATCTACCATTGAATTCCTATAGTCCATGTTTAAAAAGTGGGTATGCAAGGTACAGGGACTGATAATTTTTTCCAGTACTACATGATTAATTTGCAGTTAAGAGAGATTTGACAGATTGTTTCCAGAACTTATGGCACTGCTTACAAGCAAGTTACAAACTTGGAAAATCACTACTTCTTTTTGTGAATTGTGAATGTTTTTTTTCATAGCATTTACAGAAGTTATTACACATAAACATGACAAACCTGCAGCAAAGTATAATGTCACTCACCATATTATGAGTATATGGACCTGGGGGCTTAGGGGTTACACATGGCCCACCTCAACTCCCATGCAAAACCTATTTCTCAGACAGATTCTTGGAGTCATTGGGAAACTCTAATTTTCTGGGCAATACAGGTTGTCCTCAGGTAAGAATGGTTCCCCCTAAAAGAAGTATCCTGTATGCCTATGCACCTAATTATATTAATGTAAATACTGTATCTCTACAGTCTTTGCAAGCTGATATTTGCACAACAAGAGGGACAGGACTCAAATACACTGTACCTGTAGAATCACATATCAAATTGTCTCACATATTGGAGTCTATATTCATTTCTGTAATGTGTTTCATTTAAAGTCAGGTCCTCCATCATCCCAAAGTATATTAATTGTGACACCCGAGAAATTTCTGATTAGTCTTACTTTTTTGATTGGCAAGAAAAGAGGGCAAATGCAGAGTTTATATCATCATGGGTATTTCAGGCACTCTGATTAGACCAGTGAGGTATAGTTTATTGTTACACAGCAAGTGGCAAAAATTCAGATTTTTATGCTACATGAAAGTACAAATTAGATTGCCTGGAAAGGGCTAACAAACAGTTGTGGTAATTTCACCGGTTCAAACTTTCCCATGAGCAGTGAAGCTGCTCAGCAGTATTTGTTAGAAGACAGTTGTTGAGAATGAAGCTGCTAGGTCTTACAGTAGTCTTCTTCAGAACAAGAGACTTGGCCCTTTTAAATCACACCCCAAAGAGGAATAACAAAGTGGCCTTGTCAACAAATATACTTTCACAGCTCTACCTTCAGTCAATAGGGTGAGCATGTAATCAAAGATTTGATGATGTTTGGAAAATTTCTGGACTAAAAAGAAGTTATATGGTCTCTAAACTTTAGATATAAGATTTTACATCTACTTGTAATTTGGCATGATTGACTTTTGAATATGTAGATTTGGTGTGAAAAGTGCAGTCATTCCAGTTTGAAGCCTGGTACTAAAACTAATTGTTATATCATGGTTTTTTTTATCGTGTGAGAATACTTTTGTACGGTACCAAATTGTGGGAATCCCACTAGAGAAGGCTAGCTAGATCGAAGGTCACTAGACTGAAGATTTGCATGATTTGAAATCTTCTTGAGGTTAGAACTACTGTAGGGTTAGGATTCAGGCAAGATTCAGAAATTAGGATTAGGATTAGCCTCGGTAGAATTAGGGTTTGGGTTATAGGATTATGGTTAGGGGTAGGATTACAGTAGGTTAGAGGTAGGATCTTCATTCTAGTGAATCCTGGACAGTAAATAGTCACATTCATGTAAAATAACTCCCCTCATTACTTAAAATAGAAAACATGTTCTGGAACATAATGAAAGATACCAAGGGAAATATGAGGATATTAGTAATATTTCGTCAATGCAAAGTAATTTCCGGTTGACTGCTTGTTTCCTTTAATTGTCAGTGCAGTGTAGCCTGATATTTATGCAAATGAATGCTGTTTATGGGTATCAAACAGTGTGAAATGTTGCAGAATCTTCATGCATAAAGAACATTGCCCAGTATGGTAAAACTGACAGAATGTTGGTGTAGAAGTATGTACTGTCATTAACTTGTGGAGAACATGTAAACCTAGAAGAGACCTTACCATGTATGTTCTTGAACCTGCTGATTCTTTTGATATTATGATCTGTGTTATATCACCCACAAACACAAACTATTAACCATGTCACTGAAATAAGTACAAATCCATTTTGTTAAAAAATCTCACAAAAAGTATATGACTACCATCCTGTTCCTATGATCATGCGGGATCACAAATGGAAAACAAATGTTTCATAGCTGTAAATCGTGAAAAAACACATGCGGCAAATCTGTGTGTTTAGATCACTTTTGACCTGGAAAATTTGACTTGTTTTTATGCTTGATTCTGTATTTGGTGTATATTGGTGTTTGCCATGCCTTTTCTCTAGCAGAATTTGCCAGTGTGTCTCAGTTTAAGTCAGTCTTGCCACCCCTTTCCTAACCAAACTTGTTTTTGATTTTTTCAAGGCCAGCATTATACAAGTCACATAGTTGTCGCTAATATGGGATTTGAATATCAATTGGATGGCTGTCACTTGTCAGATTAACGGTGTCGATAATACCCCCAAAAGAACTTGTAGTACCAAGGGCCACTGCTTTCCTGTAAAACAGTAGTAAGTAGCTCCCATTATCCCTTAATCCCCTTATGGTTGTTACTGATTACTGTCAAGGCTTGATCCTGGTAAAAGTGACTCTTGGTTCCACTGTGACCAGAAAAAACCATGCAAGGAACCAGGACACACCTTTGAAGTGAAAGTGCAGGTGCCTGATTTGCTTGATGTTGATTTCACCCATATATCTTGCCAGCACTATTAAGCAAGGTGCTTGCTGGAGAAAACAGTGTTATTGTATCTCAGTAAGTCACTACAGCATGGGTGGCCCCTTTACAGAAAGTGCTATATTGGTATAAGTTCTGTTTAGTACTTTCAGCTGGGTTTTCAACACAAAAGGCATATTATCATGTAAATGTTTCATAGGGGGTTGCTGTACAAGTCCCAAATGCATTGTGTAAACTATACTTGGGACAACAATTTACGGCCCTTGCCATGTTGCTTGCCCCAAGGTGCTTGTTCTAATTTCAAGCCAAATTGCAGTTAGGACTTGTGGGAACTGCTTTCTATTCTGAGGCCTCTTTGGTCCGATGTTTCTATATTCCAACATGTGTCTCCATTTAGATCAGTGTTAGGACAACTGGGTTTATAGGCTAGGGCTAGTTTAGGATGTAGGTATAAGGGTTTCATGTGTCAGAACATAGAGATGTGGGAACATGGAAGTGTACCAGGACTCACCAACCCCATTAATCAGGTACATGGGAATAGGTGACATGCTTTAGTGTAGGCTGACAGTTAGCAACTTATGGGGCACAAGCCAATGTTTGGCTTCTGCAAAATATTCAGAGAGGGGTGTTGAAGTTGTTTAGACATAAGGGAAAATCAAAATATTGACATTTTTATCCTTTGAACTTGAAAAACAGACATCAAAAAAGCCTAGAGAGAACTTGCCAGCAAGCTGTAAGGCCTCAGAACCCAGAAAGGGGGTTCCCGTTTTTCTCGATTTTTAGTAAAGAGGACCCACATACTCCCACTGTATGTGTTAACTTGGTGCTCATACAGGTATGTGAGGATGCTGCATGGTGGTGGCTCAAGCAGCTTGACCTTTGCCCATAAACTGATGTGTTCTCATTTTCCTTCCCTCCAGCCATGGTGTTCTGAGGGACCTATTTCTCACTTTTATTGCTGATGCAGATGCTGCAAAATTTATTCTCCTACTTTTGAATGGTAAGGCCCCAAGAACACAAGAGAAGGCACTTTAAACTTCATCTCCATAGTTAAGGGGGAAGATCCTGCCTTTGATATACAATTTGTGCTTCTTTTTGTCTTTAACAAATAGGCCCTATAGTACTCTAAACACCTACCAAGCAATAACATTTGAGGGGGTAGAGGAAGTTATAATTCATTTTGGGTCAGAGCTGGATTCCTGAGATTTTATTGGTTTATGGTCCCAAAACTTTGCTGCGTGCTAGAGCAGAATTTACTTCATGCTGTACAGCATTGCATGAATGCCTGAACTGAAAAGACAGAATACACCAAAAGAACCAAAAGGTCTGTTCCAAAAATTCTGCATAGGCAAATAGGAGGACATTTAACAAGGGTTTAAAAGTTGATTGCCCTGGAAATTTCCCTTATTGGTAAGCAATCATGACATGAATTTTGCCTTAAACAATGACAGTTTCAGTGGCCCTGAAATCAAAAATTTTTTGGCTCAGTGGGGCTCCTGAACCTCACATCCCCGAGCACCACCTTGTATGCCAATACACTCATACAATACATGTATGAATGCTGGATGCATGTCTATGGCACCATGATGATGTGAATAGGCCTTAAGGCAACGTCATTCAAGTCAAAATTACAACAGAGAGGCCAAATATATGAAGACTCATTAAGCTGCAGGAAAAGTAGTCAATATAATTAAAGAAGTAGCATCAAAACACAAGTTTAATACACTGCATTTGTGCTTATTGCAGCCCTTTATACAAAACTGCATTACTTGAATGGTAAAGGAAGAAAGCAATAAAGATAAATTTCACTTAAAAATTAGCCCCAGAAGAAAAAGTTTACTTGAAAATGAAAGTGTTTAAAGCTTGGTTGATATATTTAGAGGGTATTATGATAATATATTTTGACTAGATAATACAGTTATTGAAATTTCAAGGTTTAGAATATGTCATGTCACAGACTTTCATATGATGTTACATTATCAATTCAAAAGCACCAACTGTTTACCTTAAAAGCATGGTCTCTTTGATTTTAATAATACTGTACATGAGCAACATTTTGTTCTATCATTTTCTTTAAAAGTCTAAGTATTTTAACAACACTGTTAGTCATAACTGGCAAGTTGTAATATCACACAGTTTATAGGGTTATTTCTCAGAGATGAAATCTTTAGTTAAGACATGAGGTTCACAAATTATTATTGCCAAGGAGTGCCACTTCCTGCCATCTGGGGATGCTGTAGCAAAAAATTTTGAGGTAAGTGTATGCTATCAGAGTGGCACAGAATCTGTTCATTCAGAGTAAGCAGGTCTAATGACTGATCTAACTTTTACAGGTACAATCACAAACTGTTATATTTCACGAGTTGCATTTAATGCTTTCTATGTTGTCTATCATCATAATTCATTGCACCTGACAAAACAACCTGATTCTGACTGACCTGAAAGTTTTGCTACAAACATCCCCAGGTATGTTTAAGGTACACTTTGCCCATGAGCAAAAAGATGAGAATACAGCAATGAAAAGTTTGAAGGAAAAAGAAACTAGGTACACATGCAGAAACATTTCATAGAGTATTAAACCCTCTTTGTTCCAAAAATTTACAATCACTTTTACCGCACTCAAATGTATGCCAATGCAACATATGTGGCACAATCTTAAATGAACCCTTTTACCCTGAAAGTTAAAGCATATTAAGCAGCTACTGGCCTCAAATTGAACTTGATACTTCAGAGCTAGATATTGCCATGACCAGCAGCAAGTAACACTGTATACCCAGATTGAGTAACTCCACGTCAGAAAGCCACCTGGGCTCATTAAGGATGCTATACCAAGTGTACTGTGAATGATCGCTGGCAAGATGCACTTTTTGACAAGTGTCCACTGGATAAGGCAGCTTATCACACACAATCCTGCTACTGGGATGCCCAATTTCATTCCCATCCTATGGAAAAGAGAGTAACTTAAGTCTAGCTGCTTTCCAAAAGATTGGGATAGGAGACACCCTTGCTCTGCAGCACTACTCAATAACTGTGCCATGCAAGTAAGGTAGACAAAACCCTGAATTTGACAATATCTGTATCAGATGATCAGAAATACTTTTTAATTTATTAACTTATGAAACCCCTCAGGACCACTGCCAACAGCTGTACAATTTAAGGTGGTTTTAACAGGATTTGATCAAGAGAATTCATTCATGAATGTATGGTATAAACCACAGAGCTACCACTCTATAACCATTATTAGGTATGTAGTCATGCCGAGCTTTTATGGCTTGATCGAACCCCTTTTCCTCAATGAACACCCTCCTTTTATAATACAGTTTCTTTGCAGCATAATTAAATATTTTCATTCCAAAATAAAAATAGAATTGAATTAACACTAAACATGTACTGGACCCTCAAATTTCATAGAATGCTTTGGGAGTGTCTCCTCCAGCCCTATAAGGCACAGCTAGAATGTAACCTCACAACAAGCCATCAGTTATCTGGGGATAGTAATCATGAATATTAAATGTCATCACAAAAGACTGCTGGCCTTTCTGCTTCCTAAAGGAAAATTTATAAGACTTAAAGTGGACATAAAGTATAGAATTACAAGAATATATATTTAAAGGGTTCGAAAATGAATTTCATTCATCCAACTCCCATTTTCATAGTTTACTCCAGTGTTCAAATATAAAAGGTTGAAATTTATTCACTTAACTGCAAATAGTGAATTATGCATTTCTGATGTCCTTCTTGTACAACTCAAATTACCTGCTTTTGTTTCCTTTTGCAGTTGGGATGTTTATATGACCTTGATTAGTGTTCCCTTGAATAGCATATTGTGCGCAGAGGGCTTACATAGACAAGTCACCCTATAACAGTGAGACAGTAACCACAGATTTTGGCACATGGTGCAGTGGCTTTTGAAATTTGACATCGCAAATTATTGTGCAACCTACCAATTTAAATTGAGCTTCAACATTTATATCTCATGTCAGGAATGTCCTGTGAAGATGGGAGTTGGACCATTTGGATGCATTTTTCAAGCTTTGTAATATTTGTGAAATTTTAGACTAGGTACACTTTAAATCCAACAGCTACTTTACACCATAAAGGAAATGAAGCTATTAAATAATCTTACCAGAAAGCTAAAAGGCTTAGTGATTCCTTGCCTCTTGGATATAAGTTAACTTTCATTGTGACATTGACATAAATGTGCTTAAATGTATGCAGGAAAACCTTTTAAAGTAGACAGGCATAGATCAAACAGATAAATACCAGGTGAACAAGTCATGAATCAGATCTTGCTTTTAATTTGGGGTATTACTGACAAATGTAAGATCCAAACACGTTTCATGCTTGACAAATCATATTTATAAGATATTCACAATTTGACTTCAGTGACCTCAATCAATTATGATAGAGTTAATATTATATGCATGTGCATGGCAAGTAAGAGATTCATTGAAGTTTCTCATCTTGAGATAGCATGTTTATGTTTTCACAATTTTGAAGTCCAGTGACATCAAATGACCATTGACCTCTGCCAAAAGTCACAGGAACCACCTACTTGATGTGGAGCTCCCACACGTCAAGTATGACATGTCCCTTCTTGAGATAACATGTTTATAAAATTTCTGCAGTCTGACCTCAGATGACCAAGAAGCATTGGCATCATGTACTTAATAAGGAGAATCAACATGTCAAGTACCAGAGTCTACATATGAACCAATCCTGAGATATTGTGTTTACAAGCAGTTTTCAAGATTTACACCATTTGACCTCTTGTGACCCCAAATGATCTTTGACTTCCACCAAACTGGATAACAGCCTTCCACTCAATGTGTGTGCCCCACATGCCATCTATGAGATTCATCAAAGTTTTCTTCTCAAGATAGTGTTTACAAGTTTTTCACCACCGGTGACCCATATGACCTTTGACCTCCACCAAAAATGATAGGAAATATCAATATGCCAAGTATGACCTCACTCATGGTTAGGCTTCTTGAGATAGTGAGTTCACAAGCAGTTTTCAAGGTTTACACTGTTGAACCTCTGGCAACCTAAAAGGACCTTTAACCTCCACCAAATGCAATAAAGTTCTACTTAATATGAAGCATCTACATGCTATGTATGAGCACATCACCATTTTCCTTCTTAAGATATTGTTTACAAGGTTTTCAGTTTGACCTCTGAACACCTTCCACCTCCACCAAGAATAATAAAGGTGATCTACTGAATATGGGCCATTCACATGCCGAATGACGTTCCTCGATATCAACTACTGTACCCTTCTTGAGATATATAATGTTTACAAGCAAAGTGTCACACACCTGACATCACCATCCCATAGGTTCTTGTACAGTGAGAATATCTGAGCATATACAAAATGAAAAGTTTCTAATAGTTCTTCTAACAAAGTAGAGCTGGCTCCATTAATTGAGTTCAGTCTAATTCTGCATTATTCAAGTATCAAATCATACTGTTACACCACTAGTGCTATCTCAAGGCACAACAATTGTGGAATGATTACATGTTGGGTTGTGATAATTTCATATAAATCAAGTAAAAAATACTTATATCACTTCAGCTACATGAATTTTATTATGAAATGCTGGCAGTCACCACAAATGTCTAGATAAGAAGACACATAAAAGTCATATACAGGATCATGGATGAGGTAGCACTTGCCAGTTAATGCCCTCCAATGTGTCATTAGAATCTTTCAAAAGCTAAAAGCTTTACACTTCATATACAATGCAAATGGATTTTTACTTAAAAAAGAATACTGTACATATGAAAATACAATTTTCTGATGAGTATACTAAAATATGAATATCCTTAAAAAAGAATCTATCACCTATTTTTGTCACATATAGTACCCTTTATCATGGTTTCCTTATGATTAATATTTTTCTTCTACTGTACATGATGGTGACATTTCTCTGGAAGTGTGGCATGTCATTTCCACTCTAAATATGCAGTAATTTCAAGTTCTGAGTTTATCTGACATATGAACAACAATTTCACACACATCTTTTGACTGACAAGATCAAGCCTTTGTCTATACAAAGCTGATATATACATACTTTGCAAAATCATCCCCACTACTCAAGTTTTATGAATATTTACAGTATACAAAGAACTGTTTGGCCTTATCAATGGTTTCACATCACCCGCTCTCATGCCCCCCCCCCCCCCCCCCCCCCCCGCCTTCCCAAATTTACACCCTCTGTTAAATGATGCTGCCATGATCGCACGCACAATCACACTATGCAAGAAATAAAAAGAAGGTGACTATCACAGACAAAAATAAAGTCACAAGATCATACATTGGAATACTGTTTAGTTGGCAATAGGTTTAGGCAGGTTATCCAACTCTACTTCCGAGTCAAGACTCCGCTTCCCTTGAATTCACGAATTTTCAGTCCTGTCAAAAATATGTACATAAATCATACGTTTTGTGTTACAAAAAGTTTGTGTCTTGCTTTCTTTCAAAAGTTTTTATTAAGTACTGTAACAAAGCTGGCTCTTTAAGTCTTTATTTAAGCACTAGAATTACCTTCAGTAGGCAGCAAAGATTGTCCAACAACTGGGTACAACAACACCTCAGTAGGAATGCTCCACAATGATATTAAACTTGAAGTCACCATTATAAATTGCATATTGGTGAAAAATTTTCATAATTATAAATAAATTTCAGGATTATACATAGCCTATAGCAGATTATCAAGCCAAAAGAAAATATCACTTTATATCACTTTCATATACGATTACAAAATATATTTTTACAATAACTGATCAGACTAAGAGTTTCTAATAATACTTCAGTCTCCACTACAAAGAAACATGAAGAAGGCTTCCTTTGGTACAAAATGACATTAGGCAAGTCCTAATGGATACAGGTACTCCTTGAACCCATCTACTGCAACTGAAGACAGCTATCAAATCAAATGACCCACAAAAATGACAATCATTCACCAAACCTTAACATTAATACCATATTATTACTTGTAAATGTGTCTTCATTCAGGTAATTATCTTGCTCAGCCATGTACCACATGGTGTGCTCTTCTCTATGACAGCCTGTCAAATTGAGGCAATCCAGTTGGTATTTCAGGGAGGTTAATAAAATCATCAAATGTTCACATTCATGACAACTTCCATCCCAGGTCACCCATTTAGAAGCACTCTCCAGGAGTCTACATTCAAGTACAATAAAGTGTCTTCAATGTGAAAGGGCTGCAGCAGTAATAATGGACTGGTCAGTAGTAGTAGTGGAAACACCAGTAATCCTAGGTTACCCACACTAAATGTTGAAAACTGACAAGTCCATAATGCTGTGTGAATGTTTCCACAAGTAACATATCTCATACTGCAATTTTGTGTAATACTTAAAATACAATGTGCCACAAAAAGTTACAAAGTTAATGGGTAAGGTAACTGTTGAAGGCCACCTTCACAAACACCCTCCAGTACATAATGGTGTTGACATGCACACTTTCTTCAGACCTACCATGAGCTTCAACCTGTCAGGAAATTTTCCTTCTTTCTTCTTGGTTCATCTATAGAAGAACTGTTTCACATATAATGATCCACTACATCTTTTCTTTGCTGTGTAACCTTTTTCCAAGCAGCCTTAAGTCCATGGGTTAACTGGAGCTTGAGGAAACTGTAGGCTAACCCCCTAAAAGTTCCAGTAGACGGTCTTCATTAAGGGCAATTACAAGCAAAATGCTACAACCTAACACAACACCTGCTGTCTGTAACACTAAATGTAAAATTTGGTTGTCTTTGGAAGATTTCGTACTGTCAACCATTTCAGGAATCTGTTGAAAAGGACATATACTGATACTATACATGAAAACAGTAAATGAGCATTGTCACTGGCAAGAAAATACTGCACTCATTATCCTATCCCCCCCAGGTGTAATGAATATAGGCATCTCTTTACTTCGAATGAGTTTGGGGAGATGAGATAGTAAGTACTTCCCCTTTCATCAGAAATGTAACGGTGTGACTAACACTTTGTGAGCAAAAACTTTTTTTGCAAATTCCTCCTAAATCACAAGTTCCATCAAGTTCAAACTTGCTAAGTAGGTACCTGGTCATGAGATCATGTGCATGCACACCTGAGGCCATAAAAGGGCAAAGGTCAGGGGTCAAATGTCAAATAACCTAGGCTAAAACTGATATCACAGGTCAATGATGAAGGTTCCAAGGAAACTTGTTTTGCCATCATCGGCTTTTCAGTGTACTGGAGTGAACGATGTTTACCGATACTGAAATTTCCATTCTTAATATCAGCCTGTAACCGATCCCACAACGAGATTTGGGATATAAGCATTCTGCATACTAACCATATACTACTGGACACCACAACTTAGAAGTGTCATTTCAGTTTGATAATGGTAAAATATTGGACCTCATGTTGAAAAAAAAAACTCAACAGTGCACCATTTCCATGAGGTACTGGATAATAAATATCAGCTTTTAAGGTAAATTTAACTGATACCCATACAGAATGAAAATGGTGGATATCAGCTGATACCAGTGATGAATACAATAATCAGTCCAACACTACAAGGTATGTGGAGAAACTGATGGAAATAAGATAAACGACTCAGTGGATCAGTTCCCTATTATGGAAATAATCCATTTATCACTTAGACTACATCAGGGATTTTCTTAGGCCAGCCAGGTTAATAGCTGTCCCACCCCTGGCACTGTAGGATTCCATCACTTCCTCAACACACACATGCCCCCTCTGAAATTTTTCTAAATGATAGGGATTTGGATTGTATAGTAAGCTTTCACCAGTTCAAAGTTTTGCCATATATAGCACAATTTTGCATGTACACTACCTGATAAAAAAATTTCACAAAGGAGAGGCATAGGCCTATCACCTTCTAAAACTCATCCCCAGGACAATCAAATCTCATGTGAAAAACCCAGCTACACAACCATATTAAAGATCACTACTTTCTTTGCAAGTTGTTGTCAATCATGTCATTTACAGATGAGCCAAGCAGCCATTAAAATTGAGCTTCAGGTTTTATTGAAAGAGGAAAAGTTCTCTGGAGGGTCAGAAAACACTTTGCTTCTCAAAGGACAAGTAATACAAATTTGAGACAATGCATAAATCTGACTTCAAACATTTTCATCACCAAATTAAATTTTTAACTAGGAGCAGGTCATGCCACCATCCAACAAACATAAAACCTACTAGTAGGGGTGCACAACCCTAAAAAGGTCTCTCAATGTCACTCCACAGGGGATACAGTGGGAGATTTGTAATTACGTACAAAGGTCAACAATTTTTTGAAAATGATGTTACTTTAATTCATATGATTTAGCTTCAAGGCTGCATCTGCAGAGCATCAAAAGGGAACCCTATTGAGCTTTCCTGAAAATGGTTCAAAGTCAACATTTAGATACGGTATAATTCTCAGCATAGTTTCTTCTTAAATACAAAACTAAACCATGGTTAAATATTAAAGCATCTGTGGCAAGAGAAGCACAAGGCAAATTCCCCAAACTATGCCTTAAAGGCAAAATGCCATTGAAGGCAAGGAGCATGCTAGCTGGGAAGTTTAGATTTTTTTTCAAACATGATGGACTGTTTTCCTAATTGAGCTAGCCTCCTCAAATGAAATTTTTAAGTCTGAGCAAAACTGTTTTATTGGCAAATGGAAAGTTGTGATGCAAACAGCCTGAGGGATTCATTAACATGTATAAAGACAATTTTTAAGTCTGAGCAAAACTGTTTTATTGGCCAAAGGAAAGTTGTGATGCAAACAGCCTGAAAGATTCATTAACATGTATGGATGCTATGAGGCATCCTGACTTCAATAGTAACAGCAGCAGTCACTTGTGAGGTGTAACACATCGACAGAGTAGGCAACAAATATGTTTTGCTGGGCAACCATTTTTTGAAGCACCTGGAGAAAATTTCATGTTCCTCAGGGAATGGGGGTGACACAAAAACACATGCACTTTTCTAGAAACCAGAAAGCTGAAAGGCTTAGTGATTCCTTGCCCAAAGGACCAAAGGAGGGTGCTTTGTTAGACCGAGGTTCATCCCTCAAATTTATACTTCTGTACTACATCATTTTTATGGTGTGTTTACAATTGGACCCCTGCTGACCTCACATGACCTTTGAACTACACCAAAACTTGAATTACAAAAAATGAAACAAAAACAAATGTCTTACAAGTGATCTAAGCTTTCTCCCTTGTGATGTCATGTTTACAAAGTTTCACTTTTTGACCTCTGGTGACCTCAAATGACTTGTGACCTCCACGAAAAAACAATAGGGTTTCTCCTCTCAACATGACAGATTTATATACAAAGTATGAAAAGCATCATTTAGTCAAGCTTCCTACCTGGAAATATTGTTTAGCAAGATTTTCTGGGTTTGACCCCTGAAGACCCTAGATGACCTTTGACTTCACTAAAATCAATAGGGTTCTTCCTCTTTCCATAATGCATCTACATACTAAGTATGAAATTTATCCAAGCTTCCTACATCAAGAGATAGTGTTAACAAGGTTTACATGGTCTGACCCCAAGTGACCCCAGATTACCTTTGACCTCCACCAAAAACAAAAGGATTCTTTGCTTTACCATAACTCATCTACATACCAAGTATGAAATTCTTCCAAGCTTCCTACATCAAGATATTGTGTTAACAAGGTTTTCAAGATTTGACCCCTGATGACCCCAAATGACCTTTGACCACTAAAATCACAAGAGTTCTTATTCTTTCCATAATGCATCTAGATACTAAGTATGAAAAGTATCCAAGGTTCCTACCTTGAGATACCATGTTCAAAAGGTTTTCAGGGTTTGACCCCCGGTGATCCCAGATGACCTTTGATCTCCACCAAAAACAATAGAATTTTTTGCCTTACCATAAAGCATCTACATACTAAGTATGACATTCATCCAACCTTCCTACATTGAGATATCCTGTTTACAAGGTTTTCATGGTTTAACCTGCGGTGACCCCAAATGACCTTTCACCTCCACCAACAACAATAGGTTTTTTCCTGTTACCATAAGGCATCTACATACTACGTATTAAATTTATCCAAGCTTCCTAACTTGAGATACAATGTTTACAAGGTTTTCAGGTTTTGACCCTTGTGACCCCAAAGAACCTTTGACCTCCACTAAAATTACTAGGGTTCTTCGTCTTTTGATAATGCATCTGCATACTAAGTATGAAATTTATCCATGCTTCCTACCTTGAGATATAGTATTAACAAGGTTTTCAGGGTTTGACCCCCAGTGACCCCAGATGACCTTTGACCTCCACCAAAAATGATAGAATTATTTGCCTTTCCATAACGCATCTACATACTACGTATGACATTCGTCCAAGCTTCCTAAATCAAGATATCGTGTTAACAAGGTTTTCAGGGTTTGACCCCCTGTGACCCCAAATGACCTTTGACCTCCCAAAAACAACAGGGTTCTTCCACTCACCATAAGGCATCAACATATCAAGTATGAAATTTATCCATGCTTCCTACATTGATATAAAGTGTTAACAAGATTTTCAGGGTTTGACCCCCAGTGACCCCAGATGACCTTTGACCACCACCAAAAAAGATAGAATTATTTGCCTTTCACCTAATGCACATACTAGGTATGACATTCATCCAAGCTTCCTACATCAAGATATCGTGTTAACAAGGTTTTCAGGGTTTGACCCCTGGTGACCACAGATGACCTTTGACCTCCACTAAAATCAATAAGGTTCTTCCTCTTTTCATACTACCTACACACTATGTATGAAATTCATCCAAGCTTTCTACCTTGAGATATCATGTTAACAAGGTTTTCAGAGTTTGACCCCTGGTGACCCCAGATGACCTTTAACCCCCACCAAAAATGATAAGGTTCCTCCTCTCAATATGGGGCAGCAATGTACCAAGTTTGAGAACTGTCAGAGTTTCCCTTCTTGAGATATTGTGTTAACAAGCAAAGTGTCACAAACACACACACCCACATACACACATACATACACACACACGCCATCATGAACGTATTGATTCCTTGCCTGCCTTTGGCAAGGAATCAAAAATGGTTTAAGGTAATGCAAATTGTCTGCCTTGGGAATCTAATGTAGATTTAAATTCACTTTCTGATCAAACCATTAACTTCTTCCCCCATCCCTAAAAAAAACAGTTACACTTTCCTCCCCCCTGCCCCAAGTAACTCCATTACAAGAGAAGCATTTTTTGATTTGTTTTTTAATATGCAATACATCATGATGTGAACTTTGATCTAAGTGGGAAGGTGACTACAAAGAAAAAAGGGACTAATCTAAAGTAATACTGAAGCGAAAAGAAGAGTGCCAATAAGGATTGGTACAGGGGTATAAAAAGAACTCACCAGGTCAACAAGTGCAATGTAAAGAAACATTCCTGCAGCCAGTGCAAACATCCAAGTTGCAGCAGAGCTAATGTTTCCCACTGCCACACCCACCGCCATGCCGATGTAAGCAAGCACAGATGAGACAGCCTGAAAAGCCAAGGCCTGTTTTATAGACATTCCTGCCTTCAACATCACAGCAAAATCACCTGACAAAAACAAATAATAAGGGATCAGATTTGCTACTAGAAAGAAACCTGAGTCACTTTCAGACTTACAATGGCTAAAAGGCCACCTCATTAACTGACATTTTTCATAGTATTATTTGAGTGTACTGGTTGAGACTATTGGCATAAAATTTTGTAAAATCCAGTGGCGCCGGCACGGGGGGGCATGGGGGGGCGCGTGCCCCCCACATGAAAATTTTTTGAAAATTTTAAAATGATCCCAAAAGGTGATTAAGCTATAGATTTCTGTAGGGGGTAGGGTGAGGTGTACTTCCACCGAGTGATAGATCTATTTAATCATTTTCTATCACAAATGTTTCTCAAACTATCAGAATTTTCGCAAATCCTTCGCAAACTATCAAAAATTTCGCGCGCTCCGCGTGCTTCAAACCTTACCTCTGTGTTCTTATTATCAATACCTTCTGATAGCAACTCCCGGAGAAGCACAGCAGCAAAAGTTGAAAGCTGTTCACGAATTAACAGGTAAAAGACTGGCTTTTTGAGTGGTATGTAGGTTTGTTGGGCAATTGAAAGTGTCTCGATGCAGATTCTGAATGCAGGTTTTGTCATGGAAATCTCATTTAATGAAAAATTTCGCGCGCTTTGCGCACATGCTTTACGGTTTGCACTCCATCTTATCACCATTATTAACATAATAATACATGGAACTATAATCACAACATCTGTAGGGGCCTATAGCATTAATATGCGATCTTTCAATCTAAATTGTTGAAGCATGATTTGGAAAGTTGAAATTATGCCGTTATATATTTTCCAGAAAATTTTACCGAGCGCTTTGCGCGCAGCCATTATAGGTATAGATGGCAGACACGTAGCCAAGGGGGTGGAGGGGGCATCCGCCCCCTTGGGCATATTTTGGGGTTTTTTTAATGTTTTTTTTTTCAATATTGCTAGTGTTTCTCCTATTTATATGCTGTAAAATAGGCTTGGGAAGTGCCATTTCCAGCGATCTGGGAGGCATTTTGGGCCAAAATTTTCTTGCGCTTTGCGCCAACCCATGGTGGCGCAAAGCGATGAGAATCTGTCTATGGGGTTCGCCCCCTTGACAAATTCCTGGTTACGCCCTTGATAGATGGTGATTTTTAATACACTTACGACAAAAAAAAAAAGAATTCTGAAAACGCCTTCTTAGTCCTTCACCCCTTTTGCTATACCTATCAGGGAGGTCTAATATCACCTTCCTACACCAATAGTCTCCCTCCCGCCCGTTCTCCATTGCTGGAAGCTGTTCATCTGGATTTCCGTTCAAAATTAGTAAAAATACGATAGTTGTAAAGTGCTCTACTCTATATTATCATTTGGATGTCACGTAATAAGCATTATGTCGTTGCTCCATTTTATGTACTTTATCTAGAGCTTCCGGAAGGCCCTATACAGGTATCTGCCAGCCTTAGATGCCTTTTTATAATGCACAATGAAAGGGAGGAAAAATTTCGTATATCCCAACAATGTTTCTGTGGACTCCACGCACGTATTTTTGGATAAAAACATTGCCAATAGAAGGCGGTAAAGTAGCCAAAAGGGAGTCTTCAGGAGGTTTGTTGACAACGTATTCTTCTCTTAGACAACATGCTCTCCTTTTTCACCTAACCAAAAATAAGAATTCACTAGATTATGGACATTT
The DNA here is from genome assembly GCA_029531755.1 of Holothuria leucospilota. Classification (NCBI taxonomy): domain Eukaryota; kingdom Metazoa; phylum Echinodermata; class Holothuroidea; order Aspidochirotida; family Holothuriidae; genus Holothuria; species Holothuria leucospilota. The sequence continues at coordinate 17,482,134 of CM055969.1, read as the reverse complement.
TCCAGCTATATATCATCAGCTCCAAAAATATTCCAAAAGATAGCACCATTTTGCATCTAAGAAACCTTAAATAAGCAAAAATTTCTCACCCCCTCCCCTTAGAACCCTCCCCCAGGACAGCACCTTTATGTAGTGACAAAGGAAAGATCCTCACTGCTGTATTCAAAGCGCAGGCGCATAAAAAAACGAATATTTAAGCGTCGCCACTCAGTTGGATAAAAACATCCAGCCAGTCGGAAAAATTAGAATTCACTAAACTATGGACATTTTCCAGCCATACAGGTATGTGATCAGGTCCAAAAATATCATAAAGATAGCACCATTTTGCATCTAAGCAACTTTAAATAAACAAAAATTTCTCAAAGGGGAGGGGGACACCCCCTCCCCTTAGACCCCTCCCCCAGGACGGCACCTAGCTTAGTGCAGTGACACCTGACAAAAGGAAGGATCCCCCACTGTGTATACGAACGTAGGGAGCACACGGGAAAAAACGCATTTTGTGCAGACTTGGGAGGTTAACTGAAGTTCCATTACGACATCATCTGTTGTGCCCCCCCAATCACCAAAGCCTGGCGGCGCCACTGGTAAAATCGTACTCAAGTCAGCATTGTTCCCAAGAATTGGAGGTGGAAATGGGGACAGTATAGTTCCCCTTGTCCAAAGTTAAGGGGGAACGTTCACAGTGTTGAAAAACAAATTGTTATCAGTGTCTCTTCAAGTGGAACAGTATGTTTTGCAATCTTAAATTTGTATCAGACTGCTCCTCTCATAAATGCAGAGTTCTGAAAGGTTTGTCTGCCTTTCCTATAAGACCCCCAGTATGGCATGAGACCATTCCAAATAGCATCACACTGGGTGATGTGGAATCCCTCAATGCATGGCATCTAACCCCTTGTTTAAGAAAATGTCCTGGTTGAAAGAGCATTTTTTGTATTTTTTTTATTTTAATGTCTTTTTAATCTAAATTTCTAAAGGTTTTCCATTATTCAGTTTTCCCAGTATTTTCTTTTTCTGTCTCTTAACATTCATTTCTGCATGTTCCCTTGTCAAAGTTCAATTTGAATTTTACAGTGCTTTGAGACGTAGTGTAAGGGGCTACACAAATGATTGAAATTTTTAATGACTACAAGTCTTATATGCTAAAGTGGGAAAAGTCCTCTGAAAATGAAGGGCAAATATTTTGGATTTCTATTCTATGATGCCATCATAACCTAAGTAAAACGTACATGTGAACACTAAAGCATAGAGAAGCACAAGTGTCTCTTCTGTATGAGGCTAGAAACACTGAAATTTACAAAAAAAAAAGTTTTTAACATTAAGATCTTCTCTTACCTAGCTCATGGGGTATCTCATGGCACATAATTGCAATAGAAGTACTGATACCACCAGCCAGACTGTCCACAAATGCTGACCCCACCACAAGACCATCACAAAAATTATGCATGGCATCACCAAGAACAACCACCCATGCCAAGCTTGCAATACCACTTCCTTCAAGCATCACATGACTATGGCCATGGTGGTGATGGCTTTCACCTGGTGAAACGGTTCTTTCTGCACACTCTGCATCATCAGAATGACTTTTATATTCCTCTCTAGGATTGTTGAGCCCTGAATAAGGAAAGGACTCCTTGGAAGTACTTTGGCTAAATGAGATGGACGAAGATGGAAGAACTGCCGAAGGGCTGACTTTTTGAGGGGTCTTCTCTGTGAGAGAGAGAAATATGACATTTAAATTCTTGGAATTTCTCATCTTGGTGCATACCTAGCCCGCAATTTAATTTACTAAAACTGATATTTTTTTGCAGTACATTTTTTAATATTGTTATGAACACACTGATACAAGTTATATGAGGATGGGTAGATATGACTGCTTGCACACAAGGGGGCTTACCTCAAGTAAAGTACAGTATCAGATCTGGAGTACACCTACTGTATCTCTTGTGAGGGAGTGTTACAAATTGAGAAAGTAATACTTGATCCTCACAGGCTATTAATGTGCAGCAAGTCAGAATATTACTGTCATATGTCTAAATTACAAGTCCTTTGATCACTAATCATCTTGACTCTAGGAGCTTTTACACTTGTTGATCCATTTCTTGGGTCTAACCTCTGCAATATTTAGGAGCAAGGCTGCAAGATCTGATCCTCTGGGTTCTACAGCTTTTACATCACAAAGTTGACCTTGCAATGAAGATCAGATCCCCTGCTAAGGATCAAATGTAAAAGTACTCTGTATGTCAGGAGGTGGTACAGTATTGTGGTCATATGATTCTCCTGCTTCATATATTTCCCATCACTGCTGTTAGAATTTTGTTTTACCACACACTCCTAAAACATCATCACACATCACCACCCCTTTCCTCAGTACATTAGAGCCCCTGTGGTGGTATCACTATAATGACTATTATATGCTGGATATGATCCATCATCACACATGGTTTTATCAAATAGCACAAGCTTCCTCACAAGTTCAACAGCAATCAGATAGGAAGACCTCCTGATGTGTTTAATAATGAAAAGTCCTGTTAAAGCTTTTAATACACAAACTTTGTGTACAAGGGATAGGATGTACTGTACACTGTAACTTACTGATGGTTGTGGTATGAAGTGCAAAGGCCTTCTAATGACATGACTGAAATCAACTAGAGGAGTTTTGAATAGTTTGGGATGCCATGAGAATACATCCAATGACTAGAACAGACAGATAAACTACCACTTCATCAGTCTGGCGGGTATATTAACTTTAATAACAAGAATTTTTTTACTCCTCAACTAATCACATTTCATTTATGGTTGAGAGCACCCAATTTCACTGAACTGGTAATTTCATATTCCTAAACAGATTAAAGAGACATTTTATGTGTCAGTGACTGGATTAAACTTTGAGGTTTCTCTTCACACAGAGGTAAAAATTATGTGACTAATTTCCTCCCAGAGGGAATGAAGTACACTTGAGTAAACATTTGTGTGTGGATAACAACCTGAACCTTGTAAAAATACCAATCATCCCTGAAAGAGGAGAGATGTTGTTTTGACTGCATTACACACAATGTTAAAATCAAGGCACCATTGTATCTACAGCTAACAAACCCTCTTGCTCACATGGAAGGAACATAAACCTCCTCCAGGCAATCAGAGACAGTAATTTGCCTGACTCACTTGTTTGCATTGTGACACCTTTTTGAACCACTCCAATCAATCATATCCACCCCGTTTGTTATCACAGAGTCTGGCATAACTATTCAAAATTACATGCCTGAGAAAATTTCAATACAAGCTTTCAAGAGAGGACTAAGGTTCATGCCTGCTGGGTTGTTAACCTGCACAGTTTATTTGCTGTAGCTTTCAGGAGCAAGCTGAGGTTCATGATGACTACTGGGACATTTACTTACAACATTTGCTGCAGCTTTTAAGAGCTGGATGATCACCAGTAATTAAGTGTTTGTACCCTCACTCACTTGTTTGCTTTTATTGTGGCACCTCTTTCCACAATTCTTTAAGGAAACTCAACCCAATCCCCCTGCAATAATATTCCAACCAAGCATACTGTCCCTGTTTGTAGTCACATACTCCTACAACACCCTATGTAACACTGCATGAAAAAGTGAGTTTGAACAATAAAAGCTCTCAGAAGCATGACAACTATAACCTGTATTAAGGCTGTTAATCAGTATGCCTGGCTCACTGGTTTGCTTTGGGGTACAGCTTTGCACCTATTTCTACCAGCTACTGTACACAGAAGGGGACTCTACTTAGGTTCCTGTTGTACAACTCAATCCAAGCATATCCACTCTCTCTGCATTCATGGAGTATGGTTACCTTTTTCCGCATTGCATGTGTAAAAAGAGTTTTAACAGTACAAGGTACAAGGTTTCAAGAAAGAGATTACATTCATGTCTGCTAGGTCCTTAATCTGCACAATTTATTTGCTAAAGCTTTCAAGATAAGGTTCACACCAACTGAAAGGTTTAAGCAGGGAGGTGTTAAGAAGGAGATACAATGACCAAATGTGTCAGGCAATGTGTACTTGAAAATAATTTAATTCTTTTCAGGAATCAAAATTTGACTGACAGGTCTCTTCATTCCTATTGTTAAGCCTCTGTTGACTAAACCCTCTTAATGATGGTCTGCTCCTTTCTTATCTCAGTAATCCTGAGACAGAGGCCAATGTTTAGACATGCTTTGAAGTGAGGTTTGTTTCCTCAAATAGCCAAGCTTTTCTCAAGACTGTTGCAAAACCACTGTCAACCAACATTTAAATACTGCATGTACTTCCTTTGTGCCCCCATGATTTTAGTATGTCATATGCTTGTAACATCATTCAAGCCTATACATTTCTCTCAATTCTGGAAATTTCCCCAGTAGGAAACCTGTTTGAAAAGTAAGTTCTGAAGAAAAAATTCTTCACGGAGGTCAACTAAAATGAGATTTATTGTGACGAGTAATGACCACATGTTAAAATTTCACAATTCTGCAAGACGGCTGGCGATGAAAAGTTAGTGACTTCAACATGAGGAGTGGTTCTAATCATTTTCATTTTGACAATGCATCACTGATCCTAACTGATCCTAGTATTGAGATAAGACTTGGACAGAAAAGCAAGATTATCATCGTAAACAAACATTGCTTCAAAAGGGTCTATAAAATATTGTATCTCCTTCCTAACACCTTCTGGGTTTAAGCTACACAACTATTAACTACAACTCTTAAGGGTCCTGTGGTGGCAGAGTACTTTGCACAGCAGTGGTGCACCATAGTGTTTCACAAACCCTTCGGTTCCAATTCCCACAGAGGTACACAGGTTTTTCCACATACTTCTTTCCCTCCATTTGGCCTGGTCTCTACCCAGTTGACCCAGTCTGCCATCAAAGTCCTCATGAGAGTGGCTTCCAGTGGACCAGTTATCTAGCCCACTCTGCTTGTTAAAAAGTATAAGCTGCAGTTTGATCACGAGGATTCATGGCTAACTTAATGGGCCAATATAATCTCCTTTATGAGGGCATTAACTCTTTTTCTGATAAGAAACAAGGTTTCAGAATTAAGTCATTTACATTCCAGGAACTTTCCTACTTTTCCATACTGTACGTTTCCCTAAAGAGGACAAGTTTAAAATGTTAACCAGAAAGCCTAAAGGCTTAGTGATTCCTTGCCGAATGGGAAGGCTTTGTAGCACTGAGGTTTACCTCAAATTTATCTTTCTTGACTACATCATTTTACGATGTTTTAACAATTTGACCTCTCCTGACCTCACATGACCTTTGAACCCACCAAATATAACGAAAAAGAACCAGAAAGCCAAAAGGCTTTGTGATTCCTTGCCATATGGATATATTGTAACAAACATGAATCACCCGGCAAGCATGAGATCCATCACAGTTATCCTACTTGAGATATCATGTTAATAAGGTCAAAAGCTTTTGATGTAATTGTGACCCAAAATGACCTGCATGCTACATATGAACAATCCACAGGCCAAGTATGTGATCCCTCATAGCTATCCTCCTTAACCCTTTAAAGGGCACAACTCTCGAAATACAGAAATCTCTTCTTTTTTGACATAGATTCCATATTTAGGTGTGTGGTAACATATTACTGTGAATTTCAAAAAGTGCACAACCCCCAGGTGGGGGTTGTAGGGTGGTACATATATGTACCAATGACCATTCTGATAACTAGAAGTAACCGGTTTGGCAGTGGTACATATATGTACCACTTACGTATTTATTGAAAGAAACCACTGAAATAAAGTACAAGAAGGACGAAAGCTGCAGTTAAACAGTACACAAATTTATTTTTTAAACATGCACTGTATGCTGACACATACAGGCCTACTGCAACATCCATACAAACAACAAATGCTATGATGAAAGGACGGGTATAGAAAATATCGATGGCATGAAGAAAGGACGGTATAGAAAATGTCAATGGCATGATGAAAGGACGGATATAGAAAATATCAAGGTGTGTAAAGACAGGTCATACCCTGTTGACCCTACTCATGTACATATTTTAAACTGTGGTGTAAAGGGGGATGTTGAGGGTGGGGCGGATGTGTTAGGGTGCTTGTAAATACTGAAATGGACAGATAATGGACATTTATGAGTGAAACGGTACAAAGCAATCGATGCAAAGACCAATTTTACATTCTTTGCACTGAACTGATGTTCTTTTTTGTGACTTTTTTGTGCTGCACCAAGCACATCTTCTGCGTGTACTGGTGACGGGAAAATGCTTTCCAGGCAATTTCCGTTCAATATTCATAACTCTGCCGTCAGCTCTACCTTGTTTACGTACACTGGTTCCATAAGTTGATGGACCTGGTCTTTGGCGTGAGGAGTAGTTGTTGATAAGTTCAGTGGCCAACAAAGACCTGAACTGGAGATGACTCTTAGGTTTAGTTTTGGGGCAAGTTAGTTTTAGATTATCTTTATACATAATGAAAGCATTTACAATAGCAGCATCTATATAATAATAAAATATTTTCAACCACCATCGTTTCGAACGCCAGCCAATAGAATACGTCTGCATAAATTGGTCAAAACGATCAACCCCACCCATATAAATATTATAATCAGCAATAGCCTGAGGACATGGAATATTTTCCTTGTGACCCTCCGCATTTTTTCTTTGCACGGAAGTAAGATCAGCTGGATTATGCATATTAGATGCAAAATTTACAGCCTTTGTCCCCCTATCCTTCCACCGGTAAGCACTGACTTCACCACATGAATAAAAGTCATAGTCACCTCTTTTCAAATCCTTGTTCTTTTTCAACAAGTCATTAGGGAATTGTTTTCGGTTCGAACGAAATGTTCCACATGCGAAAAGATTTTTTTGCAATAGTCGATTTAGGAGATTTATAGAGTTGAAAAAATTATCAAAAAACAAGCAGTACCCAAGCATTTCAAAAGATTTCGATAAGTTTAACACCACATAGTCTCCAAGTGGAGTTTCGTTATCTCTGTTTGCATTCTTACCAGTGTATATGTCTGTAACTAAGCAGTACCCAGTAACAGCACATGCAATGACCCAAACTTTGAAGCCTCTTTTTATTGGTTTTAATGGCATATACTGTTTTAGGTTGCTCCTCCCTTTAAAAGCAATCATACTTTCATCGATTGACAAATACCGACTTGGTTTGAACAAGTCCAGAAATACCTTATTGAAGTGCACAATAATTGGTCTCACTTTATACAGTTTATCAAATTGTTCCGATTCTCTGGCTGGCATCTTGGTATTATCATTGAGGTGAATGTATCTCATTAGTTTACGGAACCTTTTCATAGGCATTACCTTGCTTACAACTTCAACGTGACAGTTGCGATCTGATGACCAATAAAGGAACATGCTAGGTAGTGAGTGAAAGCCCATGATGATAAGCAAACCTAAAAATGCCTTCATTTCTTCCAAAGATGTGTTCAGATCAACACCAGACTGAGTTGCATAGAGATTAGACTGACCTACAATATGTTCTAACAGAGAAGTTGTGATCATCAAGGAGACAAACACAATAGGGGAGTGGCTGTTCTCTATAGGTTTAGTCACCCCCTTCGGTTGAGCAAATGTGAATCCGTCGTACGTCTTTGGCTTTGATTCAGCTTTTGTCCAATTCAGATTTTCATTAGCCTCTTCCTTTCTCGCCTTTGATTTTTTCCGTATTGGCTCATTACAACTCTCATCTGAACTGGAGTCTCCCAGCGGAACCGTCCTATCTTCCTGGACATCATCATTGAGATGATAGTCCTCATCATCATCGTCTTCACCATCCTCTTCCTCCTCCTCTTCATCAGCTGAAAACAATATAAAAAATGTAGCAATGTACAAAATTGTGTTCATACTGAGATTAGAATCATCAAGGTATAGGCACAGGAGATATTACTTATATACTGTATGCATTACTTCAACTCTCAAGCACCTCTCACACCCGCTCTCTTGGTCAGCGCTAGCACAGTGAGCTTTGGTTATGACTTATCACCATTCTGTCTGTAGAAAGGAACCGCCAACACACGCCACCCAGATTACCTGCTTTGACAGGGACGTGACCATGCCCACCCCCCACCCACCCCCTACGAACTCTGTGCAGCAGGACTTACCACTTCCGTCTTGGCTTTCCACTGAAGAAGACCTAGTAGTAACTGTAGAGGTATCCATCTCATCCTCTGGATCTGAGTCACCCCCGTCATCACTGTTGAAAGCTTGTTCATCAGTAATAAAGGGTGCCGGCTCCTCACCTGTTATCATACCCAGCACGTCTTCTGCCCTCCAAGACTTTGCCATTGCCCCTGTAAGAATGACAGCGTTAGGGGATAACCATCGCAGTAAATGTGGTTAGAATATATACAATAGGGGCTCCCAAGCATTTGATATAAATCGGTGGAATCTACCTGGCAAAACATTCTGCACAAATGTTTCCACAATCAATTTTCAAATTGTGGTGGTTTGGTCATTGACCAATTACCCCACCCCTTCCTGTACCACTACCCCCAGGTATGAAGACAATATACATATATCTCACAGCAACATTTGAGCAAGGGGGATGAACACATAAATAATGTGAGACTGGGTACATGGGCTAACATTCTTGTACACAGGTATGGCCTAGGCCTAGCCTACATCAGTGTGAATTTTGTCTAATAGAGGGCAGTAGACCACATATTTTGTGGCTGTATTTCTTTGCGAACATCAATTACATGAAAATAACTGCAACATGGTGCTAATATGATTCCTCAGAAACAGTTTGGTGTGCAAATACACTCACGGGAAGCATTCCGTAAGTAGGTAACTACCGAACAAGTTGTACAGTACCATTAGAATTTTTGTACATTATTTGTCTGATGAGCACTGTATATAGCATGGTAACTTTATTCTTTGCTTATTTCATCAGTATGTAACCAAATCCAACATATTATGTGCTAGAATTAATCTTAAATATTTGAAAATTGAGAGGGAGATAATATTTACCTGAGTACTTCAACACTAAAGAAGATGGAAACAGATTCTTCTTGGGTGGTTACTGGCTTGATTGTGATGAACTTGCATGTGCGCTGCACGGTGTGCTGTGTTGGCATTGGTACAAATATGTACCACTTGCCATGTGACTAGTCACATGACCCTCTTAGTCTTTGATATCCAGTCTGAAGTTATAACCACATGAAAGGTGGTATACATATGTACCAGGGACAATGAAGGACTGGTGAGAAAGTCTTTTCATTATTCCACAGGGTAAATGGGAAGGAAGTGGTACAAATGTGTACCACTGCTTGTTAAAGGGTTAAAATATCATGTTTTCTAAGGTTTTGACCTTTTATGACCTCAAATGACCTTTGACATGCAGGAAAAATAGTAGGGATGATCTACTCAATACGAACAATTTACATGTCAAGTGTGAGATCCCTCACAGTTATCCTTCTTGAGATATAATGTTGACAATGTTTTGACGTTTTGACCTCTGGTGACCCCAAATGACCTTTGACCTCCACTAAAAATAATAGGAATCATCTACTTAATATGGGCAATCAACAAGCTATGTATGAGATCCCTCACAGTTACCCTTCTTGAGATATAGTATTTACAAGGTTCTGACCTTTTGACCTCTGGTGACCCCAAATGACCTTTGACCTCCACCAAAAACAACAGGGATCATCTACTCAATATGGGCAATGTACATGGTAGGTATGACATCCCTCACATTTATCCTTCTAGAGATATTGTGTTTACAAGCAATTTCCAGGCCAGGGTATTTAACATTTGACTCTTGTGACCCCAAATGACCTTTGACCTCCACCAAAAATAGGGCTCATCTACTTAATATGGGCAACCTACCTGCCAAGTACGAGATCCCTCGAAGTAACCCTTCTTGAGGTATCGTGTTTACAATGTTTTGACCTTTTGACCTCCTGTGATCCCAAATGACCTTTGACCTCCACCAAAAACAATAGGAATCATCTACTAAATATGGGTAAGCTACATGCCAAGTATAAGATCCCTTGGAGTTACCCTTCTTGAGATATCGTATTTACAAGCAAAGGTGTCACAAACACACACATACGCACACTCGATGCCTTAAGGGGTACTGGCAAAGGACCCCGTAGGGAATGCAAGGGAATTTCCCAGCAGTGAAGCTGGCCGCGAAGGAACTGAGTAGACAGACATACTTGAGGGCGGGCTGTGCTCCAAGGCAGACACGTGGGAAATTTTGCTTTTTGACCCTTGGTGACCTCAGATGATGATCTTGGGAATTCTTGAGGAAATTTTGTTTTTTGACCTCTGATAACCCCAGATGTATATCTTGGGAATTCTTGGAAAATTTGCTGTGTGTCCTCTGGTGACCCCAGATGACGATTTTGGAAATTTGCTTTTTGACCTCTAGTGACCCCAGATGACCTTTGACCTCCACCAAAATCAATAGGGTTCTTCCTTACATCATGACAAATCTATATCCAAAATATGAAGTGTCCTTCATTCCTATCTTGAGATATTGTGATTACAAGCTTTTCGGTTTTTTAGCTCCAGTCTCCACAAATGACCTTTGACTTCCACCAAAAACAATAGGATTTCCTCACAACATGAAAAATCTGTATATCAAATATGAAGTGTCTGTCATTGCTATCTTGAGGTATTGTGATTACATGCCATTTACAAGGTTTTCGCAGTTTAGCCTCTGGTGACCTCAAATGACCTTTGACCTCAACCAAAAACAATTGGGTTCTTTCTCTCAACATGACAAATCTATATACTGAATATGAAAAGTGTTGGTTATTCCTATCTTAAGATATCGTGATTACGAGCTTTTGGCTTTTACCTCCGGTGACCTCAAATGACCTTTCACCTCCACCAAAAACAATAGCATTCTTTCTCTCAACATGACAAATCTATATACGAAATATGAGAAGTGTTGGTCATTCCTATCTCGAGATATCATGATTACGAGCTTTTCGGCTTTTTTCCTCCAGTGACCTCAAATGACCCTTGACCTTCATCAAAAACAATTCGGTTCTTCCTCTCAACATGAAAAATCTATATACCACATATGAAAAGTGTCGGTCATCCCCACCTCGAAATATCGTGATTACAAGGTTTTCGGTTTTGGTCCTCTGGTGACCTCAGATGACCTTTGACCTCTACCAAAAACAATAGGGTTCTTCCTCTCAACATGACAAATCTATATACCACATTTGAAAAGTGTCGGTCATTCCTATCTTAAGATATCACCATTACAAGCAGCATCACAAACACACACATACATGCACACACACACACACGACATCACCATCGCATAGATTCCTTGCCTGCCTATGGCAAGGAATCAAAAACATTCCCAAAATTACTATAAAACTTTATCATTATTTTGCTTGTTACTTTGGTTCATCAGCAACCAACACATTTTGAAGGTTATACTTCTGTTGAATTTGATGCCCGTAGCATCATCATTCAAGTAGTTAATGAATTAACTAGGGGGGTTTAGGTAAAACAATGCTTTATGGTTAAGGTTTTTCATGCCAACAATACAGAATAGTTTTCTAAATTAAGACTCAAAATAACTGTTTAAGTGAAATGAATCATAACAGATTCACACTGTACCCTCTCTTCACAACAGCAGGGACAGCGGAGCCAATTTTGAAGTGGGGCTAATCATCGAAGTGGCCCGATATGTTCGAGAAAATAAAAGCCTATCATCCCAGTTTCAGGTAGCCCAAAATGCTCATGGCAGAAAAAAGTGGGGGCTAAAGCCCCCTAGCCCCCCTTCCATCTCTGCGGTCCCTGAACAGAATATATGCATTTTCTTTTTTTTTTGTTTTTTGTTGAAAGAAAATTAAACAGATGTCACCAGGTTTCCAATAATAGATGAAATGCAACACTGTTTGGTGACTGTCACTAGATAAAATCTGTTATCTTCCTAATCCACAGTGCAAGTCATATAGTATTTCAAGAACAAGACAAACAAAATATAATACTCTCTCTCCTGTTGATAGTAGACTAGCTTCAAAGAAAGTGCTGTTATATACCATTTCCTTTCAACTATTACCTACCTGCTATTACTCCACACATTTAAGCAGCTCTAACTAACCCCCCCCCTTGCAACCTTCACTACCTCTTCCCCCCTCCCCATTACCTATGTTTCTTACCTGCAATTTCTTCTGCAGAGCAAACCATCGGTACACTTTCTGTGTTTTCCGTTGCGGCATGTCCTGAAAGTTTGGAACCAATCCTATTATGGTTGGTGGGAAGACCTGTGTAATCCTGTTAATGGTGAAAAATAATTGCAAATTATACCTAAAAGGTGCGTTGGGGAGCTATGTATTATACTGTGACTAGACAGTGCCATTCATTGTAACACAAAACTCAAATTCTAAGGTAAGCTACATCATTATATCCAGTGACAATGGTCAATTGTAATGTTGGTACAGTAAAGTACCAACATTACAGTACAAGGTTTTCAATATCTATAACAGCAATTGCATATATGCATACCAGTGGTGACTGCTGATTTTCCCAAGATCTCGGGAATTAAGGACTTTCTTGTGAACTTGGGAATTGGACCAAATTTAAGTGCTGCAGAATTTGGGGAACCACGTGGAATTTAGATGGAACATCTTGGGAATATGGGCCATTCTCAGACACTGCTCTGCAAAGTACGTGTCAATAGGTAAAATATGGGAGTTTGGTCCCCTTCAGCACAATACCTATGCACAATTATTTCCCTTCAGTTTTTGTCTATCTTATTGTGTTTTTCTTGTTATATCTTTATACCATAATTCATATCGTGGTAGCCCAGAGCTACCACATGCATGTTCAGTCTCCACATGAATTTGGGTATGCGAACAGAGGACCAACAGCAACAACAGAATGTACCATTTATTGAATATCCTGCATTTCAGTTCTGGCAATACAAACAAATCTACCCATTTAATTATGCCCACACATTTCTTTATGGCTTTTTTTCATTAGTTTTACACTGTGTGCATGTTCCACAGTGTGGTTTCTTTTAGCACTACACACTACAGTAGTTTAATACTGTGTGTGTGTGCAAACACATGGTCATCAGTTAACCTTCACAATTATCTTGGAATCTTATCATGCTGCTCATCTCCTTTCAGAACCTATTACATGGAAAGAGGATTAGTCTGTCTGACAGCTTTGTTTGTTTTGTGGTTTCCCTCACTGCTCCTGTTCTTTAGCAGACGAAGGAGCTAGACTCTTTGATGCGAAGCAAGCACATATTATTTTGTTTGTATTTATCTTCCTACTTAATCACTTTGTAATTGCAGGAATATACTTATGACTTGCAGTTCTCTAATAAACCATAAGGGATCTCTTGTCCTAAAGAAATAAACTAAAGTATTTATTCAGTATTCATGTAGCCTAGCATGTATAAGTGATTTTCAAAAATACAGAGACTAGGAGTGAGATAAAAAGTTCATGCCTGTCAGAAATCAGAAGTGTAAATCTGCCTTCAAAATAAGATGTGCAAAGTTAATCTGCTCTGAAAAAAAGATGTGGTTAAATTTAGTGTATTCTTCCCTATAGAGGGATTTCATGTGAGGTCACATGCTCGGTATTCCCATGCACTGAAGGGGAAAACACACGCAGTAAGCTTATTTACAGCACACGCGCACAGCATAACCACAGATACTACTGTGACACAATGGACGCGTGCCCATCAAAACCAAAGAGACGTGCAATCTTACTCTTCAAATCATAGAGACCCACGATCACGTGACTCAGTGGAACCCCTCTATAGGGGAAATGATGTCATCACTTTCTACATGATACTGGCCAAGACTTCAGATATATTGTTTTATTTTTTCTTCTTTTTTTTTTCTTTGGGTGGTTGTTTTTTGTCTACTGCAGAACAATCACTATTCAAACACTGTAGCAAAACATGTACACAACTTCAGTGATTGTTCATGACACACTTATAGCTACTCTGCTTTTTTTACATCTCAGTACTCTTTCTCTCAAAAAAGAAAAGACAAACCTCTAGCCACCATCAGCTTAAGGATCAGACATCAACAAATTTACAAAAAATTTGAAGGATACTTGCATACCAATTGTCACCTTCAATAGTTATGGACATTAAAGCTGCCATTTTAACATAAATGGGGTCAGAGCCCCTTTTTACATCATACAGAGCACAGATCCTCCTATGTATTTTTTTCAAAGTATCCTTCATTCTTAGTCACATGACTGCATTGATTACCATTATTATCTCTCATGCTGTCTGCAGGGGAACACTTCAATAATATATCTCATCACCCAGGCAAAGTTCATTCTTCCTTTCTGATAAAAGAGGGATTGATTGTAACCCACAGGAGGAAAGAACAGCTAGCTCTAAAGCATTAAATAGTTAAAGAACAAGGTCTGCACCTTAGCAACATGATTCTCTCACAAACAGTTTTAATCAGAACTTTGCTGAAATTTGCAACTTTATCCCAAAGTAGAAATTTTAAAGCCCAAAGCAATGTAAACCAAAAACGTATGCCAGCATGACCTTACACTCACCCTAGACAATGGATTTCACAAATCATATTGTTACATTACTTGTCACAGCTCTGAAAAAAAAAGCTTGTATATCAAGAGTCAGGATATTTGCACTCCCTGTTGACAATGTGTTTCTAAACATTCCCACAATGATAGCAAATATTATATTTGGAATACATGTAAGCATCTGCAAGGAAGTAGAGATATTTAGATCACATTTTATAAAGCCTTTACAAAATTAAGTAACCAACTTTTAATCATTATAAATATCATTATAAATATCATATGCACAGTAGATCATGTACTACTACTACATACAATTAACAATTTTTAAGAACTTGCATCTCAAAAGCCAAGAGAGAGAGAGTCCATTATGGAGGATCACCATGCAACATTTGATGCCTTGCTTGATATTACTTTGAGCAGCATAAATATAGAGGAATGAGGCAGGGAGGCACAGTAGACAAAAGCAAACAAGAACAAATCAAAGACAGACAGGCAAATACAAGCAAACACACTGACTAACAGGTACATAAAGACATATGGGAAAAGATTTCTAAAGACAGGCAGACATGTACCTAACACACAGTTTCTGACTCACCTTTTTCCTTCTAATGGAAGCTTTATCTGAATAGTACTGTAAAAGTTGCTCAAATAAAAAGAATGCAAAAATTCCACCCAGTACAGCAAGCCCCTTTAATATTACAAGATGCTCAGTAGAGGTGGATGATGAAGACTCATGCTCATGATGATTTTCATGACTCCCCTCTTCAGATGAACCTGCTTCTCCATGGAGGTCATGGCTATGAGGGATAAAAGACTGTGAGAAGAAAACAGACAAAAAAGTTAGAACAAAGATGTGATATCATCTGTATGGCATCAATGCATTACGTTTAACACACTCAGGGTGAGAAAGCCACTTGGGCTCATCAAAAACTATATACCAGTTTAACTGTAGATGAACACTAGCCAGATTTGCCTTTTCTAACTAGTGCTCAGAAGGTAACACGGCAGGGACCTAATCCTACTCCCAGGAACGCCCTTTAATATGCCCATGCGAGAGAGGAGAGTGTATCCCCAGTCTTTAGGGACATTCCCACAGGATGGGAGAGGTGAAGCTAGATCCTTTCCCTGCACAAATGCTCCTAAGATGAAATGAGCTTAAGACCTAAAGTGATCCCTGAGTCGGACAACTCCCTGACTGGGACAATAATCAATCTGGAACCACCTCAGCATCACTGCCAAACAGTCTGAGTCACCACAAAATGTCAGGGTGGTTCCACCAGGATTTTATCCAGGGACCTCTAACCGCCAACTCCACCAACACTTAGTACACGAAGTCATGAAAACATCTGTTTAACATCAGTGCATTGAGTGAACTGAACATAAAGAAGTCAAACTCCCCCCCCCCCCCCACTGAGACATGACACACCAAATTAGTCCCATATGGGTTGCACAAATTCAAAAGAAAGAAGAAAGACCAAAGGTTTGGTGATACCATGCCCAAAGGAAATGCTTTGTTGCACTGAGATTTATCCCTCAGTTATCCTTCTTGACATAACGTTTTACCATGTTTTCACGATTTAAACTCTGGTGACCTTCCATGACCATTGACCTCCACCAAAAACAATGAAGTTCTTGTAAACAACATGAGTCATTCATATGCTATGTATTATTTCCCTCACAGATACATACAAGGTTTTCACAGTATGACCTCTTTTGACCTCAAATGACCTTTGACTGAAAGCGAGAAAATTAAATTATTGAATGCAATATGGGGGCATCCATGCCAGTTCAAGATTACCCTTTATGAGATACAGCCTTTACTTGGTTTCCCAAACCAGCTCTTGTGACTCCAAATAAACTTTTACCTCCAACAAAAACAACAGGATCCTTCCTCTCAATATGAAATATCTATATCCCAACATGATAGAGAAGACAAAAATTGAGTATCAAAACCTGAAAAAATTAGTGCTTGATTGGGATTCAAACCCAGGCCATCAGCTTGAGAAATCAAGCACTTCTCACAACACCATCAACACACACATTAATTAAAGGGTAATTTTAATTATCTTAGAGTCACATCATCCTTCACTCAAGTTCACATAAGGTAATTAAAGTTGAAATTACTAATTAATGTTTCACAGTTATGCTTGTAAAAAGATATAAGTTGTTCTCTTTAATCAATGGTACAAACATACAGAAGTTCCTTTTCATTGGTCATGAACGACACAATTTGGAGGTACAGCCGAGTGCCTGATGTCGGTTCTTGCTGCCTATTGTTACGGCTTGTGGTCGCAAGTCAAACCAATAACAGCGAAAGATCACAGAAGAACGAGATTAAAATTCAATAACTTAATCACAATCCTTTACTTAATGTTTTTCTGGTCTGGTCCAAGGGCTGGTAGTGCATGCACGTCGACGATGGTACAGTAGTAGACCTGCAGCGTGCTGTAGCGTAGGAACTGGTTCCACGAGCGAATAATAACAAGGCTAGGCGATGATGGATGATAACGATCTCAATACACAGTGTAGAAACGGCGTAAGGCAATTTATCACAAGTGTGCTGTGTCAGTGGCTGGCCTTAGGTGATTCTGTCAGAGAATAACTTCTCAACAGTGTCTGGTCTCGATGATGTCTCTCCCCCGTAACAGTTGTTGAACTGCCTTTTATATGCTAGGCTTTTATTCGAGAACTCTCCAGAATTTAACAGAATCTTCTAGTGTTCACAGTCCAGCAATTACGAGAACGTTCCTTAATAGAAACTTCCAGAGCACACAGTCGAGCAATTACGAGAACGTTCCTTGTATGCACAGTAGTTGTAAACAATTGCAGTTTCTTAGAAGTGTTGCCAGGTCGCTGCTATAATTGGGACATAACGTAAACAGTTCTCACTTCTAGACAGTTCTAGAAAGGCTGCGTTGAAGTTGAATTCTCTGGAACTTTCCATTCGCTCGTCGATGGATTCAATCCCGTGTTCCTGACGGGTCGTCTTGTAACACTCCCCCCCCCCCCCTTGAAAAAGTTTTGGACGTCTCGGACAAAACTTAAATTACAATATTTACAATTTATAACTTTACAGTAACAACTACAGTATGTATATTATGTAGTCCAATAGTCAATGGAAGGTATGATCATAACATACAATTTGTCTTGCTAGGTGATGATACATGAATACAGTAACATCATCAATACACATTGTGCTGTAGTTAACACAAAATTTCAAAACTTACAGTGAGATTTTCAACATACTGCATCAGATCAAATTCTTGACAAAGAGTCTGGTACAACATTGTCTTTCCCTTTAATGTGCTTAATATCTACATTATATGATTGCAGAAATAAACTCCACCTCATCAATCTTTGATTCTTATTCTTCATCTTAGATAAAAATGTCAAAGGGTTATGATCAGTGTATACAGTGATAGGGAAACTAGTAGTTCCCAAATAATATCAAAGTGTTGAAGACCAAGTATCAAAGCTAATGTCTCCTTTTCAATTGTTGAATAATTCTTCTGGTGTTGGTCATCCCTGGTTGACCTCAGATAACCTTTGCCCTCTACCAAAAATAATAGGGTTTTTAATATGAAGTGCATGACCGTAACATATTTACATTTAAAGTATGAAAAGTATCCTGGCTCCCTAACTTGAGATATTTGTGTTTACAAGGTTTTTGGTTATTGACTTCTGGTGACCTCAAACGACCTCCACCAAAAACAACACAGTTCCTCTCAATATGATAATTCTATTAACTGTAAGAAGTATGAAATGTATTCATCATTCCCTTTTCAATATACCATGTTTACAAGCTAAGCTTCGCAAACACACATCACGTGCACACATTTGCACACTCAATGCCTTTCGGGGTAACTGGGCAAGGACCAGGTAGGGAATACAAGGGAATTTCCCAGAAGCGAAGCTGCCCATGAATGAGGCGAGCAGACATGTGCTTGAGGGCGGGCTGTGCTCCAAGGCAGGCACGTGCAGCCCCGTGTGACTTCTCTTCGCAGTGGACAAATTTTCGGGCAGCTATGCCAGTTTGGAGCCGGGCGTGAGCTAGAAAAGTGCGAGAGCGGAGCTCTCGCTGGCTGCCCCGGTACCCGCTAAGGCCACGTTGGTGAGTGCACACACACATAAACACACCCAAACATACACACTCACCAGTATGATTGCACAGATTCCTTCAGCCTTCAGCATGGAATCAAAAAATGCTCCATAAATCAATGCACATGATGACAGTTTATGCTAAAACTTTTCAATGAAATTGGGTTTCTCTGCATAACGAGTGGTGCATGTTCCCACAATGACTGTTCATGGTTGAAATGGTTAGCCAACAGGTCTATCACATTGTGTATCACATTAGTACAAAGTATATGAGGCTGGCCTCACCGCCTTAACCTCAGAGGGGGTGAGTTTGACTACCGAACTGTGGCCTTGACTTCAACACTTGTAATTATCACACAGTGAAATGGCACGGCTGTACTACTCTCTCATGCCTAACTATTTCGATCGAACCACTGCTTGCAAACTGCCAACTCTTATGTTTTAAGAATGTACTTACGTGTGGAATGAGATGCATAATAGCATCCCCTGACAGAGTGCCTATGGCAAGAGCAATAAGAAATGCTAACAGCCTCTGAAATGCCACTGGGTAATGCTGAATGCATGGAACAGTTAGGATACAGGTAATTGATGCAAGACTGATGACAGTAATGGCAGCAATAGCAAATCCCCACACTGCAGAAAAAAAAACAATGAATACTGTAGAAGAGAGTATGCATAAGAGCTAACGTGCAAAATACTGCTAAAATGGTTACACACAGTAGCTAAAAATTATTATTGTATGGTTTTCTTTTTTTTTAAATTTTACCTGAAAGCATGTCGGGCAAGTGAAAGTAAACCAAGCAGGACCCTTTAAGATGGTTGTTTAACTACTGCTCCTCAAGGCTGCTAAATCACCAAGAAAACTTCCACCTTTTACCAGTACTGTATTTCTATTATTAAAGACCATGGTTTTATTCAAAGAGCTGTTGAACCATAATGTCTGTTCATCCTGAAAGTTTCCTTCCCAGTAAAGTTTGTTTAGTAGACCTTTGATGCACTGAAGACTTCTCTTACTTGTTAGCAGACCTATGGCCAGGCAGGGATGGGGGAGGAGGGGAGGAGGGAGGGTGGAGGTTCCAGTGTGACAACTGTCATGCATGTAATGTGGTATTCCCCATCCCCTCAGACACATTTCCCCCTTTATAAAGTCATCCTTAGGACTACTTAACTCATTTTTCAAATTAATATGGCCTCACCTTCTCTACGGTGGCGCTCTTGAGTAGTTGGATGGTCCTCTGAAGGCATCTCATGATGATGGTCTTCTGTATCCTCTTCACTGTGTCCACATGCATGGACATCTAACTGTTGTAGCAGAATTGGACATAGCTGCAGAAATTGGGATACACTGAGGGAATCTGTCATCTCCAAATCAACAGCAGCTAGAAGACTTTTTGGAGACAGGCACTGGGGAAAAATACATACAGATTACAAATACAGTGCTGTTTTTATCAAGAGCACTGCAACCAATATCCCTCAAAAGTACTGGCTTGCAGTTTGGAAGAGGTGAAGATGACTTACGTTTGGAGTTGCGTGGAATCACAAATGCTTTATTATCATAACTCATACAAAGTAGAAATTGCATGTACTGTTTACCTGCATGTGCACATTATTCATGCTGTTTTCCCTTACACACCAGATATCTAATGTACTACACTATGTGGCTCAAAGGTTTTCATGTACTGTACTGTAAGGATTCCATCCAATGTGCTGAATACTAAAATACGTGATGATGCCACTTTGTATCCTCTACATAATTTACTAAAAGTTGTTGGAATATTTCATCCAGTTATTTTATTATGTTTTTGCAATATACCATGGTACTGTAAGACTAACACTAGACAATTTTCAATAAATGAAAAGCTGAAGTGATTATCACTTAATACAGTCCATTATAAATGAACCAGTGTGCCCTAATGTAAAGATGATATACCGTATGTACAGTACTGAAAGCCACAGCTACTTAGTAGAAGGTAAAGTACACGAATAACTCTCCCACTGAAAGTTTTTCAATCAACTGTCATATTGTATGAGTGATTTCACTACTTTATTTTACTTGAATTCATTTCCAAGGGCTGGTGACCTTTAAAATATGTATGCAGTACTTTCAGTAAAATGCAAAGAACTCAATTATTTGGTAATTACTTTTCCAGAAAATTACGATTCCTATTACCAAAATGCCACACTTTATTGTACAAAGCTACAGTACCGAACATTTAATAGTCTTAATATTTATGTCAGCAAAATTTCCCTGCAGCCTGCAAGGTTAATTCTGCTCCTGCACCTCTGGATAAAGTTCTTTCCTTTCTGTTTTCAAAAGTTATTAACCATGCCAACATGTAAACATACTTCTGTCCCCTTTCAACAAACAATACCTTTTTTGCACCAATACTGGAATCCTTTTGTTCATGCATGTCAGCTTTGAAGATCACTATCTGTACCCTACACAAATGTGAGTTTGTAGAAAGATAAAAGTTCCTTTCACTGTACATAAAAAGTTTTTACACTTTTATGGTTGTCATATGGTTGTCCTTAGGCTTGGGCAGGTTACATGACTCTACTTCAAAGTTGCAACCTCAAGCTGGCCATGAGAGGAACAGTGACTCCACTTTCTTTGCAGTCATGACTCCCAGGAAATTTCAATACTCCCAAACTCATGTACAAAAATCTTGTCTGGGGAACTGAGTTTTTCTCTTAAAAGTTTTATTGAACTAATTAAATAACGAAAATGACTGTTTTAGTTTTTTTTTTTTATTTTTTTGTTTTTTTTTTTCTTAAATTTGATCACTACAGTAATTTTTCCCTTCAGTTGACTACTACAATTTTCTGAAAGTGACAAATGATCACCTTTCCAAAAAAACCCTGGAGTATTAAAGTACTCATTGGTAGGCTAATGCACTTGACACTTTAGCTGTTGTTATATGTACAGTACCTCTGGCACATTGTGCAGAGCAGAAGTACATTCAGATAACTGTATGCTGTGAAACTTTGTTGAATGTATTAAGGGCCTTATAAATTCATCTGTTCACATATGGTGCTCTGTAGCATATACAGGTATGTACAGTATAAATGTACTACCCTGGCACAAGCACCCAACCTGCAGTGTAGAATTTACAGAACAAACCCAGCAGCAGGTCACTACTGTACTGTATTAGCAAGTGTTATTTACAGTAGGCCTAATAAGTGTTAAATACTGTAACCACTTCTGAGTAGTGTGTACATTGGAGAGAGTCACCATAACAAAATGGCCACTCATTCTGGAAGCACTGTAAAAGTACAGTATATGAAAATGGCCATGCCATGCATGTGAACTTTATACAGAACCATTAAAAAGATCTTGCACAGCAATAAGGTGCATCTGAGAACTGGTCCACATGTTGATGCATTGTGTACATAGTTGATAAACTGATATGCACTGTATGCAGTTCACACACCAAATATTGTGCATGTGAGTACTCTGAATGAGCTGGCAATATATAAAGTGTTATACAATCCAATAAGATTATTATCTTAAACAGCAAACTTTGTGACCTACAATGCTACTGTAGGTCATAATTATTCTTGGGTTGTAGTGAAACTTCCCACACAAGACTTGAGCTGTATTGTTTAATATCAATGCACATGCAGAGCTGTTTAGAATTCTATATACATTGCAAGAAGTACAGTAGTCTCCCAGCTCCCTTATTGTTGTAATAATGTTTGTGGGTTCACATGAGATACGACCTAATCTTAAACTTGGCAACACCTGTTTCCTCAGAAAATTTTATAGCAGGTGGAAGATCAATCCATGGAAAAACCATAAGTCATAAAAATCTTAATATTACACCACAACTTGTGGGGCATAGGTCTATCTTTATATAGAGCAATTTTCCTTTTCTCAGATAGTTTTCCACCATGCAAAGTGAATTTGCCAAATCTCTCCATCTCAAAGGCTCTGAGAGTACATCCCAGTATACAGCACCATTGCTTTAAAGCAGTCCTGATACCAGTTACAGTACTATTACTTTCTTGTATTCTTTTCTCATCTCAATAGAAGATACAAGTCAATATCAATATGTACAAATAGTGAAAAGTGACAAAAAAGAAAAGAGAAAACTGGCACCAGCCCAGCCAACCCACCCCTACCCTCACCCCCCCCCCCCCCAAAAAAAAAATATTGAAATACAGTAATGAAACTAAGTAATAGAAACAATTTTATGAAATTTGGAAACTTTGAATTACTTGAAATAATAAGAAAGCCTTTAAAAAGAGCTTAGAAAAAGCTTGCCAGCCCTTCTAAGAAATGTGCCGTACCATGATCTGAAAGAGTTTCCACTTTGAACAATGGACTATTCATAGTTCATACCGTTTTTTTTTGGGGGGGGGGGAGGTAGAGAGGGGTTTCAAGCATTCCTCACATAGCCTGAGACTTTGGTACTGCACACTGAATGTAGGCCATAAGGGCAGATATTCTGGAAAGAAGATTCCATGATCTGTTGGCAGACACATTCCTTAAGTTATGTTTCCCCTATGTTACAAAGTATTACGGGAGCTCTGAAAAAGAGCAACGATGTTGACAAAGCTCAGCTTTTCCTAGGCCATGGAAAAATGTGCAGTCAATATGTTGGTTGAGTCTGTAACTGAAGTTGACCATTTGTACAATACATTTAAGTGGGAAAGAGATAAACATAAATGTAATGAAACAATATTTTTTAAAATCCTTTAAAAGTATGAAAGGCAAATGTGGCACACAATGTTAATGCTATATACTGCACAGATGTTTGTAAAGGTTGGACATCGTTCTGAATACTATAAACCTATCTACATTAAATAGGGACATTTTTTTACCCTTGTCTATAATATTCTTGTAACCAAGATCAGAGTCACTCAGGAAACTATTATTACTGAACATACCTCACATATTTTATTCTTCATACCTCTTCCAATAATAACAATATCAAATAAAAATGAAAAATTCGCAAAAATTTTACCCATACAATTATAAGACAACCAGCAATGTCTTATAAACCTACGAGGGGTAAATTGTACTATACACTGTATCTTGAAAATAAAAAATTAAACAAAAGCTAATATATAACAGGGCTCGATTTTAAGTTGTCCGGTCCCCCGTGAAGACCAAATTTGTAACAGACAGCCAAAAAATGGTGGGTAGGTTGTCCATTAGACAACCAAAGTTCATGCAACAAGTTGACAGACTGCTTCAAGGGTTACTGCAAATTTCTTTGGTGGACTACAAACTTTCCTTTTGGACAACCAAAATAGACAGGTTGTCCAATGGATGACAATAAAAATTTCTCAAAATCGAGGCCTGCATAATATACTTTTATTGCACTTTTCCTACAACTGCTATAGCCCCCTGTGGGCTGGGGATTGTAGAATATGCCCATGGTATTTCCACCCTGTCGTAAGTGGCGACTAAAGAGAAGGACTTGCACCATATCTGAGCTGTATTTGAAACCAAACTTGTCCTTGAACCTTATTTAAAACCTTATTTAAACTTTACCTTTTTATCTAGTTGACGCTACAGTACAACACATTCGTGTTGGTATGTCGTTAAATCTCATCTAACCCCTGTGGGTTGGGGGTGTAGAATATGCCCACGGTATTTCCCGCCTGTCGTAAGAGGTGACTAAAGGGAAGGACTTGAACCGTATTTAAACTTGTTGACACTACTGTATATCACACATTTGTGTTGGTGTGTAGTTAAATCTCATCTAACTCATCTACCTACAACTGCTACTGTATACTGTGTATAACTTAAGACAGTCCAAATCTTACACAACATATCACCTAGTAAGTAATGACCTGCATCTTATTATTATGAATAATCTGAAAATCGAAAATTTCACATTTGGCCTAATTTTTTTACAGAAAATACTGTTTAAATTGAGCCCTTAAAGGACAACAACAACTGGGAGCCTTAACTTTCGTCAGCACTATTCAGACTATTGTATCAATATTAAACATTCCAGCACATTTACAGTACTACCAAGGCTTGAAAATAGACTGGCGCTCTTGCGCAAAAGCGCCAGAGACCGCCACAACAGAAAAGTGGGTATTTGTCTGATGCTAAAAATAGTGCCAGATGCATCAGGTGATAGAATTTACAAACTCCTGTGCCCACCCCCCACCTCCAGGCTCCACATTCAAGGTGCCATTGAGGTCAATCTAAACCTGCCATACTGTACTGTAGGCAAGCATGCACCCAGCCCCTCTGTCCAAGTTATTCAGAGATGGAGTGACCACACCATACTTAGTACTGCCTTGTGTTACACCAAATACATGCTCTTTGTCTAATTTCCTGTATGTTATTTTGAATTTCTTTTACTAAATGCACCAGTAACATTAGGGAGATGATTAGAAAATGTTACATGCAGGGAACAGTGTTTTCTTTGAAAAATTGAAAACAACTCCAGACAATATGAAAACAGCTCCAGAAAAGCTTCAAAATGAAGGTCGTCAGAAGCTGTTTTTAGCTCTAGAGAGGAAAAGCTTATTTTTGAGCCCTGTTTACTACACAACTGAACAATAAGAAGGGAGTTTTACGTTTTCAAAAAAAGGACCTCCGATCCTGAACTCAAATAACGTTCATGCTTATCAAAAAACGCATTTTTAAGACATTTCCCTCGATAACAAGTTGGCCAAATTTCAGACAAATCAATGGAGAAATGGCAAAATGCCACGCATTTGATCAATGTTAAAAAGTGACAGACATTTGCCACGCACAATAGCAATAGCTGAGCTGAAGCTTTCAGCTGAGCTATAAAGAATGCACATGTAGCTTATACCACTGTTTCGCACAAGGCAACTTATTCGCAAGAACTTGCACAACTTTAACACCCTTTCTTCTTGAGTAACCATCCAACCAGTTCAGTTATTATTATTAAAATGTATAAATGAGATCGGTGCCACATGTCCACATACTGCCTACATAGCAGGTTGTACGGCTTAGTCCTTGTTCAGTCATATCCCTTGTTTGGGAAGCCAAAGAACTGAACAAGCACAGGGAATAATTAAGTGTTCAAAATTTGCATAGTAATTTTTGGTTTTCTGGGCTTTTCTGTCACAAAATCATTAAAAACCCTAACATTTTATGTACAAAATTTGCAACACAATTTCACATTTGTGTAGCAATTTGTCCATCTTGTGTAGCAAAATGCAATTCAAGACCCGATAAATTATTCCCTGAAACACAGTTCCACTCCACAGAGAAGTCCATGTACGGTGCTCCACAGTCAATATACTGCACTGCATTACTGCTCCCACGATGATGTAAGCATGGGACGTCCTGTACATTTATCTGTACATTATACTTTTGTACATAGTTTTTGTACACAAAGTACTGTTCTGGGCCCTCAATCGATAATGACAACAACTGAGAGCCTCAAAATCCTGTACATTTAAATGTGTACAGTATTCTATTGTATGCAGGTCTTTTTAGCTGTCTTGGGCCCCAAATGATAACAACAACTGGGAGATATAAGACTGGTTAAGCACTATTTCGAACTATCTATATGAAATGGCAGATTTAGTCCACAATTGAATGAAAAGAAGGGAATTTTATGTTTTCAAACAAAACCATCGCCCATAGTCAAATAATGCATTCCTATTTATGGAAAATGTGTACATCATTAAGATATTTTACATGTCAGCCAAATTTCAGTCAAATCTATGAAGAAATAGTGAAGTGCCACGCATTTAAACACGATATCAAAAAGTGGCAGACATTTGTCATGGACGATAGCTATAGCTCAGCTGAAGTTTTCAGCAGAACTAAAAATTGTAATAAGTAATGCACAGTTTTTGTTGTAGGATTTGGAAAGTTTGTTTCTCCTTAACAAGAAGTAAAAAGGGAAAGTGCAGTCACCCCAGTTTGAATTAGTATACCCCAGTATCTTACTTCATGAAAGGCTCTCTTTAATCATATGACCATATCTTGGTTAATAAACTGTTTCATTTACACAAGAAAACTCCCTGATTTACCTTATTTTCAGAAGTTGTGGAAGATACTTGCAAGGGAAATAAATACAAAAGCAAAAACATAAAATATCATACATCTCTGGCCCCTGATTTTTTTTTTTTTTTTTTTTTGGAGATGTTGTAATTTACCAGGGATGTCATTAACTGTTGAACTTTTAAAATTTTGATTTATGTACATCATATTACCAAGTGAATGCTAGTAACACATGAAGTCTTTTCTTTCTGTCTGTTGAATTTTTTTGAAGGCAAGAACTGCTTGTCCCAAAATTAAGCATTTGCACCGTAACGTTGGATGCCAAAAAGGACAAGTGGAAACACAATCTTGCCCCCTTTCCTATCCCACAATGCATTTCTCAATCTGAATTATGCAGTGCTCTCCACTAGCTGTTTTGTTAGAGTGCTGCACCTGGACCAAATTTGCAGAGGGTGCTCAGCATCTAGACAAAAAATGTACCACCTGGACAAAAAGTTGAGCCACCCTGACAGAAATTATCAATTCAAAACCTTAAAACAGAGCAAACAGCAATAATTTTATTGTGAACATTGATTAATGATAATCAGAAATGTACTTAGTGTGAATCAAAGAAGGCCATAATTACATTTATCATCTATTTTAGCAAACATTTTTCATAGAGAGCACCCCCTCTCTTTATAGACAGTGATCACTATTAACCTTCAGAGCACCCAGACAAAATTTAAATTGGTGGAGAACACTGTTATGGCTACTGTACCTGAAATATCGTCTACATGCAGACTGATCTATTTACATGATGCAGGTACCGGCTGTTTCCAGTAGTACAGCAGTGTGATGAATGAATCCCACAGCTTCAAGACCTCTGCTCTACAATACGGAATTCCTCATAAATACTGTACCGTAAACAGCATTGCCAAGGTTCCCATTTAACTACTTTTACAGTGCTGTAGGCCTACTGTATTTCCTAATGTTCACTTTAGAACTGCCTTGCAATAACCTGAACTAGTGAATCACAAACAAAATACAGTATTAAAATTCTAGTAAAATACCTTCTGTATATGAGCATCTGTAGTATGGTTATCCCCAAATGTGGTATCCTCTAGGTGACTACTATGATCCTCTTCATCATTTTCATAGCTATGTGTATGATCTTCATGCTCCTCATCATCATGGTCATCCACCACGCCAACACCTCCAAGACCAATGCTACCCAAAAATACCTTGAACTGGTCAAACCTAATAGTGCCAGAGCTACCATAGCGATGGTAGATAGCATCTAAACAGTCCCCAGTTGTAATAGCACGAGGACACTCCAGGGGTGATAGTCCAATGGTGCGATGACTTACCACCACCTTCTCTGTGACTTGCAGTAGAATAACAGAAAGGAAAAAGAAAAGTGGAAATTTGATGAAGTAGGAGGGGCTGCTGAAAACTTCCATTCTCCACTTCAGGTCACCACTAGAGAAGGAAGAAGAAAATAGAGAATAGGTGTTAATATGAGTGGAGCAAGGTTGTCCCAACTTGTTGATTGCAATCCACCATGCAGTTGATCTATGGTTTCCAGTTAATCTCAGAAAAAAAGCTACCACAGTTTAGATCTAACTAAAAATGCCTGGGAAAGGCAACTTGTGGCTTTTTGGGAGGTAACCTTTAGTAGGGTTATTCTTGGTGCACTACACACAAACCAATCAAATGTGGCACAAGTCTGCATAGGTCTAAGAGTATTTATTGACTAGAGACCAAGGTCAAAATGGCAGAATGTCCATCCATGGAGGCTAAGTTAGGTCCAAATTTGCAGTGTCTCGACCAACCAGTCGTTTCTTCCTTTCGTGTACTTTCTCTAACACTTTGCTATTTATAGGGTTTGCCTGCGTATGCGGTGCATGCTGTATCGCGTCTCGTAACCATACAGAAATAAAGGGCACTTTTTAAATACAGCACAAGTACTTAAATAGTGTGCACACAAATGGTAAGATGTTATGTGCAGTGCATCGACGTGCTGCACACAGCGTTCCTGCGTGCACGCTTGCGCTTCCTTAACAAAACAAAAATAGGTGTGTCTATGAAAGCCAAAGTCCGTGCTCAAGAGCGAGATTTTTTTGGCAGTCATAGCCTACAGAAAAGTTACGTGCAGCGTTTAATATGCGCTGCTTATATTTTGATCTTACATCAGCTGTCTACTCAGTCAAATTTTGCACGTTTGGTATTTTAACTTAACCTAGAACTTTTAGTTCAAGGAGACACACGAAGGTACTGTAAGTGCCTATTATCTATTTCAGTGTACATTATCTACGTCAGACAACTAAAGTCTTCATTCGTAATCGCCATGCAGGGTTGCGTAGTGAATACTGTTGCTAAGGTAACGGTTTGCTACCTAAGCGTTACATTCACACTGTATGCGTTAGGCTAGTAATGTGTCAAACAGACAGGAGTAAGGATATTGCACAGACTGTGTGAGCGAGGCAGCTTAGTAGGCGACATAGTATCTCTTACCTTCGCTTTGCGACTCTAGAAGTTGAAAATAAATCTCAGATATTGGCAACATGCCACTAATTTGTAACGCCAACTCTTACATAATCGAACTATGGGTAATAGTGTTCGGACAGCAACAAAAGTACTGCTGTAATGATTGAACCATTTTGGACCTAACTCTTGCTTTCAAATTAGCCAAAATTTTGTACAGGGTGTGTATTAGACCTTGGCCTACGTCAGACAACTAAAGTCTTCATTCGTAATCGCCATGCAGGGTTGCGTAGTGAATACTGTTGCTAAGGTAACGGTTTGCTACCTAAGCGTTACATTCACACTGTATGCGTTAGGCTAGTAATGTGTCAAACAGACAGGAGTAAGGATATTGCACAGACTATGTGTGAGCGAGGCAGCTTAGTATGCGACATAGTATCTCTTACCTTCGCTTTGCGACTCTAGAAGTTGAAAATAAATCTCAGATATTGGCAACATGCCACTAATTTGTAACGCCAACTCTTACATAATCGAACTATGGGTAATAGTGTTCGGATAGCAACAAAAGTACTGCTGTAATGATTGACCGTCGGAAACTAAACCATTTTGGACCTAACTCTTGCTTTCAAATTAGCCAAAATTTTGTACAGGGTGTGTATTAGACCTTGGCCTCTAGTCAATCGATACTCTTAGGTATAGGTACTGTAGCAGGCCCTCTAGATACTGTATATCTTGGCAGTTTCACAACTATTAAAATAGACCTTCATCTAAAGAGTTTGGACCCCCCTACAGTAGGCCTGATGTAGAAACAACAATTTTATTAAGAAGATCACAAACAGAGAGTATAAACAGTACAGTGCTGGTTTTGGCACTGTTCAGAATTATTGATGAGCAATGGGATTACTAAACTTCCACCCACATTCACAACACTGTACACACCTGCTTAATGCTGTCAATATGCAACTAGTGCCTAAATTTAGATGGTGAATTTCAAAAAGTGTTCACACTAAGCAGTCTTCTGTTTTCCAGAGTTGTAATGACTCACTTAATTTTGCAGTCGAGTTGAGTCATTACTGTAACTACTTTCAATGTGCCTCGAGTCGAGTCAGTGACTCGAGTCATTGTATTATTTCTATGACAACACTGCTGTTTCCATACATTTTACACATTTTCCAGGATTTCAAATGGCCCCTGGTGAGAAGCAGTGATCTGCCGATGCCGGTCGGGCCCGACCAGGATGCAGCATTGCCGACCGCCACAATCTGCCAAACTAACTTTTCCGACCGGCACTTATTCCTTATAAGAAACCAAATAAAATAGCCTCGTGGTCGAAGGATCAACCAAAAAGAAACTATTACTTGTTGGTCATAATTGAGACTGGATGAAATCCAGTTCATAATCGTTCATAATATCCAAAACACACCTCCTGCAAAATACTATAATTTTGCAATCCAGAGCAATGACTCGATGCCTGATCGTCACGCTTTAGTTTCAATTATTAAATGGAGTGATGTACATGGCAACCAGCATGCCAGCAGTAAGTTTTTTAATGAAATACGTACGACCACGAACCTAAGCAGGGCTTAAAATTCCTATGCGCCGGGTGCCTGGGGCTCCTTGTTCCAATGTTCGGGATTGAAAATTAACGATGTAAAACTTCGGCCTGTCACTCTACAGCCATGAATATTGCAAACCCTTGGTAGACCCTCCACTTAGCAGATGAGAACTATGAGGAGTAAAATGATGCTGCCATACCCCTTGCCTATTGTGTTTCTTCTGAGTTTACACTCAGAATCATAGCCAAATTCGCTAAAAAAACGAACGGTAAAACAGAGACTATTTAAGCACGCCATATTTCAATGCAAGTGCTTGGTTACTTCACACAATCCTGTCATATATATTACCTAGGCATACAGAGTGTAGGCTATCACGAGTAATAGTTTCTTACAGCAGTACGCAATGCATACACGTACTAAATATCCGTACGTACATATGTTCAATACTTTGCGTAAATCAATGGTACTCATACTGTACCGCGGCCATACCTTAGCCAGCACATACGAGTGTAACAAACTTTCATGTACTGCTAGCTCACTGGGCTACTTTTCAGGTATTGTAATTGGGTAAATCACAAATGCACAAAGCACAGTTTACACCATACAGATTAATATCAGCGTTTCCCCTGGTAGACTACTTAATCACGAGACGGCCGCCTTGCTGTTTTGCGACTGCCTCGCCTTGAAATTACCCCCTCTAATACTTTTCTCCCTTGAAAACTACTTGAAAGGCACGGACTAGATATTTCCCTTACAAATGGAGAATGTTTTCATGTTGACAATGAAACCATACAGAACTCCTGAGACATTTCCCATGCTTTTGTAATTGCCTTTAAACAACTGCACCCAAGTTCTAAATTGGCCAAAAATTTCCTCCGAAATCTAAATGGTGGGAAAAACTCTCGTAACAAGAATTGATTTGAGGCAGACTCTTGAAAAAGTGACAAGAAATATCGGTAAGAAAGTGTAAAATTACCAGCCATAATCAATGAATTACGTTTTGTTTTGCCAATACATAGATGCAATCATAAAAGAATGATTGTGATTGTGATTGGCCAAGGGTCCAAACTGAAGCATGAAGAGTAAGTGAAACCATCAGACCTCGATAAAAGTGCTGACCGTACCAATTTGAATTGACTTCAGAAATGACTTAAATTGATATTATTTTAGAGACAGTTTTGGCACATGGTTAATTATGCAAACAAATTTCAGTCCTGAACACATGGTTCGATCCCCTAAAGCAAGCTGCAGTCCTCTGCATGCACTTTGTACTGTGTAAAGCACAGGTAGCATATTTGATCGTCAGAAGAATAAAAAATAGCCCAAATCATGAAAAATGCCAAAAACATTTTCCTGACATCATGTGCAAAAGACCCCAAAACAACAATTTGCATGATAATCGCAAGCTCTAGTCAAACAGGTTTTCTCTACCGGGTGTCTTTCTTCACAGTAGCTTAGCACATTGGCCATAGCCTAACGTGAAGTACGTGAATACTGAGAACCTAGCCTTCCTTACACATGTGTAATTTGTAGGAGTCCCCTTACGAGTTGAGCTATATTGCAAAGAATTTTGATAAAATTTCGTTCCAAAGTGCTTTAAAATATGTAACGTGTTCCAGAAAAGGTTGTTTAGCATAGAAGGGGTGATATACTGACAGGATGGCTTTTTTCTTGTGAAAATGACTTTCATGAAATTTTAATTTTATTACTATATATATAACTGTTACGTGGAACAAAGTCATTTCTCCAAGTCCATTCAAATGCAAAAGAGTTGCTGCAACCTACCCCACTCTTAACTAAAGATGTGCCCAAAGCCATGAGAGGAGAAAGAAAACAGTCGTGGCCCCTACCCCACCCCTTCCCCCTACAAAGGACCCTCATATTGCTGTTACTAGAAAATAGTACTATGCCATGCATGATTCCAATTAGTTGATCCAAGGGCAACCACAGTATACATTAGTTCAGTGTTAAAAACGAATGTCATAAAAGACGAAAATATAAATCTGGACAGCAAAAAGAAGAAAGGAAACAATACAAGGCAAATAATTTCATACTTTTTGCAAGCATACAGTACATCATGCTTTTGAATTCTTACAAATGTATAGACTCACAAAAAATTATTATGATAAAAATAATTTTGGAGATATTGCCCAAACTTAGGCCTCAGCGCTATGTAGGGTAAACTGGGGTAAAAACGCCCATTTTTGAAGTTTTTGGTAAATATCTCTGTACTCTTTGCAGACTCTAGGAAACAAAAGTGTGGCTTTGTGCAATACATGTCTCCTTTATAATTTGCATATATAACATCATGGTTATGAAATTGATAAGGAGGAATTTTCCTCAGTTTTTGACACCAGTTTTGGCGGGCGTTTTTACCCGGGTCTCGGGGTAAAAACGCCCACCCCTATCTTTCAAAGAAAATGACTATTCCACAGGCCTATAAAAGTAAAGTAAAGTCAAGTTATTACTTTTCTTTTATTTTTTGATGTTATTTTGAGGAATGTAACCTCAACTACCACAAACATCTTAAGCACAGCTGGAGGACTATGAATATGAAGTCATTTACAGTACCTGACACAAATGTATGTGAAAGTGAAACGTTAACGTACAGCACAATGAGCATGGGCTTGCGCATTGCCTTGTCACTCTGGAGAGTCAACAGAGATACAACTGGTTATAAAGGCTTTGGGTCCTTGCAAACTAACAGCCATGATGACTTTGTGAACCTTTTTTTTTTTCTGACACTGCATCTTCATCTGCTACAAACAAGTTTTTGCATAGTCTTCCTCTTTGAAACCCCACTGATGTGTTGTGATCGGAATGATAGACTGCAACTTGCAATGCAAAGTGAAAAGATACTCTACTGTACTCCCTCTCTGAGTCTACTGAATGTTATGATTTTGTTCTGGCTAACTGGGATGCATGTACTAGATGGTTAAATGAGTTAAAACATCATGGGATAGCATCATTTGTTCAATTTATTGTATATATTTATGTATAACTGCCACATAGTCTCCTACACACTTATTTGCAGTGATGCTTTTAGATGAAATGATTCTGGAGTCTTTGGTGAAGCCACCTGAAGTGAAACTGAGGATCCTTCAGATATTAGTTTTGCCTTTTAGATATGTGTCTTGGGTTGTATGTTTGTTTGCTTGTTTGTCTGTTTGTGGTGCATCTGTGGTCTCTACATGTATTGTACATGTGACAGCACATGTATTTGCTGGGCAATGAAGAGAAATTTTCCCACACACAGTCATCATAGTGCGATGAATGTTTAGCTGTACACAAAAAGCGCTTATGGGTTACAATCTTATAGAGTTAGAAACACCTGCAAATAGTTTTATGGCACTTATTAGTTTTCATCACACTGATTGCCAAAAATGTAATTCATTTATTGTCAGTTTCTTCAGTAAAACAAAGGGGGGATTAAATGATTGAAGAAAGTCAGTTACGTTTAAAAAGAAATTACCAAATTGTAACAAACTTGAATCTAAATAATACTTGGAGAACATTAAGTAAGAATTAAAATGTCAAATCTATGTAGTTGGTCTCTAATAGCTAATTCTGATAAGTAATAATAGCTGTAGGAAGGTCTATTAATGTGGTGGTTGAAGATAAGTAAGGATTTATTTATAGCTTCATGTGAAGGATGTTGCTGGGCGTTTTTACCCCATGGCAGTTGATTTTGCCTGGGGTAAAAATTGCCCACTTAAATCTCGGGTACTAAGCATTTATAAAAATAGATGTTTAAATACTGATTAAGCATACTGCTGTAAGTAACCCTTCTTAACATATATCAACTAAAAAATGATAAAAAATAAACATCATTTACATATGGGGTAAATACAAACTGATGACGGCTAAACCTGTGACGGGAATTTTTCAAAACTTTTTGCGTCATATTTTTTTCAAAAGTTCCTCAATACCAATGAAATATGTTAACAAAATTTTTTCTTCTATCATTACTATATATTAGCATTGTTCTCAATATAAATATGTTCCATTCTATCACACATCATGTAATTTTTTACTGGCAGAGGAAAAAAGTTTTCCGGGCGTTTTTACCCCATGGGCGTTTTTACCCCAGTTTACCCTACGGCATGAAATATCTTCAAATCAAAACAAAGCTAGAGCAAACTTTGAAGTAATAGCAATAAAAGGTGACATCTTGTTTTTTCTGCATCTGGTAAATTTTTCACAGATTTTTTTTTTTTTTTGATTATTTGAGAAATTTTAACAACATGAGATCCCTTTTTCAAGGCTGTGTACAGACAGCTTAAAACACTTGGGAAGTGCCGTTTCCGGCCATCTGGGGGTCTGTAAATCCCAAAATTTTTCTTGTACGCTACGCGCCAACCGATGGTGGCGCTCCGCTTAGATAGTCCTGCCGGCACTCAAACCATCCTGGGCAGAACCCTGGAGAAGGATGAAGGATAAAAATTCTCAATAAAACTGCAAAAAAAAAGGAATCTGTATTGCAAAAACAGTCTGACAAACACAGGACTTCTGTAGACTTTCATTGATAAACATCAATGCTGACAGCATCAAAATGACTTAACCATTTTTCTTCCAATATATATGCAAAGTATTTAACAGGTCACTAGTTATGCATTTCTGTTATGCCTTCTTGTGATTAAGTCACAAGAAGAGAAAGGAGAAAGTAGGACATTCAAGAAACACACAGAAGGCTGATTCAAAAAGTAGCACTGAGAAAGTGCAGTTAAAGCAAGGTTCTATAAAAGCCTGAACTAATTGGTAAACAAAACCCCATTTTACACATTATATACTGTACTCTAATAGTGTTATGGTGTCAACCAGAAAATGGTCAATGAACTTTCATTGAGCAAGCCTTAACTATTAACTTTTTCATAATTGCTACTGTCATACTACTGATTGTGGCATAACAATCTGCAGATTTACCTAGCTTACAGTACAAACCACAAAGTCAAAATTGTGCTACATATAGTTATACAGAAATACTGTACTCCTGTA
This sequence comes from Holothuria leucospilota, assembly GCA_029531755.1. NCBI lineage: Eukaryota > Metazoa > Echinodermata > Holothuroidea > Aspidochirotida > Holothuriidae > Holothuria > Holothuria leucospilota. The sequence continues at coordinate 17,446,581 of CM055969.1, read as the reverse complement.
CACAATAGCTACACTACAATAGCTGGAAAACAAGATCCATTTATAGTGCTTGACAAACAGAAAACACGTCAGGCTTGCTTGTTTTCATGCATGCAGTGCTCCTGCAGGTTAATTTCTCCCCTGGAGCTGATGATTTTAAATTAGAATTTCAACCAACACTTCAACCAACTGATGTCTAACCCCAGATTTATGCAAAAGGTCCAAAATTTTCTCAGCTCATATACTCAGTCTGTCTGGTAGCAGAATTTGGAGAAAACGGAGGAATTTAAAGCATCTTCAAATCTAAAATGAGGGACAGTTTGTATGGAATAACAGTGTAGGCACTAGGTCTCAGAATATTTTTTTTTTGGGGGGGGGGGGCGGGTTAGGGCTGGGGAATTCCTTTTCCAAAATATTTTGGGCAGGAGTTTGGTTCAAAGGGAGAATCTTGATAAGTTGAGGTCAAAACTATGAGTATAGGAGAGCTAAGGTTACCAAAAAGAGTAAACTGAATCGAAGCATCACAAGACTTTGAAGTCAGATTCATACTGCAATTCCAAATTTCACATGCTATGAACTGAAGCTATAAGAACTGTACAGTATGTGGTCATTCCTTGCTCTTCCCGATCAATCAAAGACATAACATAACAAATAGCTTTATAGCACTATACTGAAGTATGAACCGGCCTTAATGCCAAATTCTGTCTGAATGCCAAATCACTTATAGCTCAGAGTTGAACAGTATACAACTTTCATACCTTTACAGCGCTAGTTTACTGTGGAATATATGAACCAGCTTCAAATCAGCCTTTAAGGCTATAGGTAAGACTGTACAGTAAGTCTGCAATCTCACATAACAGACAAATGTTACAGTTCTAGTGCTGTGGCTTCGTAGTACATATTATGTACTGTACCGTACACTCGCACTGTACAAAGTATACTTGTTCTGCATATTGAATTGACTGGACAGTATTTAAAATACTGGCTTTAATACTGTGGCTTCACCATACTGCTCTGAATCCTACTGTACCTACAGGGCAGATCCAATACCACAAATGCATCTACAGTATATTCCTTCTATTTAAAACAACTTTCTATGTACAGTAAATTGTCTTCAGTATTCTCTGCAGGCTGGATTCCCATGTAATGTTGGTTTTACAGTTCTGACTCAGCAACTATTGTCCTGCTGAGTACAGCTGGACATATAGATACATAATGTAATTGTCATACAAAGAATGCATCAGACAAAACTGAGCAGGTGAAGAATACTGAGACCCTCTCAAGCATGTAAATCTTTGCTCTCGTTCCATGAGCAAATGTGTAGGAGTAATTTTATTGAAATGTTTTGTTTTTATCACAAAGCTAGGTAAAGCATATGTACAGGACTCCTAATCCGATTATATTACATTCAACCATTGTACTGTATCTCTGCCACACTCACGATGGGTATATACTGTACTATATCAGTTTCACAAAGCTCTCTTTCACCCTCCTTTAAGGTAGCACGCCCTCATTACCTAGCTATGTTTATGCGTCCATTTATTCACCTTGTCAACAAACACCAGTAAGAGACCTTGGAATAACTTTTGTGATATGTTACCAAATAAGATGGGGTCTTTTGTCAATTTGATATCAAGGTGGACCACATAAAGTATCCCTGGTACAGTAGCAAAATGGGATCAATAAAAGCAATTTTGGGGAAACTATGGGTTTAGAAGCTGGCGGTCATACAGTATATTAGACTTTGGATGAGTTAAAAGGCTCTGGGAAAGGTACAGCTCCAGCAAAAATTCTTCACTGTCATGGTATAGTAAATGAAATTACCATGAATGGCCAACTTGTCAGCTTTCTTGTGAGGAGTAGCTGTACCAGGTGAAACTTCTAGATACAAGGTTTTAGCAGCCACTTTACTTTTTCAAATTAGTGTGTAAGTCAATCAAAGATTTACTGGGGTAAGCTACCGTAAAGTACAATAGATCTCTTTATACTGTAGTCAATTAACACAGTGCACCCAAAAAACAGGACTGCTGGGATGACATTTAAATTCCGTACAAACAAATTCACATCGGCATCACGTGTTATACGAGTGTTACAGGCTGTTTAAATACAACACAACAATTAGTACCTGTGCATACTGAGAAGCTAGGATAGTAACCTTTCTTTACATTCATTGAGGAAGTTATGTTTCACAGTTATTAAAGTGACAATGAAGTTTCTAATTCACTTACAAGTTATATTCTCCGACTTATCGAAAGCTGAGTTTTACACAGTATTTTAATTAGTGAGTGAGCATGTGCACAATGTAAAGAGTCCATGAATTGCATTGTGCACACTGAGATAAGTTCACAAGCTCACTTGACATGTTGTACACTAGTAGTATACATACAGTATTCTGCTGAAATAAACAAGACTAAGAGACAAAACCTGGACTGGACTGGCTCCTGGTCCAAAGCCTCTGAGAGTGTTAAGGCTTGATTGTAATTCCTGCCTGGCTCATGTTCTACTTTGAAGACAACATATGAAGACAGAGAAACATGCTTAAATTTTCCTTTTCTTATGTGAAAGGGAAGGAGAGTATGGGACCTGATAAAGCTCCTAAGTTTTTGTTTTTCTTTTATGAAGGGGAAGGAGATTTCAGGGGAATCAAGTGGAGAGGAGGATGGTAGTAGATAGAAGAAAATTTTTTCCACTGTGCCCCTTTCCCTAAAAGGCCACTTTTTGGCAAACTGCATGCCAAACAATAACCTAAACATTGTTAAGTGTACAGTATGATACACTCTACAGTACATAACTCTGTACCATTACTGAACATTAACGACAAAATCCATCACTGCCAACAACATACAGTTATTCTACACATTTTGGACAACCTCAAACTTTGGGCAAAATTATGTATAAATTCAGGCAAAATTTGTCTTAAAAGGCTCAGAGATTTGGGCAACAAAGTTGTGCCCCCAAATCCAAAGGGTCCCATATATACATGCTTAGACTGTACATACAATACGCACCTGGGTACAGTGTCCAGTATTCAAACCACCTGCATTTGCATCACAATTTCATTAAGTACTGTAGTCATGTCCTTCTTAGGTGGTGAGAATTAATCCTTTGTGGTAATAAGTGCATGTCTATACTGTATTTTGCCTACACATAGAAGTGAAAGTCTCAAAATGCCAATAAAATCTGAAGTTCAATGTTTTCAAGATTAGAAATAAAACCAGAAGATTTACAAAAGTTCAAAATGAAGTGAGGAGAGACCCTGCAGAAGCAAAGCTTATCCAGATAATGTCACCTTAATAAAAGTAGAACACAAAAAAGTATGTATGGTTGGCAAATACTATTGTATGATATGTAGAAGACATAAAAGAAAAGCTAAGAAATAGTAGGGATAATGAAAAGGAAATGAAAAGGGTAAAGGAAAATAGTAAAAAAGTAAGAAAGGAGAGAAGAAAATGGTGTACTGTAGGCATGTTTTAACAGGAATCTACTCTTGTTCATAAGAAATACTTATTTAAATTATGTTTAAAACTTACTACTGACTTGGAAGTAAACTTCAGGCTCAAGCAAAATTCCAAATTAGAACCATTAAAACGTGAAGTAGGAAAGTTACATGGAAAGGTGGAAAAGTAGTATTTTACTACTGTAATTCACAAGACATTTTCACTTGGTAAAATCACTGAACTAAAATCAGTGTGAACAGTTTTTTTCAATAGCAATTTGCAGCAAAGTTCTTAATAAGTTTATAGGCAGTAGGATACACATTAATATCAGTTTGATTATTGCATCTTAAAGCCGCGGTCACACTACAACGAATTCGGATCGGATTCCGATCCGATTTTTGTGAGTTTTTATTAAAATCTTCTCCATCTCTGGTCAGAAAGAGCCCAAAATTTGCCAACCAGTGTAAATATATGATTTGCATCAGAGGTCTATGAAAATAAAATGTTAACTGATTTTTTCGTGACGTCACACCGACAAACAGCTTTTATCGGACACGCGTAGTCCGATAAAAGCTGTCTGTCGATGTGACGTCACGAAATAATTCGTATAAATTAAATTTTCGTAGTCATGCGATAAAATCATATAATTACACAGGTTGGCAATTTTTGGGTTCTTTCCGACCCGAAATGGAGAAGATTTTAATAAAAACTCACAAAAATCGGATCGGAATCCGATCCGGATTCGTTGTAGTGTGACCGCGGCTTAACATTAACACCATTTTAATAGTATTTCAGTGCCAAAGCCAAAACTTGATTAAGTGTGAGAAACAGAATTTGAAGAACATTTTACATTGTTTTAGCAAAACTGTTGTTACAGTAGGTAGTAAAATTTCAAGAGTGATTCTATTTAAGAAACTAACACACAACAAAATAATGCAAACTAAACAAATTTAATATTAAGCATGTTGCCAGCAGAATTTCCATACCTCACATGAAATTCCATCCACTGCAAAAAGTGCCTCACTTACAATATGCACTAACACCACCTTAAAAGTATTTTTGAGGTTTTCATATTCAAAACAGGTGCTTTATTAGGTCACAAATACTCAACACTCAGGAGATTTCCACACATATTGTGCCAATTTTTCCTTTCCAAAAGCAGAAATTTTGCATCAAACATGAGGGGCAGAATTTTTACCTAATTTTTCACACTTTTGCCTATGAATTTCACAAACATTTTTAATTAAAGGTCATAAATATCTTAGGACAGAAAAAAAAATTATCAAATTCATTGTAATCTACATAGACTGCACCTATAGCTGGGTGTTTTTAATACGATTCTGTCCCTTGTGCATGGTCTGGTTGCATTTTGCATTCCAACTTGTCTAAAAATATGTGGATAAATTCATTTGATACTCAAATATTCACTTTCATAGCAGTAACTAATTAATACTTTTGAGGCTTTTTAATGATGATCGATTTTGGCTTTCACCCTTTAGTGAAAAAACACTTTTTTCTTAGTTCTGTGCAGTACATCACACCAGCTACAGTACTACAATAACAGTATTAAGATTTTACTTAAATACATGTAAGGGGTACTGTAGACTGAGTAGGGTAGAAAGTCTGCAAACCTGAATGCCAAAGTACTGTACATTGAGGTTTCTACTGTATGATATACTGTATGTTCTATTCCAAATAATGCCATGATGTCCCATATCTTTCAGTCACTGGTCAAATGTTATCTGAACATGTTGGAATAATACAGTTTTGTGTTCCTATTTAATCTTGGGAATTTTTGGAAAAATTTGCCTTTTGACCTCTGGTGACCCCAGGTTATAATCTTGGGAATTCTTGGGTAATTTGCTTTTTGACCTCTTGTGACCCTACTGTAGATGAAAATCTACTGAAGGGAATTCTTGGTTAATTTTGCTTTTTGAGCTCTGGTGAACCCATGTAATAATCTTGGGAATCTCAGTGGAGAGAACACATGACTGTGAAATGATTGTGTCTGCCAAAGGACAGTGTATAGTAGTTTACATTTTGAGAAGAACATACCGTACACAGTCATTTATTTTTGAGAACAACATTACACCAGTCAATTATTTTTGCAAACAACAATACAAGGAGTAGGAGAGCTTTTCTAGAGTAATGGTCCTGATCCTCAGTGAGAATGTGGGAATGATGTCATCGCATACTGTACATGATAATCACTTTGAGGAAGACAATACACACATAACAATGGAATGTAAGACAATGACCGCGACTCCATCTCTCAATGGGAATTAAAGCTTTTGGGGGTGGGTACAGTTGTACCCATAATACTTAATTGACCATTAAAGTATGTATACTGTATTTTTGCTAGGCCTAAACATTTCGCAGGAGTACTTTGCCGGATTTCAAGCATCGTAGTTTAGCCCTCATGTCTTTAAATGTAAAACTAGAGGGCATGTTGTCCCAGATCTTGCCAGTTTAAATTTACAGTAAGAGGCTAGTTCATTACACAGGAGATCTATGGTAACCTTACTTTTTATATTTTTTTGTCCTTAAAGAAAGAGGGTCATTCTCAAAATGTAATAACCTACAGTACAATACTTGTGTAAAAAGTGTTGAAAAATAGTTCCAAATGAGTTATTTTGAGAACGACACTTCATCCACTAATAAAATAACCATAAATGTGAACTTGAAATATTAAACATCCCTACTTGTACAGTAACATAACATAACAGGTTCAAGGGCAAGGTACAGTAGGGCCAAGGCCCAATTAGATGCCCTCGAGTCTAAACCCCATCACTAAAACGAACAACCAAACCAACACCAAGTGAGACCCATACAATTAGATTCTATCAGTCATGGAAGAACTTGTCAATGTTAACCTTAAAGCAGTGCACTGATGTGGAGTTTTACCACCCACTCAGGCAAAGTATTCAACTCGTTAACAACTCTGTGGGAGAAGCTGAAAGTTCTTCCTAATGTCAAGCCTTGCAAAACACTTTACCAGTGTGTTACGACAGCCGAGGCCAGTTTGTACTAACATACAAACCAGCAGGATCTGGGATAAGATCCACTACAGAGTCATCGGTGCAGTAGCTTCAATTCACAAAATCTTCCTATGCCAAAACTTGTCAAGAGTTGTAACCAATACTGTACCAATTAGGTGCTCATTCAAGCATTTGTCAATTAGCCCCTCCCCTTAGACACCCCCCCCCCCAGGACGGGGTTTCGTAAACCAACTGCCACCCGACACTAAAAATGCTCTAGTAGCTAGAACCATGGCTGTAGCTATGACTGATTTCAGCAAAGGCAAATTTTGCCTCATGGGAAGTTGATTACATTGTGATGTCCTAGCTAAGAGTCAAATATTTGATAAGACGAGTAAGATAATCTAGCGCCTTAGGCACCAGGGGTGAGGTAGCACACATGTACTGTATGTCTTTTGCCTAGGACTTTACTGTACATCCAGACTTGCCAACTCTCATGGTTTCCACCGTGAGTTTCATGGTTTCTGGCATCATCTCACAGTGAGTATGCCATGTCAAATGGTGAAAATCACTTTGAGGCAAAGACAGATAGGCTAAGTTTCCTTACATAGACCAAGATCAGTGTTTTCCACCACTGGTTAAGTACAGTAATTATTGAATCGCAGATGTGCAGTATCATTAAGAGTGGCGATTTGTTCTCAATATTGGGGGCCATACCGGAAAGTGTGTATGCTGTATGCCACATTATGTCTTGCAATGAGGGACCATGCCACACCAACTAAATTACAGCGCCGTCTCAGACAGAATCAGACTTACAGTGCAATGCTGGTCGTTTGCTGTACAGTACAGTAGGTGTACTTTGTATTGGTTTAGGGTGAAGGCTATCGTTAGTGTTATGCCCAGTGATATCGTCATTGTGCGCCACGCCAGTAGGGTAAAGTTAATTAATTTGATGATCATGCCGTACACCAAAAAGTTTGGCGTACAATTTTCATACACCACAAATCTGTGTGAAAACTGTTGAACTTTCCAGTATGGATTGGGGAGGACATGACCAGTTTTTCAAATAATTTACAGTATGAAAAATCAAAGTCAATGGGTGATTTCCCAAATACTTGGGGGGACATGTCCCCGTCCCCCCCCGGACCACCACCCATGAGTATCGTTGTCAGAAAGCAATAAGGTGACGAAGTTCATTCTTTTCAGTCAGCTTTGTAGAAGCATGGAGCTATTATGGATGGAGTAAAAGCAGAGAAACTTCTTAAGTTGTCATGGGTTCTGACATTCTAAGAGAAATAAGCCCTGAATACTCTCAAGGATTTACTTACACTTGCAAACAATTAGTGCGTAATAGATAAAGACAGCTCTTCACAGTCAATGTGAATGGCATGTGTTAAAGGTCCGGTGACATGCCACCAAAAAGAGCTGTTTCACTTGCCAGTTAGAGAATTTAATCCTCCAATGATACATCTGTTTGATTATAATTTCAAAACCACATACCGTTCTCAAATTATACGTCCTCAAAGTTTGATGGTTTCTGAAGTAACTCATTACCTACGCAAGATAACGATGTGGAGTGTTGCACAGTGATAAGATTTCTTTTGTTCACTCTACATAAATTATCTCTTAATTAATGATCAGATAGTTTACAGTTTGGTTAGTGAAATCAATAATTCTCAAGAAAACAATTTTAACTTTCATAATTAACCCCTCAGGGAATAACAAAGCTACCAGTGTCCTTGAAATTAAGACCTGTTGTAAAGACAAAGGCTAAACATTAGCCACATATAGTATGTCCATCTTTTGATGTTACATATTTGCATAATAAGCTCATGTTTATTCATGATACATGTGTTACATAAAAATTAACCTGTAAAATGGTCAATATGTGATGAATTGTAATGGAAATTGTGACTTTTTTCTGGATATTTAAGCTTCTTTCATCAAATACCCAACTATAATTTTCATGTCACCAGACCTTTAATACACTGTGAAGTGTATAGGAACTTGTAACTTTCAAAATGCAAAAAAGTAGCAAAGTTTAAAAAATTTTGTCAGAAAAGTACCGTCTGTACACATTCAAGAGGCACACCATAGTGAAGATGAAGCAACTATCTTTTAACTCAATTACTTTCAGAGAGGCTCCAAAGTCTTTCGGAAAGATTCTGGGACATTTTTCAGATACATTATTTTCTTTTTTTTAACAAAGGACGTTAATTTTACAACCACAATACCAATTTTGATGAAGTTTTCACCTTTAAAATGATATTATATTGGACAAAAACTTCAAGCATCCACTTCAAAACTGAAGCTCTGACGATAACCAACTGCACATACACAATTTGATTCCAGCAGTGAATATTCATGAAGTTTAAAAATGTAAAAACAGCTGATTGTTTAAGTATAGTGTCACCATAGTTAATAGACACATCCCTGGTTAGGAAACTTTACGTACACCCTATACACACCACGTACAAGCCGAGTAGCTATGTTGTGACGTGCAGAAAAGTGCATCACGTGACACTGACCGTGCACACGATCGATCGAGTAGCGATATGTCTACATTGAGTGTTGTGTCAGTGTGTTGTTCCGTCATTCATGGAAATAAATTGAAGTTGATTCAAGGGTTGGAAGGGTTTCAGGATGCTTTTGAATCAGTAAGTATTTGTGAACGTTCAAATAAACGAAGAAAACCATGGCCCACAACCCCCACGTTTCTTGTTTGAGTAGAATTAAACTACCGTACTCTGCAATTTTGCATTGATGTATAGCGTTAGCTAAATACTATCACGTGTGAAAGTAAAAGATGGTTCACTATCGGACGTTACGAAGACGGTTATCTGTTATATATTCTTAGGGAAAACATCCAATCATGATATTTACTTGATATAGGCACTAAATTCCACTCTTTAGGAAGAAAGTGAGTCGTTCTCAAACTGACACAGACCTGCCAACCTCTCCCCCGGTTTTACCGGGAAACTCCAGTAGTTCGCACGCCGACACCTCACGGCAGGGAGATATGCCTACAATACGGCATAGGAGTAGCTGCAACGAACATGGAAATACAAGGGCAACTTTCACTGTGCATTAGCGAATAACGCGGCGTAATAACGACCGTGCGACCGTGCGATCGCTTGAGTTGGCTATAAGGCTACATTTAGATGAAAATCTTCCAATCTCCCTAATTTCCCACTAATCTGGCTATTTTTTGCCCTGAAAAATTTAGACTTCCCTATTTTGGTCTGTTGACAATTGTGAAGGTTTTATCAGTAAAGTTGGCAGTGTATGTAGGCTACTAACTATAGCTAGTAACTCCAGCCGCAAATACCGTTCAGTGTTTGGAGGGTTTTATGACTGAAAAGTAACAAAACCAAACTTTTACAAAAAAAATTTCATAATTACCGTTTGATAAAGATTCACAAGTACTGCTACAGAAGTACTACTTTGAAGGTAGGTAGGTTGTACTTCCATAGTGGTGTATGTAACGCCTTGTGCTACAAGTACGCACGTGTAGCAGAGCTTATCAACCAGCCTTGTGCACGGTTAGCGTCACGTGACTACTGAAAATAAGGATCTCAACATAGTGCAGTTTGTCGAGTTTCCCAACCAGGGAAGTGTCTATTAACTATGGTGTCACAAACACAGCTCAGTGTCAGAACCCATGATGATTCTTCAAACTGAAAGGAAATGCCAAAGACAATTTGCGTAATTAAACCGGGTTACGTGAACAAAAGTTATGAAAGGCGAGCAGATTGGGGAGAGGGAGGTTGTCTTTGATTGAAAGGATTATATGAGTGTTTTATTGCATTTGAGGTTCTCTGCTTTTACTCCATCCATAATAGCTCCATGGCAGAAGGCATCTTAACTCTAATTATTAGGGCTAACTATAGGCTAGGGCTACTAAGAGGGTGAACAAAAAGACATGAGGCTAGGGAGAGAACGTCATCCCTAAACCCCAAAACACCAGATTGGAAAATTTGCCCTGTGCGGGGGATAAATCCCCCGCGCAAAAATATGAATTCCGAAGTTGCCAGAAGCGCAATTTAACAACTGACAACTGCAACCGCGCAAACTTGTTGGCAGCAACCAAGCAAGTTGGCTGGGAAAGGCAATTTCCTGCAATGTAGGAGATAGTTTTGTCTTAAATTTTCTTGCTATATTCCATGCCAACTCATTGTGGCGCTCCGCTTAGGTAGTATCGGCCGTGCAATTCTCTTGGCCATTATTAATATCCCCCATGCACCATTGCAAGCTTTCCAATCTGGCCAAAACATGGTTAAATAGCCTAGTACTCATTCTTATGATATCTTTGTTATTTGTGATTTGGAGATTGCTTATTTAAGAGGCTACTTACCTAACCCCTAAACTGACTTAACCCTAACCTTATCCCTAACTGAACACCAGGCACAATTGAACCCCCAGGTGGAACCCCTGACCAAACCCCGCTTTAACAATAGGGCACAACCGAAATTCGAACCATAGGGGCAATTAGTGTTACAGGTATAGGATGAAAACCCCAAAATTCAAGACTTCAAATCGGAATCAAATCACAAATCCTCACAATGTGTTCTACTTCCAAGCATCTTGGGCTTACCACCCTGGAGTTGAGAAGGATTAGGGGGGACATGCTTCAGGTGTACAAATTTCTCTCTGAAAGGAATCCTTTGTCCTCTTGCAATTATTTGAAGGTTCAATGTAATTCTCGGGTTCGAGGCCATTGTAAGAAGCTAGTTAAGAATTTTGCAAGGCTCGACATTACTGTAGGAAGTTCAGCTTTTCTCATAGAGTTGTTAACGAGTGGAATAGTCTGCCTGAGTGGGTAGTTAACTCCACATCTGTGCACTGCTTTAAGGTTAACATTGACAAGTTCTTCCATAAGTGTGGTAGAATCTAATTGTGCTGGGCTCGTTTGGTGTTGGTTGGTTCTTTGTTTTCAGTTAAGGCTGTACGGACTTCAGGGCATCTTATGGGGCCTTAGCCCTCCTTTGCCCTTTAACCTGTTATGTTATGTTACAGGTATGTTACTTAAACTAGCAAGATTATACAAAAACATCACAAAATAACACTATCTAGTTTGAAAATAAGATGATTTTCTGCAACGTCTGAGCGCTCGGAAGTGTTTGTTAGAAAAACATGATTGCACAATAAAGTCACCTTGTTATAGCCTTGTGCCAGTCGTTTCTTATGTCTTGAATGTACAGTACTATGTATGTACACATAATATATTCACGAGAAAGAAACCACTGGCGCAAGGCTAACATGTTGATTTTATTGCGCAATCATCTTTTCTGACAAGCACTTCCAAGCGCTCAGACGCGGCAGAAATTCATCTTATTTTCAAGCTAGGTAGTGCTATCAGGCCTGATTTTTAAGGAAATTTTCAGGTTGTCCATCGGACAACCTGAAGCTAAATTTAGGTTGTCTGAAATAGTTTTTGGTTGTCTGAATGAAAGTGATGAACAAGAGATGAACAATTCTATTTCCTGTCTCTGCCATAGAAAACAAACATTCACTTAAAATTATGCATTTTTCCATATTTATTAGCATGATACAATGATAAATGGTAGTCAATACCATTGTCTCAATGCCACTTCTGAAGGGGATTTTTATGACATACTTTCCTGCTAATGTAGGGAACTATTCAGTTACAAATAAAATCTACTCGTCCATCAGACAAGTTCAAAGAGAGAAAGTGGTTGTCCCATGCAAGTTTTACCCGTCACGGACGATCGGACGAGTGCTAAATTTCAGCCCTGGCTATGTTGTTATTTTTTGGCATAATCTTACTAGTTTTGTGAAAAGGAAGAACATATTGGAAGGATTTCCGATATGATTCCGATTTGTAGTAAACATGAATTTTCTGGTTTTTGCCCTATATCTGTAACACTAAGTAATTGTCCCTACGGTTCGAATTTCTGTTGTGCCCTAAACCCTATGACATTCTCTCCTTTGCCTAGTCGCATGTAGGGCCTAGGCCTAACGAAAAGTGTAAAATCTTCCTAGTTTATAGAAAACTTTTTTCATAATGTTGTACGAGACAAATTTTTATAAAATCTCCAGGTTTGATATGTGATACTGATAGGCTAGGCCTAACGTTAGGCTATCCAAATTTTCTTGTGAGAACCTCAAGCCTGGGGTTTGCCATTTTTGAGGTTGGCATGTAGCCTAGGCCCTAGACCTGTTTATCGTACAGGGACATCTAGGCCTAGGCTTGGCCTACTTAACTTAAGCCTAACGCTTAACGTTACATATACCACTGGGAGTGGCAGCTCCGTACTAGCCAGCTTTATCAATCACAATATTCGCCCAGGGAGTTGCTGTCAAATAGCAACTCCCTGATTCGCCACCACACGTTTTTCCTGAGACTGGACTACAGTATGTGTACCAATAGCGTGAAACACATTTTTTGGTTGTATTTTTCACAACTTATCAAACTGTACATCGAGTATCATCCATATTCAGTACAAAGACAAAGTCTTTCATACAGCATTAAAATAATCTCGCAAAGTTTATTAAGATATCGGTAAACACAGTTTTATTGGTTTCACGCTATTGGTACACATATAGTAGGCAAACACAGTAGGCTAGGCCGCGCCTAAATGTAACAGGCCTATGGCCTGGACAACAACGAACCTGACGTGATGAAGAAGAGTTCTTACTCCAAACTGCAAATTGCAGTCCTTACGATTTCTGTATTATGCCATGCAACACCTTCTGTAGGTACAAAATGCACTCGGCCTGGCAAATTCCGTGGGCCCAGGGCATGCAAACAAACGCATGAAAACGTAGACCGTACCTAGGCCTACAAGTATGCTACTGTACAATCGAATCAATTATGTGCTCGATCTTGCATGCATACGACCAACTGTGCATAATCACTAGCACTACACACTGAAAATTGAAATCGCAGAAATAATTTTTGAGTAACCTGTCCAACGGGGATATCCACGGACTTCAATACATGGACAAAGGATTACGCAACCAAATACGGTCGCCACCGTTCGAACAAATTTAGGCTAACCAAGATGGCCGCCGGGCTACTACCATTTGCCCAATTTGACGATGAATCTGCAACATTTTAGACAAAATATCAGTATGAATCGAAGAGCAATATCACAGTCCTGCATTCCATTTGATGAATTTGACCTGAGCTTGCATTCTTTCGAATATATTACAAGTTTCTCACACAATCTGTCGATATGACCACTTGAGCAAGTCCAAACTTTTAGATACAAGACTATAGCAGGCAGCCATATTGTTAAGCCTATCGCTAGATTCAATCCGCAAGGGTGGCGCCAGCGGGGGGGGGGGGCCCGGGGGCCCTGCCCCCCCCCTCGGGGAAGGCTGGCCCCCCCCCCCCCCCCGTCGGGGAAATTTTTCGGTTTCGTCGGGGAGCTGTTATGTATACGATAAAAATATGTAGTCCCCGACAACGCCCAGTCGCCCCGACGATTTACTTAATTTTGGTCTAAATTAGGGCAAATTCTTCAATAAAAACCCCAAATTTTCTTCTTCAAAGCCCCATTTGTCTCAAATTTTCCATGGAAAATGCCGGCAATTTTTTCAAATTTTCTCCAAAAAAGGCCCAAAATTTTCGGCGCGCTTCGCGCGCCAAAATTTTCCTTCAAACATCGTTTCGGCACTTTATTTCCTTCGTTGAGACTTTGGGTTGCTGGCCCCCCCCCCGTCGGGGAGCTTGGCCCCCCTGTCGGGGAAATCCTGGCGCCACCCCTGTCAATCCGGTCGTGTACGCACGGTGGCGACAATTTACGCATAGGACGTTAGGCAACACGCTCTGTCCATGTATATAAGAAGTCCGTGTGGATATCCCACTGCTACTCCAATACCAGTCAAGGTAACCCACGGACTTCTTATATACATGGACAGAGCATATTGCACTAACGTCCTATGCGTAAATTGTCTCCACCGTACGTACACGAATAGGCTTACCAATATGGCTGTGTGTAAAAGTTTGGACTTGCTCAAGTGGTCATATCGACAAATTGAGTGAAAAACTTGTAATATTTTCGAAAGAATGCAAGCTCAGATCAAATTCATCAAATAGAATGAAGGACTGTGATATTGTTCTTCCATTCATACTGATATTTTGTCTGAAATGTTGCAGATTCATCGTCAAATTGGGCAAATGGTGGCAACCCGGCGGCCATCTTGGTTAGCCTAAATTTGTTTGAACGGTGGCGACAGTATTGATTACGCAATCCTCTGTCCATGTATTGAAGTCCGTGAGGTAACCCTATCTAGTGGTAACGTGTCCCACATTCGGTCTTTTCCAAAGAGTATTTATTGACTAGAGACCAAGGTCAAAATGGCGGAACGTCAGACCATGGAGGCCACAGAAGGTACGGATTTGCAGTGTCTCGACCAACCAGTCGTTTCTTCCTTGCGTATACTTTCTCTAACACTCGTGCTATTTATAGGGCTTGCCTGCGTATGCTGTGCACAGAATTAACCTCAACATACGCCGTATCGCGTCTCATAATCATACAGAAATATAGGCGCTTTTGAAATACAGCGCTTTAGTGCGCGCACAAACTTTATCAGGTTATCTGCAGCGCGTCGACCCGCTGTACATAGCCAGTGATATGCAGCGCGTCGACGAGCTTTACATTAGCTTGTTATGTGTAGCGCGTCGACGCGCTGTAGCAGGATAATGTTTGTGCGTGCACACTCGCGCGTCCTTAACAAAACAAAAATACGCGTGTCTATGAAAACTGAAGTACGCGCTTACGAGCGCGTCTGTTTTGCCACTTATAGCCTACATACAAGTCCTAGCAATAGTTGCGTTTGCGTTCAAATTTGCTCGGCGTATAGTTTGATCTTACAAGCAGAACTCAATCAGTGTGAAATTCTGTATGTTTGGCGTTTTAGATATTTAGCCTAGGATTTGTAGTTCAAGGAGACACGCAAAGGTAAGTGCCTATTATCTATTCCAGTGTATATTATCCATGATAGACGACTAAAGCTTTCATTCGTTATCGTCGCCTAGGGTTTCGCAGTAAATCCTGTTGCTAAGGTAACGTTTTGTTATCTAAGCGTTACATTAGCGCTGTATGCGTTAGTAATGTGTCAAACATAGACAGTGGACGTTAAGGATTGCACAGTCTATGCGTAAGCGAGGCGGCTCAGTAGGCAACTCGGTATCTCTTACCTTCGCTTTGCGACTCTGAAAGTTGAAAATAAATCTCAGATATAGGCGACATGCCACTAATTTGCAGCTCTCCAACTATTACATAATCAAACTAAAGGTAAAATAGTGCTCCTACAGCAACAAAAGTACTGCTGTTCATTTACTCTTCGGGAATTGCGAGGAAGAATATACCTCTTCTTAAGTTATGAAAAACACTAAAGTGTTGTCGCCATGTTTCGCCCACTAACTGCGCACAGCGGAACCATTTTGTACCTTGCTCTTGCTTTCAAATTGGCCAAAATTTTGTACAGGGCATATATTAGACCTTGGTCTCTAGTCAATAAATACTCTTAGGTCGTTTCTCTTATACCTCGACGGTATAAGTGAAAAGACCAAATGTAAGCATACTTGAATGCAGACGTAATGTTACCGACCTCTTTACCTGTCATAAAATCTTACATAATAAATTAGCAATCCCTACTCAAAATATCTTTGTTCGACGTCACGCTAGTCGAACTAGAACAAACTCTCAGTCCTTCAAAAATATTACTTGTAATGTTGGTGCATATGGCAATTCATACTTCCCAAGAACCATTTCCAGTTGGAACAAGCTCCCCCCGGACATAGCCCAATTGGATAATGAGTCCACCTTCAAGAAGGCAATAACAAACTGGTTTCAGTCTCAATAATTGGTTAACATTGCACACCAACTTTCCTCAATCGAACGCCTTGCTCAGGCGCATTGGAGTACCCTCAAGAAGAAGCTTACCACGATAGGGTTACTCTGACTACTCCAGTGAACAAAACACGGACTTCTTATACACATGGACAGAGCGTGTTGCCTAACGTCCTATGCGTAAATTGTCGCCACCGTGCGTACACGAGTAGGCTTACCAATATGGCTGCCTGCTATAGTCTTGTATCTAAAAGTTTGGACTTGCTCAAGTGGTCATATCGACAGATTGTGTGAGAAACTTGTAATATTTTCGAAAGAATGCAAGCTCAGGTCAAATTCATCAAATGGAATGCAGGACTGTGATATTGTTCTTCGATTCATACTGATATTTTGTCTAAAATGTTGCAGATTCATCGTCAAATTGGGCAAATGGTAGTAGCCCGGCGGCCATCTTGGTTAGCCTAAATTTGTTCGAACGGTGGCGACCGTATTGGTTGCGTAATCCTTTGTCCATGTATTGAAGTTCGTGGAACAAAATCCCCAATAGATAGTTCTCACGTGACGTCATAGGAGCTTTTCACGTGTATTATTTCAGCCATGTCTGAGGGCAACCCCGGCATGTGTGTACAGGCTTGCCCTCAGACATGGCGGTTGCTAACCCCTAGTTGTGACGTCACTGAGAACTACCTACATAGAGGGATTTCATGTGACGTCACGCGCAATTGGTTCCCAGGCACTGAAGGGCAAAACACACGCAGTGAGCAAATTTACAACACACGCGCACGGCATAACCATTGATACTACTGTGATACAATGGACGCATGCCCGTCAAAACCAAAGAGACGTGCGATCTTGCCCTTCAAAATTGCGTCTAGTTGGTTAAAGTCATGTGAAATCCCCCTATAGAGGGATTTCATGTGACGTCACGCGCGTGGGATTTCCAGGCACTGACGGGCAAAATACTCAAGCAGTAATCGCATTCACAGCACACGCGCACGGCATAACCATAGATGCTACTGTGACACAATGGACGCGTGCCCGTCAAAACCAAAGAGACGCGCGATCTTGCCCTTCAAAATTGCGTCTAGTTGGTTAAAGTCACGTGACTGAAATCCCTCTATAGATAGTTCTCACATGACGTCATAGGAGCTTTTCACGTGTAGTATGTCAGCCATCTCATAGGGCATCCCCGGCATGTACGTACAAGCTTGCCCTATGATATGGCGGTTGCCAACCCCAGTTGTGACGTCACTGAGAACTATCTATAGAGGAATTTCAATCACGAAGACTTTTACCTACTAGACGCAATTTTGAAGGGCAAGATCGCGCGTCTTTTTTGTTTTGAAGGGCACGCGTCCATTGTGTCACAGTAGTATCTATGGTTATGCCGTGCGCGTGTGCTGTAAATACGCTTACTGCGTGTGTGTTTTGCCCTTCAGTGCCTGGGAATCCATTGCGGGGGACGTCACATGAAATCCCTCTATAGGGGCCTACTGTACTTTAAAACCAAGTGGTTCCCAATGAACCTTTTTCGGCTCGCCGAATCATAGAATGGCGTTAAGCAGTGGCGTTTGCAGGATTTCGAAGGTGGGGTGGGGCAAAGATATTATAAGCATAGATTCCAAACTCCTATACCTACACTGTTACGCTCAGTGACTCCTCATGGAGACGTATATATCGGGGCGGAAGTGTGAATTTGACATGTGCGCCGTTCTATTCTGTGATCTGCGTACAAAAATAGGAACGCGTTGCAAAAAATTCCATTGTTCAAAGAGGACAGCGCGGGTGCACTTTTGCAACGCGTTTTATACACGCAGAATACATTTCTCTGTGTATTATCCGGAATACATGACGCACAGTTCTGCGCGCTCTGGAAACAAACGCGCTAGTTGCTTTCCCGTTGTGAGCGCGTTAGTAATTGAACGCGCATAAAAAAGTGCGTCACTTGAAGATACCATAGAAACTGACAATGAATGTCCATGAACTTGCAAAACCAGTCATTGTGCGTTCATGTTCAAGTGTAAATACGTGGAATGCCGCGTTGAAGAAATAAGTTATTCTTGTTCAAGTGGAATTTACTGAGGCGTAGTAGTTCTTCAGTCAACAACATTCCGAAATAACAAGTATTAATACTTTTGTAAGACATTCATTTGCCTGCTTGTTTTCAAAACGACTGAGCAGTGATCAGCACTTCCGCCCCGATATATTGGCCTCCATGGGGAGTCAACGCGCCATTTTAAGTTTGGAATCTATGCTTGTAATATCTTTGGGGTGGGGGCACAACCTGTGATTCCCTCGACTGACATGGAGGATTGTCACAAATGCACCAGTTAGGTGCACCACGAGCACGAAGCACGTCGGAGTTTGCACAGGTGGGGTCCAGGTGTAGAGCCACGGTGTGGGGTCCAGGGGGCGAAGCCTCCGGAAGTTTCTGCAGTATAAGGTAATAAGACCGCCGTAAATTGGTTTTAGAGGCTTTATTGATCAGGTTTCGTTTGTTTCAGATTTTGTGAAATTCGATCATGATGCCAAATGACGGAGAGTTCAGGCTTATCCTCTATGCGTTGTAAGCTGCAGTTTGCTACAGTATGTGTCACATACATTGAAAGACTACGTTTAAGATCACGAGGCCAGTCAAGAAGGCTGCTGGAGATGATCGCAAAAGTTAACAGCACTGTTTCATCCTTAAACCTATATAGTTTAACCAGATGGTTAAGTGACTAGCGCGAAGCGCGAAGGAAACTTTATGATAGTAGACCTACCTGCACATGGGCCAGATATTAATATTGATAGCATCCTGTCTGATTATTCACTGAAGGGCGATTGGAAGAGCTCTATCCTTTGGTAAACGATCAAAAAGGAAAAAAAAATCTCTCCTAATCTCATTCTGTAGGCTACTTCTAAGATTTGAGTACCAGGGATGGCGCCAGGATGTGCCCGACGGGTGGCCAGATGGGCGGAGGCAGCGACCCAAAGCCAGACAGCCCCGGCCGATGCTGTCAACTGAAGGGGATGGTGAGGAGGGATCTGAAGAAAACCTGTGTACTAAACCATGCCATTGTGGGGCATATATGTGTATATACTAGAGGAATGTAGTTTCGGGGCTGATTTAATGTTTTCCCCAGAATCTAAAGTGTGAAATTGCAAAGCGCGCCAAGCGCGCGAAATTTTTGGGGGTTATATCCTAAACTAAAAAGAATCGGTACTTATTAAAAACTAATAAAGGTCAATTGTCCGGGCAGTTGGTCTCTATCGGGCATAGCTTACATTGCACTTCTCTCCTCGTGTCACAATAGCCGTACCGCACTACAGACCCAAGATAACATTGGCCAAATGAGGTGAAATTCCCAACATTTATATAAATTCATGTATTCTACTTTCCAGTTACTTGAAAATGTGGGAATGGTTTGTACTATATTTAGCTATAAGTAACAGAACTGAGGAAAAGTGGGCAAAGCGTACCGAAAATCTTGGGTTTCATTGTAGAAATGACCCTTTGAAAGCCAAAATAAGTAAACCGATCTTGGATGACGACAGAATTTTCCCGACAGAGGGCTGGGCCATGCCAGCGACCCCAAGCTTCGACAGCCCCTCTGTCGAAGAGGTGGTGACAAGGTGATATGACTTACTGTCCCGTGCCATTTCAGGGCATACTTTGCATAACATCAATTAATACTTCATGAGCACTTTATATAGCGTCCTTTCGAATCTGAAACTTGAATTTGCATGCAAAGCGCGCGAAAATTTTTGGCAGGCTTTCACAAAAAAGATATGTGATCATTGAGAACATAAAGAAAAAGTAAAACTGTAGGGGTTCTAGACCATACCGGGGATAACATACATTTTATCGAAACACCTGGACTACCCTATTTAGCCAAACTTTGGTCCGTGAGTCACTCACAAACTGACCGTACCGCATGACACACACAAGAGAACAGCAACCATGCTTAGCGATATGGGATGGAATTTTCGTCCTCCACATAAACAGTGTACTAGCTCTGCCTACTTGTTTCGTGGTGAGGTTGGCAGAACATGTGCTATCTAGCAATTTTGAATGGAACTGCTGAGATCCTGGAATGACTGTACAGCGCGCGTAGCGCGCCGAAAATTTTGGGTTCTTATTAGAGAAATTGTCCTCTCGAAGTCTCAGTCACCGTCGGGGACTGCATACTCTGTCGTATCATATGATCGATTACGATTCCCCGATGGTGGCCCCCTGCCCACATGCACCATCCCTGTTGAGTGCACAGTGTCTCTTCAATCTTTTTCTCTTCCCCTAACCCTTAAAAACCCCGTCTAAGGGATTTTCTCCCGACTGACTTCGGAGGTGAGGGGGCTGTGCCCCCGCCCCCGCCCCCCCCCCCCCTTGAACACGATACTGGCGTTAAGCACCCCCCCCCCGCCTATAGGAACTATAGAGTAGTATTGCTACGAACAAAACGAAAATAATAAAAATTCGTGTTGAAATGAAGGGTACACATACATCGTTTTTTCGTGTGGGTCTAACCCTGGGGATCGGCAAAACTGGTGGAGGGGGACAACTGGCCCTTTGAGAAGGAGAATCTTTAACACACGATTTACAAAAGCGTCGAACTGTTGAAGGCCGAAAGAGGAGAAATGTAGAATTAAAAGGACGCCAGGGCCCACCGAGGTGTGCACCACCCCAAGAATCTCTAATGGGGCTTAGGGACAAATTCCCTGTGACGCCGGGGAGAAGCCTCGGAAGCTCTGCGGTATTTACGATATTGTCAACTCAAAAATGAGGCACTAAAATCAAATTTTGACTGTCTTCCGATAACCTTTAGGGCTTGTTTTTCAATGATAGTATACCGGAAGTAGTCCCTTTGATGCTGCAAGGCCAGATCGATTGTCTTCAAGTTGTGGTTGGGAGGAAGAAGGATGGTACGTATGGGCCACATGGGGCTTTGAAAGGCTTATATGCCACTCAAACGGTTCTACAGGTAGAAACAGTGAGAAAGCCGAAATTGACGCACCGAAAAATTGCATTTTTGAAAACATTTTAACGTTTAACTTCACTAGGCTAGTAGGCACCGGTGCTATGGAAGAGTGGATAAAGGTGGTGGCATTTGAAGCGATGAAGCTTGGCAACCGGGAGGTTCGGGGTTCGATACCCAGCCGGTTCAAAGTAAGGTTTTCATCCAAGAGCAATCTACTTTTTCCCCATCTGGACTGGATTTTCAAAAGAAACCAAATTTGATCTAAATTGTTGAGTTGGTTAGCCACTACCCCGCGGAGCGGACGAAGTTTTTTCGTTCAGCACATCGCTGCGAAAAAACAAACAATCTGAGGGGCGGCAGCCTAAAGGGGCGGCAGCCACAGAGGCGCTACGCAGGCTAGTTAGCCACTCGACGTAAAGTTGTAAATCATAAGCCATATAGGCTTCCCCCACATTTAGCGTCGTAAATTAACAACTGCCCTTCAACTTAAGGCCTTCAAGGCCTAGTACATCGTGAAAGTTATGCTACAATTACCTACAATTTGGACTTCTTCACTGAAGAGTATGTTATGAAGTTAATGATGTACAGCAAGGAAAAAAGCTATTTTCGAGGTAAAAGTCGAGGGACATTTAGCCATAGTCCCTTCGGCAGTGCTGTCGCTGCTTTCACTGTCACTGATGGGAATATCAGTGTGGTTTTCAGCCAGGACAAAAAATGAAATGAAACTCTGTTAGATGCGATTTCGTGACATCTGGTAAAAAGAGATAATTCACAAACTTTGTAGTGCATCTAACGAACTTCATTTATCATTGCCCTTTTATGGGAAACAATGTGAGAGCTGAGGTAGAGGAAACGTTTTGGAATCCTGTAAAGCCCCGGTTCAAACTATAGTGAGTACCAGTCATATTTTGGAAAACGCCCCCTTGCCTCCCCTTAGCGCTCATCGCCCCCAAGTTGCAAAACTAACGCCAGGGGGCGTCGTTGTGGAAGTAGTGGTTTAGCCTATACATTATACAAAGAACTCATGCATAAATTAACGGCATAGTTTTAAGTGCGGCTTCAACGAGAAATCGAAACCAATGAAATGTACTAACTTCACTCCGGAGTCTGGACATGGGCATATATCCAGGACTTTCTATTCGAGAGGCGGGGAGCGACTTGCCTGTGAGTGGATCCCCAGCGCCACCTCCAGTCTTGGCTTGCAGCCATGATAAACCTTAGCTAAAGGTGCATCTCAGATTGCTCACAAATGGCACTTTCGTCCAAAAAGAAATCGGCGGTGTTCTTGCTTTAATGGTGTAAATGCAACTTGAAAATGGTGCCAGGCCGATGATCCTTGCAAGACCGTATTTACCCAATAATCGAACCAACCTGTAGGTTACGGTCCCGATATTGCTTCAGCCCACCCCACCCCCACCCCCGAAAAATTGCATATACTAGCAGTCTCCTTTTAGGCTAAGATTTCGTACCGGTATCTGCTTCTGACGGAATAAAAACAGAAATTCTGACCTGATTTTTGCCTACCAAAATACATACTCCGCAGCACTTAGTCTTAATTTTTTAACCAACAGTATAATATTATGTGGTAGGAAATTTCTTGAATTCGAAATTACTTATAAAAGGCCTTTGTACTGTACCAAGGAAGCTTAGGTCGGGCATGACACGTTGTAATGGTGCATGGTTAACTTGTCGTAAGTTATACAATTGTATTAATACTTATAGTGTTAACCACAGGCGGGATTACAGGGGGGGCAAGCGGGGGAACTTGCCCCCCCCACACACACACACACTTTTTTCAGAGCATAAAAATAAAAATAATAAAAAATGAGCGAAATTATGCTAGACCAAGAGAAATTATAAGAGAATTTTCAATAGCTTATTATGATTAAATTTTGCAATGTTCAATGAAGGAAAATATTAATATCAAAATAAATAAAATTGCTAGGAAAATTTTTCTCCGCGCGCTTCGCGCTCACCTCCAGAGCAAACTGACTAATACACTATTGTGACTTGAAGCTCTGAATAAGGGTCACTTAAGGACAAATGTACGTCATAAAATGCACCATGGTCGTTGCAAACAAAGTCTCAAACCCTACCAATGTATAGGGAATCGCAATTCTCGAAGACAAAAAGAAAAGAAAAAACTCGGAGTGCTTCGCATGGGCCTAGTATATAAATGGATGTCTCATTAGTACTGCTGTACTGCTGTGCGTAGGAAAACTTCGGTGGAATTGCCTCGTTATTACTTCCTGTAAGACAGCTTGACTAAATCACCATTTCCAAAACCCTGGCTCTTTAACTGCCGATGCCCTTGACAATGTCCTAGTAAAAACTACCCAACTACCCACAAAAGATTTCATTGACTTCTTCAAGTATAACATAGTCTACAACCTTCAAACTCAACACTACCTTATTTTTCACACTATAAAATAGTTGAGGGGCACTTGTCCCAGACCATCGACAATAAAAATAACATGAAAGAAAGCCTCCATGGAGCAAGATATAGGTTTCCATATCCTGCTCCATGAAAAGAACAGGCACCTGGGGAAAGTAGAAAAATTTTTCATGCAATAAAAATACTGCATTTTAAACTAAAGAAAAAAACAATAGGTTACAATTAAATGTCTCAAACGCTGTCTCAACGCTGTTTTCTTCTGCGCGCTTCGCGCGGGCCAGTTTTTAACATTGCTTCGAGGTTTCGGGACTACTTCCTGTAGAACATCCTGCTTGTCATAACTTCTTACAAACTCTTCTATTATCATTGAAACCACCAATGCTCACATGGCCGTACCCAGCCTAGGGGAAGTCCCCCCTTAGCCCCTGAAATTTTCAAAGCAAAATTTTGATCACGTCGAATTGTGTAAATTTATCGACTCTTTCAAGATTGTTTAGTTTCAAGTCTTCAGGTAAGGAAAGTGTCATCTCCGATACCGTACTGAATAAGGGACAGACCCTTAGCGAAAGGGTGGGGGCAAGAGCCCTCTGCTTGAGGATACTTTTCTTTCTTAGCATTTCTATTACTCATATCACTAAGTATGAAAAATGCGATTTTATAGGGCGCTTCCCGCTCACCCATTCTGAATACTAGATCTCCCATTTTTAAAACTATTTTTCCAAAGCCCCGGGAAACTCTCAAAATAATCCATTCTCTCCTACTTCCTAAAGCCCTCAGCGTTATCGATCCCATCTGACTGTTGGTCACGTGGACTAAGAATACAATCGCAAAAAAGTCAAATTGTGATTTTTGTGGTATGTTAATTGCCCACATTATGTCATTTGAACAGTTGAAGTTGAAGCTAAAATGCATCATTTTAACGCCTACAATTTCGTAAATGGGTGGTTCCATTTATTTGGATGCCAACCTGTGACATGGCAATTTTGGCCCTAAATCCATGATTTATGCTTTTATTGGTGACACAATGTTTTGATATGTCTTACATTATTTCTTTGAAACTGATGAGAAGTAAGTTCCAATCATGGGTGCAGGAATTATTTACATCCTCAAAATCGCCTTTTTGGGGGAAAAATGTATGTTTCACATGTAAATGGGGACAGCAAAATACTTTTATCACATTAAAACCATAAATGGGTCTGTTTCAGAGCATGTAAGTGTTTTTTTAGATAACTTTAAAGTGTACCTAAAGTCTGAAAATTCAGAAATATATATTACAGAGCATGAAAATTGAATTCCAATGGTCCAATTCCCATCTTCACAGGACTTTCTTAAGCTGAGATATAAAATGTTGAAGTTTATTCACTCGATTAAAAAAGGTAGATTGCGCAATAATTTGTGATGTCATTGTTGTACTACTCAAATTACAATTTTTGTATTTCTTTGTTTTTCTGAAAGCCACCGCACCTTGTGCCAAAATGTGATCGCGTTCTTACTGCTTTGGGCTGACTTGACTATATAAGCCCTCTCTGTACAGCATGTCATGCAAGAAAACAGAAAACGGTCAAGGTCATATAAACATTTTTAATTTTAAAAGAAAACAAAGCATTTAATGTGAGTTGTACAACAAGAATGTCAAAAATTATTGCGCAATGAACTGTTTGGATTTAAGTGAATAAATTTTAACATTTAATATCTCAGCAATGGAATAAGCTATGACAATGAAAGTTGGACCAATAAGATTAATTTTGTAACCTCTAAAATATATATTTTTGAATTTTTAGACTTTAGGTCCACTTTAATAATTGGAAGCTAAAAAAGTCATTCATTTCTCAATTCATGGTTTTATCTCAATTTCCGCGTGGCTCAAAAACATGTGTTTCACGTGTAAACGAGATAGAGGGGATACCAAAATATATTTCCTGATATTTCAAATTTTTAAAACAGTCAGCACAATTTTACAGAGTGCATGTCAAATACCATATTAAAAAGTTTAATTTCACAACATATTTCAATAGAGAAAGAAATGAGTTTGTTTCAACTGCCAAGTTTCACAACGTAAATTTTTCAGGGGACACCAAACTAGTCTTCAAAATTGAAAATTGCCTTGTCTTTTATTTTCTGTCGAAATTTCGCTCTATATTGTTTACTGCATGAAGCAGTGCCCATGCCTCAACAATCTACAAACTACTCAGTAGGATTACATCATTTAACAAGAACAATATTATTGGAAAATGGGTAAGAATGTTTCACGTGTAAAAGGGGACACCAAAGTTTACACGTGAAACCTCTTTGGTCAAACTATTCCAATTGACAAAATGTCAATATTTTTTTAAAGTGCGTGCTTTGTTGTCACAATTCATGTTAGCAACACTTTTACGTTAAAAATTATACAAATTAAGCTAAAAAACAACAGAAAATCCATATTTTGAACACTTTTATGTTAAAAATTATACAAATTAAGCTAAAAAACAACAGAAAATCCATATTTTGAAGAAGTAACTTTAAATGTCACAATTTGTGGCCTAAAATGGCTATTTCAGCTCATTTTTCATCAAAATTGGAAAGATTTATTCCCATGACACAAATTTTGTCATAATTATATAATTACCCTAAATGGTAGTGACCAATGAAAACACAAGTACAACCATGTGAATGAACCTTCTATGGCAGTATCTTTTGAAAGTGTCTTTTTACCATTGGCCCCCTAATTTATGGAATTACCCAAATACCTCACAGCTTCCGGGGGCTTCGCCCCTTGCACCCCCACCGGGGCTCTGCCCCTGGTCCCCGCCAGGGGCCCTGAGGCGGGCCCCTGGACCCCACGCCGTCAGGGGGAGCGCCTCTCTCTCCCGCGGCGCCTTCGGCGCCGTTTCGCAGTCCACCTGGCTTTGCCCCCCCCCCCCACTTTCAGACATCAAATCCCCCTGGTGTTAACATTGTTAACATCGTGCTTTTGTATGGGCTGTATTATTCACATGGTTTCGAACAACAGTATCTAATCGCGAATATATAATTTTAATGGCAATTTTATCAAAAGGCGGTCATTATCTCCACCTAAGCAGGGAGTTGTTAGGAAGGAGACACAACTTTCTATAGCACTTTGAAGCAATGTTTGTTCCCGATGGTAATATTGCTTTTATCCTCAAAATTCCTGTTACAATTAACAGGATCAACTAGGATTAAGGGACCTTTGTTACAATGACAATGCATACTTCTACTCCTTACATTGAACAGTTAACTTTTCGTTGCCAGCCGTCACAAAAGTATATGAAATTTTACACTTTTGTCGTTATTGGTCGCAATAAATGTCATTTCTGTTAGCTTTACTTAAGACCTCCAAGACAACTTACATTTCGACTGTGTTTCGAAGTGATGAGGAAATAGGCCAAAATTGGGGAAAATGAATTAGGCTTGAACAATGTTCGAAGCAGACGACGCATCAAATTCGTCGGGACGTAAAGGAAGAACACTATTTAAACTTTCATTGACAGTCGTTTAGTGAAAAAATCTTGATTACAGCATAGCCCCGTCGGTAACAAACCTCAGATCAAAGCATGTTTTTACAAAGGTAATTGTTGCAGGATTACTTGGGTGTGAAAGGGGCAGATATTTATTAGGAAGGGTAAAGTCAACAAGGCTAGATAATAGTTACAAAGAGACCTGTCAATCAAATTTCGATACCTGAAGGGGATTAGATCATTTTCAAGTACTTTTTGTCTGTCAGGTCTGGTTGTTGTGTCTCCTTCCTAACAGCTCCCTGACCTAAGCAAGTGGGAAGGTTCATTTCCGACCATGCAGGAGCTACTTTTAGCCCGGGCCAAAATTTTCTGAGCGGCTACGCGATAACCTTTGTAGTGGCGCTACTCTTAGATCAAGTTCCAAAATCCTTGGGATCAGCTGAGAAGGAAGAATGGCCAGGAATGAGTGTGATTGTGTACTAGTAAGAAGTGCTGGATTCCGATCGATGAATAGCCTCGTCTTTTTGTCTAGTTCATATTGAGACGTACGTGATCTTTCGGTCAATGGATAGTCACGTGAAACTTCAAAATAATTGACATTGCCATGAAATGCTTTGTGAGTACTTACCTCTACTTTCCATAACCACATCTAATAGTCCTTAATTTCAAATTTTTTTCTTAGGGGACGACCCCACACCCTTCCGTCTTTGCCATTTTGAACAATATGTGATCATAGTTGTACTGGCAAGCATATTCCAGAGTCCACGCCAGTAGGTAGATAAGATGTTGTGGAGGGGTGAGATCTAGTAGCTTCCAACGAAAAGGCGAGATTTTTTTCAGGGGGCGAGATATGTTAAGACTTGTATAGCAATAGTAATTTTTGTTTTAACAATTTTTCTACGATCAAAAATTTCCCTTTCGGCCGCGTTCCTAGCCCCTTGAATGATGGGCCTGCCAAAATTGCAGGGTGGCCATACTTCATAATGATATACTATTTCATGAAATGCTTCTTTCTGTAGTTATCGTGGTTGCTAAATCTATCATGAATTCTCTTCATTCAGTGTTTTATTTTCAACATTTTCCTGGGAAGACCCCTAAACCTCCTGCAAGGTTTCGCGCCTTTAATCTTCACTCTCACAAAGCGAGCCACTAAACACCAAAACTACCTTTACCTAAATCGTGAATCTTGTATGGGAAAGAAAATAATTGATGCAATACATCCAAGTTTTCGTGAAAAATATTTGAAGAAAGAATGAGGGAAAGTTGATTTTCAACCAAGCAGCAAATGAAAAAGGCTGAAGAGCACTGGAGCAGGGCTGTCGATGTATTATGTATCTACTTGCTGCCCGCCATCCCCCCCCCCCCCGAGTGCATAGGAGTTACGCCACTGTTTTTTTTTCCGTAAGCATGTATGCAGCATATGCTGCGGCTATCATCAGAATGCCAATGCACGATTTTGTATCTGATTGACATAACGATTACTATACTACAGTACCTGCATGCAGACATACTCACTAGTTGCAATTAAAACGAATTGGAAATTGCCAGCCCATCTTTCATGGATTTCTGTACCGATGTCATATGCATATATTATCTTCGATTTTCTGTTTTAACACATAATAAAAACGAATAAGCGGAGATTATATGTTAATGAATAAAACATGTGTCTGAGTTGCCCCTCTTTAAAGCAGCTGGGATAAAAAAAATTAAATCGTGAGAGATAAAAAGTTTATATGCATATTGAAAGGCATGGGTAGTGCCATTTTAGGCGATCTGTTGGCATCTGGTGGTAGCATTCGGCTTAGATAAGGTTAGTCCCACCAAAGTGATATTAGATGGAGATCCATTGAAAACTTTAATTTATGCTAATCCAATTAGATTGACCTACGAGTGGAGACTAAATTCTTTAATTGGAAATTACTGAACTAAAGGGCATTGAATTCCTTTATCTAATATCTAGGGAACCTCATTCATGCTTGCAGCAGCCCCAACAAAAAGGATTATGTGGAAAAATGCTTTAATGTCTAACTAGTTGCCGACAGTCAAACACGAAACACTGTTCTGACATTCATAACGACTGCTGCCAAGGAACCTAATGATGCTGGCAATAAACCAGTGCTCATGATTTATGCAAATGAGCAAACGAAGTTTAAGACTAAACTTTGGTGTCAAATTTTGTTGTATCAACCCCTGGTCTAAATTCTCAATATTTCTTGAAATGTTTTCACATTTAGCTGGTTAGTGGTAGGGGTAGGGATGGCTGAAAGGGGTCTTTTAATGTAAGAGGTTCGTTTCAGCTATATGAGGTCAAATGTTTATATAAATGTCAAGAAAGCAAAACCGAAAAAATTCAAGAGTGTGCATATGTTAGCGAGGAATTTTCCTAAACCATAGCCTGGCCGTAGGAAGGTATTTTTTTGGAGGACGGGGGGAGATGAAAATTTTTGGTAAGTGGCCTCTTGAAGGGTTTGAGATAGCCTATACACTATCTGGGAGAAGGGCCACCATGAGTTGGCTAGTAGCGTACCAAGCTGTCAAGAAAATGTTTGCCCAAAATAGCTCACAGATTGCAGGAAGTGGCACTTTCCAGACCTTGTAAGTACAGGGAGGTGATATTACCTCTCTGGTAAGTGCATCTAAAAATTTTCTTCATTCGAGATCTCATGCTGTGAAATTTAGAACACCTCCGAAAGAAAGGTAGATTAACGCTTCGTTACTAACATAACCCTTGCTGAGGAACTTTTCCTGTAAGGACTTCTTGGATATTCTAGTAGATCTTTCTTGGGGAGGGATTTGTGAGTGAGGAGGGGTGTCCCCCTCTCTTTTAAAAATCCTTACACTGTGAAGGAGCTTAGATGCAAAACGATACTACTCTTATATTATTTTATCAACTCACTTGTGTTCATGCACAAGAAATTAGTCTAGCATTTTTTGAACCCAGGGAACGAACGTCGAAAGAAACCAACAAAACAGAGCAAAACCTACTTTGGAATAAATAAAATATAAACACTGTTTTGCCATATGCCGGCCAGGTTGTTCGTTCCCCACTGACACAGCCTAGTGCTGATTTCATGTTTTTAGATATACGGTCTGGAGAACTGCGAATTGCGCCAACAATTAAAAATATGAGTTAAAAATTTTGCATTGATGATGATAAAATTTAGAATCAATAGTGGATAACTTGTTTTACGTTCTAAAGTGTCTTAAGGGAACAAACTGAGGATGAATTTTCAACTTGAAAAAACAAAGGATGTACGTTATGTCTAGACTGCTCGGTAAGGTGAAAGGGCGTTTTCTACTTACATCATATAAGAAAATTACGAGAGAAAAGCAAAGAACTCTATACGGCACGCGAAGATTGCAATAAGTTTTGTTTAAGTATGGACGGGAAGTTAACAGAGAGTAAACAGTCGGGACGACTGATAGTGTTGGGTGTTACGCACTTTATTGTACCTACTATCTTGACTATGACTCCCGAACTACTTGGAAAATTCCTCGAAGGGAACACCACAGCCCCTGTCCCAGTTTGTGCCACCACTAGTTTCATGCTGATATAGAAATAATTATCAAGTCATTATTTAATGAAATTGCAATAGTGAATTGTCTCAGAGGTGAGATTAATTGTCTTTCCAAATGCAGGCTAGTTGCTACATACGGCCTGTGGGCCAGATGTTTTCCAAGCAACCCTGATGAACTTTTTAGTTGTAAATTTTAGCCTGATAAGATGTCGCTAGTCAAGAAATCAACCGACAAAAATTCATCATAAGCTCATGTCGATGAAGGGATTTTTCTAAAAAAAAACTATGAACCCTAAAATCTCTCATCGTAGGTTGCTTCAGATAGATGGACGTTACACTTAGCTTTCTTTCTTTCGTACATAGAAAGAATATGGAGAGAAAATATTGCTCGCAATGCGAGGGAATTTTTTTAAGTTTTTAGTATAAATTTATGCTCTTTACATGTACTGTACAGGGGAAAATGCGGATACATGGGAAAACATGTTTGCATGTTGTAGGCAATGTTAATTCCAGTACCAATACCTTAGAGTGCGAGTGCGGGGGGAAAGGGGGCGTTCGCCATAGTACAACATGTTTGCATGTTGTAGGCAATGTTAATTCCAGTACCAATACCTTAGAGTGCGAGTGCGGGGGGAAAGGGAGTGTTCGCCATAGTACTCTCAAGAGTGCGGGAGCGATTACTCCCGCTGCCCTCCCCCCTTTCCCTACGCCTATACAGGACTCTTCTATCTCTGCAGGTTTCATCAGACGGAAATCAACTTATGAAATTAGAATGATGAGGATGGTTGTGAAGACAGAGCAATGTTTAATTGTTTTGTGCCATAGAAATTAAAGTATAAGGCCTTTCTTGTTTTGTGCATCGTAGGTAAAGATGGGAGCAACAGCACTCGCGAAGCGTGAGGAAAATTTTGGAGTTTTGGTATTTATCACACATATAATTATATGGATCTGGCATTCTTACTTTCAGAAGATATACCTCATCTACACCTAGACAATCTTACCTTTTTGCCACTCTGAAGAGTGGGGTTGTATGCCCAATTCTTCTGTGGAGCTGTCAATAGTGGGGGTCATAGTGGTGAAGCCCCCGGAAGTTCTATGCCTTTTTAAAAAAGTGGGCGCTAGCATGCATAGGCGGAACCCTGTGGGAACTTTTTCACGAGGGGAAATAACCTACGCAAATATCCCTCTCCCGTTATCCCCCTCCAATTTTCAAAATTTTACAAAACTGTACGCCTTGCATTATTACTTTTGGTTATCAAATTGATAACTGCTGCAGTGGAATAATGTGAGGTGAACCATTAATATATCTTAGTGTATTCAAATACTATTTATTCGGTGGGTTTCGTGAGCACTCATCGTGGGTATTTCTTTTTCATTACACCTCAGCTTGAGCGAGGTTCTTTTTTTCAAAGCCTTTTCCAACTCTTTCCACCACCTATTCTTTCGAACCACAAGCTTTAGCGTATCTGCCAGTCTGCCCGGGTATGCTACTGACCGTTTTGACTAGGAAGTTTAGTTCAAATTAACGAATGCAGATAAAAAAAAAACGAGAAGATGACATTGCATGTAATGTAAATTAGACAACTTTTGTAATGCAAATGAGGTAAAAAAAAAAAAAAAAAAATTACACTGTCATTTTAGGCCCCCTTCGTGGGCACCCATCGTAGATAGTTGCGCCATTGTCAATTCCTTTTAGACAGCTTCAGTAGTATATTATTTCAACACAACTCCTATACGAGCATATCCATCTTCTCTACCGTGGCCCACACCTTGCACCATCATATTAATTGGAACAAATGCATTATAGAAAATACACAATACAGTATCATAGTCAAATTCACATTACGTTTACTGGAATACGCATTCACGCCCATTTTCAAACGATAAAATGATTCACCCTCATCCCCAGGAAAGCTCACCACGTGCCCGCGGGGCCATCAGCACCGTTGGGTTACCTTGAACCCTACCGCGTGACAAAATTCTGTAGCCACAGGCTGTAGAGTTTAATTCTATATGCCTTCTCTGGGTGTCACTTATACGAACCTGGTCCCTATAGGCATCGGAAAGCAACACCATTTGCCCCCTGACAGGTAACTTATATACACCACTGCCCACCAGTCCTCTGAATCATCGAACTGACTCCCTGAACGTCCGACTTTGCCTAACAAGAGACAGTGGCGTCCCTTGGCTGTGCCCCCCCCCCCCGTGTAAGGGCTCCAATAAGATTTTGGGTATTGAAAAATTATGCACAAACACTTCGTTTATATGTCATCTGTCAATTTATCAGTCAATTATTGGGCTAACATTGCACAAAATGATATCAAAACTAAATTTTGGGGATGTGCTTCTAAGTTTGTGATTTTTTTAAAGCACTGCTTTACTAGGATTTCAGAGTTATCGTTTCAACATCTATGTTTGACAGCTATGGGACCACTGCGGCCATTAATCCTCTCCATTTAATACAGTTCGCACATTGATTATATTTTAGTCCAATTTATGCTCAAAACCTGTTAAGACTGTGGTGGTTGCTGACTTTTCAATGCGCATCCAATTACATATGAGCAAGGGTGGCGCCAGCGGGGGGGGGGGCCAGGGGGGCCATGGCCCCCCGTCGGGGAAGGCTGCCCCCCCCCGTCGGGGAAATTTTTCGGTTTCGTCGGGGAGCTGTTATGTATACGATAAAATATGTAGTCCCCGACAACGCCCAGTCGCCCCGACGATTTAATTAATTTTGGTCTAAATTAGGGCAAATTCTTCAATAAAAACCCCAAATTTCTCCAATTTTCTTCTTCAAAGCCCCATTTTTTCAAATTTTCCATGGAAAATACCGGCAATTTTTTCAAATTTTCTCCAAAAAAGGCCCAAAATTTTCGGCGCGCTTCGCGCGCCAAAATTTTCCTTCAAACATCGTTTCGGCAGCTTATTTCCTTCGTTGAGACTTTGGGTTGCTGGCCCCCCCCCCGTCGGGGAGCTTGGCCCCCCTGTCGGGGAAATCTTGGCGCCACCCCTGCATATGAGGATAATTAAATCGCTCTATCCCAGAGGCTAATTTTCTAATCTTCCCTGGTGGGGTCATGGATCCCTCTCCATAGATGCACCTTCAGTGTGTGAAGGCTCAACTTAGTGACACACCTGGTAGTTGTCTCAACATTAATTACTATTGGGCAGCATGAGTGGATTTATCGTTCTAAAGTCCAATGCAAACCTTTACATGATCTGCCGTCCCCACTCACAACCCCCTTTCCGAATTAATGCGAATTAATGCGACTTAGGCATGTGATTTTGATTTTTGTAGTCTCGATCTTGTCTGCTTAGTGCACATCCAATGCCATTTGGAGATAGTTAAATGTTTCATTCTAATGCTCACCATTTTGTAAATACCCCAGAGACTCCGGGGTTTCTCCCCTAGACCCACACCGGAGCGTTGTTCCTTGACCCCCACCATGGGTCTACCGTGGGCTCCTAGGCCCCAAACGCCTTCAATGAAGCGCTTCGCTTCACCAGACCGCCTCCATCGCCGCTCACTCTTTCATGTTGCTGTGCCCCTCCTCAGCGGCGTGTGCAGGATTTCGAAGGTGGGGGGCACAACCTGTTATTCCCCCGACTGAAATGGAGGGGTGTGACAAGTGCACCGACGGTGCACCACGAGCGCAAAGTGCGAGTCTGCACGCGTGGGGTCCAGGGGCCCGTGCCAGGGCCCCTTGCGGGGTCCAGGGGCAGAGCCCCGGTGGGGGTTCAGGGGGCGAAGCCCCCGGAAGCTCCTGCAACATAAGGTAATAAGACCGCCCTAAATTGGTTCTAGAGGCCTTATTGATCAGGTTTCGTTTGTTTCAGATTTTGTAAAATTCGATGTCAGTGACGGAGAGTTCAGGTTATCCTCTAAGCGTTGAAAGCTGCAGTGTGCTACAGTATGTGTTACATACATTGACAGGACTACGTTAAAGATCACGAGGCCAGTCAAGAAGGCTGCTTGAGATGATCGCAAAAGTTATATCATTCTGTAGGCCACTTCTAAGTTTTGAGTGCCAGGGATGGCGCCAGGATTTGCCCGACAGGTGGCCAGACGGGCGGGGCAGCGACCTGAAGCCCCGACAGCCCCGATGCCGTCAAGGGGATGGTGAGGAGGGATCTGAAGAAAATCTGTGAACTAAACCATGTCATTGCGGGACATATGTTTCATAAAATGGGTGTATACACTAGAGGAACATATATAGTTTCAGGGCTGATTTAATGTTTTCCCCAGAATTTAAAGTGTGAAATTGCAAAGCGAGCGAAAATTTTTTGGGCTATCCTTCACTAAAAGGAATCGGTATAATTATTAAAAGCTAATAAAGGTCAATTGTCCAGGCAGTTGGTCCCTATCGGGCATAACTTACATTGTACTTCTCTCCTTTTGTCACTGTAGCCATACCGCACAACAGACCCAAGAGAACATTGACGAATAACGTGAAATGAGGTGAAAAAGTTCCAAACTTTTACATAAATTCATGAATTCTACTTCTTCAGTTACTTGAGAAGGTGGAAATGGTTTGTATTATATTTAGCTATAAGTAACAGAACTGTGGAAGAGTGGGCAAAGCGTACCGGAAATCTTGGGTTTCATTGTAGAAATGACCCTTTGAAAGCCAAAATAAGTAAACAGATCATGGATGGCGACAGAATTTTCAGAGGGTTGGGCCATGCCAGCCACCCCAAGCTTCGACAGCCCCTCTGTCGAAGAGGTCGTGACAAGGGAATATGACTTATTATCCCATGCCATTTCAGGGCATATTTTACATGATATCACTTAATACTTCATGAGCCGAGTTGCGCACTTAATATAGTGTTCTTTCGAATCTGAAACTTGAATTTGCAAAGCGCGCGAAAATTTTTGTAAGCTTACACAAAAAAGATATGTGATCAAGAACATAAAGAAAACAAAAAAGAAAAACTGTAGGGGTTCTAGACCATATCGGGAATAACATACATATTATCGAAACACTTGGACTACCCTATAAAACAGCCAAACTTTGGTCCATGAGTCGCTCACAAACTGACCGTACCGCATGACACACATTAGAGAACAGTAACTAGGCTTAGCGACATGCGATGAAATTTTCGACCTCCACATGAACAGTGTTCTCTGCCTACATGTTTCGTGGTAAGGTTGGCAGGACATGTGCTTTCTAGCAATGTGGAATGGAACTGCTGAAGATCCTGGAGTAACTATACAGCGCGCGTAGCGCGCCGAAAAATTTGGGTTCTTATTAGAGAAATTGTCCTCTCTTAGGCGCCGACGGAGACTGCCTGCATACTCTATCGTATCGATTAAGACTCCCCGATGGGGCTCCTCGCCCCCACCTTGACGCCATTCCTGTTGAGTGCTCAGTGTCTCTTCAATCTTTTTCTTTTCCCCTAACCCTTAAATCCCCCGACTAAGAGATTTTCCCCAGACTGGCTTCAGAGGGCAGTGCCCCCTGCCATCCCCCCCTTTGAACACGCTACTGCCCCTCCTGCAGAACGATGTGCCCCCAGTTCCCCCTCCCTCACTTGGAAAACCCGTGCGACACCACTGAGAGTTAAATACTTCATTTTAATACTTAGAATTTTGGAAACACCCCAACAATTCCGGAGGCATGTGCCCCTGCACCAGGGAGCTGCATATCGACCCCATTTACATAAGACAAATGTTCAAATTATCATTTTATGGTTTGTTTAGTGTGTATCCAATGTCCCTTAGAAATAGTCAAATGCTTAATTTAAATGAACAAAAATCTTTCAAAGGGAAAGGGGACACCCCTCCCTTTACACCCCCGGTAGTCACCTGCACAGGGTGATAAGGGAATGATCCGCCCGGGTAGAAACTCGACAGATTCGTACAGTATATGCACAAATTTACACCGAGTTTTGGGGTATATCTGGGTGGGTTTATGATATAATCTTCCGTGGTTCCCCCAATCACCGACCTCTGGCGGCGCATGAAGCATTTTAAAGCCAGGGTTCGGCAAACTAGGGGTCGTGACCCTTTTGATGGTCGCAAAAATATTTCGGAGGGTCGCGAAAAGGATTTGGGAGCGAAAAAATAATTGCCAACCTCTCATCGACTCGTCAATTTGAGGGCCACCAAAATTCCTGAGTAGAAAGTTTGGGCCACCAAGCAAAAAAGTTTGGAGACCCCTGTTTAAAGCCATGGGCGGCGATCACGCGGGGGGACAGGGGGACATGTTCCCCCAATATTTTAGTGGGGGACATAATATCAAATGTCCCCCCAATATTTAGAGGTATACAGAAAAAAAACTAAATGTTGTAACACACATTTTCGATGTGAATAATTGTGATATCAGCCTATTCATGGCAGCTGGGGAGAAATTCAGATCAGAAATATGTGATCTGTGTCCTCTAGAATGCACCCAATCGCTTGGCTTCCAGGGGCTTTGCCACTGGACCCCAAAAGGGGGCCTATGGTGGGTCCCCTGTACCAGTGGCGTTTGTAGGAGGCCTTTTGGCCATGGCTCCTCTCACTGATGACGATTTTTTTAAGTAGTTCCTAAAAATATATAAATTTTTTAACACAAATTTTACTTCGAAAGGTAGCGTATGTGGCACCAGATTGCATGTAAGGACACCTAATTTTTCAAAAATTTTCAAAGGGAAGGGAGACACTGCACTGAGTCATGGCCTCACTGATGCCGATTTTTTTTTTTTGTTTTAGTTCCTAAAAATACGATAATATTTTAACACAAATTTTACTTCAAAAGGTGGCATATGTCGCACCAGATTGCATGTAAGGAATCCCAATTTTTCAAAATATTTCACAGGGGAGGGGAACACCCTATTGGGCCATGGCCCCCATCACTGATGCCGTTTTTTTGTTTTAGTTCCTAAAAATAAGTAAAGTTTTTAACACAAATTTTACTTCAAAAGGTAGCATATGTGGCACCAGATTGCATGTAAGGAATCCTAATTTTTCAAAATTTTTCACAAGGGAGGGGGACACCCCATTGGGCCATGGCCTTCAATCACTGATGCCGATTTTTTGTTTTAATTCCTAAAAATACGTAAAGATTTTAGCACAAATTTTCCTTAAAAAAGGTAGCACATATGGTACTAGATTGCATGTAAGGACACCTAATTTCTCAAAAATTTTCAAAGGGGAGGACACACCCCTCCCCTTAGACCCCTCCCCCAGAAAGGCGATCACACAAAATACTGCATGCCCCCGTGAGAGAAATCCTAGCTACGTCACGTACCCCTGCCCGGAGGCCCAAAGTGTTCACCCAAGCAAGTGTCCTCCCCCCCCCCAATAATTTTAACAGATCGCCGCCCCTGTTTAAAGCCTAGGGCTACTTTTGTTCAAGTTTTAACAGTATAATAGTCGTAGAAGTCAGAACTTTATGGAGTGCTTTGTTTCCTTGTCTAAATTTTGGGCGTTTAAAGTGTACGTCACCGCCTGACAATTGCGAACCTGGGCTTTATACTTTAGTTCAGTTCGGCAAACAGGACTGTGGGGGCAGGGGGAACTTCCTCGACTTGCAGTCTCCGGGAGGTTTGCCCGTACTGTAAATTAACCGATTTTGTCGGTACATTTGCTTGACTTATATAAGAGATAGATTATATAACACATTTACTTGAAGGCATGTATATCATCTAGTAAAAGGTTTTAATTGCTCAAAAATGGCCTGAAAGTGTTTAAGGTACACTACGTGCGCAATCTTAACAAGTGTGTTGTACTGTTAGGTATGAACCACATGATGTTACAGATTTGTCCAAACAGTAGCCATCCTCTTGTAACTAAAGTAACCGTTGTGATCGTAATGCAAACTCACACAACAATGAGCCTTATATTCCACACCATATCTAAGAGCTTGGAAATTTATAGTCTTAAAATCATTCAATCAGTGGCGGATCCAGGCGGGGCGCAACAGGCGCGCGCTTCCCCTATTGGCCGTCATGCGTGAAAAATATTGAGGCAAAAAAAAAGAGAAAATGTTCCAAAATGTGTCAAATATAGCACCATTTTGCATCTCAGCCCTCTTCCAAAAGCAAAAGTTTTCCAAAGGGAAGGGGTGCACCCCCTCCCCTTATACCCATACCCCAGGACAGCGATCAATCAAACCTTGCGCCCCCTCTTTTGGAAATTCCTGGAAACGCCTGATTCACTAGCACAGTTTTTAACACTCCAAGAGAATAATTACTGCGCCCCTTTCCGTTTCGTCGGTGCCGTTAAATGCCATAGTGATAATGACAGTGAAAGCTTCACACTCTACAAAAAAGGTGGTTGAAAATTTTACCAAAACTGGGTATGTGAAAATACTAAAGCCGGGTTAAGTTTACCCAACTATTGTTCATTAATGGATTTATCGAGATGCACTGGTAGCCAGACAAGGAGCGAGATAGCTTCCATGGAGCGATTTTTTTTCAAGGGGCGAGATATACTAAAATGCAATGGTAATTTTTTATCTTCTAGGGGACGAAAATTTTCCAGGGGGCTTCGTTCCTCCCCCACCGGCTACGGGGTTTCTTTCGTTACCCACTTGAGTGTTAATCAGCCTCTCGGTAAACCTGTAAGTCAACAATTGTTTGGCAAACTTGCCCAATTTCAGTATTTTTACATACGTGCACAGTGTTGGTAAAATTTTTGCCCTGTGATGTGATTGACAGTGTATATTGTTTCCAAGTATATTTCCATGGAAAACTTTGGATCCCCTATCATTTTATCACGTTCTTCCATAATTTAATGCTCTAAAGATTGTATTGCTAACGAGTCCAGCAGTTGTTGGTCTGCAGAGTGACA
Source organism: Holothuria leucospilota (assembly GCA_029531755.1). Lineage (NCBI taxonomy): Eukaryota > Metazoa > Echinodermata > Holothuroidea > Aspidochirotida > Holothuriidae > Holothuria > Holothuria leucospilota. The sequence goes on along the minus strand of CM055969.1, from coordinate 17,407,261 downwards.
AGTCCCTTGCTCAAACACCGTGGCACTATTCATTGAAACCCTCGAATGAGGCCTATCAACATTCAACTGCCCCTTCCTTTAAGCAACCAGAAAGCCAAAAGGCTTAGTGATTCCTTGACAATGAAATTTAAAAAGCGATCTTCGAAGCGCTAATTGCAAGGATATGATATGGGCAGGGCCGTAGCTAGGGTCATATGTTTGGGGGGTGTGAAGGTCCCAAATTCCGACTGGATAGACATATTTTCCAACTGAATGGTGGCGCGTAAATTGCACCATTTTTTTATGCGCCCTGCGTTTACATACGGTAGTGAGGATCCTTCCTTTGTCACTACATAAAGGTGCTGTCGTGGGGGAGGGGTCTAAGGGGAGGGGTTGACCCCTCCCCTTTGAGAAATTTTTGATAATTTAAGGTTGCTTAGATGCAAAATGGAGCTATCTTTGGGATATTTTTGGAACTGATCATATATGGCTAGAAAATGTCCATAATTAAATGAATTCTAATTTTTCCGACTGGTTTGATTCTTTTTCCAAATGAGTGGCGGCCCGTAAATTGCATTTTCGTTTTTATGGGCATTACTTTTGTATGATACAGCAGTGGTGATACTTCCTTTGTCACTTCATAAAGGTGCCGTCCTGGGGGATAAGCCTAAGGGGAGGGAGTGTCCCCCTCCCCTTTGAGCAATTTTTGTTAAGGTAAGGTTGCTTAGATGCAAACTGGTGCTATCTTGGGATATTTTGGAACTGATCATATATGGCTGGAAAATGTCCATAATTTAGTGAATACTAAGATTTGGTGAAAGTAGAAAGTATGTTGTCTAAGAGAAGAATACGTTGTCAACAAACCTCCTGAAGCCCCCCCCCCCCCCACACCTTTTGACTACTTTAATGTCTTCTATTCTGGTATCTATTGCTGGCATATACCTGTATAGGCCTCCTGGAAGCTCTGGATCAATAATATAAAATGGAGGCAATGACTGGCATCTAAATAATAATATCGAGTATGACGCCAAGCAGTTTACATCTATCGTATTTTTACCAATTTTGAACGAAAATCGAGATGAACAATGGGGATTGGGCGGGAGGGAGAGTATAGGTGCAGAAAAATGATACTAGACCTCCCAGACAGGTATAGCAAAAAGGGTTTAGGACTAACAAGCGCGTTTTCAGAATGTACACATAGTTTATGCTATAAAAGTTCACTGGTACGTTGTGCTTATAAAGTTCATAAGTGATACAACGTGGATTGCGAGGATTGCGTGCGAAGCGCGCCGAAATTTGGGGGTATACTTGAATGCCAAAATGAAAAACCTGCACGCAGGATCAGCCAGGGGTGGTGCTTTGATTTGCCGACACGGGGGGAAGCGCCCTGACTGGGGGCCAGCTACTCTAAGTCCCGACAGATGCAATGGGTTGCCGAACTCAAAATATAAGGCGCGCGAAGCGCGCCGAAAAATTTGGGGTTATATTGAATTTTCATTAAGGAAAGTTGAAAAAGTTTGGGCTTTTATTGAAGAATGTGGACAAAACCAGGAAATTTGTTCGGGTGACTGCATGGTCGTCGTCGGGGATTACATTCTTTATCTTACCCATTAAGGATCTCCTACGAAACTGAAAGATCTTTTTCTTACAAAATATGTTTGCCACGATGGCGAGGCTGAAGAAAGAATCTTCTAAAAGTTAGGAAAAAGAGGAAAGAACTTCGGAATGATGCATGCATTTTCGTGTTTCTCTAGAATCACGCCTACACGGAAGAACAACATTTGTGGTGTTTGAAACGGGGGCGTTACCACTTGATAGAATTAGAGATGAAAGTGCGCGTAGCGCGGGAAAATTTTTTGAAGTTATAGAAAAAATCGTTACAGAACTTACTGGCTACGGGCCTGATAAATAGACGTTTGGAATATTTTCTGAGTATATCTATGTCTTCACCAATATTAGCCTATAACCCCTGGGGGGCGGGGGGCCCGCTAAAGCGCCCTAGCTCCCATAGAACTGTGTCTGGTATAATTACCTTAATAATGTTCATGAGATTGATTGTAAATCGTGACGCATGCGCGCCCAAATTTTCATTAAATAAGATTTTCATAATAAAACCTGCATTCAGAATCTCCATCAAAATACGTTCAATTGCCCAACAAACCAACATGCCACTCAAAAAGCCAGTCTTTTACCTGGTAAATTTGTAAACACCTTTCAACTTCTGCTGTTGTGCTTCTCCGAAAGTTGCTATCGGAAGATATTGATAATAAGAAAAACACTGAGGTCAGGTTTGAAGAGCGCGGAGCGCGCGAAAATTTTGAGAGTTTGAGAAGAATTTGCGAGAAAGGACAGCTTTGATTTGATTTTTACGTGAGGAAAATAACGTTTGGTATTATTCTCACTTGGTGTAGTTGGAAAATATGTACAAAGTTGACATAGGCTCAGTCGGAAAAATGTGCTAGACTGAGATATCAGAAATTCCAACTGGCATTTCAGATTTTCCGACTATCGTCGCTCTGACAAACTTTGGGGGGTGAGACACCCCCCCACACACCCCCCGGTCGCGACGGCCCTGGATATGGGTGAGCACTATTTAAACATATTTTAGCATTTGCCGATGACGTTCTCTCCCTAACCTCATGTTTTGAGGTTACCCTTCTTGAGATAGCTCTAAGTGTGACATACACACACATTCATACAGCACACATGGCATCACCGTCACATAGATTCCTCTAACTACGTCAGGGAATCAAAAGCTTTGTCTGGTCTCGATCTTTCTCACATTCACATAGTAGGCCTACCCCTATACCCATGCTGAAAAGTTTGTATGCTGTACGCCACAAATTATGTCATGCAACGGGACTTATATTTCACGGTATACCGGTATTTTTGTAAGTACCGGTATGTACCAGTACCTATACGTTATCACCCATCATATGGCACCGAAGTATCGCTGAGAACCATACCCGACGGTTCTGCGAAAATATTTTTTTTTAAAATACAATTGAATGAAATATTACGGAAATATAAATACCATATCCACTGGATAACTGCCTTGAGTTTTTATATTAAAATATACAATATGAAACGTTCGTTTGATAATCATTTTCACCATTCCAATCACAAATTTCACCTCGGAAATGTTTATTTTAATGTTATCCTACGTCGCTAATGAGTACCCTTGAGATCAGGGCTGGAAAAATGTTTATTTCCCGGGAAGGGAGTAAAATTTTCCTCAGTTCTTTCCATATTTTGATGCATAAAAAGGAAAATTTCCCTTCAGTTGCTAAAATTTCCCTTCAGTTGCTAAAATTTCCCTCCAAATGCAAAAATTTCCTGGGAAGGAGCCTCCCAGCTTTTTCCACCCATGCTTGTGATGTTCGTTTTAACTTGAAGGAGAATTAAGTTTGCAAAAACAGCTTTGTGTTGTATTTGTGACTCATCTAGGCTTAAAACTATTATAGAAAATTATATTATTAACCCATGAAGGATTACAACAATATTTATGAAAAATTACATATGAAAACATACAGCTTTGTCAAAATGAGCTCACGGCATAATGGTTTCGTAAGTATAGGCCTACCCACTACTAAGCATAGTATACAGTGTGCGGATATAAATTTACTAACGTACAGGAAGCATAGCACTAAGTGACTGCTCGCTGGAAGTGCAACTGAACGAAACGTAATCAGGTGAGTACAATTTGTCACAAACCCCATTAGCAATATCATGGCACCCTTAAGGGAAGAGTTGGTGCTCTATTCCCTTCTACCATAGCACCACTGTGGACACAGTTCAGGCCAAGTCCAGGGTAACATATGGTGGAGGCACTCCATGAATGTTGCCAATAAGGGTCCAAGGAACCATTAACTGACATCCATGTACCAATATTCCATTTTCAATAGTACACAGTCGGGCCGAAGCCAACAGTCGGGAGAATGGCAGTGACATATAATGCTATCTAACAATGCTCACATCGTTTTGTTCTTATTGTGAGTCAAGTCTTCAATTCTCTTATATATCAAGAGTAAAAATATTGCTGCCACATCCCAGCCGTAATCGTAACCAAAGTCTCTCACAGAACGAACTATAAATGGAAATACTTTGAAGCCCACAGTATTGTCATGCAACTACTTGGCTATTTCACACCATCCTACCGTGTATTGCATAACATAGGGTGTTAGGTGTAGGCTCACACGTGTTTGTTTTAAAGTGTTATAGTACCATGTAGAGCGGTAGGTAATGCATGCACCACTATATCACTACATAGATATCTGTTCAATACTGTTCGCAAATCAATGGACTGTCGATAGATCGAATGTGGCCTACTGTCTATGTGATTTGCTGCAAAACTGTCATGAAAAATTTGCTGCATGAAATGTGAACTATTGTTAGGGTTATAGCCTACTCGCTAATATTAGCGGAAAATATTTGTTGTGGTTCACTGACTTGGCATGGACCAGCGCAGCGACAACCCTGGTTGACTCTTTATCACTTTATAAGCTTAGAGCTGACGAATCAAACATTTTTGCAGGTATTTTCTTGTGTTAAAATTTGGACTTTTTTTCTCTTATGGTACCAGTATTGCGGTAGGCCTATTACCGGTACCATTTGTGGTGGTACTGACAGTAGGCTACTAAATTTCAGCGGTACCATGAAACCTTACAGGGGACTATGCCACGCCAACTTACTAACACCCCCTGTTTCAGAAAGAATAATCCTGACACTACAGTGCACTACTGTTTGTTACTGCAGACATAGGCCTAGGCCTAGGCATACTGTGTATTTGGCTTTGGATGCAGGCTAGGCTAACATTAGTGTTTGTTATGCCACAATGACATCGCCATTGTGCACCAAAGCCAGTATATGGCATACAATTTCATTTGCCACAGATCTGCATGAAAACTGTTGATCTTTCCAGTATGGGCCTAGGCTACACCCCGTCTGGAAAACATGTACGTTACGTCGAAGATCTTCGGCGTGCAGTAAAGACCTTAGGCCTACACCAATTGGATGGCGTGATTTTCTTGTCTTTAACATAGGCCTACACACTGTGCTTAAAACACAGTACAACAATTTGGCGTGGCGTAAAAATTGCGAAAAAGAGGTGACTGGCGAAACATTCTGTGTAGCAGATACGAACTTTCCAGACTAGGGCTACACTCGTAGGTAGGTCTAAGTACTAGACCCTAGGCCTAATCAGACATTAGCCTACATGCAAGCACAGGCAGTCCTAGCGTTATACAGTAAATACCCTACATAGGCTATATAATAGTGGAAAGGTAGCGCACTTCAAGGCCTTTCGGTACCAACTTCGCCTAACTGAATCACTATTTTATTCACCTTATTCACCTGTTTTCGATACACATGAACGGTCCAATCATTTGAGTCGTATGACGACTCATTTGGACCACAAATGGTTTAAAAAACAAACGTTTCTCCGCGAAAAATTGGTTTCCCGACATCACGTTTAGTCGTCGCGATGGTGACGTCACATGCATTGAGGGAATTTCCCTCCCTTCAAAATCCGGTCCTCCCATTGGATAGTTCGGCCTGTCGTCATGAGAGCGTCAAACGTCGTGACAACTATCCAATGGGAGAGCCGAATACCATCAGCTCACAGCATACCATGATCTTCTGGATACGGATGCCCATATGGGGTACAAAGTTTTACATAGCGTGTAGTAAGTATATGTAGATCGTTACGACATCATTGATACCAGTGGTCCAACAGAGCTACCGTAGAATAAAAACTGAAAAAAATGCCAATTTTGACCTCAAATGATTTTTAATCTTCATGAAATTTTAGGACAAGTATGTAATGCATAAAAGCAAGTTACACAGCAAGTTTCAAGTTAAACCAAGTTCTACATTCAAAGATATTGTGCTTGGACGATTTTGACCCTTTTCACCTCTGGTGACCCCAAATGACCTTTGACCTCCACCAAAAACGATAGGGATCATCTTCCTAATATGGGCCATGCACATGCCAAGTATGAGATTCCTTGATGTTACACATCTTGAGATAGAGTGTTTACAAGCAATTTCCAAGGTGTTTACCATATGACCTCTGGTGACCCCAAATGACCTTTGGCCTTCACCAAAAACAATAGGGATCATCTACTCAATAAGGAGTATCAACATGCCAAGTATGAGATCCCTACAGGTTACACATCTTGAGATAGAGTGTTTACAAGCAATTTCCAAGGTGTTTACCATATGACCTCTGGTGACCCCAAACGACCTTTGGCCTTCACAAAAAACAATAGGGATCATCTACTCAATAAGGAGTATCAACATGCCAAGTATGAGATCCCTGCAGGTTACCCTTCTTGAGATAGAGTGTTTACAAGCAAAGCGTCACATACACACATACACACCCACACACATACACACACGGCATCACCATCGCATAGATTCCTCTGACTACGTCAAGGAATCAAAAAGCAAAGTCGGCTAGTTAACTGGTCCACCCGAGGGCGCTTCAGTCCGGCGTGCAACCGAATTCGTCGGCTGGGCAACCGATTTTAGAGGCAAGCCTATGCCAAGTGGGAGGAAAGCCGGAGAAAAACCCACGTACATCGATCCGATCCCACGCACATGTGAAACACATTGGTGCACAGCAGCTGAAATAGACCACTCTGCAACTCGACGACCCCCCCCCCCCTCCCTTTGATTTCCAGATACCTTAAAAAGGATACTCCAATGATTAATTCAGCGTACACTTATCTTGGCTGACAGTTGCTAGACTGTCACTTCTAACAGTGTTTAATTTCAAAAAAAAAAATCATGTGGGGTCCCCAAACTCCCATGTCTTGGATATTCCGACAAATAATTGATTTTTGCCAGTGCCATTCCAAAATACAGTCACAGTGTTTACACTGTACAGTTCTAAAGAAGAGTATCTCAATCACATAATAATTTAATGTATTAGCAAAGTGTGATATGTTTTTTTTAAATTGCTTACACATAGCCCCCACAATCAAGTAAATTCCCAAACAGACAGCAAAATTTCACTACCGGACGTGACTCGTGATCGCAGTTGTGCATCGATAAAAATCTTCTCAACCAGAAAGGCAACACTAACTTGACTACAATCATCTGTGAGTACTGGACTTAACATTTGCAACTTATTTCAAGAACTCATGTGATCTCCAGCTTTGTTTAGGCTGGCGACCAAAATTATGTTAGTAGCCAGGGGCCACTATTCGTTTCCGAGCTCCGTGATATGTAATCACTCTTTTAAAAATATAGAAGCAACGACTGGTAAAAGTTTGTTGTAGTACTATCATCGTTTATGAGTAGATACGAAAAGCCGAAACTTACCGATCTGCCGATTGACAGTTCTTTCACCGAGTTGGTGGTTATTAAAGAACGGTGTTATTAGACTGAATTGTTCTGCTTTCTGCAGTGAGCGATCTGACGCTTTTCTAAAATATTTGGAGGCGACTAAGGGTTGAATATTCTAAAACCCAGTAGGCTACATTCAGTGAGTTTCTGTCATACACTTGAAAGAGTTGCCCCGCGGGTACGGTATGTCAGTATGTACAGAAAGAAATAAGCGAAGTGTCAAAGAAACTGTGATATTGGAGAACATATACATGCCTTCAGAATAATCCTTTTTGCAATTTCGATTGCTGCAATGAATTGTGGGAAGCATGGAAGATAAAGAAACTGCGTTCAGCTCACATAGTATGCGAAATACACATAATTTTGGACAGAAGTTGAAGAGAAGTTTCAAGACAACGAAGACTATGTTCATGTTGTTCAAGACACAATACCACGGTACGAATCCTTCTTACACTCTGGTCTGATCTAAAAAGGGATGATTTGAATATCTTCTAAAATAAACCCATTTTCTTGGCATTAAATGTAGGTATACGGCAGTGTGTTTGTTTATCCCCAGTTTTTCCAGATGTGAGCATGCGCTGTCGAAACTGCGAAAAGGCTTATTACGTGAAGATCAAACAATCGACTTGAAGAGAGTAGCCTAAACCAAAAGACTAGATTTGTGAGAGTTTGCCAGTGTTACTCAGCACCCCAATGTTTTTCTTACATCCATAACGGTGACAAACGATGGTTCATTCAATACACTTCGAAGTTTAAAAATAAAGTATAGCACCTATGGCTCTCCGAGACTACTGGTGCTCTGTTGTAAGGTGTTCAAGATTAAAGGTCGGTAGAATAAGGGCGCACTAAGAATGCTTCCTCACGGACTAGGAATTTCAAACCAAAATAAGGCATATCATACGGAAGCCGAGAACATCGCGGTTCTGTGAAATCGGACATGCCAGTTTTCCCCACCCCTTTCTTCGGTAAACATGGGAAGGAGAAATCAAGATACGATTTCTCCTTACCATTATCCACTGATAATGTGGACTGAAGAAAACCAAAGTTAGTGAGGGGGTACTTCAAGAAAGGACCATTACACAGTGTCCATAAATGGAGTTTCAATAAGCTATCAATTCAACCAGGAAAGTGTTAATTTTGACCGGTATTTCTGGTTATTCTAACCAGGAAATGGTTGTTTCAACTTTAACCAGGGTGTGTTTAGAACTGCCCTTTTCTTAAGTTGTAAATGATCCTCTCTATGACTATCAGAAAGTGTCTTCATGACCACACTAGGGGTATGGACCAAAATTAAGCAGATATCTCACAAAGGCGTAGGAAGGTGTATTGAAATGGGAGGGGGGCGACACGAAAATGTGTGATGAGTGACACCGCGGATGGGCCGTGCCAGGTCCGGAAATTGGGGGGGGTGGGGTGGAAGGATAAACTTTTGCTTAAGGGGCTAATTTGAAACACAATAAGTCGAGTGCATGCTACCCTCAGTTTGCTCGTATAAGTACCCAAGACACTTCTTGCCCAAAATCGCGCCCAGTCTGCGGAATATGACACTACTCAGTCCTTGTAAGTGCATCTGAACATTCCTCATTTCAAGATTTCATGATGTAGAAATTTTCACTTCCAACTGTCTAAAGAGAATGTAATTTGACGTGTCTTTACAAGCATGATGTGGGGTTGAGGGATTCTCCGATGAAAGATAATTTCTCTCTCGGAACGAGCTAAGAAGCATAATGATGCTACTTTTTATCTTCTTACATGTGCATCATGGAGGGTTTTATTTTACAAAATCAACTTTGCAACTGGTAAAGTCCGCTTTAAGGGTTACATACTAAACCCTCTTAAGGCCCCGCAACAAAACTAAACAGACTTCCCAGTGGGTGCCTCCTGCTCCCACCTGGTACCAATTAGTGTCCAGAAAAACAACGTTTTTTGTGAAACAAGGCAATGGATGTTTGAAATAATGAAAGCGTTAACCCTGTTTCGCCACAAGTCGAACCTGTATCGATGATGACCACAATGCAAAAAAAAAATCCCACCCGGCAGTAGTGGATAAGTTGTTTTGTAGTTCATACTGCCTTACACAAAGGAAAAAACTAGACTATACTATTGAAGATGAATTTGCAATTTTAACGTAGAAGTGCGAATGCTAGTGTGATTGGGTTACTCAGCATGGTGGAAGAACAGAATGAAGTACTACTCATTACATGAGACAAAACTATGAAACAAACCAATGAAACTCTACAGCGCGAGAAGCGCGCCAAAAAGTCTGCCTATTTAATGATTTGTGCTCCTGTATAGCAACGAATGGTAAACCGTCGAGAAGACTGCTCCTCGGGGTAAAACAGAGTGTCACCGTCACTTATTGTACCCACTATGGCTCCAAAAGAAATTGGAAAATGCGCCGGCTGATTGGGGTACATCGGTCCCCCTATCTGCCTCTGGTACCGGTGATGTCAATATGTTTAAAATGTCATTGAATGAAATGCATGACAGATCAAATGATCTCTCCGAACATAGGTTGCATAATAGCCTGCGGTCAGGATGTTCTTAACCCCTATGGACTTATATTTCAGGTGCATGTGATTAGTTGATTAGAAGGTGAAATCTTAACAAAATAAACACAAAACTTACAACGTAATCAAATGTCTCAGAAGGAATTTGTCTCAGAAATATGAACCCACATACTCTTTCTTCAAAGGTTTCTTCAGACAGAAACAGGTGTGTAGTAGAATGTTGAGGATGCTTTTACACAATATTGGCAAATGCAGGCTGCATTTACCGCTACCTGATACATAAAGGAAACCAAAGCGACAATATTGCGGGCGGAGAGCGCGAAAGAAAATAGGTGTTTGAAGTCTTCAATAGTTCTTGTTCTGTATATTTTATGTCAATGGGAAAAATTGTGAATTAGACTTCATATGGAAAAGCATCATGTTGTCTTGATACAGGTAATAAAAGTTACGGTATCAGTACTTAAGAGTGTGGGGCATAGGCGTAGGAAGCGGGGGGGGGGGGCTGGGGGGCTTTGCATCTGAGGACCCTAAAATACCCAAAAATTTTCCAAAGGGGAGGGGGAGGGGACTCGAAACAAGGTTCAGCCCCCCCCAGCTTTCTACGTCTATGGTGTGGGGGCTGAAAGGGTGTTCGCCCCTTCTCATCTTGAGAGTGGGGGGATCGTCCTCTGTCCCGGCCCCTTTTTTCCTACGCCGATGTCTCAAGGAACGAACGGCTGTCTGAGCTTGGATACTCAAGTGTGCCGAAAACATGCCATGTGTGACAGCTAGGCTAATTCTTCAAATAATGCACACATTTCTACGAATGTTCCTAATAATACCTTCTTGATGTCCCGATAGCTTATGCCGGGAGAAGTACTTCTGGTTTCGGTAAATAGTAAGTTTTGCCAGAATGATTCCGTGAATTATTTTATTGTATTACAGGTAATCATCAGTGTATGAACAGGGACAATTGCAGACGAAGAGAGCCTTTATTTCAGATAAACATGTTTGTAAACAATCCAATGCACAGCAAGTTACTGTAAATCACAAAAGAAAACGAGGTTTAATAGACTCGACTGTCCTGTGGAAAAAACATTGGCTTACAGCCAGATCTGGGTCCCGTATATTCAAAGAAGATGTCAAAGATCGCCCTCTATCAAAACTGCTGGAAAAGGTGGCGCTCTGTGAAAAAGCCGGGGTTCCTCTGTATTTTGGGACATGCAGGTACACAATCTTTCTCCATGAATAAGGGTGGATAGGGGGCTGAACGGTTTAGCCCACCATCATGGTGAGTGAAGGAGACAGGGTCCACTTTCCCTTTTGGAAAACAATTTCTACTTGAGCTTTCTAAGATGCAATTTGATGCTACGTTGTTTAGTTTTTAAAGCACATGATTACATGATTTAAAAAAGTTTGATATTTTATTGAAAAAGTTTGTCATATTTTACAGAGGAGACAAATAAGTTCCAGAAAAGCGGGGAGAGGTGGAAGCATATTTAAACCCTTCACATTTCAGATAAGGGTTCTGAAACTCCAAAACCAGGCTCTCTACGCTTATGTTCATGCTTTTGGAGAGTCATATGCAGATCCACTATGAAGAAACCTGCTGGATATTTTTCGACAGAAAGTTTTTTTTTTAAGTCTGTAATACACCAAGGATAATAAGCACCACGAATATTGCACTTAAGTGGATCATAAGCGACTCGTCACAGAAAAGGTAATCTGCACCCCCCCCCCCCGGAAAAAACTTTGCAAATCATGCTCTATATTCATCAAAAATAGCATATAATAAGATACTACTACGGTATTATGGACGACAGGTTTTCTTCCATATCACAAATGTCATATTTTTTTTCTGTTCGGCCACTGGTCGTATGTTTAATACTGTTTGAGGCATGATGACTTCAAGATATTTTGCCCCCCCCCCCCCCACACACACACACCAAATTACTTACAGCCGCTACTTACAATGGAGGGTCCATTTTCCAAGCATGAAAGACGGAATTGATGCCCTTTATTTGATGGCATTTTTTTAGTTACTTGGCACAAGCCTTAACGTATAAACTGGGATCGGGAATCCGCGGTTTTACACAACGCAACTCCAGCTGACATAGTGTTTGCCGCGAAAGATTTCCAAAAGGGTAGGAGGGTAGATTGGCGCTACTTTGACCCCTCCCCCCACCGACTGCCGTGGCCAAGTGGTTAGAGCATCCGACTTGCAGCCGGAAGGTCTAGGGTTCAAATCCTGGCCGGGTCATACCAAAGACTTTAAAAATGGAACCTACTGCCTTTATGCTTGGTGCTCATCATAAGCAATGGAGTAGGGAAAACAAGCCAGTGAGCCACAACTGGAAAAAAGGCCGTGGTCGTCTCGACTTGAACCAATTGGTTGGAAACTGGGACGTTAAACCTCATCTAACTAACTAACTAACTAACTAACTAACTAACTAACTCTCCTCATTCTAAACTAAAACACTTATACACTTAAGCTTATACAAGCTTACATAAAACACCATAGTGACTGTACAGCTTACCGTTGTCATCGAAATCGGATCGAAAAGATATGAGATAGAGAAAAAGATCAAAATAAAAATACTGAGCTATTCGTCCAATCTAAAGCTGTAATTAGAACATGAGTGACCTTTTGGAAGACCTGGCATGTCGTAACTGGTTTTAACAACCTTTGAATGTAGAACTGGACTAATTGATGGTATTGAATAGGTGCGGACAATGACTATAGTGAACCCATTGCCCTTTATTAATACTGGTTAATTGTCAATGTCCTAACAGAAGTTCATAATTCCCATATATAGCAATATTTTGTATTTAAGCCACATTACATCAACAAACAACTGCGCAAATGGAAAGGGAACTCCTGCTTTCTTGAAGATCTTCTCAGGTTGACATCCTTTGGGCAGGGTGGCAAAGGAAAGGTAGTTCCCGAGAGCCAACCATGGTCGTCAATCATGGGGGGACAGGGAGACACGTCCCCCCACAGTTTGGAAATGCACCGATTGACTTAAGACTTTAACACAGTAAATTTTTGACAGAAGTGGCCATGCCCCCCCCCCCCCACACACACCCACACACATATTCGAGTAAAGATTGACGCCCATGGAGCCAACTATTCTAGGTAGGCGGCTATAGGAGACGCCTCAAAAGGCAAAGATACAGTAGCTTTTAAAAAACTTCAAAACAGCTAGATTACCAATGTAAAAGTCATATCTAAATCGTTCTCCTAATTTAAAGTCCTTTACTTGATCATCCAAAGTTTTACAGCTACATGCATTCTCGTAGCCAGAATTTGGCGCTAGGGTTGAGCCCCCTGTGCCCACACGAATGATTATAAGCCTGAGGTGAAACACATTTATAAGGAAACTAACCATATTTCTCACGACTAAGATTTGACGAGGAACCTTACAAATTTAATGCATCGCAGGCTCGGATTCAAGTGGGGAGCTTTCCCGGCCTCAGCCCCCTTTTTCCCCATATCAACGAAAAAAGATACGCGAAAATTAGCATAATGTTAATCTAGGAGAATATTCAAGGGGGCTTTCAGCCCCCGCCTTTTTCGAAATGTCTGGATCCACGCCTGCATCGCAGAACGCAGAACTTACAATTTTGCAGCACAGTGGAATGTTTTACTTTAATGCCTACATGCATCTTGCCAGTTTACAAGTGTCCCTCTGTAGAGGCCGTAGTCAGGTGTATGTGGTAATGTTTGAAAAACATTCGGTTATGTAATACGTCAAGTTATTATTTACTCTCTAAATTCTAAAAGATCTAGACCAATGACCAATTGAATATGATTGTATATTCACTCCAAGAAACAGAAATTAATCTGATTCGAGTGACAGTTTTCAATTCAAATTCGGATTGGTCACAGAACTAAATCTTCAAATTGGTCTTTCAATCTAACAAATTTAAAAAGTATGTCCGCAGCGTTTGAATTATCATATCGATGCAATGATACAGTATTGTTGTTTGTGCTGATATATTTGTTCATTTTAGCACGTTTAAATAAGTTAACATATAAATGTATCAGAATCACATCCACACAAGGAAGAAGCCGCGTACTTTGAGCGATTTCACGTCTTTCCATATGCCATGGGAGAAATAGCGAACAAGTCGTTGATAAAAACACCCTGCACCATTTCATCGTCTGTTTTATCCGCGACTCGCAAATTTACCGACTTACAACTTTACTTACAAGAACACAGAGGACTTCAGTACAATTACAAAACGATCATCATTAACTTAAAATTTTGATCCGTTCAAGGATAAAATGATTCCTAATCTCAAATTGCAGTCGGGCATAAGCGTAGGGAGCGTGAGACTGGGGGACTAAATCCCTCGACTGGGGGACTAAATCCCCCACTGAAAAGGAAGAAGATCCCATATTTTTCAGCCTTGTAAAATTTATCCAGCATTTTCAATAAAATATTAAAGTTTTGGACATACTTTTTCAAACATGCACAAAATGTAGCTTCGAATTACATCTATATGTCAAGTATTCAAATTTTTTTCCAAAGGATTTGGTGTGGCCGTCCTGTTAGGCCTCCGTGTAAGGAGGGCAGTATGAAACTTTCAGCCTCATACGCATACGAAGTTTTGTTCGTAGTCTCCAAATCAATATTCGTAAGAATTTACATTCCTGTTTTCCAACCACCTCTTATGGACTGACGGTAAATTCGTAAAGGCCTGGTAATTATTTGCATTTATTCACATTAATGGCAAACGTTGTTAATATCAGTGATACATGGTTATGTTTCGTGCGTCATTTGTATATGGAAGAAAATTCAATACTATGTGTAAAGGAACGAATAATTACCGAACAACCGTTCATAATATCGTTACATTGTCTGTGGACTTGGTTTTAACGTTGACGCAGTCTCACAAAGAGATACTTTAGTTCCTTCGATGACTTTGCAGCTGCTATAGTGAAATATTGAAAACACTTCAAGATAAAAGTTGTAAAACATTACGTTTATACGTCTGATATGACCAGTATACCACTTTTTTATTCATTTGGAGTACTTTGTTTCTCAAGAGGGTGGAATTGTAAATAACTTATCGCAAGCTCCTTGTAGTTATAAATTATCAGATTACTAGGAACTTAATTGTCTTTAAAAGCTGATGATCAAACTGTATGGATTATTAAAGTTAATTATTTAAGTTTAAGATTAAACTATCTTATTAATATATCATATTTTATAGACGGTTATAACTACTTATAAGGTCCTTAGGACCTTCCTGTTATCACTTTCTACTGACAAAATTCGACGGTTTGGGCTTTACGTGAACATTAGTTCACATCAGCATTTCCTCAAGTACTAGGCAAGTCGTGGCTACACGCCTTTCGTTCTTGTCGATTCATTCTGATCTAAGGTATGTCCACCCAAGTGCATTGCAAAGAATTAAAACCCTTGGTACAAATGCCCCAGTGCCGGTGTGGAGATGTCGTGGATGACCAGGATGGGAATATTTCCTGTTTTATGAAAGTGTTATCGTGGACTCTAGCTCTCAAAGAATGGTCTCCGTCGACTGCTGAAGGATGTCAACTCCATCCAAGTCACAGTATACGTGCTGGTAAGTGATTAGAACCTTTTAAACCTTAAGCAAAAAACGAGAAGCAACCCATCAAGAAAGACTATATACATCTGCACATAGTATATGAGTATAGTTCGCTCAGGATGTCACCGCAAACACAACAGATCAGTTTGAGCAGGGAACTGTTAGGAAGGAGACACAGCGTTCTATAGTCCCTTTGAAGCAATATTCGTTTCCGATGATAATCTTGCTTTTCTTCTCAACTATTCCTATCACAATTACCAGGGTCAACTAGCATTTAGTGACCTATTGTTATCATTACAATGAATAGATCTACTCCTCACATTGAACAGCTTTCCGTTGCCAGTCGTCACACAAACATATTAAAGTTTATACTTTTGTCGTTGTTGGTCGCAATAACGGTCATTTCTGTTAACTTTATTGAAATCTTTCCACGCAACTTAGGGAATTTGCCAAAATTGGGTAAAATTATTTAGGCTTGAACAATACTTATGCATCCAATTCGTAGGGACACATAGGAAGTACAATATTTAAACCTTCATGGACAGTCATTTAGATAAAAAAAACTTGAATAGAGCTTGACCTCCATCGGTAACAAACCTCAAATCAAAGCATGTTTTAACAAAGGCAATTGTTTCAGGATTATTTGGGTGTGAAAGGGGCAGATAATCATCAGAAAGGGAAAGTCAACAGGGATAAACAATGGGAACAAAGAGACCTGTCAATTCGATTTATTTCCATTCGTCCCTACGAAGTGGATGCGTCGTCTGCTCTAAGTATCGTTCAAGCCTAAATAATTTTACCCAATTTTGGCAAATTCCCTAATCACTTAGAAACAAACTCGAAATGTAAGCTGCGTGGAAAGATTTCAATAAAGTTAACAGAAATGACAGGTATTGCGACTAACAACGACAAAAGTGTAAAACTTCATGTTTGTGTGACGACTGGCAACGAAAAGTTAACTGTTCAATGTGAGGAGTAGACCTATTCATTGTGATGATAACAATAGGTCACTAAATGTTAGTTGACCTTGGTAATTGTGATAGGGATTTTGAGAAGAAAAGCAAGATTACCATCGGAAACGAACATTGCTTCAAAGGGACTATAGAATGTTGTGTCTCCTTCCTAACACCTCCCTGCCGGCTCTATAACAGTTCCCTAATTTCAGTAATACTTCATTTTCCTGAGACTCAAACTCAACTCACACAGTTATTACAATCAATGCATCTACTTTCTTGTAAACATATCTACGTATGAGGTTTCGGATTCAAGTAAAGGAATGTTTGACAAACTGAAAAGTTAACAAGCTCCCTTAGAGAGCGGTTGGATACTTCCCTCATTACCATCACCATCAGACGAAAAGCCACAATTTTGTCAAGAGAACGACTTCATAGTAGAAATAACCCGCGGGATCGCGAAACACCCATCCCCTCACCCTTGTGTTTACGAATGTGGGTACTAGAGTGATGCATATAACCTTCTTCAAATGACACTGGAAAGGGGCCAAACGGACTAAAAAAATTATCATATGACATTTTTTGTTATATCCTCTAACTGACTACCAGTAGTAGACGAAATTCATGATGCAGCAAGCTAGTTTGAGGTGAGGATATAAGGGTTCCTGGGGGATGATGGAATGGGGGTTCCTATAGCTTTGAAACAATAATTTCACTCAACTTGTCATGTAAAAAGTAACAATATAACAACCATCAGTATGTGTACGCGCGAGAAATTTCGACATTTTTAAGCTATTTTGTAATGTTTACCATCATTCTATACACAATGGTTGCCGTGTCCATCTACAGATCACAGTATTAATATGAGTCATGAAAAGTCCATTCCTTGCCCCCCCCCCCTTATCGCCTGAGCGTCTGCCCCAATAGTAGTAGAAGAATATAGTTGCAGTTAAAGGGCAAGAGCAGTCGCCCCAAACTTATTTTGAAGCAACAGCTAAATCTCACAATTTTCTTCTTATTTCTCTTTAAAGTATCTTTCATAATATTTTAGGACTTCAATATTTCATATTCAAGGTAAACCAATCAGTTACTTCTAGTAAATTTCACATTTGAGGAGAAAAAATATTGTCACATGTCTCTAAAGAGCCAATCATATGAAACAGGACAGTCTACTACACTACTTCAAGTTGGGGTGACTGCATTTCCCCTTTAAAGAAGTTATTTTTAAGAATCGTCACGATCATAAGTTTCCCCAGTTTGAAGTGATGTATTTAACATGATCCTTGAGGATGCCAGAAATCCGTGAACTTTACACACTTGTTGTTTAAGTGTTCCAATGGTATGACACGACGTGTCTTCTTTCAAAGTTACCTTTTATATTTTATACATAACTGTACAGTAGTAAGTTTATTGCATGTGTTTTAATATATACCCTCTACCTGACTTTTGACAGGAAGGTCATCCAGACGCAGGACTCGGGCCTTGTTCTTAACTTCTTTGATATTCTTGATACTTCTGACACTAGGATCATTTCATACCGCTGTTTGGTACACCCTTTGCTTTAACGACAATCATCTGAGCTCCTTCTTGCTATTTTACTGGCCCGTTGTAATGTCAGCACAGATAGTTTGCGCAACGGCAGCAATTAAAAAGTGTTTCTACGGTTTACCACCTGCTACAAAAATATCTTGGATGAACATCTTCAGCGAATCGCATTTCTTTATTAAACTGTATCATCTTAATTTTGGTCGTCTTCCCGGACTAGCTGTTTTCGTGTTCTGTTACGTATTTGCTTTATTTAACTCTTTGTTGGAGATATGCTACTTTAGTCGACTGGATTCCTCATGTCACACCTGGCCTAGGTGCATTTGTCTTATTTCTCACATCTTAAATTTGTTCTTTTACTCTTCGTTCTGCTACTTCTTGTACCTTCATCGAGTTATTCTAAAAAGAGAGAGGAAACGTACTTTATCGTACGTAAGCGAACACATAAGAGACCTCAAAGCCTGTATGGAAAGTGTTCGGGGATTTTACCGGAACTATTACCAACTTCGGAAACTTTTACTTCCATGGATAAATGTCGTACTATTCAGTACAGCCTACGGTGTAGCTGTTTTCTTCGCACCATCGGATGAACAAGTGGATTCGACAGTTATACAAAATGTTACTAGAGAGATATCTTCACACTGGTTAACATATCTGAATTACACTTGCAACATTTCGTGCGAGATAGAAAACAACGAAATGGATAACTCAAAATTCGCCTTCTTTTTTGACTGTAAAGTGCTTTCCGAAAAAATAATGTTGGTTGCCTTGGCATTAATCGCTGTAGGAGGTATGGACATAAAATATGAGTGGGAATGCTTTAAAATGAAACTCAATTTAATGTACCCCGCAGATGAATTTCGAGGCTTACAACCACTTTTGAAATTTTTAACCGAAGTCCATCCTAACACGGCTAGAGAGACGATAACTACGTTTTTGATACCTTTCTTAGGAATAGCATGTGGCATTTTTAGTTCTCCATGGTCATAGAATTACCCATACCACCATTTATGCTTCACGGACGTATGAAAATATCAGTTAAGTGGCTGAACTTATTTTCATTCATATCGACGAACCTCCAGTAGTCTCCAAAACACCTACCCACCTTGGTATATTGTTTTACGCATGAGTAATGTTAGCTAGAAATAGCTCTGAAGCAAGAAAATAATTAAGAAATAAGGAGTGTTTCATCTATATTGAATAACTGGTCCTCCACGTTCTATCTACTTTGTAAGATATAATCCACTACTGGAATACCCTGGTTAAATTTAGACACTATCGTGATCACAGGTTATCCACAGTGGTGTAATTTTATAAACCGGTGCAGTTGTCGCAGCAGCTCGAGAAACCGGTCTTTATTGCTCCACGTGAAAGGTATCAATAAAACATACCCAGCACTGGAGCAGACTATAATTGGTCACTGGAGGGCCATGGGTGAAAAAGTGGCGGGACAACTTCTCGGGAAATTTGCCCAAGGACAACTCCAGTGGACGACTTCTCTCTCTGACCTGGACAATTCCTTACCTAAACAATTCCAACTAGGGAAATTCCCTACCAGTACAATTACCGCTCAAGCAGCTCCCCCAACCCCACCCCCAACACTATAGTCCTGGCTATTATGCAACAAAAGGGCTAATTGCAATTTGTCACAATTTTTCGCCCCACTGAGTGTGGTCCTCATTACACAAAGTACTGGATCCGGGTTGGGGACAGTGCTAGTAAAATTCGTAGCAGTAATTTCGGAGGAATCCATTGGACTTTCCTGCACGGTCATTCAGAGTTTAAAACACTGTCCTTGTTATTTAAATATTCAAACAAAGGAGACGAGTATACCTGTGAGCCTGCGTACATCTTTTTGAAAGCTCCATTACTCACAGCAAGTCAGCCTTAGAGGTTGATACATGGGGCCCGTTAAGTAGTACGTGGAAGCAAGATTATTTTATCCGCCATGATTTAAGTCATTGCTTTAACAGTCTTGTGATAGTGCCAGACTTGACGACAAATACGTCATCAGGTGTTCCGTAAATGGGCCCTTTGGACATCTGTATGACAACATTAGCACTGCAACTTTCTATTGCAGTACACAATGTAATAGAGGTGACTGTGGGGTATGTACCTGTTCGAAGTGCAATTCTGAGGTACTCACGCACAGCAGTGATAATAAACGTGTGCAGTGTACTTCTGTAGCCTACTACTTAATACTGAATGTAGGAAAATATTATAAGCATCCCCGTCCAACGTGGAGTCAAACCTGTTCATATTTAAACTCTTAAACCTTGTTCAAGTTCTTCAAGAAAGTTCATAGAATAGAAAATATCTATAAACTTTAACTAACCAGGATTAAGAGATATAAAATTCATAATGATGGAATTAGGTGACTTCATTTTCAGAAAAAAGGTTCCCACAAACGAAATTCACTGTTTTGTAGCCGGGGTGGAGCCAGGATTTGCCCGATGGGGGAGGAGGCAAGCTCTCCCAGGGGGACAGCAACCCGCGAGCCGGGAGAGTTGGAAGAATAACAAACGGAAAATTTCGGTACGCGAAGGGCACTAAAAAGTTTGTGGTTATATAAAGAAAATTTTAGAAATTTAGGTTTTATTTATCGTAAACAATGTTGGCTTTCATTGGAGAAAATTTGGGAGTTTTGTTGACGAAAATTTGAAAACTGGTGGAGGGGGGTTTCATGGAAGAATCTATTCTCCATGAGAGCAAAATCAAGTAAACTGCAGCGGCGACTGGTCCCCGTAGAGAATTATTTAAGACCAAATTGGAAAATTTCCCCGACAAGGGGGACTCTTGCCCTTCCCCACCTGGCGCCGCCCTGCTTTGTAGCTCTTGAGTAATTAGCTCACCTACATTTTGGAAAGAGATAACATTCACAACTCTTATAATGGGAAGTATTTAAGGGACGAAAAGGTATAGCAAGTTTATTGGAGAAACTGAATTCCTTAAAGGAAAATGTAGTCACCCAAATTTAAATTGCTGTACCCCGGTACCCTAATTCATGAACGGCTCTTTCTAATCACGTGACAAAATTTTTATAACTAAATTGTTAAATGCATGCAGTGTAGCTCCTTAGTTTACCTTTATTATGCAAATATGTTCAGGAATATCATGAATAGTACCTAGAGTGATGTGAGAGATTTGTTAAATTTAGCTGTTTTAAACTTAATGGGGGCAACTGCATTTCCCTTTAATAACGAAGTTTTACTCCGTCTTTGTTATGATAATACAATGTCAATACATTATTTCCCTTTCTGTCTTTAACTTGCGAGCGGTAACTTCTTTTAGGAGTAGATTCAGGTTTTCGGTTACGTGGGCGATACACATGACTTTTAAACAACTTGCCCACTTACTCTCGAAGCCCCATCCATACCAGAAGTGAAATTTAGCCAAATACTCTTGCTGACGTCAAGGCGGGTAAGTGAAACGACCAATTAAATCACGTCCCCTTCTGCAGAATTAAAGTGACTACATTTTTTATTACTTGGCCCAGCTATTTTTATGTCATAAGGCCCAGTCCTGTGGGTTTTTATTACTCCTTGTACTATACTATGCAGTGAGATGTACTGGTATAAAACAGAGTGTTTAAAAAGATAGAGTGGTTAAAGGAGGGATCTGCCACTCCGAGTGGCAGGTTCTTGGGTAAAGTTAACCAAGTCGTGGTCATAGATTAGTCAACCATTTCCTGGTTAAAGTAATAAAGGGAGGCTGTTAAAATTTTATGACTGGAAAATGTTAATGTTTGACCAGATTTCTTTAAGCGGTCAACTCAATAAGGAAACTATTAATTTTGACCAGGACTTCTGGTTATTCTAACTAGAAAATGTTTGATTAATTTGCGACCAGAATGCTGGTAAAATTTAACTAGGGTGTTTTTAGAACATATATCCTATTCTAGGTTGTAAATGAGCCTCCCTATGACTATATCAGAAAGTATCTTTCTGACCAAACTATAGGGGTATGGACAAAAAATAAAGCAAATATCTCAAAAGAACGAATAGCTGATCGACTGATATGTAAGGGCGCCGAAAATATGGAAATTAAAATTGTGACAAATAATTCTTCAAATCACGCATACAACGTTACTCATAATCCTTTGTTAATGCCCTGATTTCCGATTTTGGAGTTCTTCTAGTTGCGATAAGTAGTTTTTGCCAGCAGAATAATTCCGTTACAACAATTGGTAACAATCAGTGTATGAACATTGAACAGGGACAATTGGAGACGAAGAGGGCCAGAATTTCGCATATACAATGTTTGCATGCAATCTAGTTTACGGTCACAAACTTATTGTAATTTACGAAAGAAAAAAGGGGATATCATAGAACGTCGTGTGGAAAGAAAACTAGCTTACCGCCAGATGGAACGGTGTTAGAGGTGGCGCTCTGTAAAAACGCAGAATTACACTATTTTGGGCAGTTACACGTCATTATATCTTTCTTCAAGAATATAGGGTGGGGCGCTGAACAGCTTAGCCCGCCGTCATGGGTAGTGGTCTAGAAAAAGTTTGACATAGACCTATTTCACTGAAGAAAAAAATAAGTGGGTCTAGAGCAGCTGGACGGGGAGAGGAGATGGAAGCGTACTACCTCAGCCAGACGTTGCCCTTGGACCCTACCAATCGCTACATAGAGGGCCCAGAGTCCCACCTGTGTGGGTCCTGCTACATTCGGCACTGATCATAAACCCATATAAATGTAGGTATGTCTGGCCGTTTGTTTGGTCGTTTGGGAACCCAAGAGGTGACGCCCCTTGCCCCCTCCCGAAGGCTACAGCTCTGATGATTTGTTTCGTGAGTATTTTTTTGTTAGGAAAGAAAATTCAATACTATTAGTAAAGAGACGAATAATTAACCATCAAAAGTTCATAATGTCATTGTATTTGTTACAGCTAGGAACAATACACAAAACCGAAACGGCGAAAAGATGCAGAATGAGAATGAGATTAAGATTCCAAACTGACTATTATTTAACCTCATTTCCCTTAGTTTCTACGAAATACACTACAATTTTCACTTAGTAGGCCTATGTTTACAATACTTAATCCATAACTTTATCTCTAGTCTTCGCTCGGTAGAGGCACTCGTACCAGGATGGTGTTGACTACTCCGAAGACCGTGATATGTCTATGCAATGATAGTGAAGGTTCGGCTAGTGGTCGTCGTACCCGATAACGACTATAGGCTAGGCTAGCTAGTCCACACAGTTCAGTACTCGGCTACAGCAACGGGCGAAGCATAAACGTCTGTTACAGGTAAAAGTGCAGCGTACAGATGGGCTATCACCCTCCTCTAGAATACTACAAGGTTTGTCGATCCGTCGGCTGGTGTTTACTCGGTTAAGTTATATAATATCTCTCGAGCAAGCTATCTCTCAGTTGGTTTGTCTGCCTCTAGATTTGTTGCTTTGGAAAAGTTCTTGTTTGCTGAGCACTGTGTAACGAGAACATTCATTCCACGAATGACGTGGAAGTTTCGAAAATAGTCGAGAATACGTCTAAGTAGTCAACACAATGTGTCCTGCCGTAATGTTCCTTTTATAGACATGATGTTATGTCCCTTTACTACACGCCATCTAGAAATTACGGGAACACCCCAATTGGTAAAATGGGTTGTAGGACCAGAGTTAGTCTTGTTCAAGACTCTAGCTCATCTACGTCCTCCACATATCGGCTGTGAAGCATACGTACTAGTGCGCCCTCCACTGCTCTACTGTTGAACTCTGTTAGTTGTGGACATAACGTTTGAGCAGCATACAGTTCAGATGACACAGACCCTCATTTTGTGCGAATGGAAGATAGAAGATAGGTAGAAAGTAACTAACATCTTGGGACAAGACTGGATCAGAGTTCAAACCTCTGCTACCGTCGTGACCTTCTGGCTGTCCTAGTTAGTGCCTCGTAACACATTGTCTGTGGAGTTGGTTTTAACGTTGACGTAGAATCACATAGGTCACTGAAAAGGGGAGACACTTTAGTTCCTTCGATGACTCTGCAGCTGCTACAGTGAAATATTTATAGCACTTCAATATAAGAGTTGTAAAATATTTACTTTTTCACGTCTGATATGAACAATATACTGTTTGTTATTCCTTTTGTTGTACTCCGTTTCTCAAGAGGGTAGCATTGTTAGTAACTTATCGCAAGTTCCTAGTTGCTAATTTATCAGTTTGTTACGAAGTTTGTCTGTAAAGCTGATGATAAACTAACCAAGTGGATTAATAAAGTTAATGATTAAATCTCCTAAACTTGCCAGTCTATTTACAATGCTTTGTTGTCGGTTATAAAAGTCTTAGAAACATCCTGTTACTACTTTCTACTAATAAATTTCGACGTTTTGAATTGTACGTGAATATTAGTTTTATTTTCGCAAGTATTAGATAAGACCTACGCGCCTGCTGTCGTCCGTGTCGAGTCATTCTGGAATTTAAGCAATGCCCAGCCTCGTGCATTGTAAAGAATTAAAACCCTTGGTACATATGCCCCAGTCCCGGTGTGGAGATGTTGTTATGGATGACCAGGATGGGAATACTTCCTGTTTTATGAAAGTGTTATCATGGAGTCTAGCTCTCAAAGAATGGTCTCCATCGACTGCTGAAGGATGTCAACTTCATCCAAGTCACAGTATACGTGCTGGTAAGTGATTAGAACCTTTTAAACCTTAAGCACAAAATGAGAAGTAACCCATCAAGAAAGGGTATATACACAGTAGTATATCGAGTATTGTTCGCTCAGGATGTCACCGCAAACACAACAGAACAGTTTGAATAATACTCACTTCAGTTCCTGAGTCAAACTCGCAGTGATATTAAAATCATTGCCTCCATACTTTCTTGTAGACCTATATAAATTCTAGTCGGAAAGTATGGTTCCTATGCAACCCAATAAAGTATTTTTCTAACTTACATTTTTGTAATCCTCAAAGTATTTAGTTAAAGGATTTTGATGTTCCCAAGACGATTTCGTTTCCCATAGGTATCATTTGACGCCATTTTAGTGGCCATCTTGTATTTTCGACGAATATCGATTAACCGGTATAACTTTTAAAATTAACGTAGTACAAAGAAAAGTGACCCACTTTTAGGGGTCTTTTTGGCATGAGAATTTATTTAGATGACAGTTTTAACCATTGACGGAAAATAAATTCTTTAAAAGTAGAGAAAAGTGATTAAAATGTATGAATCCTAATTCAGTTACAAAAATGCAGTTTTACGTCATACCAACGGTCGGTGGATGGAAGACACACCTTGGATATCTTTATTATTTAATAAATCTCTATCTTTTAGATGTCTGGTGTCCATTTTATTGAAGAATCTAACAAGTTTAAGAGCAAGACTAAGAAATTTATCGGGGTGGCTGTTCGTCTTTTGGGATCAGTGGCGCCGGCACAGGGGGGGGGGGGGACTGGGTCAATCGATTTCAGAATTTTTTTTTTTGGAAAAGTTTAAAATGATCCCAAAAGGCGTTTAAGCTATAGATTTCTGTAGGGGGTAGGGTGAGGTGTGCTTTCGACCGAGTGATGGATGTATTGTAACCATTTTCTATCACAAATGGTTCTCAAACTATCAGAATTCTCCCAAATCCTTCCCAAAATATCAAAATTTCCGCGCGCTCCGCTCGCTTCAAATCTTGCCTCAATATTGTCCTTATTATCAATAATTTCTGGTCGCATATCCCGCAGAAGCACAGCAACAAAAGTTGAAAGCTGTTTATGAATTCTC
Source organism: Holothuria leucospilota (assembly GCA_029531755.1). Lineage (NCBI taxonomy): Eukaryota > Metazoa > Echinodermata > Holothuroidea > Aspidochirotida > Holothuriidae > Holothuria > Holothuria leucospilota. The sequence goes on along the minus strand of CM055969.1, from coordinate 17,381,647 downwards.
AGGTGAAAGACTGGCAATTCCCCAACAAACCTATTTGCCAATCACAAGTTTGTGATTGGCAAATAGGTTTGTTGGGGAATTGAAAGTGTCTCGATGCAGAGTATGAATGCAGGTTTTGTTATGGTTATCTTATTTAATGAAAAATTTCGGGGCACTTCGCGCGCATTCGCCACGGTTTTCACCCCATCTCATGACCATTATTAAGGTAATAATACATGCAACTATTCTGATCACAACACTTATCCGAAAAACAGATGTACATCTCCAACCTCTGTAGGGGCCTATGGGATCTTTCAATCTAACTTGTAGCATGACGTGGAATGTTGAAAGTACGTATCTGTTGTTATACATTTTTCAAAAAAATTTTACCGAGCGCTTCGCGCGCAGCCATTACCGGTATAGACGGAGATTGTTTATACACTTACGACGAAAAAAAAAATTCTGCAACGCGCTTTTTAGTCCTTTAACCCTTTTTATTTACCTATCAGGGAGGTCTACTATCACCTCCCTGCACTAATACTCTCCCTCCCACTCGCCATTGCTGGACGCTGTTCGTCTGGATTTTCGTTCAAACTTAGTAAAACTACGATAGTTGTAAAGTGCTCGGCATCATGCTGTGTAGTATCATTTGGATGTCAGGTAATAATCATCATATCATTGCCCCATTTTATATAATTAATTCGGAGCTTCCATGAGGCATTATACCGGTGTCTGCCAGCCTTAGATGCCCTTTTATAATGCATAATGAAGCAAAGGAAAATTTTCGTAATAGTCCAAGAATGTTTCTGTGGACTCCACGCACGTATTTAAAAACTTCCCCGAATAGAAGGCATTAAAGTAGCCAAAAGGGGGCTTCAGGAGGTTTGTTGACAACATAGCCTTCTCTAAGACAACTTACCCTCCTCTTTTACCTAACCAAAAATTGGAATTCACTAAATTATGGATATTTTCCAGCCATATATGATCAGTTCCAAAAAATATCCCAAAGGTTGCACCATTTTGCATCTAAGCAACCTGAAATCAACAAAAATTTCTCGAAGGGGAGGGGAAGCTCCCTCCCCTTAGATCCCTCCCAAGGACGGCGCATTTATTTAGTGACAAAAGAATTACACACTTCTGTATAGAATCGCAGGGACGCACAGAAAAAAGGTACAATTTACCCAGACTTTGATGGGGGAACTGAGGTGGCATTACGACGTCATCTGTTCTGTCCACCATGTCACCAAATCCTGGCGGCGCCACTATCTGGGATTACATTCTTAGTTGAAACCCATTGATTCTTCCTGACGAATCTGGAAAATTACCCCGACCGGAGCCCGCCTTTTCCAACGGGGACAATGGCACCTGTCCTCACCTGTGGCCACCACTGCCTCATTTTTCACCTCTACTAATGCTTCGATGCCACCATGAAGTTAAAGTTGCTATGGCGAAGAGTTACATCGACGGTTTGCAATGCCAATGAACCACTTATATTCGGTGCATACAAGGCAAGAAGAATGGTCTATTACCATTACACGGGTGAGGTCGTGACTGAGTAAACTGGGGGCCAAGAAAATCTTGGACGGCATTGTTACTTTGGCCTAGGACCATACCCGAGTTGGAAGAAGACATTTGACCAGTACCGAGTCCCCGAATACATCAGCTGGGCCCACTGTTCACTACAGAAGGCATGACTAGTATAACAGAATTCAGCACAAGCCCTTGGTTGGGCAGCCAAAATACTAGCTCAGTAGGCAGATATAGCTTACATGGGTTTCCCCACTTTATATACAGTGCGTTAAGGATTGAAAAAAACTTTTGAGACACTGTCAGTGCCCTGTGTATGCCTTTTAATGCCATGTGCATTACCCTGACACATCATCTGGGACCCATCCTAGCCATCGTGGGCCTTATGCAGCTCTAAAAGCGCCTTTTCTGTGTCGTTTATAGCTGTCCAAGTGTTGATGTATAGCTCCTTTTGTCCCTCAAAGCCCTATCAAGGTATCCTTTATTACCGTGGGACTATGCGTGTATCTTGTCGTAACGTTTCCAAAACGAAGGGCCAAGAACAGTTGCACGTTGCCACCAGTCGTGGACATTTGTGAGGATAAATAGCCCGTCAAGGAACAGTTACGGTGTGAAAACGTGAAATTCAATGGTAAAGTCTTTAGAAAGGAGAGATATATCCTCCTCATCTTCAGGAATTTCCGCCTATGTGCATCTCACACACTGTGGTGTGAAGAAGGTTCTTTTTAGTCTGAACATGGAGACGGCTGTGAAAGATTTGACTAGGACTTTGACTTGAAAATGGCGGTCATGATAGTGAATCAGCTTAAATGTAACTGAAATTATGATGAAGTCGTTTTTAGAACTGCTCTCGATTTACTTGAGATGTATCACACAAATATTAGATATGTAAAAACTAAAAATTTGGAATTTTTAGTCGCTTGTTTGTAATGGTGATGTGGAGTTATGAGTAATACTAATGTGAAAAGGTGTCTGGTCACGATTTTTTGAGAAACCCGGATGGAATCGTTAATTAATCACTCATAAAAAGTTTATTTGTACGTAGGGTATGGGAATCGTCTTAGTTTGACCATTTGTCATTAGTTCGTTAAGAAAACTTGGCAGTTTTGGTAAAATTTAGTCAAATTCACGAACCAACTCAAAGTGCCTCTTTAGTTATTGTTATTATTTAGATAGATTATTCCAAAGCTCCTGTTTGGTGACAGATTGCAGACCTCTTACGATTCCATATAATTTGTACCTTTATTTTGAGTACCTCATGTCAGAAAAATACCTCCAACTGCCTCGTTTAAAAATTCTCTTCCCCCATTCTCGGGGGCACAACCCCAGAGTCTCAGTTTCTCGGCCATCTTGACAGATGGATGCTCATTTAGCATATCACAAAAGTATGAAAAATTAAACTGTACCTTAATGAGAGGTCACATAAGATTGTTTCTTTGTGTATTTTTTATTTACCAGATGACAGGGTATCGTATCTAACAGCCTGTTACATTGCAACGTTTACCTGGGTTAATATTCCAGATACCTTGCATTGGTCATTTTCGTGGACACGTGATCTTTACTTGCTGTCTTGCGTACATTCCTAAGTTACAATAGTCCTACAACATAATTAGGAAGAACTCTATATGGAATAAATCTTTACTGTGCATGTGTTAATTCCAAATATGATATCTAAGGTTTAAATTTTCTCATTTTTGATTCCTTGCAGAAGGCGAAAGGAATTTATGCAAACCCACGAGTTGGTGTGTGAATGTGTGTTTGTAACGCTTGGCTTGTAAACACAATATCTCAAGATAGCAAGAATACATACTTCTCATACTTTGAATACAGGATTATCATATTGAGGGGAAGATCCCCATTGTTTTTGGTGGAGGTCAAAGGCCATGTGAGGTCAACAGAGGTCAAAACCGAAAACCTTGTAAACACGGTATCTCACGGTAGCAACCATGGATGCTTCTCATACATGTAGATGCAATATAGTCAGAAGATGGACCCTACTGGTTTGGTAGAGAGGTCAAAGTTTATCTGAGGTCACTTGAGGTGAAAATACAAAATTCTGAAAAACTGCTTGTAAACACTATATCTCAAGATAGCTAGGTACACTCTAAAAACGTCCGGATAAAATTTCATCCCAGTCCGGGTCGGAGGGGCACCTTTTCGAATCCGGATCAATAATTTAATCAGATATGGCTCAAAAATGATTTGGGTAGGTGCCCCTCCGATCCGGATTAGGGTCAAATTTTATGCGGACATTATTAGAGTGTAGACAATTTTCATATAACTATCATATTGAGAGAAAGAACCCTTTTGTTTCAGTAGAGGTCAAGGGTGATTTAAGGTCATCAGAGGTCAAAACCGAAAACCTTGAAAAACACGATATTTCAAGACAGGAATGATGGATACTTTTCATACTTAGTGTAAAGATGCTTTACTTTAAGAAAGGGGAAACCTTATTTGTTTGTTTGAGCCTCGTAGACTAAATAGACAATGGGCGGTACCCCCAAACTGTGTCAGGCGTTTCGTGACCAACGAAAAGATAGGGCTGAATTTTTTCTACCGTTCCAAAGATAAAACTATAAGAGAACAACATTTATATTTTCACAAGCATAAGTCCTTTACTGTTACAGTAATATTTCGAATTTGAATTACCTAATTATGAAGGATGCTGTGGCTACAGCATGATTAGAAGTACCATGCGTTTAACGTCTTCTTTGATGAGTACTCCGTTCTCACAAAGACGGCCCTGGTTCGAATCCTTCTAAGACACGATATTTTTCCCCTTTTTGTTATTTAATTTTTTGTGGGGTTCAAAGGTCTATGAGGTCAGCACAGGTCAAGTTGTGAAAACATTGTAAAACATGACATACGGTAGCCAAGAAGTATAAATTTGCCGAAGGATGAATCTCAGTGCAACAAAGCACCTCCTTTCGCAAGGAATCACTTAGCCTTTCGGCTTTCTGTTTTAGGAAGTAAAGCCGCGGTCACACTACCACGAATTCGGATCGGATTCCGATCCGATTTTTGTGAGTTTTTATTAAAATCTTCTCCATTTCGGGTCGGAAAGAACCCAAAATTTGCCAACCTGTCTGCCTGTGTAATTATATGATTTTTTTTTTCGCAGGACTACGAAAATTAAATTTATACGAATTATTTCGTGACGTAACATCCACAGATAGCTTTTATGGGACTACGTGTGTCCGGTAAAAGCTGTCTGTCGGTGTGACGTCACGAAAAAATCAGTTAACATTTCATTTTCATAGACCTCTGATGCAAATCATGTATTTACAATTTGGCAAATTTTGGTCTCTTTCTGACCCGAACTGGAGAAGATTTTAATGAAAGCTCACAAAAATCGGATCGGAATCCGATCCGAATTCGTTGTAGTGTGACCGCTGCTTAATGGGGAGGTGGATTCCCACGTTGCGATCCTTCGACAATGTCAAGTTCGGGCTAAGCAAAGTCATCCCCTATCAGTAATGTTTTAATCTGGAAGATACATATACAGTATGTACCTTTTCAAAATGTAATATTGTGCTGCTGAACTGTAAAAGGTGGATGTTTCATAATATAATGCCAAAATTCAAACTTATAAATATGCTGAATGCTTATCAAATTGTCAGGTTAACACAGATTGCCGTTTTCGTCTGTTTTTTTTTTCCTCGGCAAATTTAGCATAGGTCGACTTCATATTTGACACCGGTCCTTCCAAAAAATTTCTTTGAACTTTAGTGACCTATGGTTGTGTAAAGACATGTAGTAACGCTGTTTCCGGTAACAATGTGACAAATTAACTTATCTAATACTGCTCAGGCTCAAAATTACTTTACAAATAGTCATAGTCTCGACTTGGGGCAAAGGTGATATTTTGTGACGTTTCGACCGCTTTTAGCCTCATTACTCACGTGATCACTGTTATTTGAAAGAACACGCTTTAACCAATACTTTAAGTGGTAGGCTGTTTTGAAATTATATTTGCCAAATATTGGACCTTTTTAAGGGGTTACTTCTATCCCAGTGATCCTCAAACTTTTCGAGGGTGAGGATAAAATACATAGGCTGGGCTGAGGTCGAAGGCTGCAGGGGAGAATCTCAGGCCTGGAGAGAGGACACTCACTCGCAGGGACAAAATGCATACTTATGAGGTTCCAAAGGTGTATCTACGGCAAAGGGTAGCAGAGGTACGAATTTTCATAGGGAGCGGTTCCTTAAGAAAACCGCACTTTTACATTGGCTTACAGGATCAACCCGACTTCAGCCCCTGGGGTCAGTAAATTTGGCTTCTCAGACGACTAAGATTGAAGGAAATATCTCTCTCAGTAAACCGCAAATTTGCTCTTACAATCAGTGTTGGAGCCAGGATTTGCCAAATAGGGGACCAAGCCCCAGACGAGGCGGCAATAGTTAGCCCCGACATGAACGCGACGGGGTTGCCGAAGAGATGGCGTACGAGAAATTTTAGCGCTCGAGGGCATCCTGAAAAGTTTGGGGTTTCTAATGAAGGAAATTTAAAAATTTAAGGGTTTTATTTTTAAAAAATGGCCCTCTTTAGGAGCAAAACTAAGAAATTCTTTGAGGGGGATAACATACTTTATCGTACACATAAAGGCTCTTCGACGAAAACGGAATTTTTGTCACTACAAACACGCTCTCCGCACTGCACTATATAAATGCCACCGGTTACAAAACATGATTGTCAACAAGGTAGTACACAAACAAAATTCTTGTTCTTGGCTAGATACAGAACAAAAAATATGCCGGACAGCCTTCTACGTATGCAGCTAGTACCAATTTGGAAGAGCAAAATAGGACGACGTCAAGTCGTAACTACAAACTACATATTTTAATTTAAATATCAGCATAGATTATTTGGCCTTTTTCCAGCTTTGCTACTTTTCTTCTTATCGAAGATGATTTTTTCAAAACGTTAAACCACCCTTCTATCGTCCATCGACCTTTGAAATGGTAAGCAATCATATTTTGTATGGAACTGAATGACAATTTCTCACATTTTAATCTTTTTCCCCTACTTTAACGAGTTTATATTCCTTCCTTGATTAAAGCAGTGATCTAAATGAATTTTCATGCTAAAATAAGTCGGTAAAGTGAGGTCACTTTTCTTTGTACGACGTTTATTTCAAAAGTTATACCGGTAATCCATATTCGTCGAAAATCCAAGATGGTGATCAAAATGGGTCCTAAAAATCCCTTGGGACACGAAATCGGCTTGAGAACATCGAAATCATTTAACTAGACACTTTGCGGATCACAAAAATCTAAGTTAGAAAAATACTTTCTTGTGGTGCATGGAAACCCTACTTTCCGACTAGACTATTACGTACCGTATGAGGTTTGTGATTCAAATAAAGGAATTTTTGTCAAAGTGAAAAGTTAACAACTTCTCCTTTAGAGCTCAGCTGGATACTTCCTTCGTTACCATTACCATCAGACGGAAAGACACAATTTTGTCAAGAAATTGGCAAAATCGCCGAAAGCCCCGCGGGATCGCGAAACGCCCCCCCCCCCCCTCACCTGGGTGTTTACGAATGTGAGTGTAAGAGGGATGCATGTCACCCTCTTCAAATGACACTAGATAGGAGCCAAACTGACTACAAAAATTATCATTTGACATTTTTGATATAGCCTCCGTCTGACTACCATGATGCAGGAAACTTGTGGGAGGGGAGGATATATGGGGGTTCCTGGAGGATGATGAGATGATGAGATGATGATGAGAATCCTGGATCTTTAGGACAATTATTTCAATCAATTTGTCAAACAGAAGGTAAGAAAGGACAACAAAATGTGTATGCGCAAGACACGGACATTTTTAAAACATTTTTGTAATGTTTTCCGGAATTTTATACACAGTGGTTACCGTGTCCATCTAAAGATCACAGCAGCAATATGAGTAATGAAAAGTCCATTCCTTGCCCCCACCCCTCCCCCTCCGTCGCCTACGTGCCTGCTCCAACAGTAGTAGAAGAATGTAGAAGTAGCTGAAGAAGTGAGTTCTAAGAATCATCAAGATCATAAGTTCCCCATTTTGAAGTGATGTCTTTAACATGATTCTAGAGGATGCCAGGAATCCATAACTTTAAACACTTGCATATATTAAGTGTTCAAATGGTATAACACTACTTGTCTTCTTTCAAAGTTAACTTTCATATTTTATACATAACTGTACAGTAGTAAGTTTATTGCATGTGTTTTAATATATACCCTCCACCTGACTTTCGACAGAAAGGTCATCCAGACGCAGGACTCGGGCCTTGTTCTTATCTTCTTTGATATTCTTGATACTTCTGACACTAGGATCATTTCATACCGCTGTTTGGTACACTCATTGCTTTAACGACAATCATCTGAGCTCCTTCTTGCTATTTTACTGGCCCGTTGTAATGTCAGCACAGATAGTTTGCGCAACGGCAGCAATTAAAAAGTGTTTCTACGGTTTACCACCTGCTACAAAAATATCTTGGATGAACATCTTCAGCGAATCGCATTTCTTTTTTAAACTGTATCAACTTAATGCTGGTCGTCTTCCCGGACTGGCCGTTTTCGTGTTTTGTTACGTATTTGCTTTATTTAACTCTTTGTTGGAGATATGCTACTTTAGTCGACTGAATTCGTCCTGTAAGACATGGCCGAGGTATATTTGTCTTGTTTCTCACATTTTTAATCTATTCTTTTACTCTTCGTTCTGTTACTTCTTGTACCTTCATCGAGTTATTCTAAATAGAGAGAGGAAACGTACTTTATCGTACGTCAGTGAACACATAAGAGACCTCAAAGCCTGTTTGGAAAGTGTTCGTGGATTTTACCGGAACTATTACCAACTTCGAAAACTTTTACTTCCATGGATAAATGTGGTACTATTCAGTACAGCCTACGGTGTAGCTGTGTTCTTCGCAGCATCGGATGAACAAGTGGGTTCGACGCTTATACAAAATGTTACTAGAGAGGTATCTTCACACTGGTTAGTATATCTAAATACCACTTGCAACATTTCGTGCGAAGTCGAAATGCGTAACTCAAAATTTGCCTTCTTTTTCGACTTTAAAGTGCTTTCCGAAAAAATAATGTTGGCTGCCTTGGCTTTAATCGCTGTAGGTGGTATGGACATAAAATATGAGTGGGAATGCTTTAAAATGAAACTCAATTTAATGTACCCCGCAGACGAATTTCGAGGCTTACAACCACTTTTGAAATTTTTAACCAAAGTTCACCCTGACACGGCCAAAGAGACGATAACTACGTTTTTGATACCTCTGTTGGGAATAGCATGTGGCATTTTTAGTTCTCCATGGTCATAGAGTTACCCATACCAGTATTTATGCTTCAAGGACGTATGAAAATATCGGTTAAGTGGCTGAGCTTACTTTTCTTTCATATCGACGAACCTCCAGTAGTCTCCAAAGCACCTACCTACCTTGGCATATTGTTAAACAAACTCATGGGTAATGTTAGCTAGAAATAGTTCTGGAGCAAGAAAATAATTTAGAAATAAAGAATATTTCATCTGTATTGAATAAATGGTCCTCCACATTCTATCTACTTTATAAGATATAATCCACTACTGGAATACCCTGGTTAGATTTAGGCACTATCGTGATCATAAGTTATGCACAGTGGCGTAACTATATAAACCGGTGCAGTTGATGCTTCAGCTTGGGAACCCGGTCGTTATTGCGCCCCGTAAAAAGTATCAATGAAACACATCCAGCACTGGTGTACACTATAGATCATGGAGGGCAATCACGGGTTGAAAAGTCGTGATCAGAAAACAACTTCCGGGCAAATTTGCGCAAGGACAACTCCCTGCAGTGGACGACTCCTCTTTCCGACCTGGACAAGTCCTTACCTGCACAATTCCAACAGGAAATTACCAGCCAGGACAATTACCGTTCAGATAACTCCCTCTCTCCCTCCCCCACCCCATCCAGAAAATGTGGAATTGTCCAGAGTAAGAATTGAATTTGTCAAGGGAAGTTGCCCTATAGTGGAATTTGTTCGAGAGAGTTGTCTGGAAACCGAACAGGCCCAAACCCAACCGTCGGGGCCCACTCCTCAGACAGACGAAATTTGAAATGCTGTAGTCTAACATTGTTTCCAACTTTTTGGAAGCTTATTGTGTTAATGTGTCTTAGATCGACATACTCACAGTCATTAAGAATGAAATGAGATTTTTATATTTTTTCATGCGTTCTCCAGTCGTTTATTTCATTCTGTACATCTCAAATAAACCTGTAATAACCGTTATATTATAACTTTACAAATTACATGCGTGAGATTTCAAGAAATAATGTACACTTTGCAAAGGAAAAACATTAAATTTGATCAATTTAGTAGCCATCACTTTTGAATAATACCGTTCATAATTTGTTAAGTATGCATTAGTAGATAATTTAAACTTACACAGATTGTTGTTTTGTTAGCATATATTGATCATGTGAAGAGCAGTAAAAATGATTTATAAGGCAAGCGACGTTTTGTGTTTGTTTGAAATTATTACTTTTGTTGGCTTTTGAAATTGTTTCGTACCGAATAGAATGTAAAAGAAGAAGAAAACTAATGCCTTCTTTTAATACGAATAGGCTATTCATAAAAACTTAACGGAAGCAAAACGACCGACAATTGCATTTTTACATCCTACAATTACAGTAGGCCGTTTTCTTTTTTACCTCAGTGACGTATACAAGTAAAATACTGCCATAAATTAACCCTGTATAAGCATACAAACTGTGCCCGAGAATTGTGCGAAATAGGCTGTTCATTAGTCTGTACGGTAATATGGTAAACGTCAAAATTTACAACATAGTTGCCTGTCAAAGAGAAATTTACATGTCTTTCGTTTCCTTTCGTGTAATGTTTTATTTTCTATTTCTCTGATGTCGTATATACCACTACTGCATTTACACTGCCTAGTCAATCAAAACGGCAGCTAAAATGGGTGTAGTGATTTGAATTACGCAGCTGGTTAATTATACAGGATCGTAGTCAAAGATAAGCCATGCATTTCCTGGTTGAAAATAATCTGGAAAGCTTCGTCAAAATTAAGGTTCTCCTGGTTCATTTACGTAAGTTTCGAAATCCTGGCTAAATGTTAACATTTTCTTTGTAAAATTAAGCAGGATCGTGTGATTGCTTTAATCAAGAAATGTTTTCAAGGCATGTGAATATATACGTCATAGGCACGCAAGCCCAGTTGGGCTGGGGGTTTAACCTCCCCCTCGAAAAAGTATATATATATATATATATTTCTCGAGCAGATTTTTGGAAAAAAATGTGGTAATTTTCTCTGGTAAAGCAATTTTTCTGTGGTCAAACGGCTCAGACCCTCTGGAAAATAATAGTTGCACGCCGATGATGCACGATCCAAAATTTCACCACCTTGTTCTTAGATTGTGCCAAAAAAAATACAGACCATTGCCTGCAAGTTAGTAGTGGGTTTGCTAGGAAAGCCATACCACGTATGTTTCACAATTTGTACGATCTTGCATAATTATAAAACGAATATCTTCTGGTAACCTAGATTTCAAATACTGACTCTGAAGCGATCTAATATAACTTGATTGTGGACCAATCATATTACGGTAAAGTGTTTAACTTTTAACGTTTCAAAAGAACACAAACTAATCGATTTGAGATAATTCAGCACTTTACTTGGGGGTGGAATGGAATAAAATATAAGATAACATCGGAACAGTCCGAATTCTAGGTTTGAGAAACCAAGACATGTGTGTTGTTATACTGTTCATGTATATTTTGCGACTATACGCCCTCCATAAACTTACAGTATTGTATGCTACGATTATCCACTTTTGACGAGAAATTGGAAAACTGTAGGGGAACGTGTCCCCCACCCCCACCCCCACCCCCATCCCACATGTTTCAATCACTACATATTAATGTAGAAAACAGAAAAATGCGAGCACAAATATGCTGGGGAATAGATATAGGTATTGCACTATTTGGCATGTAAGATAGTTTGAAAAAGCAACTAGTACTACGTCAGACCCCTCCCCAGGAGATGATTTTCTTGAGTTCCTGTGCCAATAAAATTGGTCACACTGGCTACGGGCTACATTTATATGAAGTTTCATCAATGAACAAATTACTGTTTCAGTGCAAGCCAAGCCGGTAGCCAACGGGAGGGCCCCTAGCTAAATTTTCGCCCCTAAATGAAAAATACAAAGTTACCATTGTCTCTATGAATTTAAGTATATCTCTCCCCCTAAAAATATCCCCCCGAACCTGTCTCGCCCCTTCAGTACCTTGTCTGGCTACGGGCCTGGCGTAAGCGTATACTGTTTTCGACAATTCTTGGCTCCCAGCAAAGTAAGTAGTTTCTGTGATGGCGCGAATGTTTTATCTTATCATGTTTAATTTTCCCTTGTAGTATAATGAAGGAAACGTCGCCATTCATTTTACACCCGAAACCTACGTTCACCATTTATTTTGTATACAGAACGTCAGAACACTTAAAGGTGATCAGTCGTCTTGAAATATTCTTTGTGACGTCAGCCTTTTCTTGACATGTTTCTGCAGTCGTCACTGTTCAAGGATACACCGTACAAGCATGGTATAGCTAATCGGTAAGCAAGAAGAGACGGCTTGTAGCTGTATACCTACTAGCTATACCGATGTCATCATAGCTACTTGTACGGTGTATCCTTGAACAGTGACGACTGCAGAAACATGTCAAGAAAAGGCTGACGTCACAAAGAATATTTCAAGACGACTGATCACCTTTAATTTGATTTAGCACCCACCGCCCCTGACCCCTTCTGGATGATCTTTGTATAAACCGCATTTGAACGACTTCATTCAACCCTGGTTAGGATCTAATTTTCTGAAACATTTACAACAGTTCCATTTAGTTTTAAGCTTTGTGTTGGCATTTATAAGGAAGTTGATTGCTCGGATTTCTGTTCGAATGTGACCAGTACGGTAGTATGTGTATCTATATAGCAATCAAGTTCAGCCAACAAAAAAAAAAACACAAACACACTTTTTAGTTGTGTCAATACGTATTGTTGGTTTCTATGCTTCTTTCTGTAATCTTTCTGTATGAACTATTTATTTAAATGGTGCTTTTTTACGCTTCCTCTGTTCGTTTAGTTCGTTCCATTTTTGCCTGTTAGCTTTCACTCCAAGCAACATTGGTCTGGTGTTCGGCATTATTTTAGCAAGTCCCTGGTGGAAAAGCCAAAAGAACGAATGTCATTATTGTAATCAAAGGAAAAATGAAGTATACTCCATATAGATACACAATATGTTATTTGATATCATGGGCGTCCGGAGGAGGCAAGGGGGCACTTGCCCCACTGGAAAAGTAAAAACGAAAAAAAAAAAACTTGAAGAAAAAAACATCAACATTTCTTTTATGATATTGCTAGAAAATTTCCAGAACATGAGCTTTCAAAATAGAAAATGATTAGATGCAACTCACAAGGTCTGGAAACTACCATTTTCAGCGATCTGGGAGGCATTTCTGCCATTTTTTTTTTGCGCCAAAATATGGTGGCGCTGCGCGTGCATAGTTTGCCTACAGTTTGCGCCCACTCCCCCTCAAATTCCTGGCTACACCCCTGTAAAAGGCGCCAACATTTAGCAATTAAGCTTTTCTGGGAGTAAAATTTTCCCCTGATTTGATCAATTACAAGTTTTGCCCCCCCCCCCCTCAATTTTTCTTTTTCTGCGGACGCCCATGTTTGATATTGTGGGTGGGAACTCATAGTCATTTACGCTATGTAATACAGAGAAGAGTAATCACTCCTTCCTTCCAGCGACAGAAAAAGTAAGGATTGAGGGCGTTTGAAGATTGCGCCCCAATAGTTGTCAGCAGAGATAATTATGAAATTTCGAAACATTGTTCTAAACTATTGGACATGCACAAAGACGTTCATTCCACGGTTACCGTTACATCTGAAGTACAGAAGATGGTTCAATCAGTCATGTTATTACCATGTTGAGCATCAGTAACAAAAAAAACTTGGAACACTGGTGCAAAAGCTCTAACTCATAACAGTTTAATGAAACATTGATTCTCAGTTTCCGATTCTAACAGCCCTCCCAGTAAGCTGAAGCCTAAAAAGATGTACTTGAACAACCCGTGGGCCCCAACGAGAAAGATAAGTCAGCGATACGAGGCTCCTGCTCCTTTTGCAGCAGTTGTCAATATGTGTTCCACGGGGCGTGATTTACATTTAACTTTTATGTTGATATGGATATCACGATTTGTTTAGCCTATTCAGTTGAAATATCTTTAAAGTAAACACGTCACTGGAAAAATCATTTTACCTGTAGACACTTCCTCACCAGGAAATATTATATAGCCCAAGAGCTGTGTAATACAACTTACCATTAAGCTCTTACAACTGTTATTATTACTATGCTACATTAGTCGAGTTTGCCTAAGATGACCTTCAAACACATTACTTACTTTTACCTTTTTTTTCGCTATAGACTCAACTTTCATTTCGTTTTATTCAGGCTAATTAATGAGACGCTAGGAATCGAAAGCGCAACTCCTCCGAGAAGCACCATTATTTGCTTTTGAAATAAGTCATCGCTTCGCCAACTTGAACATAGCTTCATTTCCCCCAAACTAAGTCAACCGTGCCTCCAATACATCATCCACGCTAATCAAGTCGGGTGCATTAAAGTAATATAGTAGGTTACTTCCGAGGCAAAGTAAAGAGATGCAAACATGAACGTTCGTGACCCAAACCTAAAAAGATTCGTTATGAAAAGCTAAAGTATAAATTGCCATGTGAGGCCTGTAGATGTTTTATTTGTTGAATCGTTAAAAAAAGAAAACGTTTACATAAAGCTGTAGGTAAAATCTTACCGTCGTGAAAAGATAGACCATTGTTCTTGAAGACCTAAGTTTTGTTGGTTATGCTCAAACAAGAAAACATTTATACTCCAGCAGTTAAACTAGTAATCAAAGCTTAATTTTATTCGTCAGACTTCTGACCAGCAATAATGTCAGACATTTTATTTATCAGAAATGGTATCAAGGAATTTCCTCCTGTGCTTGTTTTATTTACCGTCAGAGGCTTTACTGTTTTAAGAAATAGAAAAGGGCGGTAAGGGCTACATTAAGTTCCCCAAAATGAAAATGGGTGAATGCTTTAGTACAAGCTGTAAGCAGATAATTAGGTAAGATGGAATGGTATTGAATGTTTAGTAGACAGAAGTGTTCTTAGTAACAGTAGTGTTTCTGTGCAGGAACAATAAAGTAAAGGTCATGTGTCGACATAAAAACCTCGCACACATGGTACGGTTGCATGTAATAACACTCCCAACCCGATAACTGAGTCTCTTCCGTCAGGTCTTTCAGAGGGCTCTCAAAATTTTTCTCAAAAAGCTTCTGTTCATTTGCAAATGCATGTTTCGGGGGAAGCATTTTCAATTTCGCAGCATGTGAGCATTTTTTAAGTAATGTCTGGGTGATCAACTGGTCTCCCGGTAATTAATAGGCCTACGGCGTGTGGCCCAGTAAAGTCAATATTGAACACGCTGGGCGGCAATGTATCTCAAAAAAGGTAAATGCTGGCTACCCTGATGGGCAATATAGACTGTAGAAGTAATGTACAGATTATTTGAGAAATAACACTTTTCGGATGCGAGAAGTCGGATAAGAAGCTCCCTCTATCGCCCTGCCAAAATGGATTCAAAAGCCCTGCCCCACAATATATGCTGAGTTGAAAGAAACCCTGAGAACAGAAACATTTTATGATGACCACGAGCTACATCTTGTGAAAGTGGGAGTTACCTTGTCAGCAGTGGCGCCGCCGAATATGTGGGGACATCTGTCCCCAGCCAATGTCTTTGTCCCAACCCCGCTGGCTCCATCTGCTCCTGTTACACCGTTTACAGGAGCTATGAGCACACACTTTTGTCCCTCAGAATTTCTCCGTGAACCCCACTTTTCCCCCTCCCCCACTTTTGAAATCTTGGCAGCGCCATCTTTGTCAAAACGCATCCTAGAGATGAAACATAAAAGGCAGCTTACCTGATAGATGGGGAGACATACGCCATCGATAAAGCCCAACTGCATTTCCGGTAGTTCATCTTTTCGCCTTCTGTCATACATACTCTGTGGTTGAAAACAGTTGTTACCAATGTATTTACATGAAACGAGGTATACGTGTTTATTTTTTAACGAGTTACATTGAACCCTGATGTAAAGATACACACACAATGAGTTCTCTGGTAGAAACACTGAAGATGATTTCGGGCACGTACTATATCGAGGTATTCACTCAAATACTTATATATTTAATCAGTCGTGCTGAAAGTCTAACGCCGTTTATAATTGTTACATTAGAACGCTCATGTAATGCATAATAACTCATACCATCCAAAGATATTGCAACATTGAAATATCCAAATAAATATTAAAACAAGTTTATTGTTACAACTACTGTTGACATTGTCTAAAATAACTGTAACTCTCGCAAAACTCATTTGAAGGAAAGCATGGAAGACCCTCTATGAGGATTGCATTCCCACTTGCTATCTCTCAAGCCATTTCGTTTTATAAGAGTTTATGTCACTTGTGTAAGTTTTTCAGGCAGTGCTGGTGACATAAAGGGCCAGTGCACAGATAAACACTCACATAGCTGATAGCAGGGGAGCAAATCCGGGTGGGGAAGGAGAGACGAGTCACTTTACGTTCGTAGCAGGTGCCAAATATGTACGCCTCTTTTCACGTACATAGCTTACTCTAACACCTGCGAAGTAACAATGACATTTCACTATATTCGTGAGCCTAAAAAGGCTTTCTCCCGGGTGAAGCTTATCTCTATATAATTGCAACAGTTAATCCCTTTTACAAACAAACTTGCTCTATTGACCAAACAGTCTTTAAAGGGGTTCAAACCCCTTTAACTTTTAACTTTATTGATACCTGAACAGGAAGTTCTCTGATAGATTCTGGAGTAAGAGTGGTCAACTAGAGATGGCTAAAACTTGCTATTCATTTCTAGCGTCATGGTTGGCAGTATAACCTTATCAAAATGTATATGGATTGTACTTTGAATACCAACTATCACCCATTGTCGCAAATCCCTTCAAAAAGTGGTGGGGATGCGTATCAGACGAGCCCAGAAGGTGAGCATGATTGAAAAGAGCCGTTCATGAAATAGGATACCTGGGTACACTTATTCAAATTGGGGTGACTGCATATGTCCTTGAAATAAAGAGTCCAGTTCTAAGGCATATGGTACAGTAAAACAATAAAACTTCAACATTCCTTTGAAGTTGAAGACAGTTTATTATTTGGACAATGAATTTGAGTACGGGAGCATGAGTATACGGATACGGGTAACATGGAATGGCTGTGAGTACGGGTACCAGGTCATGAGTACGGGCACGAGCCCGAAGGTTAATTATCATTTGTACGGGTAAGGTACCAGATCATGAGTACTGGTACAGGTACGTAGTAACAGGCCACGAGTACGGGTACTGGTACGAGTGCGGAAACTTGTACTCGAGTACGGGTACTATACAACACTGTCTGTTATGCCAAAGTTAATTAAACTCAGGGTACTCAGGGATGGAAGCAAGTCATTTTTTGTATGTCCCAGTCAAGTCGCAAGTCAGTCACAAGTTTAGTCACAAGTCCAAGGAACGAAATAGTCGGGTTTGCATCGCAAACTGAGACCCAAGAAATTCCAGTTGCGAAGCAATTCCAATTCAGCTTCGCAAATATTGCATACCAATATTTTTCAGGCTCTGCCTAAGTTCGAACTATTCTAACAAGCGCAATATGTATAATAATCGCCGAATTGTTTGAAGCCGAACTGCCGAACGGAAGCAGTTTTTGTATTAAAAATGAGACGAATAGTACAGCTCATTTGAAATACAAATGTTGATTTCAATAGTTACTAATAGAGATTGGACAATTGCTAATCAATTCAAAGATTGATTAGCAATTACTACACTGCTAACCAATTCTCTCACACTATTTGGTCCCCTGAAGTAAAGTCCAGTCACAGCTCATCACCAGCCAATTCTCAAGTCATTTCGTGCCAGCACAAATCAAGCTCACAAGCCTCCTTTGCACAGGGAGAAGTGAAGTCACAATTTTGTCCAGCTGTTGTAAGTGATAAGGTGTCAACCTAGGTCAGCCACAAATTTGCATTTCGAACTTGATGGAAGAAATATCAAAGTTACAACTTCCACCTGAATGTCTTAACGTGTGCTTCTCTATTCCTTGTGGGAGTTGTCACTATTTGGGGTTCCTAAGCTCCAAACACGTTTTACAAAATCAAAGGATGAGCTGCGCAACTGGTAACAGAAACTTTTTACCGTTTTAAAGATGGTACTATAATCTTCTCAGAAAATACTGGAAAATTTGAAGATATGAATGACAATTATTTTTTGCTGATGGTGCTGGTTGTGAAAATTGTGGTTAATGGTCTGAATACAACATTGCTTTTCCCTTGCCCACTACACGTCTGCTACATTATATTGAATGTGGTACTTCCATGATCCAATTGCCTTTCAGCGAAGATATTGTCATAACGAGGAGCATAAAGAAATAGATGCACTGAAGATGTTTCATTTCAGCTATATAATAAATTTAAGAAGGGAGAGTTTTACATGCCACTGTGCATGCATGGATGCCCATGGCGGTGCGCAAGAATGTATTTATTTAAGACCACCATAGGTCGGCGCGTGGCGTACCTAGAAAACTGCCAAAAAGGCTTCCCTGTCATAGTCAGCAATTTGTCCAGAACAGGGGGAGGGCGAATTCATTTTGAAATACCGAAACATTCCCAGTTACGTGGGTGCAAAGTCCTGCCCTAGCTCATGGGTACTTAAAAATTGTGGGCATTAGAATGATATATTTAAACTTCTTCCAATGACATTGAATGACCACTAAACAGACCACATAAATCACAGTTTGACATTTTTCAATTAGAGCTTTAACCCCCCTCCCCCACCAACAGTTGACAGGAAGTGATGATATAGAGTGCTTGAAGGGGGGGGGGGGGAGGTAGATAATGGGTGAAGTTTTCAGGGGATATTAAAAAGTAACCTCACCAAAACAGTCCCACAATGAAAAAACAAGCACTTGGGATGAGTGTGCGAGAAGCGCACTGAGACAAGGGATATGAGTAATAGAAAGATATAAGCAAAATATATACTCAAGGGGGTTAGTTGTCCCCTTCATTCCCTTCCACTTTGCTACGCACATGTTCCATATTTCCGAAAATGGCACTTTCGTGCCTTTGCATGTAAGAAATTTTTATTTGAATATCTCGGGTGTTTACACAGTTCGTAGTTTTGAAAAGTCACCTTAAACATTTCGGGGGAGGGGGAAATTCCCCGGCTGTGAACGGCCATGTGGGTGCCCTGTATGGCGTAGGTGAGTGCAACATCTTTGAAACCAATGGGGTTGCCTTTTTTTATTTATTTTTTTTGAAAAGAATGAACACGATATATTTTACATGAACAAAAGTACTGTTGCATTTCAAATATATTTGATTGGATAGCATATTGTAACCCTACTTTTCCCTGTGGGGTATCATGATGATTCCTCCATGACTGAACACACGTTCAATGTGGGAACTGTTAGCAGGGACAGCCAGGGCCCTCAGAGAAAAAGAGCAAAGTAGAGGAAGGCCGCGGGTTGCTCCTATTACACCAACCAGACTGTTAATTGTCAGGGTAATTAACACAAGTTATCCTAGTTAGGTTAGTCCGGAACCAACGACAGGTGACTGAAGTTATCTTGATAACTTTTTGGACTTCACGCAAATCGTCAATGGATTTATTTTAAGTTCTATAGGGTCGGGTCGGGTCGAGTCGTTCGACGAGATTATGACTTACGTTTGTAACAAGTTACTTTTGGCAAGTCCAAGTCCAAGTCAAGTCACAAGTCACAAGTCATTTGCAATTCTAAGTCAAGTTTCACGTCTTAAGTTTGCTATAGTATTTGCAAGTCAAGTCACAAAAAGAGCGACTGGAGTCAGACTCGAGTCGCATGACTGGACTCTATAGCTCTGAATGTAGTGTGCATATAGTTACAATTGAAATGAACATATATCTTCACAGTGCAGTTGGAAGCAAAGTTTTAAAGCAATACATGACATGAACGGGATCAAAAACACTTGCATGTAAAAATTTACGACCTATGACAAAGTGCTACTAATGGACGACTGAATGTCATGGCCACACGATTCTTTTAGCTTAGGTCTAAACCATACTATATAAACCGATTTTTTTTTTCATTTCAAGTTTTGTACCAAGGCCTGTAAATCTTTAACAAACGATTGCTTCCACTTTCACTAATGTTTATTTTTAAATTGACTGCAATTTCAAACACGGGTCTTCGACGTCTCCTCGTAACATAAAATAATATATTAGTTTATATCTTCACGCCACTGTGTCGGATTCGTGATCTAAATCGTGCTCATTTTGTCTTTTGGCTGGTTTATGACTCCCGCTGTAACATGGTCATCTACGTCACTGTTTCTAAATGTATGTTATTATTATGTTTATACCTAAGTCACATGACATTAGAAGGCTGACTGATATAAATGCAAAGAGGTATAGTGGAAAGGAAAAGTAAAGACAAACGTCAGTTAGAAGAGGTCGAATAAAATCAGCCACTTTATACAACAAATTCGTAATTCAATCTCTTTGTGGTTTTTTTTTCGCACAACGAAAAACAAGGATTGGATGTCTGATTTGAAATGACTAGTTTTGTGTATGCAAAGTTTGGACTACTGTCTCTTTTCCGGTAAGTTAAGTTGATGTCTTAGATATAGAACTGGTAGAACCGACACCACTGTGGTAATCATAATATACCATTTGAATAAACGGATGGGTGACAAATTGAATACAGTTGCCTGCCAGTGTTTAATGATTCAACCATGGTTCCACAGCTGGGGAGACAACTATTCATGACAACATTCATAATAATTCTTATTCAAATTATCAGATCGATCGAAAGATCGGATACGTTTTGTCATATGATTTAATGATGGTAGTATTTTAAAACAGTCGCGTAGTTTCTCGTGCACTGACGAGACCGCAAATTATAGCATCAGGGAGAGGTGGTATTAGCTAATACCATGCACCTCCCTAATCGCACGGAGACTAGGGAGATGGGCAGTAATTACAAATGCTTCTATACTAATATAGTACTCCATATTCGTTACACACATCAAAATCAAAATCTGAATGCACGTTAAGTAAAGACATGATGTACCTTCATAATCTGACCCCTGCAATCACGCTTACTACTTAAAGAGATAAATATGTGCTGCTTAACATGACGGATAAGGATTGTCATTCACTTGATATTTCAACTTGCCTTACAGACTGAACTGTTCAACAGGAATTACCTACTCTGAAGAATGTTCGTAAGCTACTCTGCAAGTAATCACAATATTGAACTTTTTGAGATCTTGGGAGCTTTACGCCCCTTACTACTCGGACGTCTCGTGTACCAAATGGCGGACTTAAATTTTGGGTTCTTGTAGCTCATACTCTTATGAGACCTCTTTGCAACTAGCGACAAAAGGTTAATATCCAACAAGGTCTGAAGGGCCTTGCTATCCTTTCAATGACCATAGGCCAAACGGGCGAAGAGGGGCGGTGCTGAGTAGTCTTTGAAAACAAGGACATGCAGTGAGATCTTGCCATCAGCAATGACGGCGGGATAACCACAATTTCAACAAGGAATGGAAAGGGAGCAGGAATCCTTCGAGTCCCTTGTGGGGTCCAAGGGCAAATTTTCCCGTGGAC
Organism: Holothuria leucospilota; assembly: GCA_029531755.1. Taxonomy (NCBI): domain Eukaryota; kingdom Metazoa; phylum Echinodermata; class Holothuroidea; order Aspidochirotida; family Holothuriidae; genus Holothuria; species Holothuria leucospilota. The sequence continues at coordinate 17,360,368 of CM055969.1, read as the reverse complement.
GCCAGGGGAGAAGCCCCGGGTGTTCTGGGCATTTACAAATGGTTGCTTTAAGGTTCCCCCAGCATTAAGGGCCATGAAGCTTAAGCTTCACTTAATTCGTAGTTGACCCCCAGTGTGCACACCTACACGAAAAATATCTAACATACCGTAGGTTCTATTTTCAGTTCCATTCTCTCTTTGTCTCCTTGGTCGAAGAATTCACTAGTGACAAGTTCTGCAATCTGAAAGATAGAACATAAAAAGGCTCAAATAGTACATCCCAATGTAAAGTGCTTATTCCCTCTGTTGGAAGCTTGTGGAAAGAAAAAAAAGAAATTCAAGCAAAATAGTGTATTTTTCGAGAAATATTGCTATACCTGATAACAGTTATCTAGTCTAAGGTGGTAAAGCGTCTGGATATAGGTGTACTGGGAGACATTTCCCAGACGGGGGACAGCTGTTTGACCTGAAAATGTTCCTAACTTGGTTGATAGTCATGACATGAATTTAGCCCTGAAAGAAAAGTGCTAGTGTCCGGCCTGCCGGGAATTGTCGGGAAATGCCCAGGGAGACGCCCAGGAAAACCTTGCCACGGGAACTTGCCGCTTGGAACTGTTGGGGATAGGGGTTGTCCGGTCATGGTGCTCTACAGTAGCAATGGAAAGTATTTCACGAAGCATGTACAGAGTGGTGACAATTGGGCAATGTGTCTGCTGATGGTTGAATCCTTTATTTTTCCAGCATAAGATGTCACCGTTTGGCATTTTTGGATGAACGGTGACTTACAGCCTTACAGGAATCTTCGTTTCAGCCCACAAGGAGCCTACGAGTTAGGTGGGTTTTAACAAATTCCGTCTTGACAAGCCTTTTGTTATCGGGTATCATATTTCATCATATTTCTTAGATAAGGAAGTGGACGTTGAAACATATCAAGGAGAGCCTTTTTTGAAGTCTGTCTGCGGTAAACAAAAAAAAAAATGAGTGGGAAGGGGCCTGCTCCTTTGTGAATCAAGTAGTTTTTTAACTTCTAAATCGAGTCAACGGCCCTTCGAATAGTTCAATCACGCTACTGGAGCAGAATCTTTCAGATCACCATAAGGAGCCAATGGTTTCATGTACATACCTTTTGCTGAATTCTCCATGGCTTTGTGCTAGCAGCGAGATCACACGCAGTCATCAGTATACCCCTAAAATGAGAGAGAATTATAAAAAAAAATGAAATTGAACTATTCTGTTCATCGCAGGACGCGTATACCACGAAGTCATATTTTGGGTATAAAATGGAAGGCTCCCCGGTTGGGGCACTCTAAGAGCAGTTGAGTAAAAATCTAATCAAACTGACATTGGGTAAAATTTGCACGACTCTTTAGTAAAAAAGCATTCTGGACAAACACCTATGCCACGTAACTAACCTCTCGGTTGACCCATCAACATATTTGGGGCAAACTCTACCCAATTTGAGTATTTTCACGTACGTTTCCAGTGCTGGTAAAATGTTTACCCATCATTTTTTAGAGTGGGAAATCGTTTCCAATCGCGGGCAGCATGTACTTGAAATAGCGATTTTACATTGCCTAATGAGTATACACTTGAAAGTTGAAATTAATGTGTGCACGTTTTAAAATTGGAATGGGCTAGTCGCAAGGTGGGAATGAGATTATGAGACTTTGATAAAATCTTCCAGACAACCGGATAATATAGAGACAACCCGATAAAAGAAACATAATCCGTGATATCTTGATCTCTCAAGGCCGGATCCAGGCATATGAGAAAGGAGCGCACGCCCCCTATTTTCGGCAAAGCAATGAATTTTGTAACCAGAATTTTACGTCTGCAAGCCCATGAAAAAAGTATGATCAGCACTGCAGACCGTTGCCCCCTCCTCATATTCCTGGATCCGGCCCTATCTCTGGTAATTCAATGTCACGGATTAGCAATTCAGTTTAAGCTTATACTAGAATTAGAAACAGCCTTTATTTCAGGAATATCTTTGTTGCACAACACCTGTTATTTTACTTGCTGTTATGGAAATATAAGGGTTGGACTCTTAAGTCGAGAAAATCGAACGAAATATACTCTGGGAATATTCCCCTTACTATTTATGAGTTTCAACTTGCGTCAAACGGAGTTAAAAAAGTGTCGTGTGTTTACCCGGGAGAGCTACATCAACGTACAAGGCCTATGACTCATGAAAGCGATAATAGTGAACATTCTGACAGAGTGGATTTCCATAGGAAGAATTTATACTCCTCATAATCGCACGGGACTACTTTCAACTGGGAACTGAGAGCTGCATATCTGCAACAACTTTACAGCAATCTGCTCGAAAATAGCAAGTATTCTTCCCAAATGGCGAGCTTCAGCCCCAGAGTCGTACACCTATGATGCATGATTGTAGTCATCACTTTTCTTTCAAGAAATTTACGTAAAAAAATATTTTTGGAAGTGTTATGAAAATTGAAAAATATTGAAGTATGTGCCCACGTCATTTCCATGTGTAGGGTATTTCATGACTTGGATACATTGTGTCACTTTTGTTTGACTGCCAAAGAATAATTCATATATTTTTTCTTTCTTTGCTCTTTAATATATTCACTTTTCATGTAATTTTCTGATTTCTTCTTGTTATGCTCCTTCTGTAAACACTAAGTTTTGAAACTTCATCATTGCATTTTTTTATATTTGCAGGGAAAAGACTTTTAACATTTTGTTACTTAAATCTCCTTTCTCACTTTCTCTGTTTTGTTACAGTTTTATGTCGTGACTTAATATATTATATGTGATGCTTACTGTTCCAGTAGACCTATCTTAAGCGACGTCATATCATGTGCCGTTTACGACACCATATTAGAGCAGGGAGGTCTTAACACCTCCCTGGCTTGAGGCGCGGTGGAGAACGTGTGCTTTGTACACTGTTACTATGCATGATGTAGGGGCACACTACCATCAGAGAAGCAGCCCTCTCGAGAAAAGTAGTACCAAAGTACACCGTCAATTTTAGGTCCTTTTTATTTGTAAATAACTCATTTTGAGATGATAAGTTGATGCCGATTCTGAATATAAAAATGGGAATGTTAATGTGTTGCCCGCTTGGCGGACGTGTATTACTCCTGCACCTATATTGGCTGCACTCGTAATACCAGTTAGAGTATGTAAGTCAAAAGAGGAGTACATATTTGACACCTGCTATGAAGGTAAGTTAATGTGTGGGTAGTGCAACATTTGGATTGACTGAAAGTGATTAAGGCCGTTTTAAAAATTGTCAGAAGAAAGTGGTGATTTCCTTCACCTTGCAGATTAATATGGGTGGATGTATACCCTCCAAACTTCATCCCCTTATAGGAGGGGTGGGGAACCTCCGGCCCGGGGGCCGTATGCGGCCCGCGAGACCATTTTATCCTGCCCGCGAGGCAGAATACTTGTACATTTGGTGTACTTTGGTGGTATTGGAAGTTTTGGGAGGAAGGCTACGGCACATAGCAATGGACAGAAGTGCACCAACAGGTGTATAGGTCTATCTATTACACTGAGTACTAAACTCAGTGGGCACTTTATTTATTCCGGTAGATTGGGGTGGCTAAGAACTGTCCCTCCGAAGTGTGAATTAAACGTTCAAAAGTGGAATAAAGTTGGTTTCAAGGTATGGGTTTTTCGGCTCACTTCGAGCGCACTTTTCGTATGTACTCATTCATTATTACTACTAAGTCAAATGGTCATATTAAGATACTTCTGGTCTGCGTAGTCTTTGGGATTCAATGCCATTTAAAGATAGTGGATGAACATTCTATTGCCTAAAAATTTGTATTAACTTCAGAACCTCTCGCTCTAGGGGCTTCGGCAGACCATGGCCTGCTAGGGGCCCCTTGGCCTGCTTCCCATGGGAAAACTTGTAGCGCCCTTACTTCTGCGGCCTGCGAGCGGCTCATGACTATCAAACTGGCCCGCCACAGGGAAAAGGGTTCCTCATTCCTGCCTTATAGCTAAAAACCTAAATGGCCATGCTATGGTAAATTTGTATTGCCATGATAGGCCAACTTGTCAGCTTTCATTTGAGTGATGGCATGTAACCGAGACAAAATAGTGTGTAAGTCAATGGAGCAGCTAATGGTGTGTGCCCCCTGTAGCACGCGTAAAGATCATATGCATATGGCGTCACAGGACCGTAGAAATCGAAATATGCCCTCGTCTAAGGTAAGCACGAAATAACATTCATTGCTTGCTTTCTAACATGACGTCGGTCGACTTTCAAGTGGCCGGTGATGTAAGTGCATAGAGTCAATACACGGTATTTGTACGAGCACCAGTGGAACCTCTGCCCGAGTTTGATCGGATGGTTGCTTTACATGTGAGTGCACATTCTTAATCACTCATTCCCACACCAAGGTGTCTTTTAAGTGTTGTCATTGGTAAGGTGACGTAGATGATATTGGTCTATATTGCTGTGCACATGTCCAAGAAAAAGAAAGTGATAAACTGAACTTCAACCGAACTGAATTTTGTGTATCGTCGCGTGCTATCTTTGGCAAATGATTCAAAATTCTATGAAATTCACTCGAATCGATTACCAATCTTTTGAGTTTCCGACTTTTTAAGTCTTCTTGTAGTTTAATAGAAACTTATTTAGGCCTTGAAGAAAATAATTCAAATGAAAAAATTCCTTTCCATAGTAACATTAGCTCGTAAGCGAAGATGGTAAATATTCAAATACCTAAAAAAGAAAGAAGACCTGCACAGTCATTGTATCCGTATCGATTACTAACGTACATATGGATTTACAAACATTAATCAGGTGACATGTTTTGCTTACATATGCTAAACAAACATAGCTGCATCATGAAATAATACGGGTTGTCGGTGTCAATAACATCTTTACAGGATTCATTTGGCTCGTTTTGGATTTGGTTGCATTTAATCCAAATTCGAGTATCCATTTGGGGCGTAATTTGCGTCCTTTCTGTTACTGATTTCTAAAAGGAATAATTTTTCACCTATTGCTACAGAGCGTATTGCAAATAGAAATCTCCATATTATTTACGATTGTGCCTCCTAGGTTACTACTTGTATTAGTCATGTTATATTGATATTAAAACCGGATACAATTTCAACATAAATCGAAGACTGCAGGATTCTCTTAGCATTGATATCTCATGTTTCATTCATCACTCGATTTTATCTGTTGGATTTAAAAAGTTAAACAAGGCTAATTTTTATAGGTGTTAAGCAAGTTCCGTGTTACTTCCAGCACAGTAGTAAAACCGCGTTTTACTACTGACAATTTTTTTTCATCACAATCCAGGAGACTTTGTACTACATCGTCGAAGGGATAATTGAGGATTTCCTCTGGGACACTAGTATAAAGATGGACCAAGTGGGTGTGTCGTAAACTATATGAAAATGTTGCTTAGGTAAAATCTCATTCATTTTGGTGCCTGTCACTACTCATTTTCCATATCCGTCTGGATCTAAGTTGGCTAACTTCCCTCACCGACGGGCAAATATCCTGACTGCACCGGTTCGACACAAACTTTGAAGGTAAAGCAAACATGATCGTGTACATCTGCGTAGCGGGTGCTACCTTTGGCTTTTGCCACATGGCGGAAAAATTTTCACTCTATATATATGCCAAGTATACTCATTTCCAGCAGATGCCAATTGATATGTCATTTCTATTATTACATTATTTTGTATTTTATTACAAAACCCAAAACATATCATGCAAAGTTTACTGTCTGGATTACATGTACGTAAGACGATAAGAGATAGCCAGCCAATTAAAACATTCTTAATTCACAATGTATCTTTCGAGGAACTAAACAATTTTTGCATCAGTTTTCAGTGATAACGAAACTCGCTTTTGTATCAGATATGTAGTTTGGTTCAACTAATTTAAATACCGCCAGGTAGATTTATCAAACAGCTAAGAGGAAAATGGGAAGTCACTGGAACAACAACAGCAAAAGTGCAGCGTATTTTATTTACCATGGTTAACGTATCTGTCAAAAGTAATAAAGTATTTATTTTTTAACTTCACAACCCTTCTTTTGCCAAAGAAAACTAATTGCCGATCAAGTGTGCTAAACTTGTCGGAGTTACGCTAGTTCGACTGCGACAACCCTAGTCAAATTCGCTGAATAGAGCTTAGTCTTCCTTCTTTTGTATGACATTTTAACTTTGATCGCATCTCAAAATACCTAATGGTTAGGTGTACCTGACAATTGACTTAAAACGTGCTATTTCCGGCAGTCTGGGAATCTGTGAAATAGTTTGGCAAACATTTCCTCGGTACGCAGTGCCATCTAATGATATTGCTCCACTGAGATAGTGGACTATGCTTGTTAATTCCGGCAGAATAAATACCGGTATATTAAAGTAGAATTTTGTTCAGAACAGTTGGACATCCCTGTTACAAACCAGTCTACATGCTTAAGTCTCCGCGACATCTCAACAGGTTTATTTCACAATGTATGCATTCAAAAAATGGCAGCCGTCCCGTGGAAGCTAGTGAGTGGTCTTACAATCACCTCTAACGTATAGAGTCGTTGGAATTATGATGGTATTTGTTGTAACCTGCATTCCTACACCGTATAATTAATGCATTCCTACACCGTATAATTAATGCATTCCTACACCGTATAATTAATGCATTCCTACACCATATGCATGGTATACAGAGTTAGAATTTTCTTTTCACGTCAAAACGTACCTTCTCAATTTAAAACTGTAAATTGTAGGAAGGCGTAAAAACTTACTTCATTAGATCCTTGTGTTCTTCCTGATGCCAAGAAAATTTATCAGTTTTGACCAGATCAAAGAACTGATCTCGAACTCTGAAAGTGGACAAGAAAGTCAGCAAAGAATTTGAAATATGGTGAAATAAATATATTATTTTCGGATAAGTGCCAGTTTGACTACGACCATATCCCACACTCCACAACAAATAAATAAGTGTATAGTGCAAAATGTAAGGAATAAACTTTTTTCAGCCAAGGAGCGAAACCAAACGTTACTCCCAACGGAGTTCTGCTCCCAAAAGGAGCGTATATGTCCCCGAGGGGACATAAAACTTAACTGACCAACCTGTTGACCTTCAGACCTCTACTTCATGGGTCTGTCATGTGTGATCCCGTTCTAGAATGGCTGAAAAGAGCAGATACTACACATGATCTTAGCCAAATGGACGAGAAGCTATGTAATTAATGGTAATTAGGGTTGGTGGATTGTTCCTAAGATTGGGGGCAGAACCATTCAGCTCCAGAGATTTAACATTTGCCAAGATAATTTTGGATGTGTTTAAGACAAAAAGCTTCAACAGAAAATTATTGGGGGCTGCGGCCACCATACCCCTTCCCCCTCTCCTGTTCCGACGGCTCTGGCGGTGCTCTTTCAAGCATCAACAATATTACACAACTGCACCTACCACTATAGAATCTTCCAAATAGGATACGTATTGACACATATCCATTAGATAATGATATATTCACAGTTAGTTCTACATGTTATACCTACACGTCTCCAACAACATTGATTTCCTTATCATTGGTTGGTTAATACAGACAAGAGGTATGAACAACTTCTTTTAAGTTCGTACATCACATATATCAAAGTTTGAACTTAAGTACTAAGATGTAATCTAACGACGTAAAGTTGTAATACATACGCTAAGACGACATCCCGGGTTACAACCAAATTCACCTTCGCTTAGAGAGTTAAAATTATCAACTTCGAAGTAAAATTATTACTCCTATCACTTATCCTAAAAATGGTGTATTTTTTAGTGCAACCATTCCCCCTTTCACGTCAGATTTTTTTTTTTTTGTGAAAATGATGCTTTGAAGCAGTCCTCATTTCTTTAGCTCTAGAGTTTGCATGACGTCATACTTAGGGATGCGACACATTGTAACTCCTTCGCATAAGCGTATAGAAGCTTTTTGAAAGTGGGAGGGTGGAAGTGAATGTTAGTGATCAGTGTCCTGGGGAGGTGTCCCCCCCAGCCCCCCCCCCCCCTTGGCAATTTTTTGACTATTTTAAGTGCCTTAGATGCAAAATTGTGCAATGTGTGACAAACTCCGAAGTAATTTCATTCTATTCAATGCCATATTTTGGCAGCGTATCATCCTAAGTGGAGGAGCGAAACGAGGTTTCCGTCCCCACCATTCAGAGTGCGGGGGCGGTAGCCCTCGCTGTCCCCTTTTCCTACGCCTATGCTTCGGGAACGTATGTTTCTACCATCGACTTTCATTATTTTTTAAATGTGGTATGGCTACGGTTTCTACTTCGAACGGTATCTTGCATTTAGAATACTTAATAATTTGTCGCTGTTAGCCTAAGTTCAGGGATAACGTGCCTAGCATACCTGCTCTACTTTTTCAAAGTTCATACTCAAAGACGTCAACTCACATCACGGAACCCTGTACCTTCTGATCCCAGAATTAGAAGGAAGAAAGAGTAAAAGTTTTACTGCGGTTGTCTGGGCCTCATTCACGCTGGGTCATAACGTTGATACCGAATTGCAACCTTACTTTCTGCTTTGATTAGTATACATAAACAGGTATCAAACCCACCCAAGGCCTCGGGATCTGATAATGCCCTTTTCTAGTCTATGACAGAGAACAAAGCTGACCTTTACTTAGCATTTACAATAATCTCTGATTTTCCTAAACGTTAAAAGCAAGTTTACTTCATTCAAAGTAGTACATTAAAAATATCTTCTCCATCTGAATTATATAAAATGCCATGTAATTTTTTATTCTCCCTTTAACACACACACGATTGATACTACAGATAAAATTCAAAGATTGCGACGATTGTAAAGGCGATCATTGGGACAAAGAGACCGTTAAAAATCTTTCACTGAGAATCCTCATTTTTTATTGCATAACTGAGACGACCATAGTAAAAGCAACTTGTAAAATTCAGGAATCTATACCTTTCTACGAATCTTAGTACTCCGGGAATACAGTGACAAACTTGAAGGTTATATATATTACTTTCATGTTTTTATTATTGATATGCCTGTTTGCAAAATTCACTTTTAAAAGTGAGGGGAAAATATTCCGCAAAGTTTAGCGACTAGATCTAGCACAAAGACATAGCCAGGAAGTGCTGTAGCCCTGTACAGGAAGATTTTCAGAAGCAGTGGCGTAATTAGAGAGAGGGGGTATCATTGTTGGTCAAAAAATATTACACTGAAATTACAAAATTCATTTAAAGGTGTAATGAAGGTGAATGGGGTGCCTTTCAAATGAAGAAACTCTTGTCTCAAATGCTTGTCCTACGGGTGTAATATTTTGCAAATTTATACAAGGATAAAAGACGACACGTTACGTCACTTAAAGCCATTTCCCACGAGCCTTGGGCTCACCTTTTCTGAATACCTGAAAATCAAACATGCACAAACGTATACATATACGTGTTCGAACATGTATAAATACACATACACGTATTGCGTATTCTATATGCACTTTCCTCAGTGGCAACCTTCTGTGCCCAATCCCTCAGCCCCCACCCCACCCCACCACGAGAACAAATATTGTTTCGTCACTCTTCAGTTTGTCAATGAGATTAGGTTTTATTGAAATCATTTTTTTTTCAGACGGCACAATAAGTAAGACACTGAGTGATATCAGGGGGTGGTAACTCCCTGCTAATACTGTAGCTAGCCTACCAGCAAAGAACGTCGGGAATTGATGACGCATTAATTGTCATTACTTTTAATGAATGCCTTTTCTACCTATAACAAATAGGACAGCGTGCAACACGGGCACTCCTTTACTCTCTACATTTAATGTAAAATCTGTTAACAATAAAAATTTTCTACAAATATTTTCGTGAACGTGATTTTCGTTTGTAATTTTATGTCGTGATTCCTGTTTGAAAGAAAGGTACACTTGATAATACATGAAACATGCGCTTCGTAGGCTACAGGTTACCGCGAAATGACTGCATGTTACAAACAGTAGCCTTCACAACTGCATACATTGACTTCTGACTGCAAGTGTCACATGCACGTCCCATAACATTCGTGATAAACAAAACTTTTTATAATAGTCTCAAGTAAAACAGCATCATAACCTTGCGCGTTCCGCCGTCTACGCTGCGCAGTCCTGCACTGAGAATAATGGTGTCCGAGTATCAAATAGTTGGTTAAATTTCATGATAAGCATGAAATCTAGGACGAAGGTGAAAGTTTCACTTCCGCTATATTTGTGCATATTGTTACGGCTTGTGGTCGCAAGTCAAACCAATAACAGCGAAAGATCACAGAAGAACGAGATTAAAATTCAACAACTTAATGATTATTTACAATCTCCTTATCTTACTTAAATTTACAATAATTAATTAGACTTACTCACAATCCTTTACTTAATATTTGCCTGGTCTGGTCCAAGGGCTGGTAGTGCATGCACGTTGACGATGGCACAGTGGTAGACCTGCAGCGTGCTGTAGCGTAGGAACTGGTTCCACGAGCGAATAATGACAAGGCTAGGTAGGCGATGGATGATAACAACCTCAATACACAGTGTAGAAACGGCGTAAGGCAATTTGTCACAAGTGTGAATTGTCAGTGGCTGGCCTCATATGATTCGGTCAACAAACGGACAGCAGAATAACGTCTGGACTCGATGGTGTCTCTCAATGAAGTATTAGGGTATCTCTCATCGCTAGCAGTTGTTGAACTGCCTTTTATATGCTAGGCTTTTATTCGAGAACTCTCCAGAATTTAACAGAAACTTCTAGTGTACACAGTCCAGTAATTACGAGAACGTTCCTTAATAGAAACTTCTAGAACACACAGTAGTTGAATAACGATAATTGCAGCTTCTTCGAAGTGTTGCCAGGTCGCTGCTATAATTGGGACATAACGTAAACAGTTCTCACTTCTAGACAGTTCTAGAAAGGCTGCGTTGAAGTTGAATTCTCTAGAACTTTCCATTCGCTCGTCGATGGAATCAATCCGGTGTTCCTGACGGGTCGTCTTGTAACACTCCCCCCCCCCCCCCTTGAAAAAGTTTTGGACGTCTCGGACAAAACTTAAGTTACAATACTTACAATGTATAACTTTACAGTAATAACTACAGTATGTACAGCATGTAGCCCAATATTCAATGGAAGGTATAATCATAACATACAACTTGTCTTGCAAGGTGATGATAATACATGAATACAGTAACATCATCAATACACAGTGTGCCATAGTTAACACAGAATTTCAAAACTTACAGTGATATCTTCAACATACTGCATCAAATCAAATTCTTGACAAAGAGTCTGGTACAACATTGTCTTTCCCTTTAATGTGCTTAATATCTACATTATACGATTGCAGAAATAAACTCCACCTCATCAATCTTTGATTCTTATTCTTCATCTTAGATAAAAATGTCAAAGGGTTATGATCAGTATATACAGTGATAGGGAAACTAGTAGTTCCCAAATAAACATCAAACTGTTGAAGACCAAGTATCAAAGCTAAAGTCTCTTTTTCAATTGTTGAATAATTTTTCTGGTGTTTTTCAAATTTCTTAGAATAATAACAAACAGGGTGATCAACACCATGCTCATCAGCTTGAAGCAAAACTGCTCCTATGCCATTGTCACTGGCATCTACTGCCAACTTAAATTGTTTTTCAAAATCTGGAGCAATCAACACTGGTGAACTCATTAGTGCCTTTTTCAATGATTCAAATGCTGCTTGGCAATTATCCGTCCAATCAAACTTTTCATTTTTCTTTAACAATTTTGTCAGTGGTGCAGCAATGTCAGAGAAATTTGGACAAAAACGTCTGTAGTAACCAGCCATGCCTAGGAAGCGCATGAGCTGCCTTTTATCAGTTGGGGCAGGGAATTTGTCAATGCCCTCAACTTTGGCCTTAATTGGTCTAACTTTACCCTGACCAACCACATGCCCTAAGTATATCACATGGGCACAAGCAATCTCACTTTTGACCAAATTGACAGTCAAATTAGCTTTGGCAAGCTTGTCAAATAATGCCTTAACATGTTGTACATGTTCATCCCATGAGTTGCTGTACACAATAAGGTCATCAACATATACTTCACAATTTTCTAAATTTGACGTAAGATTATTTACTAAGCGTTTAAAGGTCATCTGTGAATTTTTCATACCAAATGGCATAACCTTATACTGAAATAGCCCATCTGGCGTCACGAATGCCGAGATTTTCCGAGCCCTCTCAGTGAGTGGTATCTCCCAGTACCCCTTTAGTAAGTCAAACTTTGATACATACGTAGCTTTCCCAATCCTATCAATGCAATCATCGATACGGGGTATCGGATAGGAATCCGTTCTTGTGACCGCATTCACCTTTCGGTAATCAGTACAAAATCTGTACCCACCGTCTGGCTTGGGGACCAATATACAAGGGGAAGACCATTCACTATTACTAGGTTCTACAATGTCATGGTCCAACATGTACCGAACCTCATCCCTGAGATGTTGTCGTTTTCTAGGGTTAACTCGGTAAGGATGCTGCTTGATTGGTGTGGCATCTCCCACATCAACATCATGTTCAATCAAATTTGTCCTAGTAGGATCATCTGAGAACAAGCATGCATATTCATAGATTAATGATTTCATTTCTGACTTTTCTTTGTGATCCAGATGACTTAATTTCTGGTCAAGATTTTTCAACACATCAGAATTTTGTAACTTAATACACATGTCAGGAACATTATTAGCCTTGATCTCATCATTACTGAGTTCATGATCAGCATTGATAACACACACTTGATCACCTGTATCATTAGTGTTACTATTTACATCATGTACACTTTCATCCTTAGAAATGTCACAATCTTCTCTTTCATAATATCTCTTCATCATATCAATATGACATACTCTTTTAGATTTACGCTTGTCAGGTGTCAAAATGACGTAATCTGTGTCACTGACCTTTCTCTCAATGACATAAGGTCCTTGAAAGCGAGCTTGAAGTGGCTGACCAGAAACAGACAAAAACACTAGCACCTTATCACCAGGTTTAAACTCTCTTTTCACAGTGGTCTTGTCATACCACGCTTTCATTTTCTTCTGAGAGTGCCTCAGATTTTCCTGAGCAAGTTCACATGCTCCATGAAGACGATCTTTAAAGCGGGATACATAATCAAGTAGATGTATGTCTTCACCTGGTTCTGATAACCACTTCTCCTTTAACAATTTCAATGGTCCATGAACTGTGTGTCCAAAGACAAGTTCAAATGGACTGAACCCAAGTGACTCTTGTATAGATTCCCTGGCAGCAAACATTACAAATGGAATGCCTTCATCCCAATCTCTCTCATTATCATGACAATATGTCTTTAACATATTCTTCAATGTTTGGTGAAACCTTTCTAAAGCCCCTTGGCTTTCAGGATGATAAGCCGAAGACTTAATTTGGTCTATGCCTAACTCATACAACATCTGTTGGAATACAGTTGACATGAAATTAGACCCTTGATCTGATTGGATCTCTTTCGGCAACCCAAACAATGTGAAAAATTTAAATAAAGCTTGTAAGACTGTCCGAGCCTTAATATTCCTCAGAGGTATTGCCTCTGGAAACCTTGTAGAAGCACACATAATGGTTAATATATACTGATGCCCTGCCCTACTCTTAGGTAGGGGACCTACACAATCAATGATGACTCTACTAAACGGCTCTTCAAAAGCAGGAATTGGCTTTAAGGGTGCAGCCGGAATATTCTGATTCGGCTTCCCAACCATTTGACATGAGTGACAGGTCTTACAAAATTTGGCCACATCACTTTTAAGTTTTGGCCAATAAAAGTGATTTAGAATTCTGTGGTAAGTCTTATTGACTCCTAGGTGCCCTGCAAAAGGCATTTCATGAGCAATACTCAGTATTTCCCTTCTATAAGTCCTAGGTACCACAATTTGATGGTAAATTCTCCACTCTTCATCTAATGGTGCATCAGGTGGTCGCCATTTACGCATCAAAATATTGTTTTTAACATAAAAGCAGACTGGGACGTCTTTAGATTCATCCTCAGTGAGTGCACCAGCTATTAATGGCTGAAGCTCTTCATCATGTTGTTGTTGGACTGACAACTGGTCTCTGTGGAGTGTGTCAGACATTTTTGATTTTTCCTGTTCTACCCCCTCACTATGTGTGGGGCCAGGAGACTCACAATCCTGACTATCATTAAGATTAGTCATAAAAGATTGGCTGAGATCATACCAAGAATCTTCACTTTCATGAATATTTTTACTAGAATCTTTTTCAGACTCTGACTCCTCCTTTGGGAGTGTTGTTCCATTTTTAGGAACTAATTCCTCAATTTTAGAGGGCGGATGATTAAGTTTATCATCCTTATTTTCAGAAATCATACCCTCATTTTTAGAGAGTGGATGTTCAAGATTATCATCCTTACATGATTCCCTACTTGTTCCACTTTTGGGAACTGTATCCTCACTTTTGGAGGGTGGATGTTTAAGATTATCATCCACGGCGAGCTTTTGTGACATAGCTCTAGTGACAGCACAGGCAGGGAATAAATTTGGAAATTCCTTTTCTAATTGCTCTGTGTTGTTATAATCACATGGTTTATCTGTCAAAATTGCATTGGCTACTACCTTTCCACCAGCTAGGTCATTGCCTAGCAACAGAGATACCCCCTTTACAGGTAGAGTAGGTCTGACCCCTACTATGACCGACCCAGAAACTAAATCTGACTTCAAATTAATTTTGTGGAGAGGGACAGAAATAAATCCACACTCAACCCCCTGAATTAGTACATTTGCCCCTGTGGAAGTAGAGTCCGATAATGGCAAAACTCCATCAAGAAGCAACGACTGAGTTGCGCCTGTATCACGCAAAATTTTAATTTTGACGGGTGGATGAGCTGAATTCCCATCTAGGGAAATAAACCCCTCAGACACGAATGGAAGGTATTCTTCCTTAATTTTGTCGTTAGAATTAGGCCGTAAAGTCACGACTACCTCAGAAGAGTTCTCTACATTGGCTAAGGCATTAGAAGCTGTTTCAGTCTCCTTTAATTTTGCCAATGTGAAGCAATTTGCCATTGTGTGGCCTTTTTTGTGACAGAAACCACAACTTATGTCTTTAAAGGCAGCTTTGTTTGAGCTGACCTGGTCGTTCTTTTGACGACTTGACTCTGGTTGTTTTTTACCAGAATTTGTTGGAGAGATAGAACCAGACTGAGATCCACTATTACTTGTTGTGCCACTATTATTGCCACTGTTGCCATATTTCTTATTTGGCCTACTAAACTGACCCTTGTTTTGAGTCTGACCCACTTTACTGAATTTATGGGTAAGTGCATACTGATCAGCCAAATTTGCAACTTCACTCAACTTGTCAGCCTTATTTTCCTCAAGGTGAGTCTTAATGTCATCATTCACACACCGTTTGAATTCCTCGACCAGCATCAGTTGTCTCAAAGTGTCAAATGTGGAGACCTTTTTGGAAGCACACCATCTATCGAAATGCCTTTCTTTTTGATAAGCAAACTCTACGTATGTTTGTGTATCCGCCTTACGATACTTTCTAAATTTTTGGCGATAAGCTTCAGGCACCAATTCATAGGCTTGTAATATGGCCTTTTTAACCTTATCATAATCCATGCTGTCCTCTATTGATAGAGCGGAATACACTTCTTGAGCCTTGCCTGTGAAATTACTCTGGATGAGTATGGACCATTTATCTCTTGGCCACTTTAGTTGCTCACCCAGCTTTTCGAAATGGTTAAAGAATTTCTCCACATTATCCTCCTGAAATTTGGGGACAAATTTTACGTGCTTAGAAACATCAAATACCCCAGTATCCAAGCCTGTCTTAGGGTCTGAGCCTTTTATGACCCCTAACTCTAGTTGCTTCAACCTAAATTCATGTTCTCTTGCTTTTTCCTCCCTTTGCATTTGCATTTCTCTTTCCTCTTTTTCCTTTTGCATTTGCATTTCTCTTTCCTCTTTTTCCTTTTGCATTTGCATTTCTCTTTCCTTTCTTTCCCTTTCTCTTTCCTCTCTTTCCCTTTCTCTTTCCTCTCTTTCCCTTTCCTCTCTTTCCCTTTCTCTTTCCATTTCTTTTAATCTAATCTCCTTATTCATTTCCATTTCAAGCCTTTTCAGTTCAAATGTGTTGTCAGTTGGCACAGTGATAGCTGTTTCCAATACTGTACTAGGCAGGATACTTTCATCCACAAGATATTCTAGAACATATCTTTTAATCTCGTCTTTCCGCATTAAAGGCTGAAATTCAATGCCATAATGTTTTGCGACCTTTACAATCTCAGACTTCTTTAATGAATCTAGTTCCTCGACTGAGGGACTAGCCACGAATTTATCTAAGTTGAATGGCATTTTGAAATTGTATCAAACCTTCAACAAACAAATAAGTAGTCTGAGCAAACACAGTTGCTTACGATTCACAACAGAATTTCTCGAATTTTCTAGTATTTTCGTTCCCGGATGTTAGGCCACCAATTCTGTTACGGCTTGTGGTCGCAAGTCAAACCAATAACAGCGAAAGATCACAGAAGAACGAGATTAAAATTCAACAACTTAATGATTATTTACAATCTCCTTATCTTACTTAAATTTACAATAATTAATTAGACTTACTCACAATCCTTTACTTAATATTTGCCTGGTCTGGTCCAAGGGCTGGTAGTGCATGCACGTTGACGATGGCACAGTGGTAGACCTGCAGCGTGCTGTAGCGTAGGAACTGGTTCCACGAGCGAATAATGACAAGGCTAGGTAGGCGATGGATGATAACAACCTCAATACACAGTGTAGTTTACTTCAATACACAGTGTAGAAACGGCGTAAGGCAATTTGTCACAAGTGTGAATTGTCAGTGGCTGGCCTCATATGATTCGGTCAACAAACGGACAGCAGAATAACGTCTGGACTCGATGGTGTCTCTCAATGAAGTATTAGGGTATCTCTCATCGTTAGCAGTTGTTGAACTGCCTTTTATATGCTAGGCTTTTATTCGAGAACTCTCCAGAATTTAACAGAAACTTCTAGTGTACACAGTCCAGTAATTACGAGAACGTTCCTTAATAGAAACTTCTAGAACACACAGTAGTTGAATAACGATAATTGCAGCTTCTTCGAAGTGTTGCCAGGTCGCTGCTATAATTGGGACATAACGTAAACAGTTCTCACTTCTAGACAGTTCTAGAAAGGCTGCGTTGAAGTTGAATTCTCTAGAACTTTCCATTCGCTCGTCGATGGAATCAATCCGGTGTTCCTGACGGGTCGTCTTGTAACAATATGGAGATACTTTACCTTTACAAAAGCGCCTGCATATTCAACATGGCCAACACTGCAGCCAGGTTTCAGTCTGTCCAATGGTTCCAATAGGAATGTACTTTTTGCAAACATTTGAGTTTTGAAATATCATGACCTTATGCATGAGGCGTCACAGAAAACAGGCAGAGGAAAAGGCGTATCAATGCAACTCACACCAATACATAATGCAGACAACTGATTTGTGCACCAGGCGGGCGTGCGAGGTTTACGCCGTGCGTACAGTGTGCCCAATTGCTTGCCCTCCGAATGACCTCCGAGTGACGTACAAGGTCTATAGAGGTTCTTCACGTGACGTTGTAATGGGCTTAATTTTACCTGTACCGCAAAACTTGGACGTCAAACTTAGTGCGCGCACAAGACCTGCATTGTGTACACACAGTATTGGCCAAAGCGTGGAATATTTTGTTCCTCCTTTTCAAATTATATTTTCTTAACTGAACTGTACTTACGTTGTACGTGATGGACTGCCTGTGGGCTAAATGTGAGCCACAACTGGAAAAAAAAAGGCCGCGGCCGGCCCGATTTAAACTAATTGTTTAGAAACTGAGCCGTAAAACCTCATCTAACTCTAACTCGCTACATGTGTTGATTTAATAATAATCCTAACAAGCACAATGGAAACTCTGTCGTATAATATATTTATTCGCTCACCGGGTATGAAGTGAGCACAAGGCAATTTAGTATGTGGACTCCCGAGTTCAAGTTCTGAAGAATGTCAGAAACCGATCTAGCTCTACGTTGTACATTTGTTGACTTTGTTGTCACATGTATTTGTGACGTCAGTGATGAACCTCTATTGAGAAATCCTAAGCTTTAGCTAAAGCGTAGGATTTCTCTGGAACCTCTATAAACCTTATGCACATGACGTCACAGAGCAGAAAGTGCTCCCACGTTGGGCGGCAAGTGCGTACCATTGCAAGTTACCCCAACAAATGCAGACAGCGGATTTGTCACCCAATCACATATACGAGCGTAAATCTCCTGTAGTGTACTGCTTGTGTGCCATGCGCTTCATTGTTTTGCCTCCAAAATGACGTCGCGTGACGTCAATGCATACGGTCTATAGGCAACTGAATCTCATGAGCAGGAGAAAGAGGTAGCTCCGAAATATTCAAAATGGCTGACGATTTTGATTAAGTAATACTTTAGGTCTGACACAGTTTATTTAAAGTCAGAGTTTGGAGGACCACACCTGACTTGCTTTTGTACAAATTTTTGACATCTTGAATTTTCAAATTCCCTCAGGTCGTCCATTATAAACACATTTGTATTGATAACTCTACTTTGATATTTTACTAACAAAAAAAAAGGAAGAATAACAGAACACTATTTTGCATCAGGTGACTTACTTTAGATGAAGAGCTAGATCTGTGGAAATGATAGAACGTTTTAATACATTCATGACGTCACTGTACTGTTCCGATGATAAATTCGCAAAGATGTTATGTCCCTGAAAATGAATGACGATGAAAATTTTACTTAAATCCAGACGATCACTACAACTGCGGAAAACAATGACTGATTCTTAAAAATGAAAATTGCGATGATTTCAAAGCGTCACATATGTCCTAGTTGAATGAAAATTATTTCTGCTGCAAAGCCTGACCTCATCTTGCCTGTGTGAATAGGAACAAATGTCAAGAAGGATGTGGAAAAATCTGAATAACTTTAAAAATATGTTTATCGAAATCTGAAGTAAGATTTCAAAGTGTGGTAAACAGATGTCAGTTGTTTCCCTATAACCCTTTAAGACAAGAACATAGGTGATTGGAAATTTTTTCATTTAGGTCTGAGCCGTTTCTACCCAAGAGAAGCCTGAAATTTTTTCTTGAAAGTAAATTGCCGGAATTCTTCCAGAGACCGGATCAAGAAATTGGTTTCCCCTCAACCTTATGAGGCTTCAGTGCCTAGCTCCTCGCGGTTGGTTGGTCGATGTGAAAGTATCTCAAAACTTAAAAAAGAGAAAGATCAGGAGTGCAATTGGTACAAGTCTGATGGTTTTAGAATAAAGAAGAATATTTGCTGAGAGTCATTCGGCCCTTTTTATTAATGCTATCCTTTCATTTCACCCAGAGGGTTCGAAGTGGCCTGCACTTTGCGATGTTGTGTGAATGAATGTATGTTTCTTTCATTTTGAAACTACCCTCTGCAATTGTAATGGCGAGACAAAATAATAAGAAGGGTAATGTATTACGGTCCTACCTCACTGTTTAAAATCATAACCGCGTGGTTAAAATGATGATATTCCATAGTTGCTTTCGACCCGTACAGTTGAACCAGAGCTGATTGACTCCTGGGAAGAAAAGCAATACTTTAAAAACAAATGTACACTCATGAAAAGCTTAGGGATTATATCATTAAACCACATAAAAAATAAATACATAGATAGTTAAACAATTGCAAGTTACAAATTTCGATAAAGTTTCGATAAACTTGTTTGCAAATGAATTGCGTCAAAAGGAATGACATTAAGAGGAACTCCTTTTGTATGTTAAACTGTTCCCATACAGTTCCCTCGGGAAATTCTCATCCCGATAACCCCCCCCCCTCTCCCTGGACAACTCTCCAATTCACTTTTTCCGGTGGGGAAGTTGTCTGAGGGGTTTATGGTCACGGGTGGGAATTGTCCGGGTTGGGAATTGTTCAGGGCGAATTGTCGGGTTGGAGTTGCAGGGTCACGGTTAAAAAGTTTGCCACTTGATCGAAGACTTCTAGCTTATTTTAAACAGGAATGGTAATGCAGGTTATTAATTCTCTATTACGGTGATTATATATACAACATAATGAAATACAACATAAATATGTCAAATCAATCCAAGAGGTCACTTTTGCTCTGGAAAGAGTGTAGTGGAGGTTTTGTAAAGCCACAGTTGAAGAAACTCTTACTTTATAAAAACATTCTGAGTAATTTTTAATTTTTTGTTTATTTTTGCTCAGGTGGGCAGTTTTTGTTTGTATTTAAGGTATAATTATTCAGTCTAAACAGAGTAATTTTGCGTTTTTTAAAGGTATGGGGGCGGTATATATGGGAAAAGTCTACAAAGCGGAAGGTAGTTTTTGTGTTGCATTTTTATTGTTTAGGCTTACGAAAGAAGAATACTTTCAGGAATGAAAGTAGCTCTGTTTCCCTACTGTTGTAATCTTGCGCGATCTGCTTCTGGCAAAATTAGAAAAAAAGATCTTCATCTGTAATATTGGACTCCTTGCCAGATCAAACGATACTCTTTTAACGTATGCCGATATTATCTCTATATGAATATAAATTTGCCTGAAGAATTCAGCGATGAAAATGAAACTCAAAATGTCTGACAATTAGAGAAGTAAAACCGTAATTTTGCACTAAAATATCCGATTCCTTGGAGCTTTTCTCAGCATACGATTGACAAGTATGAGTGATTAGAACAGAAATATACACTTGTGTATAATTTCTATAAATTAGGGACTATCACAGTCCATTGAATACCCAAAAAAAAACCCATTAAGTAAAAGTGTCTCGAGGAACCGATGAGCGAATTTCCGCGAACAATGCTCTAATAAGTGAACGAAAGAAGACCAAGTTTTGAAATGGTATTATGGGACACAGGAAAGAAGCGTGGCGAAATTAAGAGTAGATTTGAAGACAGATCTAAGCTTTGGAGAGACAGTGTAAATTTAGCCGTAATTGAGGTGGAATCTCAAATCACAACTCCACGCAGAATCTAAAGCTGCATATGAGAAACTCTTTTTGCCCTGATATGTAATTTAAACATTTGATAAGGTGGAAATGAAAACAGTTTGACAGAGGAATCAATTCTATATTTGCAACTTGCCTTGAGACCGATCAAAGTAGCGTTCGCTATGCTTTTATCAAATCTGTCAGTTTTGATTTTTTTCCCTCCTTTTCAAAACTAATCGCAACGTCGGTTTCACTGTTGGGCTTAAAATACTCTTTGCATCAATTTATTTCCTTGTACATATCATCTCTTTTTTGATCTGCTTCCAAGATTCCAGCTTCACTTGTCACGGGAAAGTGTGCAAGTGGATATTAAATTCCATTTTTGAAGCGCAAATGTGATGTATCCTTCAAGCATTTTTGCATGGTAGCAATTCTAAAGTCACCAGAGTGGATGATATTTCCGTTAGCTTCGTGCAGACGTGAAATGATGCGACAGCTTTCTCCGACAGGAGTCTCGGAGAAACGGTCAATCATTTAACGCCTGGTGAAGTTAAGTCAAACTTTTCTCGACTAGCGGTAAAAAGAAAATATTTCGTCACGAGCTTTGTATGTGGTGCATATCATAGGAGACGAGGGTGGTGATTATGTTCTCTGACACGGCTTCCGGTGATATACCCATCTTTACATTTTAAGCAAGTTAACTATTTATATTCTTTGCAGGAATATATTAATAAAATTTAAATTCATATTTTGGAAATTCGGTGAGTGAACCGTACCGAATGATTTAAGTTCTCTCTAAAGACTACTGGTGGAATAAAAGAACGCATCGATGCTTTATAAATCCCCAGCGGTGGAATGTTGAATCGGTAAGCATGATTCAGAGGGCCTCTTCCATCCACAATTGGGGTGAAATCTAAAGATAGTTTGATATTTGTACATTTAAAGGGTCTTATATGGACCAAAAATACCTAAGGATACTCTGAGAAGGTCAACCTATAGACCTTTCTTTCGAAACCAGAGTTATATACACGATGTGCAAGAGATCTAAACGATCCGCTCTTAATATTTTAAGTTTCTAAATAACAAAATTAAATAAAAATAAACGGTTGCAAATGACTTTGAAATATTTAAGTGCCAATGTCATTGTCCTAATTGGTTCTGATTCTCCTAACAAAGTTTACTTCAAACCCCACCTCTAATGTGAACGACTGTCTCATCATCTCCTGCTGAGCAGTCTTATTAGAAGAGTCTATTTCCTTCTGTTCTTAACAAAACAGTGGCTTTCCATTACAGTCCTCTCCAAATAATCTAATTCACACTCTCATGTACTTTGAGAAGTTGACTCTGTTCTACAACTGTGTTGTGCAATAATCATCCGAGTCTCACTGGTCCGCACATATGTCGTTGACCAACCACAATGGCTTACATGCATAGTCTGAATTGAATTCTTTATAAAGTGATCAAATTAGAGTGCCGACCAATCATTAATGTTTCGATTTTACTGTAAATGTCTATTTTGGGACGATGAAAGACTACCTTTAAAACTCCCTTTCCCATGCATTTTTTGCTACGGTAGATAACGATTTATCTGTTTCGAAAATCTTGCTCTATCGTAGCAATTTGTGGTCAAACTTGTACGTTTTAGAGAAGCCAGGGGTGGTACGGAGATATATCGCAAACAACTACCATCCCGTTTTGTGTTGCTTCGAAATTTCAATAAGATTTACCGTTGTTAGCAAGTTACCGGTGTTACGGTGTCACACAACTACGTCGTTTGCAACATCTTTAGCAGAACGTCAGATCATTTTGCGCATATCCTTCACATTGCCACTCGCTTCGACACATCTTGATGGTTTTGACAAATTACCAATTGACTTCCACGTCACATGTTGACCATGGTTACACCTCCTGGAACTTGCCAGGCGATGCGAAAATTGATCAAATCAGTAAAATTAGTCTTTGCCCCTTTTCACTCATTTGCATATAGACGTAGTATTCTTGTGCTGAGAGCATCTCTTGGTCACATGGCAACAAGCAGTTTTTTAGTATTACTGTAAAAAATAATGATTTTCACATGACTGTCCCCAACTAGTTAGACTCCAAAGCTTTTTTCTTTGTAGTACCTTTGTTGGTAGAAAGTGGTACAGGTGGGGTTGCCTAGGTACCAAACAAAGAAGTTCAATGCCGCTAAAGTAAATGATCTCTCATTATGGGATTTTCTCCACACCAGGGGCGTAGATTTCTTTTAAACTTTGGGGGAGATGGGGTGAATTATCGCAAAGCTAGAAAATGTGCACGAGACGAGTGCACGGCGAGCGCGAAGCCCATGACAGGTGGGGTCCAGGGGCAAAGCCCCGGTGGGGGTCCAGGGGGCGAAACCCCCGGAAGTTCCTGGGTTTTAATGAATCAGAAGTGCCAGGAAGACTGTTTTAAGAGGTAAATTTCAGAGATAATGTTCTTGGGTATTGGTATATTTATACATATAGGATATGCTATTTTGAGGACAAATCTCATTGATAAGCTGCACTGGATTGAAATTGTACGAGAGCAACAATGTCCTGCTAAGCTTAAAAAGGCAGGGATCAACTTATAAGGTCATCCCAGAAAACTGGATTTTGAATTCGGAGATCATTACAAGACCTGCAAATTGGCTTGAGATCAGTGGCTCCGCTAGGTTTATTGTGATTGGGGGCATCATAGATGATGACGTAAAAATACTTCAGTTCCCCTAAGTCTGCATAAATTGCACCTTTGTTTTTGATGCGTCCCGGCATTTGTATACAGCAGTTTTGATCTTTCGTTTGTCACTACATAAAGGTGCCGTCCTGGAGAAGGGGTACCTCCTCTTTAAGAAATTTTTGTTAATTTAAGGTCTTTCAGACGCAAAATGGTGCTATCTGTGGGATGTTTTTATGGCTGGAAAATGTCCATAATTTAGTGAATGATAATTTTTGGTAAGGTAAAAGAGGAGAATATGTTGTCTATTAAGAGAAAGATACGTTGTCAACAAACCCCTGATGCCTCCTTCCTTTTGTCTATATATTTTACTGCCTTCTATCTGGGAAAAGTTTTGACACAAAAATACGTGCGTGGAGTCCACAGAAACATTCTTGGACTATTACGAAATATTTCTTTTCCTTCATTGTGCATTATGAAAGGGCATCTAAGGCTAGTATATACCTGTATAGGACCTCCTGGAAGCTCTGCATAAATCATATTAAATGGGGGCAGTGACATAACGCGCACTACCTGACATCCAAATGATAATGTAGAGTATGACGCCAAACACTTGACAACTATCGTATTTTTACTAATTTTGAACGAAAGTCCAGACGAACAGCTTCCAGCAACGGGGAATGAGAGGGAGGAAGAGTATAGGTGCAGGGAGGCGATATTAGACCTCCCTGATAGGTGTAGCAAAAGGGGTGAAGGACTAATAAGCGCGTTTCAGAATGCTGTTTTAGTCGAAATTGTATTAACAAGCACCATGTATACCGATAATGGCTGCGCACGAAGCGCTCGGTAAAAATGCTTGAAAAATGTATAACAGCAGATACGTACTTTCAACCTTCCACATCCTGCTACATATAAAAATGAAAGATCCCATATTGATGCGAGTAGATGCTTGGAGATCTATCACTGTTCTTCGGAAAGTGTTGTGATCAGGATAGTTTCATGTATTATTACCTCAATAATGGTCATGACATGGAGAGCAAACCGTGTCGAATGCACGAGAAGGGCGCCGAAATTTTTCATTAAATAAGATTTCCATGACAAAACCTGCATTCAGGCTCTGCATCGAGACACTTTCAATTGCCCAAAAAAACTGGATGTCACTGCCATAAGCCAGGCTTTTACCTGTTAATTCGTAAACTTCCAACTTTTTGCTGCAGTGCTTCTCCGAAAGTTGCTATCAGAAGATATTAATAATAAGAACAACACTGACGTAAGGTTTCAAGCGCGCGGAGCGCGCGAAAAATTGTGATAGTTTGTGAAGAATTTGCTAAAATTCTGATAGTTTGAGAAACATTTGTGATAGAAAATAAAGCAGAGATTGAAGAATTTCTTACGAAAATGAAGAATGAAATGTATTTTCCAGCATACACGTATCTGTAGACTATAAAATTTGGGGGGGGGGGGATGATTACATGGGCCATCCCCCCTAGTCAAATGTTGGGGGGATATATTCCCCCATCCCCCCGGATCTACGCCCATGCTCCACACGCTGAAGTGGATCAAAAAACATTAGTGTAAATTAAAAGATTTTCGATGTAACTCTGTTTAACACCACAGCCCTAGTTGTAAACGGCTGAAGTCTGTGGTTACACTCCACTTTGGTGTACCTTTTGAGGACGAAACTCCATCGGGGAATAAATTGCTTGGATTTCGCCTTTTATCTTCGGTTGTTGCGCTTAAAAAAAGCTTTCATATTTTTGAACGTCTTGTCGTTATTTATTGTACTATCCAAAATTTTAGATAAACTGTTTGTAACATTTTGATTTCTAAGGCTTTGGTAAAAGGGTAATGTAAGTGGTCTGGGTGAAGTTAGTAGTTCGTAGTTGACGAGGGCTTAACATCATACCAGGGAGTTGTCATCTGAACAGCTCCCTGATCATACAATGAATTTAAAATGGCATTTTTGAATTGTTAAGGAAATATGAAACGCTTAACTTTTGCGAAGAGAAGGGGAAGCAGGCTATGTCTACTTCAATTATGATAAATGTTCTTTAAAAACAGTTAATATCCGATGAGTATACTTACTTTTCTTGAAAGGCGTTGTTCGTCCCCCGATGGTCCAAGTCGTGACAAAGACACCCGACCATCAAAGCAAGTTGTTCAAGTGTTGATAAATATTTACGAATACCAGTGTTCTGCAGTCGAGAGAGACAGGTATCTTGGAATCAAATATTTTGCAGAGCTTGTTTTAAGTTCCTGCTAGGTTTGTATCAGTAAAACCATGATCTAAGTTTCATGCTTGCTATTACCATTCAGCGCAATTTCACACGATTACATTATTTTGAAAGAAATGTTGTCGAGGTTGAATCAACGGAAGTTTACAGATTGGATTGAGAATAAGAACAATATTTCAGAGAGGGACCTTTGAGTTTTCGAGATCATTAACCTGCCACAAAGTACGGCTCTGGTTGGAAGAAAGCTATTACGCTAAGTTCAATCTCAACAGTTGTATCTGTATAACAATAGCAGACGACCAAGGCGTTTGTCTTATTCAAATGATGTGCAAAGCTCCCCATGAAAATGTAAAACGCAATGACTCAGACCCATTGGTAGCTCGGAACAGGATGATTTGATATATATATATATATATATATATATATATATATATATATACAGTTCGATAAAGGAAGTAAGAAGTGCTTAAGATTTTGCAGAAAATTCCACGACGTTTTGGGTATAAATTCTTCATCAGGTGGCAAAAGTACAACTGAATAAAAGTAGAGAAATACACGTTAAAAGAAGGCACATACAAACCGGTTGTAAAAAAAGAACACGGTGGAAAACCTGCGGTATGTAGGGTGAGTAAAACTGGTAAACGGTGACTTCAAAAGGGGGGGGGGTTAAAAAGGGTCCATTCTAACGTTAAGACCGTGTGGATAGAGGGTGCCGAGATTCATGATAAGCCGGTTTTCGGCAGTTTGACGATCTCGGTCAGAAGCACATTATAGCCGCGGTAACGACCAAGTCCTTTTTCGAGCACAGTGATGGGGGTTGAAATGTTTGGCTACCGGATAACCTTGAAGGATTTGTTTGATTGACCTTAGGTGTTCAGTGACGGTCCGCGAGGCCACGTTTTGTCTCTCCCACGTACAGATAGTTGCAACGTGCACAAAGTAAAATGTAACCCACATTCGTGGAGGTACAAGTAAAGTGTTGGTTAACAGTGAATCCGTTGCCGTTTGGACCCAATATGTTGATGAGGGTGTTCTTGCCAACTACAGGGTATGTATTGCTTCTACCTCGGTTACAAGGGAATGTTTCTGGGTGTTATCCGTGGGATGAAGTGGATGGGAAGCCCGAACTATATGATTAGAATATTCCTTTCAACACTGTAGGCCGTAATGGGGGGTTCAGGGAAAAGGTCACGGGTTGAAGGGTCTTGCCGAAGGATCTCTACATTCTTGTATATGGCACGTATGATGGGGCGTACCAATGGGTGGTATGAAATTATCAAAGGAATGCGTAGATTGGTAGATGTGTTGGTGTTTACACTCTACTCTATTGGTTCCTTGGATTCTATGTAGAGCGTCAGAGATGATTTTAGTAGGAAACTGACGTTTCTCCTTCTTTGAGAAACGTCAGTATCCCTGAACCTCCCCCATATATATATATATATATATATATATATATATAGGCTATATAAATATATGTATATAGGCTATATATATATATATATATATGTATATAGGCTATATATATATATTTACGGAAGTGTAGTATTGTCTTTCTTACTAAGGCAAAGGTTGCCAATGTTATACGCATATTCCACAGGTTTAAAAATTATGCGACTGCGTCCGCTTCCTACAATTCTTCAGTTTCTATATATATGTATATATATATATATATATATATATATTGCGCTGAGGAAGGACACAGGAGTGTCCGAAATATACGCTGTTTTTATCGTATCTGTGCTCGTATTATGTCATCTTTGGAACAGTGGAATGTGTTTTATTATTTGTTATATATATATAGTTATGCAATGGTGGTGGTGGGGTTGGAAATCCCTCGTGAAGGGCACCAAGGTCATAAGACTCAAAATTTCTTTAGTTTGAAGTTGTGTTGAATCATACTTTTTAGGCGACACCCTCAGAAAGGATCACTTTTTATTTCAGGACAATGTCCTCAAACTTTGTCTTGCTGTCACAGCTCTGCTGTGCAAGGAAATAATTTGACTGATAAGCTTTCCTCCTATACTGCAAGATGCATAAGAACCCTTCCAGTTGAATTACACAAACGAAAGAGATATTGATCAACTGAATTATTCATCACCTAGCTGTACCTCTCAGTCGACTTAGTTTTCGTAATTTACTCTCATTTTTTGAGAGCAGACGTCAATTCCCGGCATTTCTGGATAAGGCTGAATGTAAACTAATCATAGAAAGACCAATTCTAACAGAATAACGGTCATTTGCCAACAATAGGCAAAAGTAGAGATTTGCAGACCTTTCAAAATGCTTACTGTATAAGTCAACCGAGGAAAATCAGGTTTTTAACACAATCTTTTGCCCTTATATGCCAAGGGTATTTTAATGCTACCTGTTTGGTCCTAAGCGGTGCCTTTTGGAAAGACACCTTCTCGACAAAGAAATATAATAGCATCAGTAAGGCTCATGAACCGTTATCATAATGACGAATAAAACGAACACGTATGGCTCCCCTTCCGTGTAACTGAAGTAACATGGAAAAGCCTACGGTGGAATTTCTCGAAGTTTGCCTTTACAATCATCGTGACTTTGTTGTCGTTTTGTAAAGTAGGCTAACTGGCTAATGGGTCCAATTTAGCCTAAATTCTAAAATAAAAAAGAAAGTTAATGTGTCTGTCGATTTCAGATTTATTCTTACTGGTGAATACTTTCAGTCGTCAACTTCAGACAAAATATCATCGTAATCTACTTGGCGATCAATTGTAGGCGGAGATAACGAAATAAAACGAAAAAGCGGGCATGAAGAGAAGTAGTTCGTGGAAATTTGTAGTAAGGCAAAATCGACTTCTATTGTCTAAAGTGTTTCACAAACAAAACCGTCTAAAGCAATTCAGAGTGATTTATGTATTGCGGTTATATGTAAGAAATATTTGTAATACAAAAACTGCAACAAACCATGCAGCTGTGGGCTTAAAATTATAACAGGGCAAAGAGAGGCCAGCCTGTGTTTATGATTTCTGTACAATTTTAAGAAGAGAGTACAGGGACGTGTAAGAACAAGAGAGTGTAGATGCACTCGTCGACACAGTTTTCATTATGGTATACTGGTACAGAGGATGACAGTTTAAGCACAAATTGACAAAACTTGTGACGGTGAAAAATCACTGTCAACAGAAGGATAGGGGATCTCACACCCCCTAGCTCCCTATGGCACCTTTGTTTTCAAAATTACATGACTGGATAAACAATAAGACAGCGTTGCTTTAACATAATAATCGTCTAAATTTTAATAGCCGACTACATTTGTGCGTTTAATAATTGTTTTGCGTACATATTGAGTTAATTACAGGCAAATGCTACCATGAAATGAGCCAGTTTGTCGATTTCCGTTTAGCCAAACAACACAGATAGTCAGGGTTTGTTACAAAATAATGATTAACAAAACTCGATGAAGAGTATGACCTACACGTGACATTGATGCTTTCCCGAAAGTTGTAAATTGCGATAAAAGCAACACTTACCTCAAGAACGGCAAACATGACCTGTTGAACGTTGAATGCGTGTCGGAAGTTATGATACGCCACAGGACGATAATTTTTTCGTACCGTAAGAAGCCACCTACACATTACCTGTGTTAAGACAGAAGCAGGTGTGTAACTTCCGAAGCTTATGACATCTAGTCCGGTTTCAAAAGTCACAACAAAGCATAAAAGATGTCAAAGAGTCAAATGATAAACATTTATTAAGAAATTTGTTATCTAGGGAGAGGAGGTTAAGTTTATTGGGTAAAAATAAAGCTAAATCTATCATCTATTACGATAGAATTTTGAAAAATGACTTATTCTTCTGCAATGACTTATTCTTCACATACCGCTAGTTAATTGATAGCTCAGCACTTTTTCATGGTATTTCTTAACACTGACCTCCCCTTGCGGCCGAAAGGTCTGGGGTTCGAATCCTGGCCGGGTCACACCGAGGACTTCAAAAATGGAACCTACTTCCATTGTGCTTGGTGCCCAGCATAAGCAATGGAGAAGGGAAAACAAGCCATTGAGCCACAACTGTAAAAAAAGGCCGTGGCCGGCCCGACTTAAACAAATTGGTTAGAAACTGAGCCGTAAACCTCATCTAACTCTAACTCTTTCCATTGTTTTTTAAATTATAGAGTATATTTAGGAAAACCTCATGTTTTACCATGTATTTGCTATCATGTTTTGACAAATATTTGCATTTGATTTGTAGTGTCTGTTAAATACGACGTAAACATTATTTCCAGCATTCCACCTTGTTGTATGTCACTGGAGATGTTCCATGCAGCCCATGAAAAGGGCATTATTTATATATCCTACCAGATGAATATAAAAGAGGAAGTTAAAGTCAGAAATTATGAAAAGAAAAGAGCATTCACGTACATGAGAAGAAATTTTGAACGTCTCCAAGAGCCCCAAATGTATGTACATTTTAAGTGCTGCGCGTAGCATCTCATCTGATTGTAGTGAGAAATCATCAAAATCGTATCGTGTTAGCCTCAGTTTTTTAATATCTGGAAGACGTGCAGCCTGTTGATCAAAAGGAAAATAAATTTTAAATATCTGCCAAAAGTGAAGCATTTTTGTCTAATTAGGAAATGAGTATGAAAGAAAACAAAAACAAAGGAAGATGACAATAAAATGTAAAGATGTTTCGTCTAATTTGGGAATTTAGTAATCCACAGTCCTTATAAAATGGGCAAAAATGCAAGCATCGTCGAGAAAATCAGGTCAGAATCTAAATTAAAGTCTTGAAAATGAGGCAAATATGCTATGCAGACCTGTCCAACTACATATTCGTTTCCATGGAAGCAGCATTACAATAGTGATACGTCATATGCCACTTCTAATACCAAAACCAAAAATTGCGCTGCACCTCAGAGATTTATATTTTAGCATTTTGCACCTTGACTGTGTAATGCCAGATAATATTGCTTTCGTGACTTTTAAAACTACGCCCTATTTCATCCCCGCGGCACATCAAATTCCCTGCGCTGCATGATCAAGTGGAAATATAGTTGCGTACACAGAAAATGTCTACTCTAGTATTCTAAATTCTAGTGCAAAGGTGGAAATTTTGTCTGTCGTCCATTTTACTCGAGGGCTGAACAAAAATTGCATTCTTTCTGTTTTAAAACTTTTACAGTGAATGTTATGGAAAACAGCCTGATTCCTATAGAAGATCACACGGTCATTTCGCGAGAAAATATGGGTTAATCCATTTCAATAATTCTTCCCTCTTTAGGTAGGTAATTTGATACTGACCCTTATGCAACAAAGGTGGGTGAAGGAGTAATTAGCTCTTTTCAGTTAGATATCTTGACCCCATAAAATTATGGGGTAGGAAGAATAAAAAAATTCGTCATCGTTACAAAAGAATTGGTTGCTCTCATATTTGTAATTAGGTACAACGAACTTTTTTAATTCTGTTTGAGCTCTACTATTTTCCAAATTGTTTGTGTAGAGGTATTATTCACATTTACATACAGTACCAGAGTATGGTATTGTACAGTAGCATTTGAAGTGATCCAGGTTGTTTCTTCCTTTGCGCAGAATTGAAGTGTGAATATTTCACGAGAAAATTTGTCATGCAAACTGCAGGATTTTACCTCAATAAAACATCCTATCCAATGCAAATTTCACCATAAGGGAAAGCGTATGTTCAATGTTATTTCGTTTCACCTTATAAGAAAGTTTCATATGATGTTTTAGCGTATACCATGATGTTGTGCAGAAGGTGTGTTAACGGTACGCATGCGTAGCGGCAGGTCCTTGAGTAAAATTATGATAAAAAAGGCCAACAATGGGAGGTACAAGAGGCGAAGCGCCGAAAGTGAAAAGACTTTGAAATTCATGTCAATCTTTATAACTAGAATGATTGGCTGCACTCAGTACTGAAAAATCCACTGCATATGAAAATACTTACATTTTTAAATTCACAATTAGTCAGTCACACTGCCTCCAGGGGAAAATAAAGTAACGTTAAATATATATCTTGAGTTTTCCAGAAGTGGTTTTAACATATTGAAAGAAAGCTGAATAATGTTAAGACATATCTAAGGGCATTTACATTTGTCGATTAAGAGCACCTAATGCTACTAGTTAACTTGAACTAGCTCTTTTTGCTACGTGTACACACAACTTTAAATGTTCCACAAGTTTTTCACTGTTCATGTTTATTGCAATATTTCTATTTTAAGTAAAACTGATTGAAATCAACTCCTTACGGTAACTTCTATTACTGATGTTAAGTTGTTTAAATTTAAATTTCATCCTTTTAAGTAGGTACACTTTAACTTCCAAGTTATTTGATTTTGTCACATTATTGTGGCTAGTAAAGTGATATGTATCAGCGTAACATTGTTTCCCAGTCCACCTTCCATAAAAAACGGACCTATCATGAATTTGCATCTGGTTAATGCAGGGGAATGGCACTTAACAATAAATTGCATCATCAAAACCATCGAACCGGGCTAAATGCCTCCATAAATATCATTTTAGGAAACTCTTCTCCGAGAAGAAAATGGCAACCTTGTCTTCCCAAGGCCTGCGCACAAATTAGCCTGAGAGAAAAAGGTTCCCAGTATTTGCTCGTACTTCGGCACTTCCAGCAGTGGTAGTTACGGGAGACTGGCGGTATACTGTTTCATATATTGCCCGTGAAAAATAAAATGTCAAGTGATTTTTCAGACGCTGGATCATGGCGAGCGTATCGTGTTTCATAGTTCCGCAAATGACAGTGTCTCCGGGAGGAGTCGTAATAATGCTCAGGAAATTTCGCTTCGTCTTCAATTTCTTTCGCTCTTGATGGCTGACGCCTTATACGGTTTTAAAATCAGAGCCAATTTAGAAAGATGAGGTTCTTTTTGTTTTTCAACAATGCACAAGATCGTGTTAAACTTTTGCGTCAGACAGGAATAGAAGAGGTTAGTGTAGTGACATACAAGCCCAATTTAAAGGGTAAAAATATACCTTATTTTTCAATGCATTTATTTGAAAAACAGCAACCTTCTTTCTTTGAAATATACTTTTATCCAAGGCTATTTTGACCCATTCTTATCGTAAGAGAGGCCGTTTTATCACTGAAAAAGAGTTGATGTTCAGTTAGTCTATACACGGTTCACGTTGATTTTTGCAGATAATTTCTGACTATGAATTAGGGGTACATATAAAACAACACAATTATGAACACTTTAGGATTCATAAAGTTTATCGAGTGAACTAATGCTAAGTGAGCTTATACTGCCATATAAGCATATGAGCTGACAAACTACCGTCTTTTTTAGTTTCTCATATGCATTGTTGAGTTCAATGGCACAATACGTTAATTGTACACAGGCAACATCAAATTATGTTGAACTATTCTAGGGTGAAGTCTGCAATACGAATGCATATTGCAATGTGTTGTTAGGGTTCTACCCTAACAAAGCCATTACTCGCCCTCTCCTATTTATGACACATTACTTACTTTTAGTTGTTCCACCTCCTGTTGAGTCGCCGACGCGTGATAAGAAAGGACATCCAAAGCTACCTTCTGCAAGGCCATAGCTTTACTAACCTTGTTGTACATTATAGTGTTGTTGATACCCAGACCACAGAATATAGTAAATGCCTTAGAAGTAAAAGAACAGCAACTTGATTGATTGACTCATTTCTGGGGGTAATTAAATTAATCTAGAATCGAAATGTCACTGAATAATATGCTTTCTCCATATTTATGATTCGTCTAAGATCAGAAGTCTTCTAGAGAGATTTGCAATGGACCCATTTCGTTTTGTTCACTTCTTGCCTCACCGAGCTTTGAGTGACCTTTCGATTTTCAGCTCTAACGTACTCTTTACTTCAAGATGTGTGTTAATTTAGACATGTCTGCTGCTACGCTTGAAAAAATCAATTTAATTTGCCTCCAGTCAAGAAGATGTAACTAGCAAAATTAAATGCAGAATAAGGAGTCCTTTGAGTGATAACACAGTTTGTAAAATTACGTCATTGAAATAGAAGGGAGGGTTGAATTTCTCCTAAAGTATTCAGTACTCACAGACCTTTACAATTTTGTAAGTTTTAGCAGATTCAACTTTACAAGACGAAAATAAAGTTGTGTCAGTCTGAAGTAAAAAATAAATGGTAAGCACGTGACAACTGCAATATTTCAGCTATTATGCCGGAAAGTCTATCTATTGACAACTCTGAACGGGTTTGGAAAACGTCCAAAAACACCGCAGATAGATTTTTGATGGAAGAATGCTTTTCATGTACCAACATTGGCTGTTCATTGACAACAGAGTTCCGTATCTAGAAATGTTGAGCTTTTTAAAAACTGAAATACACCACTTGTGTAAGGGTACTTGCCTGAATGATGGTTCAAGATGCATGGCTCGCTCCCCTCCCGACATATTCTATCCGGACGAGTTCACCCTGATAATTGCCCCATACTCTTCCTAACCATTATAACTTTACCCCGCAAACAAAATTTTTGGAATTTTACAGTCGATAACCATCCAGCGTTAATACAGTAGTTCGGGAAATTGTCAAAATGAAGATTGTCCACGGTGAAAATTATCCAGGTTGGAAATTTTGCCGGGGTCGAATGGGAATTGTCCGAAAAAGTTGTCTGGTTACGTTACAGGCTTACCACATCATCATGTCTCTAAGTAACATGTTAAGTGTTTTCTATTATAAATAGTATATTAAACGTTTTGGTACCCCACAAATTCAAGACTAGGTTGCAAGTAGGAAAATTGTGTGAGCAAGTGCAAAATACAACTTCCATTTGACCACTTAGATTTATATATTTTCAAACCCCGACCTATATATACGTTAAACGACAGCGAGATTTTTATACTTTCCAAATGAAAGCATTTATTAACAAGTTTTTCTGTTTATGGATGTATTCCTTTCCTGTGTGTAGTATTTCAGTGTTTATCTGTTCTTGTTGCGTGACCTTAAAATCTTATTACAACATGTCATAACCGTCCTCACGTAATAGCTTGCAATGTGAGATTTTCTCCACTTTACTACTTCGTAATTCATCATTCCTAGTTACTACTCTGTGATACCGTTCTGCAACCACTTCTGCATTGTTGACAAGAAAGAAATATAGCATTTGGATCTTGCTAGATTTGGGTCATTCGTTAACATTTTTAATAATACCTTTTACGTAAGGAGACAGCGTTTCAACAACTAATTATTTATTCCCTAGATCCATTTTTCGAGTACTTCGACCTCTTCTAATTCTAAAGCCAAAAGGATAACCCCTCTGTGAGCAAATAACTAAAGGTAAGAATTGGTCACATATTACCATAGGGATAAATATTATAGAAACAACACATTTTTCTTATAAAATATTGAGGAAGTTCTTAGATAACTGGAACCAAAATATGCAGATAATACGTGTTAAGGAGTCAAGTTTGTCTCCAGATCCATGACAGACCTTTATGGAAGTAAAGTCAGGCTGTGTGATTTGAGAAGGTGATGTCTAAGGATATGAAGGGAGTGATACCGGTTTAATTGATGGTGGTAGGCATTACCTAATATTGTGGATTCTAGAATTGCTGATGGGATTTATAGAGGAAATTGAAGAGGGATTGAATTTTATATACATATGTTATAACGTAACGTAGATCATGAAGAGATTGATTACAGTTACATTGACGGTGGTAGGTATCACTCCATGTAGAGATAATAATAGTGTAGATAGGATTTACAGGGAACTTGAGAGGGATGGAATTGTACATCTAGGTAATGAAAGGGATTATGTAGAATACGACTGGGGTTATACTGAACGTGTCTGAGATAACTTGAAATTTGTGGTGGAATGGATAATGTATGTGTGGTACAGAGGGAATGTAAAGAGGGAAGAATTGTACATAAAGGTAAAGACATGAATTTTTAAGGGCAATGATTAGGAATACGAAATTGGTAATGGGGATTAGGCCTACTTGATAATTTGAATTAAAGCAGCGGTGAGGCGCTTATTGGCAAAATGTGAGAAAATTTAGGTTACGTATACATTTGGGACAACTATTAGTAAGGAATAATTGGGTTACATTGATATACGGTGGTAAGGACTACCTGATAGGCGTAATACAAATTTAACTGATCATATAGACCAGGAATCTGATAATTTATTTGACTAGATGACTAGATTTGGTTCAAAAATGACCAAAAATGAGTCTAGTTGAATATTCGATCAGACCTTTTTATTTGATTTCACCTTTTATAGAGTGTATAGTTGTTAGCTAATGACAGCTTAGATGAGCTGATTTGCAATCTCTACGGGACGATAAAATTTACATCACCGGTGATGAGGATTTGATAAGGATTTTGTGGTTATCGATAGAAATTCGATTGTATCGAAGAAGTAACCGGTGTAACTTAAGTCTTTTCAGAGGACTATGCAAAAGATCCCCGTATGGAGGAAATTTTACGTTGACCTCATATTTCATACTAAAGGCAATTTGGTGGGTTTCAAAATGTTAAAATCATGTATTAGAAAATAAGCATGTCTGTCATTTATAAGGCAGACTGACATTTTCGCTGAGTCGCAGGGTATTGACGGTCCTACAATCTCCCCACAGACCTATTTAGGAATGTCCTTATATCTCCACAAACAATTGATGCTTGCACGTTGTTTGCCATTAATTCGAACAATAGCCTCACTGTCTTCTAGTAGGTCAATGAAGACTTCTGTAGTCAGTAGTACTCCCAATTGGTTACACACAGTAGTGTGTGGATACGGCCTTGAGCAATTTAAACTCGGTGCAACTATGCAAGGTACTGCAGCTTTGTCT
The DNA here is from genome assembly GCA_029531755.1 of Holothuria leucospilota. Classification (NCBI taxonomy): domain Eukaryota; kingdom Metazoa; phylum Echinodermata; class Holothuroidea; order Aspidochirotida; family Holothuriidae; genus Holothuria; species Holothuria leucospilota. Next base: position 17,323,730 of record CM055969.1, on the reverse strand, counting down.
GGGAGGCGTATTAGACAGGTGTAACGTTTTTCTTTGTTTACATTATAGGAGGGGCTAAAAGTTTACCTAATAGGGAGAACTGCTGTTTTCAAGGGCAAAACTGAAGAGCCTTAAAGGCATTATCTGGTGGCATTTAGTAAAGGCCTTACCTGAGAGTGCAAATTTTTCCTTACATGTCATCCATACCCATTCCAAAACTCCATTCTTTAACTCAAGATATCCCTTCTTGAAGATTGGTTACTTTTGTCAAGATATATCTGCAAGTTTCTTGAAGGTCACAGAATGTGATGCCAAGTGCAGGGCAAATTGCCTCAGATTCTTTTTGTTATTCTTTATATTTGAACACCTTGTTTGTCCTTGAAATTTGATACTGTTGGAATGTTTAGGTATTTTTCCTTCTAGATATAGTGTAAAACTGTTTCATACTTATGGCACAGCAAATAAAGTTATGAAATATTCAGTGTAATGGTACCAACATTGTAAAGAAATGCAAAAGCTTCATCTAATCAATTTGCCCAGATGACATCACAGATATCCTATCATGCACTGCGAAAGCTAAAAGAAAAAAATTAATATCTTTCAAATGCAAAGTAGTATTGAGATGGGGTTTTCACGGCCTAATACAGGAAAAATGTTCTGCATTTTTGAAGACCTCAAATTTAGTCAACAGAAAGTGCTTTTAATACTTGAAGAGCAAAGCAACAAAACAGGAAATGTAAACAATAATAATAATAATAATATTACAGCAGCTAGTACGAATATTCCAGCAGCTAATGCGAGAAAGTTTTCTTTAATCATTTTTCACCTCCACCCGGTTCACTTTGATCTTCGAACGATTCAGTACTCACACTAGCATCATCATCGGTCAAAAAACTTATGAGTGTAGAGGGTGTTGTTTGATATATACTGTTTGCATGTTTAATTAGTCTAGCCGACTCTCCACCCTCAACAACGTTCCATTACAATGTACTCAGTAATACCTCAAACAGCTGTTCGTCATTCTCGTCAAATGGAAACCCATCCTCTCTGTTAAGAACCTGAGCGACCCCTGTCAAAAGGGAAAATAGGGAAATGACTTACTAAAATGAAAATAAGATTGAATCTAACTTGTCTCCATCTTTCAACCTCAAGGGTACTCATTTATGTAACTTTGTGAGGTCGCATTATCACATCTTTAGACGCAAGAGGCCATCCTATGAATGTCTATTGTGCTTTAAGCACAAATGGTATTAGTTTTCGTAAGTTCAACGAAACCACTATGAGCCCTTTTGGTTATAGACGAAGATGTAAGAGAATTATGACCGTTGTTTTCCTCACTGTTCAGATGCTGATCGCACTGCCGTATATGAACCATGTGACACTTTTAACCAACGAACAACGCTTAGCAGATTAGATTCTTTGCAATCTTTGTCGTGATGACAGAAAAAAAGTGCAACTGGCATTTTATATCTAACTTCAAAGACCCGAGTGTCTTTAAGGTGAGACACGTTGCATTAACGAAATGAGCACTACTTTGACACTGCTTTGAAAGTTTCAAGGTGTGACGTTATCAGTTTTACTGAAAGAAATTAACATTAGAAGAGATCTACTTGGCTATCACTCAGCAGAATAAATTCAATGTGCTGTTGAGAAAATTACCCAAGACTTGAGTCGATTGCAACTAGCCAAATAACTGTTAGGTAACATCTATTTTCACAAGAGTTCAAAAAGTACGTGGGAAGGGGGCAAACGCCTTTGTATGCTATCCAAAATATAACAAGTGACAAAGACTTTTTCCGGAAAAATCATCGCGTTCACACGTTTTCAAAGTATGGTTGGAAGTTGGAGGGGTCGAAGAAAGTACAATTTGTAGTCTTAAAAAGGGAGGACTCCCGAGTCTTGCTTCCTAACGTAATCTTTTGTCATAAGCGAGCCCCAACACACTGCCATATGCCTACTTGATCTAATGTGAATTATGTTCTCTGTGTTTTAAATGGTTCTTAAACATGGCGATGTAAAGGTTGATCTAATCCATTCTTAAAACAAAAATCTATTATACTAACAATAAAGTTCTTGTATGTCTTTAAACTCACAGTGCATCGCGCTTTCAACCTTAGAGTGGGTTCGTGTGGTTTCAAAGGTCTGTGGAGTTGGCAGAATGGCATTTGTGGGCAACTTTCTTGATAAACTAAATATACAAAAATAAGATAAGTAAAAATATGTACCTAAAGATGTGATGAAAAGGGGCTCACCCTTTTGGTTGGTATTAAACTACACGTTACGAAAGATATATCAATGTTAATTTCGAACCGACTCCTTCTGTTTATTGGTAAGAACGTCACGAATATCAGCACACCATGGTAAAGACATTGCTACAGTCAAGGTGGATTTGCTTTATGAATTTAAGTCTCAATGTATTTTACATCTTAGTTTAATTGCTGAGTTAAGTTATTAAGTTCAGTTTAGTTGAAAAAAATTCAGGAGGGATGAAATTCTCACCAAAGAAACTGCAGTGAAAAAATAGGTGTTATCCTTAGAATCTTTGACAATCATTAAGAAATCTATCCAAGATATTTTCGAACCATTCAAGTTCTTGGATAAGTCACTAGACCTCGACAGGCAGTTTCATCCATAAAATATTGACCACTCTCAAGCTTTTTCTTTTCGAACGGCGTCACCAAATCTTGACATTTCTTCCCAAGATCTTGAAAATTTGGTATCTGTCTTGGAATTTGGTCCTTGGAAATATTTTTACTCTCCCCATCCAAAACAAACACTAATAATGAATTTTTAACTTTTCTCTCTTCTTAATTTACCTACAAAAACAGGGACGGTATTAAAAGGGTTAACTATTGCAGTTTAGTGTTCGCATCCCCAAAAATGTACGGAACCGGGACCAGGGCATTAGAAGAACTAAACTGAAGCATTTTATTATATACCTAGTAATAAAAGAACATAACACGGTCTAACTTAGCAGCCAAGCCACTCTTCTCAGCAACTGGTGTTACATGTATGTCTTCATAACTGTGTAACAACTTGACGAGGAATTGAATTGTGTTGCCATCTTGTATGATCTAACTTCATTTTTAACGGCATTGGGTGATATGTGAGTTGTTTTCGAGACAAAACTGACAGCAAACTTCATTGCCTGGTGAATGAAAATAAACCCAAAGCGAATCCAAACCGCCACAGGATCGTGTTAAGTTAACGAGATTTTTGACACGACAGTAATTTTGTAATATTTAGCACTCTTTTAGTACTTATGCTGAATTTCTGTGTGTCAATTTTTGTTTATATGTAATTAGTTGATCCAGAAAATGAAATTATGGTACCGGATGTTACAATACCTAAGTTGATAGATACTTTCTCCTATGGGCTCTAAATTACTTTTACATTGACCAAGGAATGATGAAGTCAAACGTAACACGATTCTATCCATATGTCAAACAAGCGAATAAGTTCTTTTTCTTAGATATTCTTAGAAACAGACAAACAATTGTTTTTTTTTTCTTTTTGGCGGGATAAGTTTGATCCAACAGAACATCGCCGTGATGATTGTCAAAGTTAAGGCATAGCCTTGTGAGTTTAGAAAGCCTCATTTGAATACTTCACAATCATTAAAATGCGTACATTAGCCCTACTCTTGCAACCATGCAATGCCGTAATTGCTTTTAACATATTCAAATGTTTCATGTTTTCTGCCCTTTTGGAAATAGCCCATAAGATGTCTACGCTCGACACGAAAACTTATCAATGCCGAATTACATGTAGCTACCATTTATAGTAGAGCAGTGGCGGGGCGTCCATAGAATCAGGAGATCGTCCTCCCTCCCCACACTGACTCAAATGGCCTGTCAGCGCCCTTTTCAAGTTTTTACCGTGTTTTAATCTTGCAATGTAATTGTTATTTTTATGACCATATAACAAAATCCTCAAACAGCAGCTATTACCTGTACTATATTCTAATGGAAATGGTCATGTTCTGTGATCTAGTTAAGCCGAAACTTGTCTAAAAGCTTTGCACCCACTAATGTTTGATGGAGCTTTGCTTAGGTCACTGCTTCCCAACCGGACTTGATAATAAGCTTACAAAATACACGGAGTGAACTTAAATTGACTCCTGCAGTCCCAAAAATAACTGTTGCGAAAATAGCCCTACTCCCGTTCGGGATAGTTGTCAACATGAACAATAAAAATAGTCCATGCAGATCCCAAAATAGCTCCCACAGACTGTTTCCCAAAACATATGAAAGAGCCTTCTGGTTAAAATAAAATAAAACTGTTGTCCTAGTGCGAATGGCTTTAGAGCACCGGACTCATATCTGATGAACAGCCTCCTTTTTGCTTTCCTTCAATTGACCATTTCAAGGTATATTGTATAACCGGCTCGCTTACTCCGTAAGTGCAGAGTGGTCATCTGACACTGCATGATAGTGTCATAGAAATGCTTTTTTCTGTGCTTTCTTGATTCTCAAATGCCAGGAAATCACATCTGATACAGCTTACTTTCATTTGTCATGAAAAAGGTATTGAAGAGGGCCAGGTAGACCTTCCGTCTTGGCCATTTTTAACAATGTACTTAAAGGTGATCGGTCATCTTAAAATATTCTTTGTGACGTCAGCCTTTTCGTGACATGTTTCTGTAGTTGTCACTGTTCAACGGATTCACCGTACAAGCATGGTATAGCTAATCGGTAAGCAAGAAGAGACGGCATGTAGCTGTATACCAACTAGGTATACCGATGTCATCATAGCTACTTGTACGGTGTATCCGTTGAAAAGTGACGACTGCAGAAACATGTCAAGAAAGGGCTGACGTCACAAAGAATATTTCAAGACGATAGATCACCTTCAATTACTGCCTATTGCAAAGCGGCCACATAATGATATACATTATGATATACGATTTCATGAAAAACGTATATGGTTCCTTGTGTTCTTATCTTGATTTCCAGATGCCAAAAAGTGTGCATCTAAACAGTGATTAATTTCCCGTATTTTGTTCCCCCTTTGAGGTTTCTTGCCTTTAGCTTTTGCAGATTTAATCTTTATCCTCACAAAGTAAGTCCCGTTTTACATAAATCTTGAATCTGGACCTGAGAAAAAACATGAGCATTATGTGAATTATAATGGCCTTCTTATCCTAGTACGTGATAGGAAGGGACAGGAAATGAAAACAGGTTTTAATACAAATACTAGGGGAGGAGTCATGGGAGAGCAATTTTCTACGAGGTGGGGAAATCTAAAAGAAAAGATTGAAAGGCCATGACTTAGATCGTGTTGAAGCATTGGGTATCTACCTCAAAGATATTATAAACATAGATTCCAAACTCCTATAGAGCTTATGCACGTGACGTCAGCGCGTTTCAATTTGGCTTACTGGATGGAACTGCCATACGTAGTAGGAGTGTTAAAGATACGCGCTCACGACGGCACCTTAGTAACAATTGTTGCACAATGTACGCCTGGATGGAAAAATAGAGAAACGCAGTGGCGTAGCCGGGGGGAGGGGGGACAGGGGGCAAGTTGCCCCCTCTGGAAAAATCTTGGGGGAAATTTTGAAAGTGAATATATGGTGAAATTTGCGCATGATCTGGTAAAATTTTAAATTTCTCAACTAGTACACTTCATTTATTTAAAAGTATATGCTACACTGGCACAACCAGTTCTCATTAAGGTTTTCAGAGATGAAATGATGACACCATGCTTATAGTTGTACTAGTTATGTTTTACTATCTGTTTTATACAGCATGGGATCTCTGAACCTCTGACAAGGGACTCTGTTCTTTTTATACTTCCAATGCTTCTTGATAATTAAAGCAGCAGAATTGTGGTATATGCAGTTTGTTAGAATGGGTCAGTGGTCAAGCGCTATACTCTGCTACAAGGGCAGGTCCTCGTAAAATTTGTACTGATTGTGGTGAACTGATGAAGGGAATGGTGTACCAGGGTTCACTTAATTACTGTACTTAACCCTTTGTGATTCTGATCTACCAGTAGGACTCAAGAAAAATTCACCAAGACCTGAAGACAAGCAAGGTAAAAAAGCTTCCTAAAAAAATAGGAATTCTTGGTGATGTATTCAGTTTACATTTAGCACCAAATGTGGCACCATTTTGCATCTAGCCCACCTCATATGAGCAAAAATTTTCCAAAGGGGAGCCCTTAGACCTCTCCCCCAGGACGGCGATCAGTCATTTCAGTCAAGTCAGAGGAAAGCACCCGGACAAAATTTGGACCTGCGGAGAACACTGATTATTAGGAAGCAGATCACTAATTGGGGGAAAATCTTGGTGCTCTTGCCCCCCCCCCCCCCGACAAAAAACCTGGCTACGCCACTGGAGAAACGTGACGTAGGTTAGTTAGTTAGTTAGATGGAGTTTTACGGCCCAGTTTCCAACCTATTGGTTCAAGTCGAGCCGGCCACGGCCTTTTTTCCAGTTGTGGCTCACTGGCTTGTTTTCCCTACTCCATTGCTTATGCGGAGCATCACGCACAACGGCAGTAGGTTCCATTTTTAGAGTCTTTGGTATGACTCGACCTGGGAATCGAACCCGGGCCTTCCGCGTGAGAGGCGGATGCTCTACCGCTCGACCAAACACGCGGTCGAAACGTGACGTAGGTGCATAAGCTCTATACCTACACTGGTAAGCTCAGTGCTCCTCATGGAGACGCAACTATCTGGGCGGAAGTGTGAATTTGACATTCGCGCAGTTCTATTCGGTGATCTGCGTACAAAAATAATAGCGCGTTACAAAAAATTTCATTGATAAAAGAGGTTAGCGTGCGTGCGCTTTTACAACGCGTTCTATACGCCCAGAGTACATTTCTCTGTGTATTATCCGGTATGCTAGTTAAAGCAAATTTCTGCGCTTTCAGAAAACGAACGCGCTAGTTGCTTTCCCGTTATGAGCGAAATTGTGCGAAATTGAGCGCGCATATCAAAGTGTGTCACTTGAAGATACCATAGAAACTGACCAATGAGTAAGTCCATGAACTTGCAAACCAGTCATTGTGTTCAAGTGTTCGTATGTGGCATGTCGCGATGCAAAAGCAGTTTCTCCTTACTTAAGTGGAATTTATTGAGGAGTGGTGTCTTCTTTATTTAACAATATTCCGAAATAACAAGTATTAATACTTTTGTAAGACATTTATTTGTCTGTTTGTTTTCAAAACGACTGAACAGTGATCAGCACTTCCGCCCCGATATTTTGGCTTCCATAAGAGTGAGCGCGCCAGTTTGGAATCTATGCTTATAATATCTTTGATCTACCTACTTCAAAGCACCCCCACAGGCCATCCTCGCCTCTCTGACCGAATTCCCTAACTCCACCACTGCAGTAGAGTAGACATCTTATACGCTAATATAGGCTTTTACTGTCATAAACTATATAACATGTAGCTTTCTAATTATATGAAATAATACTTCGTCCTGAAAATATGAAGTTTTCTCAACTGAAAAAATTATCTAAAAGATAAATCCAGCATAACTTATTGTTTCAATATTGAAATAATTTAGTAGCATGAATATTTGCATATATAATATGCCTGATATTGAGCAGGGCAAAACGCTTATGGAAATCATACACTCCAAAACCTTGTTTCAATGTTAGAAGAAAAGACTATCTCTACAAATTTTCTGTCAATATTCGTGGTTGCAGAATAACAAACCCACCGATTATTTCAAATTTGTTGTTTCGTATGGGCATGCACAACATCGATTTTGTCTCGAAGTTAGATTCCTCATCGTTCTCCTTATCGATCCTAGGATCGTTCATCGGATCCGTTATATTGACACGTTCTCCGGTGTTAACAACGTATTCGATGATCCCATTTGGTGGTTTAGGATCACATGATGAAAAAGAAGGGCTAGAATTTCCGTTCTGTAACGACCCAGACAGGTGAAACACTTTATTGATCGTCACTTCCTGTTGAGAGAACATAGATCACGTGCCAAGTGGATCAAAGGAGTGAAATCAATGGACACTTCTTCAAAAGCGTAAATGATATGCAGGAACCCTTAAAAGATGTGTCAACATTGCAGCCTTATACTATTTAGCTGTCGCATCTTGGAAGACTGGTTCTTGGAAATTGTGAAACAACCATCATAGCACGTTTTGGATTTTTTTAATCAAGAGAATTAAGGATATGAAAGCAAAACGAACTACCAAAGAATTAAACTTTCATTCAATATTCATCGCATCAAATATGAAGCACTTTTTAAATAGTGGACAATTTATTTGATAAAGGGTACAAAAATCTTGAGAAAAAATAACCGAAAAGTTTCAGTTTAAATCAATTTATTTTACAAGCTTGCAACACCAACTGAGATATGTATGTTCACTTTATTCAAAAATACGTGAATCAAGCCAGTTGACGTGGCTCGAAATATTTGTTTCTGTGACAGATATTTTTGGTTAAGCAGCAAAACATATAACTTACTTGAGCACAGGTGAGCATATTTGTGCAAGGAAGTAGCGTATGCTTTGTTTTCAGTTGAGAGAAAATAAACATCAACAGTACACAGCAGCACTGACTGACTGACTGACTGACTGACCGACCCACTAATCGACTGACTGACTGACTGACTGACTGACTGACTGACTGACTGACTGACTAAGAAGGACTCAGCTGATGTAACAACACTGGTGCAGTAAGAGTCACTTATCTGACTAGAATGGTTGATATTATGTACAGCATGGAGGGAACATGGAAGATTTGCATGAAACTTTGATTCAAATAGTAAAAGAAAGCAGCAGACAGGGCAAGATTAAGTAAGAAAGTTCTATTTGTAGCATCTCTCTAAACAGGTGTCGATAACTTTGTAACACGTATTCTTAGCGCGCTCAATGTGCTCATACCCCACCAGTTACATACTACGACCTTCACTTCAGAAAAATGCGCTGAAAGATAACAAGTCCTTTAAACATAAAAAAATGAAATCACGGCATTGTTAACTAAAAGGAAAGTAATCCGAAACTTAAGGTTATAACTGGAATCCATCGTTAGCAAGGATGACGGATATAATTAAGGAAATGTCGAATGAAATGCGCATAATGATCTGTACCCTACAAATTACGCTGTTCACTTTGTGCGTTTTAACGCCTTGAGCATTCTCTTTTCCATAATAGTCTGTCGGTAAACCTCTGTTTAGCCCCGCAATAAAATCTCTCTGTATGCGACAGTTACGACTCTCCATTTCCTACACGCATTTAATTTTAAGCTAAGCACCTTTTTCCGAGGAAAATATGAAAGCGAAATACTGACTTTTATCGCAGCCTAAGATGAAAGACGACCGGCGACAAGCGTCAGGATTTGGTGGAATAGAATCGAAAAAAAAAACCCAAGAAAATGCCATTAATAGCCAAAAGTAGTGTATTTCATACTTTTCGACATCTTGATTAGCTGGTGTTTTACCCTGTCAAACAATTTGCATGGAGTTATGGGGTATTTTTGTAACAAAATGAAATGAATATAGCTTCATTTACAGTTACTACTTGGATTGGAGAGGCAAATTCATGCTCAAGTCGATCCGATAACCTCCAAAGATATAATATTTTGGTCATTGCAGATTGCACTGATTCACCGGGTTTTACATGCAATGAAATAGTCAAAGTTGTTTTAAACTTGTTTTCTCAAACTTATTCGTAATTCTTGAAAGTTTCAAGTGTCTTTCTAAAAACAAATTGAAACTTGTTTTTACAAAACTTCTTACAACTTAAAAAACAAAGACATAAATTCTCCTTTTGAATCATCGTTCCTGGATCCAACAAAAGGAAGCCGGTTAATGTGCTTTTCCTTTATCTTTGATTCGTAACTAAGCAAGTGTGATATCTTCATAACGGGAGGAGATAAGATACAAACGGTGCAGGAAAATTCACACTTAAAAACGGAGAAATCCTCTCAAAGAATGAAAATGAAAATGAAATGAATATAGCTTCATTTACAGTTACTACTTGGATTGGAGAGGCAAATTCATGCTCAAGTCGATCCGATAACCTCCAAAGATATAATATTTTGGTCATTGCAGATTGCACTCATTCACCGGGTTTTACATGCAATGAAATAGTCAAAGTTGTTTTAAACTTGTTTCCCAAACTTATTCGTAATTCTTGAAAGTTTCAAGTGTCTTTCTAAAAACAAATTGAAACTTGTTTTTACAAAACTTCTTACAACTTAAAAAACAAAGACATAAATTCTCCTTTTGAATCATCGTTCCTGGATCCAACAAAAGGAAGCCGGTTAATGTGCTTTTCCTTTATCTTTGATTCGTAACTAAGCAAGTGTGACATCTTCATAACGGGAGGAGATAAGATACAAACGGTGCAGGAAAATTCACACTTCAAAACGGAGAAATCCTCTCAAAGAAATAACACACTTGTACAAACGTAGCAATTAGAAGAATAAGGTGTAACGCCCTACACCCCTTTTTGTACCCCAATCGCAATAAGTAAAAAATACATATTGCAGTAGACTTAAAATTTACCATAAATTATTAAAAGGTATGCAAGTACTTTCGTAAGCTTTTAATGAAAGTCATTATAGAGAGGGCATACATTTAAAGTGAAGGTAAGGCGTCCCAGGGTGTGATGGCTAGGCTATGATATAAGCTTTAATATACTTGCGTGAGTATGGAAATTATATATGGTTGTGATGGGATTTAGAAAGTTTATATATACATCAGCATAGAGACGGTATTGCCTTCGTGCATATGTTATTAACTTCAGTTGAGACGTTTTTGATTGAAAAGATACATTTTTTTGTCTAAAGGTTTGCTTGCCATTATGTTGTGAGTTGGATGAACAGTAAATTGTAATTTGTGATTCTGATTAAATTTAATGGAGAGCTTTCAATTTTTATAAAAAACACGTGATGCTGGGCATTAACCATAAGCGTACGACACTGTCAAAGGCGGCATGGAGCACTTTTGCCGAACAAAATGTCACAACTTTGCGATCAAAACAGATTTGCCCCATCCTATGATTGGTACGCCTGTGCTGATAGGCTATCGTGCGCTTAAAACACAAGAAAATTGAGCTGAATGTGTTGACTACAACACACTTTGATATATGTTAATAACTTACATGTCATCGCAGACACACCGACTTACACCGAGTCCGCTTAGATTTGTCTAATGGGGTATACTGAAATTCAAGGAGAGTTTCTAAGCTATTGGTAAAACTCTTGCAAATTATAAATGACCTTTAGTTGATATTTATCATTCCATTGTTGGCAAATTTCAGCGTCACAGTCCCCAAGCAAGTTTCCAAATTGTATTGCATTTGCAGAAAATGTCCTCTTGCGAGCTTATTGAGGATTTCTGGACGCAACAATATAAAACACTGATCACCAAGGTATGAATTTTTAAAATGATAGCCTTACACTAGCAGAGATAGCATGATGTTTATATGCTTTTAAGGTTGAGATGATCAAATGTTGTGTGTGTGTGGGTGTGTGTGTGTAGCTGAGACATTATTACTGTTTGGTCTAATTATTAAATCAACCCACTTTCGCTAGACAAAAGAATTACCAATTAACATAAATTTAAACAATGTGATTCATGCACCCAGTCTAATGTGCGAAACAAAAATATAGTTCTGGTCTAACAGCATCACAATGTTATCATCCGGGATATCGTCTCGAAAATTACCTGTGTGTCCTTCAGACGAAAAAACTGTCTTGTGTTTCGATGGAAGTGATTTCCTGTTGCACACACTGTTTCCAAGTCGTTGAGGTGATCTTAATTTTACAGAGTATTTTCTCAATTGGTTCTTGAGAGTGCTGCTTGTGTTACTACTGTTTCCAGTTATATTTTATGTAACAAGAAGTCCTTGTCGTTATGTTCGTGTTTGTTTTGTAAACTCAGCTCTGACAGGAAGTGGCTGCCACTACGTAAATCGAATCCCTTGAGTTTTCGTTACTGCAGCTTTTGCAATATTGGTAAAAAAAAGTCAGCTAAATTTCGGCCGTAAGGCAATGATAGACCGTCTGAATGAAACTTGAGACTAAAACCTACTCATCACTTTAAATGCCAGACTAGACCATTAGAAGGCTTACATTGGCTTTCGAAACCTTGTGGGAATTGCTGATCCTTTACATTATACTGGTGTTGTATATCGTATAACCAGTTCTAATAAACATAGTGCAGGCACACGGTATGAAATGTATCTCGGCGTACCTATGTTATAAAGAGTACGCCCTTCCCTTCTAGAGATGCTCGCTCCTAGCAGTAGCGATTCGTTTTACTTTCACCTCTTACATACATCCACCCTTCTTCCGTTTTTGTTTGTACTTAAAGGTATTCCATAATCTACTTTTTGATTTCGATCCTCCTACTTTATGCGAATATTTGTTTCCATTCGTGAGACATAAGTAAGATATACACAAGCTATGCCATGCACTTTCATTCGTAACTGTGCGTAGCTATCCACAGAAGTAGTAACTATGAAATGTCAGTTTGGATATAATTTGATTACTTTAAACTAGACTTTGTCTCGTTCTTTCTAACGGAGTTTCATTACGGTCTAACGGAAAACAGTTGTCGATATTCATCGAAGAAAATCGTTTCTGGAATAACTACCAGTACCTAGTAAATCTAATGATGTATTCTTTTCTTTCACCTTTTTGACATTTCATTAAAGCCCGAAGTCTGAAAGTCTAGAAAGTGGGACAATAATTTCATTACGTTTCATACCCGGCGAGTGTAACTTTTGAATTAAAGCGGGTGGCACCAAAATAAAATCTTGATACACTATTGCATAATGTGAAGTAAAACACAATTTCAATGAGATATTGCGGACAATGACAGATTGAAGCAAGTTTAATTTATTTTAGTATTGAGCAAATTGATTTAAACCTATCAAATTATCACAATGCAGGAACTTGTCACGTGCTATCATCACTAAACTGTATTAGTGAGTTTAACAGGTGGTGTGAGATTCAAAACACTCAGTACCGTACACTATAAAAACATGTTAAGCAATAGTTTCTTTGCTCCATGTAACCCACTGTGGGCTGTGGTCTTGGTAATACATGTGAGTGAAGTTGAATGTAGTCATGTATAGTTATAATATATATATATATATATATATATATATATATATATATATATATATATATATATATATATATATATATATAATAAAGCCAACTTGTTTATATGACCACAAAATGAGAAAATTTGCCAAAAAATGTACTCTAGAGATAAATACTTTGTGGCCAGATCAAAAAGAATTCCCAATACATTTGGCTACGATACACAAAGTGATGGAGTAGAAGACGGATGCCAGACGCCTGCCCAAATTCCTCTACTTTATTTAACAAAGCAATGTTTCTGTGTTACAAAGAATTAACCGGATATGAATATCACTGAACTGAAAATTTGAAATGTTAACTCAGATAAACATTCCTTTATGCACCATATTGCACGACATTGACAAAAAGTGACAGCTAGAAAATTTACACCATCGCATTTGAAAAACAAAATTATTTAATCACAGAAGCTGTAATAAAAACGTGACAGCCATATGCGCCGTTAATAAATCCAATTAATAGAAATGTTAAGTCTACAAACGTTTTGACATCAATTTTTAAGTTATCGTAATAAATTTCTGCAACATAGTCTACTGTTTAATGAAGAAAGATTTTTTCAATGGAAAATATAGCTTCTGGCATAGATTGTATCTATATTATGATTTCATAACAGCTTCAAACAACAAGCAAACTGTTAACGTATTTCATGTGAAAAACGAGGCACGTTATGCAAAACTAACTAACTAAGTAGATATAACTAAGTTGTGCTTAACCTGTCTTCAAGTTTGACAGAAGAATCATTTCTTACGTTTTTATGAGAATATATAATTTTTTTTTTTTTTTTGCTATTTCAGAAGCTGTAAATGTATACAACCAATACAAGGTTCTTCTAATGAACTAATTTGTCTTTCGTAATTGGCAGCTTACACACACACGGAGCTGATTCGGCGATAGGTTTTAATATAAGCATAGTAAAAAACTCAGGTTTTTCTTATAAGATATTTCAAATGTTGCACATGTGTCCAAATAAAAGTTCAAGACGTGCATGCTATGTAAGGTACAAATTATGCCTGTAGTTTGAACATTGTTGTTGGTTAAATATACAGCAAATGTGGTTAAACTCAGCTTCCTTTTTTAAACTTTCCCAAATATCGGCGGCTTTGGAAGTTTTGACTAGTTTACTTAAGAATCAGAAAGTGGTCAGTCACTTGAGCTAGCTTATTTATGGATTATGGGAAATAATGGCATGGATAACGGTATACCCTGAGGGATTCTGCAACCTTATTTCACAGTCAAAGTAGCAACCGACTTTATGATACAAAATATGTACATAACCGAAGCAAATCTTTCTTATATATATACAATGCTTACAAGTCTGTTGTTGGAATAAGTACAATCAATGTAGCTCACTTTGATGAGTAACATCAAAGGTTCAAAAAGATCATAACGATCCAAACAACATTCTTCAAAGAAGTGTTTATATTTTGCATATGAGGAAACTCGAGTATTATTTTGTCCAAGATATACTGGTGCATTGGAGTGTACCCCAAGTCTAAAATTGCAAAAATATCTGTTGCAAAGCTTGAAACTGCCTCCAAATAGTCCAAATCCCATTGGGACATTAGTGAGCTAAGATATAAAAAGTTGAAGCCCATTTACTCCATTTAAAATTGGTAGATTGTGCAATAATTTGTGATGTTATTTTCGTACGACTCAAATTATTGTCTTTGTTTTTCTTTGTTTTTATACGAAAGCTAATGCACCTTATGCCATTATGTGATCACTGTCCTACTGTTTTGGAGAAAGTTGGCTGCCCTCTCCGTACAACATGCTATAAAAGACAGTAAATTTCAAGGTCATTCAAGGTCATACAAACGTTTTAATTTCAAAAGGAAACAAAAGCAGGTAATGTACAAGAAAGACATCACAAATTCTTGCGAAATCAACTTTTTCAAATGAAGATATTAAATTTCAATATTTTATATATCAGCAACGGAGTAAGCTATGAAGATGGAAGTTGGATGAATCAGATTCCTTTTCCAACCTCTGAAATAAGCATATTTGTAATTCTAGGCTTTAAGTACACTTTAAAGTAAGACATGTGTACTTATCACCATTTCTCTCAACATTGCCGCTGTGAAATTATGTGCATTTGTAGCATAAAGCTTCCTCAAAGGCATGACTACAAATGTTACTTATTTTGCCCCCGTGGAAATGATTAACCAGAATGCAACAATGCATTGAGATTTCGATGATATAGGCCTATGGTCTATTCCAAATAATGCCAAGATGTCCAATTTCTTTCATACACTGGTCAAATGTTACCTTAACGTGTTGGAAAAATAGTTCTTGAGTTCATATTTGATCTTGGGAATTTTTGGAAAATTTTGCGTTTTGACCCCTGGTGACGGCAGATGACGATGTTGGGAATTCTTGGGAAAGTTTTCTTTTTGACCTCTCGTGACCCCATAGGATGATCGTGGCATTTTTGGGGAAATTTTGCTTTTTGACCTCTGTGATCCCAGATGACCTTTGACCTCCACCAAAAACAAAAGGATTCTTCCTCTGACCATAAAGCATCCTCGTATCAAGTATAAATCTATCCAAACTTCCTATCTTGAGATATCGTGTTACCAAGATTTTCAGTGTTGACTCAGTTTACCCCAAATTACCTTCGACCTCCACAAAAACAACAGAATCTATCTTCTTACCATGAAGCATCCACATACCAAATATGAAATTTATTCAAGCTTCCTACCTTGAGATATTGTGTTAACAAGGTTTACAGAGTTTGACCCCGTGGCCCCACATAGTCTTTCTCTCAATATGGGCATCTATGTACCAAGATTGAGAACTGTCAGAGTTTCTCTTCTTGAGATATGGTGTTAACGAGCAAAGTGTCACAAACACACATACACAGACACCCACACACATACACGCACACACGCCATCATGAATGCATAGGTTTCTCTTCATCAAAACCAATAATCATCATTTTACACCTCTAGAAAAGCATTATATAATTCTAATAAATAAATTTTTTATGGATAGTCTATGAAGCATTAATTACATGTAGGATATAGACTGAAGCTATAATGCTATGTTAATCTGTTAATAAAAAACTTCTTTTGCAAGAAATGGTATTCAGTCAAATAACCGAGTTACCTTCAATTACTCTAACGACAGGATCGTGCATGACGTCACCTCTACAACTTTCATGCGACTTTAGAATGACATTTATATCACTCACGGGAAAAAAAATGAAAATGTCGACTTCATATTGCTCACGTAGGACTAAATTTGATGTGATTTGACTGGTGAGACAAACAACAAGTTAACTCTTTGCATAGGTGAATGACTTAGAAAATCGTTTACTTTGACGCCCAGGGGCAAAGCTTATGATGGGCTCTGAAACATACTTAGGAGGAAAATTGAATATTTTTGTTTTCGCTCTAACGTAAACTAGGTATGACTTATTGCATTATCTTTACTCTCTTCGCTTATTGTTTTGCTCATCTTTTCTGGTTGTGGACAAAATTATGTGTTTAAAACTAAAATAACGTAAATGAACAATCAGCAAATCAACCAGCTGTATATCAAGTGGAAATGTTATTGTAAATGTGAGGTAAAGCGGTAAAAGCATGTTGCGGCATTATCATGTGTATAACCAGAAAAAAGTAGCTTTATGAAGCATCTATTTAAAATGATAAGGTGCTGATGTTAGTACCGGAAAATACTTCAGTTACTTCAGTTGCCATTTAATAGATAATGAAAGATGTCGCATACATCATAATCGCAGAGATACTGAAATAAGCATCATGCTGTGGGTGGTACAATCGGCACGCCTTGCGTACGAAAGACAATACAGGATTGGTTCATCTAAGTGAATATACTAGCTCTTAATATTAGGCTGAGAGCTATGGTGATGTTTCACAAGAAAAACTGGGTGATCAAAAACCACACGGTACTAGGTTTCAATAAAACCTCCATGGTAGGACTTGGAACACTGGCACTTGTTGCTAGGACGTATCTATCTGTCACTATGTAGGCCCGTAGTGGGCTTACTTTATACAACGTGGGAACCGTAAAATAAGCCAGTTCAGAGTTATAACTGCGCATGTCAGGTCAAAGGTCATACAGCGATATAGTAGCGTAAACATTGTACGCAGCAGCAACGCTTCGGTATGTCATCACCGTGGTAAATGAAGCCTTGAAGCAAATTGACTTGACTTCATCAAAAAAATATTGCCAAGGCGATAAAATGTGGGACAGAAGGGCTTACCGGGAATGAAAATTAAAGTTACACTTTGTGAAGTTTTTACAGAAAATCTTGATTTAAAACTTTTTGTAATGATTGCTATTTATTTACCAAAACTCACTCAGTCTGTACAGCTGGGACCGAATAGCTAAGCCTTCTCGCTAACCGTGCGCAACTGAGGAAAATCGGTTACAAAAATTAATTATGCCAATACTCGAAGAAGCCTTTCAATCCCCTCCCTCAGACATCTCAAGATCACCTTAATCAACCAATTGTTTGTTACTTTACACAAGAAACAAACTGTTTTTAAAAGTTATCCAATCGTAAAACTACCAAGACACAAGCAGTGTGACCATAATACAAACTCAATGGAGAATTCAATGCAAGAATACACGCAAAATTTGTATTGACCGTTTCTCGAGTTGTGATTGGCTGGTTATCTACACCCAGTTCCGCGAAACATGTTTTAGTCGATCGGTACTTTGAGTCGGTCATTGCATGCTAAAATGCAATTAAGATTTCTCTGTATATCACATTCTCAACGTACGCAAGGTATCACCATGCTACAACAGAATGTTTTGAATACTCGTATGTGAAGTATGGCTGCTGGTCGAGTTGTCAATAGGCTAAGCGATCACTGTCCCTTGGCTGCACGGTGGCTATAGTCAACGAGCGAATAGGCCCCACCTAGTTCACTCTGATCCCGCAAAATTTTTAGCGTTTAACATTATTGCTAGTATTCGTTGACCGTGCCAAGGTAGAGTGTATTTCCAGGGAGGTGTTATTAACTAATAACACCTCCCTGGTATTTCTACCGAAGTAAATCCGTTTTACTTCGGCAATATTTTGTCGTAGCCAATTTCTTATTCGCGAGGGCTGCTCGTAGACTGTGGAGTATTGTATACCGTAGTAACCTGAACTGTGTAAGTTAGTGCAGCGGTACTAAGTATTTGCTTTCAGAGTACCCTTATGACCTTTGACCTTTTAGACATCGCTGTAACTCTGAATTGGCTTATTACCAAAGACACTAGACCGGTTACTCTGCCTCTAAAACCGTAGTACGTCATGGGGCGAAATACCCGCCATTTTAGTAAGCAAGCGCCGAAACGTTGAAATGTACGTAACGTTCCGAGACAGTGTGTACTAGTAAGTCATAGACGACTAATTGGTTAAGTTGTTCAAAATTGCAAAGAATGGAAGTAAAATTAGTCACCCAAATATAATGAAAAACATAAGCTATTGTTGACGAAAGTTTAACCGTGATGTTATAGAGTTGATGCTAAACATTGTTTATTTGGTACGTTGATAACTAATCAAAGGGAGACAACTCCAAAACTACCGAACGGATTCATGTGCGGTTTTCAGCTACTGGTAGTGGAAATTTGCTCCATAATAGGAGCAGGCTATGGGCCAGAGGCACCTCACGGGCACCCTCCCCCCACACAAATCTTTGACCCAATATTTTTTGGAAACCTTAGGGTACCCTGAACACGAAATCAAGAAGTAACAGCAAACACTTTCGGTTTTACTCATTCAAAATGGCTCCCAAAAATGGCGGCAAAAATTATATTTTGTATTAGATAATAATAAAGTAAATATTCCTAAAAATATTTTTAAGGCATCGAAAGTTAAAACTTGGTCATATTTTATGACAAAAATTCCAAAATTAATTTTTGAGTCTATTTTGGTGAGGTTTCGGTTAACCAAGATGGCGGAAAAACCAATTTGCCGCCAAACTGAATGAAAAATTTTCAATAATTGTGCAAACACATTGCAAATTTCTACAGTCCTCAATCATAATGATGTAAATTAATATTTTAAAATTACGCTTGAACTTTAAAATCCTTGTCACAAAAGTAATTGCCAACCAATATGGCGGAAACGCACCGAAGACGTAAAAAACAATACAGTAAAAATAACCCACAAAAAATAAGAAAATGAAAAAAGTGCAACAAAATCTCAGAAAATAATCATTAAAAATATATTTCCATTAAAAACCCCAACTATCTTTATAGCAGATTGTACATAAAATTCAAAGCATGATTTGTGATACTTTATGCAGGACCCCGTATTAACCAAGATGGTGGAAACAACAAAAGGGCCTCCAATAGAACAGTCAAATTAATTTATAAAAATAATATGAGAAATAATCATTAAAAATACTTTTGACACAGTTGCCCTTAATATCTGGCTAGATTTTACGACAAATAATTCTAAAATTATTTTTCAAAATATATTTTGGGGAATTCAGGTCAACCAAGATGGCGGAAAAGCAAAATGACGGCCAAAAATAATTATGTCAATAATATCTTAGCTCACATAATAATTTTAAAAATATTCATTAAAAATACTTTTGAACACAGGAAAAGTTAACCTGTGTCCATTTCCTGTTGTAAATATGCAAAAAGTTTTTCTGAATATTTATTTTGAATCTGAGTAAACCTAGATGGCGGATATAGCAAAATGACCTCTAATGTTAAAATTTCTATATATCACAATAATAGGGGAAATCATCCTTAAACTTATATTTGTGACAGTTGCTCTTCATATTTGGCCATATTTTGTGCCAAATAATTTGAACGTATTTTTCAAAACATTTTCTTTACATTTATGCTACATTGTTACTATACCATAAGCGGCCATTTGCTTTTTCCGCCATCTTGGTTGACCTGAATTCCAACAAAAATGTTCTACAAAATATTTAATTATTTGGCGTGAGCCATGACCATATTTTAAGAGTCGGTATGTCCAACATATTTTTCATGAATATTTTTCGTATTATTTCAATATATTATGATAATTACATGGACAACCATTTCAGAATTTCCGCCATCCAGATTAACCTACATCTCACCTAAACAGTCTCAAAAATTAATTTTGGACTTTTTGTCATAAAATATTACCAAATTTTAACAGTCGATTCCTCAAAAATATTTTTAGGAATATTTAGTTTTAATATATTTTGATACAAAATATTCATAAGTTTTGCCACCATTTTGTTTTTGGCAGTAATTTTGAATAAAAGGGACCCAAAATATTTGCTGTTACCACTTGATTCGGCGTTCAGGGGACCCTAAGGTTTCCAAAAAAATATTAGGTCGAAGAGTTGCGGGTTGGGGTGCCTTGAGGTGCCTCTGGCCCATGGCCTATAATATATGTAGTTTTCATTTAGTGTTGGACTATTCTTTGAACTAGTATTTAAGGGAAAAGTCTAACACTAAATGAAAGTACCAAACCCAACAGTGAAACTCCCATTGACGTAGCATCGTTGGTTATCGAGATACTGATTTTATGAACGTCAGGGCAACGCATTTACAACGCGCAGCGTTTTTCGCGTTCCATACGATGCATCAAAGCTGCTTATTAAAATGACGGACGCTCTGCTCCATTGCATACTACAAAAATTTGTGTGCACTTTCGTGTGAGTAACCGGTCTTGCGCCTTATGGCGCTATACTGTCTTTGCTTATTACCTTGCTCCTTGGTTGCCTATTCGCAATAAGTAAATCAGTATAATCTAGGCCGGATGAAAATTTCTTGCAAATTAGGCATAATCTCCTATAAAACAAGGAAAACCTGAAAACTCCTTTATTTTCAAAAAGCACCCAAATTGCCTATCTATTTCAATTTTTAACAGTTTGGATTTTTGCATCCTAGAAATGAAGAAAGTTGAACGGCACAAAAAACATACAGCTCAGCACACAGAAAAACAGGAACTGAGTGTTATTGAGATAAAATTTAACCCAAATTCCCCTTTATTCCGTTCTCTCTTGTGCTTGACCTATACTTGTTTGACTACTTCGAGTATTATAAACCTTTGCATATTTAGTCTGTCATTAAAGCATGCAGCTGTATTGATTCATTTACCAACCAAGCTATGTAGCTACACATTGTCAGGATGATTGGTAAGCACACTCAATCCATTAAGCTCTTGCTTCCTAAGTTTTCTTAGTCATAGCGTATGATAAGGTAAGATGTTACAGTTAAATGATATGGAAAGATTTAAGAAGCTTGCAGAAAAAATATCCATTGACCCAATTCTACTCGAAATGGGCGATTACAGATGTAATTACAAAATCAGTGCTCAAGTTTGATATCTCAAAACGATAAATACAAAAGTCGATAGGGTGATGCCAATCTATAGTGCTGTAAAACGTGTAAGCTAGAGTGAAATTAATTAGAGGGTAAAAACATTGCTGAAATAGGTCTACTCTAGAATGTAAGAAGAGTAACAGATTGAACCTATATGGATTCATCTTCAAAGATAACTCGATCACTCATTTATTTATTATTTATTACAAAAAGTCGTTGATGACAGATCCTGGGAAACATGGAGTAAATTTTTGGTTCAAAACGAAGTACGACCTGCCCAACCCCTCCATGAGGTGCCCTTCGTTACCATTGACACTGAAGGTTCCCCGAAATACCGGCATCTTGCATAAGTTCAAGACAACAGTTGCATGCTTAACTCAGACTTACCAAGTTAAAGTTCTTTATGAGAAGTTTATTTGCAGTTGGCACTTTGGATAATTTACAACAGGAAGATATTTTTTATCTGAAAATCAACGGGCTGTGAGATTAAGCTAATCGAGTGGGGCATTTTTCTGTTTCCAATTACGTGACTTTATGTCATTGTTTTGATCTATAACATGTGATAAAAACTACCACGCCAATATTGCACAGTCTATGCGTAACGGGGCGGCTCAGTAGGCAATTTAGTATCTCTTACCCTCGCTTTGCGGCTCTGAAAGTTGAAAATAAATCTCAGATATAGGCGACATGCCACTAATTTGTAGCGGCAACTCTTACATAATCAAACTTAAGGTAAAAGAGTGTTCCTACAGCAACAAAAGGACTGTTGTTTTTTTTTACTGTTCTGGAATTGCGGGGGAGAATAAACCTCTTCTTCAGTTACGAAAAGCACCAAAATGTTGTCGCCATGTTTCGTCTACTAGATGCACACAGCGCAACGACTGACCGTCGGAGACTAAACCATTCTGGACTTAATTCTTGCTTTCAAAATAGTCAGAATTTTGTACAGAACATGTATTAGACCTTGGTTTCTAGTCAATAAATACTCTTAGTACGTTACTATACGAATTTACGTACCGTATGACGGCACGACCTTATAAGGCCACTCTAAGAAAGTTTTCGTTTTTATAAAACAAGACAAAAGAATGTGAATCTGTTTGTGCCTGAAAATCTTTTGGCGGACTTGACCTTATTTGAGAGCTATAAATCTTTACCACAGAATTTTTTCCTTTCAAGAGATACCATTACGACAAGTTCAGCGTTTTTAGCTCAAGCCTTAAATCAGAAGTAACCTAATAAGGCCAGCTGGCGCTGTTTACAATTTTTGTACAGAGCTGTATGTACGGGTTCAGTGTAGGCAGTTTGTGCGTTCAATTTGAGGCTGCATATCTTAGCGTGCGCGTGCTTGAAATATTAGACAGGTTAACGCGCATTTCCAAGGGAGTTTGTTGTGCCCATGCAGCATCAAAAATTGACGCACTGATTGTGACAGCAGTTTGACTGACACGCTTTGTTGGCTGGATTGATGCACGAAATTCGAAAGTGGCCTTATTAGGTCATGTCACTATACTGAAACTCCGCGATAAATGAGCTTGCTCATAGTGAGAGGCATGCATGAAGTTTAGTTTCACAGATACTTTCATCTATTGGTTTAATCTAAATCCATGTCTTCGGGGCCGTAGCCTAAACGATTAATACTTAAAAGTGGGTATGACACGCGTATAGTTTGCATCTCAGTACCGTACTGAACATTTAGATAGTTTAGATATAATGATTCATAATTATCCCAAAGTGCCTATTAAATGCCCCTTTTAGTCCTTGTGCAGTTCATCTAAAACCCACAACGTGAAAAACAAACAATCTGTTGTTCAATCAAAATGACGTCACTGGCGGTTATATCGTCCTGCACAGCGCACTCGATCACGATCGCACACCGTAGAGACCTGTTGACAAGCAGTAGTTCAATACGTGTCGTATGTCTTTGGTGCTATTTTATCATGATGAAGTTTGTCCACTAACGTTGGCGCCTAAATAACGTTTAGCCTAATAGACCTACTTTAACAAATTGGATTCTTGATGGTTACTGCTTGAACTTAATTATAAGCACTGCTGATTCCAACACGTACCGTGCCTGTCCAGAAATCCGATCAAGTACATCGCAAGAATTAGACAACATTCACATGAATGTGAGCGTGGGTTTCTACCCGTAGGCAAGCACTTAGTAACTAATCCGCCGTTTACACTGGCCGAGATTTACTGTAACTACCCTTACAGCACATAGCCTACCCAGGAGAAAATTTCAGTCAAGAAAAGGTATTGGGTGTCGGGTTTTAACAGGCACCTGACAAAACCAGTTATAACCAGTTAAAACCCAACAAAACCGACACACCAATTACTGACTGGAACTTTCCTTTGTGTAGTATTTAGGTCAAAAATTATCTATGTAGTAGCCTAAAACACTGCAGCTCAAACCGGCGATTCTGTATTCTCAAAAGTCGTTTGGTTCGGTGAGTTCAATAATTCCACTAGTTACGACTGGCATTATTTAAATTAACGAAGCTGAAGAAAAAACAGTGAAAGCCTCGTACCGAGATCGAAAGTTTCTATATCAGTTAATTGCATACGCTATACCACTAACGTTACAATCTTGGGACTAACGTTGCGAGCAGCAGCGTACAACTCACAACAAAGAAGGGCAACCTGACTGGGTTTTGTGAAAGGAGACGATTACAAAAGCTTACACTTATGAAGTAATAGCCTTCAATAATTTCCTTCACGTATTTATCCAAAAATTCGGTCGTATTAATCCTAAAATTTGGCCGCAGAGTCCGACAGCCTGGAGTCAGTAATGTCTGCCCGGCCAGTGCGATTTTTTCCCACGCGGTTTTAGGCAAATATGGCAATGAACCAATCAACTTCTTGGAAGTTGACCACGCCCCTTACTGCAGTTTCTCTACATTTTTTGGTAATTGTGAAGCCGGATTATTAAAGAACATGCCATATCTACCAAGAGGGAGTAACCCTAACCAATATTTTGAAACAACTTTCAAAATTCACGAAAAACGGATTTGCCCAAAACCTCGTGGGAAAAAAAAAACTAGCGCTCGGCCATGATAAGTTAAAATGATACCATATCCCATTTATGCGACAGGTGCACAACATAATACACAGACAGTTCTAGCTCTATATACTGTGTATGCATGTTCTACGTTGAACTTTAATATTTTGCACGGGGTTCACGGCACAGTACAATACTACTACTGCATTGAAGTAGGGCTTGTTACGTCCCATTTTGTAACAATTGACCAAAATGTAACAACTTGGTCCAAAATGTAACAACTTTCAAACTTGGTCCAAAATGTAACAACTTTCTGCCCAAAATGTAACAACGTGGAGGTTCAAATCAGACTGTATTGAAAAATCTCCAACATGACTGTCATATTTTTTTTAAAGTGCCATAACTTAACCAAACAAGGTGGGATCGGAATGGGAAAAGCATCATTCAATTTCTCATGACATACTCCACTCCTGATCTATCTGTCTGTCTGTCTGTCGGTCGGTCGGTCTGTCTGTCTGTCTGTCTGTCTATCTGTCTGTCTGCCTGTCTGTCTGTCTGTCTATATATATAACCCTCGCTCGCATATACCGTCTTCGTAGTAGACTCACAGTTCTACCAACAATACGCTAAGTGATATAAGTGTGCCACCTGTACCTCATGTGGTTCTACTACTGGGGACTATGGGGGATTGTTGTCAGCCCCCCCCCCTCCAACAGAAAATGTGAATGAAGCATATTATTTCGCAATTTGGGGCGCTAAATAAACTTTAGACCCCCCCCCCCAATTTTCAATGAACTCTTAGCATTGAATTTAGATAAATTTTTAACACACCCCTCCAAATTGCGGGTCCTGCTGTACCTGTATCTACCCACAAAAATTTTCGGGTCCGTCATTTTATCCGCCGTCTTGGAT
Source organism: Holothuria leucospilota (assembly GCA_029531755.1). Lineage (NCBI taxonomy): Eukaryota > Metazoa > Echinodermata > Holothuroidea > Aspidochirotida > Holothuriidae > Holothuria > Holothuria leucospilota. The sequence continues at coordinate 17,298,460 of CM055969.1, read as the reverse complement.
TTTTTATGCTCTACGGGAGACACCCAGAAATTGGTAGTCAGAGTAAAATAAGGCACGAGAATTCGACTTGTGCAACTCCCATGCCAATCCGACCTTCTTTGGCCGAGTTACAGCAGGTTAAGTTATTTTTTCGGCCGTTTTGGATTTTTATAACGTCCCCCGAAGCACTCAAGTGGACAGGAAATAGACTTTTTAGATCTTTTAGACCACACTGAGTTCAACGGAGCAAGTGTTAGCCCAAACTGATGTATGGCGGCCATTTTGATTTTCATTGCGACACAGAAGGCACCCAAAAATATATTCCAGGAGTGGAGTATGTCATGAGAAATTGAATGATGCTTTTCCCATTCCGATCCCACCTTGTTTGGTTATGTTATGACACTTTAAAAAAATATGACAGTCATGTTGGAGATTTTTCAATACCGTCTGATGTGAACCTCCACGTTGTTACATTTTTGGCAGAAAGTTGTTACATTTTGGACCAAGTTTGAAAGTTGTTACATTTTGGGCAGAAAATTGTTACACTTTGGGCCAACCTGAAAAGTTGTTACATTTTGGGCAGAAAATTGTTACATTTTGGACCAAGTTGTTACATTTTGGTCAATGGTTACAAAATGGGACGTAACAGGGCTTCCTAGCAAAGAGATCAGCCAATCAGGTGAGACTTTATGACAAAACAATAGTATGTCACGTAGGCTAGTGTGTACATTACACAGTTGTACAATGCCAAGCCAGCACTTACCTTCGTAGCAGGTGTCGAATTTGTCGGCCGCTTTTCACGTATACATACTCTAACGTATTACGAGTGCAGCCAACACAGGTGCAGGATACACGCCTGCCGGGCGGGCCAAACCAGCACATGCTTGCCACTAATTGTATAAAACGATGACTTGACCAGCTGGAAAGTCTGGCAAAGTGTCTTTTTAACGCCTTTTTGGCAAACTTACATGTTTTGATAAGTGCGAGTCATTTCTATATGCATTACTTTAGCCACTGACTCTAACCATATGCAAATTTACTTTTTTTGTGAGATGCCCACTCTAAGCGGGATAAGTGTGGGACGACGTAAAATCAAAATCTTAGGAAAACCATGATTACTTGCTAGTTACCACCGCTTTACGCGGGAAACGTTTTGCGAGTGACTAAGTTAGATCTGTGGTGATTGTAATGTGAGCTAGTGAAAGTGCTTGAAAAAGGGCAGTTCAATTCAGAATGCTCCTTTAGATGTAGTTTTTTGGCAACTAATCAGTTAACTGCTTTTTTGGCTCTGGGTATAAAGTAATGAGTTAAAGTAGACAACATATTGATTTCAGACGCGAAAAAAGAAATATGAATTTAGCGTAATACAAGCACCCCTTCTTCATTCAAATAAATGAGTTCGGTATTAATCTAGAAACAACGCATGTAAAAAATACTATTTTTCCGAAAATTCTGTGTCTTAATGTCACAACTTATCATTAAACTAAAGGAACCTCTTCAGTATGGGTGTCTAATTTAGAGTTCCTAATATCAATTTTCTATTAAAGGAAACAACTTAGAATTATATTTGATACATTGTCTCAAGTCAAGTATAGTAAAGAGAAAGCAATATGCATACTGGATGCTCAGTTGAATATTGAATAGGTATTCAATGTATAAACTCTGGTCTCCTAGCAGCTTTTACTTAATTTGGAAAACTTTTCAAAAACTCATTGCAAGACTAAAGACCATCTAATGTAGAATGATTGCACATTTGGAGTTGATGACGTTCAAGTAGACGTAAAAGAAGACTCACGTAATATTACATGTGTATATCAAGCAAGTCTAAAGCACAGATGCGCTACATCCTTGGTTAACTGTAATTTATCTTCTGGATAAGATTAACGTGCTTCATTCATATTATGTTTCAATCCTTTTTTTGTAGTAAATTTAATCCTCCTCTGCTACCTGTCGTAATGAATGCATCCACACCATTCTCTCAAGTGTGCATTGGTGTTAAACTAACAAAAAAGTTTACTGCTGTGTGTATTCCATACCTGACGTGACAGCACAAAATGGAGAAAATAACTTTTATCAGAACGTGAATGGTTGAGAAACTAACTCCTTCATGGTAATTCATCCTGAAGGTTTTGAGAAAAATGTGTTTCCTTGAGCTGGTTTGGAATACGTTAACGGGAGATGATTTATCAATGATATCAAAGAGCATAGGTAAACCAGGGAGCTCCCTCTTGAAAATAAAACCATCATGATGTCAAGTAGTAAAGATATCAAGAGAAACTGAAGATAAAATGATCTGACTGTTGTAATCCATCTAATAATGACGTTATTGTTTCCAGTTGAAAGACTTGGCGAGCGACAAATGGAATTACCTTTGTTACTTTTGCAAAGCATACCCTTATAAATTGAGCAAACAACTTTTGGAATGGGTCTGTTCGGTAGTTGCTAGTTGGAATTGATATAAATTAGGCTATGGTACACTAACGTAGTCTTCGCATGTCTCTTAATGTAAAATTTGTAAAGATTGAATAGCATGCTTGTTTTCCTATTCACTTGCTTCTGATGTGGAAAAGGGGTTCTCGGTTTTTCGTATGTGTGGTCATGTCCGTGTTGTAGCCACTGAAAGCATGTCAGATTGTTTAAACCTCAATGTTGAAAGGATGTCGAAATCTTATTTGCGTCAAACAGATTTCATGCAACATACCTTTCGTTATTTAAACAAAATTATATTCGATGCTTTAACGTCTTTAAATTGATCCAGCGTTGTCAGTCAGTATTTTAGTTCGAAATGCTATGTTAGGGACACCCGTCTGTAAGAAATGATTACTGTCTCCATCGATTTGTTTACCAATTTGAGAATTTCAACCCTTGTTTAAAGGACGACAAATCGTGACCCAGACAGAAGACATTTTTCCGTTGACTTTACATTTAACCCCTCCTCAACTTTGAAAGAAAACCACTCGTGTAGTGCACCTCAGGCCAAAGCTACAGTGGCCAATGCTGAGCTTAAACAGTTCAAGTTCATAGCCACACACGACTGCGTGTGTTAGTAAGTTAGTTAGATGAGGTTTAACGTCCCAGTTTCCAACCAATTGGTTCAAGTCGGGACGACCACGGCCTTTTTTCCAGTTGTGGCTCACTGGCTTGTTTTCCCTACTCCATTGCTAATGCTGAGCACAAAGCACAAAGGCAGTAGGTTCCATTTTTAAAGTCTTTGGTATGACCCGGCCAGGATTTGAACCATAGACCTTCCGGCTGCAAGTCGGATGCTCTAACCACTTGGCCACTGCACACACGACTGCGTGTGAACTGTCTGCCATACTGAGAGGATTGTATAATTAGTCATCATTAACCAATCAGATTGATGTTTTTGTTTGAGTTGATGTTAAAGTGTAGTAGCCAATTACTAGCAGAGATATGGGATAAAGTGCTAAATGTGTTTGGGGTGATGCAACAGCCCTTTCAAACAAAGAAACATTTACATCACCCCTAAAGATTTCGTGTGGAAAGCTTATGGAAAGGATATGAGTCATTCATAAATGAAGGGTAGTATCATAGTTAATAACTTCAAAATGGACTTTATTTCTGCTACCAAAAAGTTTGAATTAGATTTGTGTCATGTCCGAATGTGAGAAAAAGTATTATCAACTCTAAGGAAGGAAGCCATTGACTAGAACCACTGATTGACTTTTCCCTGCCGCAAATGAAAAAGAAACATTGACAGGATCGAATGAGTACGTCAATCGTTCTTTTTAGTAGGTCTTCTAGAAAATGTAAACATGAACCAATTAGAGATACTACCTGGTTCTCTTACCTTTCGTCACAATCTTCACTACATTTAGTTTGCTTTCTCCTAAAAGATGTCAATCACAAGTTAAGGTCACGATAAAACATCCTTCTACAAGGTAAATATCAAATGAAACATCCTCAGGCCGTTATTGAATCACGTACAGAAAGGTAAACAAAAATTCCTTGGGAAAAAGTGTGTTTATCTTCGTTATAGACTGTACATAGAACCCATCTTGCCTCTGACTATTTGTCTTTTTAGTTAATACGTAACAGCAGATGCAGAGTTTAACTTGTGAGCTATCCATGCAAGGTGCTACTTCAAAAAGTCCACCAGTTTGCTTTGTGACGGATCCTCCGTGTTCAAGAAAACTTTTTTAGGCTAGGTGTCTACTCAATAAGAGAGAAAGGTTTAATTTCAAATATGGAGACGCTCAAAAGCGGTAACATTGGTAATCCCAAACCTAATGATTGCAGGGACTGTTTTAGTTTAGAAATGGTTGACTTAATGTGCTGATTGACTTGTATAGAGTTTGTCTGAGCAAGGAGAATCTGGAAATATATTTTTATAGTATGTGGCCTCTTGAAACTAAGACTATCTTCTAGAGCCTTTATGATAAGGCCTGTAAGTAAAGAATACAAGCCGAGACTAATTTCTACCGTGAGAAAGAACAGCTGTCGATAGGTCTCCTGTTAAGGATTTCCTCTGCTCAAATATTATCAATCTTTTGGAATTCGTCTATCTGGTAGGGCTACTTGGAACTTCGTTTCAGCCGACATCACTTGCCAAGGCCTCTAGCTGCACTCGACAGACGAATATGCGAATATGCCTCTTAAGGGCATTTGTGATAGGTCAAAGTGCTCGGGAAAAAGTAGATCAGTTCGAAGTGTTTGAATCGGGATCATTCCTAAAAAGGACTTAAAGGAGTGTGTTGTATATATTCCGGAAGAAACGTTTGTAAAAAGTGCTGTACGGAAACTGTTTGTGCTTTAGTTGCTATCAAGACCATTTTCCAATATAAAAATTGTCCTTAGCCGTCTTTAATTGGCAGAAATGTTTCGATGTTTCCAGCTTACAATTTCAAATGATCCATTTAGGTAATCCTTACGTATGCTTACGTTTACTTTGTTGAGACTAGATGATATAAGTCTTAACAGATGTGACATCAGTTTAACTATGAATTCATTCTAATGACAATGGTACCGAGGGGAAGCTTGTCACGGGAAGGGGGCTTCAGGCGATAATCCCACTTTCTTTCGGGTAGAATATATACAATTTGGTTGTAACATATACATGCTATTTCGGGGCGACGTGCATTAAAGTTTCATTCAAAAAAGCTCAGTCCTCCTCCAATAAGAAGTATTCCCGTACACTAACATGTCTGATGTTGATCGACACAGTTTAAACTTTTGCCATCGTGATAGACTTAAATCGCGGAATCCACCAGAACGTCCCCCCCCCCCCTTGATTATCGGCTCAACGAGTTGGCCGATTACGGCACAAGACAGACCTTTCTTTGAAGTAACAAAAGCACAGGAATAAAATATGCCTCGCCAACTTGATACTGCTGTGTGGTAATTTTCCTGCTAAACGGGCCCAAGAAGTTGGCCATCCATGGCATGAGATTGCCGATTTTAAGTTTTTGACCTTGACTCGCAGAATCTACTCATTGCTAACAAGAGTGGCATAAATTTTTTTCTGATACCATGGATATTTTCACCACATCCGAACTGAGTTTCCCCTGATTCAGAGTACCTCTTATTTTCATTTATCATAGAGTTCAATTTTATCAAGAGGCTATTTTCGTAAAATTGAACTGTTTTTTCCCCAAAACTTTTGTGGAGTAATGTCCAAAGTGAACCTGTCAACATGTCAAACTGTGGCACATGGTCAGTATATCTAGAAACTGACCGCAGACAGTTTAGCTTTTCCTGCATTCGAGGGAGTATTTTCTTCAGTGAATCATTATCTGCATCCGAAAATATTTTGGTAACCTTGGTAACTTTGAAATGCAATCTATCAAGAAATTACACGTCGTATATAATTTCAAACATTCAAATATAATGACCAGATCGTGCAAATCGTTACACACACCTTTCCAAAACACAGGGCTTTAGAAAGCCACATTACCTACCTTTCTAGTAGCTCCGAGCTACAACGTAACACAGTTCATTCTTCAGTACGAATATGCAGCAATTAGCAAATGCCACTGTCATTAAATGTTGTTCGTGTTTGCCCGCAGGGAGTCACGTCGAGGGAACAGTGAACTCTTCTATGTTTAACCTGCATTCGGCTTCACAGTCAAATGTAACGGATACATGTCTCATCGAAGACATAATGTTCAAACTATTCTACATGATTGCTCACCCAATTTACATCCCGTGCACCGACTGCGGGTCTACCTCAGGTGAAATCAATGCAAGGGACATGGTTTCCTTGTATGACTTTAACCATTCTAAATTGGGTTGTGTGTGTGGTTCTACGGATTTGTCGTCGAATAAGGGCGCATCACGGCCGGTGACCGGATAAGGAAGGTGTCGCATTGTAAACTAGTTTAGACCATTATTAAACGTAGGGAACGCATAGGGCCTGCTTTGTGTCATTTGTTTGGCTGAAGTTGTTGAAGCTATCAGAAATCCGATTTGTAGGCCAAGACATTAGAACAGATAGCTCATGAGAATTTCTTTCACAGCCTCAATATACGTATTGTGAATGTACTCGGCCAGAAATAACATTATGATTCTTAAGGAAAGTCCTGTGGGCTCTCTCCTACAGTTGGGGAAAACCTGAAAGTACTTCCAAAAAGGAGTAAACACCTCGAAAGGAACATGGTTGAACGAGAAGCTCTCTGGCAACCCTTATAATAATATTAGCACAATGTCCTGGTGCTTATACTAAGTGATGAACTTTTTACATTTGTCTTAGCATTTCAATATCATTGCTTTTAGTTTCTTTGCCCCCGCAGTTTTAGTCACGGAAGTTCGTTAAGATGTAACGGGTACACATTACCTAAGGCTTCGAATGCACTAAGCAAGGAAAAAATAGTGAACATGAACCACAGCAAAGTTATAGTTGTATGTAGTGAACAGAGTGCCACGAAGCTAGTTTGGGCCTATACCACAGTAAGAAAAGTAAGTTCACAGTTTGGGTATATAAAGGAATCATTCCGGTTCAGTTGCAGAGGGCACCCAAAATGCAACAAATGTTATAAGTAATGCAGCAGCATCTTTCATAAGCATAAAAAATAAGGAATAAATATTTTAAACTCTTGTCTTGGAGACGCCAAATTACTGGCAATATGTTTACAAGGATTTTATTTTTCTTACGTCACGGTGTGTCATTTTTGCCGAACGGAACGTTGCTAAAGAGTGGTTGATACTTAGCTAATGTATGGTACATTTTATTCTGAAAATGTGAATGTAAAAACATATTTTTACTTTGGTTTATACTGTTTTACTTTGGTATGAGCAGGAATTTAAAAAAAGTTGTATGATCAGAGTATGTCGGGGAGTTTGAGATCTTATAACGTGAGACAATAACCACAATAATGTAAAAAGCTAGCATATGGCAAACTTGCTTTGAATTTTACCTGAACTGTCACTTCAGATAAGTTATACTCCTTGAACAGTATATATGAAGCTTGGAACCACCCAACAGCAACCAAAATAGCCCTTCTTTTATGCAATTGATTTTTTCCCTTCGATCAGAATCTATGTTATCGTGTTGATTTTTAGTCTCGAATTCATTATCAATGCATCCATGGCCTCCGAAAGGAACGGACACTCATGCAGAATGAAAAACACTTAAAAGCGTTCACCCTCGGTTTGTGATAAAACCTGTCAGGTTACATCTGCATGGGCTAATTGAACGACCGATTCACTGTAAACCACATAGGCTCATATTTAAATTCAAAACTCTTTTGCTTAAAAGGCCTTCAAAAAGCGGGTCGATCTGGCATTAAGACGTGATCGGTTTACTTTTCAGATGAATTGTTTTGATCAAATGACTGCCAATTAGACACAGGAAATACACAAAATGGCATACCTAGATTATGCAGTGACATATATTCCATTGTGATAGACCTAAAAGCTCACAGTAATCTTGGGATGAATAAACTTATTCAAAGCAAGGTAGCTTCATGATTTCTAGCCCTGATGCCCCGCTAAAGGTAGACTGTGAGATTGACCAAATTTCAGCCCTTAAAATTGCACAATACATAGATACATAGATGATTCTGGTAGAAAACAATTGGTGCCAAAATGATCAGCTCTTCTTCTTCATCATCTGGTGCTACTGGTGGGACAACAATCATATGTGTCCTTGAAGTTGTAGCGAGTGGGTTGGGTTTTCCTGCAGTTATCAATATTTATTACATACATCATTTTTCGTTTACTTGTTTTGGTAGTACAACTTTCTTCAGTGTAGATTCCTTAAATAATGAAACAAGATAATTTCCAAAATAGAAAGGTTACGCATCGGTCCAATTTGGAACATGCATGAAGATATGATGTAGTTAAAATGCTATTCCCTTTACTTCCCATCTTTATCACAACAAATGCGTAGAGCTGGATAGTTATGACACTAGTTATAACATACAGTACAGCTAAAGTGTAAAGAGGCAATAGATTGATACAAACTTCTTACATAAAAATTTAATTAGCCTTTTGCGTCGGTACTACAACAGAAATGCAGCCAGAATTGTCACAAATGCAGCCAGAATTTTCCTGTAGCCTGCAATTTAATGGAACCCCTAACTAGGAGGCAAGTAAGTAAATACTACCCGATAAGGAGTAGGCACTGCCATGTTATTGCTTGTAAAATGAGTGAAAAGGAATCTTCGTGCTGTGAAAAAAATGGGGTTTACAACATGATAATATAACAACCCAGTATGAACAAAAGGATGCCGAACTGAGTTTAAAATAACAGGCTTTTAGAGGAGTCAAGACATTATGTATTAACCTGACCGAACGAAGCGTCCTTTTTCCACACCTTTCACTCTATAAAACAATGGTCAAATAGGTGACCATAGTACAGTGTCACTTATTATCTGACCACATCTGCATCAAAATGCGGAGTGGTGACCATTGGAACTCATTACCAACTTGACAATTGTATTGTGGTCACACAAAAGCCCATCATGCACCGCGTTGAAAGAACATATTTTAAGGTCACTGAAGGCTAAACTATCAAAATCTTGAAACATTTTGCAGTACTTTAACTTTATTTGCAATGGAGCATAGATACATATATCTCTTAAAGTATGCCTCTTCATGTACATTTAGAGCAGCGTCGCTAGTGGCATACTTATGGCACATTTTATAGTATTCATAGACTCAGCAGGTAAGTTTCAATATGTGTGTGGATAAGCAAGTGTTATGTATTTTATATTTACTGCAACGACTTTGGCTGTATTCTTATTGGTCTTTATGAGGGCGGATAGCTAACTGATAATTAGATAAGTTTAAAGTTTCAGTTAACCTTAATGTTGCAGTCCTTTTGAGTTTGTGATCTTTCTTTATGTACTGATGAAAATGTCCCTGAATAAAAAGTTGTATTTGGTCAAATCTTTAATTTAATTTCCATCGTCATTTTGACCATATAGTATTCATTTATTTTGACCAGTGTGCAATGGTCAAATTTGACCATATTTAGTCCAGTGCATAGTTAATCAATGAAATGGTAAAAAATTGACCATGATTTGGTCAGATTTGACCATTGTTTTTTAGAGTGTTGGATGTCCGTCTTTGATGGCTGTTTTCAGCTCTTGTTCAGAACAGAGAAGCCGGTACTAGTTTTCATGTTTCTTGTCTTAGGTACTCCTCTTGAAGCCTTCCTATATACAATCATCGAAACGCTTCAACTTCCTTTAAATGATTTATGAGAAATTAATGGTGAAATCAACTAGTGCAATTTTGTAACTATGAGGTGGGCATTTTCTCGTTATGACAGTTTAACATATACCTATAAAAGAGAAATTTTTCTCCGTCACTGTAGACACTGTAGCAATAATTTGACTTTTATCAAACTGCTGAAGAAATAGATTGAACTAGGACGTAATAGAAGTAGATAACAATTAGACTGAAACCAAACTATAAAATGTTTTAAATATCCGAAGGGTCCTTGTATGTTAAGCTCTTTACCTTATACTATTTTCAGCCTGGGGTTTTTCCTGTTTTTGAAGTGTTGGCTCAGTCCCTTTATGATGTTTAGATGGCAAAAGCACTTTATTTATTTGTACTTTTCGACTCCGGACTATATTCATTCTCAACCTAGAGAAAATTAGGGTGGTGTGAGCAGGTGAATATCGGCTTATATTTATCTCATGGACTGAAATTCTTTTCATGAATGCATTACTATAGAAAGGCTGTAACGCCCCAGTCCGGGACTCCGACTCGGTTCCCGTCTCTATAGTCAGTATTTTACTTGACTTGATACTGGCCCCGAATGGGAGGTCCTGGCATCGGAATTGGTCCAAAATTGACTGCAGATGGACTCAGACTGGTAGCCGATTCCAGCTGAGTACACAAAAATGAAATTTTCATTAATGTTACTTACAGATGCACTGGTATTGGTGCACGATTTAATACATGAATGGTCGCACACAGTCAAATGAATTACAGGGTGAACCAGATTATGAAAGAGAGAAAGAGACTCTTGTAAATGACATTTTTAATGGATTGTATGTGCAAAATAGTGTAAAAAGCATTTGTATAATATTAAACATTATCAAATGGCTGGACTTGAAAATGGCCTGGAACTGGGGACACTGGGCTCGGAATCGGAATTGGCTCGGCGTCGGAGGCTACTGGACTAACAGTGGACACAATGCTCCTGCCGTACAGTTGTGACTCTTTTGAATAACTTTTAGGATTCTGACAAGATTGTGTTACGACTGGCTTCTCTCTAACTTTAGACGGAAAGCATTAATAATTTTTAATCTTTTGCGGGATGGTATCCATCAAATTTGGAAATTCATTGGCCTTGTGCTTTACAAATTCAAGGACCAAAATTTGTAGGATCAAGCTAAAATGCAAGACTTTGTAAACTGAGAAAGTGAAAAATTAAAGAATTCACAGGAAATAGCACCACACCATTTCTTTGTTTCGCTTGACCGAAGCTTAAGTCATCAGTTAGTACTTTAAGAAACCGCTGCATGTTTAATTATTGACGGGAAACAATTTAGCTATCACCATCGAGACCAGCATGAAAACAGCGTTTAAAGGAATGAAATGTTCCTAATACTCACTCGATCTCATGTATGTTATTAATGAGGCGTCACAAGTCTGTAATGTAACACTCCGTTAAGCACATAAGTCATATACACAAAATAGAAATCGACAGTTTGTAGTGACACATTTGCTGTATCTCCTTGAACCTCCCAACGGCATAAACTGCTGAAGTGAAGTTAATCAACTCACTGCAGTGGCTCAAGGTGCATACGGATGACTTGGTACGCCAAATCAGTCAAAGTACCGCCATTAGTGTCATTATCTTTAATACATAATTAAAGGACAAGTGTGGTACCCATTCTCAGCTGACACCTCTAAACAAATTTCCTGAAAACGAATTTCTTTTAAAATTTTCTGATAGCTCTGAACTAAAACTAGCTCTGATCTAAACGATTACAGAATAGCAAATTGTATGAAGGATATTTAAAAAATCCTCGTCTGTCTTAGTAAAGTAACCAGCAAGAAAAGGTTCGTAAATGAACGCCAGCTAGTGTACACGCATTGCAGTACCAACTGCGGCAGGGGGCAATTTTACGCATTCATTCAGGCAAAGAATGGTACAAATTTCGGTAACTACACCGGCAAATGTCCAGTGTAAAATTGGTACAGAATAAATGTTGCATTCGACTGTCTGAAGTTTTAGCCCAAATGCCCGAATGTGTTGACACGGATAACGGACAAAACATGCAAAATTTTTGTTTTGCTTTTCGCGAATCACCCTTTTGCTGGTATCCCTTTTGGTAGGAGGGTAATTCTGGCGGTTTGTGAATTCAGGCAAAAATATTTTTGCCCTATACCCCAATTGGAAGAAGCCCCTTCACGCCTATCGTATGCATCTACCTAACTATCAAGCACTTCTTTTTTGATGAGAAAGGCAGCGCTACAAAATGGACAGCGAATACGTGAGTTCTGTAATACGGTACTTCCGGTTGGGTCACAAGGTCAGCTGTTCTTTGACAATGAGCAAAAACTCTCGCCTATGCGCGTGTGGTACACTTCACCTTTGATCCATTCCCATGTTGCGTTGTGTGCAAACATTTCGAACTAGTCTATTGAATTTAATTAATTTACCTCCGCATTAGGATCTTTGACAAGCATCACTGAACACCTCTCGCAATGAAGTAGTGATTGAGCTCTTTGCATAGTTTTCTGGACGACACTTTCCAAACACGTCTGCTCCTCGAATAAGTCGTGTGCCACCTCCAGTAATTTCTGAGTGAAAATTCGAAAAAGAAATCGATATGCATTTTACATTAACACCCATAAGTTGATCAAAACATGGTTTTCGTTTTTGGCTTCTTGGTGTATGCACATTAGGAATACCCATGAATAATATCCTAATATCGGACTAAGCCCAAGTAATGATTATACAAGGAAGAGTTTGAAGCAGAAGGGACGAGCCATAAATTAAAAAACTCACTTTAAATGAGAAGTTTCACACTAACAGTCTTATTTGGGATTAAAGAAATACTTCAAATGTTAATGAACGGTTTTATTGACAAGTATTAAACATTTCTGAGTACTTTTTAGTGCTTGCATACAATTTTTCAAACAACAAGTATATGAGAAGTATGGAGTAACAAAATAAAATTTGTTTTCTGGTCACCAGGCAGATATGTTGCTTATGGTAAAAAAGATTATGATCTGATTTACTGAAATAAAGTAAGAGGATCAGTGGCATCGGGAGGAAGAAGTGAGTTGCAACAAGCAAATTATACATAACCCACTTTGATTTCATACCTTGGGCGATTTTATTACCGATGTGTACGCTGTGTCTTTTTGCTCATGGAATAATAGTAGGTAAGTACAAGAGGGGTCGGAGGGATTATCTTTGAAACAAATGGGAGTAATTTACAAATAAGCAAAGACAATAATTTTGTTTTCATTTAAGGAACAGAGGTAACAATATCATCAACCTTTGCATCTTCCTAAAACAAATAGTAGGTACCTTTGAGCAGGGAGCTGTTAGGACCCTGCTTTGAGCGATAGAGCAATGCGTGCAGGTGTACATGGCGAACCATGAAGGAGAAGTCTTACATTGACAATTCCTTTTCATGAATCATGAAAAGGAGTCTCTGTAACAATAAACATCGTTGAGAGTAACATTAAAAATTTATCGTTACACAATCTGTTCAAAGGCTCAATTTGTCGTTCACGTGTACTCTTTTCAAATTTATAAAGCTGCACCATTTCTACCATCCCGGTTTATTTCTTTCTTACTTTGAGACTACCACCTCTCGGCTCTCCATCGTGATCAGTTTCATGAAACTGAAAGCAAATCGTATAAAATTAATCTAAGTATATCTTATTCATCAATTCTAGGTGGCATTGGGCCTCTACTCCAAACAGTCTGTAGGAAATATATATATTTGTTGCACAATTGATGAAACCTTGTTTTTCAGTTTTTGTATAAGACAACAGGGTATGTTGTGCAACTCACTTTGAATGAAAACACGTTAGAATGTGCCCTAGTTCATAACACAGTTCTTGTGGTGATATGTCTATCGTGGTTGTAAGGTATTAGTTTCATTAAAACTATAATAACCTGTTTATATATTTTACACTGGAGCAGAGTGACCTTACCTTGGATAACTTCTACTTTGCAACTTTAAAAGGTATTGGTACCTCAATGCTTTAGTGAGAAAAGATCCTCTGAGTGATAAATTATGGATGGTCTAGCACATAAATGTTCACCCAGGCGAGCCAAAATCCTCCAGAAATATATCAAAAGAAACTTAAAAAGCAGTTGTTGCTAATAGGCCTCAAAAGGGACATTTCGGAAGGGCTATAACATTCAAAATTCATTCCGTGTAAAAAGGCATTTGATGTTGTTTTTCAGTATAGAGACGACTATCAGTGCGTCATTTTTATTACAAGCCTCGACACATTCAAAAATGTGCTATCATCTCATTCATATACTTGCTGTTACTTGCCGTTATAGTCTCAAGTCTTTTTGGTACATACTTGAATCCATCTCTAAATATGGATAAAAGTTAACAAATACAACCTTTTGATGCATTATTATTTGATTTCGTTCACGGTTAACTGTTTCCATGTGATTCATAGAGCTTCGATGACATTCTTCCAATACATGTATCAAAGATGCAAAGTGTACTTTGCATTTTTAGCATGATTCATAAGGGAGCAAACAAACCCTAAATACATCAGTACTTGCTTCTGCAGTAATCTTAAATCTTTTGCCAGTAAATTATGGCATCAGAATGAATTTAAAACATGTTAGGACTTAATGTTTTAAAACCTACCGTTCAAGTTTACACATTTATGCATTCATTTGTCTTGTTAACCCTTGAGGTGATATCAAAACTAATTTGAATTGTACTTTTCGTGAAATATGACTGCCTCAAATGTTACTGCCGTGTTCAAAGCCATGATTGCACATTATTGTGCAACCTTAAAAGTATGAATAACTTTCTTAGTCCCTAAAGTATGGATGCAAGCGGGCTCCCCCCCCCCCTCCCCCTTTCAAAAAGAACAGAAACCTGACAAAGATAAGACAACACGTAATAAACAAGTACGACATGTATGACTTTCAAACCTCCCAGTATTGACATGTATATCAAAAGAGCATGGACCTACGAAGCTCTTAGGAAAAGTGTAGAGGGTTCGGTAAGTACGTTTTCGTAGAATATTAAATACTTTATTCTTCCTGGGAAGAATTCAAATTTAACACGGTTAATGCTACGGTTCATTAAGGCCTATCATACATGTTTCCTAAAATACAATGTACAGAGAGGGATAGAGAGAGGACCAGGAGGGTGTACAGACTAAAAGTGATCTTACAAGAATAACCGGGCAAAGTTTAAGAATGTGACTTACTTTATTTCGATCATATTCCTTCATTGACGTATCAAATAATTCAGCGTTGCTTATGCCGATTCCACAAAATGTCAGATAGGTCTCGAGAAGCTAAAAGTAAGATAAAACACGATAGGTGTAAGATTTGGTAAGATTGGATGAGCAGTAAGAAGATTTTTCGCCTAAATTTAAAAACTTGGGATCTGAGATGGAAATTTCTAGTATACTGCAAATCTACTTGTGTCGATTGTTCACGTTTATCTGGGCTTCTTTAAACAGAAAAAGCTTTGAAAGCGCGATCTTCCTAACACGATTATGCTCAGGCTTTCGTACTTCCATCTTTTGTTATGGTGAAATAGGGCAAGTCTGAATATGCATATTACTTTGAGCTTCAATGTTTTCATGTGCTCCTAGCATTGGAAGTTCTTCGTCAGTAGATGAAGGTTATAACTTAAAAACAACACAAAGAAAGTTAACTTTCAGTGAAATGCGTGTAGCAACAAGCATTTGAGGCTTACAAGCTATATGGATGGCAAGCAGTATATGCGTCTTACAT
Organism: Holothuria leucospilota; assembly: GCA_029531755.1. Taxonomy (NCBI): domain Eukaryota; kingdom Metazoa; phylum Echinodermata; class Holothuroidea; order Aspidochirotida; family Holothuriidae; genus Holothuria; species Holothuria leucospilota. The sequence continues at coordinate 17,283,096 of CM055969.1, read as the reverse complement.
AGTAACAGTCAGCAAAACGCGACCATTATCCTTCCTTTTCATCAAGATAAGAACAACAATTGATAAAACAGGATATTTGTCTTGTACGTGACCAGTATATTTCTCCACTTCAAACGTTGTATTGCATATATCATAGATTTCGCCAAGCTTTCGCCCAATCACAATTAAGTGTGCATGCGTTGAAAGGATAAACAAGTGGGTTTTACTTGTTCAGAGTAAATTCTATACTCATATAAATGGACGTATTTTTAGTTGTGAATTCTATGATTTACACTCAATCACTAGGTAACATAGAGTTCAATGAACGCTCTGAAATTGCAATCGACCAAAGGCTGTGAAATCCTGTTATTTTTCTCTCCTCGGTCATTTTCATCATTCATTTATTAGTTATTTACCAAAAACCGTGCAAGATGAAAAGGTCATGATACCGCCATCGTCACCATCCTAAAGATAGACATCTCTAAAAGTTAAAACGCTCTTTCACTTAGTATAAACTGTAATGTTTTATTTCCATCTTTTCCCGAAGCTTGAAAGACGATTTTCTAAAATAAAAAATAAATAAAATGTCGAATAAGCCTCTGTATGCCCATAAGCTATGAATGATTGACTCTATATTTACATTTTAGAATCATTTCGTTTATATTAATCCCAGAACGAATAAGGTAACCTCCCACCATCGCATTAAGTACTTTTTCATCCTCTGCTTCACCCTGGCGTTGCCACTACTGCCTCATCTGAGTCTACCCGTGGGTGTTCAAAAAATACAGTTTCAATTCTAAACTACTTGTATCATATCATAAAAAACCACATCCATCATTCTTGTTTGGGCGCCCGCCACATACAGAATTCGTGGCACGTACGGAAAGAATGATACGATCCTGCAGTGAACTAATCAATTCGACACAAGCCTTCCTAAGTGGCATAAACGTTCGATATTTTTTCTTTTCATTATTCCTCCTCAAAGATATTGATTTAGACTGTAAGGTGTTGATTAGGCTGGGCTCATCCACCGACTACACACGGCGGCTTTAATTACAATCAAGATGACATTTGATTACACTTGCAAATTTACCAACGTTTGCGTATTACTGAATCTGTTTAAGGTTTTAACTTAGGAGTCATACTTGAGCAATCTATATGCTGTGATTAAAATGGCAAACTCTTTCCTTAATATATGTTTATTCTTGACCCCAATGTGGAGCTCACTTCCATTAAACTTTGTGTTTATATTTGCTTATAAAATTTTCACAGTGTAATCCTTTGGTGTTGGTGCCACTAAGAGGAGGCTTGTGTGCATTCGACGAATCCCCAGTTTCTTTTGTTTCATAAAGATTTCTGCAATGTTGTTATCAGTACACTTGTTCGTAATAAACACAACCATTAAGCCTCATTAATCAAGCTGTCAAGTATCTGGGACTTCCCTTCCTCAAGTTGCTAGGTAACAAGTGTTCACTTTGACGTAATATTCGATTCGAATTCATGTGTTATGGTGGCGCGTTTACGATTTTCTGTTACAATCAGGGAGCTGTCCATAACATCTCCCTGTTACAGTAGACATTTGTGAAATAAAATACTTTTCATCCAACGCTCCGCTCTTTCGAAGGCATTCACAAAGGTTTAGGCTAACGTTAGTATGCCTGTTTGTAGTAAAGTTTTCTGATTGCATTCATCCAGTCAGTTTCGATCGCCCGAAGGGTCGCAAAGTCTGAGCCAATATTTTTCTAAAGTACCTTCTTTGAAAAGCCATATACCCAAAGGACCATACGGCATAAATTTAAGTAGTGGAATGAAAATTTGTCAAACAAATAATACATAGCAGCTTCTTGGTGCTATCTTTCAATACAATTCACGACCAACGTATTTCAAATATGCACATGAACTTTAGGTCAATAAGTATATACAGTTTCTGAATAGCATAACTTGTCTAATTAATTCATTTATGCTAACTAGTTTTCATTGCTATATCGGTTTAGATTGGTTTCAGTTTTTCATTTTTGCGTTTTTCATTAAGGCTTTGTTAGAGGTACAAGGATTACCGTTAGGAAAGCTTCAAAAGATGGATGTTAGTTGAAGGATATTGAAGGACACTGCTATTATGTGGTTCATTTAACCTGCCTTATATTATCACTTGTCGATAAAGCACCGAAGGAAAAATACACTGCTTTAAATCAGTCCTGAAAAATTGCCATTTAGTGGTAGAATTTCTTTGGGTTTTTCTATGTTATGTACTTGAGTTACTGGCGCCTGCTTTGTTAGATGTTGCCAGGTACATCAATGGTCAACATTTCCAGAGGGAGAAAGCTGAAATAGGAGTATCGCAAATTCTATCCATGGACCATCTGAAGATGACATTTCCCCAAATTTTCTTCCCTCTTGTTCCTCTTTCTTTTTTCCTCTTTTCCTCTGTCTCTCCTTTCTCGTGCATTCTTTCACACCCAAATGACTCAAGTCACTGAATTAAACGACGTGTATACTGGCGCTACTTCAAGGTGAATAAAACAGTCCCTTGGACAGTTTATTCCAATCGGCTGTATTTTGTGGTTGTTCGCAGCGTTTTAAAGAGTAGAATTTCTAATCAGATCTATTGTCTCACATTTGAGTCGCAGCGAGGGACTGCAAGTTGCTGACATCTTTGCCCCTAATTAAGTGCACGGATTGACAGTTGTAAGTTACGAGAACGGGGCCTGCAAGCCATATACGCGGAAGCACCTGGAGTATTGTTCGCGACTATACTGGCGCTGTATAGGTTTTCTCTTCCTGTTAGTAAGTTAGATTCTGCATACGTGTAGAATGATGTAGCTATGAAAGCTTTGTGTCTCTGAAAAACATATGGCTTGCTTCTGGGACTAAACTGTGTGTTGCTAATGTAGGCAATAAATTTGTGAGTTCTGTATCTCAATCAATTTGTCATGGAGGGTATCTAATTTTGCCAATAAATGTGTTGCTGTCTAATTTTGTCCATTCATTTGAACAAGCGTTGTCTGTACATAAATTTCTGTGACGATCATGTCGGAAACCTTGCTTTCAAGAAGAAGAAAACACGAGAGCTGTGTGTGAGTAGTATAAACTTGGATGCGACCCCTGCGGCTGTTAACATATATATTAAACGTGATAAACAAATGAAAGGGCCAGAGCGTGCCTGAAGCATCCTTGGCGCATGTATGTTTCAAAAATTGAATGCTCAAATGCGTCTTTCTTTCAGAAGCACGTTTCTTGTCTGATTCTGCTCTTGTTTTGTCGTCACACCCTGGATGGATACGTGATCGTGCAGCTATTTGGTTTGAGCAGGCTGCCAAAACTGCGATCGAAAGTGGCAAATTTGGCGCAGGGCATTGCGAACGTAACGAAAACAACAGAGCAGGTGGGAAGTCTTAACTTGGGCGATGAAAGTCAAATCAGGCAAAAACGCTGTAATGAGGAAATTACAATTTCTGGAATCTTATAAAAGTGTAACAAACCAGTGAGTTGCAACAGAACCGAGGTTATTTCTAATCTGTAGGTGCAAAAAGGTGTTATCTTGACAGGAAGCATTCAAACCTGAGGTAAGAACTGCCACAAAGATAATACTTACGCGGAGTGCTCTTTCGTATTTTCCCATTATTCGCTCTTCTTGTAAAATGTCCATATGTGGAACTATACATGAAAATATCCGTTGTACTTTCGAATAATTTCAATACCTCTTCGACAATTATTCGTAAAACACATTGAATATAATCTAAACTACTTTGAATACGTATTTACCATGTTTTTGTGCTGTATGCACACATGTATCCACACTCTAAAATACGTAGTATTCAAATTGCAAAGAATCTGATACGGAGATATGAATCGAAACCTTGTCAAATATTCTGATTTGATTCAATTTAATTCAATCTTTTTCCAGTAACAATTTTCCAGAATATTTAAAATGTGAAACAACAAAGAACAACAGGTTTAGACATAAAAGTTCAGAAGATTAGGAAAAACAAAATAAAGAATGAAACTATATGTAAAACGTATCTAAAAAACTACATTAAAGGACCCAAAACGCCGTTTTGTACAAAGGGGCTGCTCTGTAAAAAAAGAATTCTTAATTAAACTTAAAGATAACCTAAAATATGGAATCATTGGATTTCTTAAACTGTAATTGCTTTTATTGCACAGAGAATTAAGCTCAAGGTGTAGAGAATGTCCCGCAGTAGCTTGGAAATTTTTGGCAAATCTAACAAGTTAATGTTTTGCAGTTTCATTTACTAACACACAAGTTTTCCATACTGCAATCGAAACCTTTCTGCACATAATTTTAGAAAACTTCTAATTGTATTTTTGTCCTTAGGTTGCAGATAATGGTAGTACCAAGCTGGAACCACATAAGCTTGGTGGTAAGGATAGGCGCCGTAAACACTTTCTAAGTTTTCTTTTACATCGACAATAAGATACAGTAAACCCTAGTGTAGAAACGGTATTTCGTCAACATCTTCCCGATATGATTGGTAAAAGTTAACTTTTTGTCAATGCAGTCTCCCAAAGATATGGTGTAAGACGTACGTTGAACACATGAACTATGGACTACTGTTGTCTCTTTAACATTCAAAAAACCTTTATGCGTAACATTCATATTTTTCAACTACGATTTCCTCTGATTTCTTTGGATTCAAATGGAGATTCTTTTGGTCACATGAATTAACAATTTTAGCAGTAAAATACTGACACTCGTCTTGAACTTTCCCGTGTACCTTTGCTAATATTGCACGAAACAACTGTATCATCAGCATACTTAATTACATAACAATTGTGAAGAGAACGAATGTGGTAGTATAAATTGTAAAGAGAAGCGCCGAGAGAGGATCCCCTGAAGAACGCCAACTTTAATATAAGATTTACGAGAAAATCCCTTTTCTAATTTCACTTTTCTAAACCATCAATCCTTGAAAAAAGTTTGTGAGACAGTGAATGAGCCATGTTTTTTGATAAAGCTACGCGAGTCTTGGATTTATCGATTAGGCAAAACCGTGTTGAAGGCGCTTGCAAAGAAAAATAGGACTTTTGACAAAGTTGTGTCGTTTTGATTAGCCCTGAAACTACATCATCTACAAGTGCCATTATGACATCTGTACTTGAAACTCCCTTTTTGTGGGCAAATTGATTTGGGTCGCCATTTTCGATGATAGACTGCATAACATGTGGGAGCAGAATTTCCTGCATGCAATTAAACCGACACTTAAGATATCTATAGGTCTGTAGGTACTGAAATGGGATAAGCCTTGTTGGGTACGGGTGAAGTTTTAGTATGTTTCCAGGAAGACGGAATCAGACTTTCATTTAAACTTCTATTAAATTTAAAAGAATAATACCTGACAATTCCTTACAATGATATTTAAAGCAACACCCACCACGAGATGTTGTAAAACCTCGAGACAATTCCACGTTTAACAATACTAAAATATTTCTCAACTTAATTCTGTTGAAAAAACTGAAGGAATATCACTATTTCTTTCTGATACGGTCAAACTTACATCCTTAGTATAGTAGCACCTTTAAAAACGTCGAAAATGTGCACTCAATTCAAATTCAAGTTCACAGGATATAGTATTATGAGATGTTATCCGGTTTTGCTTGAGGACTTAAGTAGACTCCACAGCGAATTTGGGTTAGCTGTCACATTCTCAAAGTTTACAGACCTATATTTCTGCACACACTAATTTTTCTTTGAAATTTGTTTCTCACTGGCTTGTCTCCAGCAAAATGAACCGAACTGGTTCCTTTTTGCCAACTTTAGTCAATTTTGAACGAATTCTTATCATATATTTGATATGGTTCTTGCTCGTGACCCGAGTGATAAGTGTGCTTTAGGAGCCTGGGAGTGATTGGAGCGGGGAGGTCTCCCAGCCATACATCCCTGGATGGCAGAAATTAAGTCACACTAATGGTAAAAATGTATCTACTATGCATAGTATTTTACACAAGAAATTAGTAGGTCAATTGACATACGTATGCAATAACTCTTATAATGTACAAATTTAAATAAAAGAAATCGACTTTATGTGCTTCCATTACCGCGTAAGTTTTAAACACACTTAGGTGATACTAACAGTGGCTATGTGCCGAATGAAATGCTTTCCCAAGCAAAGTCTATTTATGATGTAATTTGGCAGAGGGGTTTCAGCAAAATCACATTAAAATAAAAAACTGATGGAATGCTTGTTTCCACTTGCTTGTAGTAATCCTTTTCACACAATTGTAACATCAAATTAATATTTAATATCTTTAATTTTAAATACACTTATAGTATACTTAGGTGAGTGCTAATTGTTTGTTAACCTTAGCCCCCACACCTTCCTTCACTACTTCAGCATATCGACCTAGCGTCATAACTCCTTAGAAAGTACATACATAGCGGAAAGTTGATAGGGCCATGAAGCTACTAAGAATAGAGTGAAAATAGCTTATCAAACCTTTAAGGTTAACACCAGCTTAATTAAAGGTGTCTTGCAGTAATTGCAAAGTTCGTAAGTTCGACCTTAGGCAAATTCTAACGATTTACATAGGTGCGAAAGGGTACTGAAGAATCTTAACATTTGACTGAAACTCTAGCTTCACGATGAATGTAGTTTTGGATATCCGGAAGGATCCGGATGGAGTGAAAGTAGGTCCAAAATTTTCTTCAGTATTCGGGGCTTTACAAAATGTTTTTATATCGCTGAAAATGATCGTCAAGTTTTTTTGTTTTTTTTTTTGATCTAGAGGCGTTTTAAAGCTGATGAAGAAATGATAGACTGCCCATCTAACTTAAGCTCATGAGCTGTTTCATAATCCACTACGCATTACAGTCGTTCATTTTCACGGGAGCAAAGTAGAAGGCTCTTTACCTTCGTTAGTTAGTTAGATGAGGTTTAACGTCCCAGTTTCCAACCAATTGGTTCAAGTCGAGACGACCACGGCGTTTGTTCCAGTTGGGGCTCACTGGCTTGTTTTCCCTACTCCATTGTTTATGCTGAGCACCAAGCACAAAGGCAGTAGGTTCCATTTTTAAAGTCTTTGGTATGACCCGGCCAGGATTTGAACCCTAGACCTTCCGTCTTTACCTTTGTATTACACTTTATGAGATATTGTGTATAGTGTATATCAGGGCTGGATGACTAGAGACCGGTCTCGAGTCCCGATTGTAGTGACTCGATCGGACTCGGACTCGTTCGTTCAGGACTCGGACTCGACCGAAATGACTAGAGGACTAGGGCCGAGACTGAGTACGAGACCGACTGTTATTCCCCACCACTGTAAAACTCAGGTTGGAAGGATGCGCGAAAAAACATCTTTGCTTAAAATATCATTATGTATACTATATTTAGTACAATATTATTGTTACATGCTACGTACACTGCATTAGTCAGTGTGTAGTATGAACAGTGAGCACTCGCTAACTTCCGGCTGAGTTATCAAAGAGTGTTGTCGACTTCAATCTATGCGAACATCGTTCTCATTCAGGAGTATTTCTACTCGAATAAATTTCGTGATTTGCATGAAAGAATGGTAGATGTAATTTCTAAAATATATCACAACTCCTGGAAGTTTGATTGTGATTGATTCTCTGCTTCATTTTGCTACGATATAACCCAGGTTAGTATTATGAGAAGTATCCTAGCAGTATGTAGTGTACGTTAGGCTTAGGTGATGAAAGTGGCTATGTTATCGCACAGTCTTTTGTCTGGACTCAGAGAGAGGTAGTATCGCATTTCACTTAATAACCTTATTTCCATTAGTTTTGACATGCAAATGTTTGAGACAAATGTTCAGAATCACATTAATTGCAAGTATGGGTCGTAAGACCAGGACTGAGATTTCCTAGCTAGATTTTGACATGGACAAGGCCGTAATTTTCAACCCTTCAGGTTGTTTGCTCAGTGAGCGTCGTCATAGCGTGAAAACAGTGCTTGCCTACACGTGTGGCTTGATATAGTCTGATCATGCGCAGTAGTGATCAATTAGGGGAATTCCTCATTACGCAGTGTTATGAGCATGCTCAGTTGTTACTAATAAGGGGAATCCCCTTATGCTTAAAAGTTAAATGTATTGGCCTGCACGGTATATTGGTACGGTGTTAAGTATGCTGTGCAGTTAAATGTACAATTCTGTTCATGGCTTCGTGCTCTTAGTGAGTTGTGAAAAGGGAGAAATAACAGGTTCCTGACACCAGTTACCTTAGCAAATAGACAGTCACCCTCTCTTCATTTTCAGGTGTCGTGAAGAACCGGTGGGTCAGGTGTAACACGTGTCTTATCCGTCTATTTTCATATGAGGAAATTCAGTGGTCTTTTGTTTCTTTAAGTTTGTCTATTGTTTATATCTATGGCTATCTTTAATATTAGGCTAAGGAAAAGAGTAAGAATAAGACTATTTCATTGTATTTCTCATCCATTTGCACTCAAAGCAAAACAAGCTCAATTTACACAGGGACTCGGGGACTCGGACTCGGACCTAAGGACTCGGACTCAGACTGTGGCCTCAGGACTCGGACTCGGATACCAAGGACTCGGACTCGGAGTGAGTGGAGTCGACTCCAGCCCGGTATATATACAAACTTTCCACCTTATGACCTCTAGAAGCCACAACTGAATTTTGATCTCCCCCCAAAACAGACTGATCTTGTACTCAGTATAGGGCATCCTCATGCTAAGCATGAGAACCTTCATTGTTATCCTTGAGATATCGTGCTTACAAGCAAGTTACACGGACTTTGTAGTTTCACCCTAGGGACCGCGGAGACTGGGTGGCCTGCACCCCATGTGACCCAAGAGATTGACCTCTCCCGAAAACGTGGAATCCTTTTACTGACTGCAACGCATTCACAAGTCAAGTATGAAAAGTGTTCATGATTTCTTGATTACAAGCCTATCGGTTTCTGACCTGTGGTGACCTCAAATGATCTTTGACCTCCACCAAAATAATTGGGTTATTTCTCTTAAAAGAAATTCTAAAGGTTAAGAATGTCAGTTGTAGATCATTCCTATCTTGAGATATCGTGTTTATAATCTAGGCGTCGCACACAAACCGCAAACTAACACGCACACACACATACACATCATCGTAATTACATAAATTCCTGCAGGGAATCAAAAAGTATATATCTAGTTCGTCTATTCTGCATGATGTCGGAAATTGCCGAGAAGAGATTTTTTCGTAGGACAGCCAGGGGAAACTTATGACTTTTTCATATATAACGTTGTCTAAGTGGCTTGAGTAGATGAGACTATTAACTGGGACTACCTGATTCATTGCCGCTTAAACTGGTTCTGTTCGTGGGCGATCAAGACATTGTATTGTCATATTGATTGGGCGTGTTTGCAGGGCCTTAGCCCTTCGAAATCGTGTATATTTGCGGGAGAAACGTACGATTTTACGACTTTTCACGATTTGGGGGTACACACTACAAGATTCTTTGAGATAATTACTAACGACAGTGACGGTTTGGGGAGGGCCCGATGGAACTACATGGTTGCGATATATTTCCCGGCTTTGCTTGTTAAGTTAAGATGGATGTCATCAGCATTGCTGCTGGTAAAGAAACCCCCGACGCCAATGTTGTGAACGTTCTTATTGATCCATTGCAGGGGTAGCAAGCTACTACTACTGCTGCAATAGTGCTACTTTTGCGTAGGCGCCGGAGAATGAGGGAGGAGAAGCAGGGTCGAAGGTGGTGGGTCAGACCATGGTTCTATCGTCTCCGAGTTTTTTGCTACTATGAAGGTTGATGATGAACTCGCCGAAGAAGACATTCCAGGGTGTGGCTTTCCATTGAGTGGGCCCTGAACAGTTCAGAAACTACTAATGAGAAAGTTGGCCCACATGATGCCTTCCATCCCACCAGCAGTGCGGTTAGCTCTAACAATGACACACATTGATACCAGTATGTTAGTATGGGCACATTTTCAAGTTACTACGAGTATCACACTTCACGGTATCAACACAATCTGAGATCATTGAGGTTTGTTAAACTGGGATCACAAACAAGTTTAATTGGGTTAAAACTATTTTTCAACACAGCGGGTACTAAAGCAGGCCCCTTGCACATGCAGGACTTTGAAACCTGTGTGTGTGTGGGGGGGGGGCGTTGAACATTTACTGCACTGGATCATCTACAGTTTGTCCGAAGAAGTCGAGTAAACACATAGGCGTAGGGGCAGGGAGGCGGGGGAATGGGGTACAGCACCCCAGCCAAATATTTTTGTGAAAATTCGGGCAATATGCTGAGAGTTTTTCTGGCACCTACTGCAAGAAAAATTATGCATTTAATGATGTAACTAATGGTAATCAATAGTTTAAAAGACTTCCTTGGTAATTAAAATAAAGTTCTAATTTGAATCGCACCAGCACCTATATATTCGGTATTAATTCACCAGTGTGGTTTTTAATGGTTTAACTTATATTATGATTACCAGTGGTGTATTTAGGTAGGTCGTTGGGGCATCCCCCCCCCCACTGTTGCCGTTTTTAGTACATAAAATAAAAGTAAAATTTTAACCACAAATTTTACTTTAAAGGTAGCATATGTGGCACCAGATTGCATGTAAGAACACCTAATTTTTAAAACATTTTCAAAGGGGAGGGGGACACCCTTCCCCCTAGGCCCCTCCTCCAGGCCAGTGATCACAAACATACTGCATGCCCTCGCCACTATGAGAGAAAATGATGGCTTCGCCACTGATTATTATCACTATTTTTGTAACGACTTCCCCCCAAAATCATAACCAACATGGAAGGGTAGTAACACGGCAAATGATTGTATGTAATCGGCATACCGTGTGATAAACTATGCATGCCTATATGGTACGTACTTTTACATGTTGAACGCGAGTGGAGCGCGCGGAAATTTTTTATTACAATTTTCGGGCAAGTCGTTACAGCCCCCAAATCAGCTTGAGCTCCTATACGCCCATGAGTAAACGGACATGAAGTCCGTGACACTAAGCTAATGACGCGATCTTTGCCACAAACGGGATGCGAGTCCCCCCCCCCCCCCATTTACAAGGGCTTGGGTTCGACTCCTACGGAGGTTGTAGTTTCAGTGGGTTAGGACGAGCCCATCGAACCCCCTCTCCGAAAAAGAACTCAGGGACACAGAGTGCAGGATCACTACCCTTCCCTCCACACACAATATTTTGACAAACTTTATCATTTTGCACCAAATGACAACATACATTTGGATGGTTGAAGAAACACCACTTTTTATGCAAGGCACATCCTCCCTAATATGACCCGCGTCACGCAAGGGCGATTGACGGCATTAACGTTTCCTCCGATGCACCAAAAAGAAAATTCTACGTACGTCCCCTGGATTTACAAAAAATTAATTATTTTTATTCTGTTCATTATGCAGTGAAAATATAACAGTACATGAAACTTTCTTTTCCAGGTTAATACCCGGTAAACCCTAACATACCCCAATGACGAACAACACGAGGTACTTTCTGGCGAAGAGTTGAAGGACGAAAACTAAACGTTACTTACGAAGCAGTACTGCTCCCAAAAAGAGCTACGTCCCCAAGGGACACTCTTGACCTCTAAACCAGTGTGCATTTACACTTGATCCGGATCTGATCGCCCTATGTTATCAGTATATCGAATTACGTGTATGGCTTGATCCTGGTGCATTTACACTTGTCTCGTACTCTGATCCACCTCCCTGCATAATGAGTGTTTTTTGCAGAAGTGACCTCCAAATAATTTACGCTGAATTACCGTTGATCTCGGGTCACCGTTGATCCGGGGAGCGTTTACACTACATGTTTGATCGCCTGCGCGGGGTCTGATCCTCCCCCCTTACTAGGATCAAAATCGGGCGATCAGATCCGGATCTGATCTGCGTTTACACTACAAATTTGATCTCGAGCAGTGGATCAGACCCCGCGCAGGCGATCAGATCCGGATCAAGTGTAAATGCACCCTAGTTCTCAGATTTTTTTTCGAGAGGAATCCCCCTTCGAAAATATTTTGGAGGAATTTTGTTTCTAGGATGGGTTCTTGATAAGTTGCAACATAAAAAGTTTCCAACAGGTGCGGAAATCCCCGCAAAAGATTTTCAAACTTGTGGGATTGTTGAGAAAAGTGCGGGAATCGTGCAATCCCGCTGCCGAATGCAAACGCTGCAGTCAAGGCCTTTACATCATGACCGGGTCTGTCATGCGTGGCTCCGTTGTAGACTGAAAAGAACAGATACTACACATGATCTTAGCCAAAGGCCCAAAGGGAGCTTTCGGATCGGCATTAACACCTTCGGTGGCATTGTGCCAGACACATGCCAGGCTTAATATATTGCATTAGCAGGAGATTACTTGAAGGTTAAATGTGGCAGGAGGACTTTACTCTTACCAAAAGTAATTTCTCAAGGACACGCTTTTTAGTATAACTATTGCAAGAATAGTATGAAAAAGAAGAAAAGATGTAGGATAGCTAGCTCTCATGAATTGTTTACACTGATTGTGACAAGTTATGCCGGTTACGACTTCTCAAGACATGGTTGCGACCTACGAATTTCCGCAATTTTCAGTGGTACACTGCACGACTTTGATCGCCACTTCTCACGACATATCACGTCTCACGACATCGACGTGGAATCCGCAAAAATTTCAAAAAAAAAAAAACTGGGCTATACATCGAAGCATTCCTTACGAATTACCACGACGTCCAAGAATCCCCAAGACCTACCCTTGAACACCATGCGACTTTTTCATGTCGTGAACGGAGTCTTCAGATATCGTGAGAAATTGTCGTAGGTCCAAAGTCGTGCAGTGGGTTACTGGCTTTAAGATATCATGTTTACGAGTTTTTCACAGTTTGACTTCAGATGACCTTGGAATGCCCTTTCACCTCTAAGGAAAGCAGTAGACTTCTTAAACTCAGTGTTAAACATCCATTGGCTATAACACACATCATTCGTACATTAATGAAATATCGTGTTTACATGCACTTTACAGAGTTTTCGTTGTATCACCTCTGTTGACCTCAGATGACCTTTAACCGTCACTACAATTAATAGGGTGCATGATTTTTTAGTACCTAAAATACGTTAATTTTTTAACACACAGTTTACTTCAAATGTAGCATATGTGGCACCAGGTTGCATGTAAGGACACAATTTTTCAAAAATTTTCAAAGGGGAGGGCGACACCCTCCCTTTAACCCCTCCCCAGGCTGGCACTCACAAAATATAATGCATGCCCCACACTCCCATGAGAGAAATAAAAAATATATATATATCCAGTATGGAAGGGTAGTAACATGGCAAATGATTATATGTAATTGGTTTGCGGTGTGATAACTGATGCATGCCTATATGATATGTACACTAACATGTTGAACGCCCTTGGAGCGCGCGGATAATGTGTGCTTATATTTTTCGGGTAAGTCGTTACAGCCCCCCCCCCCCCCCAATATATCAACTTGGGTTCCTACTCCCATGTGTACAGTACATGTATAATTCAATCCTCTTTATCACTAGCGCTGTGGAGTAGGCTATAATATATTTACTTCTGGCCAAATTGGAAATGGAAATCCAAACCAGTAGTGAATTTTCCACTCTCATCTAATTTTCTTTTTTGGCTACTGTACCCAGTTGTCCACTTAGATTCATACGGGAGTGATGGGCTAAGTGGCCCCACCGCCACAGTAGTTTTGTCATATTGTATTACTATATTGCAAGGGGGTCTTTATGCTGCATGCTAATGCTGCATAACAGTGTAGGTATACTCTTATTGTTATACTGATTTTTCACCTAGCCTCTGTACCCTTTGCCTACAGGATACCCTATTAGCTACTGTACTTAACTTGTTTTACAATAATTTTGGACTTGGACTCGGACTTGGAGCCGAGAACATTGGACTCGAACTTGGACTTGGACTCGGGCCCCTCGGACTTGAACTTATAGACTTACACTCGGACTTGGACTCGGGCCCTCGGACTTGAACTTATGGACTTGGACTAGGACTTGAACTCAAGCTTGGTGGACAGGACTACAGCCCTGTTAATTCCACCATGAATAAAAAAAACCCTTTTATAAATTACTTTATAAATATTTCACTACCTCGTAACGTCCATTTATAGACATACCTTTTTGTTATAAACAAATTCGACCTTGAAAATATTAACCTGTCAAAACCTCATACCTTTGCAATTTGGACGGGTTCGTACAGCAGATTCAACATACAATGTTGAACGTATGTCTGACGGAAGTAAAATATTTACATGAGAATTTGACTTGTAAGTACGTACCTTCATAACATACCTTGTAATTAGTGATAAAGAATGAAAACAGATTGGCTTATAGAACTTTTAAAAGGAATACGAATTTCTCTATTAACTCACGAGAAACGTTTTCTTCAAAAGAAAAGGCTGTAACAATTTACTGACCCCTGTTCTGTTTGAAAACGGGTGTCTTGTCTGCATGGGCGGCGATCCTGGGGGGATGGGGGGATATATCCCCCCCCCCCCCCAATATTTGAGAAATCGCCCATTGACTTTGATTTTTCACACAGTAAATTATTGGAAATTCTGGTCATATACCCCCCAATATTGAGAACAAATCGCCGCTCTTGCTTGTCTGCATACATAGTGGCGGTAGAAAAGGGAAAGAGGAAACATACACTTAAGTTGCAGTTCTCACAAAAGACGCCTAGAGGCTGGGGACATGATAATTTCTCTTAGTAAATTTTTTGCCTTCACTATCCAACCCTGTACGCCCCCGTAAAAACGGGCACAGTTTACAGGAGCAATTTGCAACAACGTTTTTGTCTTCCAACATTTCTGCTTGCCACGCTTAGCCCCCACTTTCGAAACCTGGCTGGGGACTCTGAAGAAACTAGTTCTGTTTACTAAAGTTGCTTTGAAACAAGAAGGTTAATTTACACAGGACTGAACCTTGCTAACCCTCGGAAACAAAATACAGAACATTACATCAAAACAATTTTAGATATTCTTTTAAAAGATCTATAAGCGGTACACAGCTTAAATTAGGTAGGATTCAGTATGGATTACTCGGCATAGACACAAACAAATCAAATTTGAATTTGCATGAGAACTGCCATTCCGAATACACGCTAGCTCACCATACATCCATCTGCTCGTTCGTTCTATCTGGCTTAACATTCAATCTACACGTCATGTCCTGGTTTCTTTCTCTTACGATAAAATAACCACATGGTTTGACATCGTATTAGGTGACTGACGTGTTATTTGTAAGATGCATTATACTACAAACGCTTACTCAAGCTAAGGTTCCAACTCCGCTTTCAAGTCAATAGAAGAAGATCTACGCACATGTCCGTGTAATACGAATTTTTGCGAATACTTTCAAACGGGATTTTACTCTACTGAAAAATGCAAAACAATATACCGAAAGCACATAGTAAGAAATGCTCACAACAGATCAATAAGCCACCAAAGAATCACGACAAACGCCACTAAATTATAAAAAAACTTCCCAAGTCACCTGGCTTTGAACTTGAAATAGCATCTACAGCATACATCAAACTACAAAGAGCTTTTAGGGCTGAAAATTCCATACATAAACTTTGAAAGTTGCTAATGATCGTATTTTTAGAAAGCAAATTTTTAAGGCCCTAATTGAGAGTTGTGTGGGTAAATGTGACAATAAGTTGAACCATTTTTAAACACAGGTAACCCAAAGTGACACTTGAGTTTTAAATGGCACGAGTTGTTTTTCAAACTAGCTCCGTGGTTATTGTAGTCTTGACCCATGCATGCATGCACGTCTTGTTCATCTGTGAACTTAACTAAGCTATAAATAAAAGGAGTTGAAGTGATTCTGATATGCTCTTTGGGCTCTGGTAAACACTAACCAACGCCTGAATGTGCTTGCAGTAAACTGCTCTTTTAGAAAGTCATTTCCATGCATCTATTGACTACGATAAAAGGTTTTCAAGCCCCACCATTCTAATATCAAGGTGGAGTATTTCATGTTACCAACCCCATCGCCTAAGGTACAAATTTAAGGAGCTATGAAATGGATTTGTGTGGAAAATTGTGTCAACCACTAATGTCTTTAAGATCACTGCCTTATTTCAACTGTACAACTCATAAGTAAAACTAGGGAACTAAAGGTTTTTTCATTTTTAGGGAGGGCAATTCGTAATGCATCCTTATATTTTCACCCTGCAGGCGACAACCTGAAACATACTCCCAACGTGACCTAAAGCCTCCACGGGACACAAGACTCAGGCAAGAACTGTCTTAAGCAGCTTCAAAAAACAGGTTCTGCAATTTACTTAGTACATGATTGAGAGGCAAGCCCCTTATAACCTTTCAAAGCCCAGTGTTTCGTTTCACCTTCACACCGGTCTGATGCTGAAAACTTTGCACAGTATTTCACTGCAAACCAAGGCATTTCAGCAACATCAACAAGCTGCATGGGGATTCGCCACGTCTCAAAGTGGAAACAGAGTGTTCTCTAGAAATGTGCTAATGAAGCAATGACACAATTGTGGTAAAACAATTAAAATTCAATATTTTCCACAGTTGTGAATTGTGTAAGGATATAATTTACCCAGTTTTCAGTTCAGTACGTAACTGGACTCGGGAGGTGATGGAAATGGCTGTCTTTGTAAAAGGAGTGTTCTCTAGAAATGTGCTAATGAAGCAATGACACAATTGTGGTAAAACAATTAAAATTCAATAGTTTCCGCAGTTGTGAATTGTGTAAGGATATAATTTACCCAGTTTTCAGTTCAGTACGTAACTGGACTCGGGAGGTGAGGGAAATGGCTCTCTTAATTATGGCTTTCTTGTTTTGTCTAAGGTCATGCACAATGCATGCCTGAACAGACCCTTTTACAAACAGCAACTGTAAAGGGTAATGGGATAGAGTTTTGGTACTCGTCTTTTTTGTCAACGGTCTTTTACTGTGGTGAAATACAAAATAAAACTCCATCCCACAATCCTATGTAATTGCTATTTGGAAAAGGGTCTATTGCGAGTAAGAGGTCACACCTGCTACATCCAAAGGCACCTACGATGTACATACACACAGGCGATTGCATAAAATTGTCACTGATTGACGAGTTGTCTGATGCGCCTGGTAAGAGCTTCGAGAAGAAAGTAGAAAATATGAATTGACGTTTCAGCAAACCATCTGATGCCCAGAAGAAATAATGGCAATCTAACAAACCTTTTCGTCTTCTGCAGTAAAACATTTTCCACCTGCCGTATTGATTACGAGGGCAACACCGATGACGTCATCTTCGCTGTTTTTGATTGGTTGACAGAGAATTGACTCCGGTTGAACGGAGACCAGCGACTCAACTTCTTTGTACTGAGGGCTACCCTGTAGGAAAATAGAAGAAAATAAAATTTTTATGCAGAGAAATGCGGATTTTTTTCTAGATTTGAATGAATTAACACATTTCCTCGAAAAAACCAGTTTTTTGTTTTGGGGTTGTGAGCTTGGTTTGTAACATGATGCAAAAGCCTACTTTTGCGAATTCCATTTTGCTTGAAAATATTATCATCTTGTTCAACACGTAGTTTGACAGTTATCAGTTCGGAAGATTCCTCCTTTTGGGAGAATCTAGTTTTCCTCCGATCGGAAGAAAAATTGATCATGGGAGCCGCCATGTTGCCTCTTTTACCCACAGTTCTTTGTAAATTTTCAGTGGGGAATAGGTTTTGGAAATACCTTGCAAAATTTGTCGGTCTAATGTTATGGAATTAAATGTACATTCGGTAGGTGTATGTCATAGCTACCCAAAAGCCACGTCCTAATCGGTAATTCATCACGCCGTTCTTGAGAAACGCAAGTTTTTGAGTCGTTTTCATGTTTGCTGAACCTTGTCTTTGTTAGGTTAACTAGCCTATGCAATGTGTTGCATAGGTTTTCCTCCAGTCGGAAGAATTTTGATTATCCCCCAAATGAGAGAATCTCCCTAACTGGTAATGGCAGGTTGAAGCTAATCACGTTTGAATGACAAAGAAGAATTTATTACTTTTCAGTTACAATTAATTTCAACAATGAGTCATAGAGGGATATTCTCGCCCAAATGTGTATTTCTATACCACTTCAAAATATTTCATCATAATTCATACAGGTTATTATAGGTGAAAGTAAATGCATGCTGTACGGGTTTTCAGTAGTTGTCGTTGGAAAAATTGCAATGTAAACACTTAAGGTAATGACTGAGGAGGTTAATATAATGTGGAGTGAGTTGTAAAGTTATCTGAAGTCTATAATAATAAACATATCAAGGTGGCACAAGCAGGGGCCATGCCCCCCCCCCCCCCCCGTCGTGGAAGGCTGGCCTCCCGTCGGGGAAATTTTCCAATTTCGTCGGGGCCTAATCCGTACGATAAACTATATAAAATATGCAATCCTAATGACCTTCAGTCTCTCCAACGATTTGCTTGATTTTGCTAATTGGAAGGGCATATCCTTCAATAAAGACCCCAAATTTTCCAATTCTCTTTAAAAAACCCAAATGTCTCAAATTTTCTTCCATAAAAATCCAAATTTTTCAACTTTCTGCAATAAAACTCCCAAATTTTCAATTTTTTGTAAGAAAAGCAAAGTTTTTTCGACTCGCTTCGCGCACCGAAAATTTGTGTTCTTAATCCTTTTGTCAACTCATCCCCTTTGTAGGAGCTTTGGGCTGCTGACCTCGTCGGGGAGCTTGGCCCCCTGTCGGGCAAATCCTGGCGCCACCCCTGAAACATGTAATTTGCAAAAGTTGAAAATGAAACTCATTAGTCCAACTACTACCATGCTCAAATAAAATTTCTGTGCTGATCCGTAAATTGCTGAAGGTAATTAACTCAATTTAAAATGGTTGATTAGCGCAATAATTTGCGATGTGACTCTTGCTCTGTTCAGATTAGAGTATTTTTCCTTTGTATTTCCTATATCCACTGTACAAAAAATTGGTCACTATCTTATCGTTTAAAAGCTCCTTGACTGTCTCACTAAAACTTTCCTTGCCTCAACAAAAAGATATCGTGAGAAAGGGTATATACTTCATATAAGCCAACCTCAAACTGAAGTGAATAGACACGTACTGATCCTATTCACTTCAGGCTATTCAGCCTATTCATTTCCCTTCAGTTGTCTATTCACCTCAGTGTGTGGTAGCCTTACATGAAGTATCTCCCTGCGAAGGAGCTTCCCCATCGTCAAATAAAAAATGCAAGTTGAAAAGTAACAATACGCAACACAAGTGTGCAAAAAGGACATTACCAACCGCTTGTAAAACATTTTTTTTTCAAATCAAGTGAATAAATTTCAACATTAAACATATCATTAAGTAAAGAGGCACTGAACGTCGAATTACACAAACGGATTCCTCTTTCTTGTACTATTAGATTTAAAATACACCTTAAGACTGCTTTTTTCAAAAGTGCGCAATGACCATCAAATCACACCCGTTATTAAAAAATTTACAAAATGAATAATAATGTGAATCCCTGAAATCCCTTTCCTTCCGTCTTAATTGTACCTGTATATAAAAGTATCCTTCCACAGGCCACTGCGTAGCGTCTCTTTGCCAATCAGCTAATCAGACTTGAAACTAATACAACTGTTGCCTTGGATAATCAATAAACTCCGAAACATTAGAATATTCTAAATTAAACCTAAAAACCCTTCAGCATCCCTGGTTGGACCAACAACCTGCAATAAGTGTAGATACATAATCATATACGATTACGTCATCAATCGAAGATGAACTACTGGTCAGACGTACACCGAGCTTGTGTGCTCCCCGGGGCAATCGTAGAGGTTTGCCCAGAATATTCGGTCAGTGTCTGTTCATTTACATTCAAAGGTATAATGACATTGCCAAAGGCCGTTTCGAGGACAAGGGTGAGCACGGGATTTGGTTTCTGAGCTTCTCAGGGCGATGTCTCTTGTATGAATAATGGACGCAAAAAGTTATTGCTAAAATACTTCAACTTCCTAAGGGTTAACATGGCAACATTTCAGTAGATACAGTTACGCGTTTGATTAGTTGCGCCCAATTCGACTTAAGTATTCTCATCGACTGAAATCAAACTTCTGTTGCTATCTTCGTGTTACAAAATAGACTCACTGCGGACAGTAAACGAAAGAGACTTTTAATCAGAATGCCATTGGTATGTAAAATACTATACTGTTAATAATAGTCCTTGCGCCAGATGGGGTGGTCGCTCTTAAGTGCTTGACTTAAGTGCTATCAATTTTTTGTGGTACATCAACTTGATACATTTTTGCATGATAGACCTTTCAAAGTCACAGCTTCAGCCTACTAATTTGCATAAACAAAATGGCCGCCTTTGAAATTTCGAAATATCATATTGAAAACTTTTGCCCTCATTCTTGCAAAGTCCTCATCGCTACTGCACACACACACACAGCACAGCGGATATCGACTAGATAATTTACTTTGATAAGCATGAGTGAACACCCACAGCGTGTGTGTGCGAGCATAGCTACCCTATTACGTAACGGGTGATACGTCACTGGAATCGATATTCATGAGGGCAAAATTTTCAGAAAAAGTCCCTTGATTGGAAGGCATTGTACGAGATGTTCTGCTCCACCAATAGTTACCGGTCTTATATCATCGGAAAGAGAACAAAATAGTCTTTGTTTCACTATGTAAGATGACTAAGCAGCGCATACTGGCTGTTGATAGCACTGACAATAGTGCGACAAACCCGTGTCTGACACTGCTCTTTGCCATTAAAAAGGAGTGATCGATTATTGGCAAAAACAGGGCCTAAATTTGCTTGATTTACGAGAACTTCCCGAAAAGAATGGAGTTAAAACCTACATCATTGGAAAGAAAACGAAATATTTAATCAAATCCCGGGCTAGCTGGTTGAATACAACAAATTATTTCTGAATAAGAGGCAAAACTATGTCAAAAGTACCAAATTTTCGGTAAGAGTTTTACAGTAGCAATTTTCTGACTTTAAAAAGGAGTCTTCATGTGGAAACAAGTGCTAACTTATAGTTCTGGATAATAAAAGAACAACCTATCTTATATTTACTCTTTTCAAATTGAAACTTACTGTTAGCCACGGTAAGTGTATTTCTCAGGGGCTAAATAAGAGGGTTTAAGTAATCTGTAATGTTTTCAAACTGTTCTTCTCAAGTCAAAATACATCATGCTTAATTTAGTCCTTTCAGTAAAGGCTTTTTATAACGGTAGCCTAGATATCTTTTATTTGCAACCTATTCCATTGTTGCAAAGATTAGATCGCCCAATGGCGAAGAGTCCGTGATTTAATCAGGAGGTCATCGCTCATTTCTAGGTCGGGTCGTAACATACAGTGTAATGCGAAGTCTAAGGTCTATTACTATTACAGTATTACTACATGTATAGAACAAGACCGTTACGTGTTAACAGTTTTACCTGTCTGCCATTATTCTTTTCGTTTTGCACTAACAAGTGTTGTCTATGCAGGGAGGTGTTATTAGCTGGAGATCTATCGAAAACTTTAATTTATGCTAATCTAATTAGATTGCCCTCAGAGTGAAGACTAAATCCTTTAATTGGGGATTATTGAACTAAAGGGCATTGAATTTCTTTGTCTAATATCTAGGCAACCTCATTCATGCCTACAGCGACCCCAACAAAAAGGATTATTTGGAACAATGCTTTCATGTCTAACTAGTTGCCGACAGTCAAGTACGAAGCACTGTTCTGACATTCAAAACGAATTGCCAAGGAACCTAATGATCCTTGCAATAAACCAATGCTCATGATTTATGCAAATGAGCAAAAGAAGTATAAGACGAAACTTCGTTGTCGGATTTTGACCAATTTCCGCATTCGCTCGCATGATTTAAAAGGCACACCCATATTGAGCAAGTTATTGGGAACTAAACAAGTATGTTGTGAATAGCGTCGAAACGAGTCAAATTCCTCATATTAATTTTCATCTAAAGCGACTGGCAATGTTAAGGCAAGGGGCAAATTTCCCGATCTGCTCATCGAGATGTAGCAGACGACGTGTCCTTCTTGTACTTAGTTCTTAACACCTCTTAATCCTATTTAATCAATAAGAACAGCACACAAAAGAGATTATTGTCGGCAACTAGTAGCGTTCAAAGAAAGAGTTTTCGATGGATCTCGAGCTAATAACACCTCTCTGGTCTATGTGTATAACTTCCAGCATTTTCTAGAGAATCCGCGCACACACGTTTGTCTTCACTTTAGTCTTATATTTTATTTCAACTACCTTTCTTTTATGCGTACAAAATTTTCTTTTGTATTTTATATTTTTCGGCAAAAAGACCTATTTTCACGTTACTCACGTAAACAGATTTTCTACATATATGGCTAAGTTCATGTAACCTTCAAATCTCATCCTGGCCATTTTACGGAATCTTTCGGGGTTGGAAAGCTTACTCCTTTATCAGAAAACACTGATGTCATATATCGGTAAGTAGTTCCCTTCTTACCAACCACCTTGAGAATTGCATGGGAACTAGATTTCTACGCTTTAAGGACGATTGCCTTGGGCAATCACATTATGAAGATTACCTGATATACAGACTGCAGTCTGAAGGTTGCCCTATATATAGGCCACATTCTGAATAACGTTGTAGCACTCTTCAATCTCCAGTGATCAGTGTCCAAAAAGATTGAGATGTGAGGGTTTTTGAAGAAACTGGGTATCCCAGGATGCAACGTCTGGGAGAAATATTTGATCAATAAATCATTTCCTCATTGAATCGTTTCATTTCATTAATAAGAAGGGCGTTTGAGAGAAGACAAGTGAATGTTCAAAATTTGATAATACGCTTTCACGCTAAATAAATATCGATTAAACATATAACTGCTTCATTGACATTGAGAACACAGGCAGGACGTCTTACAAATAATTTTCCTCGCATTAGCCGCGATCAAATAGTCTGTTTTTTACCCTACGCAGTTCATTTTGAAGCTTGAAAAGGCATCCATATCTGTGCAAAATTTCTAAACATGCCCCAGTTGTTCACCCCGTAACTTTCTTTAATCTGCATAGGTGGCCTTCAATCAGGGGTGGACGGAGAGGCGGTAAACACTAGCCAGTTAACTGGCGATGATCGGCAAAGATAAAGGGTCTTTCCAGCTACCCGTCTACACTTCAGCGTTCTGGGCTGTAACCGTCACATCACCAGAACGGCCATTCCACGTATGTTTATAATTAGTATATATGATAGTAGAGGTTTAAGTTCACAAAATCTTGAAACTTGAAAATACTATCTTTTCCAGCGAAATTTGAGCATGAATAATCCCTAATACTGAGTTTAATGAAGTATACACAGTGGATATACAACAGAGAAAAGTCTCTTTGTCATTGTATTTAAATCCATCTGCTTAATACGTTCTATGTTTTACTTTTATAACGTCCAGCAACAAGTGCACGAGATTCCATGCCTTTGAAATTATGGTTACATCAATACATCAAAGCTGGAATATCCTAATACCTTAATTTGCTCAGTATCGACTGACGACAAACATCTAATAAAAGTAGTTAAACTTCTTTCTCCTGAAGGGGGGGGGACCAGGTGGTCATTTTTAGATTGGAATATAGCTCACTTATTTTGGGTTTTTTTTCGGTACTTCCTGTTTTGCATTAGTTTTGAAACTTGGGTTTTCATGACGGTGTAAGAAAAAGCGTCCTCCATTCATTTTTTTTTAGAAAGATCTCAATTCTGCTCAATAACTGTTACCGAAACGGGGGTAGAAGTATTTGTATGGTCAAGGTGTTCTGCATCTCTTAAAGTATGATCCCCCTCTTTTTCACACTTGTCGTGAACGTGCATTTGACACATTCACTTCAACGTCCTTCTTTCCAATATTTTCGATAAAGTTTGCACCCTCCTTTTCATTCGTGCTGATGGCCTGTCTCTTACTTGTGTTTAAAATAGTCTCCATTTATTTGATTCTTCACAGGATATTTACTGAACAAATACTGAATTGACTTTTCCTGTTCTTGGAACAGGGTTAGACCCGACCCCACGAGAGCCTCTCAGACCTCAGTGAAGACGGAATCTTGATCTAAGCAATAAGACTCCATACATTCTTATTCATACTATTGACGATCTAATTTTCTCCACTGAACCCCTATTCTTGTTCAAGTTCATGAGCTGTAGGGTTGCCCTACCTCACCTCAACCCGACCTCCGCTCATGGTCTTTTCCAGTGCAATACCTTCCAAGTGTCAGCCCAGTACAACCACAATCGGAGCAAAAAGGGTATTCTATTTTGTTTTACAACTAACACGTTTGACCAATGTACCAAAGTTTTCAAGTGTATTTATCAAAGCTATTAAAATAGACCTAACTTATTTCGAAAAAATCATTGGTTGCCAACATATCTTTGGTTTTTACGAGTAGTGACTTAGTTTATGATATACACAGTACTTTCATATAAAGTCGGAGATGAAAAGCCACTTTGTTATGGAGAGTATATTATGTTTGCACGTGACAATCCTTGTATTAGTAACATCTCAGTAAAAACTCAGATCTTAATCTCAGCTAAAGTACAAACGACCTGATTTAAAGAATTAAAGTGGGTTTCCTCAAACAAATTAACTTTGAAAACTTTAAAATATTTTCAAATGGCATGGCACAAATAATCTGAAAAGGACGACAACAATATGATGGAATACTTACGAGGCTTTGAATTGTCAGATACAGCATAAAGTTATCTTAATTAACGACTATCAGATATGTGAAGCTATACGAAACGATTGAAACTCGACAATAACAAAATCTGTTAACAAACAGATCCGGTTAATTTTTCATTTCAAGCAAAGATGATTATTGAATGATATTAACCAGCTGTATGAAATATGATTTAGTGTTGAAGTTTGTATATCTTTCGATCACGCGAAAATAGGAGTGATAAGTGACAGAAGGAACGGTTATGATATTTAATTGTTTAGATTTGAATAATTAATACAACTGCTTCGGCCAAAAAGTATAAAATTTTAACATTTTCTTTTGTTTATTTTGCAGCATGGTGGCATTTATATACAATAAAGGTTGTTATTTTAGTAATGAATCAAACAATCCTGAAAGAGTACAGATTAGCACTGCCATGCCAATTTTATTCTGCTGTGTTCGTCAAGAGTGCGTTAATTAAACTCGTGACATTCCCCATTCCTGCCTATCTAAAAGCTATGTCTTTAAAATCTTCAAACCACACAGCTGTGACAAATGCTTTAAGATTTCTATCACATAATAACACTGGCGTTTTCCACTGAAATGAAGTTGTTTTGAAGTAACTACATTCTCACTAAAAAGTAAGAGAGATGTTTTAGCACCTGACTGCGTTTGGTTTTACTGAAAAATATCAGAGGAAACGACATATATCATTCACATTACTGACTAGAAAATGTAATATGTCCAAAACATGCAAATATGAAAAAGTTTCTAAAAACAAAAGGATTACCACAATGGTCCATGAAGACGGCATGTTTAGAGGAGAGAGGACAAGGGCATCAAGAACTATCCCCATCCCGTTTTAGAAGCGAAGCAGCAAGATTAAACGTCAAAATGTTTGGACTCGAAAATTTCCAACACCCTCTGCCACCCCTTCACAGGAGTCTTTTATAGTCATCCGGATTTAACGTTACAGGTTTCTTAAACCCAAACATAACCAGAAAAATGATTTGTTGGAGAAAACATTTACGAAAGTGAAAGGTTGTTTTAAACAAATCGTTAACAAATCTGTACATGTAACGGCTGTTTCAATATGCACAAGGTTCATCACGGTGAGAAGTTCTAGATCATTATGAATATTCATTACTCAGATGCTTCGAGATCGTGTTAACGACTGTCCATGGAGCACGATGCAGCCAGTGTACATCTATTGCATACGAACTCGCTTACCCTATTTTCATTGTGCACTAATCAACGACGAATGCTACCTAGGCTACGATGTGCTTGATGCACGAAGAATGTAGCTATAGGGCCGTAACACACAAGCAGTCAACTTGCGTGACATTGGCGGCCGGACTGCGGCTGTGCATGTTCGTACAGCCTGCCTGTATTCTGCCTCACTGTGCCAGGCAACGTTATCTTGATTAGGATTTCAGGTGAGGTTTTCCTCCTTTTTCGTGTTAGTTGTGCAGCAATGTTATTGGCGTGGGTAATTATTCCTAAGTACAATTCAATTCTAAGCCTACACTAACCTGAGTATAGTCCTAGGCTGTTCATGTAGTCCATCCGTCGAATATACAAGCAAAGGCTCTGCACTGTTTACGTGCGTACATTTCACTACAGTTGAGCATGTAGGCATGGCATCTACAGTTGTTTATTCATGAATAATCATAAACAAACAGAATTTCATTGGTTCATACTCCTGACTGATAGGCTTATTACGAGGAGAGAACTCGAATTTCAGTTGGCAATCCGAATTCAACATCTGCATTTCGGACAAAGATTACTCCCGAAAGAAGCTAAGACTGTTCTTCTAGGTATGTTAGAACCTCTTAAACTGTTACCATCTTCATATATCTGGCTCTCGTGCTATGACGATTTTTTGCGGTTTGAGTATTTCTTTATACAAAGTCGAACTGGGACTTTAAATGCAGTCTTGTTCACAGAACTAGAAGGGACAGGGTCAAGTCTGTGCCTGCTTCTTGAAATTTCTTTGGTGATATTCTAATTTTGGAGTAAAGACGTTAATTTACTCAATGATTTTGTTTTCTTCTGGAGGCAAACATAATGTTATTTCTATACAGTGCAAGAGCTATAATGTTAAAATAGCTTAACGACAGAGTAATATATGTTATAAATAGCGTGACTGTGTAAAGTTGAAAGTTCTGACTTTTTGTGGTCGTTTATACATGGCGGATAAGAAAAATCTCCGTTAAGAATATCTTATGAATAAAGTTATTTTGATTTACAAATCTGAGTTACTGTCTCATCAAAACTTCGATTGCTTATAGAATTTAAAAGCCCTTTCAAACAACTAGATAAACTTAAAACACAAACATTGATAAGAGGAACTGATACTTAAAAAGAATTTCATTTAACTTATATCATAACCGGATACAGTTTTTTCAAGCGTATATTTATTTGACAAATATGAAATATTAATATTATTTTAGTGCGTGGATAGTTTATGTAACATGCCTTATAAGCCGTTTTTAGCTAAGCACACGGTCCAAAATGGGAAGTTAGTCTACTCGTACTTTCTCAAAGATTCACACTGAGATTTGCAAGCTGCGAGAAGAGAACATGTAATCAGGGAGTTCTAACACCTTGTTGATGATTACACGAGTCTTTTTTTTTTCAACATTTTTTCTATTCTTGGTGGCGTTCCCCTAAAGAGAGATTTATAAGCTTCTCGTATAGACACGCTGAGCGATGACAACTTTGCGAGGAGTCTTCCAATTACATCTGAGCAAAAGATGTTTCACTTGTCAGATATTTTCCTTTTATCGCTCTTTTCCTTAACGTACATCTTTCACGTTGATGATTACGATGAATGCCAAGGGGTGTCATGTTCCTTAAATTTGCATATTAGAGTAAAAGAGTCCTTTTGCTATGGCAACATGCACGGTTTACAAGATCTGAAGGACAATTATACGACACAATTCACGAGCAAAAGATCGAAACTCCATTAGACGATGAATGGCGAGCTCCATTTTTTCAGAAAATTACATGCTTTTACAAAGAATATTGCACTGGGCAATTATTAACAAAAGGCCTTTGATCATCTCAATTAGATCGATGAGTTTTGTTAGGGTATGGTTAAAGCAGGATTTCACGAAGTTCATCAAACTGGAGTGCATAGCTGGCGATTGATTTCTTCCAAACAGTTCTAAGGCTATATTGTTGTGTTTGTACGGGGTTTGGGGTGTTCTTCTGTTCAATTTGCAACTCTCCTAGTGTCGTGTGTCTACACAACTTTCTACACAAACTTTTATACTTGTCCCTTTGCTTTACTTCGGGAAACCCATCACATAAATCATACATAATAACATTAAAACTTTCCATTGTGACCTTGGGTCAGAACTTGATTCGTTGATCATAAACATGTGACTCTGGGGAATACCCTTTACGTAATGGAAATTGCTGTCGCTATACGACAATATACATCCTTTTCCCACTGAAATATGAATGTGCTACCTCAAGTGTACATTCCTTACAGGCAGTTGTACAGACGTGATGAATAAATGACTTGATTTTACCCCAGCAACGCTCGAAAAGCACCAATTGGTAATGCAAACAAGGATACAATTCATGGAGTTGCAAATCTGATCTCCCTCAACTTTTCTACATTTCATCAATTCAGTATACAAATTTTCCACGTACTAAGATAAGGTAGTAACAAGCAGATATGTAATCAAGTCAATTTTAGATTATTCGACCTTTGACCTTGATCTCAGACCTACCATATTTATTAACCATGCACAAATTGTCTATGGTCAGGTACCCAGGTACCAACCCAACGAGTTTGCACTTGATCAGACTTCAGATTAAAGAAAATTTGAATGACACACTTTTTCAAAAAACTTAGGCCGATTAACCCTTGACTCCCATTTGACCTTTGACACTTAACAACCAAAAAGCATTGTTTAAAATTGTCTCATTTGTCTCTAGATATCATATGGTTTCAGTAAGTTTTTCTAACATACTGTTTTATTAACAAATAATAGCAAAATACCAATATTTGGTGACTTGGCCTTTGACCTCTGAGTTTTGATTCACAACGGAATCAATTACACATACACAAGTTTTCATGATGAGGTACTCATCAAATTTATGTTTCACAGAGGACAAAGGTCAATTGGCCTTAATAATGTTAAATTCTCTTTCAAATCCTAAGTTAAATCTGAAATTCGACTAGTTCAAACTGGGAGGGAAGGTACCTGAATGGAGCGTTTGCCTACCATATCTCTTGTGACACTCCAGCTTCTAAACAGCTCACAGTTTCCGAACATTTAAGGGTTACTGGGTAGTAACTTCACAGGTAATCTTACAGTATCAAAAGATACACGTGATGCAGGGGTATCAATTCGTATTCAAATGTGGGGGGGGGACGGGGGACATACATGACTTAGCACAAACCAATCCCCTTGGTTCTGAAGAGGGGGCATCTTCCTATAGGCCTTTTCCTCCTCCCCCCCCCTTATGACGACTGACGTCCTATTCTAATAAGAATTATCAAATTTCAAAGTTAACATGACCATCATAGATGATCTGCCAGGTGAAATACGCGGAGTCCACGGACTTACTTCAAGATGTTATTTTCACCATGTCCCAAAATAGCTGAAACAACGCTTCGCAGCGTGGATCATTGTCGGAGATCATGGACCCGACCAGGCCCTTTGCTAATGTGACATGTTTTGGGGTGTGAAGGTCCCACATTCCGACTGTCTGGATGTTTTTCCAATTGATTGGCTGCGCGCAAATTGCACCTTTTTTATCGTTTGTATACGGCACCGGGGATCCTTTCTTTGTCACTATATAAAAGTGTCAACATGGGGGAGGGAGACATTTTTGTTAAATTAAGGTTGCGTAGACGCAGAATGGTGCTATCTTTGGGATATTTTTGGAGCTGATCGTAGTAAAGCAAATGTGTGAAGGACTAGCAATGGCGTTTTCAGAATGCTTTTTAGTCGTAAGTGTCTTAACAATCACCATCTATACCGATAATGGCTTCGGCGAAGCGCTCTGTAAAAATTTTTGAAAAATGTTTAACGGCAACAACGTACTTTCAACCTTCCACATCATGCTACAAATTAAACTGAATGTAGTGGTGTACCCAGGATTTCTCTCAAGGGGGGGATGCAGTATGTTGTGTGACCGCCGTCCTGGGGGAGGGGTGCCTATCGGTATAGATCTGTGCTTTGTTTCAAACAATCAAGTGAACCTGCGCTTTGTTCTGTCAACTTTCCTAAACTTCTGCATGCTAATAACCAATGTAACATAATGTACCTGTAGCTACAATATGTTTGAATAGATGAAAGTAAGGGCATTTTAGGCAAAGAACGTACCCAATTCAGCGGTGTCGGAAGTTCGAATCCAGGGAATGTAATTAAATTTTCATCTAAGAATAATCTGCGGTTTCTCCATCAGCATCAGAAGGGACCTCCTCAATTAAGAAAACTTAAATGTGACCTAAAGCACTAAGTTAGAAGCGACTTGCCGCAAAGTTTTAATTTATGAGTTCTTAAGGGTTCTCCTCTGTATCGTGTAACCACTCTTTAAAATGGATACATGAAGTAAAATCTGCAGCAATTAGAGAGAGTATATTTGATTAAATTTAACTAACAATCAAAATTAATGAGCAAGCTGTCATTGTCCAACGACATCCTATAACCTATGTGGTACGTATGACGGATGTACCATAATTTAATGGTCGATTAAAGCTCAATCTATCTTTTTCCATGAATTCGTGACTCTGTAAACAGAACAATTGAAAGATGGCCTCCATGACCTTTATTGCATTGTAACAAAGTGACAAAACGCGTGTCTGATTATTTCTTCTCATTTGGCGGCGATATTCGTCTCGGATCTTGAACGAAATATACTGCACTTACGTCTCGATTTACAGATTGACCGGATATCCAAGCTATATTTGGTGAGGTGTACAACTTGTAACATCTTCGGGCCATTATTAAGGACCTTCAAGATCTCAACACAAAGTAAAATACTTTCAATAAATAGCTGAAAGAAGAACAGGACAAAACTTTCACAAATCTTTGTATCAGTCTTCGTTTTCACTTAAATTTTTGTCGGAAGCAACCCCCTTCACTCTTTTACTGATATATAACTATCCTGTCACTGCGGTTATTGACCAAACGATTTTGCCTTTATTAGACATTTGCCATGCATTTCGCCCATATCAGAGACAACTGACCTTCGTAGTTTCCCCTACTTAGAATAGATATCTGAAAAAGCGTGCATTCATTTGGACAGGCATGTGATAGCAAGATCATTAAATATTGATTTACTCGGGCTATTGAAATTGACCGACTTATTCGTATATTTCTGAAGCACTGTTTTTCCATCTAAAATACAGTTTAGGTCTTAGGGTAGTAGGCAGGAAATAGCAACAAGTATTCAAAAATGGAGTTAGCAAGCATTGCAAGAACAAAGATCTTTCGATTACCCAAAATATTTACCGTCACTCAAAGTTTCCGCCTGTTCTACCCAATACTACTTTTTTCCATTGCAATTTTAGCTAAAAATAGAAGGAACGCTAAGTGGATTAAGTTTAAGTTCATTTAGCCTTTAAAGGTAATTAATGAGACTAGTTAATGGTTCGGAATGCTATTTGCTCAGGGGAAATTTTGAAAAGGAAAGATAAAACATTTCGATTTATGCTACCAATTTAATTTATTAATGGTTTTGAAAGCGTACTCTCAGAATACTCCTGAGGGATTCGGTAAATACCTGCGATATGCTGGTTACACAACTTATGAAAGCAACAATAGTTCCTTTCGGCTATGAAATAAATGAAACATAAAAATACGAAATTATCTATAAAAACATTATCATTTATCAATCTGTAGCATCCAAATGTCTTCGAAAGGAAATGGATTACAGAAAGGAATTAAAATTTAAAAAAAAATTGAGAAAAGTTCTATTTACTGAAATAGAATGAACTGTGCTTGTTCACATCCAAAAATGTTACCAAGTGAAACATCAAAATCTTTTCTGAAATAAGACAGTTAGCACAACCGTCAGCTGTGCAAAGGCAATAAAACTGAAAAAGCAAGTCCTTTGCTTATCATAAAATGCATCATAGTTGGCCAACATTTTTTCTACAAAGATTTTTTACACAGAATGTGTACTTCAATCCATGCAAAAAAATTTAGTTTTGAATAAGCTTGAAGGAGGATTTTAAGAATTCTTGACATTTTTAAGTGAAGAGTCAATATTTCTGTGCATTTGGATCACAGCATAAAAGTATATAACATTAGAGAGCCAGTTTGTCCGTTCTTTCTTTATTCCATGGAGCTGTGAGAGCTTCCTGTTTATTCCGCGCAGTCCTCACTGTGTCAGTGTACTAAGAGAAAATACTCACTTTGTGGACCTTAGATCCTACACATGATACTCTCCTAGATCTATATGGACCTTCAATTTTCCGACTTACATTTATAGTTGGCATATCAGCATATTAACGTAGAACTTAATCTTATCATTCAACTGAATTCTTTGTTCGATTCTTGATTGCTTAAGAATGTGGTATCACCAAATTTCATACCGCAAACATCCAATATGAATTCATCCTGGGTACCGAAGTTTTAGAGCTTTACATATCTTTCGGGCAAGCTATTAAGGCAGTCTCCATCCAAGGTCGAAATAATAGGTTGAACAAGTAAAGAAAACAAAAACATTGTTCATCAGTGTGAAGCCATATCGTTGTGCCTGCCTGCTTCAGTTTTGATCAAAAACGTGATAACTTTAGCCGCGATGGACTCGTGCAAAAGAGGGAAGGGGTAGATGCCTCCCTAGAAAAATGTTTCGCGCCTTAGAAAATAAGTAGTAAAATTGCCTTCATGCATTTAAGTACATTTTGGCCCAAGGAAGATATCCCCACCTTTACTTCCAGTACTTTGTCTGGCTATGGGCTTAGATGGACTATTGGCTGAGGTGCAGAGGTCGGACTTGTGATCCAAGGATTAGCTGGTTCGATCAATGCCTGGTTCATTACGATGTATTCTTTGACAAAATTTTTAGTCTCAATTTCCTTTCTCCACCCATGGGTTACAAGGGGTACTGTAAAGGAAGCTTGTCATTCGGTGTTGTTTGTAGCGGCCGCCATAGGGAGATTGTCTCTTGGACAGATTATGGTCCACTAGGGGTACTTAGTGAAACCAAGCTTTTAAAACTTGGCTATTAAACCCTATACAAAAATTCTAAATACTACTTTATTACTAATATTTGATGGCCAATGACAGTATTTGAATGCCGTTTTAAAACAAAGATGAAGTTCTACCATATCAAAAAAGAAAACGGGTCGATGACGATGGCGTGCGTATGTGGGTGTGCGTGTGTACGTGTATGTGTTTGTGACGCTTAGCTTGCAAACACGATATCTCAAGATACGCACGTTGTATAATTTTCATACTTGATACATGGATTTATCATAATAAGAGATAGGACCCCATTACTTTTGGTGGAGGTCAGAGGTCCTGTCAGGTCACCAGAGGTCAAAAACCAAAACCTTGTAAACACAAGGCAAGAAGCTTGGATACTTTTCATACTTGGCATGTGGATGCATTATAGTCAGAAAATTGACCCAAATTTTTTGGTAGAGTTCAAAAGTTTTGTGAGGTCAAAAACTAAAATCTTTCTTCACATAATATCTCAAGATAGGAATGGTAGATACTTTTCATACTTACTGTATAAATTTATCATTTTGAGAAGAAGAATTGAAATATTTTTGGGTAGCTTTCAAAGGTCATGTGAGGTCATCATCGAATACCTTGCAAACATCATATCTCAGTGTAGCTAGTATGGATACTTTGAATACTTGGCATGTGGATGCGTTATGGTTAGAAGAGGAACCCTATTGTTTTTGACAGAAGTTAAGGGTTATCTGAGGTCACCGGATAAGAAACAACGAAAACCTTGGAAATTGCTATAAACGCATGGGATCATTATGTGAATGATTTATACCTTTTTTACTTGATATATAGGCTAATCATATTGAGAGGAAGAATCCTCTTGTTTTAGGAGGTCAGAGTTCCCTAGAGGTCAAAAGCGAAATACCGTACTATACGGTCTAAATTTTTTCAAAAGGCACGGAATCACTAGGCCTTTTTTCTGCCTCTAGTTCTTCATACACTTATGTACGCATTTAACATTTTTGAACATTTAAAACTTATTAAGAGGCTGATAGGCGAGTACCAACAGATTAATTTTGCTTAATAACCTTTCACGTCAGATCAATCAACAATCATGTTACCGGGTTGATGCTCAGCGCCCTATAGAGAAGACAAGTGCCGAAGATGTAAGAGACTGGATTGTTTGCAATTAAGTGTCGTTGAAAAGTTCTTATACAGAATTCATCGTTTTCATCTACAAAATTCTATGCAGAAAATAATGTCTGTCAAAATCTGTCAAAATCTTAGTGTTGGATTTCACAGTTTTGAAACAACCTCGTGTGATAAATCTAGTGTTATTTTAGACTCTCCAACTCAGCATGGAAAAGCACATTTGAAATATTTGTAGAAAATGCACTTGTTTATATTCGTAACTTTTTTGGAACTAGTAAGTTTGCTTACGCTCGCATACGAGGAAGCTCATTCAAACTTGCGTCTTTTTTAGACTCATGTATTACCCGCCACCTGCAGCTCTAGTTGTTCCGAGAACATCTGTATTAAAATGAATAAAAAGCTAATATTTAAAGATTTTTCCGTGCATTTTAAAAAATCGTATCAATTTCAGGCAAGTTGCTTCCAAACCTTCTTGCTTCTTATCTGTGAAGTCGAATTATCCATTTGCCTCTGACATTTGATACCAGTGATTATTTTGAGAAGTCCGTGTTGTATACTTTAAAATTAAAAACAAGAGGACAATCCATGGAGATGCAATCCCACTTCCCCCAAATTCTCTACATACCTTTTGTTTACAGAAACTTCATACTGGTTCATACTGTGACATACTGTTATGCAAATAATACAGAATTCATCGTTTTGAACCAATTTTAGCTCATTTGAACTATGACCACTTGGTTTTCGAAATATGACGCCAACGACTACGCATGCAAAATTTTCTGTAAATGTAACCTGTAGAATACATTTTGACCTTTGACTCCCACCCTTAGCAATCAAAATACGCTATTTTAAAAATAGTCATATCAGTCCTAGCATATCGTGTGGTTTGATTACTTTTTCTAACATGATGATAGGCAAATAATGGCAAAAATCAAAATTTTAGCAAATTTGACTCTTGACTTCTGAACTATAATGTCATCAATGAGACTTGTACTAGTTTTTATAGTTAGGTACCCACCTGCCAAGTTTGAACTTTATCTGACTTACGGTTTAGGAGGAGTTCACGACACACTTTTTGGCAAAATTTAGGCCAATTTGACATTTAACCTACATTTTTACCTTTGATCCGCCCTTAGCAACCAATAAACAACTATTTCCGAAATAATGTTATCAGTCCTAACATTTTATGTGGTTTTAGTACTTTTTCTTACAAACCCATAAGCAAATAATTGCAATAAAACATTTTTAGCAAATTTGACCTTTGACCTGTGAACTTTGGGGAGCTTTTTAAGTACGTAGAAACAGACACTGAGAAACTAAAGAACCCCAAACCCAAACAAAAACCCTGTCGGATCACAAACACAGTGCCAAACAATCTATGCACACCATGCAACGAGGAACACAAGAGTCTTTGTTACTACTGAGGTTCAGAAACTGCCCGAAGGCAAAAGCACACGCCCAAAGGCTACCATACGCCCGAGGACAACACCACGCCCGACGGCAACGCCACGCCCAAAGGCACATCACGCCCGACGGCAACACTAACGCCCAAAGGCAACAACACGTAAAAAGCACTTGGCAAATACAGGTGCACCTTGCCCAAGGGTGCCCTGGAGGCAGTTGTGGCAAAGGGTAACCTCATTACTCCCACGTTTAAACAAACTCCACAACTGGATTCAGTTTTAAGTCCTACATTTGACCTGTGAACTTTGACCTAAGACGTCATCAATTACGCATACACGAGTTTTTATAGCAATTTACTTACCCATCACGTTTAAATTTCATCGGGCTTACGGTTTAAGAGAAGTTAGCGACACATTTTTTTGTTCACACACACCCTCACACACACCTAGACACAGCTTCACATTTCTGATGGTAGGTGAAGTATAATATCTCATCTCCCTATCCATTTAATGTACTTTAGGAGATGAGGTAACAACGGTCGAAAACTTTTAGCTACATGTGTATCAAAATTATAACAAAAACTACAAAAGCTTTGCTGAATCAGTTTGCCTTTATGACATCACAGATATCCGCCCTACAAGGAACCTACGTTCGCAAGTAAAGTCAACATTCTTTAGAAAATTCACTTCTCAAAAATTGTTCTTCTACCAGTTAATAGACATAATTTTACCAAATGCTTTCACGGAAATATGTCTGGTTGTTAACCTTAAAGTCGCTTGTATTTTACAGCGGTGGCGCCAGGATTTCCCCGACAGGGGGGCCAAGCTCCCCGACGGGGGGGCCAGCAACCCAAAGTCTCAACGAAGGAAATAAAGTGCCGAAACGATGTTTGAAGGAAAATTTTGGCGCGCGAAGCGCGCCGAAAATTTTTGGGCTCTTTTTGGAGAAAATTTGAAAAAATTTTCCATGGTAAATTTGAAAAAAATGGGGCTTTGAAGAAGAAAATTGGAAAATTTGGGGTTTTTATTGAAGAATTTGCCCTAATTTAGACCAAAATTAAGTAAATTGTTGGGGCGACTGGGCGTTGTCGGGGACTACATATTTTATCGTATACATAACAGCTCCCCGACGAAACCGAAAAATTTCCCCGACGGGGGGGGGGGGCCAGCCTTCCCCGACGGGGGGGCCATGGCCCCCCTGGCCCCCCCGCTGGCGCCACCCTTGGTATTTTAGACACTGTTTAACATCACCGCGAAAATAAAACTTCATGATTGTGTTCAACTTCTTATTGTAGCTGAACTGTGGCGGCTCTCGCGATTCCCGCCGTAGTTGACGCTAGGATAATTACATGATAACAGTTCATGAATTATGACACACACCATCTCAACTACGCTACATATAAAAGCTCGATTTCACAATGGGCCTTGGTAAATAGTGTAATATAATGAAATATAATTGCGTCATGTCATTACATTAAAACAATTTGCAATTAAAAGTATCATGAATGGCATTACAAGTAAACCTTGTGATGTCATTAACTGAGGTAAAAAGAACAAAAACTACTTAAAAACTTATAGGTCAGCTATGCGTTGCTTCCTACGCAGAAGTTCAACGTCAAATGCATTTTACGAAAAAAATTATTTTAGAAGGAAGGTCATATGTATTCAGGAATGTAAAATATTGTAGTATTTTCGGATGTCCGCACAAATGCGAAAATAGAACCTTTAGTTAGAAGTAACGACATCATTCCCGTGATCATTAGCAACCCATTTAATCATACTATAGACATTATTGCAAAGGTTGGCGTATCTATATCAAAATATGATTGTTCAAAATGACTAAGTTGGTCGTAAAAACATACTGATAAGATATTCATGCTTTGATGAGGCACTCCCATGATCACCTCGGTGTGGCAATGATCACTGGAACGTAAAGATAGTTATACACAACTTTTTATAGTGTTTTTGAGTAGTGCAAAGTATGTGTGACCCAAAGGAGTGATACGGTTAATAACAACTACTGTAGTCCGTGTTAATAACTCACAATAACTTAGAATATCAACTCGAAGTCCGAGGATTACCAAATAATGTTTCCTGTCGTGATGTTATTTATCATCTTCATTATCTAAGTGATCTTTCTTTTACTGGAAATTTTCGAGGCCACCTATTTTTGTCACCCATTTCTAGGCCTTCCTCAAAGATGAATCACGTTCGATGGGAGAGTGAAAGTTTGTCAATCATATGAAAATCAAGCTAATGACTTTGGCCTCACAATCCCATTATGCATGCAAAATGAACAGATAATAGAATATATATATATATATATATATTTATTTATTTACCGCCTAAAATATGCGCCTGCTCATGGCTAGTGGAAACGCTATATGGAAGTCTGTCACTTTCATGTGTCACGTGAGCAAAGCCTAAGCCAGAGAAGAAGTGCCATTTATTAATTTCATTTTTGTGAAAATGCAACTTATTAGCCAACGCTACACAGGAATACGTGTTTAGTTTGCCATGGTGAGAGTAGTGTGATAACTTTCATAGAATTAAGCTCACTGATACTAAGGAGAGATGCTAATAATGACAAAACTAACTGTGACAGCAGAAGAAAGGATTTTAGACGCAGCACCCGTTTTTGACTCAAAACTTTTCGATGGTTAAGCGATGCTAAGCCTTATATTGTCCTCAAGACAGACGGTAACAGAAGCTACAATGACTTTGACTTTGCTAATTTAGTAACCCTTACTGGAAATCCAGACATGGGCGGCCAGATATGAAGTTCCATATATGGGCCAGATATGGATTTCATATCTGGCCCATATCTGCTGCAGATATGGGATTTATATCTGGGCCAGATAAAAAATTGGGCAGATATAACCCAGATCTACGCCATAACCAGATCTTAGCCATATATGTCCAGATAAAGTTTTATCTGGATCAAGTCTTTATATGGAACAGATAAAACTTTATCTGGACCAGATATGGTCCTTATATGAGCAAAATATATTTCCATATATGGCCCATATCTGCACCAGATAGGAATTTACATCAGATCAGATAAAAAGTTGGGCAGATCTAAACCATATATGGCCCGATAAAGTTCCACCTGGATCAAGTCTTTATATGGGACAGATAAAATTGTATCCAGATCATATCTGCTTTAGTTATGAATCATAGTTAGGACTTATATAGTCCACACACTTCATGGAGACACTGAACACCAGCAGAAAATGTTTAAGAGCTCTATGTAGAATTTAATGTAAGAATTGGGTTGAATTGACTTAAGTACATAAATTCAACTTATCCCATAACAGTGAACAGGAAAATGCCTTGAAATTTCCTATTTTATGTAATCACAGTGATATGGGTTTCTTATTTTAAACTTTATTACGTATTTGACTAAATTTTGTTTACTGCAAAGTGAATATTTTACTTTCAACTTCCTAAATCATGAAAAATGTAGGTTTAGATACAAGCTCCGCCCGAATATGCAAATCATTTGCGTAAGTTCACTTAGTATACTGCGGTATTAACAAAAGTGTAGCCACTAAATAACTGCAATGTCTGGGAAGGTGATGCTGTATCCAAAACATGTCTTAATTTGTAACAAGCATAATCCAAGAATGAAATCAAATAAAAATAAAACAAACTAACAAAATGCTCATTTGCATATCTAGCATATCAAGTTATATCTGGCTTGATATGGCCATATAAAACTTTGTTTGCATATCTGGCATGGATTTTAATCATATCTGGCTTGATATGGCCATATAAAACTTCATTTACATATCTGGAAAGGCATTTCATCCATTATATCTGGCTTGATATGGCCATATAAAACTTTATTTGCATATCTGGAATTGCATTGTATCAAGTTATATCTGGCTTGATATGGCCATATAAAACTTTATTTGCATATCTGGAATTGCATTGTATCAATTTATATCTGGCTTGATATGGCCATATAAAACTTTATTTGCATATCTGGGCTGGCATGTCATCAAGTTATATTTGGCTTGATATGGCCATATAAAACTGCATTTTCATATCTGGACTGGCATTTCATCAAGTTATATCTGGCTTGATATGGCCATATACAGTAAAAATTTATTTGCATATCTGGATTTGCATTGTATCAAGTTATATCTGGCTTGATATGGCCAAATAAAACTGGATATAATGTATCACGGCATCTAAATCTGGTTGTACATCTGGCTTGATATGGCCATATAAAGGCTGTATTTAACCAGATATATCCACATATCAATCCATATCTGGATTTGGAGTAAGGGAAAGAAAGCCAATTGTTGATATTTGCAATTAAGAAAACTTGTTAGTAATGAATTGTCATCTCGTTAAGACAGTACAGTAGCTCTACCAAAATGACAACTTAATGCCAATTCATGGCCATAGGTAAATGACACTTACCTTCTTACAACTCTCCACTCGTAAACCTTTTCCACTTTCTGCCGTGCGACCAACTATACCTTCCCCACAAATGACCACCAAAGGTTCCTGTTTTGAACTCTCGTCATCGTAGGAGGATCCTCTGGGTATTAGGTTTTCAATGTGTGGTGGAAATTTAAACACAGGAGAACTACACGCTGTCGAACATGTCGGCTTTGAAACAAAGTTTGATTGAGGACCTTCCTTTAGAAATATTGATCCATTATCTGCATCAACAAGTAGAGTCACGTTTGAAGTTATCTTCTCTCTTAAGCTGTCCAGGTCAAGATCGTTAGATATATCCTTTACTAATGCCAGAAAGAATTCTCTTTCGTTCGCTGACCTCAATTTTAATTTCGCCTCCTTGGTGATGCTCGGTCTGTGAGGAAGCCTTGGTATCTTCGACTCCAGCAACTGACTAAGAGCGGTCACATGCAACTGTGGAGGAGGGACTGTTGACGCTCGTCGAAGTCTCCGTCTCCCATTAAAATTGCCCGGTTCAGAACCGGATAGATCACTAGGAGACGTTGGCCCGATGTCCAGTTGTCCCTGTCTATCTTCATCCGCATCGGTAGCACCTGCCCAGGTGCTAAAGACTGCTTTGGATCTTGCTCTAGCAAAGTCTTGCCTCAGATACTGTCTCGATCCAGATCTTTGTCTTGCTGGAGGTACAATGCCTTCGTCCGAAGACGTGCTCTCTGATTTTTCTCCTGAGTCGGAGTGTTCTGTTTTTCTCGAAGAGGAAGAGACGGTGGAAAAGGAAGAACTCGATGGTGTTGATAAAACCGGAGACGGACTAGACACAACAACTGCATTTGAGGAGGTACTGACGATTCCTCCAAAAAAGACACTGTGGTTTTTAGTTTTCTTCGGTGTGGGAGAAAGTATAGAGTTGGGAACAGCAGGAATTTTGCCTGACGTCTCAGAGTGGTTATCCAACCATCTCTGAATAAGATCTCTCTTGGCGTGTTTCAGAACAAAGTCTTCAAACCATCCATGGTTGTCCACTAACCATAATTCGACATCCTTTTCGCTTATTTGATGTACAGTCATCTCTGAGCCGGGATCTAAAAGAGAATCTTGGCAGCTCGCCTCATTTGTCGTTGCATCAGTAAAAAGCCAACCTCCGATAGAGTCCCAGACGGACCAGACGATTCCCAACGAAGAACACCGAAGAAAATTCATCGACTGCTATCGCTGACTTGTGTAAACAAATCACTGCAATATTCTTCTTCAAGGAACTGCAGTCCTACAAAGGGAAATAAATCAAATAACGGTCAATTTTTCCCCTCGACGGGAAATTTTACTTTCAATTGTAAATCAAATGGAAACATTCAATATCACTTCATGCAATCAGGGAGTTGCCACTAGATGCAATATATTTGGGAAGAACAAAGTCGCGTTAGATTCATATTATTTTACTACTAGCAAAGCAACAAAAAGAAATACGATAAAACTGACGTCTCTTCTTGAGTACCCCTGAAAACTTAAGCCAATATATGATGCCCAACTGCAAATTCGCAGGGCGGATCGTAACTGTCAATAATTCATGTGTTTGAGGCACACAATTCGCAATCCTTAAAAGGGATCGCAGTAGGGATTTAAACTCCAAGGACTGTTATCAGTTTTTTTATGACATTGTTTAATGGATTAGTCTGCACACATAAAAGACATACTACGGCTCCAACTATTGGCTAAGATAATTGTCCAGATACCCTGCATGATAAATATCAAACTTACACATTTTTAATATTTATTGCTGAATTCAAGAAATAGCTATACAAACTGTAGGCCCCAATTTGCTCCCCGTTTACTATATGTTACAATACCAGCGAGTTGCACCCACGTCAGTGGCGGTGGGACCATTACATTTGATTTAAAAGTGGGGACAGTTTTGAACAAAAAGTAGTAGTGGGGTGAACGTCGACCTTCCCCAACCAAACCACACTCTTCCCGCTTTCGCCACACCTGAATCAATGTTGTGTTAAAAAAAAATGTTTTTATTAAATATTCACGTAGCAATTTCATGTGTGATAAGTTATAATTTGTACTTTCTTAAGATTCGCACAAATGCAATTCATTACCTCTATGACAAAGAGGGTAAAGTAGGAGACTTTGGAAGAGATTGATCTTTGGTATCAGGATCTTACCAACTGGGTCGAAGAATAATATATTTTCCATCTGATAGACCATTTCCAAATAACAATTGCAAAGGATTGTGGGATAGAGTTTCGGTATGCGTCGTTTTTCTCAATGGCATTTTACTGTGGCAAAAAAGACCCACATCAAAATTCTGTCCCACAGTCCTGTGTAATTGCTATTTAGAAATGGGTTAATCACACGTTTTTCTATGATCTCAACGGATTTTTGAGTGTCCACTTGAGTTAAATGGATAGACAAATCACGAGCACTTATTGGTTTGCTTGCACATCTTTGGTCATTTAACGCAACTGCCTTTAATGGCCTGAATTATTTTAGGTTAACCGATGATATTTAGTCAAAGGTATGAATGAAACAGAATCACTAGAAGAGATACAAAAGATATATGAGATTAAATCCTCAGTGTAGACGTACAACTTCTGGCTGCTGCACGATTTCGTATAATTAAATCCAATTTGTGTGATGATCTCAACTGTAGCGAGTGTGTCATGTCTGCATAAGTTGTAATATTACAGAACGAGAGATTACATTATATGTAACTTTAACAATAAGTAGAACGGTACAGTTTTGTATTTCATAAACGTCGTCCCTATCTTAAATGCCCTGGTATGTGTATGTATGTTTTGATATATATATATATATATATATATATTTAAGACAACGACTTAGTAGTTTGTCTACCAGTGCTTTAGCAAACATAGTAAGGTCCTGGTTCAAATCAATAAAGCCCTCCGTTCCCCTCCCCCCACACACCACGACCCTCCAAACTCCTAGTGTTACCTGCAAGGTCCCTCTAATCTTGTCTTATCATTCTGCATGGTCTACCAGATATTGGTGCGATTTTGTGAAAGTTTACACCAGTTCTTACGTTTCCCCATTGCACAAAAGCTTAACCCCCAACCCATTTTGTCATTCTGCCAACCACTGCACCTAATCTTACATTTCGTCTCGTCGGTGCGTGCTCGGTTAAACCGCCCTAAGTTCTCCTTACAGGGGCGTCAATCCTCATTCAAATGTGGGGGGACGGGAAACATACATGACTTAGCACAAACCAATCCCTTTGGTTTTGAAGAGGGGGTGTCTTCCTACAGGCCCTTTCCTCCTACCCCCTCCCCCTTTTGATGACTGACGCCCTATTCTAATAAGAAATATCATTTCAAAGTTAACATGACCATCATAGACGATCTGCTAGGTGAAATACACGGAGTCCACGGAATTACTTCAAGATGTTATTTTCACCATGTCCCAAATAGCTGAAACCACGCTTCGCAGCGTGGATCATTGTCGGAGATCATGGACCCGACCAGGCCCGTTGCTAGGGTGACATGTTTTGGGGTGTGAAGGTCCCAAATTCCGACTTGCTGGATGTTTTTCCAGCTGAGTGGAGGCGTGTAAATTACACTTTGTTTATGCGCTCCTGCTGCGTTTTGTATACAGCAGTGGGGATCCTTCCTTTGTCACTACATAAATGTGTCGACCTGGGGGAGGGTCTAAGGGTGGGGTCCCCCTCCCCTTTGAGAAATTTTTAATTTAAGGCTGCTTAGATGCAAAATGGTGTTATCTTTGGGATATTTTTGGAGCTGATCGTATATGACTGGAAATTGTCCATAATTTAGTGAATTCTAATTTTTCCGACTGGCTGGATGTTTTTACTAACTGCAGTGGCGGCGCGTAAATTGCACCTTTATATGCACCCTGCGTTTTGTATACAGCAGTGGGGATCCTTCCTTTGTCACTACATAAATGTGTCGACCTGGGAGAGGGTCTAAGGGGAGGGGGAGTCCCCTCCCCTTTGAGAAATTTTTGTTAATTTAAGGTTGCTTAGATGCAAAATGGTGCTATCTCTGGGATATTTTTGGAGCTGATCGTAGTATAGCAAAGGTGTAAAGGACTAGCAAGGGCGTTTTCAGAATGTTTTTTAGTAGTAAGTGTATTAACACTCACCATCTATACCGATAATGGCTTCGGCGCAGCGCTCGGTAAAAATTTTTGAAAAATGTTTAACAGCAACAACATACTTTCAACCTTCCACATCATGCTACAAATTAGACTGAATACAGTAGCGTACCCAGAATTTCTCAAGGGGGGGAGGGGGGCACGCCGTATGTTGTGTGACCGCCGTCCTGGGGAGGCGTCTAAGGGGAGGGGTATACCCCTCCCATTTGAAAGTTTTTGAAAATATAGGTGTCCTTACATGCAATTTGGTGCCACATATGTTACCTTTTGAAGTAAAGTTTCGTTTGTGTTAAAAAATTTACGTTTTTTAGGAACTAAAAAATAGGCATCAGTGAGGGGGCCATGGCCCAATGGGGTGTCTTCCTCCCCTTTGAAAATTTTTGAAAATTTAGGTGTCCTTACATGCAATCTGGTGCCAAATATGCTACCCTTTGAAGTAAATTTGTGTTAAAAAATTGACGTCTTTTTAGGAACTTAAAAAAATCGGAATAAGTGAGGGGGCATGGCCGAATGGCCCTCCCCTCTGCGTACGCCACTGATTGAATGATCCCATATTGATGCGAGGCCCCTTCAGATATTTGGAGATGTATGTCTGTTTTCGGAGAGTGTTGTGATCAGAATAGTTCCATATTACCTTTATAATGGTCATGAAGAGTGCAAACCGTGACGCATGCGCGTGAAGCGCGCCGAAATTTTGTCATTAAATAAGATTTCCCTGACGAAATCTGTATTTATAATCTGCATCGATAAACTTAACAATTGCCCATCAAACCTTCATGCCACTCAAAAAGCCAGTCAAATAGAGCCACGACACTATTCTTTTATGCAAGTGTGGGGGGGACGTTTGATATTGTGTCCCCCACTCATCGAAATGTGGGGGGACTTGTCCCCCTGTCCCCCCAGGATTGACGCCCATGCCTCCTTACCTATGCCCGAACGTCCCCTTATGGTGATAAACGTTACAACAAGTGTACTTGTTCTTTCACTACCGACTGCAGTGGCCAAGTGGGTAGAGCATCCGACTTGCAGCTGGAAGGTCTAGGGTTCAAATCCTGGCCGGTTCATACCAAAGACTTTAAAAATGGAACCTACTGC
This sequence comes from Holothuria leucospilota, assembly GCA_029531755.1. Classification (NCBI taxonomy): domain Eukaryota; kingdom Metazoa; phylum Echinodermata; class Holothuroidea; order Aspidochirotida; family Holothuriidae; genus Holothuria; species Holothuria leucospilota. Next base: position 17,238,119 of record CM055969.1, on the reverse strand, counting down.
CTTTGTGCTTGGTGCTCAGCATAAGCAATGGAGTAGGGAAAACAAGCTAGTGAGCCACAACTGGAAAACAGGCCGTGGTAGTCTCGACTTGAACCAATTGGTTGGAAACTGGGGCGTTAAACCTCATCTAACTAACTAACTAACTTCACTAGTCATTTTATTTGTAGTAAGGCTACTGGTAATCCCTTTAAATCATCTAATGCTGGATCATCTTGCAAGACCCCTTGTTGTATTTTTGTTATTTCTTTCGAATCCTGCGCCTGCCAGTACACCGGCTGCATCATCAATTTAAAGCTTGTATGAATAACCATAGGTCGTCTTTAGAGGGCAGCCGTTCTGGTAAAAATTTCGCAAACTAACTGTCATTTATTGTACGGCCATCTTATCTCTTGTAATTAACTGTGATTTGAGTTTTCAAACCGTTCAAGTTTTTTTTTATTAATCGACCCTTCAGAGCAAAGCTAACAATCGTGGAGTTCCTGATCTCTTCTCCTTAATACGCTTGTAAGAAAAAGATTGGAATTACCGGCTGGATACTCCTGCACCTATGGGTCTCAACCTGGATGATGGTACCATTTCCCAAAGTCGCAAAGTTCGCTTGAAAAGGAATTAGTTGCTTTTATCTTTACAACATGGTTTTCTCGCTTTTCCTATTTATATTTTTGCTTTGGTGTGCCTCTTGGATTTTACGTAGGAGCTAGCTTGTGTTTTCTCCCTTAAGTAAATTTGTTGGTTTGCTTTACATTGTAATGTATATCTTCAATCTAAATTGTGAATACTGTTGTGATCAAGGTGCCACCTGGCTGCCGAAATATAGTTCTTCTAACTGGAATTTCCGTTCTATGTTTCTGTTGTGCTTTATATATTGTGTGTCACAACGATGCTTTTACCCGTGTACTATATATATATATATATATATATATATATATATATATATATATATATATATATATATATATATATATATATAGAAACAAAGTTTCTGTTTGTAGTTGTTAGGAATTTTCAATGGCAGGCTAGGGGAAAGGTTAGAATCTCACCGTTGTGTTAGCTTGGGGAAGGAATTTATAGTGTATTGTTGGGCTTGGGATGGAAATTTTGTTGTCTATTGTTAGCTTAGCTTGGGAAGCTGGTCTGTAGCATTTGCCTGGGTTATGTTTATTCATTAGGGCTCTGGATGGGAGAGAGAATAACAAGATTTAAGTTGTCCAATGGGAATTTGGGAGTTGCCACTTGAGGGGGGGGTGACTGCAGGCAGGAATACCTGCAGTCACAGGGAGGTGAAGACTTGAACTTGAGAGAGTTGAGGAGTGACTTTCAGATAGTCAGAGGGATAGAAGGTAGTTTCAGTTATGTGGGGACTTCTTAGTATAGTTTAGCTTGATTTGTTTAGGTCGACCTGTTAATTTACATTTGCAAAGTCTGTTGGGATTCCATTTCTAATTTGATTGTAATTTAAAGGAAGAGTTTTATTTTCAACAAGGACAAGTAACTGTATCCAAGTGTTCTTCATTTTTGTGTTCTTGTTTGGAGCCTTAAGTTTTCACCGTGTTCGCCAACTACCGGGCAAAGATTGCGACCCTTCCTCCTGGACTGGCCGTTGGCCCATTAAAACACAAGACCTGAGGTCAAGGACCCCCAGCCCCAGTAAATTATATAACTTAAATTATATAACAGTATATATATATATATATATATATATATATATATATATATTTAAAGAAGCGTTTCTCTGAGTTTAAGGAGTATCTAGTTAACAGAGGATATCATCCTGATTTTGTTCAAGAACAATTTGATCAAGTAGACAATGTACCTAGGACTCAAGTTTTGAACAAGACTGTTAAGAAAAGGGTCCCCCATCGTAAAATTCCGCTTATTTTAGATTTTAACCCTGCCTTGCCCAATATCGGTAACGTCATACGTAAGAATCTACATTTATTATATAGTTCCCCTGTAATGAAAGAGGTTTTCCCAGAGAATTCAATCTTTCCAGCTTTTCGTAAGTGTAAATCATTGAAAGATCACCTTCAGATTACGATGAATGCGCAATCATTTAGATGAATGCGTTTATTTTCTAGCTCGAGTACTGGTAAAAAATACCATATTAGAGACAATCTTACTTGTTCTAGTTGCAATGTTATTTATCTTGGTACTTGCCTAGAATGTAATGTGCAATATGTGGGTTCCACATCAACTCCCTTCAAGGTTCGTTTTCGTAATCATAAATCCGACAAGGTCAATAATAAAGCAAGGTACGAGTTAGCCGTTCATTTTACTTCCAAGCCACATATTCTCAGAAAATTTCGTTTTGTTATTATTGTAAAGATTCGTAGCACCGTTAACGTTGATTATTTGTTAAACAAACGGAAGCATTTTGGATGGCTCAACTTTGTTCTATCCACCCTTTTGGGATCAACGAAGGGAAGGAATTTAATTCTATGAAGAAGATTAGCTACTTACGCTAATTGCTTGCCCTCCTTTCCTTTCAGCCTATCTTGTAATCCTTTTGAGTACCACCTTTTAAGCTTAAACTACCTTTTAACGACTGCTTTTACTCCTCTTGCCTGTTATTTTTTTCCATTGTTTAACCGTTGATTGTGCCAGACGTCGAGAATGTTTCATTCCACCGATTTATTTTGTATTTTTCAAACTTTAACCTTTTAATACCTCTCTTACTTTTCGAAGTGTTGTACGCTTGATTCATTTTAAGGCTGAGGAAGGTTGAATAAACAACCAAAAGCTTCCTACTTGGTGCTGTTTTTCCATCTTTTTGCCGATAGTTGACTCCCACCATTTTCCCTTTCAATCATATTAATGTTTTTGGTGTGATCCGTGAATCCGTTGCTGGATCCTACTGGCATATTTCGAGAATATCGCTGGTTTCCGGCTTCTACATTCAAGATATATATATATATATATATATATATATATATATATATATATATATAAGCAGTGCAGGCGAAAAAAGTTGGTTACTTGCAACAAAAAATCCATTTAGTATTCTCAACAATGGTTCCTAAATAGTGAATGTGCTTATCAGTGATATTCCACAGAACCTTTAAAAGAACCCCAGAACGGTGAAAGCGTCGAAGACTTCATTTCTCGTATTTTTAAATTTAATCTGCATTTAATTGCAACAAAGAAACGACACCTCCTTATATTGTACAAGAAGCTTGATTCCCTAATACTAATTGCGGGTAGTGCTTATGCGTACTTCATGGTTTGATATTTAAAGAGCTTTGATTGAGGGCTGAAGGGAGGCTGCACCGCATCGTTGTATGTTAAGGTAGTCTCCTCAGTGTTAAAGCTCTTATAGTTTATAACTGAAATGTTTTAGGAAAAATGTTGTACTTATGTGAGGGAATACAGACCACATGGCCTAGTGTAGGGGTTCCCAACCTTTTCATTGTTACTTGTATTGACGCACTTTCGGAACCCAGCACCAGAAAGCCATCCCTTTTCTAGCTTCACAGAACAGAGTCACTTATTATCATTCACATGTTTATGTTTTATCGGTATTGTAAATGGCTAAACCGGGACTTTAAGTAGGATTTAAAGAAAGGGAGAAGCCTACTTTGCAGGGCCAGCACCTGAACCTGTATGAAGTGAACACCGAAGGCGCGAAGCAGGCTCGGTGGACAATGGCGTAGCTAGGGTTTGTGGCGCCCGGGGCGAGAAACGAAATTGGCGCCCCTGACCCATCTTGGGGGGGGGGTAATCTTATGAATACATACACAACTGAAGATCTTAAATAGAACAAATGTCCATGGGCGTCCGCAGAAAAAAATTCAGGGGACAAAATTTTTTAGGGGGGCCCAACTTTTTGCATGAGAAATATTTTACTCCCAGAAAAGAGTTTAGATGCTACTTCACACAGTGTTGACAGAGGCGTAGCCAGGAATTTGTCAAGATGGGGGCGAAGCCCAAAGACAGACTCTCAGCGCTCCGCACCACCATGGGTTGGCGCGGAGCGCAAGAAAATTTTGTCCCCAAATGCTTCCCAGATCGCTGGAAATGGCACTTCCAAGGCCTATTTACCGCATATAAGGGGGAAACACTAGCAATATCGTAAATATTATTTAATGAAAAGATGAAATTGCTATATCAATATCATGCTCATGGCAAGAGGGAGTTCCAGCATTTTTTAAGTGATCTCGATTTGGCGCCCCCCTTGATGTGGCGCCCGGGGCATCTTGCCCCCCTTGCCCTCCCCTAGCTACTCTACTATCGGTGGAAGGGAGTCATGAGGTTCTCACCAGGACTTTTTTTGAATGAAACATTGTTAGGATGCTCCTTTCCTGAATTAATTTCTCAGTTAACATACAAATTAAATTTGGTCCGTTTCATAACTTCTGTACCCTCGAAGGTCTCATCCAGGTACACATTATCCTTTAAGAGAAGGTTCAAAAGCAGGACTTTTACACTATTTGCAAATTTGTGTACAATTTCCGTTCACAGATTCCCAATTCTGGTGGTCCAGTGACACTTTGAGTTTAGTACGAGAGGTACCACAAAATGGTGATACTTCCTTCGACACTTCACCATGAATGCAATTTTCATTTTCAGGTCATTTTTGCTTAATAAGTCCGTTGGCCACAAGATCCCCAATACAAATTGAGTACACATCCCTTCATTTGCATGTGAGGTATTGGTCTCCTTAAAACTACTAAAAACCTCTTTCCCCTTCTCTATTATACCAATTTCCTCAAGGCTGGACGTTGCCATTGTCCAGATCATGACATGTGATACAGCTTGTTGGAAAGAGATAATTGGCTCGGCGATGGAGATAGCCTCGGGTGTTAGAAGGTGACATACAATTCTTCCCCACGAAAGTCCAATTCAAGTTGTGGGGTCGGAAATGTAACATTTTTAAAGGGTTCAGTACGGCATGATGTCTACACCCCATCTCCTTTCATAGAAGGAAAATACGAGGGACTGCTATAGTTGTCCTCTTGAGTGATACGCTACCGTGCAACTCTACCACGGTGGCCATGAAGAATTACGTCTTCGACTACCTTATAGCCCGCCCTACTTGTACGATTACAAATGTAACCTAACTGTTTGCATTCTGACATAGTATTCCGGTTCACGCTGAAAAAGTTAGTATGTTACGAAAGGTGTTATCAAGGAAACTGATGCCTGTCAAACAGAATAATTCAGTAATCAGTGCTCGCTTACAAGCACAGGCGTACGGGGTATTTTTCTGGGGACTGGGTCGTTTTTACCCGAGAACAACCTGTGATGCCCGAGAAAATTTGCCATGTTTTCCAAAGATCTACCCGAGAAGCACTTTTTGTCTAACTCTTGGAGCTGCAGCCCCAGCCCCTCAGCTCGAGTTCCTGTGCTTAGACGTACCTCCGGTAAATTTGTTCTCTTTGCTACAATCCTGGACAGAAATTGCTATAGATATATTATGTAGAAGAGTATCCATACGACATATACTCATCACGGAACTAAAGTTATCACTCTTATTCTGTCACTCGGTGTGATAAATCGGCAAGAATAGTTCACATTTCGGAGTCTACTCCCTTTGTTAAACCTAGAGATAAGCTTATGGTTTTGTGCTGGTTTCATGACGGGAAGAATTTATGGGTGAAAGCCATAGGCGTAGGAAGCGGGGGGCTGGGGGGGGGCTTTAGTCCCCAGTCAAAAATGTATGGGCTGAAGTATGCTTCCGCCCCCCCCCCCCCAAAAAAAAAAAAAAACTAAGGCCAAAACCCCTTATTTGTCTCTTCTGTAAGAAATGTCAAAAATTTGCAGTAATTTTCCTTAAAATTTGTCCAAAATGTTGCACCAAATTGCATCTGAGGACCCTAAAATACCCCAAAATTTTCCAAAAATTTTCTCCCCTTAGACCCCTCCCCAAGGCCGGCAATTCGAAACAAGGTTCAGCCCCCAGTCTCGAAAAGCTTTCTACGCCTATGGTGAAAGCTACTCACTGATTGGCAAAACTACAACAGGACTGTTCGTCGCGTCGTTGCAGAGTCCACATATCACAACGTCCGACTACGATTGAACATGTTCAATCGGGCCGACGGCTCACAACCTTACGGAAATCGAAGAAATCGCAATCGCTTGTCGCGTCGTGTCGTGTCTTGTGAGTAGTCGTAGCGGTGTGACCTGGGCTTATACTAGCGTACAGTATAGCCAAGAGTGGGTGAAGGTCCCCCTCCTCCTGGTCTGCCCTTTCGGTCAATTGCAATGAAAAATTGTTTTTTTGTCCTGATATGGCCGGGACAACTCTACGACCACCCTAGGCTATACAAGTTCTGGCTATGCCACTCTATACAGATTTTTATTTCTTGTATTTTCTGTATTTGCACACACCCCGGGAAATATATATTCTTTTCACAAACAAAATTAACAAGCAATTATTTTTCAAGGTAATGGCTTTCCCATTGTACGGTTAGAAACTGAGCCGTAAAACCTCATCTAACTAACTAACCCATTGTACGCATTGACCCCATCAAAAGAACAGGCATTATAGGTGGACAATATGAATTATTTACTCAATCCAAAACACGCACTGGCTTTACAAACCTCTTGGATGTCTCGGGAGGTACTGCCTTGGGACTCGACTTGGGAATCGAACCCAGGCCTCCCCGGATGCTCTACCGCTAGATCAAACAAGGAGACAGAACGAAAAGTTTAATTTATTCTAAAACATTAAGACCAACTTTATTCGGTGATTTCAATTTCATATCATTCACCTTAAAACATTTAAACATCATTCAGGTCGCGAAATCCTTGACCAAGTGAATTGGGAAGAACAAAGTTTGATGTGTAGGTTTGCCCCTCCCACACTTTCAGAGCAGAAGCTGTAAACTCGAAAGCAAACACAGGTAGCCCCACCCTTAACAAGGCATCGCATGCCAATGAGCTGCAAAGGTAGAAGACTATTGTTTGTTACAACAGGATGGAAAGGTTTCTGAAGTTTCCTGAAATAACCCAGGTATAGATTCAAGTTCATACTTGACGTACAACCTGATTACAACCTGATTGATATACTCCCATGCTCGTCACAGAGCGTCGAAAGGTGCAACATTTTTTCTTTCCCTGACGAGGAAAACCACCGTCTTACTGCCCGTGTATAGCAGACGACAAATCCGTAATCCTGTGAGAGTCTTATCAGCTTATAGAAATGCCAAGAAAGATACAAGGGCTGGATTACTGCGTGACCTTGCCGATGCTATCCAATAACCACTCCCTGGATGAAGTCAGACCCATTGAGGAGAGTAAATAAAACGTTACTGTCTGCATTGCTAAAAGAAGTTATCATCATGAAATATTCATTCATTGCAACAATAGTTATCCAATAAATTAGTGAGTGTGAACTGAAGAGTTATTATGCCCGAAAATTTAACTTATCTGACCAGAGTGAGTTTAACTTTTGGCTCCCCTGGACCTTGTGATGTCTAGATAGCCTCATCGTATCTTCTCTTTAGGATAGGGTTTGGAGAGGGGGGGGGGGCTTGCAGAAGGAGGGGCTTTTGGAAGGAGGATGTATCGGTTGGAAAAGATGTAAGAATTTAAGAAGGTAATAAAATTTCGCCAGGTACATTTGTTCTATAAACTTATTTTTGCTTTGTAGTTTGTACATCCAACGAGCACATTCTACGACTAGCAAAGCAGGCTGTTGCAGAAGCAATTCAATAAATGAATGATTGAAAAAGAATATAGGGTTTTTATCCAGGACTTTAGGATTTAACGACCAGGCGGTCAAGGCGATTTATACCATTTGGACTGTAACCATGCATACCCCTAGTCACATTTAGTTTAGTACACAGGTTTCAATCCGTAAGCCTACTCCAACGTCACAGACAAAATAACTTCTCAGTCTGGAGGCGTAACCTTCGCCAACATCATTCACAAAGACCGAATCCATACTCGAGAGAAATTTAAATACGATCAAACAACTGTCCGGAATTTCAAAGAATTTGCACCTGGATAATCAAGTGAAAACACACAAGATGACGTAAGATGCGTTAGTTTGAGTCAAATCGTTCACAATAAATCAAAATGAATAGCCTCCCGTAGCATAGCTTTGTTGTTATAACATTCCTGGTTGCACTTATTTGTGAAGTGGGCATTGGTTCCATTATTGCGATAATCATTTATAAGAATGGCCAACTTCTTGAGTTCTCTTCGTGTTTTACGTCAAAGCACATTCGGAGTACCTACCATAAAGACGGAACAACAGTTTCCTGGTCAGAGTGACCACTTATCGAAGAGAAAATCTGAATAAAAGAGGCTGAAAGCCAAAGGTGTAAAACCTTTTTTAAACTGGGAAAGGGATCTCTAATCTTTGAAGGAGTCCTTACAAGGGGGCAATAGTCAGTCCACTTACGATCGGAGTACGTTTTGATTTCAAAATGTATTCTTTGGTATTTTGAAAAAACCACTGTAACAAGACCCTTTTTGATCTTCTTAGTTAAGGTCCTACCCACTTGAACAAAGATCTTTTACAATTCTTCCCCGCATTACACTCTCTTCTGAAAATTCTCCCCCTAACTCCAATGCATAAACCCCCAATCTGTTGGTTCTTTACGGTAATTAGCGATGACGTACTTAAATACAATTTTAGCGTCATTCTAGGCGGTAGACGAGTTCAAGTGTTTTGGCGGACTCGTATAGATTCATCAAATATAAAAGTCTCTAAAATCGACTAGCTTCAACCTCCATCGCCGTCAGTTTGTTTCATCTTTCCTCGGGTCATAACGGAGGTTCCTTTATTTAATATCAACATCTTTTAGTATAAGCACGGCCAGAACATTTTGAAAGGAGTCTTTTTTTAGCTCCCATACTTTGTCAAGATACGAATAAGAAGCTTCGGATGAAGTTCTTCCCTGAAGGAGAGGCGAGATTGCCTGAGTGACGTCTTCTCTTTAAGTGGTTTGGCTTCTCAAACAGGAAACATGGCTAAACGATAAAACTGTTTGTGTCATCTTTTGAACATATTCAAACGTATAGTCTGCCTCATATGTAGGTTCTCTTACCAGAGCTTCCCTTTCAGAGGCGGTGTGCTTAAACTATAAGGAATGTGCTAAGATTGCACATTCTCTCCTTACATACCTTTAATTAATTGAAGTAGATTGAAAAACAGTAAACTGATTTCCAGTCTATTAATCCAAAACAAGCCTTGGTGAAGCATGTAAATGTATTGTAGCAAACCAAGGGTGGCGAAAGAATATGTCCGACGAGGGGGTCAAGCTCCCTTAAGTGGGGCTAACAACCAAAAGCTCCGACTAAGGAGATAGCTTGTGCGTTTAGAAAATTTGCAAATTTGGGGATTTATTGAAGAGTCCAGAATTCTTGAGAGTAAAACTAAGCAAATAGTTGGGGCGATTGGTCCCTGCTTCAGGTTTACATAATAATCGTACATTTGTACCACCTAAGCTCGGCAACGAACTGGAAATTTTCCCCTGCGGGGACATAAACTACCTAAGTTGCCCCCTGGCGTACCCCCTGTAGCAAATTTTCCATTCTTTTGCCTGAAATACAAAAAGATATTCACTTCTTCGAAAGTCCAAACAACCCAAGTCGAAGGAAACCAACCAAAGTACTACCAAATAAAGTCATGTCCTCTGGAGGACACTAAACCGAAAGGAACCGACGACCGCTCAGCCTCAGGCCAGGTACATAATGATTCTGTCACGGGTGGTTCCGTTCTAGAGTGGTTGCAAAGAACAGTTACTGACACATGGTCGTAGCCAAAAGGACGAGAACTGATCGTTAGAAGGTTATTTCACATCTAATTGGTACTTTCCTTTTTTCTACTTTCATTTATTACTGGCTTCTACTTTTCCTCTCTCCTAGTATAAGTAACGCAACTAACGCTCATCGAACCTTATCACTGCGAGTATCATAGCGATACTATATTGGCCAAGGAAAATGGCAAACCCTCCGTTAACGGGGTCTACCCGCTTTTCATTAGGCTTTTTAGTCATAAGGGTATTTTTCATAAGGGTCGTTATTCATTATGTGCTTTTTTACAAAAATAAGGTTCATTATTCATAAGGTTCGTTATTCATAAAAATAAAGGATCAAAAAGGTTCGGCATTATTCATAGGGTTCACTATTCATAATTTAAAAAAGGGTTCGCTATTCATAATAGAAAAAGGTTCGATATTCGTAATCGAGAAAAGGTTTGATATTCATAATGGCAACAAAGGTTCGTTATTCACAAAAAGAAAAAAGGTTCGATACTCGTAATGGGGAAAGGGGTTTGCTATTCATAACAGAGAAAAGGGTTCGTTATTTATAATAGGAAACTGAGAATTCTCTATTCCCAATGGCAATAGAAAGCCCATTTTCGCCTGTTCATGGAAGAAAAATTTCGTTATTCTGGAACGCCCACCTCAGAAACCCTTCATCCTCCACTGAATCTTGTGTGTTACGAATAATAATCCATACATTTTATTATGAAGTACAAACCTTGTTTATTATGAGTAACGAACCTTTTTCCTATTATGAATAGCGAACCCTTTCCTCCATTATGAATATCGAACCTTTTTGCCATTATGAGTAAGGAACCCCTTTTCTATTATGAATAACGAACCCATTTTTCTGTTATGAACAACGAACCCATTTTTCTATTATGAATAATGAACCCATTTTTCTATTATGAATAATGAACCCATTTTTCTATTATGAATAACGAACCCATTTTCCTATTATGAATAACGAACCTTATGAATAGCGCACCCTTTCTTTTATTATGAATAACGAACCTTATAAAAATGGCCCTTATGACTACAGAACCATATGAACAGTGACCCTTATGACTAAAAGACCTAATGAAAATCGAGTTGTCTCTCTATGGTCAGACGACTTCTTCAAGCATGTAAAGTGTTTTTACCAGACTTTTGTGTGCATTTTTTCCGCTAACAACAAGCAAAATTTGATTTCTTGCGTCTTCAAAGTAAGGTCTGCCCTTCAAGAATGACTTTAGTTTAACCATATGTTAAGGACATCAAACTATGGCTAATAGATTCTGTTCCCTTGGGATGGACTATCGTGACAAAAAAAATCAAATTAAATTGCTTCGAGGTTTATGAGTTATCGACTAACCCTCCAGATTCGGAATGCTGATTGGCTGATTCAAAAAGGACCTGTCAAAACAAGTCATGCCTGACTGATGGCATCAGTCTAATGTTGACATGGACCCTCTCTGATTCTGTCATGTAGACTATGTAAGTAATGTGAAATAAATAAAAAGTGATTCCATGAAGTATCTTTAACGGTCAACAGAGGTTTGAACGATTCTCAAAGCGAATGTGGAAGTAGCACATGTTTGATCGAAAAGTCAAGAGTAATGATTGTATGTGTTACTAACTTCTGAACAGCCGTTTGCAATTTTTGTTTTCCTTTCCAATTGTTAGTATTCTTACGAGGCTCGAGATGAGAAAAGAAACATCTTTCTCTTACACAGAAATTACATTCTTTGCCATAACTAAACTGATTCGCCGTTAGAAAAAATTTATTTCAAAGTGTATGGTGCAGAAGTACTCAATTTCAAAACGATTACATTCGTTTGTCGAGAAAAGTGAGATGTCTTAACATAAAGGAAAGTTGTAAGCACAAATTATAGATGACATTAAATATCTACTGATCGTAATTGATCGAACTATCACTTACGTAGTAGCTTCATTGATTTTGCCAGTTAATTTCTCGTGTTCAACCAAGACCACTGCATCTTTAGCAAACTGAGCGGCTTAGCAAGAGAAAATAGGGAATGTTTTACGCAGTGTCGTCAGTGCCGTGGGTATGTAAAACATACCTTCACACAGCATAATTGTTATACTTACATTGAAAATATATAAAGCAGTAGGTTGTAATAATAACACGAAAATTTCCTTTTAGTGTTCAGAGAGTGTACATCAATAAGTCATAGTTTAAACTGTCTTTCTAAAGGAGAAATTTAACGCTCGTGGTACAAAAATTCTTCATACTTGTATAACCCTGATTGATGTTTATGGAATGATAGGGAATTAAAACTGATGTGGCTGGCCACGTTCTTACAGAAAGAATGTTAACTACTTGCAGCTCATGAATACTTTCTTCACTGTCGTTCATATTTATGAATTATGCAACAGCTGTTGTTCTTGCGTAACTACGAATATATTTTATCCTAATCAACTTACCAGGGGATGCCATTTTGTTGTTTATAGGATTACAGCCTTACTGGTGCAGTACCTAATTTACATTAAAGCCTGACGTCTACTCTGCACACGGTACCCCGTCTGTCTGGTTTCCCATTCCTCTGTTATTGGTCCATAATTTACGGCCCGTCATTCCCGGCCAATCAGGACCTTGGTCCCCATCCCATTAGAGTAATTTACGGTACTTTGAAGAGTCTGAGAACTGCAACCTTTGATCAGGGAGTCGGAGTTTGTCATATAACAACTTCCTGGTTCGAGACACGTGCGTCGGTGCGTCAGTGTTTGTCACATAGTAACATCCTGGTCTGATCCCGAAAGGGTAAACATGTAGCATTGCATATCGTGTTCTAGGAGGGCGTAGCTCCCCCACACTGAAAAAAATGATTAACACTTTTTTGTAACAGATAATAAACGCGTCTTGGCGTTTATGTAACAGAAAAAACAATAAAATACATAGGCAAATTAAACGTCTAAAACGCCAACTTTAACACATTGACGCCACTTAAACGCCATCTCGTAAACACGTTTATGCGTTTATTTCATGATTACTGTAAACATCAAGTTGTTTTTTATAAAGAAAAATGAACATATATATAAATCATGTAAATGTGTTTGCGGAGTGCACTTTAATTGACGTCATATCCTTATCATGTGTTAATATTCGTTCAGTCATTTACTATGCGTATCCATTTTGTTGTTCGTTTTCTAATTCTTAAACGCATATATGTGTTAAAAAATGAAGACGTCTTTTTTTACAGTGCAAATCATTTTTTTTTTTCTTTAGAAGACCGACCTACATAATTTGAATGAATCCTCTCCATTCATTTTTATATTTAATTTAATCTGAATGAAGAATAATATCCGGGAATAAATCAAGGACCATCACAACAAACCTGTCAGTCTCATCTTTTAATATTTGGATCCCCGTACCGATCCATTCGCAGGGGTGATTAGCCCCAACTCTGTCTACACTTGTAAGGCGTCATATGTATGGGAAGTAAAGTAACACTGTCCAGGCTGACATGGTTTCTTCAGAGGGAAATGCAGTCACCCCCAATCACAATTAGTATACCCTGTCATTATACTTCATGAATGGTCTTTTTGATTGATCGTGTGACATTTTTGTTACTGAATTGTTAAAATCATGGAGAATAATCCCTTGTTTTACCTTTTGTTTGTCATAGTTATGTTCGAAAACATCTTCAGAGGTACTTCTGTGGCAAATAAGAGGAGACTTGCAAGAGTTTGCTGATTTTTCACAGCAATCAGGGGGCTGCCTATTGCGTTTAATGAGACTGCTTAAATAGGCCGAATGATAGAGGCGTTTTCTTCCTGTACCAAAGACCCTTTTCCAAATAGCAAATACAAAGGGTTGGGGGATATAGAGTTTAAGTACCCGTAGTTTTTGTCCATGGCATTTTAGTGTGGCAAATAACGACGCCCACCAAATTTCTATCCCACAGTCCTGTGTCATTGCTATTTGGAAAAGGCTCTATGTGCACACAATATTTTTAAAAAAGCGCGTTCCATGAAAAGCTGGGGATCAAGTACCAAAATTACTGGAAAGAACTGAACTACAACTGTGATAAATCGGAAAGAAATGACATTGCACATTCAGACATTGTGATCATCAATGGATCCAGCCATGTACTGTTGACGCACAGTCCGACAGTGGCTCCCAGCCTCTACCAGTGAGTCACAACTGGAAAAAAGGCCGGCCCGACTAAAACTTATTGGTTAGATACTGAGCCGTAAAGCCTCATCTAACTCTATCCCAGCCTCTACCGCCTGTTTTCGGTATTTCTTAGCTACGACTTCAGTTACCTTCATAGCAGATGTCGAATATGTACCTCTCTTGTGACGTTGGTATTACGAGTGCAGCCAATATAGGTGCAGGAGTAATACACTTCAGCCAAGAGGACGAGTTCAACAGAAAACTTTGCTCGAAGGTAACGTAGAGTATGCTTAGCTGAAATGTGCATTTTCATGAGACCTATCAGAGAGATTGATTGCAATGAAGAAAAAGGATGAAACTGCAGACAAATTTCCCTTTAGGCTTACTTCGATCATGTACTTTATCGGAGACATTCTCTCTTGAGACAATTATCAAGGTGTGTCTTTCACATTAATCTTGAACATTTCACTGTCTAACTTTTTCAGTGTTTTAGTTTAATTTTCCTTCCATACTATTGAAAGAAAGAGGCTACGACGAAAAAATTCATTTATGTGAGACAGATATGTTAATATCTGATCACAGCAACTGGGCTAACCGTAGCCTACAAAGCTGCCACTGGGTGACATTAAGTTACTGCCATTCCGTATTCAGCATAGGTTCGAAGTACATTAAATATGAAAATACACAGAAATGCATCTTAATTCACCCGATGGGCATAAAAGTTCCCACCTCCTACTAGGGTGAGTCTACAAAATGGAAAGAAATCTTTCAGATGACTGAAGTTTAATCTTGACATTAAAATTTGGCATTTACAGTTTGATCGAGCCTCGAGGCAATGTTTGTCCGCTTGGCAACCATCATAGAAAGCCATAAAGGAAGATATGTGTATTTAACCTTACTGATAGGAAAGACTTGTAGGAGGTCTTAATGTTGGCACACAACAGCTTCACGTTCACTGGCTAAACAGTGACACTTGATTAAATGCATCTAGCTTCTTTCAATGCAGAGTTTTATATTGTTGCACAGTTACAGGTGCGTAGGCCTAGAGACCTGTGTGCATTATCCAGGGGAGGCAACGAAGTGGGGATGGGGGGATCCCATTATCTCGTCAACGACCATAACATTTGCTGATATTGTGAGTGTGGGATTTAGTCCCCTCCAGTAATTTTGAGGGGAATGGAATTTCTTTGATATTTGGGTAAAGACTGTAATATTTGCTGATATTTGTGTGAATATTAGACTTTTCGGTGACTCAAAGCATGAATAATGATTTTCAGATTATCAGACTGCATATTCGGTGATCAATATGACATTCTTATACACATATTCCCACTATAATTTGGTTGTGTCCCGTAATGTTGGTCAACTGCAGTGATATTTGCCAAAAACTAGTGTATGTGAGACATAGTCCCCTCCAATAAGTTGGTTACGGAGGGCGGAGAACCTATAGTATTTTGGCAAAACACTCAAAATTTGCTAATTTACTGAATGTAGGCTAAAAGGAATGATCATTCAGTATTTTGGTTGAAGGGGACGGAGTCCCTTTCATCCCTCTCCATTTTTTCAACGACCGTAATACTTATAATTCAATTGACCATGAAAAGCCAATTTTTCAGTGTGGCTTGGCCTGGATGTATTGCAACATACATGTCTGCTGAATTCTGAGACACACGTATACAGGTAAGTACTGTGCATCTACTATACTACTACATACTATGCTCTACATATCCGTGGCCTTCCAATTAACGTGTCCACTTAATTGGGATATAACCATGTAACCCTGCGAGTTGCCCCAGTGCTCTTTAACAATCTAATCCATAAGGGCAGGAATCTTGTGAAATATTTGGTTCAAAATTTACCAGATTTAGTTAAAAGGGAAACAAGTCGGTTCATTTTTAAACAAATCTAGAGTAACATTTGACAAGATTGACGTCCGTGCCCTTATTGATAAAATCCTTTTCAACTTGTAATGGGACATAATTATCTGGATATTTCTCTCGGAAAACAGCTCCTTAATTTAAACTATTGCCTGATTGCGTGGATATTGTATACTATCATATTAAAGTATTTTTCCCATACAATCCCTGTTATTGATACAAATTTTATTCACGAAGCATTTTTCTACGCGTCCTTTGCACGCATCCAGTGCGTAACTGATGGGGGAGGGGTTACATCATGGATCTATCATAAGGGTATGAAAAATGGAAAAGCCATAAGATTAAAACTCCTTACATGGACCCCTAGGTTTCATATTCTCTCTCCATTTCAACGCTAGATAAAACTTGAAAACACTTAATTCCATGACAGTTATAACACTGCAACACTTGTAAGTAAATGACAGCAAATCCGCCAAAAGATCGCCAATTATAGGGAGAACTAAATCTTGTAGTCCATTTCCCAGTCGAACTGGTTTGTGGGTGACTCTGATAAGTGAGTTGCAACAGACTTTGATGGTGTATTTTCAGCGCACTCCGCCCACCAATTGCTGATGCCTAACAGCATTGTTGAAAAACATACGGAATTAATGTTCCTCGAAGCCCTTTGTTCATTTCATTATCTTCATTCACCATACTTTGTTCTCTACCGTCCAGAAGTGGCCAGCGTTTAGTCTAATCGTTGTACAAAACAGGTAACTATTCTTTCCATGCATGTTGAGCCATTGAACTGCATTCGAATGTTGACAACTTCTTAAAACGGGCCCCTGGAGTTTCCGCTCTGACCATAAAATGGCCTAGGGTATCACACCATGGGCGTATACTATTTTGGATTCGGCAATCTCGCAGAATGTTGTATTATAAACATAAAAGTTCCTCAAAGGACGCCTTTTTCTTCGCGTCCGCGCTTGGAGCCCACGTTTAGCCTTCTGCCCTTCTCTTGTAGTTGTCAAGAACCTTGTTATTCCTGGTTTTTTATCCTCCCCCTCAACCACTCAAATCAACCGGTTGTTGGATTGAAAACTGCATGGTTTAAGTTTGGTTGTTGTTGACCTCTGAAGGCACACCCAAAAACAGTGCTATTTGCGACTAGGAAAACGGAAGATTTTTGCTCCTTCGGGGCCGCTAATGAGCACATTGCGTTGCCAGTATTACATAAACACAGGCCTAGACGATTACATTTCCATATTCGTTTACATGTTCATATAGTCTATGTACACGTCTGCGTATACAAATGCGTATAGTATACATGTAGGTGTATATATACGTATACGTATATGTACACATACACAGTTGATCATTTGAGGTTTGCCACCCATGTCCCCCCAATGTCCAACACAAATCGCCGGCCTTGCCAATTAAGGGCGGGGATTCATAATCGCAGCCCTAACCAAGGGCGGGGAGTTGTGCTGGACGTGGAGGGAGGGGTTAGTACGTGGATCGAACACCTCAACTATATGTATGTATATATATATATATATATATATATATATATATATATATATATATATATATATATATAGGTCGAAAGTTGTGTTTGGTGTTCGATCATGAAGTTGAAATCAATCCCACGTGCTGGCATATCTACTTATTCCACGTTCGATCTACCTAACTTCGACCTACTATATATATATATATATATATATATATATATATATATATATATATACACGTATATATATATACCTACATTTATACGTATACTCATATAAGTATACGTGGACATATACATAAACGTATGTGTATTAGTAAACATATATGGAAACGTTAGAAAGCATGGATACGTTTCATACTCGGCATGTGGATGCGTTATAGTCAGAAGGTGAACCCTTTCGGTTTTGGTGGGAGTGAAAATACGGAGTTCTTAAAAACTGTTTGAAATCAAGATATCTCAATATAGCAATGATGGACACTTTTCATACTTGGGTGTATAAATAAATCACAGGCCTACGGAGAAAAACCCTATTGTTTTCAGTGGAGTTCAGGGGTCACTATTTTGAGGTCATCAGAGGTCAAAAACAGAAAACCTTGAAAAAAAACATTTCAAGACAGGAATGATGGATACTTTTCATGTTTGGTATATAGATTTGTCACTTATAAAGAGAAGCCTATGGGTTTGTTGGAGCTCGAATGTCATCTGAGCTCATCAAAGTTGAAACCACGAAAGCTCGTAAACTCAATAGACGGTGGGTGGTACCTTCAAATTGTGTCCGACGTTTCGTGACCAATTTTTGTACCATTCCAAAGATAAAATTATAGAGTAGGCCTATAACATTTTATTTTGTCACGAGCCTAACTGTAACAGTAATAATTCTAATTTTAATTACTTTATTATGAACACGTGTAAAGGATGCTGTGATTGTAGCATGGTTGGAAATACCACACGTATAAAGAGTTAGGTGATGGAAACTTAGTGTAGGTTTCTCACACATCCTGCCCGGGTTCGAATCCCTTCAAGGTACCTTTTTCTTTTCATTCTGGTATTTAATTTTGGTAGGCTTCAAAGGTCATGTGAAGTCAGCAGAGGTCAAATTGTGAAAACATCGTAAAAATGATATCAAGAAGGATAAATGTGAGGGATAAACCTCGGTGCAACAAAACATCCTATTTCGGCAAGGAACCATTAAGCCTTTGGGCATACTGGTTGTAGTCGCAAATAGCATTGAATGTGCATTCAAAATCCAACCAAACTTCACCATGCAGTTTTGAGTACAAAGCCCACTGATTTGAGGGGTTGACAGGGAGGATAATACACCAGGGATATTAGGGTTCCTAACAATGACACATGAGGGCTATACTCGTGCGTGCGAAGCACTTGGAGAAAAAGCCAGTTGAAGAAAAATCGCAGATATCCCAATGAAGTGGATTAATTTGAAGGCCCCGAATATGCAATCGAACATAGGCACTTGCCTTATACTGAAAGAGGATATTTATTTGTGTATGGAAAACTTAGCCTTAAGCAGGATTCGAACCAGCGACCTCCCGCATACAAGGCGGATGCTCTGACCACTGAGCCATTAAGGCTAGTATGTGGTAGAACGCGGTCAACCAAGCTTAAATACTGTTGGGTTAAGTTCTCCATTGTTACGTCATAGGAACGCGTCCCATGTAGTATTGAGTAGGTAGAGTGACGTAGCGACTTTATATGAGTCAATCCACGCTATATTAAATAGTCGCACAGAGGCCTTAGGCCATTTTTCACCAAACACCCAATCTGATGAGTGTCCGCGCGAAGTGGGCAGAAAAGAAATCGTTTTTCGTGACCTTTGAGTCATCAGAGAGTCTAATATTCATACTTACATCAACAAATATTACCGATTTTCAAAAACACTCCCCCTCAGCCACGTTATTGGAGGGAACTATGTCTCACACTGACAATATCAGTAAATATTATGGTCGCTGGCCAAATATGGGGGACGAAGGGTGGTCCGTCCCCCAACCAAAGTATGATCCCCCACATTCCCTGCTTTTGCCGCCTTTGGCCCTTTGTCTTATCGTGGAGAGGTCTTATCCTTATTGGCACGGAATCTAACGTTCGCTTATGAGACTGTTTATCAAGGTACAAAAAGTCCTTGCTCTTTTCCTTTGTGAGCAAAAGTTATTTCTAGTACCATAGTTATCGTACTTGCATTTGCAGAGACCAGACCACGCAGTCCCTTTCCCGTCACTCTTACATGTTTTCTATCATTTGGTGGGACTGTAGAGTATTTAGAGGGTGGGGAAGTCTTATGAGCACCAGCCTGGAGGGGTGTCATCATGGGCACGCCCCCAAAAGACTCACAAATTTACTAGGTAATCCACTTTACATTATCAAAACTTTCTCAATGGAAGGGCATCCTAAAACTGAACCCAGAAAATTAGACACAGGACATTGAGAGAATTTCTAACCATACATTCATGCACTTCAAGTGTTTGCCAAACAGTCAGGTAGCACCGTTTTGCATCTTGACGTTCAGAAGTGCTTGAAAGGGGACTTGACACTCCTTCCCCCTGAGCTCCTAGCTCCCTTAACAATCCCTGCACTGGGTGATAAAACGAAGGATCCACTCAGGTGGATACGCTAATTATTATGTAAATATTGCAATTTTCCTGAAAAGGAGAGGATGAACTGTACCACTGCAAGAACCAAAGTTTGTGTAGTTGACAAATTTCGATTAAGTTTATGAATTACGGTGGCCCGTACCCTTACCCCATATGGATTAATGGAATGACATTTTCTTTGGGGTCCTAAAATGTACTGATGGGAAGGTTAGGAAGCTAAGATGTTTACGCGGGTTTTAATACACGTCGGCACCCTTCAACAGAGGCATTTGAGACAATTGTAGATAAAAAGTGAAGTGTTAAACAAACGTAGTTCATTAGTCAGAGGAGTGTACAGGATTTCGGAAACGTGTATGTGGGTATGTGTGTGTGTGTGGGGGGGGGTTGTTTCAGGCCTACGGGCAGGCTTTATTCTTCTAAAGCATTGATAAAATAACCGAACTCAATATGAAGCTAGGATATTACCATGAGGAAAGTGAAGGTATTCTAAGGATCAGATCTACTTTTGGATTTCTAAATTTCACGATCGAGTTGGGGATTCAAGCTCTGTGTGATTACCAGCCTGCGGTCGACCACCACAACCACAAACTTCCGTGAAAGGTCTGTCGGTCATACTGTATTTCGAATTGATACACAGTTATATTTTACGGCGTTGGGATAGATCCTGTGAAGTTAAAACTTCCTCAACTTGTAAGGCTATACTCAGTCTCAATGGACAACTCAACATTGGTCCCAACGAAAAGGTTATAATAACCTCTGCGAAGACACTGTTAGTTAAGTCAGGGAGCTCTGTGGCAGCTTTCTGGTCAAGACAGCTGTCTACAAACGCAAATACAGGTTATCAAAATTATAGAGCTGTCAGTCAATCTAGAAATTAGAAAGTGAAAGGCGTCCGTTAATAAGGTGTATTTGATGACCTGCTTTTAACTTTCAGTGGGTTCAATAACAGAGTAAGAGGACAATTTCAATTAATTACTTGAAACCTTTACTCCCTGCACAGCTCAACAAAATAACGATATCTGCTGATGAGCGTCGTGAAATCCTGGTATCTAAAGATATCGTTTGTTAGTCTATAAGACTTACAATGAGCTAAATTTAGTAGGGCATCTTCGATTGAAGGGAGCTTGTGTGTCACGCTAGCTTCATAATTTCAAACTTAGGTAGATTATGGAATATGGCGGGAATGAAAGCAAGTCAACGACGCAGGAAAAGCACGATGGGTCACGGATAATGATTGCAAATACCCAGGCATGTACACATGTGGTGAGTAAAAGTAGGGGGAAATTGCAGGGGACGTAAATATTCTTGTGGCAAGAAGTGTGACATTCATTAAGTTTTTCTTCCTGTCCGCTAGATCAGCTTCTTTTACGCATCTTGGTTTATTTTTGTCAAATACCCTTCGGTACTTCCACTTTAAAGCATACCTCATCACCCCCGGCCATTACTTACTTCTCCCGTACGACACCCTTCACACTTAAAATAATAACCATGTCCGATAGTAAAACTTTTCATTTAATTTTCTGCATTCTCCTCACATATTTATATCAATTATTTTTGAATTTGCTTTTCATCGAAATGTTTCTGATAAAATTGGCAGAATTTTTTTCCTTTCTATTTGAGTTTATTCAACAGAAAATACTAATCTGCGACGGGTAAAGTATACGGCAAATAATAACGCCCTCGGGGAATACATTTTTTCTTTTTCTTGAAACATTTTCATTAAAGTTATACACTGCCTTCTAAAAATTGGTTCGTATTAAATGCTCATTTTTATTTTATTGCACTGGATGAAATTTTATATTGTCGAGAACCCTTGTCAATTTAGGGGCTACTCTTGAAATCCGAGGAAGGTGGAGATGAGAATTACGTAGACCTATATCTGTTTTCACTTCTTGGGGTCTACTCAAACTTCAGCATTAACCTCCAACATTTCATTGGAAAAGGAAAAGGGGGCAGGGGACGACCGCCCCCGCAATCTGATTGGTGAGGGCGGAAACCTCGTTTCGACCCCCCCCCCCCCCACTTTGGATGACATCTGGAGAAATATTCAATTGAATAGGATGAAATTGCTTCAAAGTTTGTCAAATATTGCACCATTTTGCATCTAGGGCACTTTAAATAGTCCAAAAATTTTTAAAAGGGTTGACACTCCCTCCCCTTAGACCCCTCCCTCAGAACACTGGTCACTAACATTAACTTTCGCCCTCACTTTCAAAAAGCTTCCTACGCTTATGCATTTACCTATAAAGTATAAATAAACTGTACATGGCATGAGCGCAGCATGTATGGTCCATTTATATTGTTAAGTGCAATAAATTGTGCTGTATAGGAATGGTCCTTTAAGGTTGTTGTCTTGCAATAACCCTACGAAAGCTAAGAGTCAGTAACTTTGAAGTTATCACAAGTTTAAACGTATTTCTGAGGTCTAATGGTCCACCATGACTCATCTTGATATAACAGTAGAGCGCAGAAATCTTGCAGACACCAAACTTACTATGTTCAACCCTTATCAGCTGGTTCAAGACAAAAACATTCATAGGCCTATATAGTCTTCTGTCGCAGTAGGCCTATTAAACGTGTATTTTGTTTAATTTACTGTGCAGACATTATATACACAACGCACATATATACATAAAACAAATGATATGAAGATTTAAAGGCAATATTGTAAGACTGCTAGAATTCAGTGGAAGAAGGGTCCCTATAGAGCTTATGCATATGACGTCACGCTTGCCTCCATTTAGGCAAGCGTGTATCATTGCAACTTACTCCTGCAAATGCAGACAGCTGATTCGTGTATCGGTCGGATACGCGCGTAGTATTCTACTGTCGCTTGCGAAGTCTACGTCGTGCGTGCTTCACTGTTTTGGTGCCAAAATGACGTCGCATG
Organism: Holothuria leucospilota; assembly: GCA_029531755.1. Taxonomy (NCBI): domain Eukaryota; kingdom Metazoa; phylum Echinodermata; class Holothuroidea; order Aspidochirotida; family Holothuriidae; genus Holothuria; species Holothuria leucospilota. The sequence goes on along the minus strand of CM055969.1, from coordinate 17,215,418 downwards.
ACGTCATGCATAAGCTCTATATACCCTTATTGTGGTGGCTAAATGTGACGTCACAACTCGAAAGTGGAATGAAAACAAAACGATGTCGTCAGCACTGACAACTGGCATTGCTTGAATGCATTGTACAAGTTCGCAAGCACTGCATTACGAGCCATGTAACAATGATTGCAGCGCAGACTAAGTTTTGTTTTAATTGCAATTTTGAGTTGTTATGTCACACTGTAACAACTTAATAATTGTAAAATGCTACCACTCCACGTCAATCCAACACTTTAAGCATAAATTCCTTTTTTAGTTTCAAAGTCACTTTAGAAGCAGAGGGAAAGCGGTAGATTTATCCGGAAGAAATGCAAAAAGTAACTGTACTTTGATCGAAAAGCCCTATCCGACCGATAGCTAACATAACATTGCTTAAAATGCCACAAAGACTTCATCAACTAACCAAATCATCTGTCTAAAATTTGAACATCCCTACCTTTAGCTTCATAATATGGTATCAATTCGCGACTACGGAGTAAACTAGTTTTCCATATATCATAGGCCACTCATGCTAGCATCACGCTTTCCACAAATTCCTTTCCTTAGTCTAGGGTTTATTCGCTGTACAAGTGATCTAGAACAGACGATTCAAAGACCACTGACAGCAAATTTTTAAGTTAGGGTAAGTCGTCTGGGGAAAATGTGAACGTGTCCTCCATGTTGACAATACAATGTTTACTCGCCGGACTGGGAAGCCCGTGAATCTTCTCATGCATTTCAAGTCTCCGTAGACTATTGTGATAGGCTTCCCAGTAGAAGATAGCCTAATGTTATCCCATTGACTTTCACAAGTGTGACATGATTACATTTGGGAAATGGTAATTTCATGATATTGAGCTAAATTAATGCTCTATCTAGATATCCATGTGCACCCTGAGGATATGACCTTTATTATAATTACGACATAGGTAATTTAATAGTTCTTTTTCAAGGCGACCGAGTGACGGGTTTCGGCTATGATATTCTTTGTGGTAAAAGCAATGCGTTGTATTGTGAGTGTTGAATATACCGTCTGATGATGACTGGCCATGTATCTAGTGGCAGTAACTACTGTTCCAAGTAACCTAAACTCTGCTGCGACACTTCAAAAACACGTGGTGACGCGGGGAGACCTACGAAATTATTACTCTCGTCAAAAAGACTTGATAGGCGCAAATCCCTGGTCGCCGTATATGTGCCTGCTTGACAGTATATGCTTCTCCTATATCTTGAAATGTTGGGCACTATGTCAAAATTTGTAATACGACGTTTATTTCATGGTATTGTCGTGTCCGCGGTAACGATGTCCTGATGGCTTAGTGACAGGAAGACGGATTATATTAAATACTCGGCGGGCGACCTCAACTAGGGACCAACGCAACTTTTGGTCTTTTTAATATTTCGTGTAGTAGGCTATGCAGGATCGTAGCCTGAGGGGGCAAGGGGGCAGCTGCCCCTTGAAATTTCTAAACCCTCAATGAAAAATGGCGTACTAGAAAACTGAAAATAAACTCCATCCTTCTGATTATATTTGTAAGGTCCTCCGAACCTGGGAAATCGCATATACAGATTTCTTTTTTCCAAAATTTTCTCGAGGAGGTCCCCGGACTCTCACCGCAGACAGGATCTTATGCGGGTAACTCGCATTAAAAGAAGGGTCTAAGCTCGAATCAAGTTTTGATATAATAGAGGGGTACATATTCTTAGAATTCTGGTGAAATTTGCAGTGAAATCCGATGTGTGGTTCTCAAGATATTAACAGTTAAAGTTGTCACATTTTCAACACAAAGTGAACTTGATGCAAGCATATAATGTCATAGCCTCACATGAGCATTCTTTTGTTTTCTTTAAACTTTACAACCAATTTTATCCTCCACAATCACAAGTTATCGGAATGTGATCGCATGAGAGGCATACGAATTTAACAAACTTCACTTTCCACACTTCACATCCCTGTTAACTTCAAGCGCAGCACAACAGACTGAAAAAAAGGAAACAAAGCATTTCTCATCAATGTGAGGAAGTGGTAACCCCTCTTTGCCTCAAGCTCACTTTGGGTCACAAATGTAGTACCTTCATTTGCTGATATCTCGCGTACTACATGTCCGATTTGAATGAAAGTTTCACCAAATTGCGTAGATTTAGTTCCTCTTTCACATATGAAAATTTAACGAACCTTCCTACGTATGCAGGTTGCACACAACACAGCTGAAGTATATTCGTTCAAGACTTTTAGTAGGCCTATTGTTTATCACGCAGTGTCCGGCACAGTATAAGGTCCTACTTAAAGTATGGTCTATGATAACCTTTAATTTGACGCTGAAATTAATAAACTTGTGTACCTTTTAGTCCTGTTTTCTCCTACAAAGTTATTTTCCTGGAAAAAAATGTTCTTGAAGTCTTGGTTTCTAAAGAATTTCAGAGGTCTGGAAGGCTTTATTTCCGCCAAGCTGGGAGGTATTTTTGACAAAAATAGAGCTACGCTATACACATTAACCGACGGTGGCCCTAAAAGTAGAGCACCTAGAGGGGGAGGATTCGCACCGACTAAGTCTCAGGCCGTGGTATGACACCGAGTCATGTCACAGCCGAAAAAACACTAATAATGAGAACTTTTTAGGCATAAAATCAATCAAAACATTTTAAAAGAAAGTACAATTTTGTAGCCTATCCAAGCAACTTTATGAAGGTAAAAATTCCTCAAAGGGTAGGAGGCTTAGACAGCACCCCCGCTCCTTACACCCAACCTGAATGAAAATATAAAAAGGCACTTAAAAAGTAAGAGATTCTAAGCAAGCTTTCAAAGCTTTCCCAAAGATAGCACCATTTTGCATTCTAGCCATCTTACATACACAACAACTTCTCAAAGAGTTGGTGGGCTACCCCCGGCCGTTAGACAGCACCCCTCAGACAAATAATAAAATAGACACTAAATATTGAGAATTTATAAGCATATATAGTCAGCTCAGAGCGTTGCCAAAGACAATACCAATTTGCACCTATAAAGAGACCTTACATAAATGTCATATACCCTCTTCCTACACCCCTCCCTCAGGACGGCAGTTGGTGACAAAGTCAAAGAAAGGATTCACCTGAGTGCCATATATCATAGGTAGGCCACTGGACGCTGTCGTGAACTGCTACATTGTGATTTGGGCCAGTCTACGGCCCTGGTATTGTATCAAATAATGTGATGTCACTCCCACAATGTCTACTATTAGGAGGCCAGTCCATTTTTACAAATACATAAGTATAGCCTATAAACTACAGGAAAGGGGAGGAGATGACACATTTGTATCTGAAGCAGGTGTACTTGTGAGTGTGTAGGGAATGGCACTTTTAAGCCTACATTTTCAGATTTTGCCACAATTTCCGAAGTCAGTTTATTCTGCCCCATTTTGCACCTTCACTTATTCTGCCCCAATTTGCACCTTCACTTTTTCATAAAAAAAATTACATTTGAGATACCTTGTGAAACAGACATTCTCCCCCAACTTGGGGGTTGAAACATAAGATAAATCTTAAATTTGTTTTCCCCCTAGTAGTAGTCATGGTGATTCAAAAGATAATTAAAGCATGATGAAGGTAAACCACTGAGTTATTGTTTTAGCAAATCAGTAATAAAACTGTTGTCACATGATTAAAGAGGTTCCTAATTTATATTGGAGTGACTACGAATTTTTGAAATTTCAAGATTTTTCTCAATATGCTGGAGTATTTTGGTGGCTGACGAGGTCAACCAATTGTAGAGAAAACTGCTTGCGTAGAAATCGAGCATTTTTGCTGGTACTGGTGATTTGATATGATACATTACGGACGTACCGTACGCTTACAAGCCTCTAAATCTGTATCGAACATAAGAACACTGTAACAAACTGAACATCAACAGACCATCATATATGAAGGGTAGCCAGTCTTTAAATCAAATTCTATGTCTAAATTTGCCAAAATTTATCAAACCTTCTTTCAAAAGTAGTAGCAACAGAGTCAGCTTCCACAACTTAATCAGGAAGACTGTTCCAAATATAAACTACTCTATTTCCAAAGGCAATATGACTGACAATGGAGCATAGCTTTGTATTATCATTCATGACTATTATCCACCTTGAGTGGGAAAATATTTTAATCTCGTTTTACATACAAAGGCAGAGGCGTAGCCAGGTTTTTGGTGTGGGGGGAAATTCGACTCATCGTCCTCATTCCTGACCGCCGGGCTGAAAGGAGGGTGTCCCCTTTCCCTTTTGAAATTTTTTTGCTGTCTCGAAGGGCTTAGATGCAAAATGCTGCTATGTTTTGCTTCTTTTTAGCTTAACACATTGTTTGCCTTTGCCCCTATAGTGGCAAATCTGCCAGTGTGGATTTGACAAAAGGTCTTAACCGTAGCGAGCCGTTTTATTATTTACGTCAATAACGCTCTAGTTTTCCTGAAAATGGAAATGAATTTTTGCATGAGTACAAATTTGCACTAAGATACAAACTTTCAGAATGTATTTTGTACACCTGCGTAAATTTCAAATCCATTTGTAACCAAATAGGCATTTTTCGATGCCATGTTGCATGCTTCTTCAACGTGAGCGAATCGACATAATGAACGTCTACGGAGCGAGAGTTTATATATAGTACTTGAAATGACTTCAGTAAAACCAACCGACAAATGATTTCTCTTGAAGTGCTCTGAATAAACTTGGTTCACAAGAAATAGGTCTGTCTGATTCCATAGTTTTTGTCTCTGAAGGTTTCTGTTACATATTTACAAGCACAATGTATTGCTCGCTATTTTTTCTTGAAGTGAGTCAAACTATTTTGTTAAGCAAAACTGTACTGAGCTTTCGATGCATTTAATATTTATTACTTATTCAAATTATCACTTATACTCCTTGAGCATGTGTGCGAATTACCAGAATACGGAACGATCGATTTAAAAGGATATAGTGGGTTTTGCGGCACAGAAATTTTCACATTTTTAAGAATCATTTATAGATGCTGACTGATAGATAATCCGAAATAAAGCAGCATGGCAGCTTTATTTTTAAGAAATATAGTTCTCACAAAAACAAAATTAGTTATTTGTAACTTAAGATCCAAACTTTCAAAATTTCAAATGAAGCAACATCTGTAACTCTTTTTATGCGTTACATTTTTAAGAGGTGAAGCTATTGCATGGGTTAACTTGTTAAACTGAACAGTTTACTAATGATTATAACTACTTTTGTTTTCATTTTATGTCATGTTGGTTCATTTTAAACGCAATATTTCCCGTTAACATCTGCATATAAACCTTGCAAACACCTTTAAATTTTAGGACAGGAAAGAAAATGGGGTGCGCATGCTCTATGGTACTCTTAGGCTGTAGATCCTTTTCCAAACAGCAATTAAAAATGGATTATGGGATAGAGTTTTGATATGTATTTCGCCACAGCAAAATGCTCTGACAAAAACGATGCGTACCAAAACTCTATCCCACAATCCTTTGAAGTTGCTAATTGGAAAAAGGTCTATGGTTTGAAGTATAGATTAATGGTAATATTTCTTTGTCTACGAGAAAACTCGCATAGTTTGCATTGAAAAGTACACATTCTCATCTATTCCTTATGCAGTTTTATGGTTTAATGCAAGGCGTTAGAAGCTACAAACATAAAAAGACAATACATAAATAATTCGAATATTACTTCGACAGTGATGATGATCTCACCCACTTGTTCATACAAATTTGTTGCAATTAAGTGCATGGAGAAAAGAGTCTTTGAGAAAGGAGGTTCTGTTTTTGCAGTAAGGGACCTGCCTTCTTTCTTTACTAAACTTCTAAAGGAAACGGAAAGGAAATGAAAGGGATACGACGCAATTACCTAATTTTAGTTTTCTTCGCAAGAATATATATGGTCAATTTTTTATTCCCAAGATATACACATCTGAAAGAGTATATAGAGGTTGTAGTAAATTTCATCCTTAGCATCCTTTGAACAAGTCCATCTAGCCAATCTCTGTCCTTGTGTTTTTTCAGTCATTAAATATCAGCAAAACACACAAAGATAAAAAAAAAACAAGTTGACTGATTTTCATCTGATGCTGCATGATGAATGAGCAATTTCAGGGATTTTAGAAATTTACTGATAACAACGACTGACTATGCGTGGCTTCTCATTTTGATTAATAAAGGTCTGTGGAAATGTAACCAAAGCAGCTGCTTTTTTCAACAATAGTAGATTAAAGCGCCACATTGAGTTGGTTTATGAAATTCACCAAATTTTGCCAAACCTGTTAAGTACTCTTCACATACTAATGACAAATGGTCAAACTTAAACAATCCCCACATCTTGCATACAAATAAATGTTTCATAAGTAAGTAATAAACAATTCAATTCGGTTTTCAAAAATTCGTGACCAGACACTTTTTCAAATTATGCACACAACCGTTACAAGCCAGGATACCAAAAAATTCAAAATTTTAACTTTATGCGTAACTGTTGGAAGTGAAACTTGACTAATTATGCTAATAATAATCATTGACATGTCGTAGTACCCTTCAATACCCTCGTTAAGTTATCGATAACAACTCAATATGCACCTTTAAGATCACTTGATGAAAAATCTGTTGGAATTATTTGAATTTCTTGTACTGTTTTCAACATATATCTCTTCCAAGTGTGACCATTTCTGAGATTTTTCATTTGCTATGCAGAAATTGTGATGTTTAGTGTTGCTGAGTACTTCTTTTGTTAATCCTTTATAAATTATCTGTTATTTCTTACCAGCTACTTCCTAGGTTATTGTTCCATGTGAACATTTTCAATGTAGTCAATAGCTACTTCCGTAATAAGCCATCGTATCACCATGCCGACATTATATAACTGTCTTTGAAGTAAAGGCTAAACAAAGGAAAACAGAACACCAGTCTCATAACTCCTTTTCCCATGTCACAAATTTGCATATGTAGCTCATGTTTATTCATGATGTAAGTGCAAAAACCACCCAATCCGTAACATGATATCAGGCAAACAAGAAGTCTCGAGCCTTCTAACCCTATACCTTTCCTGTCTGCTTTAACCCTAACCTAACCTGGAGACATGATATCAGGCATATATGCATGTCTTGAGACACAAATGTGTCACCTTATAAAACAAAACGCCCGGATTTAGTGCAAAAACAGTACTTGTCTTGTAAAATGGTCAATATTTGAAGGATTTTGATAGAAATTGTGACTATTTTCAACGCTTTCAATGTTTTTTACATCACATATATAGGCAGCTATGATATGTACATGTCCACAGGCCTTTAAAGGACTCAGTACTGGGAACATATTACTGCTCACAGACATTTTAGGATTTTTCTTTTTTTATCCACGGTTGTTTGTTCCTTGTTGTTTTCTTAAGCAACCTAAACCACTGCAGGGTATTAACGGTGTAATCCTCAATCAAACACTTTAATTACACAAGACACGTCTCCTTGAATTCTCCCTACAACAGATTAAGTGAGGAAAGACGTCAATTCTGTACTTTTATGATGTATAGCCTGGTAACCTACCCCACTATCTTTGTTTACGATTGGTTATGTCCTTTCATGTTGTAGGTAACTTCTCATTGCCTCGACTTGTTTTCTCTCGACAAATCGAACAATGATTACAATGTTGATGTCTTTTTTCTCTCCATCAAAGTCTTTTTCGTCGGACAAAGGGTTAGGTGGGCACGTCATAATAACACAGTTGTCCTAACAAAGTCTTGATAACATGAAATCCACTTAACTCGCGTCACTTTCCTAATAACAACGCAAAAACCGCCAGGTCGTAAATGAGTGCGAGTAGAGGGGTTGTTCGGATCAATACCTCCTTCGTGTGAGGTACAGCTGTGAACGCGTCCACCCAAACTGACCAATCAGGTCAACATACCGTACCGGTAGATACGGCAATGCTACTAGTGTTGTAACAATGTGAAGTGAATATGTAAAGCGCAACGCATGGGAGATCTTCATGTACATCTTCAATGTAACAGGCTAAAAAACATGACGTCATGTGAAATGGGTCTGAAGCAGTATTTATTAACTTAAATGTAGAAACGCTTTCGCATTGAAAATTCATAATAACTAAAGTGGTCTGAAAGAGTACGTATTTACTCCCTGCCTAAACCGAGATTGATTTTATCTCTGAAATTATTTTTGTGGGGAAATAGGCCTAAGTATTAACTTTCCATAGAGCAAGCGCTACATTTCGGTTGCGTACACCAATAGTTGGGGTGAGTACGAACTCGAGTACCCACAATGCAGTTCAGTTCTTTGTCTGTACTCGTATTCGCTAGTATCCTAGTATGGTTTTGCACATGTACTCACTGATTTTGAAAGTTATTGATGCAGTTACAAATTTGTACTCGTACTCCTACCAAATAATAATCGTAACTCAAAGGAATGCATTCCTACTGATACTTATAACATCGTAGGACTCACACTGTGTTTGTTACATGCAGCGATGCAGCTTGGGGCGGGCATTGTCAATATCTCGAGAACCTTACATCAAATTGCAATTAAAATTTTACCAGAATGCTTAGGATAAGTGGCCCTCTAACATATCAAACCTTGATTTGAGCTTAGACCCTTCTTTTAAGAGGTAGCTTAACCAAGTGTTGTGGCCGGAGTACCATGGCAAGGTCCTTATCTCCTTTGTTAAGTTAGCCTACGAGAGCAAATACACTAAACATAACATACAGAACAGGCGGAAAGAGTTAATTGTTCACTTTAGCGAGCTAGAACAAATATATACAGGACAATAAAGCATTACATTTACTTGAAAACTTGAATCAGTTGCAGTCATGCAAAACCATTGTAAATAACACTTACAGCGCTTTACATAGATATTAATGTATAAAGAACCTTAAATTACTTGGGGTTACCCTGCCATTAATGCGCATGCTTCATTAACCAATTAATGTATTCTACAATTACAGCTGAAGAAATCAACCGATGAACGAGTCAGTACATCGACAGCAAATAAAAATTCGCTAAAATATGATATTACTACTTTCTTAAAGTCATTTGGGTACCTTGATACCTCGCACCGTGTATACTAAAAGCCAACGGTAAGGGCGTTTCATACTCGAGAGAATCTATACCCGTATCCCCGTCCCCCGCCTCAACCATTTGAGTAAATATGTCACTGGTAACATTAAGTTAAGTAATTTCCTAAGTTTATGCTTTCTTTGGACCCTCTAAACACGTTCTCAGCTGATGAGATCCCCCCCCCCCCGCCTCTTTTAGGCCAACTTTCTCCTGCAACACTGGCCCCATCCCTTCCGAGCCCTGGCTACGAGTGAACTCTGTGATGAGGTGGATATTCTTTAAAACCAGTGGCGTATAATAATTTTTTCAATAGGGGGCGCAACTAGAATGGTGGATTAGGGCAGTGATGGTGGAACGTTTTTTTAAGTGGAGCAAAACTGTGCACGCGTAGCCTGGTCCAGGGTCGCCTCATGTGGACCCTGGTGGTGTCCAAGGGCACAAACCCACGGTGAGGGTCCGGGCCGACGTCCCCGGAAGCTCGAGATATTTCTAGTGCTTCAGATGCTCCAGAAAGTTTGCTTCAAGGAATATATGTATCGATGCAATTCTCTTATGGATTATTTGACATTTTGTACTTACAGAAAAGCTGCAGTATGCATCATATACATGGTCATAGCCAGAGAGAATCAGGATGATAAAGTCGTTAAGAATGCACATGTGCGCCAAGATTGCCATAATTTCCAAAAGGGGACACTACACTGTGCTCCTTACCCCTCTTTCATCACGGGCCTGAATAGCACGGTGTTTAAAGACGAGTAGTTCGAAAGTTTCACCGCTCTGCATGATATGTACCTGATGCACAGTACAATATTTTACACATGCTCAGATAATTCTGTTACGAAAGGTATACGTACTGCACGTGTGTTCTCCATTCACTACTTTCATGCGTCACGATCGATACGCATAATTTTGGTTCTCAAAAGGGGGATTAGATGCCAAATGCTGTATCATTTCAACTCCCCTAAGAATTTTCATGCACTAGAAATATCGATTTTCCTTCATTTTTTCCTCTCATTTTTATTTTGTAGGTGCCACAAGTGGAAGCGCCACTGTTTCCGCCACTGAATACGATAGAAATTTCGCTTTAGTTTAAAAAACCAATATACGTTGAATCGTTACACCCTTTGAAACATGTTATTCAACCATTTCTCGACAAACTGGTAGTTGCACTCCCTTCTGTTGTTTCATAACTGTCGCAGAAGTGTTTTGCTGACAGCCGAAAAGCAAGGTACGGGGAATTTTTTTAATTAACCTATAGTAAACACGACTAACATTGCTAGCCCTTTACATTACTTTCAGGAAACACACCCTAGTAACAGAACACATAAAAATAGGCGTGACGGTACGACAATCCAGATTCCGATATAAAATGGTTGCATTCAGAACAAATGTAACCGAATGCGATAATAAACTCTGAAAATAAAGTACCCTTCCAAATAACGTTTTTGTGTCAAACGAGAAATTGTAACTAATTAAAATTTAAACAAAAAAGAGAGAGAAGATCAAATAAAGAAATTATTTATTAAATTTGTAATTTCTTGAATCTATTATGATAGTACAATCAGCCTATCATCCCAAAAATTGTATGTCAAATATGCAGTGACTGCTAACTTCATCTTGAACTCTTATAACAAACAAATGTTAACTTTATAAGGAGAGAAAAAAGAAACAAAACACAAAAAATGAAAAATTCAAAGACAGACATTGCGAGCATTAAATTCCAACATAGACTTGCTACAAGCCGATTTGTTTGTAAAATGGCAACTCCCCTTTAAATGAGAAGAATAACCATATCTCGACACCGCAACAAGATTAGAAGATGTGCTTTTTATTGGGCTTAGAATTTTTTCAGTCCATTGTTCATGTTACTGAAACACCTGCGTATGCAGGATTTGAATCAAGATTCTTTTCAGAAATTAATGAATATTTGTTTTACTGCTCAATTGCTAGTATGGTTTTTTCGGACTGACTTGAGTCTTTTCAACTTATCCGAAAGCAATCGCAAGAAGGGCGATTCTATGTTACCTATGCGAAATGTTTCTCAGTGTATGTTGTCGTTTTCACACAGTCTGGATAAATGCTCATAAATGTACACCCATAAAGCTTTTTATAGCATTTTCACTGACGGTCAGTAGACTGTGATGAGGTTGTAAAAAGAGGACTACCGTACTCTATCACATCGGGGTTTTCTGATCGTAAAATGGGGTTAACCGAAATGTATCTCTAGCTTCTTTGATCTGATAAACATCTTGGTAAAAAGCCGATTCTTTTTTATGATAATGAAGAGCTGTGAACGCCCTCTGCATTGAAAGATTCAGTCTTACCACATTTTATTTGTGCATTTAACATCATACCCATCCCTCCTTTAGTGTTGCGATCGTCGAAGAAATTTCGCTAACTAGATACAGAAACATATTCCCCTACACCCCGCTTTAACAGCGTTTGGATAGGGCAATGGTAGCTATGGCATGGAATTTATCAAACTCGCTGTTTGCAGGCTTATGTGAAATAGAATATATACATGTACCATTTAATTCTATCCTTACCCACCCCCCCCCCCTAACACACACACCCACCCTTACTGGTATTCATCACAAATCGAGGACCTGCGCATGTTTTCATGTATGCATATTCACCTGCAGGCCAGCACATACAACTATGAGATTAACGAATGGACACATGCATTGTATTACTACCCAGTAGAGGGCGCTATACACACTAATTGGGAAGCCACATATATCTCCTAAGTTCACTATATTGGCAATATAATATAAGTCCACCAGTTGTATCCTACACACCTGAGGACCTCTGAAATTTTCACACACCTGTTTCAAATTCATAGCCAGTAGAGGACTCTGCCCTTACCTATACCTAGATAATGGAAAACGTGTGTAGAATGCAATGGAACTAAATTTACTCGAGGACCTGGGTTTAGGTCCTCAGGTGGAAAAAATGTCCTCAGGTGGTAGGTGTGTATTCTGGTTAAGGTCCTCGGCTGGATATCAATACAAGTGCACACACACACACACACACACACACACACACACACAAACTCCATGCAGCCTTATCTCTGCCGCTCTAAACTTTCCATTTTCGATGTGAGTAGTGTTGCAACAGGCTTTTTTTCGGAGACAGTACGAGCCATTGAAATCTTATATAACTTTACATAAGATCCGACCTATCCTCGTAGCCCCGAGTCAATCTTCACGTCAGTCTGCTTTCATTTTTTAATTGCTACTCCTAAAGATTAAATTTTTCTTTTCATCTTGCAGTTCTTCAACATTGACAAAGTACCATCAATACTTACAGCTTTGAAATAAAACTTCATTACGTCATCAAGTGATTGAACCAATCAGCTTTACGATACTGCATTGTATTGAAACTATTTCCAGCTTTGTAGCTGTGGATAACTTTAGTACCTCTTTTGTATTATCTTTCGTGGTAGAAAATACGTGATACGTAACACAAAGTATTCTCAAAAAATTCAGATCATGTCTAATGGAAACAACAAACTAGGACAAGCTCACAGACCAGAACAGTTTTAACAAGACAGTAATCAACACGTTGTGGTGCTGGAAGTTAAAGTGATGAAGGTCTGATCATGATTATCCGTAACACATGACAGACCCATACGATGTAAAGATCCGACAGTCTGAGGGTCGAGAGGTTGGTCAGTTTGGTTTGTTGTCCCTTGGGGACGTAGCTCCTCTGGGGAGCAGGACTCCTTCGGGACTAATGTTTGGTTTCGCCCCTTGGCTCTTGGTCAGAGAAGAGGGAACTTTTGAAAGAGTATGATTATCCGTAACACATCAATAAAGTGTGTTGTCCCTCCGGGGGACGTAGATCCTTCGGGGAGCGGAACTCCGTCGGGAGTAACGTTTGGTTTCTCCAGAGAGTCAAGGGGACTTTGGAAAAAGTATTATCCGTAACACAAGACAGAATTGCATCCTCAGACGCTTCTCGGCTTTTTGGCTAAGATCATGCATGTGTAGTATCTGTTCTTTTCAGTCAGTCAAGAACGTTAAGTTTGTTGTCCCTTCGGGAATGTATACAGCTCCTTTGAGGAGCAGAACCCCTTCGGGAGTAACGTTTGGTTTCGTCCCTTGGATCTTCACCAGAGAGTCAAGGGGACTTTGGAAAAAGTAGCCTAAATTCCCCGTAACACTGATCTAAATGATTATATTTTCTTACTGCAAAGAAGCTACGCATATGTAAACATTAGCCTGTCATGACGAAACGGTTAAGTCTGATTGCTGAAAGGTTTTCTATCGAGGTCTAAGCCTTTTTGGGAGGAGTTGGAGGTTTTGTTCTTGCATTGAATTGAATAAAATCCCAAGAACATTTCATGAAAATCCGGATAAAATTGATATAAAGTTATTATACGGCACTGCATGAGGCAATTAAGTATAAGGTCTACGTTCAACTTGTTTCAAATCCCATTTACTGAAGCCACTTTAACAAGTTAATTACTGAGTATCATACCGCTGTGTTCTTGTTCAATACATTCATCATTAAGGCCAACAGAGAATGCGATGAGGAGAAATGCCCATGCGAATACCCGAACGAATTTTTGACAGCTTAAGTATTATAGATCAGTATTTCTGGAGTGGGGAGAATGAGGCCATAAAACGGTTTGACATTCCTGCAACGTCAATAAGGTCTTAATCCAAACAAGTGATCCATTATTTACGTAAGGTACTAAATGCTTGATCTAGGCATTCGCCATGGGAACAATTTCTTTGAGATTCGGTCGACCGGCTGCCCATCACGGAGGCTACGCTTCGTTGTTAAACTAATCACTCTCCCTTGTTGACTGTAATGTTGTATAGTCTATTACAAACGCAATTTTGCTATCATTCACTTCCCCTCTCATCTCCCACTCATCTGAATTCTTGGCACAACAATTTGAAAGACACGTTGATGAGCCAGCAGTAAACGATCTCGCTGGACTGACTGATGAGATGCAGAGGACAACAATTTATATGATCAACAAGTATTAGGAACAAATTCGCGGTAAAGGTTGAGAGGAGAAAAGACTGAGATTGATCGGATGCAAACACATCAATTTACTCTTGTAAGGCCTCCGGAAAATCAATGAAAACGACACCAGAGAAACGAAGCGTAGGCCTAGTCTTTCAGACTAGCCTAACAAATAAACAAACGGTTTGCAACCACAGTAAATTGACTTAGGCACAGTGTAAACTATACGATGTGTATGGAGGTACGGTGTAAGGATGGTTGGGTAATTTTAATTAGTCTACGAGATGAGGAGGAAGATTTATTCAGGCAACGTCAGGTCTGCGAAACTAAAAAAGTTAGGAGAAAAGGGCTAAAGGGCAAGATATAGGCATGAAGAGGCTTATTAAGCTATATCAAATAGTGATAGTACTATATCATTCCTACTGAAGTGGTCAAGAATAATTGATATCTCATCACCTGAAGCAACAACAATAAGAATATCGAAAATTGCTAGGACATGACAATGTTATACATTTATTGTGCATATTCCTTCCCGTCAACAGGTTCATCGCGTGGAATTATCCTTTTTCCGATTGGTCCGAACATCTTTATCGTTCCAACACTAAGTATCGCTCACCAGGTTGCTCCGCCGATAAAGATTTAATCTGTATATCGGTGAAAAGTTTTATCTGTACTTTGATGTGAAGATCTCAATTTAGAATCCCGTGATTTCGAGTACAGAATTTTCTGTCCTTAAAGGGATGTATTGCGTTTGTGCTAGAGAAACGTTTGATATCTTGAAATCCATGATTCATAGAAACAGAATGATAGGTAAATTAAAATAAAGCATTATCAGGCCCGTATGCAGGATTTTTCAAGAGGGGGTTCTAATAGACCGTGTAACATGACGTCACCTTTTGTTAACGAGGCCTTGTTGAGGACACACGTGGAACAAATATTATTTTGTACACTGCATTTCTCCCCTACACGCTAGTTGTACACTTCACAGTATTTGGAGAGCTCATGTCTTAAAGATTTACACTTAAGGTTTAAAAGACCCTGGTAGAAAACGATCGGCAGAGTACTGATCCCTTTTGGCTTGGCAATTGAAGCGCCTTTCGTAAGGCATGGGGCTCATGGGCATTATGACAGGTCCTTGTTGACTGCCATGGGTGATACTTCCATGGGTGTCATGGGGAAGCTCTGGGCTGATAACAAAACGGGGACAGAAGCATGACATGAACAACGAGAATTCAGAGACCACCTTCCACTGGGAGTGAGTAAATGGAAACAGGGATAACTGAAAGGGTGTAGGATTTATAAGCAAGTTTTAGAACTTTCTTATAAATAGTTTTAGAAGGTTTTCTTCTTTTCATCAATGTATTGACTCTCCGGATCTACCTATGATGGATGCGGGCGAAGCGGGCAGAAGAAACGTTGTTTAAAAAGAATGTAGAACAAGAATTGTATACTTTAATTCTTCTAAATTATGCTGCGCACGTTACCGTTCTCTTGATATTTGATTGGTATGTTGCCCACATAGTGCCCGGCTCCGACGAGGGCTGAAGATGAACCTCTAGATTTCTGAAATGTGTTCAAGAGAACTTTTTATTGTATATTATTGCCCTTAGATGCAGAGTGTTAACCACGAAGAATGCGCGCAAAGCGCGCCAACATTTTGAATTGAAAATACCATATTTCATTCCAAAAGTTGCATCCAGACCTTCCACACAGACTCTTCCAATTTCCAAACAAAATATGTCTACCAAAAATGCAATGAATTAATCCTCTAAATATTTTGATTATTTTAAAATATGTCTTCCAAAAGTACAACCCTGTGTTCGTAAACATTAAAACAACCGGCATAAGTTTGACAGCCCTTGCCGTTGAATGATGCCAATACGTTTTAGACGGTATGAGGTTGTAACCCCGTGGAAATTTTGATTGTTTTCAAAGCATTTGCAAAAATTTTGGTAGTTCTGATTTGATAAAATCAGCACTCATGAAAAGGGAAAAACACCAACTCTCGAGGCAGCTGACCTCTATCGGGAATGGCATACACTGCAGGTATCAACCCCGTCTACGGCGACAAAATGGGCTCCATCCCAACTCGTTTACCGTACCGAGAGATAGATACGATAAAAACTTAGCGAATGAGGGTTACGTATAGTAAGCTAGGGTGAGACTCATTCTGTGATATTTAGCCAACGTATGAGGAAAAGTAAAAAAGCTACACAAAATTTTGGTTCCTGTTTACGAAACGAACTCCTTCAAAGCAAGTACAGGTAAACTGTCGGAGAGACTGTTCGCCTAAGAGGATTACATATTTTTATCGTATCATGCATACGACTATGGTTCATTGACCACCTTGGACTGGCCTGCCCTCTGCCTTTACCATGGATTGAGCTGAGGGTAAAACAAAAAACGTTGGAAACGCCTTAGACTGAAGAATAACTTATTCTAAAGCACAAGTGTGTCATTGCAGACTTTCTTGTCTTATCATACAAGATTTCCAGAGAGTAAGCAGGTAAGAGAAAATGTGGCATCTGACAAACGCTCTAGATTGAGAGAAAGTGTACTCGAAAACAAAAAAAATTCACTATAGTTCAAAGCAGTCTATCATGTGTGAGTGTCAAATATGGTGGGAAGAGCCATATTACTGGAATCAGGGTTCATAGGAACTTACGCAATCGCCCCTTTAATCAATCACTTGTCTATCATATTATTTAACAAAAAACATGGATTACATCATTTACATCATACAGAACCAGTTCAGTCATTACAAGAAAATGGGTGCGTAAAAGAAAGCAAATTTATAGAGCCCTAGCCTACCTCATTTTAAACATCGAAGGTACTCGAACCAATGACCAGTGACATTGCATGCCTTCGAAATGCGGGGAAAATGAAAGTGTAAATGGAATAATAACGTAATCATGCGTATTATGTTATCCTAATATTCATATGGAATGTGTTTATTTGTAACAATGTCTGCTTCTTAATTGCAAGAGGAAGAAGTCATAAGTAGTGACGAACCACCTCTAGTTCAGAGAGGGGGTTCGATGTTAAACGATGCCAAAAACGAACCCATTGACGAACCACTCGAACTTCCCCTGTGTACGGGCCTGATCATCGTGCTTTATTTCTGGGAAATAAGTTTCTCACCGAAAGAAATTCAGTATATGTCTCTCATAAATCATTTGTTGGCCCAAACTTTCAAACTTTGAAATGATGCAGCGTCCATAACTGCATAAGTGTATAATATTTTGGGGGAGATAAAGCTATTGGAGTTTATCGGTGAGAGTGAATGGTTTAATAATGATTACAGCTTCTTCCTTTGTATTTCATGTTGGTGCATTGTAAACGCAATATTTCTCTCTAATATCGAATTGCTCTTTAAAATGTCAACTGTACTTTTCCTAATTTACCTTTCGATGTGCAGTTCAGCTAAGGCAGTGACTTCAAAGACGATTGACAAACATCTTGCACAAAAATGCACTTCAGAGCTCCTGCTTTGGCAACGACAAGAGGCGTCGTGCCCACTGGGGCCGGGGGTCCAGGGCCCCAAATTTTGTCAAGGGTGTGATTATGATTTTGTCTGAAAGTGTGTTTGAAAACCCTCCACATGGTAAGTCAATATGAGAAGTTAACTATTTTCGAAAAGTATAGTTAACTTGGAGTTATGTTTACCCCACTATCATGGTTAGTTCAATTTGCTGTACACCACCTCACCCAAGACGTCGGTTGTAGGCCAGTCATCCAGTCACGGACAGCCTCCTAGGCTCCCATGCTCAATCGTTGCTGGATACTTGTCATGCATGCTCTCTAGTACATGACGTTTTACATGTTTACCACAGATCACGAAAAAAACACTGATATAAACCGTCGGAAATTTAATTTCTCTAGATCGTCTTTTCTGGCCATTCATTCGAATGTTTGCACCCAGTCCTTGACACCCCCACCCCTCATATAGCACCTAAGGCACTTTACCTTAGGTTACGCTTCTTTTCACCTTTCCCCTCCAATAATATTTTTTTTTTGCACGACGCCTCTTATACCTTCAGCCAATCACCACTTCTCACGGGTCCCCCAAAATTTATTTTTGCACGACGCCTCTGCATGGCAACGACCTTAGACTATGGGGTTGGTATAACGTTATATATTTACCGAAACTTAGGCAATACTAATAATGGGATGTAAAAAGCACCTTTTATTGCAGCCAATACAGTATGTATCGATGTACACTGACTTTTTCATTACTTACATGTAACCGAGGCTTCAAAATACAACTTTGCTTGCAGATCATTTATCGTTTCTTCTCGAAATGGTTTCAGAAGAAGTAATAGTTGTCCACTGTATTAGTATACCACTATAGTCAAGAGCTATTTGGGAATTATTCTATGATTCGGTTGTTCTATGGCAAGTCCAGGAGGTTTCGATAGTAGTAACGATGTTTCCTACCATCACAAAACCTTAAACTACTTTAATTTTTCGCATTTTCAACAAACCATCTGAATTGAAAGGTCTTCGAGGCTGTTTTCTACCGCGGGAGAAAACTTGATACTATGGGCGGCCAACATGGCAAAAAAGACGATTATGAAGAAAAAATATTGAAGAACCGAAATAACTTAAAAAAGAAAAAAAAATAATAAGAAATAAAAGAAAAACGCAAAGTTTTGTTACTATTTTGCCTTTTTCATTTTATTTCTTATTATTTGTTTTTCCTTTTTTAATTTATTTGAGTTCTTTAATGTTTTTTTCGTAATCGTTTTTTCGTAATCGTTTTTCCCTGTTCGCCGCCCATATGAAGCTACCCTGAAGAAGATTAAGTTTAATCTCGTGGGGACACAAACTCCTCAAACCTGATCACCTGTCGTGCGGAGAAGCGATGACTATACATCAACAGTGAAATTAGGCTAGGTTTCTGGTGTACGAAAAGCTTAAGTGGAGTTATTTAAATTAAAAGATAAGACTACGCAAATTCCAAAATTGAACTCTATGTATTAATATGTTGAAATGAAGAGTTAAGGAAATTTTACAAAATAGTAATTCTTATTTTAGCATGATTGTCGAGAGAGGCATAGTGGTATTAATATACCTTACGTGGGTGGTGCAAAGTACTTATACGATAACTTTATGATGCCGTAGCGTTTTGTACAGTTGGTCCACTCTTCACTGTCGTAGTAATGACTTCAAGCGAGTCAATAGTTCACAATTATAGTTACTTACTCGTGTTAACTTCAGAGCTTTACTGCTACCTTAACACTACATTCAACGCGAATGCTTCGATTATAAGCCAATGCCATTTAACTTTTCGAAAGCTTCTTACTGAAAGTGCCATCATTTTTCTCTGACATAAAAATTCGTGTCAACTATCTCTCTCACCGGTATGATGGCTACCTACTACATACCTTATGTTCATCTAAAGGGAAAATCTGTACGTCGCAAAAATGTGGGTTTAAACTATCCTCGAGGAAGCAAGGCTGACTTAAAATGAAGCGACGTCACACAATAAATTTGGTAGTAATTGGGAGTAAAGCCGGAGTACCCGGAGAAAACCCACCTATCTCGAGCGGGATTCGAACCTACGCACGTGTGAAACACGGTGCACGGAAGCCGGTGTAATATCACATATATACTGCAACCTGGCTATTACACGCACAGCGCCACCTCTATTTCAATTGTATTTGCAACATCCATAGTCGAAGAGCTATAACAAAATTTGTTCAATAGAAGTTTGTTTCTATCAGGTCTGGCGCCAGGATTTGTGCGGGGGGGGGGTGCTCCCGGACCGTACCGGAGGGCAGCAAACAGAAGCTCTGAAACTTTGACTTGCGAGGCGCGCAGAAAATTTCGGATTTTTAATGAAGAAAATTTGCAACTTGGGACTTTTTCAAGAATGTTCCTTCATTGAGATCAAAATCTTGTAAACTGCTGGGGTGACTGGCCACTGTAGGTGATTGTATGCTTTATCAGACCAAATAAGGCATCCCGACAAAATTGAAACATTTTCCCGACGGGTAAAGGGAGCAGCCTTTCCCGACGGAGGTATGGGCCCTGCCCCCACTTGGCCCCACCCCTGGTTCAGTTATTCAGTAAGGTTGCAAATGCCACCCCCCCCTCCTCCCTTTGCACAGCAGTACATGTGTACAATTGCTTGCACCGGGCCCATTCTGATACGCCTGGTACGATATCTGTTCTGGAAAGGCGCCTGACTGGCTTGCTTACGTCTTTTACCTACGTTACAAAGTTAAATGTTCGTACAATAAAAGCTTCATGGGCATGGGAAAGAAGTTAAGGTACTCAGGCCGTAGGCAAAGTCCAATGATGAATAAAACCTGTCATTAATTAAAGGCCATTTAAAGGTTACAGACCTAATCACACTGTGCTACAACTATAAATTGTTGTGACGTTAGCTTAATGGTTTCCGAAGTAAATTTCTCTTGTTACAAATTTTAACTGAGTGGGGCAATTTAGCCTTAGGCAGTAACATGCTAAGTAACCACTTAAAATAGCGTCCACTTCCAGGCAAATATGTCAAAATAAGTCATTATTGTTGTCTTGTAAGGATACGTCATATATATATATAACTTTAGGTACCACGTTTAATGATCTCTTTACTTAGAAGCCACACGAACTTAAAATAATTTACATACAAGCTCTTAAAAGCTATTCATAAAATTACATGAAATATTGATCCTGCATTGTGTATGATTGAGTGCAAAAGGGTTCAATTCAAAAAGTCTGCTTTTAGCCCGGCCTGTTTTAGAGTTTACTTGTCATTCTGTAATATTTGATGTCACGTCATAAAGCACTGTATTATGACAGAGAGACAGTAAATGCGGACAGTAGAATAGTAACGGCAGTAATTGGTATTTAGCTCTCTAGTGCCCGAGAAGACCATTTTAGTTTTGCCTCTGCCTCGGTATCGTGTACACCACAGACAATAAGAACAGCGAACAAGGTACTACCTATGGCGATAAACACAGAACATGAAGACCCATCTCCCTTGTACAAGTAAGTAGTACACAAATGGCATTTATGGACGAGACTGCAAAATTGTGCCATAATGTAAGGTTTCGTCCAGTTTCTTGAGAATCTGTTTGTAAATGAAAGAGCATATTATGAGAATGAGTGAAAGCAATGTACCCACCGGTAAGGTGAAGGTCTCAACGCATAGGTATATCTGAGTACGTACTATAAGTACACACTATAAATATCTGACTGAACAAGCTCCACTCTCATGGAGACCAATTAAGAGCCTAGGAAGGTCACGTGAATAGAGCCTAGGAAGGTCACGTGAATAGATACATTCATGTTGTTTTATACCTTGCTGCAAGAATGAACTAGTATATGGCTGTATGTAGCAAAAATATCTTAAGGACACGTCGCCGATACAGAGTATTGCAAGGGTTGATCCAGCCCAACATGGGGAAGGGGGGGGGGCAGCCCAGTCTCACCCCAAATTTAGTTGGATGTGGATGTTCTAAAACATGACTAATTATGTACTTCACGTGAGTAATCGATGTTTACAAGGCATGGGACGCTCATTGGCGTGGATTTGTTTGATATGGGAGGGTGTCCAGTGACAATGTCTTGGCGGAAAGACGTTATCAATTGGCGCGTAAATATCAAGAACTATTTGCCAGTATTGACTTTCTAGATTGCAGGAAACACCTCTTCCCAGGCCTCATATATTTTGATACCTCATGCTTATTGAATTTCATGCTTTCCAGGAACAAGACAAAGTAAAGACACATTTTATTCGATTAAATCACTTTATGAGGGAAGAAGAGGTCTCTGCTTTGTTCATTGTTTTACTACACCGACAATTGTCGGTAAAATCTTGCCTCGATTCAGTGAAGCCTAATACTAATATTTCGTGGCTATGTTCAGCATGTTGACAAGCATCTCTTCCCTTTTGAAGCAAATGATGATAATGCAACAGATAATGTTGATACAATCCTTTTAACAAACACAAGTCAGTGCAATCTAAATGACATCTCCATAGTCACTAGCTAATGGGCTTGGTTGTGTTCCTAATGACTGTAATTACTTTACAATCGATTACTTTAACTCTATGTCTTGGAACAGTACTTTTACTTGTTTCACTTAAATTGTCACAGTTTAAACAGAACCTTGGATAAAACTGTACTGTAGGCTACGTTTTTCTCCTCAATTACAATTTTTCGATTATTGGTTTTACCATCGAAGTACTACCTCCGAGGAAGTACTTCCATGGCTTTACTGAAACCTGGCTTACTGATGATATCTCACCTCTAATTCGCATTGGCAATTATTCACTGGTAGAGAGTCATCGATTGAATAGACGAGGAGAACAAGTGTCTCTTTTTGGTAACACAAAGCATAATTATGTTGAACGCACTGATATATCAACTTTTAATAGCAGCATGGAAAATTTATTTGTTGACATTTGTATTCCTAGTGCATGCATGAAGGTTGTGGTGGTTTGTTGTTTGCCAACCTCCAGCGGAAACATTACAGCATTTAACGATTTTCTTTATGATGAAACACTATGGAAAATTTTTTAATGACAAGGAGCACTGTTTTGTATTTGGGGACTACAACATTGTTCTTTTTCAAAATAAATAATGTAACCTAGTGTGTGTTTAACCCCACTATTTCTAGACCTACTCATAGTAGGCGCGGATCCAAGGGGGGGGGGGGCTTTCCTGGGCTCAGCCCCCCCTTTTTTCGCCACATCAACAATAACAAATACGCGAAAACTAGCATAATGTTAATCTAGGAGAATATTCGAGGCGCTTTCAGTCCCCCCCCCCTTTTCGAAATGTCTGGATCCGCGCCTGCCGTATTACTAGTGGTTCTGTTTCACTGATGGACAATATCCTAACTAATGTAACTTTGTGTTATGAAGTCAAAATTGTATCGGCGGGAATCTTACTCAAAGATATTGGTGATCACTTCCCCATCTTTGTAAAGACTAGAATGGGATTAAATATGAAAGATGACCAGGATATGTTAATTCAAAGTTTCTCAACCAGTAATGTAAACAACTTTGTCCGTACTTTGTTCAGTATGAGTTTCACACATGTTCTTGATGAAAATAATGCTAACGATGCCTTTGTTAATTTTCAAGACACATTCAAGAATACATACATATGATGCAAGTTTCCCTTTAGTGACAATCAAAAACAACAAAAGAAAGAATGACAGTGTTCCATGGCTTACCTCTGGCACTCTTAAATCAATTAGAAGAAGAGACAAATTGTAGGCTAAACGAAGTACCTGAAAGCACCCACTCCAGATAATGGGCGAATTTTTTTTAATTTTTCGAAAATACCGGAACAAGTTGAACCATATTACACTAGTTGCAAAAAAACATTTTTATATAAGAAACATTCGCTGATTATCGTAATGAGAGTAACCACACTTGAAAAACAATAAACAGCAGGGGCGGATCCAGGGGGAGGCCGGCGACGTCCGGACCCCCTTAGATTTCCAGATATCTCCCTTTTCAAAGCCATAATTTTCTTGCACAAGCAAGAAGATTGCATGAGGCTGATCAGTGCAGGTAGCCATTCTTTTCCAAGATTCTACAGTGTAGAATACGTTTGATATAACGACCAAACCATTCGGTGCGCTTCGCGCTCCTTAGAGATCATCAGTTTTCTTTCATATTTGGGATCCAAATTGATGAATAGACCCCCTACCAGGTAACCTTGACAGTGTTCTCTGCTGGTCAGGTATTTCACCCTCACTCCAAAAGGTTTTTCTTGTATATGCCGTACGTTATCGAAAACTACAACGAAGCCCTGGCCGTTTTGTCGGGCAGAAGATGGGCAGAATACCATGCATGTTATCCTTATAGGGGTCAGTTGCCCCGACAGTTGAGGTGATATGATCTCAAAAGGAGATAACAAGAGATCCTACGATTTGTCACTAAAAGATTTTTCGCGCAACGTGCAACTCTCCAAGCCAGATTTCTAGAGACTAGATTATCCGTTGACTTGATACAAGTATTCCAATTGTTCCTGCAATTTGACTAGGCTATAAAAGAAAGTTGTAGTAAAATATTTTGTAAAAACTTTCGTCTCATACCCAACCCGGTGTCGCTTACCTCAGCTACCCCATTGACCCTCCTCTTTCCATCGCCGTCCTTGCTGCATCCTCAGTTATGGAGGATTAACGTGGATCAAAATAATGTGCCCCTCCGCCTTAATTTAAGCGTATGGAGAGACATTTCAGGAGGTGGTGGAAGGCGTTTCTCGCGAAATTTTTGGTCCCCAAAAATATGACATGAATTTTGATGTAAAAAATTACATATTTTCTCAGGGGGCTACCGACATTAGACCCCAACTTCTTGCGCGTACTTCCTCGGGTGCTCCCACCCTGCTGAGAAAAATCCTGGCTTTTTAAACACTAATCTTTTCACATATGCAATGTGCTGAATTTCGTATATGCTACCGCAGAATGTTAAAATTAGACAATTTCTCATTAACTCTGTTTCAGTGGCATAAAACGATGAGTAAAGTAGAGACCTGTTTCTCCTATAACATGGTTCTTCCAAAGTGGAGGAATAGCCCCTGCAGAAAACATTTGTCTCTTACATCCAGCCAAAAGAAAGGAAAAATCACTAAACAATAAGAATTTCTAAATTTATCATAAAATCGAAGCTTTTCCAAATATTATTCCATTTTGCATCAAAGTCACTTACATAAACAAAAATTTCTCAAGAGCATGGTGCCCCCCTCCCCTTAGACGATAACCCCTTCCCTTACACCCTACCAAAAAGGAAAAATTGCTATTAATAATTTCTAAACATAAACCTATAACCAGTTCAAAGCTTTGCCAAAGATGGTATACCATTTTCAATTTAAGCCACAATGTCACCCTCCCATTAGAACCTTATCTACGTAGCAACAATACACGGGGCTGGTGAAGGAAGAATCCTTCAGATTTCCATCTATCTCAGTTACACGACTGGACTGCCCCCCCCCCCTTCCCCCATGGATTTCGACAAAACCACGGCCCTGGAAGTGAGGTACTTTCAGTGTGCAAGATATAAACGGCTGTCGATCTTTCACGAAAGAAGAGAGAGTACGGTATTCTTGCTTTAGATGCTTTTAGCTTAGTGTATTTATTTTTTGCCAAAATGTTCTAAATTATGTAATCGGTATCGTGCATGAGAAATTAAAAATCTGGGGACTTGCTCTTTTTATGTTTGACTCCAGTCAACAAAGACCATAGATCAGACCCTGGAAAGTATCCTCGCCTGACATTTTTAAGAAGGGGGATCACAATATTACCGATCCTTGCAACATTGTTGATGAATTCAACATATTCTTGTAAATCTTGGGCCCTCCCTAGCAGAGAAGATCCCAGCAGTACCTTTTGATAAAAGCTACCTGGGCACTTTAAACCCTTCATCCCTCTTCTTTCCAATATCTGAAGTTGCTAAAATTGCCTATATGCGTCTCTCAAACCAAGAAATCAGCTGGGTTTGACAACCTTATATTTTAAACCTCTTACCCATGTACTTAATACTTCTTTCAATGCTGGTACTTTTCTTCCTGATCAATTAGAGATTGCCAGGGTCATTCCTGTCTTTAAAGGTCAAAAGCAGCCGCCCGAACTTATTTTGAAACAATAGCTAAATGTCACAAATTTCTTCTTGTTTCTCTTCCAAGTATCTTTGATAATATTTTAGGACATAAATATTGCATATTCAAGGTAAACCAAGCAGTTGCTCCTTGTAAATTTTACAATTGAGTGAGAAAAATACTGTCATATGATCCTCAAGATCTATTCAGGAAATTGAATAGTCTACTATACAATTCTTTATTGGGGTGACTGCATTCTCCCTTTAATAAAGGAAGTGATGATACATTTTGTAACTAATGTCCCATTTCTGTATACTGCCTTACTTCTCAAAATTCTGGAGAGACTTTTGTTTAACCGATTGTATTCATTTTAGAAAAAGATGATATTCTAAATAACTGCAAATATGGTCTTCGCTCTAGACATTCCACGGAGTTGGCACTTAGCTGATGCGGTGGACAAACTTTATTCTGCTCTTCAGCGCAGACAAAACTCAATTGGTCTGTTTCTTGACGTATCAAAGGCGTTAGATCATAGTATTATTCTACAAAAATTATCACATTTTGGAACATGTGGTTCAACTAACCTCTGGACCAAGAGTTATCTGACTTCAAGGCAGCAATTCACTTCGTTAAACGATGTGCATTAACCTTTTCTTAATGTAAAATACATGTGGAGTTTCTCAGGGTCCAATTTGGGACCTTCACTTTTCATTACCTATGTAAACGATATTTGTATTGTCTCTAAGTCATGTTCCTCGGTGCCTTTTGCAGATGACAACAATCTATTTTTCACAGACAGTAACAACAACTTGGAGAAAACTGTAAACGATGAATTGTGTTAATTTTATTAATGGTTTGTGTCAAATTATTACTGAACATAAATAAAACTACACGTTGTTCGCCACTGGTAGAAAAAGTTTTAACATCAACATATTGATGAGTAACGTTCCCTTTTCATGGGCGTAGGAGCCCAAGTTGATGGGAGGGGGTAGGCTGTAACGACTTGCCCGAATAATATAACCCCAAATTTCCGAACGCTCCACTCGCGTTCAGGATGATATAGGCATGCATCATTTATCAATCCGCATGCCAATTACATACAATCATTTTTCGTGTTACTACCCTCTCCATATTCGTTACAACTTTTGGGAAAGCTGTTACAATATTAAAGTAAATAATCAGTGGCGTGACCAGGATTTCTCTCATAGGGGTGGGGCATGTAGTTTGTGATCACCGACCTGGGGAGGGGTCTTTGGAAATTTTTGAAAAATTAGGTGTCCTTGTATGCAATCTGGTGCCACATGTGCTACCTTTGAAGTAAAATTTGTGTTAAAACATCTGTTTAGGTACTAAAAAAACCGCCAAGAGTGAGAGAGAGGGGCATGGACCAATGGCCCGGCTAAATACACCACTCATAATCATAAAATAACTTTAATCATTAAAAATAATACCAAATGTATAGGTGCTGGTGCAATTGAAATCAGAACTTTATTTTAATTACCAACTAAGTTTTTTTAAAATATTGATTACCATTAGCTACATCATTGCATTATTTTTCTTTCAGTAGGTGCCCAAAAATTCTCAGTATATTTCCCGAATTTTCACAAAAATATTTCGTTGGGGGGGGGGCTGCAGTCTCACCTCCTACGCCTATGCGCCTTCTGAACGTAAATTGCACCACATTCTTACGAGTATACATTGATGACAAGCTCTCGTGGGGTGATAAGGTGAAGTATGTGTCAGCTTAATTTCAAGAGGTGTTGGTAACGGTATTCTAATAAATTAAAATTTAATTTGCCCTAAAGCACCCTGAGGTTAAATTTATTTAAGTATAATTCTCCCCATCGTTTGTATTTTTGTACTACTCGGTTCGGCATCATTAAATCGAAGCTTAACAAACTGGTTACTCCAGTTACGAATAGGACCATTCGGCATAATACTTGCTCTGCACCACGGGACTGGACCAGTGATCTCTTCTTGAATTTACTTAAATTACATCACTTTATTACTATGAATCTAGTAACATTTACTTTTCGTTGTTTGAACTTCCAAGTTCTTTTTCTTCTTTTCATGCAATCAACAAGTCTGTACATAACTACCATACAATGCAGTCTAACCAACTACATGTAATTCAAGTCGTAAAAGATGCTTTAAAAGAAACTTAAAATATCGATCAATCATAATTTGGAACACTCTGCCCCAAAAGTATCAGCTAAGTCCATCAGTTGCTTCTCTAAGGAAAGGCTTACTAAGATACTTCACAAGTAAATATTAATGTCGTATTTGGGTGGGCAGGTGGGACAGTAGAGTTCTGTCGTCGTTGGTTTGGTTAGTTACGGTAGGGACTTTTTATGGTCCTTACTGGCTGTTACTTGCAAATGTCGCGTTCTGATAAAACAAATAAATGAAATGAAATGATATTTTGATTCATATGACTGAACAATTAACTGTCTAAATGTTTTAAATAGTAGCATGGACAACTAAAGT
This sequence comes from Holothuria leucospilota, assembly GCA_029531755.1. NCBI lineage: Eukaryota > Metazoa > Echinodermata > Holothuroidea > Aspidochirotida > Holothuriidae > Holothuria > Holothuria leucospilota. The sequence continues at coordinate 17,187,333 of CM055969.1, read as the reverse complement.
AATGGTGGGAGGGAGCTTGGAGCCGCCTCCCTCCCCACCCCCGTACTTTTTTCAAAAGATAGTGTTGACTCTCAACAAATGGTAAGTCAAATATTAATTATAGATTACAGTGGGTAATTGTATTGTCGTATGATCATACAACACCGATACTGATAGGTTCAATACAACAATTAATTTTTCGTTTCAAGATAATTTATTGAAAAACTCAGCTTAGCCCCTAAATATTTCGTCTCATTACCCTACTGGCATGGACGAATTCATAATCTAATTATTCTTAAGATCGCAAAATATATCTTAAGATTTGCATCAGGAAAAGTCAGTCTATTATAGACTGAATATTGGATCGTAATTTTCATTGGTCATTGACCTAAATCTTTTGAAAATTAAGATAGAGTATAGGATATGTAGAAGGGAGAGTGCCCTAGCCAGTTTTCAGGGGACCAGTCTTTTGTAAGGAGGATGACTCACTGGAGGGGAACGCAGCCTCTTTTGTAGGTTTGGAAAAGAAAGCATTTTGTTAACCAAAAGGCAGAAATTAAGGTATGATTGATTAATGTAGTATCTCATGTACGGATGGCCAAATGTGCAAGAAAAGGACAGTTCAGCCTGTGTTTCGGCATGCACACTAAAAGACTGAACGAACGACTTGCTAGTCCCTCTGAATATCGCATATTGACCGCTTTGTGGTGACTCAATTGAATGGATTCGCGCTTGAACTGTGTTGAACCCATTAGCACCAACGCTTGCTTTAAGTAATTTGCAATTTAAACTATTTTAATGACGTCACGATTATCTGGAACAATGTGGTATATCGCCGTTATCCCCGATGAAGCAGACGAATTTCTATAAAAACACTTTAATATTGCACAGTTGTACCATGTGATATCAAGAGAACTCGATGTGCGAATTATGACTTAAAATAGTCTTTCCTCTGCGTTTTTCGTTTTAATTATTCTGCAGATGAAGAGTAACTCGTCAAAAAGGCTTTCCGGGAAAATTGTGTCAGATTATATTAATCTTTCACACATGGTTGTACTGCAACTGTCGTTCTATACAGAACTGCTTAAGAATACGGTAGCTGAAAGATACCACCTTTTTACATTTCATAAAGTTAGCTTTATTTCAAAAACAATTTATGTCTTTACACACACACACACACACACACATATATATATATATATATATATATGTATATATATAACATTAGAAGCCTGGATTACTGTTTCCCTAATAGTAAAATTCACACTCAAGAAGGTTCTTTCATCAAATTTTCCGGACGCATCTATACAGTGAGCGTTTTCCTAATTTCCGAAATATCGTTCGATATGAATTGGACAATAGAAACTACACAAAAGTTAATGATAATATTAGTCTCTCCAAAATTAAAAGATCTGTCGAGAACACAAAGTGACATTTAAATCAGACAAAATAATGTTTTTCGTCCTGCTTGCATCAGCTTGTCGTTCACTCTTTTATTCTGATAAATGATCTACCAGCTGGACACAAGTATTTCAAAACAGAATTGAAAAATGTCGAGATATCTTCATAGTTTATCGAATCAAAAAAATGGGAAAGAAAAGAAAAGAAAAAAGAAACACTGCACCCCTACTAGTTCGCTTATCGGTCACAAGAGAAACTGCATGCGTAGATGAAGGAATTTGTGTTGGTTTAGTTTGGCGATTAATTTTGAGAAGAATTTCCAAATTTTCGACGAACTATAGGCTGTTCGCCAATCAGCTGTTAGCCCATTTTTTGGAAAGCATTTCCTTGCATTTGCTGGCGCTGTGTCTTTGTTAGTAATCGATGCCAATCAAACCCCCATCCCCTATGAAATCAACCCGGCAGATTCGGAAATAATGTACAAAAGTTAAGTTAGTTATTAAGAAACTGAGAAAACTTCTTAATAGAACACAAAAATTAAAAAATTACAAACATTCACCCTTTAAAATGTCTACTTCTGACAGTTGTCATAGTATCACATTGCAAAGCCTGCAAAAGGGCCATTTCTGGTGATCTCGAGGTATTTTGGCCAAAATAATTTTCGTTCGCTCCGCGCCAACCGATGGAGGCTCTCCGTTTAGATATAGTGCCACTTATTATATCCCCCGACTATCAAAGACGGATCGCCGCCCATGTCCCCTTTTCCCTCCCCAGTAGCTACGTGCCTGCCTTAATCTGCTAACAAGTGACTTTGCATTGGACCAGTCATAGTTTTTCTAATGTGATTATTCTTGTAGCGTTGATGAAAACTTGAACAGTTAGTTTTTTCCCTCTATCACAGTAGACACAAACTAAGTTACGTCGATTAACACAAAGTAGGGCTATGCATTGTGTAATGAACCTCAATGATGTGCCCGAGGTAACTCTGGTGGGTTGTGCATGCCCTCTCACTGAACGTCTGAAACCCCCCTCCAACCGAACAAAAAAGAAACACTGCGCCCCTACTGGTTCGCGTATCGGTCAGTAATATTAGCTGTAGGCGTCTTTATTACAGTACTTGTATTACCTGTATTCATCACCTGTCTTTACCCCCTGCATGTCTACATTCATCTGGGGTGGGATTCACTACCATTTGCGTAAGTCAAAATACTTACGAACTGCGTAAGTACTTTCTAAAGTGGTATTCACGAAAACAACTTACGCAGTTCGTAAAGATACGCAGCGTAACTGCAAGAAATGCACAAGAGTCAATCGTGTGTGCGGTTGAATCTTGCTTTGTTACGGTTTGAGCCAATCACATTGAATGTTACTGTTAAAACGACGCACACGATCCCCTGTGGCTGCACACGCGGCCCTATGCTCTACACAACTATGCACAACGCGTGCTTCTGTATGTTACTATGGCTATTTTGTACTTACGACAACTCTGAAGCTTGCGTAAAGTTACGCAAAATATTTAAGAACTTTTCTCTTCGTGAATACCGACTAAGCAAGATACGCTTCGTAAGTCTGAGTTACGCAAATTTTTGTGCGTAAGTATTCTTTGTGAATCTGGCCCCTGCACTGCCCAGATGATAGACGTAGGAAGTGACGGTGGGATAGCCTACTTCATTCCCTGCAGTGGAGAAAGTGAGAGCTGAGGTAAACTTCCATCCCTAATTCCAAGGAGGACCTCCTTATTTGTTCCTTTTGTAAAATGTGCCAAATTTTCTTCATAATGTTTTGAACTTTTTCAACAAATTTGTTTCAAAACTTACGCAAAATGTAGCGTAAAAGTGCACAAAAGGTTCTCAAATATTCACGTATTTTTCAAAGGGTCGAGGGACAACCTTTGACCCTCGAGAGGTAGTCTGAAAAGGTACGCCCCCGACGGACAGCTTCCTACGCCGGTGCACAGAACAACATTGGGATACAATAGTTCTGTCTTAAGTCGTCTTTATCGCAAAAACATATATCAGTGATCATCTGATAGCTCCTTCCTTCATCATTAATTGACGGAACCATATTTTACTGGATACTAAGTGTCAAAACTAGAATTTAGAGGAGCTTAGCTAGGTGTCGGGAACTGTGTAACTTGTCCATCTTGGGAAGATGGGGGGTGGGGGGTCTTCCACACCATTTACTTTCTTAGGAACATTATTCTGTGTTTGTTTCTCCTACATTTTCCAACCTTAGGGGAATTTTTCCAATCCTCCACACCTTTGGCGACGCTTCTGTATTTCCATTGATTGTACTAACTCTGAAATGATACTTGGCTACGGCATCTTTAGATTTATTTACGAATTTAGGATAACGGGAGATAAGTTGACTATGATTTTAGAGACCGTTTACTCTAGACACTCATGTGGTGGCTTGCGTGTCACTTGTGGCCCTCTACGAGCACTGAGATGGCCCACGGAAGATTGGAGAAGCCTAAAATTGGAATAAGAAAACAAATACATAATTACATTTCACTACTTCCCGTTATTATAAAGTAAATACCCAAATACAATTATATAGGCCTCTTCCGAAAGAACTTGAGAGTTTCTGTCCAAGACCATGCATTAACGAACTATCCCTCAAGAGTCATGAAAAGTCAAAAGGTCATGAAATTATCACTCTTCCAAAAAGTTGGTGCTATGACTTAGTAAGAGTTATTTTGTCCATTGTTGACTCAAAAAACTTTATTTACTTATCTTCCTATATTTTAGATCACCTGACATTGGATAGCTTTCGCTTCTGAGGGGCAGAGACAAAAGGCAAGTGACCAATAAGAAAATTTTGTAAAAAACGACTTCAGTATTAAATAAGTACAAATTTATCCGGAGATAAACAATTAACACAGATCGTCAGCTTTACACTACGGTACTTTGACAATTAATTGGAACATTATCTCTTATAGTTAGTAAATTTATTATATTATGGACGATACCTGTAGTATCTATACCTACATTCTTATGTATCCTCTGGTCTGACTTCTTTTTTGGTATTAGGCATAGGAAAGCGTAGACTATGTTCCGTATTTCTCAAGATATAAGGTATAGTATTTGTGTTGTGATAATGTTACCTGGTAGTTAGGACACCCAACTCTTCTTCGCCTATTGTGGCTAAAACATCACCTGCAAATACCGGGTTCAAAGTAGCCTGCACGCATGACAAACCAGTGACGTATATGGTGCGCCTACCGTGCCATAAGTCCTGAAATCGACATATGTCGATTAAAATTAACATATGTCAATTTCTCGTGATCTGATTGAATAAAATCGTCATATCTGTAGGAAATCGACGTATGTTCAATAAAATCGACATATGCCAGTTTCTCGTTTTCTCATTGGTCTACCATCGTCACATGTTGCCTCACTAGCCCTATGATTGGAGGAAATCGGCATATGTCCAATTAAATCGACATATGCCAGTTTCTCGTCTTCTCATTGGTCTACCACTGTCACATGTTGCTTCCTAGCCCTATGATTGGAGGAAATCGGCATATGTCCAATGAAATCGACATATGCCAGTTTCTCGTCTTCTCGTTGGTCTACCACCGTCACATGTTGCTTTCTAGCCTTGTGATTGGAAGAATATTTGTAGGGGCAAACATCCTCCGAAAGTTTTTTTTCGGCCTGCATTTTGTTCTTCAAACAGTCACAGTCCTCGCTAAGTCTTTCAAGAACGTTGGTCTGTCGAGGCAAGGGGACACTTGGTTCACATCATTTACGAATGATAAAGTGTTTTTGTTCTATGATCGAGCCATTATCATTTGCAAAGGAGGGGGGAGGGTTACACTGCCACCAAGAATGTGAACTCTGGCGTAAAGCCCCTGAATATATCACGTATTGCAACAGTAACCGTACAATCTACACAAATTCATAGATATCGCCTTAAAATTGTCTGAAATTTTTAAAAACAAAATATATATGTTCAACCATAGGTCTCATTCAACAGGTTGGAAAATTACTTAAACACGAAATATATCAAAATAGTTGGACTCTTCTTTCGTATCTCGATGTCATCCCGCATGAATATACCTTAGATGGAACTGCCATAGGAAATCAATGCCTCCTCCTATGGAACTCACTCAGTCCATATTCAGAGAGTCTCTCCTGGGATATAAATATTTCGCACACTCCTTTAAAATTCAACTTCTTAAGGTGAAAAGCATCTTCTTTTAGTTGAGAGGCACCTCTTTGACGTGAAGGGGAATTTCGCGATCTAACCTCTTCGTTAACTAATGAAAAGGCGGGTTAGAAGGAGAAAAAACCCGTACGCTAATTTCCGGCTAAACACGCTACACTTGACTTTTTTGCCTCGCAGGTGATTTCTCGCTTACCGTGTCCCATCCTCCCGTGTACCGAGAAGTTGCATGCATTCGTAATATCGGTCACTGGAGCACTTAGTCACCACATCGACTCAGTAACACACTATACGGTATAACTCACTCGCCTTAGTCGGATGAATAATGGATTCGACCACAGTACAGGTACTCCAGATTTGCCTCAATTTGCATGAATTCGCTAAAAATGTCACTGGGTAAACTAAATTTCTTTCCGAACGAACGAAACAGGGCAGCTGGAACTTCCAGTATAGCTTATTATAAGGTTAATTGTCCAAACTTGATAAGCAAAAGTGGTGACTTCTGTCTTTACATCAGCTATATAATTGAGTAACACAATCGATCTTTAGCCAAACTTAGCCACCAGCAAAGAAATTATAACAACAGAAAAAGCATTTCCAAAAATATCGAACGGTGCTGCCCGGTAAACTGCGAAAGGGAGCACAAACAGCATACAAAACATATTTAATAAGTTAAATGGCCACTATATCTTGATCTAGTCAACAAAATTCGCTGATCACTAGTTCATCAAAGAAAATATTTCTGTGTTGTGAAGAGATTTTGAAACTTCCGATCAAAACAATAACGGACTTAAAGTTATCTTACAAAACAGACTTAGACTGGCCAAGTTATCTTACAACATAGGCAGGTTTTATAGGTTATTATAAATGTAACTGAAGCAGACTAAATGATTTCTTACAAAGTAGAAACACATTTAGCGCTACACGTTGTAAGCAAGGCAGCTCTCCTATGCTATGAACTCACACGAGAAATTTGAACATACGTTAGGAGAAAATATCTGACTTGAATTGTTCAGAATTAAACAGATGCGTACACACACTAATAACAAATACAGTGTCTCCATGATCAAAAGTTAGTGGCGAAACGAGGGCTTAAATCACCCAGTTGCAAGGCATGTTTTGAGCTCCCCTTTCCCCTTGTCCCTATGCTGTTGACTTATGTAAAACTAGATATTATACCCACTGGAGTGAATGTTTGCATATTTGGCAGTTGCGGTTTGCAAATTGCTCCTGAATTGTAGCTAGCTGTATAGGCCTAAGTACAGACTTTTGGTTTCTCTTTTAAGTGAAAGACATAAATTCAACACTTAGTGTAGAGATCACAAACAAACAACTGTGATAACATAATATGGTTTGATTGTACCTTTGTAATAACTTGCTCCCATCTGCTTGGCAAAGCTTCCAAAACGAAGAGCCTTTGTAATATGTGAATCAGTATACTAATTCCTTTCGTGTCGGCTGTTCCGTCAGTATCTACCGGCACCTCTTCCATCACCCCTACACACACCTTACCCCCGCCATCCTAATTAAAATAAAAAAGGGGTTGATATTCCTTGACAATGTTGTAATGAGTCACATACTGAATCACTGCCTTCCATTATGACGAATTTGAATTGCTGACATAACCGGTTGGTCGAGGGCATGAAACGATTGTCGGTCCATAAAATTCTTTTGTGGACATTTTCCTGTTCTGGTATCTCATTATACTCTGTTGGTGATTCGAGAGTTGCTTTTTTAGATTTATTTTGATTATAATTTACTATTTGAAATGAATCTTTGCTCCCAGTGTCGACTTGAAACGGAACATGCGCAAATGGTTTTAAGACTAGACCACAAAGCAGAACACCTTGTTAAAATTATTTTGAACATATTTTCATAGTATATGGCTCTTGACCTCAATAAATACACAGGGCATAAGAAAAATCTAAAAACATAGTAGGAATGACTCAACTCGACAAACAGCAAACTACGCTGTTTAAACTTCATCACTTATCTTGTGACAGAGAATATTCTCGAGGTCCTCTTTCCCATGTCACGCATCATGTGACCCTCTCTTTGTTGGAAATGTTGGAAATCAACCTACCGTATTAAGCGTACTACTTGGTTAGCGTGACGGCTGACATGGAGGACTGTTGAATTTACACAACTGTGAACTTGGTGGCATCATACTAGGAATCTCTAGATAAGTAAATATCACTGATAAGTTGCTTCGCACTGGACCACAAAACTGGAGTGTTGTCTGATCACTTGCAGTAAATTCTGTCACTGATGAAGTGTAATTTCTAGTGCCAGAAAAAAACAAGTTTCTTAAAGTTCTGTCACCAATCAGTCGAATTTACAAGCATTCAATGTGCAGTTTGAATTTAATTTTGCTTAAAGGAGTTATAGCATCACCCAATACATATTTAAGAATATGATCATATCTCTAAGTGTAATTGGCGATTGCCCTTTGATTGACTTTAATTCAAACAGTACCTTTACTCTGGTTGGTCAGTGATGACTTGTGCAGTCAGTTGTGTTCCAAAGCTCACATACAGTATTGTGGATGAAACACTAAGAAATTTACACTCAATGCAAACCACTGTAACTTACTTTGTCTAGGAGCTGTACTAGATAGGTCATTTTTGTCTAAATTGGAGGAGGGGCTAGAAGACGGTAAACTCAGTAGGGAGAATTTTAACTGTCTGGGACGAGATTGTAGAGCGTGTAGCCTAAGCCCTGTGGAAGGCCACATGAACCTTGTTACCTTGCGTGTATGTTACCTTCATAGCAGGTGTCGAATATGTGCTCCTCTTTTGACGTACATACTCTAACAGTGCAGCCAATATAGGTGCAGGAGTAATACACGTCCGCCAAGCGGGCAAGCGTGCATGTCGCTACGCAAAACGTATTTCGTAATATTCATACAATGTTTATACTTATGAAACACTAAACTATTCATACAGCAAAAACAAAGCTAGGGGAACTAATGATTCATCCGGGGAAAAGATAAGTTTTCAATATTGACTTATCATAAATGGCGACAAAGCTCCGTTGGAAATGGGTATGAAGTCATGAATTCTGGGGATTCTTCACATGTGAAGGAACTAAATAAATACTGCCGACCATGGTAGTACGTAAGTAAAAAACATACATAAAGATCCTATCGGACTATAACCTTCACCGTTTTTGAATACTACGTCAGTACCTTAAGCATCCTTTAGTATCCCGTGAACAAAGCTGTTCCTCTAATATGCTATATTTTAACGTAATGTTTTAGCGTAATTACTCATTGCATTAACAGTGATAAAAACTGAAATTTTGTCAAGAGTAATAAGATGAAGTGGTTTTTCATGGACGCACTTGTCTGTACTGTGCCTCTGCAAAGATTTTCAATTGAAAATAACCTTCAGTATTTTGTTATTATGGTAATTTGTGACATAACTTGAAAGGCCTTCGATTCGGAAAATTATTGGAATTAAAGCATCTTTTTAATTTTTTTTTTTTTTTTGCTGTAGGCCATTTTTATGCGAGCTGCACAGTAAACTGCGTATCATGTGACTTGAGAGATTTTCGATTTTGATTCGTCGGTTTACAGACTTGCTAATAAATCAGGGAGTTGTTTATAGATCCACAAATATCCATAGAAGTTTACACAGTTTGTATTTTCTTCTCTAAAGCCATAAATTACATAACTTTACCGAGTACTTTGGCAATGTATAGTTCCATTGCATAAATAGTTGTGTGCAAAACTCCACACAATAAGAGGTGAATTACACTACATTTGGTTGTTGAAACTCTGCCCTTACACTACGAGGATATAAACAGGAGTCACAAGTGTATGACATGGCATTTCACTTGGGCGGATGGTGTTTGCCATGCAACTTTCCATAATAGACGAGTTAGGAAAATGTTTTCAAGCAGTGCATCATGGGATGGGTCAAAGGTGAAGTGAACCACTTACCTTTGCAGCAGTTATCGATTATGTACACCTCTTTCGGACGTACACATGCATAGCTATTACAAGTTAGAGTTTAAATAGAGTGGTACACTGTGTATGAGAAAACACGCACTACGTACCAGACTACTGCTTCTTGCCTAACGAGTTACATTAAAATGTTTGGGTTAGAGTTAGATGAGGTTTTACGGCTCAGTTTCTAATCAATTGGTTTAAGTCGGGCCGTCCACGGCCTTTTTTTCCAGTTGTAGCTCACTGGCTTGTTTTTCCCTTCTCCGTTCCTTATGCTGAGCACCAAGCACAATGGCAGTAGGTTCCATTTTTAAAGTCTTTGGTATGACCCGGCCAGGAGTCGAACCCGAGACCTTACAAGCACAGACAGTGTAAGTGTAGGCGTAATACACGTCCGCCGGGCGGGTAAGTATATCACTAGCATGCGTACACAGGCGAAAAAGTTTAATTCATGGTACAGCTGACCTTGTGACCTCACCGGAAGTACTGAATTTTCCAACTCGTCTATTGGAGAACAATCTTGACATTGGTTAGGCTATGTCTTGAAATGTCAATTTTTGGCCATGAAATCCAATTCTTTCCAGGAAGGTCCATCCCAGATTCGTCCCATAAGTCTACAACATGAGTTACGGTATGTCATGTTTATACAGGGACACATATATGTTAAATTAAGAATCGTTCTGGCAATGCTCTTTTCCAAATAAATGTATAAGCCTAATGTTCATACAAGATTCATTGGTGCGTGAGAAACTGCTCTAATTCAGAAATTTCCACATGACAGCTGATGATGATGATGAACCATTACTGAGTCAGTCTGAAGTCTTCACGAAATAATTATATTGACTACACTTTCATAGAACATACTAACTGACAATGCACTGCAGTGGAAACTTATGAGAAGTTCGTGGTACGATGTTTTCAATGACTTAAAATCAAGCACTCTATTACTCTGCCTCAAGAGATATCAACGGTATTTCTTACTGGTATACATGAACGTGCTGAATTCATACTGGAAAATTTGCTTTAAATTTTTTGTATCAGGTGCTTTGCAAGTCTGACTGCCAAACGAATTGGAGAAGTAAGGACTGTGTGTAAGGATATAAGCCTAGTATTAAAAACGGCTTTCTGGAAAGAATGTAGCCACACCAGCTGATGCATTTCTTAAGGTTTATTCCCCAAAGTGCGGTATAGCTAAGATAATAGTAAGGATAGCAAGGATCTTAATCGCTCTGAAATTTTTGCCGTGATGTAGTGGCGTTTAGCATTGGATTACTCATGTGTTTTGTTTGTGATGTATCAGATGGGTGTGGAACAACTCCCCTGTAAAGCATGGAAATGATGATATATCAACATTTACGCAAGATACGAAGTTGATGTATGTCTTTGTATACATTTTCGTCATGTTTTGTTTTATCTTACACTACATCTCCCGTATACTGTACCATATCATTTAACAATAAATTGGCTTCTGTGACAAGTGATTATACATCACCAACTGGACTTTAATCATAGCATTCACCGAGGAAGTTTTACTTTGAAATATATCTCTATGGAACAGATCTTGGAGAGTTTCGGTGCGGGCAAGACTTACTACCCCACCTGTGTTTAAGAACGCATTAAAGGAATGCACATACCATGTGCCCAATATAAAGTTTTAATTGTTGAAAAATACTACACAAGTCCGCTGTTAAACATCCTTAAAATCTGTGCTCTGGGTGCAGACTCTCATGCCCCTCCCATGAGCGAGAATACACACACCCCTGAAATATATTCCTTGTTCCCTCACTATACCTTTGCTCTTTACATTAGGTCACCTCCTGTTTCTTTGTTTCTCGCCCGTCACCAGAAATGCAGGTAATAGGCTACATTTTTAAGAAAGAGAGATGGCTATATATAACCCTAATGCCTGTGGCATGTTTTTCCTTCAATAGAAATAGTAAAATGATTCAACATTTTCTAAAACATGTTTTTAAGAAAGTAAACGAGTATGTTTCACATCAGTGGGGGAGCTAAGGGGTAAGGTGCTTCGGATGGAAGCCCCAACAAAATTCTGGTACCCTCAATTGTCCCACTGGACATCTAAAGAATGAAAACTATACCTCTTCCGTATTTGAAGCCCATGAATGGTGTAGTCCCCCCCCCCACACACACACACACACACAAACACCTTAAACACTGAAAACCTAAACTAGTCAGGATGGTGTCTCTCCTGACTAATTTGACTGACTAGCGTAAAATTAGTCGGTGGATTAGTCAGTGATCACAAATTAGTCAGTTGATTAGTCGGTGTCACACGGACTAATCCACCGACTAATTTTACGCTAGTCGGTCAAATCAGTCGGGAGAGACACCATCCTGACTAGTTTAGGACTAGTTTAGGTTTTCAGTGAATTGAACCTCATGATAAAATTTCTGTCCGTGCAACTGTACCACGTGTTCGTTGAGTTTTTTCTCACTGAAGTCACATTGAATTGCATAATGTTTCACAATCGAGCAGGTTACTTTTAATTTGAACAATTTATTGAATCACCTAGATTCCCTTCCACTTCTTTCACAGTCCCATTTGTGAGAATTCCCATAATAGTCACTTTCTCATTCTAATAGGAAAAGATTTCAAACTATTAAAGTTAATACAAAGCAGCCTATTTATGTCCCTCCGTCTCGTGATTCGCACCTGCCAGGAGTGGGGGAGGTGCTTCACAAAAAGACAGCATAGAGAAAACAGGACAAACGTAGAGGACTAATCCCGGCTGAAGATGGATTGGTGTGTGGTCGTTGTGAAAACTAGAGGGTGAAGTTCGCAATGAGTTGAGAAGATCTCCTTTGGATTGCATATACAAGCAGGGAGTGGTTATTTAGAACTAACTAGCAACTCCCTGATACAAGCTAGCCACATGCCCATCCCAATAAATGACTTGATTTTACTAAGGAGCTGCGAGCAAGTCCCAAGTTTAAGGAACCTTCATTAATGTTTCAAAAGAACATGTTACCAAATAGCAATGTAATTACAGAGTGCAAACATTATTTATGTAGCTACACAGGGTACTACAATACCGGTACTTACCACAGAATATTATTGTACATGCATTTCTCGGAATGTTTGACATTGTCGGTACTATACAATCAATGATCATTTGAATAAACAAAGAAAAGCTTCCTATGTAAAACAAGGTCTCTCAGCCAGAACAAACAACACAGAGGTAATTACACAACTAAAAATTACATTTCATGGAGAGCCGTTTACTTTCCCATAAAGTTATCGACCTGACGTCATCAAGTGCCATTTTCACCACACATTGTATGCATTCCTCTTGTTACATGGAATGGTAACTGCATGCAGAACAAGCTTTGTATTAAAATATGTGAGGCCTACGCCAGGATAGGTCTGTTGGTGGAAATTTACTTGGCGCATTATTGGTGAATACACGTCTGGCACTGGGATTATTTTTCCAAACTACAAAAGACTCAAGCCCAGGCGCGGTTCTAGACCGAGATTTTTAGGGGGCTCAGCGGGGGCTTGAAACGGAAGAATAAAATTTTCTGTCATTATCAATACCGACATTGGGGAATGATGCTAAGGAGGACTCCATCAGTGGCGTACCCAGGATTTCTCTCACGGGGGGGGGGGGCATGCAGTATGTTGTGTGATCGCCGGCCTGGGGGAAGGGTCTAAGGGGAGGGGGGGTCCCTCCCCTTTGAAAATTTTTGAAAAATTAGATGTACTTACATGCAATTTGGTGCCACATACGCTACATTTTGAAGCAGAATTTGTGTTAAAAAAATTTACGTATTTTAGGAACTAAAAAAAAATTGGCATCAGGGAGGGGGCTGCCCCCCCCCTGCGTACGCCACTGATAGTAATAATCATAGGCGTATAGGACTCTTACAGTTTGGGGTCCAGAAAATTTTTGCCCGAACTTCTCAAAAAGTTGCCCGAATTCCGTTGCAGTTCAGGTGCATGAAATAGACCACTAAACCACTACAGGCGCGCGAAGCGCGCGAAAATTTTTGCACATTTTTCGGGCATTCGATCAAAAATTCGGGAACTCAGTAGAAAATTAGGGCAATCTTTTCACTTTTACTTCATCTCTGCCGGAATTTCAGTTTGAGTAAGGTATCAAATGTTGTTCATGTCTGGTCTACTGTTACAAAGGCATACTGAACTGGATTTGAGACCGACTTTTTGGCGCTCAGAGACCGACTTTTGATTTTCACGGCCCCCCCCCCCACACACACACACCTGTATTTACGCCCCTGGGACTGGCGTCGAACGTAAGAATGCAGCTGGGTAAGCTAGTAGGCGCCCGCACTATGCCTACCGTCGTAATACAGTACTAAGGCGAAGCGTGGCTGTCGTACTACATGCAGTCAAAACAACGGTGTACGTACGTGGACGTGGATACAAGAAACGTAATCACATGCCTATCTTGCATGACACATTTGAGAAACTAAATCCACTGGACTAAGATGTGCACAAATGTATCGGACAATTTTGTTTTTCTCAATACACGCAAATAAAGCATGAAGATAACACTCAACCTCAGAAATTTTTTGGGGGGGCTTGAGCGAATTTGGGGGGGGCTTGAGTCCCCAAAGCCCCCCCCCCCCGTAAAACCGCGCCTGCTCAAGCCTCATAGTTTTCTCAAACATGTTAGCAAAAGATGCTCTAATTTAGCAAAAGAGCAACACTTAATTTCTCTCTTTACAGATCATTACTCCCTAAATGTTCAAATTACACATTGGGTGTGAAATACTTGTGTAAGGAATTGACAACCACTGACAGGCAACGGATTGTCACATCGTGAGAATTTTCTTCATGGTTTCTGTATACAGGCTATAGCGGTATGCGTTTTACGTCCAGCGATTATACTGCTACAGTGTTCAACCGTCAGTGCAGAAGTTTCCCATCTTTTCTCTGCCTTTTGGCTAAGATTATGCGTAGTATCTGTTCTTTGTTCTTTTCGGCCAGCCTAGAACGGGACCACGCATGACAGACCCATGATGTAGAGGTCTGGAGGTCCAGAGTTTGGTCATGTGTCATGTTCAGTCTAAGATGTCCCTTGGGGCCGTATCTTCTTTGGGGAGCAGAACTCCTTCGGTAGCGTTTGGTTTTCGCAACTCGCCAGAAAGTCGGCGAGGAGACTTTGGAAAACGCAGTTTCTCATCGTAAGAGCACTCTGCTCATCTATCATTTCATCCATAGTCAGATAGTTGGGGATCTTCTGGGACTGTTACCCGGTGCAGGAGAATGTCGCTGACATCGGTGAAACCCTCCTTCCACCGAGGAGCTTCATAGGTTGTTGTCATTAAAGGTCGTGTGACATGCCACCAAAAAGAGCTGCTTCACATGTCAGTTAAAGAATTAAATCCTCCAATGAAAGAATTATTTCAGTACCTTTTACCGTTCTCGAAATGTACGTCTTCAAAGTTTTATGATTTCTGAAGAAACTAATAGCCTATGCAAAAATAATGATGTAGAGTGTTGCACAGTGTTAAGATTTCTTTTGTTAACCCCATATAAATTATCTGTTAACGACTGATCAGATAGATTACAGTTTGGTGAAGGATATCAATATATCTCAAGGAAAAAATTTTAACTTTCATAATAAATCCCTCAGGGGATAACAATGCTATCAGTGTCCTTGAAATTAAGGTTGAAAAAACAAAGGCTAACATGAGCCATATATGGTATGTCCATCTTTCGATGTCACATATTTGCATATTTAGCTCATGTTTATTCATCATACAAGTGTGAAATAGTAATTACCCTGTAGTTACAGTTACAGTTCGATGACGTTTTACGGCTCAGTTCTAACCAATTGGTTTAAGTCGGGCCGGCCACGGCCTTTTTTCCAGCTGTGGCTCACTGGCTTGTTTTCCCTACCCCCATCGCTTATGCTGAGCACCAAGCACAATGGCAGTAGGTTACCCTGTAAAATGGTCATCAATATTTGATGGATTTTAATGGGAATTGCGACTATTTTCTGGATATTTAATGATTTTTACATCAGTATCCAACTATGTAATTTTCATGTCACACGACCTTAAACGTTACGGTATTCTGCAATGTAAGACTAGCCAACTCTGAATGACGGTAAATACTCCACCATTATATCGCTGCAAATGAACCGTACATTGCTACATTCATACTATGTGTAGTTCGTTTATGTTTTTTCACGGCGATAAATGTTGAAGTATGAACCGGCCCTAAGTTATTTTCTCCTTTTTTCTCCATCTATATGAATTAACCTTATGAAGGCGTAGGGCTCTGTAGAGTTACTGTCTTAGATAACCTGCAGGGAAATAGCAGCCACTTATGTTCCAGTTTTATCGCGCCAGAAACAGTCACACTTAGTCGGCTCAACATCCTTTTCTCTCTTTGAATCAATTGACTGCATGTGGGTCCGGGCCCTATTTTGCTGGTTTCTGAGATAACGTGCAGGAGAAAGTTGCTGATTCACTGTTTTGCAATTTAGAATTAGTTACTCTAAGTTTACTTCATCCTTGTTTCTCGTCACAGAATAAATTACCTGTAGGCCCCTGTGAGTCCTATTGAACTACTCTGTTTGAGGATAAAATTACTGGGGAAAATGTTCGCACTGGCATTTTTGTCAATCCCGAAGTGTAATAGTTTGATTACAAAATGAAAAATATTTGTCTCTTTTCATATGATTAGAAAATGCGTTCGAGATATTCTTCTACGACGGCTTGGCAGTTATTGTTGGAGAAAAATGTGGTGAAAATTGAGAAACTGTCCGACTTTGCCCGACGGTTTTCCTGAGAAATTGTTTTCGGCCAAACTCCAGAACGCTAGAACCCCTAGCTCCCTGAGCGGGGGCTCGTAAGCCTATGATGATTAGTGACTTTTTAAATAGGAACCTTATAATATTGCTGTCCGGGACCTGGCACATAAAGTTGCCTGCGTAGCAGGCGGTACGGTATATTCCTTGTTCAGCCTTAAAGAGTGGTTGAACAAACAGAGTCCACTTCGTGGTGTGTGCAGGGAGCTACTGCTATCGTTATTTAAGTAATTCCTGTTCTTCTACGTTATACTTATCACGATGAGTTGATTTCATTTGTGGCTCTCTTCTTATTAGTGAACATATTTTTGGCCCCCTATAGTGCAGGGCCGGATCCAAGGAGGCGAAAGGGACGTACGCCTATTTTGGGGAAGGCAATGGGTTTTGTAACCAGTTTTTTACATCTCCAAGCCCATGAAAAAGGTATGATCACACTGCGAACTGTTACGCCCCCTTTCTGGTATTCCTGGATCCGGCCCTGTAGTGGGAACCCTTGGCTAATCGTACAAGATGTGGCCAGTGGCCAATAGATACCTCTTATGGAATCTTGGCCATAAACAAACATCATCAGACTCTCAAACCTCCCTGCTCCTTTCATGTTATTAAATTTTCTGGGCCGGGGTCAAATAGCAGGTTTATGAGAAATAGCTGAAGTATTGAAGATATCTAAAGGAGGGCAAGCACGTTGTATGTTCAAAAGTATGCAACAGTCACACCTTACGATTTTGCTGCGGTTTCTTGCAACTCTTTGCGGTTACTTGAAGTCATCTAGATAATGGCGGCATATCGCATCGTATCAGTGTATAAATCACAGCCAAATCGCTCCGTGTTATAACGGTTGAGGTGTCATAACTTTGGACAGTTTTCATTCTTTGTTGAGTTTGCTTCACGTCAAACAAAATTCCTTCACCCACATAACAACAAGGCAAAATTGCACTTCCGATCAGCCATGATCATGAGGTCTACATATGATATATTTTCCCATAAAAACATACTAACAAGAAAATTTAATTTTGTACGCTTCGAAGCAAAGACGACATGCTGAGTTCATTTCTTCTTTTGGAAAGGGAAGCATTTCTTGGCGGGTATTTTTTTTATTCACGTACATGTCTTTTGCAAACATAAGTTGCATCATTTCTAATTAAGCCGACTCATTTTGAAATGATTCCAGCGTCTGTTCCTTTCAAGAAGAAATATAAGCTGGCGGCCTTCAAAGAACAAACGTGGGATCCTCAAGAACATACAATTTATTCATGATGAGCTCCGTAAGAAACGAATATAAATTCACTTTTGTGATATGGTAATGACAACGCCCACAGATGAACAATATCGCTACATCTTATAGTCTACAAACTAAAAGGTAACTAAAATCAAATCACGCAGTTTGTGAAGAAAAACACTAGGAAATTATTCGTCAAGATTTATGTTTTCCATGTATTCACGGCATAATTTACAAAGCGCATGTAGTCAACAAGAGCCGCATTCAGTGAAGTTTGGCCATCAACGCCTCATTATTGATCAGGTTAAAAATACAAAAGCACATAGGTTACTGTAATATAACTTCAACCACTTTGAAGGAGGAAAAAGTATAATTCTGTAGAATGATGAAGAATAAAGTTTAACCTAGTCCCACAAACAGAATCGTCTTTGGATGTTGTGAGATTACATTCCTCTATCTCACAAAAGTGTTGTTATTTTCTTAACACACTGGTCTGCTGGTTTGTGACAGGTCTATAGCATTATAGTTGTATTGGTTGTTTCAGATTGCTTCAAAATGATTTCCAGTTATGGTGACATGTATCCAAAAAGTACTGTTTTTACTTGGCCGTAAAAGAATAAAATTACCCAAACGGATATCTATTGTGATTCTCTTAATATCTTTTCTCGTTCTCAAGATATAGCCCTTCAATATTGTACGGTTTCGTAACTCATTGTCCATGCAAAAATAATGAGGTGGAATGTTGCACCCATTATAAAGTATAATTATCCTCAACACTCATCAGATAGCTAACAATTGATGAGTGATATTAATATTTTTCAAGGAATCAATTTTAAATCCCGAAATGAATCTCTCCGGGCATACCAATGCTACAAATGTTTTTGAAATGATGGTTGGGAAAACAAAGGATAACATAAGCCATATTTTTAAGTCCCTCTTTCGATGTAACGAATTTCCTTTTTTTTTTGCTGATGTTTATCATGATACAAGTGTAGAATAGAAATTTCCTTGTAAAATGGTCAATATTTAATAGATTATGATGAGCAGTGTGGCTGTTTTCTGTGTTTTTAATTCTTTTTACATCAAATATCCAACTATTTTATCTGTATGTCACTAGAGACCTTTAAAAATGCATATTAGGAGGAAAGCATTTTAAAATCTCCAGCGTAATAAATTGGCCTATACATGGTACGTATCATTGATGGGAGAGAAAATGTGAGACAAATGCAAAGAAAGGCAAAAAGATTTCAGCAAGTAAGTGAGCTTGAAATGATAGCATTTGTCGCTAGACTTGTTGTTTGTCTTAACCCTGAATTGATACTGAATACAGACATCCCATACTATAAAAAGATAATGATTAGCTGTTTGCTTGAACCTTGCTAGGCCAGTGTTGTTTTAAAGGTAATGGAAACATTGAATAGTTTTCTTCTCATTTCAATTTCGAACTATTCAAGAATGTCCCCGCCCTAAATTAAACATTGCTTTGGCCTCGGTTTCTTTTGATAAAGAAACTACTTCCACCTACATTTTTGCACGATCTTAACTGTTTACCTATTTTTTGGATTAGATACATTTTAAACAGAATGTTACCTCTTAAATGCAAGGAAAATGTACAACATCATCTTCTCTGCTTATATACACACTCTGCTAGATTGTTTGGATATGGCTGTATCAAATTCTGTTTTTATGGGATTCAAAGAAATAAGCATTCACCCGTCTCAAAACAATAACCCGTTGCAAAACATTTGCTAGTTTTTTTTTTTTTTTTTTCTTTCTCATTCCGTTGCAAGTGTCTTTCACCTTTTAGAATATAAATATGACATGGAAAAAGTTAGCCAGTCATGAGTGACCTAACGTGAATTAAACAATTCAAAGACAAGCATATTATGACACAGTTATAAAGAGCCATACATGAATGACAGTATAGGTTATGCTAAACATAATAGGAGAGACTTTTCCGAATTCTCTCCCAGCAACCAGAGCAGGAGGGCAAAAACCACCCAATATCCCCGAAAAAGGTCTGCTCCCAAGGGACCTTGTCCCCAAAAGGGACACCAAACCGGATGGAACAAACCTATCAGCCTTCAGACCTCTACAACATCGGTGTGTGATATGGCTGTATCAGACTGGCTGACAAAACGGACACTGCGAATGATCTCAGCTTGGAAAAGATCGTGAAACTAAATACTTCTCCAAAGTCCCCTCGACTCTCTGACGAAGAGCCGAAGGGCGAAAACCAAACGTTACTCCCAACCGGGAGATCTGCCCCTCGTAGGAGCTACGTCCCAATGAGATACCAAAGCTTAACATGACCATCCTCTCCACATTTAGACCTCTACGTCATGGGTCTGTCATGTGTGGCTCCATTCTCAACTGGCTGCAAAAAATAGATACTACACATGATCTTAGCCAAAAGGAAGAGAACCCAATTGACTGTTTAATGAGGAGGTAAGATTTATTATTTCAAACTGAGACAACGACCATTTTTGTGCTGAATACTCCCCTTTGGTATGTGTTGGGAAAAATGGGGCAATCGCTTTAAACTTTTACTTTTAGTTGAACAGTTACCATGGTAACACTTGCAAAACAACATTCATTTACCTATATTATGGTTCATAAAAGGCGTACTTACAACAAATGAAATCATTTCAAATAAACGAACTTAAACACTGTCTTTTGTTTTGCCCATGTTCTATTCGCTGATAAAGTGTGACGTCACTTCTGCCGGCGATCAGCCTTATTCTTTAGTATTGGTGCCTGCTACTTGGTAAGACCAATTACTATATATGTCTTACACAGTCTAGTAGCAAGAAACGAGACAAATGTGGATCAAAAAACAAAATAACGCATTGTTGTAATAAATACGTTTCGCATGAATATACTAACACATCTCAAATTCCTTATTTGTTGCTAGTATTTTAGTAAACGATGAAGAAAATAGTGAAAACACGTGCAAGCAAGTGTCTTTTGAAAGTGCTGGAACCCGTTACCATGGTTATGCGGAATTGACCTTTCTGTGACGTAATGACTTTCTGTGAATATGTCCCTTCCTTCACCTTCCCCACTCCCCCGGTTTACTTTTAATGAGAAAAAAGTAATAGAGTGAGAAGATTCTAAAAATAGAGGTGATTGCTCATTAGGCAGAAAGGTAACATTAGAAATGCCCTTGAATATAAACTGCTTACACTATATACAATAAGACTTAATTCGGTTCCAAGTGAGAAGCAAAGTAAATACGTAACCCTCTAAATAAAGGTATTATGCATAAAAGTATTCTGTCCTTTCTGGGCAAATTTTCTGTCGTAAACTCATTACCACTACCACACCGATAACAGTCATATGAAATGGTTAAATGCTAGATTCTTGTGTCTTCTTAATCATGCACATAATGTTATACAAATGCCATGACGAAACTTATTTACCTGCGGCGTTTCAAAGCAAAATGTACAATGACTAGGAAATGCTGAATTTACTGAAGACCGACAAAAAAAGAAAGACTATATCCCTCTGGCATTTGTAGTGTAACAAGGTAATTTGTCGCAATCTCTGTTGCAGCCATTCATCTGGTGCCTCGACACTCCGTTAAGCCCTGGGAATATAAACCTGATGATAAACAACAGGCGAGAGAAAGTTCAAAGACCCTTCGCGTTCTTCATCACATAGGCCTACTAAATTAACGGTCAGTCACGCTGTGTTGTCTTGAAGGCAACAACGAAATATCGTGGCAACACGCAAACATTTTATGACATTTTACCCATACATACACAGAGAATATTTTCAAGATAATCTGTCCTTCCTCTTCAAAAAGTGTTTAAGCAAGTCAAATCAGTGGAAGGTACTCGTTGGGGGTTAGGCTGGTTTTAGTCATAGACGCTAAGCAAACTGTATTGTGAAAGCCTTAGAGTGTGATCAGGGCTTTCCACATTTTACAACTACCAGGCTCTGACTTTATGTATGAGTTAGCCTTGTTACGTATCTTAGAGGCCATTTTGTCAGGTTATGTACAGTTGTTACACAGCCTTAAAGAGGGATTTGCATCACCCCAAGTATGACTTTCACTTGGTGGTAAGCCCCACCCATAATTTTCTTTACTGCTTCTCCTTGTGCAGACACAAACATAGTTCACTGCTCAAGGCCACAGCCTGGTGAGCATAAAAGACCCCATATGTAATCAAAAAATTCTCTGTGCCTGCTGTGTAATATGAGCTGCTCTGTATCTTTTGAATTTTGTAATTAAACTCTGATGTCAATCAAAGAGTAGTCACCAACTGAGACTTTCACTTACCCCAAACTAAAAGTCATACTTGGGATGATGCAAATCCATCTTTAACTCTTCTCGGCCTTTTGGCTAAGATCATGTGTAGTATCTGTTCTTTCAGCCAGTCTAGAACGGGGCCATGCATGATAGACCCATGAAGTAGAGGTCTGAAGGTCAAGAGGTTGGTCACGTTAAGTCTTGGTGTCTCATGGGACGTAGCTAATTTGAGGAGCAGAACTCTTTCGGGAGTAACGTTTGGCTTCCCCCATAGGCTCTTCGCCAGAGAGTCGAGGGGACTATAGTCAGTGAAGTAAGCATTCTTCTTACTGCGTTTGCCAAGTATAAGGCTTATGGTGCTTTTAACCAGTGTTATGGGCAAGTAGATAAAAACGATGTCGTTTAAAGCGATAATACATGACTCATCCATCTGGAGGTTCGGGCGGGCTTGTAGGGGGCGTTCGGGGCAATGGCCTCAAATCTCAATAATTCCCTGTTTTCTCAAATCCATCGTTTCAATAACGAGCTCTTGCTGTGGATCCATGGAAATGTTCTCAACCAACCTCCCCAAACAAACCAAATAAAGACACTGCCCGGCATCGTGGTCGCTTAGCGTCATTAAGTAACCGCCGACTTAAGATACAGGTTACAAACTTACCACATCAAACCCTGCTCTAATTATGGATATACTGAGTCGTTCCAAGCATTGATGTGGAAGTGGGCCGTAGCTACGGGGAGCATTCGGGAGGATATAACTACAGTTGAAAGTTGATCACACATCCATAATTTCTGGCATAGATGCTAATAATACAACTGTGCAAGTGCCCCCCCCCCCAAAAAAAAAATAAATAAATAAAGCTTATCCCTTCCTAATCTGCGCTGCTGGCTATAGGCCCAGATGTAGGAGCGACTGTAACCACCGTGTAGAAACGATACAAACTCAATAAGGCTGAGACTGAACATTATTTGAATTTATAAATTAATGTACATATTAAAGACTGCAAATCTTTCCCACCTCTGCCCACTTCTACCAACATTTCATCACCTAGGCTATGCCCTAGTACTTTTTTACCATATTAAGAATATAAATAAATTTGTTAGTGTTAAAGAATGTGATACTTTGTCAAGCTTGGTTAACCTAAAGCAATGGATAACTATACATCGCTCTCGCTATTTCGATCTCTTTTTTATTTGTGATCTTAAAGTGGACCTAGTCTAGAAATACAAGAGAATATATTTAAAAGGTTGGAAAAAGAATTTCAGTTATCCAAGTCCAATTTTTGTGGCTTACTCCATTGCTGAGATATGAAATGTCGAAATGTATTCACTTAAGTGGATTGCGCAATCATTTGTGATGTCTTTCTTGTACAATTCACAGTACCTGCTTTTGTTTCCTTTTGAAATAACGATGCTTGTATGACCTTGAATCATTTACTGTTCCCTTGCATAGCAAGTTGTACGGAGAGGGCTTATATAGCTAAGTCACCCTGTGACAGTGATACAGTGATCACATTTTGGAACAAGGTGCAGTGGCTTTAAAAAAGAATAAAGAATAACAAAGACGGTAATTTGAGTATAGTACAAGAATGACATCACAAATTATTGTTCAATCTACTATTTTGCATTGAGTGAATAGGCCTAAGCTTCAACATTTTATATCTCAGCTCAGGAATGTTCTGTGAAGATGGGAGTTGGACCATTCTGATGCATTTTGCAAGCTTTGTAACATATATTTTTAAAATTTCAGACTTTAGGTACACTCATTAATGATATGGGGAAAACCAAACCTGGCACAAACTTTGTACTTCGTGTCAATCGTACCACTGCAGCTTGGCAGCATACACAGTATAGATTTAGATACACCATCACAGTACTGTTTTCGAAATACATATTTGGCAATCTGCCAACATTCTGTACAGAAATGTTATAGTAGAAGATATAAACTATTTGGAGTCTTTTCTCTTTCCAATAGCTCTCATATCTATCAATCCTATGTCTCATATCTTTCGGCAGTCAAAATTTTAATTTTTGCTCCTTTTTGTATCTGTTAGAGTGCGGGTATGATAAAAGTACGGAGCTTTTAAGGTGTCATGGAGATATCAAGCTTTATTTGTATCTCTATTTCATGATTTTCTGTTTCTTAAGGCAGATACTTAGATTACGAGATACAAAACCTTTTCTCTAGTATATTTTACCATTAGGAACAGAAATTCCAAGTTGTACGATCGCGATATGTCACTATTTTATGAAATATTTTACTATCTCGAAATAGGAAGTATAGACGCGGACAAGTTGAGATCTGAGATCTTAATATTTCAACATTCCTCTGTTAAGATATCACGATATATTGAGATGTAACAATTCAACATAAGAATATCTTTCATTGAGATATGTGACTTTAAGATAGCACATATGAAATGTCACACTCTAGATATTGTAAAAGTGACAGGATCTTATATCTTAATATTTCTGCATTTCACGGTAAAATGTGTTGTTTTTATGGATATATTATTATCGTGTTATCAAAACCGTTTGTCTTCAAAGAGCCATGAAATTGACATCTTCTTTCAATATCTCTGTGACATTTTAAAAACTCCTTAGAAGAAAGAGAACTAGACCTACAGTGAAAGTAAAACTGAAACTAAACGCTAATATTGAAACTTTGTTATAAAAATTTTCATAATAGCATTGGAGATATTTAATACATTTTATGTCAGTCAAGGGTACACAGAATTTGAAAGTAAGATATTAACTTCAGTTTCACATAGCTTAAAAGGTAATTACTAAAAAGAAACACTGAACACTCGACATGTCTGTATATAATGATTCCTAATTCTGCCAAAATGTAGCACAGTAGCAGAGGACATGCATTATAGGAAACGCATGTCTCTATACCTACAGTATGGTTTCAGTCTATGATATCTAGACTATTGTTTTCTATTTCAATATATCATTGTTATAGCCAATGCGGAAAACAAACGTGTCTTAACGGTTTGTTTTCCGGCAGACCCCTCCCCCTTACTGCCTTTCCACGCCCTTCTCTGAGGGGGAAGTATCCAAACCTCATACATCTATTGGGCAGATATGGACTTTCCTGTAAGTAATAATTAAGATAAACACCATGTTTTTTAACGTCATGTTTCTCATTTAAACAACAGGTAAAATCGTTTTTAAAATTGTTGATAAATTGATAAAGTTAGTCAATTCTTGCCCCGCCCCCTCCGATTTGAAAAACAATTCCCATTCTTCCCTTCCGCCCTAGGAAAGTTCTACTGAGCTCCTTTGTCATTATCCGCGGGAAAATATCTTTTAATGCCATTTTATATAATGCCAATAAATTCTGCAAACATTAGTTTTATATTCTAAGACATATCGATATGTATCGAATAAAAGTTAAGCAAGAACTCGAATTTGAACATATTTTGCTTCCGTAAAGACATTTAAAATATGTAGCAATGCACTGAAATATACTAAATCAGCGGCGGCGCCAAGGGGGGGGCTTGGGGGGCTTTAGCCTCCCCCAAAAAGTGGTCAGTCCCCCCCCCATTAGCCCCCCAACTGAAATGAGCAAATTGAAAATTTAAAACACTCATTAAAACAATTTTATTAAGTGGAATTTTTAATGGCCCTAAAAATTTGTCAGCCATCAGCGCTAGCCCTACCATTAACCCCCTCCCCTCCGCTTGGCCCCCATGTCGACAAATCCAAGCACTACTCCCTGAGTCTGCATGTGGTTTTTCTTTTGGGCAATGAAATATACCACCAAATTTCGGCGCGCTTCGCGCGCATCCCTTACGGTCCGCTCTATATCACTAATGAAGATTAAAAGTATCAGTGAACTTTTCTGGCACAATTTGTGCCTTTCGGATTGCCGCTAACGCTGAAATTATAGTACTATAAGCCAGTAGCGTGTTTAAAGGGGGGCCGGCACAGGCCCCCCACCTCCGAAGTCAGTCGGGGGAAAATCACCCAGTCGGGGGATTTACGGGATCGAGGAAGAGAAAAAGTTTAAAGAGACACACCAGACACACTGAACATTCAAACCTTAACCACACACCAGCCCCCGTGGGGGCAGAAAAATGGGTGTCGTCGGGGAGAGGGACCCTCGATTTCTTTTGTTTTGGAAAAAAGGCAAAAAAAAAAAGGTCCTCGAAAATTCGGATAGCACAAGTATGCCGACGTGGGTCGGTCGCCAAGAACTGAAGTGCACAAAAGAAAAAAAATAGAAAAAAAAGGTCATCAAAATAAGCGCCAGTAGGGGGAAGCATCACAGGTTGTGCCCCCCACCTTCGAAATCCTGCACTCGCCACTGCTATGAGCCACCCCAAAAATTTGCTCAGCCCCCCCCCCCCTTAGCCTCCCCAACTAAAAATTCCTGGCGCCGCCGCTGTACTAAATGCACAGAAATTACGTCTTACTCCTTAAAATCGTTTAAACTTGTGTTACTTAGAAACAAAGTTAACTTCGGAAATGTACAACATGGCTCCTATCTGTTAAATTTGTTTCTCTAAACCTTAAACTTACTTATATGTGAAACGAACCATTGGTCCATATGTTGTTCATGGCATAGATCATGTGGAAAACGGAAAGAGCGTCATTTCTGGTACTTTTTTGTGGGAGGCTGAGAAAATCCTCAGTTTTCGGTCAAAATATGTGATATGAAACATTCGGTCATTTTTAAAGAAAGTCCAATGTACTCTATAAAACTTTTTTTTTTTCGAAACAAACCTGACCGCACTTTAGTTTTCCTTTTTAAATATAGCCTATTGGCAGGCCCTAAAAACAGAAACTTGGTAAACTATGGTTTGCTTAATTGATGAGGTGAAAAAAATTCTTATGAGTCTCGGCAGTTGACCAGTGATATCCCCTTTCAAGGAGGAAGGAATGTTCCGATCATGTATCACCCCGATGACATTATATTTCCCGGTAATCTTTCAGATTTTATGAAGAATCGTATTATTGCACCAGTGAAATAAACTCTTACCCCACCCAACTGACCCCTGACCCCGTCCTTTGATTCCATAACAGAAAGAATATCTTTCCACATCACTGCACCTGGTTCTTGTAGTTCATAAAGAGTTTGTCAATGACCTATTTTATTAACAACTTAAAACACACCGACGTTGTAATGCGTTCAATTTTTTTACATAGTTATGATAAACAAGATTGTCACTTTTGCCAAGGTGTCATATATGGAAGCTCTAATCAAACATCACTTTTAGCAGCGATTCATGAATAATACATGTAATATATGACGTATGACCAAGGAAAATCACGTGCAATCATATGTTTTTCGAATTCACGTATTTAATCGGTACTTGATACCATTTTCTTCAGCAGGACGAACATTTTCATCTCATGGCGCCAACTGTGTTTAATGTAGATTTCAAAGGACTTCAACCGAAGAGATAGTAAAAAAGAAAATATTCCACTGTGGTTGAATTTAAATGAGTAAGCTTTTTTTTTGACAAATAAAAATCCTTCAAATGCTAGACTGATGGTAAATTAGGGCATAATTAGATTGCAAATTAAGGTATATGATAACGATTTTTCATACTCAAAGGAGTAACTTGCAGGATTTATTATACGAAGTGTCAATAATAAGTGTCGCTATATTTCTAAAAACAGATGAAAGACGTTGCACACTTGAACTTCTTCATAAGGTTTCCATCAAATGTTACCGGATATGCTGCAGAAGGAAGGAGCGCATTGTATTTTATATGAGAAAGAATCCACTAATGTATTTAGCTTTTATCAGGGGCTCTACAGTAATATTTTTTTTATTCTTTGGACTGTATATTGGCTACCATATTGTTGCTAATATATGTTATACCAGGGAGTTCTCTGGTTATACCAAACTGATCAAGAGTTGATGTTGGTTGTCTATGTCCTAATCAAATTGCTTGTAAAATAATGCCAGAATGTTAAAACTTGTTCTGGCGATGGGAAGCTACTTTTCCCTTGGAGCCCTAACAACATAGGCTATCCCATAGGCATACACCGGCACATCCAGCTAATCATTTCCTAGGTCACAATTCGACAAAGAATATGAAACCCACAGTCCCAGCTTTTCACAGTGATTAACACTTGTAGAATACCCAGGTTTAATTTAGACCTCTGCAAGTTTGTCCCATCAAAACAATTTTTGCACTTTTTATCTACTGCTCGATGCGGGATCTGCTTTCTGGAGGCCACCATCATGGCGATGCATTATACTTATCAGTCTGATCCATGGTAAAATGCAAGGACTTATTATTACGAAACAGTCTATGAGCCAGCTCTAGTGAACGACCTTCAACCTGCACATTTTGACACAGATGAACAATATGACAAGTAATAGCTGTTACAAGGTCAGGCCGATCTCCCAATGATATTCTTTCATATCAACATGCGACAATGACGCTATATGTTAACGAATATCAACTACCGTATCTTCTGCTGTGTATTTGACGCACTGAGGAATGTCACTATAGAATTCTTTACAGGTTCCAAACAAACTACACTCTAAAAACAAAAGAGTGAAATTCACTCCAAAAAGAATATAGTGAGGGACCACTCCTATTGCGAGTGAAAATTCACCCTGATTGGAGTGAAAATTCACTCTGAATAGAGTGATATTTCATTCCATGAGTATGAAGTATTCACTCCACTCCGGGAGAAATTCCCTCTTACTAGGATTGTTCCCTCAGTACACTCTTTTTTGGAGTGAATTTCACACCTTTGTTTTTAGAGTGTACAGAGTATCCAAGGTGGACTTTACCAAACATAAGTCCCGTCTACACGATAACACATTTGGTCAAAAACGTAGAATTGTATGACGATGCTAATGGACAAAAGTATGATCGTGTGGACTCGCTTTTCCAACAAATTTGGACAACGTCCAACATGTATGAAGGTGTTCAAACTGTCCGCTGCATTTTTCATCTTGCCATGGACAAATGTATGATCGTGTAGACGGGTCGTAATTGATATATCGTGTGCATTCTTAATCTCCGAAAGGGGCATGTTCTCTCCCTTTAACAAAGAGTTTCGGATGTTAGGTCCACCTCATGGAAAAGGAGAGGTGACTTACGGGTCTTGGGTGACTGGTTGAGAAATACATATAATCTAATGGACCATGCATGTAGTCTTCTATAGCCGACAACTTAGATTTGGATTGAGGGGCATTCTTCTTTCTAATGAAAGGGAGACTGCATATTATATATATATATATATATATATATATATATATATATATATATATATATATATATATATATATATATATATATATATATTACAAGACCGACTGCAGTGGTCAAGTGGTTAGAGCATCCGACTTGCAGCCGGAAGGTCTAGGGTTCAAATCCTGGCCGGGTCATACCAAAGACTTTAAATATGGTACCTACTGTCTTTGTGATTGATGCTCAGCATAAGCAATGGAGTAGGGAAAACAAGCCAGTGAGCCACAACTGGAAAAAAGGCCGTGGTCGTCTCGACTTGAACCAGTTGGTTGGAAACTGGGACGTTAAACCTCATCTAACTAACTACAAGGCCTCTTGATTGTGACACTTGAAGGCATGATCAAAATAAAGAATCATTGCTTCTAACCCAGGGGATGGCGCAAGGATACGCCAACCAAATTTTTATGTTTGTATTTTGGAGTCGTTTTGAAGAACTTAAAGAAAAGTCAAAGCTCGAGTAAAATTGGACCAGCTGTTGAGGCAGTTTCCCTCTTTTGGGGATAACATACATTGTCACTGTAGCAAGGCGCGGAGATTTGAATTGGACATTGAAGGGAACGTGGGTCGAAAATGTCAAAATGATTTATATGTATATGTGTACTTATACGAAGGTGTATGTATGTATGTATGTATGTATGTATGTATGTATGTATGTATGTATGTATGTATGTATGTATGTATGTATGTATGTATGTATGTATGTATGTATGTATGTATGTATGTATGTATGTATGTATGTATGTATGTATGTATGTATGTATGTATGTATGTATGTATGTATGTATGTATGTATGTATGTATGTATGTATGTATGTATGTATGTATGTATGTATGTATGTATGTATGTATGTATTTATGTATGTATGTATGTATGTATGTATGTATGTATGTACAAATCTTTTTTCCTATAGTCGCAAGTAGTATTGGGTGTGCGTTCAGAAGTCAGTAACAGCCAAACTTTTACCATACAGCTTTATATCCAACAACCACTTAATTTGAGCAGGGAGCTGTCTCTCACAGTTCCATAATTTGAGTGGTTGACATAGAGGATAAAAGAAATAACAAGATGGTTCCTGACAATGACACGAGTAAGCTACACGTGCGCGCTAGCGGGCAGAAAATTTGCATTTTGAAGGAATTTATGTGCGTAATACAACATTTTGCGAGATTATGAAATCAGAAGTAGTTACGACTATGGTATGATTCACTAAGCCGTGTTCAGTTAGGGTGAAGACCCAAGAGGATCGTATTAAAAAAGTTGACAATATTCGAATAAAGTTCAGTGGTGCAACGTACAAGCAAAAAATAATTTTATCTGTTTTGAAACGATATAAGGCAAAGAGCTGGTCACTACTGCAGAGAATAAAGTGTGTTGAAAGGAGAGAATAAATAAAAGAGGACTTTATGAACCTTAGAGTTAACTTCCGGAACATCAATTCCTTACATTTTCCCCAATATTGCTCTTGGGCATCAGAAACTGGAGCTCGGAGTGCGCTGAAAATACACCATATCAAAGTTACCCACATCTATTTGGGTTGGAGGTTATGGAGATGGACGACAAAACTTAGGTGTCCCTTTTGGCGATCTTATTGTGGATTTGCTGTCATTTAATTTGATGTATCAATAAAAGGATTCTAAACACGTGGATACGGAAAAGCAAAAACTTTTAATATCACAATATTTAAGATAAGTTAAAATAAGTATGACGCCATTTTCCTGAAGAAGCATTCATCTAAAAACGTCCCTTTAAACGTTGAAAACAATCTTATCAATAGCTGCACGAACAGAAATCTGCTTCAACATTTCACTTAACTAGGCTAAAAATGAACGAAGGTGTTTCATTTTCATCCAAATCTAGTAAATACCGAATCAAATTTAGTCAAGTTTTTGACAAGATTCCGGTTCGTGCCCCTATGGATTAGACTGTTTTTAGAGCGATGGACAACTCCCATGGTTGCATGGGGATATCCCAGTTAAGTTCGTTGGTTTAAATACCCTGAAGTTGAATATAATATTTGCCTGTGTGTCTAGAGTCTCAGTAATCACCAAACATGTATGTTGCAATAGATGCGAAGCGCGCCGGAAAATTTTCCTGTAATGGTCAATAAAGCTACATACTACGATTGCTGACAAAAAATGAGAAGGGGATGAAAGGTATAACGTGTCCTAACGATGGCGTATTTTATTGGGTTCTTAATTATCCTTGTCTGCGGAGTGAGGGGTTGCCGGGACTTAGACAGAAGTGGTAAAAACAGGAGACAAGAGAAAGAGAGTTACACTTACTACAATTCACTTTTTTCAACTTACTACAACTCATTTACATAAATAACAGAAACATCATACACAGGTGTCTAGACAAACATAACATGCAAATTAGGTAACTTAGAATAATAGTACGTCACACTAGACACATTCTTACAAAAGGCATTCTGCCTCCCTCCTCCACTCAACCAAAATACCATAGTGGCGTAGGAACCGGGGGACAGGGGGGTCATGGTCCTCTAAGTATTTTTGTGGGGGCCAAATGTCATTTGGTCCCCCCAAATAGCGACAGCGTTCAATACGTATAAAATAGGTATGTACAGACTTTAATAAAATAGGCCCTGTCGTCTGCTTATCTGATGTCATGAAAACACAATCGTGCCCACATCATACTCTAATACAGCGCTTCTCAACCGGTGGGCCGCGAAGCTCTCACAGGTGGGCCGCGAGATCCGCCATAAAAATAAAAAATAAAAAAAAAATAAACTTTTGTAAGATGGGCCTCAGAAAAATTCTGAGAGTGAAAGTGGTCCTTGACTTAAAAAAGGTTGAGAAGCGCTGCTCTAATATAATAATCTGATTATTTTACAAGAAAGAACCATCAATAACACACCTATCAAGGTCAATACTGATGTTGTAAAAAGTCAGTATTTCATCTTTCAAGGAAACTTCCCAAAAAAGGTCAATTTCGGAAATTCACATTGAGTTCGGGATATTTTTTAGGAAATCAGACATTTTTGAGAAATAACTTGCAGGAAACTTAAGCCTAATGCCCAGATTAGTTGAAATTATTTATAAGTTTAATGTGAAGTCAATTATTAATTTCCGATTTTCAACGACTTCAAAAATACCTCATTGATAATTAAAATGGAGTCCTGATTTGAATTGCACCAGCACCTATATATTAATTCACCAGTGTGTTTTTAATGGTTAAACTTATATTATGATTATCAGTGGTGTGTTTAGGGGGCCACTGGATCATTCCCCCTCACTGATGCCGAATTTTGGTACCTAATCTCTGTAAATCTTTTAACACAAATTTTACTCCATATGTGGCATTAGATTGCATGTAAGGACACCCAATTTTTCAAAAATTTTCCTCCCCCAGGCCGGCGATCACACAACATAATACATGCCCCCACCTCCTTGAGAGAAATCCTGGCTACGCCACTTATTATTATCATTATTATTGTAACGACTTCCCCCAAAATTATTATCAATATGAAAGGTTAGTAACACGGCAAATGATTGTATGTAATGGCATCCGATGTGATAACCGATGCATGCCTATATAATATGTATTGTTGTTGTTTCCTTTTTCTTTCAACATTTTTATCTTTTGTTGCTCAAATTAAAATCCGAAAAATCAAACTGATCAAATATGATGTTTTGGTGTGGAAAGGGATTCAAGGTCGAGAAATCGGGTCTGGTCCTCCCGCCCCCCCCCCCCATGCCAAACATCTGCCTACGCCGCTGTACCAGGGATCATACGTTATGCTGCTGTACCTACATGCAAATACAAGCAAATATTGAGTCTTTTGCCAAAATACTAAAGGTACTCAGGCCTCCCTAACCAATTTATTGGAGGGGACTATGTCTCACATAAACCAATTTTAGTAAATATTATTGCAGTTGACCATTTCTACAGGAAGATTGAACGAATATATTACGTTCTCAGCCAAATTACAGAGAAAATGTACATGTGTGACTTCTACTTTTCTTATTGATCACCGAACATTCACCCGAATAGTGTGCGTCCGAGGTGCACCAGAAAAATCGTTTTTCAAGACTTTTATGTCATCGGAAAGTCAAATATTTAAGCAAATATCATCAATTACTACGATTTTTGCCAATATATCAGATATTCAGTCCCCCTCAAAGATGTTATTGGAAGGGAGTATGTCTCACACTCTCAATATTAGCAAAATTATGGCCATTGACCAAACATTGCGGGGACGAAAGGTGGTCCGTCTCCACAAACAAATTATTGAGGTGGACCATGTCCCTACCCCCACCAGATCTCCACCCTTGGTCAACCGGCTGCCCGACATAGTCAACCTCCCCTGCGAATCGTTTACCGTGATGGACGAAAAATAGAACATCTGTCTGATGGGACTATGCGATTTAGTGATGAAATTTCCGACCTCCCTAGAAAACTGTGAAGGCTACCTAAATGTTACTTGGTGAGGGGGTTGTACTATTTATGCTGTGAGGAACGGAACTATGGACGCAACTGAAACAATGAAACTCTAAAGCACGAAAGGTGCAGAAAACTTGGGTTTTCCTGCACTAAATCTGCCCTCCTTGAGAGCTAACAGGTGAACCATTGGGGTGACTGGTGACCGTCGGGGATCACATACTTCATTGTAACCACTAATGCTCCCGGACCAAATGGGAAAACTTTCCTACTGGGAGGTCATATCCCCCTTTACCAGCCTTGTGCCACCCTTACGTTCTCCGTGTTGTATAAATAACCCTTCTGTTCTGCTAATAGATTCCTCTACAGCAGCTACTATAGGCTACTGTTCGACAAATAAAATAGAACCTTTACAGAAAACTGAGTTTGTTAGCTATGATTGTCTTGATATGTCACTTGGGTAGCGGTTATTGTTTGGTTATAAGAGACCAGGGAGCTGTAAGAGACCAATCTATGAAAGAAAACAACAAACTTAGCAGCACGAGAAGCGTTGTTAACTTTTTGGAATCGTATTGGAGAATCTGCCCTCCTTGAAAGAAAACAACAGGTTTCACAGTTGGGCTGAAAGTTAAATGGGATTACTTTGTCATGCCAACTGTGGTTCTAAGACAAAATTGAAAAAATAAATCCCCGCAACGTAGCCTATCGACTAGATCAGCTTAAAATTCATCATACTGTAGTGATAATAAAGATAACTTAAATACTATTTTTGCCCCATGCGAATGACAGTTTTTCCCAATAGGGGTGGGGGGGGGGGAGTGTGAGACCTCTCTTCTTCAACCTGGGGGACTCTGGCCTCCTCTTCACCCATTTGGCGTCACCCCTGTTCCAACCCATACTTGGCATGACGGGTATCTGGCCACCTATATGATTTCGGATCAATTTGAAAATGAGAATCACTGTATAGTAATGTAGGTAGTCTCGTATACAAGTACACGACATTGATCGTTTGCTCAAGGCCTAAATGCATATATCACACTATAACTTACTTATAATTTACACTGTCGTAAACAAATTGTTCGTAACCATGTGTGCACATATTGGTTAACCACTACTATATCCAAACACGAAGCTGCCTAAACTGCACTATTGATTGTCTGTGTCTGTACTTTCATGATATGCATGCATGTGGAGGTGAACACTGTCACGGAATTAGACTATTTACCATTGAGTTAAACGTTATGATTATTATAGTCATAACGGTATAATAATGTGAAATAGTGGTATTGCGATCAGAGTTGTACGTTGGTTACTGTTAAAGGTACATAATCGCGCGTGTAACAAACATGGATCGACTTAAATGAAAGTCATTCGGGGTCCTAAGGGTGCAAATTTCTAGCTCAGGCCATGGGGAAGCTACATGGGCCAGTTGACACTGGCCTCCATTGCACCGTATTCAATAAGAAGAAATAAAGCAAGGGTGAATATTTGTTAAAGATTTATGAAACAGTTTCCCATCCGGCCATCCGGCCTGGCATGGGCCTTCAAGCTCTGCACAGCTCTGTGTATTTCCTTAGTGCTTGGGTTCAATCCTGTTCGACGTGGAGCAATTATCTTATAGGGTACCCCGGCTTTCCTCTCACATGTCCTGACCTGCCATTAAACTTGGTTGTCGAGCCGATGTTGTCGGTCGCGAACCGTACTGAAGCTCCTTCGGGGGACCAGTTAACTTACTGTTTTTGCTTACTTTGTATCCATCAAACATTTAGACGGTTGCAGTTATGAAAGTGGCTCAAGAGAGAAGTAATGTGACAAATCGAGAAACATAAGATGTAGTGGTAGTTAGTGGTGTATTTGTTAACACTTCTTTCTCAAACTCGGCTAGAATACGAAGAGCGATTTCACCTTGAGTTTGACCGAGGTATAGTTCCATGTTTCAACAGAGTACAGTATATAATGTGGTCAAAGATCTGGCAAGTATAATCCACGAAATAAAATTGTGTTACATCCCTGAACATGTGAGATTTGTAAACATTTTCGTCAGTGAACCCAGACCTTCTGCTACGACCTAGTATACATGCTGTAAGATCACTGATTCTGCAGTAATTGCGTCAAGGTCACTTCGGGTAGGAAATAAGATCATTTTAACTGCAAGTATTTTAATATCCATATGCTTCATATAAGGATTGCGTGCGAATTTCCATACACATTCTCTTAATTTCATTTCATAATGTGTGCACACTCTTTCATAAGGGACTATTTTCGATTGGAAGCTGAGCACTTCACCCGAACGTAATGAGAATACCACACGTTTGACCAAAAAGCATAGACTTTGCCCAGAAACAGTAAATATTCATCCCGAATTCGGAAAGCAGTCCCCCGTACCGCCCTGTACTCTCATCCCTAATTGCAATAAGCGTGTACATACGATTTGGAACATTGTCCTATTATGTCTCTACTTGTTCGTTATGACAATATACTGGATTGTACTACTACATCATACCCATGGGACTTGTAATGACAAGAAGGCCTATTAATGACAATGTAAAATTTCATATTCATTGTTTTTTTTTCTCATATTTTTACCAAGTTCTTCATCTCCACCCACACCCATGGGTTCGTAGGAAATAAAACTTTAACAACCTCTCTCAAGTAATTTAAGAACATTTTAACGTAAACACAGAATAAACCTGAAACTATAACTTTCTCGATGATTTGCTGACGACTGTTACAAAGCACAAAGCGTTTAATTACTACCCAATCCAACGAGTAATCTATCTTGCATGTAACTTTGCAATCGGCACTCCCCCGCCTTTCCGCATCAACGGAGTCGTAAACGTTTTATTTTATACTAAAGAATAAGGGAAGTTAGTATTATATCTGATCACGAGAGAGATGTGAGCAATCTCTGCCCAGCAAATGCTTACCTTCATCTACATCAGGCAGCGCAAATCTTTTTTACACATTAACTTGTTGCCAATATAATTTCTTAACTTACCTTTTTAGAATGGATGCATCTATTAGACAATGTTATTCCGACGAGGAGTATGAGAATTATCTTTTTCAATAAACCTGTAGATCATATCCACTTGAAGTTCCTCCGGATGTCTTTTCCCCTTTCAACACAAACAACTGTTCGATGAAGGTTACTAAACAGACGAACGTTCACTCTTTAATGTAAGATACATATGATGTAAAATTACCAATTGATTCTGAAGTCACTTTCAATTTACTTACTGCTTAAGAATAATTGTGCCTCTTCATCTCCACAACTTTTTGTTGTCTCTCAAACAGCAAAATGAGCTGGTTATGAAGAAACAGGAGTAAGCTGATTCAATATTAAATCCTGACTACGTAGCTCGCCACGCAGAGATAAATTTTGCAAGGTACATGAGACGTGAGGTCAGCTCTTAGAGATCCAGCAAAACTGAAAATTTTAACAACAAATATTCCACTTTAGAAATCCTGTGTACGGTCCGTTCAGATTAATTAGCACAGGGGTAAGCAAAAGAACCTCGTCGACCGATGGAAATCAACGTACGGCTCGCAGATTGACTTACGTTGAAGTCCCCAACAGAATTATGAAGCAAAATGACGGACGGGTGTGCACAACCAGCTAAACCAGCTAATTTATCGGCACCGAGAAGCAAGTAGTGGCGCTATTTCAATTTTAGGATAGGAATAAAGTAAATGCAGCTTGATTTACCCTACTTGATTACTTGCAACGCCTCTGGTTCATCTATGACAAAGTAAACTTCAACGTTCTAGTGGCATGCTTCATTTCAGTTATAAGGATGGCCTGGGATGGGTGAGCTGATAAGTAACAACCCCAGCTGTTAACAAGGGATGAATCCACATAAAGAGCACTCCCTAATCAGGATTACTGTGGAACTAGTTTATTCCTGACACATAAAGTGAAATTGTCTACCTGTCGGACGAGGATCTAATCCAGTATTCGAATTAGCTGATCATTAGATCAGGAATTTGATTGGCAACCCCTTATTCCCAACCACATAATGAACTGTGCGAAGTTTTAACTACATGATCAGACTGGGGCCGCCGTGGGGTCAACTGAGATAACCAGGAAGTTTTGGCTGAACAGTCGGTTAATTTTTTTATGTGCTGCACAGCGTACGAAAGATGAGACACCACTTAGCTGGTGGAGGGGCGACGTTTGGAGTAGCCGTAATGGCACATTTTTCATGAAAACCCATTTAATTCAAGTTTATAAACTTTAGCAGACGCCCCGTAGTGTATGCGTGGACAGGAACACCTTATCGGACGTATCTATCTACATGCGTAGCAACGGTTTTCACTCGGTGTCAACTTGAATATTCCTTAGGTTTGCAATTTCTAGGCTTGTTCAGTTCGATCCATTTTTCTTTTCTTTTTTAGTTCCCTAACTTGTAATCGAAAAGTGATTGACTGTGCGCCAAATTATTGCAAACTAGTGACCCACAATGATAATTAAGTGCGACTGTCTTCACCAATTACCTTACCCCTTCATCTAAGAAAATAACGAGGAATAAATTTGGGTTAATTTTATACCAGCCTTCCTCTCCACACCGCTTCCCATATGAATCATATTCAAATGTCATATAAATAGGCAAGTTAGGAGTAGCCCTCTAAAAGAACTATTCTGTTCATTTATTGCCTGTAGGTTTTGTAAATGTACTGTACTCTCGTCATCTTATCTCTCATGATAACTTTCCTCCGCTCCTAAACACTCAACAGGCTCCATTCTCCTGCCCCTTTACCAGATCAAAGCAGTATATAACTCCGGTTTTCATCTGTTTTGTGTTGCTGACAACCCTTTGACTTACTGCAAATAGGTGACAGGTGGCCTCCTCTTCAAGAGTGCGATATCCAGCCTTGGATTCCTCCATCTCTCAGCTTGGCTTTTTGGTAAATCCCACTATAGATGCAAACAGGGTAGGCTCGTGGTAAAGGAGGATGGGCAGGGGCGCCGTCTCCTCTATAAATTCACCCCATAAAAAATTCTTAGAACAAAAAATTACCATGGATGTAGTACTCGAGACCGGTCTCGGTCTCGAGACCGGTTTTTCCCGGTCTCGGTCTCGACATTCTGTGGTCTCGCTCTTGGTCTCGGACCCTTGCGGTCTCGGAATTTTTTTTTTCCGGTCTCGCTTCGAGACCGGCAAAAACTTGTCGTGTTTTTTTTTTTTTTCTTTTTTTTTTCATTTTTATAAAGTAAACTCATTTATTTCAACCACTTTTTAAGTTCATTTACTTTCATTGAAAAAAACTAATTTATTGAGAAAAAATTATTCATCCAGCGAGTCCATACACTGTATCTAATATGGGTTGAAATTCCTTCTCTGAGCTAGTGAGTGGTCTTTAACTTAACTTGGTCAATGGGGATAATAGTGCATTGGACACAGGTCTGGTTACTCAGTATAATCAGAACAGTGGCAGTCTGGTACTGCACTGCATTGCGTGTTTACTGTGTATGTGTGTTGAATTGAAATCCCCTTCTCAGTGTTTGTTCAGTGCTATCCATTTCTAGCTTTTCGGGGTTGCCTGTTGGCCTTTTCATTGCCATATTTAACCAAATCTGGCTACTAATATTCATTTAGCTAATAAAAAAATGGAATGAACTAATATACCAGTTCCATATATAAATATTAAGTTATCGACCAGAATTCTTCTTAGATGGGAAAGAGGTGCAACTGCAAAACATTTGGCCATCATGATCAGACATAATACTACAGCTATCTGGCAACTCTGAGGGCTATGTGTCTAAGCCTAAATATTTCACACTGTTAACTGTATATTACATGCTAGGTCAGGGGTGAGGAACCTTTTTCCCTTGAAGGGCGTTATGATAGTCATAATCCACTCGCGGACGGCAGATAGTGAAGGCGTAAAAAGCTTGAAAGGGCGCAGGCCAAGGAGCCCCAAACAGACCCTGGTGGGGTTAGGGGAAAAGCTCAGGTAAGGAACTAGTGCGATGCCTCCAGAAGCTATTGAGTTTGTGCAAATTTGCAGGCAATAGAATGCTCATCCACTAACTTTTAATGGCATTGACTGGCTACTCAGACCAGGAGTATCACAATATGAACATTTGTCTTCTTATTTATGCATGAAGCAACGGTGAACGAAAGGTGCGCGTTAAGCGTGCCGAAAAAATCACCCATTTTGGAACCAACTTTATTTTTCTTCACTTAAAATTGCAAATTTATCTACTTTTTAACGTTTAACTCACTCTTCGGAGGGACACTTCTAGCCCCCCCCCCCTCCGAGTCTACCCGAATAAATACAATGCCCTCTGAGTTACGGACTGTAATAGACCTATATATGTGATACTGTAATTATGTTCAATGCTATGTAGCCTACCACTAGAAGTATTAGGATTCTGCACCTGGTTTGTCTAACGAAACAGTGGTCATGTTATATTGTGCATGCTTGGGCTTTAGTAGTAGTTATCACGTGAAATATCCAGAAAGTGGAACGTGCAGGATAAATGATGGACACCTTGGGCTAAAGCAGGATAAACGATAGGAACCATAGGCTAAAAGATCAATTACTTTTTAAATGATTTTGAATTTTCATTTATGACTTGCCTTGTGGGCCGGGTAAAATTGTCTCGCGGGCCGGAGGTTCCCCACCCCTGTACTATTTCTACATAGTTATCTGCAATCCTATCCTAGGCTCGAAAACAAAGTGTCTGGTAACTAAACTACGAGCACCCCATGGTCATGTTTGGTCCGAAGGGTAGGTTGGGACTAACTAGAGTTCCGTGACTCATTTTTCTGTGGGTTGGACAAACCATGATGCATTAATTGGCACCAAGTTCATCAACACTGAACACTTGTAGCATTGACTGACTCCGATTTAAAGAGAAGGGTCACATTAGAAAAACACATGACTATGTTAAGTTATTGATTATGTTAACTATGTTTGGCATATGATAATAGAAAACAGGTGTGCATATCAATGAGCGACGCACTCTTGGTATTATATAGGTCGTTTGTGGAGCATAAGGTAATAAAGTCAGGTAAAAAAGTATTCAGAAAGTTGGAAAGTTTGTTTCATTTTCCTGCACAATATGTACAGTCGGTCTCGGTCTTGGTCTCGGTCTCGGACCTTGTTGGTCTCGGTCTCGGTCTCGAATTTCTGTCCTGGTCTCGGTCACGGTCTCGATACCCCCTGGTCTCGGTCTCGGATATGCTGGTCTCGACTACAACACTGAAAATTACTATTGCCTTAACATCTTCCCTTAAAAATATTTCGTCCTTGGGTGCTACCTCGTAAGCCCCCTCTCTCTCTCCCTCTCCAACACCCCGTTCAGCTACAAGCCTGAAGCAGCTGGTCGAAAGAAGAGACGGTATTTCTGTCATGATTATGTATAGAAGGCAGGGGCGCCTTTAAGAATCGATGAGTGGGGTTGTAGCACCCCGAAAACCAAGGTAATGACCTCCCTGATAGAACGTGGGCTTCCAGGAACTTAGTGTCATTATCACAGTAATAGTTGACAATTTGCAACACCAGTATTTTGGATAGTACAACACAGAACTGCAGAAGATGCTAACTCGTCTACCTTCGACTTTCGTCACTATATTGTACTTCGTTAATAGTGTTAATAAGTTCGTCACAGGAGCGTCAACGGCTCCTCAAAAGCAGAGGGATGTAGCCTTGACCAGAACTTGAAGCGCAAATTGCAAAGCCTTAGAAGCGATGGGATCCGGGCTCAATCAAGTGCCCTGGAAAAACTGGGGGTATCTTCCCACGATTTTAATCCATTAAATGGCTGTTTCCATCGTTTTTCAGTTTGATTTCATTGAACCGAATCAGCTATTTTGCAGTCTATGAAATTAAAAATTTGTTTATAATTTTTATAACCGTTCTGGAAAAAGTGAGGGGATAGTCCCCTCGACTTTCAAAGGTGGGGAACATACCCTCCCCCCTCGTCCCCTCCCTGTTGACGCCAGTGGTTCGTCAAATACATTACATATAATCAGTCGGCGAGTAGCGAGTCGTGACGGACTATCGCCATAATATCGAGGAAATTACCATCTCAGCAAAGTCTGTGTTATTTAAATAGCAATATGGTCGACTCGTTCGCATGCCCGAGTTGTACTTTCTTAGAACTTAGTTCTTTGATCCAAAAAAAGGACCTTGACGGCAAGTTTTGTTGACTTGATGAAAGGTGAATAATCCTAATATGAAAACTTAGTGTCTTCGAAAATTACCAAGGCGTAATAAATGTTTGCAGAGCTGATGGGAAATGGTTGGTTGCTCTCATTTATGTACCGTACCAACAAAAGATAACATTTCTGGCATTTCTTGCATGTCAAAAACAGCACACTCCTGATCTTCTAAACTAACGAAGGGAAAAAGCATGACACGCACCTTGGGGCAGAGTATCTTTGTTTTTCAACCAATGAAATAAGAGGGCGAGTATGTATTTCTGTTAGAAATGAAAACAATACAGAATAGCGGATACAAATTGTGTTGACCATGGAAATGGGAAGTCACGCATGCTTTCGTTAAAAATTTCATGTGGTCCTTTAATTACAGGGAACATGAACGCAAACTGTACATACATCTAAAAAAGTTACCATTGTTCTGGAAGGTATTATAATCCAAAATTCCAAAAATTCCAAAATTCGCTAATCCAAAATTCGCTTATATACTGGGTCCCCCTTTCATTAATGGGGAACAGTGAGAGAGCCTTGGGTACCGTGATTGAGTCAGGACTCGAACCCGGGATCTAGCTCTAGCACGTGAGTACTGTAACTACTGTGTCACCACTATTGTTACACAAGATATATTCTTTTTTATCCAAGAGTACGTAACGACCAAGATCACGTTTAAACATTATTCCATGCAGAACAGTGGGTATTTGCCTGGAGTTTCTTGCACACGGGAAGTGCCAGTGACCTGTAGGCGGTACTTTAGCATATTTTCCTTCGTGCCTCTAGACGACATGATTGTAGGCCTATGTACAGCAAGGAAGGGTATCAAAGAAACGTAACGTTTCCATGGAAATGACAAACATACAAAACATGAAGATGGCCTAAGTATAGATTGCAAGGTCTGAGAAGGGTCGCGCTCCGCTTAGATAACGAGACAACCGAAAATCCCATGCATGCGATCAAGCCTCCCAGTTAAATTTTGAGGACCCAATACCAAAATACTTGCAGAAGATTTCAAAAAGAGAAACCAAATTTTCTTTATCATTGAGCACAAGCGATCAACTTTCAGTGAGTCACTGTGAGTGTCTAGAGAGAGCACAACAAATGACTCAATGCTCCGAACTCCTGACGCCCAAGATCGTTATCGGGCTGTAGAGCATGCATCTCTCACAAGAAGGAAGACAACTTTCTGACAGGACATTAATCATAAAATTTCTGACACAGGGAATTTCAATGAAAGCTTGTTTTTATACGGATCAAAGAGCCTAGGAAACGTGTGGGAAATGCCATTTCCTGCAATCTGGGGGTCTTCTGGACCAAAAATTTTCTCTGTACGCTTCGCGTCAACCAATGGTGGCGCACGTTTAGATAGTAACTATATTGCACCCCACCCCTCATCCCCCCCCCTTTAATCAAACCCTGCATCCGCCCCTGCATACATGACAAGTTTCCCAGCTTTTCTAAAACAGAAAATTCCCGACTTTACCCTGCAGAATTTCAAAATTCCATGAAAATTATCTCACCCCGTTCTTAGCTGTCTCCTGATACTATTTGGACATGGAAAAAATTTAGCAGACTATCATTTCCCAGTGTTTAGGTGAAATAACCTCGTCGACACCCTCCTGATATGAGTTGTTTTTTGTTTTGTTTTTGTTTTGTTTTTTAATAAAAAAAAAGTTCTTGACTTTTCCTGGACTGCATAACGAGAAACTTGTTATTCACGTTTTCTCGGTTTGTTGGGAACCCTGCAGGACTTGATTTTTCTCTCAGTGTACCTGAAGTCTACAATTGCGAAAATGTACATCACTGCAGTGGTTGATAAAACCGTCACATTGGTCCAATTCAAATCTTGATAGATTGTTTAGTTGCTGAGAGATAGTGTGAAAATATTTCCAATCAAATGTGCAGCTTTTTCAATTGATGGTGCAGTAATTTGTGAAGGCCCTCTCGTAACATTCACATTGCATGCGTTTATTTCCTTCTGAAATAAAACGTCTATATAACCTTGACAATTACTGATGTCTGGCATTGCAAGTTATGGAGAGGTGGTATCTCAGTAATCAAAACAACAAAGCCAGTAATTCAAGTAGTAGTAGTAGTAGCATCAAAAGTTAGGCCAGACATGTTGCTGAACGATGGGAGGGGCACGAGATACTTTCCAAGATAGAGAAATATTTAGGGGGCAATATATACTAAAATCTATTAAAGTAATGGTAAT
The DNA here is from genome assembly GCA_029531755.1 of Holothuria leucospilota. Taxonomy (NCBI): domain Eukaryota; kingdom Metazoa; phylum Echinodermata; class Holothuroidea; order Aspidochirotida; family Holothuriidae; genus Holothuria; species Holothuria leucospilota. The sequence goes on along the minus strand of CM055969.1, from coordinate 17,143,561 downwards.
TTCTATTCTACCAGGCAAAATTTAGGAGGGCATCCCCTGCCCCATGCCCCCCATGCCTCTCCCTTTGCTTTGGGATGACATTAATTATTTTGCAAAACTGATTATTCAGGAAATACCAAAACACAACAAGAAGCCAGTTTGATGAAAAGTTCTTTTTTATGAAATATATTGTAAATCATATAAACCAAAGAAATAAGGGTATCTGTAGTAAATATGATAGAAAAACACACACCTATAGGCTGCACAATTCATGGATATCAAACCCAATCACTTTCAGCTAATGGAGGGTATTGTTAACATGTTTACTAATGAAATAATGTATGATCTTTCACGGAAAGAAATTATCTAAATAGCTCTACTGTGAAATGGTCTTTTTTTAAACACTACATAAGCAGCATCATTATGATACTAGCAAATTCTACTTTAAATTCATAAGAATTGTAAAACAATGGCTACTTGTTAAACAAATTCACATAAAATATTCCCTTGAGATAATTCATATGCAAATATTGGCTCTAAAAACTGAAAGCCAAATGTAGAATGACACATTAACTTTGGTAAGTTAGCAATAGGTGTGGTTACCAGGAAGCAATTCTAGGCATTGTGTCAGCATTTCTAGGAATGGATCACAATACTGGCATTTTCAATAACTCCTGAAGCACAAATAACAGTGGGCCACAATGTTTGTCTTCCTAAAAAGTATGGAGTCTTGCACATTTTGGTAAGGAATGTCACCCAGGTTTGGGTCTGGACATTTCCAAACCTAATACTATGTTTATGAGATCTATATAACATTTAAAGAGGCAATACATCACATTTGTTTTAAATTCCTACCTGGTGATAACATGGGTAATTAGCAAGGCCATTACAAGTCATATGATACCTTGCTCCCAACTACACACATCATACATAAACCCAAATGCTTTACAGGAATACCTGACTTCTGCATCTTTTATGTTTCAGATTGTAATGCCCTCAACACACTATAAAATTGAATGACAGGGTGAATGGGATATTTCTTCAATGGTCGGCCCCCCAAACGATATATGAGCTTTGTACTTGATTTTGCTGTGTATCTGTAACAACACTCCACTGTCCTCCTCAACAATTGAAAGTTACAAAATCTTGAAAACTGACAGTAAATATTACTTCTATCACTTCTTTGAAGTGTAAATACCTTTCATTCTGTAGTATGAAAGTAATATATCAAAAACCTACGCAAGCATTTAGTAATTATTTCTTAATCTCAACCATGAGCTTTCTTCTTTGAGGACTTACACAGGAACTTACAGGCTGAGGATCACTATAGAATAAATAATGTGCTCAAAAAACCCTGTACATTGTTGACCTTGATACCCATTGTTATAGTCATAGAATTTCAGTGAAGTTTACCCCTAAACTGTTGGTGAAGTGACATTTACAAATTAAGAGATCCTTTGAAAGAGCTGTTACTTCTCAATGATCCATTGTCTAGAGAGGCTGTGTAGATAACCGCAAATTGTGGAAGGGACTTAATGACTTCAAAATTATAACTCATTGAATAATCAAACAATATTTTAGCTCAAATCTACTTATCACACTGTAAATGTCGAACGTCAGATCAAAATGAAAGCTACTCGGAAACACACACCCAACTACACTCTAACAAGGATTGTGTTTCAAGATTAACTCTGATCTAATCCATCTATGTGGCACCCGCAGTTCATGTTTACTGGTAATGCGTCTGTGTCAGAGCGTCATATATTTTACCACAAGGTATATATCCTCTAAATCTCACAGTGAAAGACAGACATACACTGAAATTGATCCTGTGAAGTGCTGCAAGTGATAGCTGCTTAATAACACCATGTCCAGGGGTAGGTCATGTATCACTTTCAGAATAAAGATTTGATAAGCACTACACTATAAGTTTTAAGAAATCTAGGATGGCTTATGTTACCCTCCATGGATCACTATTTAACTAGCATCCCGACAGCTTAATGGAAAAAGTTTGTGATATATATGAACTGTCTGAGTATGTGGTAAAATATTGCACTGTCTTTGTCTATAAAACTGTACTGCTTCATGTTCTTTGCAAAGCATAATATATATTTTCAGCAATTCTTGACACTTCTGAAAAACTCTCAGAGGAAGAAACTTCCCACAAATATTGAAGTTTATACATCCATAACCTTCCTGCCCCTACCCTATCCCATGCCCCTGACCTTGTTTGTAAAAAAGGCAACTTAAATTTTGCAATGGCTGACAATTCAGGGATTTTACTTATTAGAAGACAAATGTCACCAAACCCTGACAGTATTTAAAGTAAATCAAGGGGAGTGTAGAATGTTTTTGCATACTGCAGTGAGAGAATTGACCTTTTGTATGATAAAAAATCCAAATAAAACTATAGAGCTGGCTGACCATTTTGCAGCCACAGAATGGTTGCAAGTGCTCACAAGGTTTTAAACCCAAGTCACAACCCAAGATGGTCTCTGCAATTATTGTTGAGAAAATATGCAACTACTAACAACTACCCCTCTCACACTTTTGAGGAAAGTGCCATTTGCAGACCAAAAGTGACCAACAGATCGATCTTTGATTAACCCTTAGACAAGAAGCACCGAGTGGTCACAATTTCGGTAGGTGACAAAGTGTGTCTGATTTTCTATCAACCAGAAATATTGGAGGACAAACACAAAGCACTTGCAAAGAAAAGGTACCCTCAAACATGTGACAGTACAAACAGGGAGATGAAACTGGAATGAGATACATCAATTTGAAGTGAGGCTTGAACCACTAAGGTTAGACAGTAATTTGTCTCTTCTATCTTTCTTGACATTTCTATGAGACTTACACTGGATTAGAAGAAAACACAAAAAGGATTTATTGTCTGCTAAGTTTAGAACAGGACTGGGTTTTTTGTCACTGCCATAGCACTGCCAGTCTTCAGGGAAATACAAATATTGCATCTCTGGTCACTTGGTAAAGTGCACGCAGGGAGTTGTTAGAAAGGAGGTACAACAGCCAAATCTGTCAAACAATATGTACTTGAAAATGATTTAATTCTTTTCAGGCACTGCTATTTGATTGACAGGTCTCTTTGTTCCTATCGTTAAGTCTCTGTTGACTAAACCCTTAATAATGATGATCTCCCCCTTTCTTTTCCAAGTAATCCCAATACAAAGGTCATTGTCTGTACACTCTTTGAAGTAAGGTTTGTTTCCGCCGATGAACAAAATTTAATCAGGATTTTCAGTAAAACGACTGGCAACAAACGTTTAGATAATGTACTTCAATTGTGCCCCCACGATTTTTATACGTCACCTGCTAGAAACATTGTTCAAGCCTATACTTTTCTCTTTGTTTTTACCAAATTTTCCCATCATTAGGAAATATATTCGAAAAGTAAGTTGTAAAGAAATTCTTAGCTGACTTTAAATGTAATGATATTTAGCGAGACGAATAACGACGAAAGGTTAAAATTTCACATTTTTGCATGACGGCTGGCAACGAAAAGTTACAGGGGTTCAACGTAAGAGGTGTGTGTGTCTTCTCATTGTCATTTTGACAATGCATCACTGATCCTATTCGATCTAGGTATTGAGACAAGAATTTTGAGGAGAAAGGCAAGATAATTGTCGGAAACAAACATTGCTTCAAAGAGTCTATAGAACATTGGATCTCCTTCCTAACACCTTCCTGGTGCAAGAGAGCATATCAATATGGTTTTATGTGAAAAAGTGAATGCCGTTCTATATCAGGATATTTTAAGGAAACTTCCAGAAACTTTCCAGGTTGTGACAAAATTAGACTTCTGCCTCTGCAGCTCATTTGCATGAGGTCCATTCTTTTGGAAGGGGCAAACTTAGTTGATTTATTTCAATTAAACTGTTGTTTGGAGTTTAATAGCACCTGCCTTAAATTGTTGGTGGTGCCAACCTACTCATCAACGTGAGAGGATTAATAGATGTAAATGATGTTGCTTGCCAAACTGAAGCCAAGGAATTAAAGAAAGAAACTGCAGTAAGCAGAATATAATGTAGCTTATCCTTGATAATTTTCTCGAAATTTAGGGAGTCTTAAAGTATAAGCATAAAGTCAGTTTTCTGTTCTGCCTCCTTCCAAAGTAACTCCTGCCTAGTACAAACAATGGCACAGTTCCAAGGTGGGCAGCAGACTTTAGCCTCAGTGTAAGTATGGAGATGTAAGTCAGCACACTTCATCACAAAAATGAAAGGATGAGATGATACTGTATCCGAAACAAAGTGTGCCTCATTCATTAAAACACAAGGTTTAAGGTCATACAGCTTCAACACAATAACAAAATGGATTGACCCCTTCGAATATGGCTCAATACCCTGTGGTAGCAAAGAATAAAAACCCAGCTTAATCCTAAACATGACTTTAATGCTGTCCCCAAAAACCAACATGTGGAGAGAATAAAGAAAGCTTCAGTCCTTCTGAGATTTCAAAAGCAACAATTGAATTCTAAAATACTTGAATGACTGGTCTTGGATTTGTTCTCAAATTACAAAATTCTCCAAAAGATATTTTAAAAACAATTCCATGTATGTAAACAATAATAAGTGTCTTTTAAAGTTACCTTTGTGTATACTGCAGCCTTAAGAAAACTGTGGGAAGCTGGCTTTTCAAGTCAGAGTCCAATTTGTAAAGTTTGTTTCCTTTCAATTGCACTATGGTTTTTAAAAATTTGGAGAAATTCTTTTTGGGATTTTTTCATATGAACATATTTTACAGTCACAAATTGTAAAAAAGTTCACTTGGGTGGCCCAAGGAAATGCAATGGATGCCATTATTGTTATTCAATAGAGCAGAGATACTAGTAAGTTTCAACCTGATACATATTTCCTCCAGTGTAAAATATAGCAAATGGTTCTTTCATTCTGTATTCATATTTATCTCTCTATCTCTAGTACTCTAATATGCAAGTAATTAAATTACAGTTACTGTCCTAGAAATATTTCAAAATTGACTTTTACTTACTTGTACCTGAATAAATGAGCTAAATTAATGAATGGTGTAAGATGGCTAAGTTTAGTACACTGACCTTAGTTTAGTTCCAAACTGCATGTAGAGGTCTAAATATTGAAACCCCTACTCTTTGAATATCAATTGTTGATTTCTTGCAAGTGATAAACTGCCCAATGGTGTGTGCGTTCCCTTTTGCAAAAAAGGGTTCGATCCCTTCTCACTTCTATAAAAAGTAAGTAGATAAACTATCTTATTAAAAACTGAAACAATTAAAAACAGTCCTTTTGAAGAAGCTTTCAGCTAAAATTGAATTAAAAAACTGAATTTAATACTCTGAGAAGGAGAAACATATATATATGTACTTTCACAAAGCTGACCTCTTACAATACAATAAGTGCATTTTCATAAAGTATTTCAACTCCCATGAAATTAGGGAAACTACTTTTAATTTATAATGCAACTGTACCTGAAGTAAGTGTGTGAAAATGCAAGTTGGATGACTAGCCAACTGCAAAATGAAAGATTATCTCAAAGACATGTGTTGATAAAACAAGGAGTGATGTTATTTCTTTCTATTCAGCAGTCTTTGAGTGAGGTGCTCAAGGCTGCGTCGTTCAGGACTATCATCTAGTCTCTGTATTTGTAGTACAGCTTCCCTGCTATGTTGGTATGCTAAGTACTCAGCTTCTTCTATACTGTTGCTCTGTTGATGATAGATGAAAATTCTACATTAGATTGACAAATTTGAACTATTGTATCATAGTACTTAGTCATGTCTGCTGATATGGATTATCAGTAAGTTACACAGGTATTCTCCCATTTAAGTTACAAACTCATAAAAAATCTTTGTGATTTATGAAAATCTTAGTGAATTAATACAAAGATAAAAAAGTGAGTGCTTGCTATTTGTTTCTAGAATGGTAACACACTATGCCACTTGATATAAAGCAACAGCCTAAAACTTTTTGCAAGCAACTGGTAGTGAAATCTTGCTTAATGTCATACAGTATACTAATGGACTTCACTTGACTTCCAAGCATGTGAAAATGCTGCTGCCTTTCAGCATTTTAAAATGTAAGTAACCTATTCATTCAGGTGGACTTCATGTATCCTACAAATTCTCTATATATTGTAAGAACTTTTCTAAAGGGTGACACATGTAGGCAATCATACAGGCTGATATGTATGAAAACAGCAGTCAATGAAAATATTAGAATTATCCAAAAACAGGGATTTACAGCTGGCAATGTCTACCAAAGCAAAGTTTTAATATTTCAATCTCTAGTATTTTCCCAAATAATTTTTGTACACATCTTTAAATAATTACAATTCTGAGTGCAACAAGATACATCTGTCCATATTCATTTAATAGTCCAATGCAGACCTTTAAATACCAGTAGTGGTAAGTTGCTCTAGTATAGTGTGCATGTGGACTCTAACAGTCAAACAGCTATTTCCATACACCCATAACTACACCACAAGCAGTATTCTGCTCTCTGTACATCACTGATTGTCCCATTACTTCTCAACACTCATAGAATGCACACCACCAGGTAAGCAATATTTCCCCTTCACTAGTATTGATTCCATTTTTGACTGATACTTTCATACTACTGGTGTCCAAAGTAAGGTCTCTCAAAACAAGAGCATCAATGATGCTGTAGCTCAACTACAATTTCTCTCACACAGTTAATGTTATATAGTTTCACTAGGGATCCAAATCAAGGAGTCTTAGACTGTCATGATCTAGGAACTTCAGTGCTATAGATGTAAATGGTCACAGCAGTGGTATATCTGCTAGGGTTGTCCGGCTTGCGACTTTTTGTTAAGAGTTTGTGGGCACAGTACTGTAGGTAATTCTGCTGACAAAAATTAGGCTACTTATACCCCAATTTTTCAGGTCTGTCAAAAAATGATTCCTATAGTATACATCATACAAAAAATAAACCCTTATGGAGAAGCACTAGCATGCATTTCACCATATGATGTTTTGTGACCCCAAATGGCAATTAACATTAGTGTTTGCACCGGGTCCAAAATTCGGAACCAGGTACCCGAACTCGATGGTCGGTCGGGTACCCGGGTACCCGAAAATATAACTTATGTTAGGCTACAAGTATGTTCTAAAGTCATAAAAGTCATAATGAGAAATTTTACTTTGCAAGTTGATATAATATAACACCAACGTATCTTACGTATGGGCATTACAAGTGTTCTTAGGCGTGTCTGTGATAAATTTTGCCAGGAAAAAGTAACATGTTAGGTGTTCTGTCACACATGCAATCTATGTTAGTGAAACTTTGGATCCAGGTAGCAATTTGAGAACAGGGTCCTGACATCATCGGTCGGGTACCCGGGTACCCAGTGCAAACACTAATTAACATCAACACAAAGTACACCTATGCATCATCCACTGAACACTCTGGCCAACTTTGATAAGATTCCGACACAACCATGAGTATTTCAAGGCTTTTGCTTGATTCTACTGTTTGCCCTAGCTCTTTGACCCCAAACAACTTTCAACTTCTTCAAAAGTAAAACTCTGATGACCCATCAATTCATCTACTGCATACTCTTGTCAACTTTGATAAAAGTCAGACACAACCCCTAGGAGCTGAAGGCATTTGCACAATTCCAGTGTTTGACCTCTCCTTGACCCCAAATGACCTTTGACCTACTTCAAAAGTACAACTTTGAAGACCTGTCATCTACTGTACACTCTGGCCAACTTTGATAAGGTTTGGATATAACCCCTAGTGGTTGAAGGATTTTGAGTGATTTCACAGTTTGACCTCTCTGACCCCAGATGACCTTTGACCTACTTCATAAGTACAGCTCTGATGACCTATCATCAATTGAACCCTCTGGCTAACGTTGATAAGATTTGGATATAACCCTTAAGAATTGAAGACATTTACAACATTTCACTTTTTGACCTTTCTTTGACCCCAAATGACCTTTGACCTACTTCAAAAGTACAACTTTGACAGCTTGTCATCTACTGAACACTCTGGCTAACTTTGATAAGATTTAGATATAACCCTTATAAGTTGAAGGCTTTTGATTGATTTCACTGTTTGACACCTGCTTGACCCCAGATGACCTTTGACCAACTTTAAAAGTACAACTTTGATGACCTGTTATCTACTAAACACCCTGACCAATTATGATAACATATGGATATAACCCCTAGGAGTTGAAGGCTTTTGAGTGGTTTCACTGTTTGACCCCTGCATGACCCCAAATGACCTTTGACCTACTTCAAAAGTACAACATTGATGACCCATTATCTTCTTAACACTCTAGCCAAATTTGATAAAATTCAGACATAAACCATAGGAGTTGAAGGCTTTTGAGTGATTACACTGTTTGACCTCCTTTTGCTTGACCTCTCTTTGAACCCAAATGACCTTTGATCTACTTCAAAAGAACAAGTTTGATGACCAATCACTTACTGAATATTCCTGTCAAATTTGAAAAGATTCCAACAAAACCACAAGGAGTTGAAGGCTTTTGCGTGATTTCACTCTTTGACCTCTCACGACCCCCAATGACCTTTGACCTACTTCCTGTTACCATAACCATCAAGCCCTTGATATGTGTTATACCCACACCAACTTTGAGAAGGAACGGTCAAAGCACCTGCAGACAGCAGCCTTTTTTCCAATGTTGACGGACAGACGGACAGACGGACAGACTGACAGACAGACAGACAGACAGATAGACGCATTGCCATGACAATAGCTCAACTTGTTGAGCTAATGATACACACCAAACTGCAGGTCCTAACACTATGGTGATGGGAAAACTGACTGCTTTAGTACATACTTCTAATATTCATAAATGTCAATCCCACTTGATTGATGCCAATGCATAATCTTTATAATGGAAGAGTTGAAGCAACAAATTCATTTTCATATGTGAAAGATAAACTAAGTCTATGCAATTTGGTGAAACTTCCATTCAAATCGGACATGCAGTACTCAAGATATCAGCACATGAAGTTACTACATTTGAGACCCAAAGTGAGCTTGAGGCAAGCAGAGGTTATATCACTTCCTCACATTGATGAACCAGAAAGCCAAAAGGCTTAGTGATTCCTTGCCGAAAGGGGGTGCTTTGCTACACTGAGGTTCATCCATCAAATTTACACTTCTCCACTACATCATTTTTTATGATGTGGTCACAATTTGACCCCTTCTCATGTCAGCTCATGTCACATGACCTTTGAACAAAAACTTGAATAACCAAAAAAATGAAAAAAAAAATATTGGAAGGGAATTGTCTGTGCTTCCTCCCTTGTAATGACATGTTTACAAAGTTTCAGTTTTGACCTCTGATGACCTCAAATGGCATGTGACCTCCATGAAAAACATTAGGGATTTTCCTAGCACCATAACACATGAACATACTTAGTATGAAATCTATCCAAGATTCCTACCTTGAGATATCGTACAAGGTTTTCAGAGTTTGACCCCTGGTGACCCCAGATAACCTCTGACCTCCACTAAAACAATAGGGTTCTTCCTCTCACCATACCACATCCACATACTAAGTATTAGATCTACCAAAGCTTCCTACCTTGAGATATCGTGTAAACAAGGTTTTCAGACTTTGACCTGCGGTGACCCCAGATGACCTTTGACCTCCACCAAAAACAACAGGTATCTTCCTCTTACCATAACACATCCACGTACTACGTATGAAATGTATCCAAGGGTCCTACCTTGAAATATCGTGTAAACAAGGTTTTCAGACTTTGACCCCCAGTGACCCCAAATGACCTTTGACCTCCACCCAAAACAATAGGCTTCTTCCTCTTGCTATAACACATCCACATATTTAGTATGAAATCTATCCAAGCTTTCTACCTTGAGATACTGTGTAAACAAGCAGGGCTTGACATAAGCTTCAAAAAGGGCACGGCAAAAATGCCATCGGTAGGTCTTAAAAGTGAAGGGCACCACGGCAGATATGAAGGGCATGACAGCAAAAATGAATATGAGGGAGGGGCACAACGGCATTTTGTCAAGTATGCATTATCGATGGTGGTACATCTTTTGTGGACTAGTAAAGGGTGTACCAAGACTATTGCATTATGTGAACATTAATACAACTAACCTGCAACAAATACTTCATATCCAGCTAGCTCAAAGAAACTTTTTGCATATAAGTAGCACCCCTAAGAGAAAGTCACATACCCATGTTTTTCCCCCCTTTTTGCACGTGGTATGTTCCGCAAGATCATACCAGCTCGTTGCATTTTCCCTAAATTCGACGATACTACTTTCATTGCGGGGATTTTGTGTAGATACTCCCTCCCGCCTCAGCACTAAATATCGGAACTTGAAAACGACTAAAAGCAAGTCTGATCACTGCTGTCTTTTGCACAACGTCAATGGGCCTTAAGTGCGTGTTTTTGCTCGCTTCAAGTGCGAAATTGTCCCATTGACTTACTGTGTAAAAGCATCGCAGAAGCAACGTTGCTTCGAGTGGAAGGATGATCGCTGATTTATGTTGCGGTAAGGTAGGAGGCGCTAGTTTTGCGCTAAAATTTCTAAGAAATGACTGATCGTCTAACTTCAGCGTGAAACCACAATGCGAAGGACGATTTGAACCAAAAAATATTGGGTGTTTTAGGAACTGTAACTTAGCCTATTAAGGTACTTGGGATGTGCATAGTGAAAGGGAGGGCACCGACGGCAAATCAAAACAGGCATGACAGCAACTTTGCCATTGCGTGAGTGTATTTTTCGGGGGCGCCGCAGCAAACATCGAGGGCACAACGGCTTTTGCCGTCGGTGCCGTCGGTTATGTCAAGCCCTGAACAAGGTTTTCAGACTTTGACCCCTGGTGACCCCAGATGACCTTTGACCTCCACCAAAAATGATAGGGATCTTCCTCCCACCACAACACATCCACACACTAAGTATGAAATCTATCCAAGCTTCCTAACTTGAGATATCGTGTAAACAAGGTTTTCAAAATTTGACCCCCAGTGACCCCAGATGACCTTTGACCTCCACCAAAAACAATAGGCTTCTTCCTCTTTCTATAACACATCCACATACTTAGTATGAAATCTATCCACGCTTGCTACCTTGAGATACCGTGTAAACAAGGTTTTCAGACTTTGACCCCTGGTGACCCCAGATGACCTTTGACCTCCACCAAAAACAATATTTATCTTCCTCTCACCATAACACATCCACACACTAAGTATGAAATGTATCCAAGCTTGCTACCTTGAAATATCGTGTAAACAAGGTTTTCAGACTTTGACCCCCGGTTGACCCTAGATGACCTTTGACCTCCACCCAAAACAATAGGCTTCTTGCTCTTGCCATAACACATCCACATAGTTACTATGAAATCTATCCAAACTTTCTAACTTGGGATATCGTGTAAACAAGGTTTTCAGACTTTGACCCCCGGTGACCCCAGACGACCTTTGACCTCCACCAAAAACAATAGGCTCCTTCCTCTTTCTATAACACATCCACATACTTAGTATGAAATCTATCCAAGCTTTGTAACTTGAGATATCCTGTAAACAAAGTTTTCAGACTTTGACCCCTAGTGACCCCAGATTACCTTTGACCTCCACCAAAAACAATAGGCTTCTTCCTCTTTCTATAACACATCCACATACTTAGTATGAAATCTATCCAAGCTTCCTATCTTGAGATATCGTGTAAACAAGGTTTTCAGACTTTGACCCCTGGTGACCCAGATGACCTTTGACCTCCACCAAAAACAATAGGCATCATCTACTCAATATGGGCAATCTATGTGCCAAGTATGAGATCCCTTAGAGTTACCCTTCTTGAGATATCGTGTAAACAAGCTAGAGCGTCACATACACACACACACCCATACACACACACACACCCACACACACACGCAAGTCGATTTTACATACAATCCGAGGACCTCTATGTTATTTCCTTTGTGTTTACTTCCTTAACCCTAACCTTGACAATAGACTCTCTATTGTTCAAACTTTCGAGGACTTGACAAATCTATTGAATTTCCTTCAGAGGACCTCAAATCCATTGTTCAGGTCCTCGGTCTGATAGGAAGACAAGTTCACACACACACACACAACATCACCATTGCATAGATTCCTTGCCTGCCTTCGGCAAGGAATCAAAAATGCTTTGTTTCCTTTGTTTTTTCAGTCTGTTGTGCTGACCTTGAAGTTAATAGGGATAGGACCTCCCCATGGGTAATGTCAATTTGTAAAATTCTTTCACCTCTCATGCAATGAAATTCTGAAAACATGTAATTGTGGTGGAGAAAACTGGTTGTAAATTTTAAAGAAAACAAAAGACTGCTTATTAATGTGAGGCTATGATATCATACGTGCTTGCTTCAAGTTCACTTTGTGTTAAAAATGTGACAACTTTAACACCTAATATCTTGAGAACCACACATCAGATTTCAATGCAAATTTCAGTATGCTTAGAATGCTTAGAATCAGTACTCCTCTAACATAGCAAAACTTGATTTAGCTAAGACCCTTCTTTTAACCATTCTTTTTACTTTTCAACGACTATCCTAACCAAGGTAAACATTTCAAGACTTTCATTTTGAAAGCAAATCCGAGGAAGAACAAACAGCTCACTCCACTTTAAGGGAATGTGGACAAAATCCCAATATTTGCTGACATATTTTAAGGAAGTGTTTGAGATTTAGCTAACTAGAAACTTCTATGTCCAGATGAGCCCCTTACCTTTAACACTGCCTCACGGGCCTTCTCTACATCTCCTTCACCCTTAAACCGTCTCATGATCATCTCATTTAGTTCTGGGTGCTGCAAGGAAATTAATAATAAACAAGTTAGTTACAGAGACACTGGGTAGTTTAATGAAAGAAAAATATTCCTTTTGAAAAGTTACTTTATGGGGAGAAAGAGTAATTATTATCTCATCCCCACATAAGTAGTATGTGGGGGATGAGATATTGTGCTTCGTTTACCATTGAAAAGTGCACACGTTTACCTCTGCCAGTCGCCATAGCAACCATAACCATGGAAATGCATGTTAGGGAAATTTGGGGCTTTATGACCGCTGCTCAAGGGTGGGGCAAAATGGAGTGGTGAAGGTCCTGTTTCCTGGTCATGTGACCAAATATGCCTAAAATCTGGGTCAAAGGCTCTGATGGTCAAATGACATTCACAAGGTCAAAAGTGTGTCGCGAACTCCTCCTAAACTAAGAACATGATTGAGACCAAACTTGGTGGGCGGGTGCATAGTCCTTGGAACTTGTGCCTGACATACCCTCAGCATGATAGGCCAAAGGTCAAAGGTCAACCATCAAAAAAGGTCAAAATAAGCAATTTTCCAAATCTGGCTATAAAACCTGAATGCAACAGTAAATGGCCCTGATTTCTTGACATAGCTTTCGTATTGAAGGGCTCTTGGCACAACTTGACACTTGTTCTTCTGAGGTCAAAGGTCACGAGGTCAGAAGGTCAAACGACAATTTTTGGGTCAAAAGTGTGACGCGCACTCACTTAAAACTGAAGGTACTAATGACCCCAAACTTAGCGAAGGGGTGCATGGCCCCTAGAATTTGTGCCTCCAATATCATCAGTATGATAAGTCAAAGGTCAGAGGTCAAAGGTCACGATAGGTCAAAATAAGCAAATTTTTAAATCTGGCTGTAAAAGCTGAACAAAAAATTTAACAATCCTCATTTCTTCGCATAACTTTCTGATGGACACCTACTTTACACAACTTTACACCTGACCTTCTGAGGTCAAAGGTCATGAGGTCAGAAGGTCAAACGACAATTTTGGGGTCAAAAGTGTGCCGTGCACTCACTCAAAACTGAAGGTACTACTGACCCCAAACTTGGTGTGGGGGTGCACAGTCCTTGAAATTTGTGCCTCCAGTACCCTCAGCATGATAGGTCAAAGGTCAAAGGTCAAGATGTTCAAAAGAACAATTTTTTTTTTTTTAAATTTGGCAGTAAACACTGAAAGAAAAGGTAAATGATCTGTTACATTGATCACTGTCTTTTCCTGACACTCAAAATTCAGTTTTCACCTGCGGTTTAACAAACCCCACCATAAAAGCCACACAATGACATGATCAGATGCACACTTATCTAAGCTTCTCTTGCTCAAAAGTTGACCACCTCTAGTCTAACTCTAAGTAAAAACCCAGGCCTAGAGTGACCTGCGATCACGCGTGTCAAGCATGACTAGTTCTTGGCGCCATAAAAGTGAAACTATACGAGTGTCCCCACCGTTGTAAAAGTCCAAGCGCGTCCCAGTATGAAGCATAACTAAGTACGCGCACGGTGGAACTGATGTTAGGCCTAGGCCTAACTTAGGCTTAGGTTACGCTAAATTATTAATACAGGGGCGTAGTACTGTAATAACGCTAACAAGCTAGGTAGGCCCTAGGCCTAATAGGCTTAGTTGAAATACACGCCTGGTTAAGAACTTTGACCAAGTTTGTAAGCACTGTGGCTCATCACGGAATTTTGGCTGTCTGTAATTCTCTTGCTTACCTTCTCTTGAAGAACTACCTAGCCTTATTCTTCTCTTGCACGGCAACAACGACGTAAGTGTGCATCGCACGGGCCAAGTTCAATTCACACACGCACACGCAATGCACGCACGCAAGTACAGTACAGTCGGTATGGTGTGAGAGCGACTGCGCTGCTTTAGTACACTGGATACACTCATATACTGGAAGCAGCGCCAAGTTCCAAACAAATGACGTCACAAATAGACCGTGTGTGAATCATGCAGGCTACCTTTGATCTGGCCGCCCAGCATGCAGACGGCGTGTGTTGCTCCTGCACCCACACTGACTGTACTCCAGGGTCGGAGATACTTTTTTCAATTTCGGGTGCTGTTTTCAAAAAAACTAGCCCCCCATGGCCAATCCCATTACGAGTGTTACTTTGGGATTTTCGGGTGCTATTTCCTATTCATTGATAAATGGCCCTAAATGCATTTATACTAAAGACAGCAATGGGTTTTCTATAAACTAGGCCTATGTACACACTAACTACTTCCCTTCAAGTGCGGTAGAACAGACCGGCCAGCCTGACATAGCAAAAAAAGACGACCGTGTTGGGACGTGGTTAGCTATTCCCATCATGGGCCATTCATACACAATGTACGCGAGTAAGTGTGAAAGCGTTAACCCCCCCCCCGTACGTACGTACGTAGTGCAATAGTGCTATACACACCTGATATTGGCTTGTATGCAACCAAGTTAACTAACATCACAGCAGTTCCGAGTTCCAAGCAAATGACGTCACAAACACACTGATATGAACCAGGTAGTCAAATAGCAACTTCCTTCCCACAACCATGCATGAATGAGCAGGGAAGGGGACTAACAGACTAACTCATGGACGCAGAAGCTGTACTCGATCCATTGAGGTGGGGGATTGTACACTGTTTCGGAATGTCGTCCTGGGAGAAGAACCCAAGGGTATGGAGTCCCATCTCCTTCAGAAAGTATTTTAGATGCACTTGGTGCAATATTTGAGCAAATTTTAAGCAATAAGACTGCAATTTTTTTGACATTTATACAGAGCGCTTTTGTCCTGGAAATGAGGGGAAGGAGCCCACCACATTTCTGACGGGGGTAGGCTTTAGTCAACCAACCCCCACCCATTCGCCACTTATGCCTCTCACTAATTGCATCTTGTTTATCATGGATTCTACCACCTCTAGCCATCTGTTATTGAGAATCCTGCATTCTGATTGGTTAAACACTGACCTGCTTTTCCACAACATACGGTCAGTAAACCTATGCACTGATAAAAATGAAGTTTTCACACATTTTCGGTGGTAGAAGAGAAATTAACCACATTTGTCGGACTTTTATTGTCTCATAAACCGTCTGGACTCCCAATTTGCAAAATAATGGACTCGGTTTTGCCTCGTCAGCCAAATGAGATTTATTCCTTAAACAGCTAGTACGCACTATCAGTAATATTGGGAATTTTCAGTCTGCGCTTTTCATACTTTCTTTCAGAGCACATTAGTTTTGATAGGGCCAGTACAAGAGGCTCCTGAAAAATTGGAAGGGACATTGATCGCTACGTTGTCACCACCAACAATTACTCGAAAGGGGTGTATGGACATTAAGCACTCAAAACATCTATTAATCACATTGTTGTAACGAGTCATGACACGAGTCATTAATTTTCAAAAGGAAAATGACTCGAGTTACATTGAAAGTAGTAAATGATTCGACTCTAATTCTGCAAAACTGAGTGACTCTTACAACACTGATAAATCAGAGAGACGAGGGGAGTGATGCCAGAGGGCAATCCACTGATCTAAATGTAGGACTGACATCCTACACATGTCTTACATAGGTTCTTCACGTAACGTCATTGCCTTTCAGTCTGGCATACTGCTCGTCACTGATCATGCGCAGAAGGTGTGTTATCGATACGCACGCACGGTACGGCCTTGTTGTACAATGGACGTCTGGCCGTCAAAATAGAGAGACGCGCAGCGCAGTGACGTCGGTGAAGAACCTCTATAGAGGGGTTTCACGAGACGAGATCGCCCGTCTCTATGGTTTTTGAAGGGCAAGATCGCACGTCTCTGGAGGTTTTGAAGGGCACGCGTCCATTGTGTCACATTAGTATCTATAGTTTTGCTGTGCATGTGTGCTGTAAATACGCTTACTGCGTGTTAATACCACACTGCAATCAGAACCGGAAGCTGGCGGGTACCGTAAAGATGCCGGAATGAACAAACATCCCCAGCGCAAGATTAGCCTAATTCTCTTTTTCCAGTTTCCCCTTAGTATTCAAACTAACGACAGTCATAGAACTGAGAACATGAATTAATTATCCTCGTAGAGCTTTTCTTAGGCCATGTCGATCATCACCAACCCATAACAATAAAATTACAGAGTGCTACACCAGACTCGGAAGAAGCAAAAGGATGTATTGGGATGAGATCAGCAACTCCTTGATTGCCCTCTTGTTTTATAAAAGTAATTCAAAAAGAACAAGCAAATAAAATTTTTTACTAGGGATCTGTATTTGAGACCAGCACAACAGCATGCCCCTATGGTCTAGGACTTCGGTAAGTAAGTGACACTACTGGCCAGTAAACTCTATCCCAGTTCTATTATAATGCTAAACTCAACTGATATGGATTTGTAAGACTGACCTTTAGTGCTGCAAAGAGGACTGGAGCTGTTGCTAAGCCCAGCTTCAAATCTGCAACAGTTGGTTTACCAAGGGCATCATCAGTTGATGTAAAATCCAGGATGTCATCTACAAGCTGGAATGCCATACCAATATTCCGACCATACTCAAATGCAATGTTACAAACCTCTTCAGAGCACTGGCCTAAAATTGCTACCTAAAAGTAGTAAGACAAGACACCAGTTTAACATTTCATTGTACTTTCCTTACAATTAAGAAACATATTTTAAACAAACATGTGTTTAAGTCCTGCTGGAAACTTCACCATCAATGTTGCAGGAAGATAACCATGACTTTGTGTGATACCAGCTGATAGGGTTTAGGCAGCATAAATTCAACATTTCAGCTTATATTTGAATTATTTTTACATGGAGCTTAGCTGAAGAAGAAACAAGATTATTTTTACTAGATTTGAAACACATGGTGTTTCTATGACTAAGGACATAGGGGTGGTATGAGACTAGTGCAATGTCAAAGAGCTAACAAGGAACTCCCCTGCTTCCATAAGATTTATCCACACAATGGGCATAATTACATGTTTCATGCACCTTATGACTTCACCAAATCAAGCTGTTCTTCACCAGGCCCATAGCCAGAATAACCAATTTGGGGGGAGGGGGACATCAATGTTGGAGTTTTGCCGGCCTGGGGGAGGGGTCTAAGGGGAGGGAGTTCCCCCTCCCCATTGAAAATTTTTGCCTGTTTCAAGGACTCTAGATGTAAAATGGTGCGAGATTTTCTATTTTTTCTTCTCATATTTGTATTCCAAAAATGCTGGTCTTGTAATAAATTTTTCCTCCTTCAGTGCAAGACCTTTTACTGAAAACTTTTGGGAGGTACATGCCCCCCCCCCACCTGCGGCTATGTGCCTGTTCTTCATCCTACACAGTGGACACTGTATCTAGAATGCCATGCAGCAACACACTAGAAATAAAACAGCAACAATGAATCAATTCCAGCTTGCTGCTACGTACAGACCACTTCACTAAGAGATACAAGGCAGATAGGGAATAGGCTAACTGAAGGCCTCTTCCCCTCTCTGGCCCCACCCCTCATCTTTAACTGGTCATGCAAGTTCAAGACTACAATTACAAACAGAAAATAACTTACCGCTTTAGAGCTATTAGCAAGAAGACTAGCTGTTTTCTTGTACGTTTTTGTGAGGTAGTGTGAGAACCTTTCATTCACATTCTCCTTTGACCCTAGTTGCATAAATTCACCTTCAATGAAATCAAAACAAGAAAACAAAGTAGAAAGTATTAAGATTCTGTGGACATGCAAGTGTCATATCTGCCTATTTGATGTAATAAGCATTGAAAATGTTTGAAATAGTCATGATTCCCATCAAAATCCATCAATTTGACCATTTTACAAGGTAATTACTGTTTTTGCACTTTATACTGTACATCATGAGTAAACATGAGCTACATGTACAATCAACTTGTGATGTGAAAAGAGGGACTCATGAGACATGTGCTATCTTTTGTTTGTTAAACCTTCATTCCAAGGACAGTTGTAATGTTGGCATGCCCTGCTGGAGGGGTTTATTTTGGAAGTAGCTACTGACTTACTTGAAAATGTCCATGTTAAACATCAAACTAGACACTTGCTGGTAACTAATTAAAAGATAATTTATAAATGCTTGACAAGACCCTGTGTAACACTCCACATCACAATCCTTGCAGAACTTTTGAGAAATCTCAGAAATGGAATCATCAAACTTTAAAGGGGTATGTCTTGAGAACAGTTAAAGATATTTAAATAATTAAAAGATATTCTCCATCAGGGGATCTTAATCTATCACTGTGGGTTAGACAGCTCTTTTGGTTACATGTCCAACGACCTTTAAAGTATAAAAGTATAGAACTAAACCTTTACTTCTCCAGAGAAAGTATCTTCAGGTACTTGCACATACAGCAGTTAAAAAAGTAACAAAACATAAAATAAAAGTATATGTAAATATGGTAAAGTGTAAAAATGTCAAATTCAATGAAGTAGGGCATAATTAAGAAGCATCACTGCAAGGAATTCAGAAATTGCAGAGCCTGTTAATTAGTTTTGGAATACGGGAGTCTCTGAGTCAGTAGCTAAAAATTAAACCATTGTTTCACTGGCTGCTGACATGATTATATAGCCAGTAGAAGTATACACTTCTACTATGCAGAGATTTTTGTTGTCACCTAGAATGGATATTCACACCATTGCATCTATGACAACACAATGACTTGCAACCCCCAAAAAAAAAACAATGTTAATTACTCTAGTTAGCAGCTAAAACTCTCCTAGTTGGAAACTAGTTAGCAAAGTTCTTAGTAAGGTTTCATGAATTCAGATTTATTTGTCAACTCCATAGTTGGCTACAAGGCATTTTAAGTATCCTACTCTTAAAACACCTAGATGGCTACTTCATGAATATGGCCCCTGGTCTCTATCCTGGTACATTGTTACATTTCAGGGAGCCTTCACTGCACCATGCTGATCTTTAAGCAGTACATATAGACATCACTTCTTATTGCATCAGTGTTTATAGCACTAAGCCTTACTTTGCTTTTCTTTTCCCTGAAAACTGTCATAAATCATTTCAATAACTGACTGCACATATGTGTTTTGTTTAAAACACTTGGACAATGAACACAACTCTGCGGGTATGAGTACAGGTCATGGAAACTGAAGTAGGGGAGAACACTGACACAGTGTATAGCACTGTGTTTAGTCAATGAAGCCATGAAAACAGTGTGGGAGCATAGCCTGTACAGCAAGAAGCCAGATGACTTGTGTCTCCCTACCTACAATATAAATTCAACTTAGCAATTTACATATCAACATGTCAGCTGTTCGAAAGATTAGGAGTAATATTCACAACAGGTACAAGTCATGGTGCTTTGAGTTTTCGTACTCCTGACGTTGAAAACTTATAGCTCCTCTGCCAATAACTAGAACAAAAGCAACAACATGTTTGCATTCCCACTGTTCACTTCCTGCCATAGAGACAACTGAATGAGTGGCTTCAGTCCAGATGACAGGACATCATTCTCCCTTTACTTCAGTTTCTATGTTATAGGTACATGTTTCGTCATCAGTACCTATGCCATGCTTACATTAACATCAAGGCATAACTTTCATACTGTGGAATGAATACACAACCCTTCCTGTGCCTTACTACATAAACTAATACTTCTGTAATGTATTGTCTGCTTACTTCATTAATCATTGAAAACTTCTGAGTCCACAGACTCTGACATGATTCTAACATTCCCATGACTGATCAATTTTTCTACCACATAGTTGCTAAAATTGTAATGAGGATTACATCAAACCAACAAGTGCAATACATTATTTGAAAAGCATTATGAAATATTTTCATACAACTAGCCAAATTTACAACATCAATATTTACTAAAAACAGGCTTATTTAAATCAGACAACTTTACAGTCAAGATTCTCCCTTATGACCCAGAAGATTAAATCATACTTCAGAGACAAGTATAATGATGCAGTATCTAAATGTATTGTTTTTGGGGGGTTATCCCGAAAATGCCAACATTTGCAACCTAGAATAGAAACACAAAGATGCATAGTAGAATTCACCACCCTGGGGAAGGGTGTTTGAGGTGAGGTGATGACAGCTTCCCCTTTGGAAATTTTGTAAAGTTTAAAGGACCATTATGCAAAATGATGGCACATTTAGAGAATAAGGATCAAACTTTCAATCAGAAAATATTACAAATTATGTACATTAAATTGTAAAAAGCAGGATGTGCATGTCTGCAGCAACTGCCAACATGGAAAATGCAAAAGTCAACAAACCCCTTCACAATGATTGAGCTCAGGTTTGGTGATTCTGTTATGCAAGGAAATTGCTCTTTATAGATACCACAGAAATGCTAAATACACTCTCTTTCGATTATGAGAGTACAGAATGGACTTCTCAGATCATGTTAGGATTGTATGCTACACTAAACAGTAGGCCTAAACACAAACTTCACAAAAATGAACATTCTTTGATGGGATTTATGTAAACTATTCAGAACCAACTACATTTAAAAAATTCAAAACTACTTTTAACTGTCTTTGTTTTTGAGGCAAATTCGAGGCCAGTTCAAGCCCAAGAAGTTGATGGTTTAAAATTGTCTTCAGGGGATGAATTCTGAGCAATCTAAGGGATAAATCTTCTGGATACATTACAATCCTGACCCATTTCTTTGTAACTGTACACTGTTAAGTTATTAAATCATAATATCAGCTGACCCTCTTTCATAATGAGTTATCCTCAATCTTAAGTTAATAGTACTAGGGCATGACAGATCAAACTTAAGTTCAGTCTAAACTGTTTAAGAAACAGGGCCCAGAAGTCAACATCTTATTTACAACTGTACACTTTGATTTTCAACTACTGAGTGAGAGTACTGCATACTAGAATAAACGCTGCTGTGGGAAGAGACTTTACCTCAATCACTTCTCCCGCACAAGGGTTTAATTGGTGCCTCAGGTACCTTATCATTTGGGCTGACTAAAGCAATTGTTTCCAAAATAAGTTGTTACTGACCACAGATAACATATGCTTCACGTTTCCCTAAGATTGTATTAGATATTAATAAATAACCAAAGCAAAATTTTTAGGAGTTAAGTTTCATTAACTTAACTTTGCCACCTGCATTTTCCCTATGATTAAAGAAATTAAAAGTTCTCACCTTTAACAAGATCTTCCATGACCTGAGCTAATATTATTACTACTTCTGGATTTCCAATTCTTGCCAATGCCATTGATGCTTTAGCCATTACATAATCTCCAGCAAGAATAGCCTGCAAATCGGACGAGAAAGTTTACTGTTTGAACCACAACCATTATCAATGAATGAAATCAAGAACATTTCAAGTTTGTGTCCCACTGACAGCTGATCTGTCTTGACATTCACACCCTGAGTACAGGTATATCTGATGGCAAGAATAGCTGCAGTACAGTACAAATTGATAACTTCCACAAACTTTTCATTATTTATAGCCGGTAAGTTGCATATATTCTGTTTCGTAGGTCTTCTAGGTTTCAAATTCTTGACAAATCTCCTAAAACATCTTATTTAAAGATGAAATGAACGCAAGGATAGACAGTCTGGCAGAAGAAAAGTATACCTGGCAAGCCTTGTGAAACATAAAAACTTGGTAAGTACAATACTTAACTATTCGACAATTCCTACAAATATACCCTTCATGCTCTTGAAATTTCTTCACCTTAAATAGTTTTAGGTGTAATCAATTTGTTTAGGCTTCAACCTCTTCATTAAATACACTTTTCATTAAATTTATGGTTACTTGTGAATTATAAGTTCAGATTACTAACAGAGGTGTCAACCCAAGATGTGATGCAGTGACAACTTCATATCCTGGTTGCACTGATTTTAGAATGAATGCAAGCATACACAATACAGTATACAAATTCTAACACATAAGCCATGGTATCATAGGCCCAACTCCTTTACCTAACAACTGAGTTGCCAAAAGAATGTATATCCTGAACTGAGAGCTGTTACACAGGCCTATCTCAAGACTGCTGTATGCATAGATGTTTCTGTGTCATATCATATCATATGTGAAAGTCTTTTAAGGAAATTTTCAACTCCTTTAAATTCACTTGCAGTGGCAAGCCTACAGTTAATAAGTGGTTCTTGTGCTTTAATTCATAGCATAACAGAGGTAAAGTTCTAGGTAAACTTACAAATGGATCTAAGTCAGTCTTATTGGTCAATTACATGTGCACATTGGTGAGATGTAAATGACCAATGTGTACATCACTGAGGTATCTGTCACCATTGCACAGAGGAGTGTAGTGTCTGTACAGAGACAACACACACTCACAACATCAAACAACAATGGAGGGTGAATTACTTGGAAAGAGCAGGCAAGCTCCTATTTGTAGATTGAACTTTATCAATCCATCCATCTAGTGTCTAGAATGGTTGAAATTGGAGAAGAGGCTTACAAGTGATTTTGGAAGAGCCCTACCCATTTGGGATTAGGAAATTTGCTGCCCTTTCATCTGCTGACATTGCATACCTTTTTCTGCCCCCACATATGGTTAATTGATGACTGACTTCTCCTAGTGTCTGCTGCATCGATGACATCATCATGCATCAGACTGGCAGTGTGTATCATCTCTGCTATTGCTGCTATCCTAAGTTGAGAAGGTAAAACATCCCTAGAAGTGACAAAAAGAAAAGAAAAGGTAAAGTTTGTAAACAAGATGTTTGGCAGTAAGTTAACAGATCTTACAGAGGAAATCTTTTACACAACAAAAGCTAATCACATGTAGTAACACAAAACAAAATTACGATTCATTCCGAACCTAAGATTCTATCATCTGTCAAAATACTGTATTTAACTTTAAATCCCTTAAACTTGATTAACAATTGCCAGACATGTTTTACAATAATGACATGGCTTTCTTCCACTAGGATGAAAATCAATTTTCAGAGGTTACCACACAATAGATTTAATACAAGTTTCACATTCCACAACATTGGAACACAATGATTCTAGCAAGACAAATGCAGTTCATCATAAAGCAAGTATTAGAAAAGCAAAGCCTTCTGTCAAATACTGTACTCTGTTATACCATAGAAAATATGATTGTCATCCACAGACACAGCATATAATTCAGTAATTAAATACTGTGAAAGCTTCTAACTTACAGGTACCATGGAGTTGGCAAACAGAAATTCTCCTTTAGTCACAAAATCAATCTGCACATTGTGCTACTTTACATATCTTTGATAAATGTTACTCTATGGAATGTCCAGGTGTGCCCTGGAAAGACACCATTTTTACACTGCAGGTGGCCATGATAGAACCATTATGAGGTCATATTTGAGCCAGAAGGGGGTCAAGTTTGAGTCAGGAGGTCATGTTTAAGTCAGGATGAGGGCATGTTTGAGCCAGGAAGAGGTCATCTTTGAATCAGCATGAGGTCAACTTTGAGTCAGGAGGAAGACAAGTTTGAGTCGGGATGAAGTCAAGTTTGAATCAGGCTGAGGTCAAGTTTGAGCCAAGAGGAGGTCATACCTGAGTCAGGATGAGGATAATTTTGAGCCACGTGGAAGGTATGTTTGGGTCAGGACAAGGTCAAGTTTGAGCCACGAGGAGGTCATATCTGAGTCAGGAGGAGGTCAAGTTAACAAGAAGGAGGTCATGTTTGGGTCAGGATGAAGGCAAGTTTAAGCCACTAGGATGTCATGTTTGAGTCAGGAAGAGGTAAAGTTTGAGCCAGGAGGAGTTTATGTTTGAACTACCTGGAGATAACATGTCTGAGCTAGGTAGATGTATGCCTGTTTCAACCAGCCAAAGCTAGATTTTGCCTGAGTTAAGATAATCTCATGTTTCAGCTAGAAGACTGACAGTACGAGGTAGACGTGTCTGACCTAAGAAGTGATCCTACCTCCAAACAGTCTTTTTCTCTACCTACAGTAGCAAATGTTATAAATCAAAGAATTGTTTTGCTTTTCTTGCAGGGCCTGTAATTCGTTATCTATGCATGTATCAGAAAAAATACATTACCATTTTTTGAAGTATTCTAGCATACTTTTAACTTTGTTCATTTCCAAAAATACAAATAGTCAAGAAAACTTGACAGGACTCTACCCTGTCATTATAGACTAAGACCTACCTTAATTTAGAAGAATGAAAGTTACAGGCTTTTGAAACTAATGTGACAACCATTGGACGGAATGCCTTGCCTTTACCGTCAAAATAATACTGAGAAACTTTGTCTAGGTCTGATGATTCTATATTTAGTTCCTGTAAAATAAGACAACAATGATGTAAGGTATCTTTAAGGGGTAATCCAGTTTTCATTATTGTTACAACATATATATATACGTTTTTTTTTGTTTTTTTTTGGATCCTCTGACCCATTTCCCTGAGTACACTTGTAAAACAATGACTATGACAAAAGATTCTAGTGATTTTGAAAGATTACGGTTTTGAGGCCAAGCCCCCCCCCCACGCCCCCCACCCCCACCCACGCACACACATGTAAAATTTGTCAATTTGTAAACACATAAAATGCAGTACTAAAATGGATCAAAATTACCCTGTGCAGATGCATCATGATAACATCTCTTTCACAATCCATTTGCAGGGTAATAAAAACAACCAGTGTACTCTTGATTTGTTGTAAAAATGAGAGTAAGCTAGATAATCTGTCTCCATCCTTAGAATCCATAATAGTGAGGGCAGTGAATACAGCAGTAAAGAAGAAAACGTATTTCTGCAAACTACCAATGCAATCGATAGGTTTCCTCATCCTTCCGTATTTTGCCTTTTATCTTGTCAGTAATAAGAATTATCCAATCAAAATCAAACACATTATTTCTGTTATCACTGCAATGTCCTAGTACTTTTTAACCAGAATGCAAAAATGCATTGTGGTTTCGATGAATATAGCACTTAATGTGTAATCCCAAATAATGCCAAGATGTCCTGTTTCTGTCAGTCATTGGTTCAATGTGATGTTCAAGTGCTGGAAAATTACAGTTTCATGTTCATATTTGACCTTGGGAATTCTTGGGAATTTTTTGCTTTTTTGCTTTTTTTGCCTCTGGTGATTTCAGCTGGCCTCTGATTTCTGACAAAACTTGTAGGGGTTTTCTGATGGATTAAATGCAACACCATGTGAAGTATCCAAGCTTCCTAACTTGAGCTATCTTGTAAACAAGGATTTCAGAGTTTAACGCCAGATGACCTTTGACCTCCACCATAAATAATAGGGTACTTCTTCTCACCATAAGTCATCCACATACTACGTATGAAATCTATCCAAACTTCCTACCTCAAGATGTCGTGTTTAATGAGGTTTTCAGACTGTGACGCCTGGTGACCCCAGATGACCTTTGACCTCCACCAAAAATGATATGCTTTGTACCTCTGAAGATTATGCATCCACATGCCATGTATGAAACCTATCCAAGCTTCCTACTTTGAAATATTATGTAAACAAGGTTTTCAGACTTTGACCCCTGGTGACCCCAGATGACCTTCGACCTCCACCAAAAATGATAGCATTCTTCCTCTTACCATAATGCATATACATACCAAATATGAAATCTATCCAAGCTTCCTAACATGAGATATCGTTTAAATAAAGTTTTCAGAGTTTGGCCACTGGTGACCTTAAATGACCTTTGACCTCCACCAAAAACAATTGGGTTCTTTCTCTCACCATAATGCATCTGCACACCAAGTATGAAATCTACCCAAGCTTCCTACCTTGAGATATCGTGTAAACAAGGTTTTCAGTGTTTGACCCCTGGTGACCCCAAATGACCTTTGACCTCCACCAAAAACGATAGGGTTCTTTCTCTTACCATAATGCATCCACACACCAAGTATGAAATCTATCCAAGCTTCCTACCTTGAGATATCGTGTAAACAAGGTTTTCAGTGTTTGACCCCTGGTGACCCCAAATGACCTTTGACCTCTACTAAAAACAATAAGGTTCTTCCTCTCACCATAATGCATCCACATACCACGTATGAAATCTATCCAAGCTACCTACCTTGAGATATCATGTAAACAAGGTTTTCAGATTTTGACCCCTGGTGACCCCAAATGACCTTTGACCTCCATCACAAACAATAGGGTTCTTCCTCTTACCATAATGCATCCACACACCAAGTATGACAAAAAGGTAGGAATATGTAAATAGCAACTTAAGCCAAAACCAAAATTTTTCAGTTTTCTGAATTTGGGATTCCATTTTGTAATTTTTCACTTCTGTGATCTTCAAGTTTTCCCGCCGTTTTCCGTGTTTTGTCCCTTGTTCAATAAATAACGAATTTTTACTACATATGTGTGTACGTTTTTGATGCTGCTATTCTGTAGTAGAGTAGTAGTAGAGTCTAGCAGATCTTGATAAACAGTAACAGTATCCATTGTTCTCCTCTTTGTGAGTTCTAAAACTAAAAGTTTTCAACTTCTGCTCACATTTCTACTGTTTTCCTTTTTTTTTTCATTGCCAGTCAAAATCTAGAATTCTGTGTTCTATTACTGATTCCATGAATTCTGTCAGTTTTCTATAACATGGAAAAATGTTGGTTTTAACTTAAGCTTTGTATATGCAGCAGGACATTACTACAGTATAATACAGCTAAAGGATGCTACCTACACGGCACATTACCTTACGTATATTTTCATGAAGATCAGCAAGTTCCTGTTGACTAAGCTTCTCAGGGCTTAAAACAACCCCCTTTGTAATTTCAGGAATAGTAGATGCATGTCTGAGAAGAAACAAGCAAGTCTTGGTTGCATAATGAGGCTATTATAGAACAAAAATGTTGCCATGGGTTCTTCCCTTTTTCTTTCCTTTGTGAATGGATAGTGCTAGGACTACTGACCACAGCACTATGCATTATGTTGAAGATACTACATGTACTGTATTCATACAGGGAGCTGTTATTCGGAAGGAGGTTTAACGGAAAGTTTAATTTATGCTAATACGCTACGATCCACTAAATACCGAGGAGATTATTAATGATAAGCTACTTATTCCGTTGATGGGGAATTCTTTCTTTTATTCGTTCGCCTCAATGTGACATCGATATGTTAGCAACATCATTCAGGTCTAGTAATCCCACCACAATTGGCTTACTCTGGACAATGCTTTGATGAGTAGGTTTACGCCGCCACCAATTTAGGGGCAGGTGCTACAAAACTCGAAACGACTGTTTCATTGAAATAAACCAATGAGGTCTCCCCCTTCATAAAGAAAGAACGTCATGCAAATGAGCTGCAGAGGCAGAAGTCTAAATTTTGTCGCAACAATTTGGAAAGTTTCCGGAAGCTTCCTGAAACAACCGGGTATACAATCAGATTCAGATTTTTACATAAACCCTTACAGGTATACTCTGATCCGCGTCCTCGAGCGTCCAAAGATGCAATAATTTTTAATATTCCAGCGACTGGCAATGCTATGGCAGTAGCGACAAACCCCCAGTTTTACTGTTGATGTAGCAGACGACAAATCCCCTTTGTTTGAATTACGTAATCCAGTGTAAGTCTTATAGAAATGCCAAGAAGGATACAAGAGACAGATTACTGTGTGACCTTGGCGGCGTAAACTTCACTTCAAAGCGATGTATCTCCTTCCAAATAACAACTCCCTGATTCATACCTTTGGAAGTATTGTACACTTTTCTACTGTAGCAGAAAAGAGTGATTATGATTGGATGGGTCTATAAATTTGATCACTGAAGAAAGTATTTACTCTGCTTTGATTCTTGAAGAAAGAACACGAGCAGATGAGCAAGACTTTCTTTCTTGTCATACAGTGTTGCATCTTCTCAAAATTTCCTTCTTATAAAAAAAAACGAAGGGAAGCACAAAAAGATTTTCACATCTACACAACCAGTATTTTTCAACTATAGGAATGGGTTAAGTGGAAATTTTGCATCAAGCCAAACTGGCTGTAACTAGTATTTACTCTTGTTATCTCTTTACTGTACAGTATATACCTCTGCTGGTAAATCAGTTTACTGTACAGTATGCTACTGAATGGTTTCAGTAATTAGTGAGAAATTTTGATTGTGTGGTACCAAGACGTGTTCAGAATACAAAATACTGTATATATCACCAACTTTTCATTTTTCCTGGAAGGAGGGGGTAAAGATGGGGGTTGATGGATTCAAATCTGTTACTTCCTTTCAATGTTGCTTTTGGGGAGGAAAGGGGTTGTTGACGGACCTGGATACAGTACTTAGCTTAGAAAGTAAATAAAACTCCTCTGAACATTACTGTATGATTTAGACACTTGCAGTATGTGTTTGCAAAGTGCATTGCAAACTCAACTATTCAGAAAGAGTCATTGTTCTTTAAACTGTACATAGTACATAAGCCAGTTTCTTTTACACCCCTTAGGCTTACAGTACATCCTCAACATAGCCATGCAAATGTTTAGTTACCGGGGCTTGATATTGACAGTGGTACAGTATGGATGGCTGTGAGAACCAATTTTTGTGGTGGACAACCAAGATGAAGAAGAAAAAAGATGGCACTTGAGGTAAATTTAAAAATTCCTTTTTAGACAACTTAATTTCCTTTAAAACCACCCCAGAAGGAAGACAGATTGTTCAAAGAGCTACACAAAATTTTCTTTTAAATCTACTGTAGACGTGGTTGCTATCATTGGCCTTTCTTTTACAGCCATAGTAAATTCAAGTCTTCAATCAAAAACTTCACAAGAAACTCACTCACCTAACAGTTGGCAGTCCAGATAGACACTTCTGATGATATGAACAAACCTGGGAAGGAAAAAGTCAACTTAATATTGATTCATTATTTATGCTGGCATTAACTGTGTACAAAATTTCACGAGTCATATAAAGTTCTAGCCTACTCAATAAGTCACAGTTCATTCCTCCTGGCTAAGAAAAATGACCAGCAGTTTCTCCTACAACATACTGTACAGTAGGACCTTCAAACCTTTGGCCTTACTGTATGCTCCCCTGCCTTTCCGTCCACTACCATAGCAAGGCAACTGACTAGAATGTGGCCTAAACTACAGAAAACGTTGTCTGATTCAAAATTTACACAACAAGGTTAAAGCAATTCTGCAATGTGCTTTCTGCTAAATACTCACACACCTCCCAAAGTCCCAATGATAATAAAATGACCCACATCAGCAATTTGTGCCCATCCTTAATTTTTGAACTCCATATTCTATACACTGTAGCAAATTGTTATCTAACGTGGCATGAACTCACTAGTATAATTCTATAGTGCTACCACGAGTTGCTCATCTACAGTAATGAAACCAATCTCAAAACACATTAATAAACCAGCTTAAGCTTAAGTATGTTTTTGCAAATATGCTTTTTCCAATTCTTCAATGGGAAAACATATGTAAAGTTTCAAGCGAAGGAAAAATTAACACCACAAGGGTCAGATGGGCTTTAATTACAGTACTGCACAACCAGCATGCAAAAATGCTGTATCTGTATACGACACTGCTCCACACACACAAATCCAGCAGCATATGAGCCTTGTATTTTTAGAAACCAAGTAATGGCTCACTTATTTTTTTTTCTTTAAACATGGTGACTTAATCAAAGTACAGTACCACACCAGTGCATTAGAACTTGGACTGCTTAGAAATCAGAACACTCTGACCAGACCTCACAAAGGGGAGGTCGGGTGTAATAAAATCCTACTTATCTGTTCATTTCTTTGCTGTAAGAAACCACTATCACTTCTAAAATAACACTGTAATCTCTGACCAATGAGAAACTGTCCACTTCATTACACAACAGATACCCTATTGCCATGTCCTCACATCGAACAGTGAAATCTTTTGTGTAGGATATGGACAGGAACTTGAAGTTTTACTTACTTAAAGAAGGGCTACAGGTGTAAGATGTAATCAGAATTCAATCAACTATGTAGGCAGGAACCAAATTTTATTGGATGAAGTAATTTAAAGGGAAATATTGCGTTTGAAAAAATACCATAACATGACTCTAATTTAATCCCATTGTAGTCTTTTACCCTTTCCAAACATGGAACACAAATAACTTGCAGCAGATCAACACTAATCTCAGGAAATATGGAAAGAAAGAAGCAGGAATTGTTTCTAACCGGCCCATTATAGAACGATAAGCCTCCCCCACACTATGCAACGTTCGTGCTGCTGCATAGTCATTTAGGAAGAGTGGTCATGTCAGGTCATATACTGTATGCACCCAAAATACGTAATACGTGTTGACCTTGCTTACAGTAATTCCAATGACCCTGCTCACAACAAATTACCACCACAGTTTCTGTACTGCCCCATGCTGTACAGGATACTGGAATTCAAAATTCACATGTATGGAGATGCAGCGTCATCTCCCTAGTTCACCATGAGTGTGCGTTATTTATCATTACAGGAGAGTCACTACAAACGTGTTAATTTATCTGTGTAAGACTTATAGGCCCTGCATATTTTTTTTTGTTTTGGATAAGTGGCAACCACTGGCATCACAGGTTTGTAAAATTTTCATTTTGTACCACTGTCGAAGCACCAACAGTCTCTTTTACATCCGGCTGTTTCAAAAGTAAATCAAACCTGCTAAGGCCCAAGGGCTGCAATTCGAATTACGGAATAACTGTAACTTTGTTTATCTGTATATAGTCTACCAGGGAGGTGATAAGACCACCACTGTAACTTAACAGTGGTTCCGTTAGGTTGTCAAATAGAAACTCCCTGGTTCAGTAATACAGACATAATGCAGTAATAATTCCCACTACTATACTGTACTGTACTTATAGTTCGTATTTTCCGAACTTTTTGTACATGCTGTAGAAGGCGTTTGTTATCATCTGACGTAATGTGATAGAAATGATTTGATTTGTGTATTTCAAATCAGGCTTGATAAAGGTGTGGTTTTGCATGCATAATTGTTTGGGTGAACAATCTATTAGTTGTTACAGAAAGGTTAATTACTCGTTAATTAGTGCTTGGAGGGTAGAATGTTTTTCTTAGTTACCTCTCTTTCATCAAACGGGACCCGATCGCAAGTAAACGACGATAGATTCAATAAAAAGCCAGACAAATGCAATATTTCCCTCTACTGTAAGTAACAGATATACAGTTTATGGTTCCAAATACAGGGTCTGGATCTCTAAGTAGATGAGTGCCTAATGGATTTGAAAATATTAAAATCATCAAAATTACCTCTCTAAATGACAATATTCAGTTAGTTTTCATGGAAAAAGTCACCAAAATTATGCAAATTTGCTGCCATATTGGATTTATTCAAATTAGTTTCAATTTGAAATCATCAAATGTAAGATGGGTGGTTCATGTATTATCCAAAACTTCTAAGTTTCCACATGAAAGCTTCTTTCCTAAGTCAGAAAATTTTAAAACTTAATGGCGGCAATTTTGTTTACAGTGTGCTGATTCAAGTAAGGGGGGCCAGTCAAGTAACCCCCTAGCAAAGTTGCCCCTCACAGTCGTCCCCTACAAAGTCGCCCCCTAACGAAGTCACCCCCTTGGCCAACAAAGTCGCCCCTAAGCAAAGTCGCCCCTTACAAACTCACCTCCTGACAAAGTCGCCCCTCCACAAAGTCACCCCCTCAGTTCAATTTAAGTCACCACCGGCAAAAATTCATCAAAAATGATTCAAGTAAATTAATAATAAACAAAAAGATAATCGTTCAGTCTATGTTCATACACCATTTATGTGCAATAGGCCTATTTATGTATGCCTCCGTAGTACTAAAGTCCGTACGTACAGGGATATAGAATCGCGTACAATGTTCCCATACCTACTGTACTTACGTAATCCCGCATTTTTGTATGAAACTGATCGACTGATCGACAGCATTCCAGCGATATACGTATACTTTTCACAGAATTGTCGCCAAATTAACACCTCTAATTGAACGTTAAGTAACATTCGGTATAAAAGAAGTTAATGTTTTAAGTAATTAAAATTACAGGATTAATTTTTCTTAACTTCAAAGAAGGAAAAATAATGCAATTAGTGTTGGTTTCAAAAACACTGTGGGCACTGGGCTATGCGTAAGGCTAAAGCCTGACGTCAAATCAGTAACAAAAGTGCATAGGCAATTGATAACAGCTAATAAAAACGATTACTGTATCTTTGTATCTATTATTATTAATGTTTTTAAGAAATTTTGCCGGGACAACTGAGGGGCGACTTTGTCGAGAGGCAACTTTGTCAGGGGGCGAGTTTGTCAGGGGCAAGTTTGTAAGGGGCGACTTTGTAGGCCAAAGGGGTGAATTTGTCAGGGGGCGACTTTGCTAGGGGGCGACTTTGCTAGCAACCCAAGTGGGCTTCTGCTGTGACTTTGAGAGATCTATTATGCAAAAATGTATGTAGTTGATGTACAGTACCAGAACAAGTTGATACTATAGCACTCACATTTTGTGCCACAATTTGGTATCGACCAACCCTATCTGTCCAAAGGACTACTGTAAAACCTTATGTACCTAAGTGGAAACTTGGCGAGATTTCATTGACACACTGAGATAATGGAGGTCAAAGGTCAAATTTTTCTAAAGTGTTGCATTTTCGCACCTAAAAAACTCTGTGTGCCATCATCAAAAATCGCTTGTAGTGACAGCAAGTAATAGAGACAGTGTCCTAATAAAAAATGAAAAAAGCAACTTGGGATCTCTGAAAACAGTTAAAAAAGGTTAAGAGCTTTGAGTTCATTTATTTGAAGTCGTTTACACAATGGGATCTTGTTGGCACACCATCATAAGGTCTTGAAAACTAAATCAGTGCACTGTTTGTCAAGGGTTCAGGTCAACATAAAATGATGTGCCAATGAGATCCCAACAAATTTTTTTCCACTTTTGCTGTGATTTCATAATATGTTTTCCTTTCATTGAGATGTACTTGGCACACACATTTACATTTATAGGAAATTGGGTATAAAATGGTTTCAATGATTTATTTTACATTAAATGTTACAATTTTCTTACGATAACACCGAAAGTGAAATGAACCTAAAATTAGTGCTTTGTCATATTGGTGTGATAAGGTACTGTATCACTGCATTTCTTCAAAGTTGATCTGAGGACCCATCACACCCCCCAAATATGGTAAATTTTTACAGGCACAGACTCTAAATATCCTACCATTCCCCTCCAAAGTATCAAAACAATAGCCATGGGCCATCCTTTTGAAAGGTGTGTACTTGAAACTTGTATACATACTGTATACAGTACCACAGCTGAAAATGAGTTTCTTTCCCATGGGCAGTCTCAAGCTGAACAAAATTTATTAGATTACAGTATGTAGGCTCTCTTCCAAGTTTATTCTGAACATGCAAGTCTAGTGACCAAGGTTTCAGCTCAGTGAAAGTTTCCCATTCAACTTCTTAAATACCCTCTGAACCCCACCTGTCTGAAAGTTGAGTATCTATGTTTCATATCACATAACATCTCATACAATGTTGTTGCCCAAGGGCTCTTTCATTGCTCACGAAACACTAACTGGAGTCATTTTACGCATCTTTTATATGTCAAAAAATGTTATCAGCAAAAGTGATTCCGCAGCAGCCTAAATATATGAAGCCCGTCTGATAAAAATTTGCTTCATAGGGGGATAAGTAGTTGCCCTAACTTTTCTATAAACAACAGCTCATTCTTTTAACAAATCAGTTCAAAGCCTTTCATGGATGATTCATAGCATAAATATTCTATAGGCCTAGGCCTATTAGTATTAATACAGAAAAACTGATGAGTAAGGCTAATTACCCTGCACCAATTTAGCAATTCAGTTACAGAAATACTGTCACAATACAAAGAGCCCATCATGTAACAGGATACCAGGGTATACAGTACTAATTGACACTGGGATGAAAGCATTTGTTCTTTAAACTAATTACACACTGAAAAACCAAAACTGTTGAAATGCCCTAGGCTATAGCCTTATGTTAGGCCTACCATTAAGTTACCCCTACCATAGTCCTCAGTAAAGGACTGTGGTCGTTCACCTATACACAGTCCTTACACCGACCTATGGAAATGCGGAGGGATCAGCAGTCTGTGTAATACCTGTAGTTGAAATGCCCTTTCTTCTCACAGCAAATTTTGAAAGTGAAAGCTTAATTTACTACCATGAATTTTCTTCTCCAGATCTTACAGGTCTATTGCAGCTGTTTTTGATCACTAAAAATTTCTAGAAAGTGCCAAATAAGTGAAATGAAATCAGCAACTTTTTCGTGCCATAAAATTTACTGTGTGACTATGGCACATTGTGAGTATGCTAATGAGTAATGAGCCACATCCTTACTGTACGTCAGTACAGAATGTTTGCAGAGACAATTGCCATGTGTATGTATAGGAACTACAGTATTCAAAATGTTGTGCATGACGTCAAAATGTTGCGCACATGGCATTCTGATGTGAACAACCATTTTGAATGCTACAGGAAATTTTACGAAGTGGCAAAACTGATGATTTTATTCCAAATTCTCGGAACTTTTAAGCGATTTGAAGCAATAAAAAACAACTGCAACATAAGTGTAAGATTTAGAAAGGAAAAAGTAATGGTAGTAAATTTAGACGTTAGATCTATAGGTTTGCAGTATAACTATAAGAAGAAAATCAGCTTCAACTGGCACTGTGTGGGTCGAAGACCCCTAGTTTTCAAAGGGTCACAAGGACCGTGTATAGGAAGCTTTCAGCGACCGGCTATACAAGTGCCTTTACTGAGGACTAGGCCTACCAGTACCAAGAAGACTGCACAAAACTGGCATACTGCAGTGTAGACCTAGCCCATAGAGTAGGATATAGGAACTAGAGTGCTCACTCCCTGAAACAGCTGTGATCGCATGGGAACTCGGCCGCCATACAGTTTGTACACATATGCTCGCACACAGCATAGCTTCTTGCCTCCACCCACAGGTGCCCCTTATGTTGTATAGTACACCATATACTATGTATTATAATATGGAAAGGTATGTCACAAATCTCCTAGCTCGAACAAACAACTTATGTTTCTGGCACAATTACTGCACTTTTCTCGCCAAATTTATCTGTGTCGAGACTTTTGATCATAAGGTACCTCAAGGCAGCTGTTTTTCCCGAATAATTTGACGTGGCGTTGTCTGAAGGACGAAATTTCGATGGAGTAACAGTATGAGGATGGTAGCTGCTGATAGGAGAGCATTCAACACTTCCACAATACAGTATAATTAAATACTCCTAAAATAGTGTCCACATTTCTTTTAACTTTCAAGCTTTCTTCCTAAATTTGTCAATTATGTTTCGCTCTCATTATTATGAATCTTACAGATGCATATCAGCATTAATATGCAAGATTTTTGAACACAGAAATTCATAAAATTTGAAAACCTTTTGAAAAGTGGAAGGGCTTGCATTTTCTATGAGCATTTGTGGCAGATGAAGACTTTGAAACAGCTACAGTTCAACTGCTTCAAATGCTTGTAGAAAATGCTAGCCCTTCCGCTTTTCAAAAGGTTCTCAAATTTTATGAAATTCAATGTTCAAAAATCATTCATATTGATGCTACTATATATCTGCAAGATTTGTAATAATAAAAAGTAAACCATAATTAACAAATTTTAGAAGAAATCTTGAAAGTTAAGAGAACTTTAGAGAATATTTTAGGAGTATTTCATTACATAGTGGGGACGTGCTGAATGCTCTCCTATCAGCAGCTACCATCCTCAGACTGTTAGTCCATCGAAATTTCATCCTTCAGACAACGCCACGTGAAATTATTCGGGAAAAAGAACTGCCCTGAGGTACCTTATGACCAAAAGTCTCGATATAGACAAATTTCACAAGAAAAGTGCAGGAATTATGAAAGAAACTTAAGTTGTTTGCAGGGCCAGAATAAATGCAGATTTCCATGGAAGGCAACTCAGATTTCCTGCAAGAATTGTTAGTGATCACCGTCCTGAGGGGTGGGGATATAAGGGAAGGGAACACAGGGAGGGCGTCTCCTCTCCCCGTTTGAAAAACTTGGAAGAGGGGACTTAGATATAAAATCAGTGGTGCGATCTTTTCCATTATTTACATGCATGCAATTTATCATTTTTGTGATGAAGTCAGAAATAAATGGTTTCAAGTTTTCAACTTTTATATTTGTGACTGTTTCATGCTATTTTTGTCTTAATTTGCATGAAGTGGGATGGAATTAAAAGGTGGAACGTACAAATGCGTCAGACGATGTACTGTAGGCTACCATATTGTTGTCAACATTATCTGACCATTCAAGTTTGTGCTAATCACTCTCTCAAGTCTCATTGGTGCACCGTGTGTAGGTAGGTGTGACCAGGTGTGGGTGTGACTTTGTGAATGCGGAAGCCAAACGTTTGACACATGTTTACTTACAGTCCAATGCCTGTTCTCAGCGCACAGCAAGCATTTTAATATTGAGTGAATCTTTCGAGCAGACGATGAAACTATTCTTTCATAAATTTGCAGTGCATGATTACTCGCTGTCAGTACCACATATAACTACACAAATAGCATGATTATTAAGCCTGAAGTGTGCTCTCTTAGGAAATTGTTATTTTCTGTACCCTATAGGTTGTGGAAGATTTTTTATCACAATTTAAAAAAATGGTGGATATCTATCCCGATTAGTATTCACACTGGGTAGAAAATTCGTACCCGGGTACCCGCCACGCATTACCCGGGTACCCGACCGTAAACCTTGCAACATCTAGCCTAAGTTTAGTGCATGGTATGCACATACAATTCATGATTCCACCCATCGGCCCCCTTTATCTCTGGTCTGATCGATCTGTTGAAAACAATACGTCACATTTTTCTATATCTTCGATATGCCATTGGTTCTTAAGTTCTTAACATCGTGAGTTTAGAAATCAGACGGGAATTAATAATTTGACCATATACTTTAGCGCCATTAGTGCAAATTTTAAACAAGTCCTATCATTACCTTCTGTGGCTTTGTGTCCAAGTGTGCCATAACGTGGCATCGGAACCCAAAAATAACTTCCAGTTTGTCACTGCAACTTCTGTACTGTAATGTACCTCAACCATGTGTTCAAATTCCTCGTAAACTGCTTTCTTGTTACTCTTATGAAAAATCCACTACCTACTGCACCTTCGTGATGACAGTAAAAATCTTTCCAATGCATCTCATGGCCGAGATTTCACCCGTACAGTACCGTTAAAAATGTACAGTAAGATACAGCAGACACCATGCATGTACAAACGTTCATTGCCTGGGTGCTCTCTCTTTTCGACATGTGCATGATGCTGGAGCAGTGCACATGACTTTGGCACGTTCCACTTTTCGCAAATGGGAGGTACGTAAAATACTGGGAAAATATTTTGCTCTTTTGTGCCAAATATTTAGGAAACTTTGGACGTAAAAATTTTGCAAGTAGTTTGAATAGCAATAGAAAATTACAAGCAATATAAAGGTAGGAACCATTTTAGTATGTAAGGTAATACCAGGATAGAAGTAACAGGAAAGAAGATTTTTTTTCGTGCACACAGCGCAAAATACACCTTGAAACAATGTACACGATTTTAAATCTGATGGAGTGAATTTTGCTTCAGAAAAAGGATCTCCACCAAAAAGACGAAGTTTTGGCGATTGATTCGAGACAAAAGAATGTCACTGTGGTTGAAATAAGTGCATACCTTATGTAGACATAACTGTATTACCAAAATTTACTTCTTTAGATCATGAAATCATGTCACGCTAATTTTACCAATAACTTGACAAGTATGAAATCTAGCAACATCGAAAGTCTAGCCACGTGCCATACTGTATATCCATTTGGGTATGTAAAATTTCTAGCATCTTTCGCGCTACTTCTGGGCCTTAGTTCTGGACCGTTACCCATCCACATGCACTGCGTGCAAATATTTTTGAGCTGTCTTTTGACATTCATTTCTAGAAATACAGTATTATTTATAGTAGACCTATGTTGTTTCGTTATCTCGTATAGGGGCAGCTTGATGTTAGAAACACGCATTGCGGGGCTTGTTTCTGGTGAAAAGTGCAATTTAACAAAAGCATGGTACAGAAACAGACAAAAGCAACTCCATTTCAACATAATCTTGAATGAGATGAGGGTAAATACATTTTGTAAGTTGCAATAACCATGCTATTTCGCGAAGATCAAAAGGTAAAGATTGAAAAATGCTACCCAGTCACAGCGTCGGTCAGGTACCCAGGTACCCGATGCAAACACTAATCCCGATCAATTTTTTTCACTGCACTCCCCACACTATAGACTACCACAGACAGTTGAGATCGGTGTTATGTCGCTCCATTGCAGATTCTACATACCAGTTACGAAACACATTATCGCATAAGGGCGATAATATCCGACATTTTTCTTTGACATTTTCCTTTTTTTTATATGTATTGAAACAAAGTCATCGAGCACTCTTAGACCAGACCTTGTTGCTGGTATGGCTTCTGGTGCTATGACTCGGGCATTTTTTTAATGATGATTTTTTTTTTTGGTCAGTGGAAGTTTCCCGCGAGTGACGGCATTCACAGCAAATTTCCCGGGAATGAGCTTCCCGAATTCCACAATTTTTCCCGGCGTGGTTGTTTGTTCGAGATAGGAGATTTGTGACATACCTTTCCGTCTATATAATACATAGTATATGGTGTACTATAGCCTACAATGTAAGGGGCGCCCAGATTGGAAAGCTTGCAATGGTGCGCGGGGGATATTAATAATGGCCAAGAGAATTGCGCGGCCGATACTATCCAAGCGGAGCACCACCATGAGTTGGCACAGAACATAGCAAGAAAATTTAAGCCAAACTACCTCCTACATAGTAGGAAATTGCCTTTCCCAGCCAACTTGCTTAGTTGCTGCCAACAAGTTTGCGCAGTTGCAGTTGTTAAATTGCGCTGCTGGCAACTTCGAAATTCATATTTTTGCGGGGGGGGGGGGGGGATAAATCCCCCGCGCAGGGCAAACTTTCCAATCTGGAGGGGTTCCTATATCCTACTCTATGGACTGGGCCTACTCCTTGTCATTACATATTGTGAGAAATGACCTACCTTGTCTTATTATATATATAGTGTGTAGTATATGTACTTTCGAATGCCTGTGAGTAGGCCAAGGGGGCTAGGCCTAGGTCAGCATACACTTACACTAGCCTACAGTACACAACCCCCAAATTTTTCATGAAATGGCAGGGACCACCTCTCTTCTCTGACATGCTATAAAAAGTTACCCTTTTTACCTTGGACCAATATGATCTACTCTAAGAGCATAAGAGCTAGGACTAACTAAATGTTAAGTCTAACGTTAGGGTCTTGAGCAATCTCAAGCGCAGTTCAGTGTGAAGCGTGAAGGTGAGGCAGAAGCACGAAATGCACCATGCTGCGAGTAAAAAGGAATTACTAAAAAGTTAACCATGTGGTACCGATGACTTAAAGCGTTCAGAAACCACAGCCTCCTTTCTTCGCATCTTCCAGAAGACATCATAGTTTTTACAGGCTATGTTAATTCGTCTGCAAATTATCCCAATACTTTTGAGCATCGGTCTGCGAGGAATTTTTATGTAAGCTGCCATTTTTCCATTTGTTGGAGCAGTATATTTCTCCACTAAGTTGCCTTAAGGGTGTACAGCACATAGAGACGGGTGGATGAGTTTCAGTGCAGAAACAACGCGGAACGCAAACGGATTCGGTGGTGAGGCTGTACAAAACAGTGCCGAATGGATACCGTATGAGCCGTACTGTAGTGGTGCCCGCTTAAATGCTTTTGGATAGAAGGGATGGCACATACTGTAGGGAGGCCGTGTTCTTGTATGTGATCAATTAGTGATGTAGATGGCCTTAATTTGCATTCCAGTGACTGCCCACCGGCTAAGTGCAGTTAACCCGAGCGACGTGCACTCCTAAAATGTCGGCCCCAAAAATATTGAAGGAGGCCAAAAAAGGATAAACAACAAAGCACTCAATAAAGTTGGGAGACTGCAGTTGAAGGTGGAACAAGGAGTCAAAGTAAAGTGGACCTAGTTCTGAGCAAATCAGTGTGATTCATAATGGAAACTCGGTCAAATCAAGAATCGAAAGTGTTTGACTGTGTTTTCATCAGTTATAACATATTACTCTTTTGTAGGCCCTACAATTAGGCTTCAGTTGGATAGGCTCCATATTTTGCAGGCTTGGAATGCTTGTTTTAGAAAGGATAAAGAGCTGACAAATTCAGAAGCGTGCCCTAGCTGGGACAATTCAGGCCGTTAATTAACGGCCTGAATTAGTCCTAGCTAGCGCACCTAATTATTCAGGACAAATTATGGACGTTTGGTGATCTCATATCTCTTGTACCTTGGGGGCCTACGAGGTGATATGATCCGTATTCAAGATTGTTAGTGAATTCATAAATTATCTGGACTTTGACTTTTCAGGTTTCCCCAGATTACAAAAAGAAGAAACCGTTCAAAGAAGGTTCGGTCAGTGAGAGTCATTAAGGCTGGCGGTCACCGAGGAGAAACTTTTTTCTCGCAAAGTTTGCAGTAAATTAGGCCTAAGTGGAATTGCCTGTTTTATTTAAGTTGTTGCTCTGTCACCAACTTTTAATTATGCAAAGGATTTCTATAGGACTTAACATTAAACAATCACAAAGCCTGATCCTAAACTAAGTTTTTCAAGTTGAACATCTTTAAGCTTT
Source organism: Holothuria leucospilota (assembly GCA_029531755.1). Classification (NCBI taxonomy): domain Eukaryota; kingdom Metazoa; phylum Echinodermata; class Holothuroidea; order Aspidochirotida; family Holothuriidae; genus Holothuria; species Holothuria leucospilota. The sequence continues at coordinate 17,102,226 of CM055969.1, read as the reverse complement.
AAGACATTTTGAAAGAGGTCACCGATGTTGCAATTCGATATTATAATTATAATAAGAGCACGTTTTTCCTTACTGCTGGGACCAGGAGCGTAGCCAGAGGGGGAACGAAGGGACCCCGGGAGAAAATATCACATAAAAACCTCACGGAGGAAGAAGAGATATGGAAGAAGAAGAAGAAGAAAAGAAAATGGGGAAAGTGGTAAGGAAGAAAAGAGGAAGAAAGGAACACAAAAGCTAAGAAAGAATTTATAAATATAGCGATTATTGATGAGTGGAGGAAAAGTTCTTGGTAACCTAAAACATTGAAAAAATGGAGCACCACTTTGCATGTAAGTGCTAAAATTTTCGTATAGATTTTCAAAGGTTCAGGACGTTAATCCTTTCCATCTTAGACCCCTCCTCTGCGACAGCATTAAAGTTCCAAGCCGCCAACTCCGCCCCCACTCCCACCCACACAGACACTTCCAAAAATATTGACGTCCACTTTACAATGAATCAGCACTCAAATTGTTATTTCAATAATAGTAATCTGTGGGTAAACTTTTATCTTTGCCTCCTCACAAAGCATCTTGCTACGCCACTGGGTGAACTAGACGCCGTGTTTTGTGTAAATTTAGGAGAGGTACAAGTAAACTTAGTGGAGAAAGGTTTTACAGTTTGGGCGAGATTTGTTGCTCTTTAAGTCCGAGTAAGATTATTATTTAAAAGAAAAAGAGAGAAAACAAGCATTACATCATGATTATGGTGACCTGCTCATATCAAGCTAACTGAAAAAATGTCATAATGCTTTATTGTAACCCCAACAAATTTGTTAATTTTCCATAGCTTCCGAGGTATCGTCTAGGTTCCATGCAAGAGACGCTTCCCTGACTCCCTGAAAACTATGAAATTGGGACGATCACCTTGACTACACCAGTTTACACCACGACTCCCCACCCCCACACACACACACACACACGGACTGGGTTAGCTATACTCACCTGGTTTGGGGTCCATGCAGAAAATGACCGGTCACCGCCTAGTAAGAGGTACACAGACAGATACTAGGCGTTGAAGAAAACACTGCAAAGGTAGCGAGGAAGCTGGTATTCTAGCAAAAAATCAGTAATTTACGGTGGTGCCACAGGTCATGCACAGCCTTGTAAGTAAGCAATGCGATTGCATAAATTACACACTTTTGCAGCCAATGGAGTTTATGAAGGATTGGTTTGATATGCTTATATTTCCTTCTGTAAGTCACCAGCTGAGCAGGTGAGTTTTGTAAACACTGCAAGTTCTCGATCTCATTTGAAGCAATTACTTTAGAGGCGGACTGTTACAATAATCAAGGCGTGATGACACGAAAGCTTGAACAAGGCGCCCTGTGGATTTGCTGTCAAGAAAAATGCGCAGACGATTACGATTTTTTTAGATGGGGAAAGAAACTGCTTGGGCAATTTTCTTAACATGCTTCAACAGGTCCAGCGCCTCTTCTATAACAAGGGAGGTGTATAACTTAAAGGTTCTTTACGGCACTTGAAATATTGAAAACAGGGTCACCGATCGGGCCGTAGCTGTAGTCTTGAATTGAAAAAGCAAGATACTAGGTGGGAACTATTTTTCAGGTATGTCAAGGTACTGTATGATAAGTAAATTGTAGTTTTGTTCTTAAAAATTTCTAGGATGCGGTACCCCTGGCCCCTTTGCTTCAGCTGGTCTGGTGTCAAAGGATCCAAGAATGCGTTGGATCTGTATCTAAGTTTCAATGGGAACTCTCCTTGTAATTTTGTTTGAGTGTGTGTGGGCGGGGTATGGCTCATAGAACATCCTTCATGAGGATTTTTTAATTCTTCCTGATCATTTTCCTGTAACCCTTACTAACTTGCTACCCTTCCCCCTTCATAAAAGATACATTGAGACACCATTCAGTGTATTTTTTGACCAGTATCCTTCCCACCTTACGGGAAAATATGAACACATGTGCACTTATTTCCCAGACCGACCAATCCCTCTATGTGAATAACGAAAGATCTGTGGAAAAATTTTCCTTTAATATCACTGACTGTGGAATAGTCTAAAACCTTCCCAAAATAATTCTTCTGGAGAACCAATGCTTATCTTATAAAATTCAGTCGTGTGGTTGGATGCCCCAAGCATGTCGGAAATGGCAAGTTCCACTGATTAGGATAGCACCACACCAGAATCTTTCCTTGGGATGCTGAGCTGATTACGTTAGTCTATATTACACAATTTTCAAACACTCTGGACAGAATCATTACAGCCGATCACACGTAGGTAGGTCGGTTATATGTACGCGTCCATGCCAGTGTCCTAATAGAATACAGTTTCTTTCTAATATCCCCCCCCCCCCCACCCTTCATTACATCTAAAGTTGAATAGCTAGACTAGCAAAGCGCACAGGTCTAGGGTCGCTTTCAAAGTGGAATATCACGAATTCGAGACTACAATTGACCATGTATTCTGCCTACAAACCGACTCAAGAAGTTTAAGTTTAACGTTTGAGGGTCAGGAAGCCACTCGGCCCATCAAGGACTTTGCACTAGATTGATCGTGGATTAACAGAGCAGATTCGCCGACTCTTTTCGACTAGTGCTCAGAGGAAAACGAGACAGGGTGAACTAATCTCTCCCAATCCTGCTCCCTGGACCGCCATGTAACGTCCTCATTGGAAGAACGTGAGTGTATCCCCAGTCTGTGGCTACTTTCCAAAAGGGGGAGGTGTGGAGGATCCTTGCTCTGCACCACTTTTCGACAGCTGAACCTAGTAAAGCGGGCGACTGTCTGAGTTGAACAACTAATTGAGACGAACAACTAGATACCCAAATTTAATTCACAAGTTTAAGCCCCGTTAGCATCACTGCGAACAGCTATGCCGAACAACCAAGTTTTAATCCCGAGAAAATTTCCAAGTGGTTCCACCAAGATTTCATCCAGAGAGCTTTAGAATGCAAAGCAGTACATTCAAACCACCAGCAAGTTCCACCCTAAACCGTACTGGAGAAATTTGCAGGCTTTTAACGCAGCAGGAGATTGGAGAATGTTTTAATCGTGTATCAGTACCCTGCTAATTAATAAAAGCCATCAGTCACGCCCGAAGTAGCCTTGAAATTGTGACAACATAGCTAACAAAACTAAATCAACTGCAATTGTACCCAATTGGAAATAATTGGATTAGATGAAAATGCAATTCCGGAGGAACCTCCCCGACAATATTCATAGTCCGTTCCAAATAGTAAAGGAGTAGCAGGCCTATGATGTAACTTCTAAAGTTTTGGTGATGCCAATAAAGCTTTAAAAAGCCCTTCAAAGGCCATCTTAGGTTGTCAGCCATGCGGTGTACATAATATTTACTACGGTACGATCTTTTATAAATGAATAAACCATAAATAACAGGCAGTTTCTGCTACCATGCACATTGGCGTAAAAACAGGAAATATGCTGCAAGCTAGTGAAACGTTAGATCCATTCGGGTGAAATGAAAATGTCAAAAGGATAAATTATGCACCTCACAATTAGGTTAGGGTTTAAAGTGTTAGGACCAGAAAGCTATTTCAGGATCATTGAAGGCTGTATTCCATTGTGATAGTAGATAAACAAAAGTGATATTCGATGTCTCTTTTCGACAAGTACTCAGGGGGTAGCAAGTCAGGGATGTTCTAATCGCTCCAGATTCTACTCTCGATGCCGCCATTTAATGTCCCTTCGGACGGACTAAGTGCATCCCCATTCTAAAGTACTTTTTCAAAGGCCGATAGGGCTGGACAATCTTTGCCCTGTATATTACTGCCCCTACAGCTGGAGCAAGTATGAATCGTACAACTTTGTAAGTCGGACAAGTAGAAACCATATCACTGCAAAGAGCAAACTGCCAACTAGTAATGTTTTGAGCTACCAGAAAATTTCCAGGTGGTTTCACAGGGATCTTATCCGTGGACCTCTCAAATAGAAAGCAGTGGGCACGCTCAACTGTCAAGCCACCTGCGACCTTCAAAGTCTTGTTGTTTTATTCTTTCAAACACATTTTACCTTTGTCCAGGACGGAGTCACAAAACATCTTGTTTTCCAGATTTGTTTCTTAAAATAACTACGACACTAATTTTGAACATAAGCAGGCTTGAAAACGATGAAATCGATCTCATCATTTTGTATCTCAGCACGTACGTTCCTTCTGAAATAAATTTGTTTGAAGTAAGAGGGGAACACCCCTATATCAGAACGGCGATTCGTAACTTTACAAACAGGTTTTGATCAACTAGCCTACTCAACCGATACAGCAACCTGGTGCAAAATTCAAACTTTCGGGTAAAAGTGACTTTTGTCCCCTACCCAGAAATATTGCTCCGTGCTCCTTTACACTATTTCTTTTGCACTATTTCTGTTGTATTAAATTTAGTTGAATGCTGGTTGATCAGACACACATATTGCTTCGATTAAAATAACTACCTCATTTTAAGTTAATGTTTATATTTCTCGGGCAAGTATAGCTTTTCAAAAGTATGCATGCAAACAATAAGCGACTTTTGCAATCACCAATGGCGTCGGTTATTTACAGAATGAACGTTTTCCCATTTACATTTTTTATTGAGGGAAGGGGGGTTTTTTACACATGGGATCTCAAAATAAAAAATAATTTGCAGCTACTTACAAGGCCTCGGAAGTGTCTTTTCCGGCAAGCTAAGATGCCTTTTTAGCCAAAATTTCCTTGGTAAGCTACACTTCAACTGATGGTGCCTCTCCGCTTATAGATACTGTTGAATATTAACAGATTAATGGTCCACTTTTCATAAAATATAGAACCTCCCCGTTGAAAAAAGCTGCTTACGGACCTGTGCACACGTACAATTGTAAATAATTGTAACACGTTAGTGTAAACGTCATTGAAAAGGAAATATATGTTCTCCTCAAAAATGTAGTACTTAGTTTACTTTGCAAGAAACACGCAGTTTGAGAATTATGTTGGATATACATTGAAGAAGTGGAAAGGTTCAGCATAGACTGTACAGAATCTGTTCTTAGAATTTCCCTATCTTTACAACAAAATCTATTCTTGCTGCTCTATGAAATTATTCCCTCCCTCCCTCCCCCCACCCTCCCGCCCCCACCCTCCCTCCATCCCTCCCTCCCCCCTCCCTCCCTCCATCCCTCCCTCCATCCCTCCCTCCCTCTTAGTAGCGCATATATTCGAGGCAAATTCTATTTTCGACGACGGAATTGAAAAGGGAAGATTAAATTAACCTGAAAAGACTTTGCAAAGTCGATGATACCCCAGGGAATCAAGCATGTGATAAAACGAGGAGATTGGAACAGGAAACCAGGAAGTTGGAAAGTGAAGGAGCTGGGGAGGCTCTTTCAGAGGGGCGAAAATGGCGTTTTGGGGGCTTATATACAGTAGCTCAATAACTCGACACTATAGGCCTGTGTGTAAAGTGCTATCACAGGTTGACACAATTTGTTTTCTCAAAATACCGTCTCCTCCGAAATCGCAGAAAATGACCCTCAGTGGCGGATCCACGGGTGGGGTCGCCGACGTCCCGACCCCCCCCCCCTCAAATTTCCCAATCTGCCCTTTTTCAAAAACGGTTTTTTTTACACGTGACCTAAAATAAAAATAAAAAAAAAGAAACCACGAGAGATTTTGGTTACTCCCATCCAGTATCGATCAATTCGCCCGTAAAACTCAAGCTACAGTACGGTATATATCGCAGAAATTTCGGCAATATATTTTGACTTCAGTAGCCTATATTGCCCGCCCCGAAAGACGAACAGTGCAATCTTTTTTAGAGAGAATGTGACTACAGTATTACTTACTGCCTGTGTGACAGTCAGGCATTCTCATTACTTTTCGCTTGGGAACCACATGTGGCGTACTTGGGCAATCAAAGTAATACAAAGCACACAGATATTACGTCATACTCACTAGCTAGCGCTTTATGCAACATATTACCGTTGGGCTTTGATACTGATTCCAAAAGGTCACTTCTAGTCTTTTGGTCTTGCAAAATAATGATCTGTTCACCCTCCCTAAACGCTACATCTACAAAGCTTTCCCTCCACCCGCTGGATATCCCTCCTATCATGAACAAGAGAGAGTAGGTAAATACGTTTCGCTATGATATTCATGGTCTGGAATTACTTTCTTCTTTAAAGTGTTGCCCTAGTGATGGGAATAAAAGCCAATTTTAAGGAAATGTCCACAACCAAGAGTTGACCAGAAGTCACAATAGGCAAATCGGTGTTTGTTTCAGTTTAAAATTACTACAGAAAATCACCACCAGGTCAAATAACGCATTGTTAGTCGGTTCAATTTTTGACGTCTTTAAGTTGGACCGATGACCGGTCTGCTGTCGCAGGGTACCGTAGTTTATGTAAAGGTAGTAACTTTCATCCAATATCGCAAACCCTGTTGGTGTTCTCTTGTCTGGTGTCACGAGGTACAGTCAGTTGGTGAGCAAAGTTTGGCAATTTCATCGTGTAGTCCAGGTGGTTCCGCTACAATGTGTGTTATTCTGGATGCAGTCTACAACCCCTATAGTTTTTCGTTTTTCCTTTTGTTGATGATTACATCAACAATGATTACATATGTGTTTTATGTAAGCCTGCCAAAAATTTTCGCGCACTTCGCGCGCTTTACAATTTCACGATTCAGATTCTTTAGTACACTATCAGTGCGCAACTCAGTTTTTTGGAGTATTCAGTAATCCTTTGCAAAATATGCCCTGCAATGGCATGGGATCGTTAGGCTCCTTCATGTCCCCTTCTCACTATGATGTTTTGGTGTGGGAAGGTGGGTCAAGGTCGAGAAATCGCATCTGGTCTGCCCCCCCCCCCCATGTCAAACATCTTCCTACGCCGCTGACCCATGGTCGGTTTACTTATTTTGGCTTACAAAAGGGTGAATACTGTGATAAAACCCAAAATTTTCGGTACGCTTTGTCCACTCTTTCTCAGTTCCGTTATACTTATAGCTAAATAGGCTATACAAACTCTTTCAAGTAGAATACACGGATTTATGTAAATATCATTTCGGTCAACGTTCTCTTGTGTCTGTCGTGCGGTACGACTACTGACTCGAGGAGGAAAGTAGGCCTACAATGAAAGTTATGCCCGAAAGGGCCCAACTGCCGGGACAATTGTCCTGTATAAGTTTTAAATAAATACAAATTCTTATGAGTGTAGGCTTACCCCCAAAACTTTTTGCGCGCTCCGCGCGCTTTGCAATTTCACTGTTTAGATCATTCCAGTTTTTGCATATTTCGTGGTTGATCCTTTCTTTTTTGACGTTTATTAGAACCAAACTTTAAAAAAAAATGAATGTGCCCTTTTTTGTTGGACCCCTCCCTCAAAAAAGACCCTAGATCCGCCCCTGACCCTACAGACCCAGGCCTAACAAAGGTTCAGATGAAGTACAGGAAAGAGATAAAGATGGCCCAAATAGTCCACTTGAGTCGTTCATCGGAGGGTCACCCCTGCCTATGTGGTAGTTCCGTCACTGAACCTTGAAGACTGACGTAGAAAATTGGAATCTTCTAGAGTGACACCGGAAGAGAACTAGTTGACAAATCTGAAGATGCTCTTTGAAAAGTGATTTCTTTTCCTTGTCGACGGCCATGTAATTGTAGTGTCATTGCCCACAAAAAATTGTGGCCTCAATACTGTAGTGTGTAGTTGCAATTAGGCTGCGGTTTTTAAATATTTTGTACTTTTTTGTCGTTCTCGCCCTTTCTTGGGGAGGTATTGGCCGCTGCGAGTGAACCGCATTTTGTCCCCTGTATTTTGTACGTTGTTAAAAGCGATGGAAGTCTCGAGCCCTCGCCTCATACCCTTTGAACTTTAATATTTAGTGTCATAACAATGCTATGACAGAAGATTGCTTCTCTCCGACAACTGCTTGTTTTGCACATTTTAGTCGACCTTGACTTGGGGAGGGGTACGGTTTCAGTCTCCCCCTCTGCCCTGGGGACAGTGACATATATTGCAACACTAATACTTGCTATCTTTTTATACTGCACTGTACAAAACATGTTAGAGGTATGTGGACAAGTAACCGAAACAGTTGTTTCACTCAAAAATAACAGATGGAGATAGCCTGATTGAATATCTGTAAGAAAGTTTGAATACCTCTCACAGTTCTCAAGATATACCACTTCAAATATTTCTGAAATTTCCCATTAACTCTTCAAAAATTATGATGTAGAATTTTGCACAGTTTCTGTATTTCTCTTGTTAATGCTTTGTTAATTACCTGTATATTAGTTACCAGCTAGTATCTAGTTGGTGTGTAGTTTTAAACGTTTTTAATGCTCTTTTTATCAAAGAGGCAGGTAGCACATTTACATCTTCACAAATCTTTACACGTATATTCAATGATAAAACAGAGGAACTGAACAAGTTCGGGGATGTTTTTCTCTCTTTGTAGGTGTAAGCCCCATTTGAATATCATGTAGGGTTTGTAAGTTACGAATTTTCAAATAAATGATCACTTCACAGCAATACATTGCATTATGGGGAATCCGTGATGCCATACATTCATTTCTTTTGTATTACTTCATACCCTTGACACTTTGTGAACGAAATACTAGGCCTATAGAAAAGTTTAGACTAGTTATCTTTATTCTCAATCTACAATGAATGTTACTCAATGTTCACTAGTGTCATGTTTTAAGGTCAAGTGAAACACTTCAATCTGAGCGAACAGCAAAGATTTTGGTGGCAGTATGCCGGAAGTACATTACACTTGTTTCCTTGAGGCAACTACAAGTATTTCTTAACAAGTGTAACCTATTTCCAAGAAGGAATATCTTGAGTTATGGACAAAACATTGAGATTTAAGGTAACTTATGAAAATATGATTCTCTTGCTTTCAGAATCCTCTTACAGGAAAGTATTGCGCTTGTGGTACAAATTTTTTTCATAATTTTAAAAACCATGATTTGTAGTTATAGAATAGACCCTTTTCCAAATAGCAATTACAAAGGATTGTGGGATCGAGTTTTGGTGTGTGTCGTTTTCGTCAATGGCATTTTACTGTGGACAAAAAAATGCGTACTTAAAGTCTATCCCATAATCCTTTGTTGTTGCTATTTGGAAAAGGGTCTATGGTAGGAAATTCAAAATAACTTTAAGCCAGCTGGGTAATTCTATTTTCAGAAATAATGCTCTCACAGGAAAAAAAATCAATTTTTCATATCTCATGAATGATATGTTGGCCTAATCTTTCAAATTTTTAAAGAATGGGACATTCATTACTCTGATAATGTGTAATATTTTGAAAAGAAGAGCCGTTGTTAGAGTTTACTGGTAAGAGATATGTGCCCGATTGCTATCGCTTTCTTGATAGGAAATCAACACAAAACTATTGGGACATAAGGGGCATCGGTACAAAGGTACATTGACCCCACCTCCATCTTGGAATAGGTGCAATATGTATAAATAAACATATATTGCACTTATGCTAGGACTGATAAAATATTTTTTTGGAACAGAAAATTGCTTATTAGGTGCTAAGTGTGGGGTGAAAGGTCAAAATGTAGGTCGAAGGTCAAAATCACCTAAATTTTGGCAAAAGTGTTTCACGTACTTCTCGTAAACCGTTAGTCCGATCAACTTCAAACTTGGTGTGGGTAGGTACCTGACCATGAAAACTCTTGCAAGCGTCATCGGTCAAAGGTAAAAAAAATGCTAGAAAATGGGTTTTTTACCAATATTTGCCTATCAGTATGTTAGAAATAGTAATAAAACTACATGGTATGCTAGATCTGATGACGTAAGTTGTAAAATAGTGCTTTTTGGTTGCTAAGGGTGTCGTCAAAGTAAAAATGTAGGTCAAAGATCGCATTTGCCTAAATTTTTGCCTGCGTAAAGGTTGGCATCAGATGTTGAAAATCAAGAGGTCAAATTTCAAATGTGCATAAAGTGGTTTTTACCCATTATTTGCATAATTGTATGAAACGGTATGAAATTGCTTTAAACCCAAGGTATGTAGAGAATCTGGTTGAGATGAGATTTGCTACTGCTTAGACTGCCCTCTTGTTTCGTATCGTCGATTGTTAGGTTGGATTATTTAAGACACAAGGTTTTTGGGAAGACGGCACTCCTTGGCATTCCTTCATATTCTCTATTTGATGTAAGAGGAACAAATGTGACCTACTCTCCATGCATCTTTATCGTCTTAGTATGCAGGAAACATATGTATCATCATGGAAAGTCATAGTAAAGGGCCTAATTATTTGTTCCAAACTTACTTTAAGCCCTCCTTTACTCTCAAAAATTGTCATTGTTTTTTTTTTCAAGAAGCAGATTCCTTGCCTCTCTTCTGCTGGAGACACCACAGTAACTTTTTATCCTTCGCAAACAATCTGCTCCATAGTTTATCCCTGTTTACAATGTGAGAATATGAGTGAATTGTCCCTTTGTACACTAATCACTATACTGTGCAGTCTAAATCTCTGCTATCTCCACATGTCGTCAGGCGCGGATCTAGACATTTCGAAAAGGGGGGTGGGGCTGAAAGCCCCCTTGAATATTCTCCTAGATTAGCATTATGCTAATTTTCGCGTATTTTTTATTGTTGATGTGACGGAAAAGGGGGCGCTGAGCCCGAGGAAGTCCCCCCCCCCCTTGGATCCGCGCCTGTGTCATGGTGGCAAATCAAAAATATATACATTCGGTTCGATTTATTCTCGATCTTTTTATGCCAACTTTTCGGCAACCAGTCATAAACAGACGACACAGAGAATGTATGTTGGGATAGGGAGTTGTTACTCAAATAACAACTCCCTGGATCTACCATGGTTTCAAACTGCATAACATAATACTTGAAGTTTTCTGTCAAATTATCAGTACGTAGCTTGTGACTTTTACATGTTTGCAAAAGTAAAACATCAAAGTACAATGGCTTAGGTATTATTGTATACTCTTTTTTGTTCAGGAGACAACTTTGTTAGTGTGAGGTTTGTTCATAAATTTCAGTGAAATATATGCCATCCTTGGCTAAGTTGAGTGTGACATGCCATAGTTTGTTTTAGTGAAACTGAAACATCATGAAATATATCTTTGTGAGGGAAATAAAAGTACATTTGATCATGGTTCAACAGGCTGTGTCAGAGAGTGAAGGACGGGCTGGATGTGAAGAAAGTAAGGTACCATAGCTTATTGTGTATTGCGTAACACGTGTAGCTTACTTTATGTAGTTTTACGGTAACAACTACACGAAAGTACTACAAACTTATAAGTTGGTATAATTCTAGGTGTCAGCCTATCAAGATTTGCTTGTTAATGAAAATAAAAAGTAAAGAAAGTATAACAGCCCTGCAGGCTGTTGCCCAAAAAAAACTTCTACCTCCATCTTTACTAGCTAGTGCAAGAAAATGTCACAAACGAAACCACTCCCGTGGGCAGGAGGCAGCAGGAGCAGTCCCCCCCCCCCCCCGAAATTTCAAAAGAAAAATGTTTATCACATCAATTTGTGTAAATTTCCGAGACTTAAAAATAACTGAGATTATCTAGATGCAGCTTGCAGGCAGGGCATACCTGTCAATATGGGAAGCATCTTTGGCAAAGTTTTCCTTGGTATTCTTCGCGACAATCTATGGTGGCTCTCTCCTTAGATCCCCCTCCTCCGTTCCCTAACCATAAAATCCTGCATACGACCATGAAAAGAATGCCGATTCTCAGTCTTTCGTTTGTATGTTTGCTTTTCTGTAAATATGCACTACCCAATATTACACAAAGACACTCTTTTCTGCGACATACCGCATCTACGCAGCTACTGTGAACAATCAGCATAAGGAAACCTAATCTATCTTGCACAAAGTAATAAGTTGCAAATTTAGACGTATTGCTACCAGTAAGACATTTTGTAAGGAATCAGTGCAAATACTAGCCTTCAGATGTAAGTATGTGTACGTATAGACCTGAAGATTTTCAGGTGGTAGCCCACACATCATGGATCTGCCGCCCGCTATATGAACCAAAATGGAAGCTTGGAGAAACCCAAAATTCAGATAAAAAACAAAACACTGAATTGAGTTTGGGCAACTACAATTTTATGAAAGTAAGAGCTCAAGTCAAAGAGGTCCTTGGCTAAAAACACCTAAGACCTCAGTTTTAATATTACTGCCTAAAAAGAACACTGACTGTTTAAAGTGTTTGTGAACATTATTATTTAACGTCCGAATGACACATAACAATAAAATTCCGCAAAAACTGAAATGAAGAACATACATTCCCCTACCTACAATTAAAACGGTAATATTATCTTGTCTCCACATACTAAATATTAATCACTAAGGGCGCTTTAATGGCTTTCCCAGATTAGATCTAAGTCGGTTACACAAAGAGATAGTTCCACCACAATCGAGGAGGGGTCAAGAAACACCTTTCCTTAAGTAACGTACATATGGACCGAGTTAACCACCACAACAAGTATTAAAAGGCAAAATGAGCAAAATGTAATCTTCATAATGTAAAATACTACTAATTCGGCTGAAATTTTGTTGTAGTATGCGTACGTTTGGTTCTCGAAATATTAGCAGATAAATATTTTATACTTAATACTTTCGTCACTCAAAATGAACTTGAAGCAAACAGGAATAATGACATTTCCTAACACTGATGACCAATGCTTTGCTGTTTTGTTTTTAACTTATTACTCTGACCTTGAAAAGGATGTATGAGATCACCCATGGAACATGTAAAGATATTCTTAAACGTCATGTTTCTCATGTATTCACATAAAGATAGCATAATGTTATGAAGGAGAAAATTGGTTGCAAAATTCAAAGAACAGCATGACAACGGTTTTTGTGCTAGGCTATGATGTCACCACTGCTCCTTTTATATCGACTTTGGGTTAAGCGTACGATAATTCCATCTGCTAATAAATTGAGAACCAAACATGTGTGTTGATAGTGAATTTTAACCTGAATACTTCTATTCACTTCTTCTATTACATAACTATGAAAAGGGAATTTGAACCTAAACTTTTCTTTTTAGGTTTAGATAAATTTCAAGGGTTTGTACCTATCAAAGGGATTTGTTTCCTTCATTCAAAAGATTTCTGTGCTCCTCCCATAAAACTTCAAGTTACAGAGCTGCAAAGTAAGACTAAATATAATCTTTGGTATAGTTTGGACGTGAAGAAACTTCCTTCGTAACTTTAAGCTTTGTCAAGGCTTTCGGCCAATAATAACACCTTGTTACTTATTCCACCTGACAGTATATACGCACACACCTATATGTGTATGGGATTCAAATGTATTAACCCTCCGAAGTCGGATGTCTGGGGGAATCATTTCAAGGGAAGTACCGAGGAGGTAACACAGCCGATGTTTACAGAAAAAAGAAAGAATCTATCGCCCAAAAACTAAAAGAGGCTACCTAAACTTTTTTATCATGCATTTGGAAATACCAACGGGTTGTAGACTAACTCTCATTATAACGCTTAATTCAATTTTATAATATTTATCTAATTATCCTATTCATTTTTTGTATATACAATATATCTCTAAAGTTCTCTTTAAAATTCTTATGTACATAAATCTTCGTAGACATTTCTTAAATTACGAAATTAAATTCTACCAATCTACTTCCCAGGGCTGCCGGACTGTTTTAAAGTTTGGGAACAGAAGCTTTTCGCTCCTGGAATGTGGCATTTTCTTAAAGTTATTTGTGCAAAGGCTTGCTAAAGAATACTTTTTAGAGGAAATATTTAGACTGCAAAAATTGCAGACTGCAGCCCCCTCATCCCCCTAGGTCCGACAGCCCTGTTCCTGTTACAGAAATACATTGCTAGTACATTGTCAACTTCAAAACTTCCTCCCTGAAAGATAAATAAATCTTGAAAATCGACTTAAAAATTCAAACTTCATATTTTCATATAAGATATACTGCAAATGACTTACAATTCAAAAAGAAGGAAATAATTGCGCGTTTGAACTCAGATCTACGAAAACTATTAATGAAATCCATATTTGTAAATTTGTCGCCCATTGATTGGCTGAACGGGACGGAAGTTATCCCGAAGAGGCTGTGGAGGCTCGTTCTGGTAGGTTTTCATCAGTCTTCTGAATGAACTCATCTGAGAAGATATTGGATATGTATGTACATTAATTACCATCATAGTTGAAGAAATGCGTTGTAAATATTCAAGTTTATTGAAGGGATTAAATGGCTCTTATGAAGCAACTCTTTTGGTAAAATGCAATGTCGTTGATGTGCATGAAGGTCCTTAGAGAAGATATAAATAAACTGGACTTAATTTACATTTAGAACGGCCCACTATATATCAGAAATGTTAAAACCAGATAGGTAGTGTCCAAACTTCGAGGTGATCGTCATCTGACAAATGGCCACACCCTACCATCACCAGCAACTAAGGGACAGGAGCTTCAAAATGTCGGTGGTTCGTAGGACATAATGGTGTACACAAATAGCAGTGTTGAAATATGTTATTTATGGCTCTAGCTTATGACGCAAATTCTGGGGGTGGGGTATACAAGTCCCACATGTCGGTGATGCTCCCATTTGTTTTTCGCATTTTCTAACAGTAAATTTTGCTTCAAGATCCATTTTCCCCTCCCCTTCCAGCCGCTCTTTTCCCTCCTCCACTCTTTCTCCCAAATATCCACAGACAGCCGGGTCGAGATTCCCACTGTATGGTAAGTTTCCCCTTCCTTGTTATGGTTTTCTGTGACAATCGCTGCCACATCTTTGATTACAAGCCTTGTACGTAATTACTTTTCTGTTGCGTGCATGGGCAGAATGGCCACTTGGTAACCATGACCACAGGTAACCATGGCCACATGAAACCATGGCCACTAGGTAAGTATGACTAATACGTGGCTTCGATCCAAAATAACACGTACCTGTCTCATTGATATCCAAACAGGGTTTTTATATACCGTCCATACAACGACCTCATTGCAAGTTGGGGTTGTCAAAGATCCGTCATATCGAAAGAACTGTGAGACATCTTGTGGAAGAAGCTTCCGCAATGTCTCTCTGAAGGGCAGTGAGTTGGACATGTCTGAATATATCCGAAAAAAGTAAAATAATAAAGTTAAAAGAATGAATAGGAACATAATTAAAGTGGGTGAACATGAGTTGATCTCATTCAAAGGTAATTACACATATTTTGAACGTTCTTTCTTTTAGACCAACACTTCATCTGACCGTGAATTAAAGAAAAAAACGTCACAGGTTTCACACCAGCGTCACAGCATAGTTAGACCCTGTTGGGTTGGCTCACCGATATCGCATATTCTAAGGGGTTACACCAGGTTACTCTTACAATTATTTTCTGTCATATGCCACACCGGAAGATGACAGGAGACGCAGATGAGAGGGGGGCGCGTTTCAGAGAACGGGTAGATTAGAGGGAGTGCAGCTATACGGGGATATAACGGGAATAATTTAGATTGCATGTCATGTGCAACAAAAGGCCGAATAGCCCTAACAAGGGCTACAGCATGGTCGGTCTCTGGTTGCTGAACAATTAGACAATTAGGCGTTCAACTTTTTCACATTCCCACAATTGTACCTATATGGTAATAATGTGGGAATGTACCGCTGGCACGTCTCCTGGGCAGATGTTGTAACGGCTCCCTACTGGATAGTTAGATGAGATTTAACGACACACCAACACGAATGTGATTGTCAACTAGATAAAAAGGTAAAGTTTAAATGCGGTTCAAGTTCAAGTTTGGTTTCAAATACAGCTCAAATACGGTGCAAGTCCTTCCCTTTAGTCGCCTCTTACGACAGGCGGGAAATACCGTGGCCATATTCTACAACCCCCAGCCCACAGGGGGCTGCTCCCTATTGGAAGATGCGCTGAAGTCACTTGAAGTACCTCTGTCGTTGCAAGTATTCTAAATACATTGGCTTAAATAATTTACAATCGAGCTGCTAGAATATACGGAGTAGCCAAAATCCAGAAATCTGCAGGTGACAACCGTTTTGGAGGCTAGGAGGCGTTCCAACTCAGCTGATACTTACAAACAACTTACCATGCATGCCTGCTAGATACCGACATCTTTCTTTGGAGTCGGTTTGAGCAGGGCTTTGATCAACAGCGCAGTGTGTTCTCTTTTCATGAAGCAAGACCCATCCACGCAGAACTGCCCCGAAAAGCCGAGCGTACAAGCGCATGAGAAAACACCGAACACAATTTTTTTCGGGTTAGTTGTTGCACCAATACACGGTGCAAGGTGAACGTACACACGAAAAAATAAACAGGCAAAAAACAGGCGCTAAAAAAATTCAGCTGTTTAGAAAGTAGCTTACTAGCTGTCCAGGCCATTCCTGTCGTAGTCTAGATGGGAGCCTCTTCAACAAGCTCCAAAATCCTAGCATTATGAGTGGCGCCAGGTAGGGGAAGGGGGTACGCCCCTTCAGGAAAGATTGCTCCCCTCCCAGTCTGGGAGTTTTTCTGCATTTAGAGCCTTTAATAGTCGGAATAATGAAGTATGTAGTCCTCCATAACGATCAGTCGTCCTGACGGTCAACCTGTTTTGCTTTCAATAGGGCTGTTTCTTTTATCTACCAAAATGTTTCTAATATCAACCAAAAATTTTCAACAAGCTTAGCGCTTGAGTTCTGGTTGATTCAGTTTCTTCCATAGTTCCGTTTCACATATAGTTTGTTACTACAAACGTTTCTCGCCTTTCCAAACAATCCATAGGTAGCCTAAACAGTAAAAGCTAGGTTGTCGGAATTTCATCCCATATCTCACATAGCTTGTTCTCTTGTGTTTGCCGTATGGTACGGTAATGACTTGCTGAAGGAGGTTTGATTATTTCATGGGACAGGCGAGGTGGATAAGATACAATGTATGCAACCGACGATAGGGGTTAACAGTTGATCTGTTCTTGTTCTTGTGATTCTTTTCTGCGTTCCCCTAAGGTTTTGCATGCTATTTATTTCCAGATTTCAGGTTTTCTGGGTAAACACTAAATCAGCACGCAACTTGCACTTCCGCAAAGCGTCATCCCTGTCGGAGCTTCAGGTTGTTGCCCACCCCCACAACCGTCGGGAGCCTGGTTATTGTTGACCAAATCTTGGAGCACACCCCCGTCTAGAGGTCTTCCTTTAATTTAGGCGTCAGAGGAGGACAACTGTATTGTTTGATTATCATTGTGGTAAGGGTGACGGTAATGACAAGGGGGTGGCTGGACCTGGCACGGGAACTGTAGCGAGTATCCTGAAATGTGCTGTCGTTGTCATACTTTATGGTAAAGTCACGGAAATTTGAAGAAATTATGTCAAGGATCACACCAGTCATCAGAAGAAAATACACAAACATGTGACCAAGCATACCTTACACAGAAAGACTATCAGTTACACTCAGATTTCTAATAGTAGATATACGGCTCTCATTTCGCTCTACGACAGAGGGATCGGAACCAGAGGGTCAGCCCCCCCTCCCCCCCCCCCTCGTACACTGGGCCATCCTGCTCCATTGAAAGATCGATCACTAAGACTTATAGTGAACAATCGTAGTTAAAGAGCTCCCCCATTTGGAAGTGCCATACTGCCCATGTCAGAATTCCTGGATACGGACAGGGGACGTCAAAGTGAGTGTACGGCACTTCTAAATTTTGAGTATCAAACTGGTACTGTTGTAGGCAGAACTATAGGCGTATGAGACAGGAGGCAGGGGGCATTGTGCTCCAAAAATTTTTGGAAAAACCCAAAATTAGGTTAAAATCTGTAACAAATTCCGGCACTTTTTTTTTCTAAAATGGCTCAGAGACTCGGGCAAAAACACTTGTGGCCACCCTCAAATTGAAATGGACTCATTCAACGCTTATGGGCAGAACCTTCATGAAACGTACTGAACTGATGTGTGTGGAAAATATATATTCAACATGTTTGGCGAAACGCTAAACAGGCAACATATATGGCAGACAGAAAACAAGTACTGTTTGCTTCCCGAAACACTTTTTATCGAAACATGTTTTGTTTTCTGTTTTTGTCCAAGACACACCCACGTCAGAAAATACGATAAGTGTTTGTTGTTTCGTCACTTTTCTGACTTTCGTGTGCGATGTATATGGCTGGTCTTTACGGTCTCTTCTCAAATCAATAAGATAAGCGTTCCTGATTAAAGCCAGGTAATAGTAAGCAAATTACCTTGGCTTTGCAGGCTAGCGCTTATACTGTTACAGCGTCTATATTACGGTACAGCTGTGTATCCATGTATTGAACTGGATCAATTTCAATCCTTGTCAAATTTCCCTGATTATAGATACATCCTGTACATACGACCGAATCGATTGAGGAAGGAAAAACCACTTATGACTATTAACTTTTCTACTAACGTAGAGCAACGGAACAGGATACCAACGAAAACAGAAAATGAATTTTTGACTATCTTACACCATATTGAAATCTTTCCATGTGAATTATAGTTTACGATTTCGTTATTCTGCTGTTTCTGTAGCATTGTATCGTGACTTTAATTTATAACAATTGAATACCATACATTACTTTTATTTTATCAACTTTTATGTACTAACGAATAAAGAGATGAGATGAAGTAGGGTGGAAATGCCAAAACAAAACAAAGCGAAAAACTGAATTTGCCACTCACTTTTATACATAATGCCCGCAAGAGATGCAGTGATGGGTTCGTATGCAGGATTATCAGTCTGACCGATGCCAATAAATGCCCCCAGAACTGCTAAACCTTTTGGGGTATTCAAGGCTTGATCCATACTAAGCCTTGATAGTTTGTGAACAAAATGTATCTGCAAAGTTGAAAACAATCGTACCATTCGTTGTGTAAAGCAATGCCGTTACTTAGGTCCAACTACTGATTGAAATTGTGGTATAAGAAAAGGGAAGAAGTAGGAAAAACATGCAAAAGTTGCAAACTATGATATATAAAAAACTTATTCTTAATTTCCACCTCAATGTTAAGTATATATTTTAAGTTATTCTTCAAAATATGCATCATAACCTTCTATATGATTAATGGTTCGTCAAATTTCTCAAGTGACCTCAATTAGTTGAGGGCAGTTGTTTATCTGTCTAAATTAATTTCAAAATCCAAACGTCTCCATGCTGCATTTATTTAGAGCCTGCTTCCTCCGAAATGTTTGGAAAATGGAAATTTAGCTAGTTAAAAATTTTCAGATAGTGTTTTATTATTTGTTTAACAACTGAAAATGACTACTTAAAGTCTACTTAAAAAGCAGTCATTTTTACTCAAAAATTAAAAAGTACTCACACTGAACACCACATTTTTATTTTATCTGTGGCAGCCGTATCTCGCCACCTCACCTTATTCATCTCACATAGTCTTCGTCAAAACGTTATTGCAGTACATTGCCTCTACTAGAAAACAGAGGGCGCACTCTGATTTTTTATTTTGAAGGAGAGTTTTCTTCGAACCGCCTAAGGGAGTATGTCAAGTGAATTTAAAGGGCGCAAATAACAATTGTTATTGTCTCCAAGCAGTATTCTACTTTTTTCCAAATTGTTATATGGTCTAGAACAAGACTTTTCGGAATATGATGTCCATATGTCTTTCCATATTCCAAAAACTGAAACAATCATTTCTCAAGTTTATCTTTTTCAAATGCTTATAACTTACCTCTGCTGGGAAGTATCGTCCGTCTAGGGAATGTTCAGATCCTCTGTTGTTAGCATTACCCCAATGGATGTGAATTTCTGCTAAGTGGTAAGAATTATCTACCGCGTAACGGGAGTTTTGTAATCTGGCTGGTTTTGGACGAGGAGGGGCGTGTGCTATAACCTGAAATTTTACTGTAAAGAAAGAAATGTTAGATAGATGTTAAAAAAAGTATTCCATTATTAAAATTTTCTCGCTTCCTATACGTGAAATTTACAAATGACAACAAGTTGGCAACTTACAGTGATATATGTTATACAAACAAGTGTAAAAAGAATAGGGATATCAAACGTAAGGGTTTCACGTGTGGTCATATACAAAGGACTGGGACAATATGGAATACGGACAAAAGCAAACAATAACAAATGCATTCATCAATTTGTTCAATTTGTTTTTAATGATCTAAATTCGAGACAAACTTTGCACAAAAATTAGATTACTGCTTCTTTACGTTACGTGGACATATGAATTTACGTACATCTGACTAGCTAACACTTTAGCTATTTACCATATCCGAAACCCTTTGGCAAGAAGTCAACTTGATATACGCGAGTTGCACCACAGTGTATTTCGATTATTATTTTTAACTCCGGTTTCTGTTTGAGTTGTGACAAAGTAGTGTAATTATTTTGGTTTCCAGTTTTGCGAATTGTCATGCATGGAATGATACACTATCACCAAAAAGGGTCACGTGTAACTGTAATTACCAATGAAATAAATACACTGGAAGAAAGTAACGAATCGCAGTAAATAGCATGTGCCACTTCGCCATTTCACTAAGCCCATATCGTGGTAATTTGTCAGCCGTTTCTATGAATAATTACTTAGTTTAAAGTAACTTGCCCATAATTGTTCTCTTAGATGATAATTCTTAAGTGTGAACGTTCTCTTCTTCATAACATGTTTTGAAGCGTTTGGGTTTTATAGAGCGACTTTTACCGAGCTTTCCATGTGACTTCGCTTTACCGCTTGAAAAGAAACTAAATGGGCTACAAATCCGCGACCGGAGCTTTCATTTTACCTAAATCCCATTGTGCGTCATGCATAGCCATGCGAATTCCATGGTATTTAGTCCAGCTTTTTCATACTAGTGGTGGGTGGAAGCATCGTTACTGAATTCGGGATCATTGCCACCATTTTGTAACATGCATCTTCCAGCTGCGATCATACAGCTTCCAGCTGGTTAACAGTATACGTGATCATATAGAAAAAGTTAGTAGGATGATATTACTGGCATTTGTGAAAGGGAGGCTAATGTCAAGGATCATCTGTGTGGAAGGACAGAGGTTGTAATTATCCGCAAGATGTCAATGGGTAAACACGTGCCAACACTCCCTACCCATATTGGTTAGAAAAAGGGGACTCTCTTTTCTCTACCCCTCTTAAGGGATACAGTTGATCGAAGTTATGATTTAGAATCGATGTTGTGTATATTTACAGTCGTTTTCTCACGACACACTGAATTTCAAAGTGTAAAAAGGTTGAACAGTTAGTAGACAAGACGTGTGGGGGTGGGGAATGCAATGAAACAGTCAGCTCTTGGAACAACAAATACGAGGTGGTATATTGGGCAATCTACTTTTGTAGTAAACCTAATAAAATGTAAATTTATAAATCAGTAAACGAACCGGCTTTGATCGAACACAGGTTGTACTTATGCGTTTAATTATTTTTTTCCTCTGACACATGATGGATGTTTTGTGCCGTTTAATAAATTGAATACTGGAAAGGACGGACTTTAATTGAATCGCAGCTTCAAAAACAAAACTCATCCAACCAATGGTACATGCATAATTTTACAACAGACCCATATCACGATCATGTGACGACATAGCGTGATAAATAGCCTGGACACTGATGGTAATTGCTTAAAATAATTCATGCTATATGACTACTTCCGGTCACTCGACATCCATCATAAGATAAATGAACAAGATCTTTCACAGGCAGGATATATTCGTATACTTATGTCCAGAAGTCTTAATTAAATTAAGGAAAAACCGGTCACTCTGTGGTCACGTACAAATGTGTCAGCAAGTTTACCTGCAAATCGGCGCAGTAGAATACTGAACTGCTGAACTTGAGGACTTCCTCTATAAGTGAAAAGCACTATGTACCAATGCATAGAAAGTACATATGTCCCTACTGAGTCATTCAAAGCGATAATGAAGTCACCTCAAATTGAATGAGTATACTCACGTATCCTTATTCATGAATGGCTCTTTTGAATAGTGTGACAACAATGCTGTATCCGAATTTTGAAATTTATGCAAACTAACCCTTCTGCTTACCTTGAGAATGACATTTAAGTGTTCTGAATAATTATGAAAGATACTTTGAAATAGAGATAATATGAGGTTTGCAACACTGAATCTATCTGTTGAAGTAATTGTTTGGGGCGACTGCTAATTCCCTTTAATGGCTCAATGCAAATGTTTCAAAACCTGCTAGGACTATCACCGTTTGACTACATGAGCACATTTTCAGTATCCATCCCATTCCCTGCATTACAAATATTAGTGCATTGCATGCAGTGGTGGATAACAGCAGCTACAAATACAGTGAAAAGGGTTAATGTCTTCCACTTTTGGAACAACCGCTTTATTTATTAAGCTCACTATACTTAAAAAGAATTTATGTCAAACATTTCATTTATATTTTCATATTTGTTGGTGTACTGCACATTCTTTGTCCCTTCGGTCTCCTTAATGACCCCACAACCGTGGGCTTAAACTTGACCCTGTGCCCATCATGGGACCGCGTCTGTCATTAAACCGCTGACGGAGAGAGGGTATGGGCAGAGCGTACTAGATCAATTAGCTAGAGATTTGATAGGGTGGGAGTTGAATTATGTGAATAGACTCCGCAGGGTCAACATTCCTCCTGGGTAGCATTAACGTCACGGTTAAGCCAATTTTTCTTTTAGTTTATTCAGATATATGTACAGAGAATTAAATTTTTAATTTAAGAAGTCTGCTTAAGGGTAGCCTTTGAAGTCATAATTCAGATTGTGGAATAAACAGAGCAGAATACATTATTCTTGTCCAGCACCCTTTGTTCTCTCGTTAAATCTGGACTGCGTTGATTAATTCTGAAAATAGGCAAACGTTCTTGAAGTACCCCTTCTTCTACTGTGGGTTCCTCTGTTCACGCCATCCTTTAAAATAGTGAACTAGGAAATAGCGTGCGTTTTGCATGTCCACAGCACTTCTCGGCTTCCGAAGTAGATCCACGCATGTTGTCCTTGCAAAGGTGGTCCCTGCCCCCTCTAAACCTTAAGAAGCTGGCTACAGACCCGGATGTACACTGTATTTATACGAACTTTACATGAACTCTCTCTCTGAAGCCGACTTGGCAATTATAGGTTGTCGCCGTGCCCTACAGTCTTGTCTGGTTTTATTCCTGTTTGTAGAGAGGTAAACCCTTTCATAGCACATGCTAAGAGCGAAGGGTATTTTAATGGTGCCAGTCTTAGATTTTCGGGTATAACAACTTAGCTCAGCAATTAAACCTGTATAAACCGTTAATTAGATAAATATGTTTTAAGATTCGGTAAGGTCACTCTCTGGTCATTACTATGTCCGGTATACACTAATCTTAAAGGGGAATTTTCATCATCCCAGACAGTTCCAATTCTCCCAACTATGCAACTTCCAGCTCCTCCCATAACTGATGAAGCTCCTCCTTGTGCAGGAATAAACCTGTTTTATTGCTTAAGGTCATGTCCTGGTGAGCATACAAGGCTATAAAATGTAATAAAAGCACTCGCTCTGCCCTGTGTGGAATGCGAGCTACTCTGCATCTTTCAAATTTTCAAACTTTGATGTCAATCAAAGAGCAGTCACCAACTGAGAATTTTTTTACCCTACAGTAAAAAATATACTTTGGGGTGATGACTGTCTGTCTTTAACACAAATTATGGCAAATGACGTCTCAAACTCTATGGTCAGTCACATTAGCGGCTCGCCATAGGGGCACCGGGGGGAACTTGCCCCCCCCCCCCAAAAAAAAAAGTTTGCAAAGCATGGTCTTCAATTTTCCAAAAAAAATAATAAATAAAACATGTAATTCGAGATGAATTAGGCCCTCCCTTTTCCTTGACTCAGTTTAATATTAACGGAGTGAATAACTTTCCAATGCAATGTCGCGAAGGTTAAACATTAATATGTGCTTTCAAAACGACATTTTTTTCGGCGCGCTTCGCGCGCGTTTTCTTTGTTGCTTGTTTGCTATTATATGTACTTCAGACATCACCAATGGACCTACTATTAGTGCGAGCTAAGGTTATCAAAACAAATGACCACGCTGAGATTTTTGTAATCTGATTAGCTTAGGCATCATAATGTCATTATTTACAGAGGGTAACGGTAATGCTGGAGTTAAATGCCCATAATTTTGCAGACACTTCATAGCTTCCGGGGTCATTAGATACACAACTCTTTAGCCGTGTTGATTATCATCCACGACTAAAAGCAGTTTTGCCCGGCTGTCACCTGGCCAGATTAGCATAGGTATCTGTCTACAAAAAGTTGTAACGGGCATGTAGCCTAAACGTATTGAGTTTCCCATACAAAGAGAGGTCTCCCTTTCCTTGTCCAAATTGACATCGCCGTGGCTCACGAGGGGTCTTATGACTGTCAAATGGCATGTTATAAGCAAAAGGGTCTCCACCTCTGTGATAAAGTATATCGTTTCAGTTGATTTAAAATAAAGGCATCAAACAGTCAGTCTAAGCTCAGTGTAGTGAGACTTTTTGGCCTAGCTATTTTTATACAGGATGAGACGTTCTGAGTTAGGGAAATTCCCCTCCCCCTTAAAAAAATTTGGTTTCGGAAGGGGTACTGAGATCCAAAATAGTGCTATCATTTCATCGTTTTCAAGTGTCTTCAGTGCTCGAAATTTTCGTTTGTTCAAAAAAAAAAACAATCCAGAAAACCAACATTTTATGGCTTCTTGGCAAAGCTGAAACATATTGTGACACAATGAAAAAAAACCCAAAATATTTAAAGGTGGGGCTCATTTTATACAAATGGATCAAGCCGCTTTGCCCACTTCACCTGCCTCTTACTCCCCCTATGGAGTAGCGATTGGCTGATATGGTTGTATTTATTTTTAAAGTAGTCAGCTCATGACTGACTGCCTGAAGTGGTTTTTGAAGAGCTCTTGAAAACTACATGGGGCATCGCTGTAATACATAATAATAACCATACTCCTATTGTACTATCCGGAGCTGACCATTAATATTGCCGGGGGGGTGTCTTCCGAACCTCCCTGAATACAGACTTGAGTTTGCCCCCCCCCCCAAACAAAATTTCTTAGAGCCGCCCATGGTCAGTCACTCAGTTTGTCCGTTCAGATGATGACTGGTATGTGTCGGGCTTACGACAGGAGGGGAAGGGGCGTTTGCCCCCCTTTTTGAATTTGCAGCGATGGCTCATTTCAATTAACTTTGTTTCTAATTTTCCTCTGAGACAGAGATTTTCTGGAGAGTGTTACTTGAATTACATTTTTTAGGTTGCAATTTCTTGTAAGGCATGGAAGTATTTCCATGTTGCACTAGAACCTAGCCTGCCATCTTAAATTGCGAAAAAGCAACTGGGGAGGTAAGAAAAGCACATAAAGTATTCTGCAATATCGTTTGAACAATTTCTCTATGATTTTGCTTACAAAAATAGACTCAATCTTTACAATTTTCATCTTGAGGGAGATCTGGGATAAAGGATGGTTCAACAAAGCCTCTGTCAAGAGCCGCTCTATAGACTCTTTCGCTAACACTCTAAACACGACCGGTTCACATTGAACCGAAAACGGGTCAAATGGGCACTTAACAGAAAATGGATCAAATATTTGACTAGCTTCGGTTAAAAACTAACCATTTTCCGTTCAAAATGAACCAAAACTAGTCAAATGCTTGACTAGATTTCGGTTCAGTGCCCATTTGAACGGATTCTGTTCAAATTTGAGCCGGGCGGTTTTAGAGTGTAGTTCCTGCTTCTCCCTCATTTGCAGCAAGGTCTCAGGAGCCAACATATTAACATATAAGATACCGCCCTATGTATCTGATTATCAAAAGCAATATTATCTATAGATTCAATGACCAAAATTTTAAGGATAGTCACTAAACGTTAGTATCAAGTCGCACTTGAAGCAGTGACTCTTAAAGAATGCACTTTAATGAAATATGGATCTGGCAGAAAATCCGGCTTTCGTGTGTCCCACATAATTCAAGGAAGTGTGGTTATTAGCGAATGCAGTACATTTATTCTGAAATACAACTTGTGGTATGGGTGCTTGCCAAAAATATAATATCTTCAGGACAGCGGAGAGTTAGTCACCAGTCTATATATAATTTTCAGTATGTCTTTGGTAATTATGATACGCTTCAAATCATTAGAAAGAATTAAAAAGAGTTCGAGAAGTCTTTCCTTATCAAGTACTAAGACGTGCCTTTTTAACTCAAACCTCCACTTGGACGGATCTTAAGGTGGTGGCACATGAAGGTGCTGCTGACCCACCACCCGAAGGAAGTACTGAGATTAAAGGGCCGAAACTTCCAAAGATGGGTGGCACTCAGCTGAGGATCCTGCTGGTGGTGCACGAGGCACCCAACATCTATTGCCAATTGTGTTGTGAAGTACTACTAAGTACTTTCTAACTCAAACCTCCGCTTGGACGGATCTTAAGACATACCCAGTCTAAACTTATTGAAACACTCAATTTCTAAAGTGTCTTTAGCAGGCCGCATTTCTCAGAATATTATCTAGAGTAGGTAGTAAATAATTTGCCACTTTTGGCAATAATAAACCAAACTGCCAGCTGCTCAGGTAAGGCAAGAACGGAAGGTTGACAACTTGTGCTATGCATCATTAATGTACAAGAAAAGAGACAATTGAAGGCAGGAACTGGAAACAGACAAGAAGGACATGATCCCAGGAAAGAAGACAAAGTTAATCAAGGGATTGTATTAACGATGTCATAATTGTAAAGAGTTTTCAAGGATATAAAAGCAGGAACTGTCAAACAGGTAACCATGTCATTCTTCTGTAATATCAGGATTACATTTCCCCAGGCCTCACAGCTAACAGGTTGGACAAAATTGTCATGTATCGGAAATTTAATTACTCACATGATAAATGAAACACCTCTTCCAGGGGTATATTATTAAGTTAAAGCAGCATCAGCCAGGATGATACTTCTTACCTTGATTGTCATCCAGAATTACAGGTCTAGACATTAAGTCATACCTTAGTTGTTCATTGCGGGAAAAAGACAACTGATTGTACGGTTCAATCCCGGTGTTCCGACCTCTCTATGTTCCGACCTCTCTATGGTCCGACTTTTTCACGATTTTTCACGTTTTGGTCGAAACATAGACAGGTCGGAATATAGAGACGTGATGACGTCTCCATGTTTCGACCCCTCTATGTTCCGACCGCAATTTGAAAAAGTCGAAACATAGAGAAGTCGAAACACAGAGACTTTGGACGTCTCAATGTTCCGACTACTCCATATTCCGACCTAAATTTCAAACGTGAAGAATTCGGTACATAGAGAAGTCGAAACATAGAGACGTTTTACACATTTCTATGTTCCTACTTCTCTATGTTTCGACCACAAATGAAAACATGCATTTTGGTCATATTCAATCTTTGGGCAGTTCCACTAGTCCGAAGGTTCCAGAATACGCTAATTAATTAGCGTAAATTGCGTAATTTATGCAACATTTCAAAGTTTGCTGATCGCGCATCGAGGCGAAACACTAGGGCAGTGGCACAACCAGCGGGGGCAGAGGGGCACCATTCAGCGTAGAATTGGCCTTTGAAAAGTACTCTGCATGTGTCAGAACATAGAGAGGTCGGAACATAGAGATGTGACCCTTATTGTTTAACTTCTCTTTGTTTCGACCAAAACGTTTATAAGTCGGAACATAGAGAAGTCGGAATATAGAGAAGTCGGAATATAGAGAGGTCGGAACATAGAGTAGTCGGAATATAGAGAGGTCGGAACATAGAGTAGTCGGAATATAGAGAGGTCGAAACTTAGAGTAGTCGGAATATAGAGAGGTCGGAACATAGAGAAGTCGGAATATAGACAAGTCGGAACATAGAGAGGTCGGAATATAGAGAGGTCGAAACATAGAGAGGACCCCGATTGGATGTACATGGGTTAATTTAAGTGCGCTTTACACAGTTAATGCCACCAATTGTAATCAAAGTAATAGCAGAACTCGCGAACAGTCTTCGGACCATTTTTATGAGCTTTTCAGTTTTTTTAAGACAAAAATTGCATTTTCCAGTAGCTGTTGGTCGCCAAGCAATCACCGATTGCTTGCAAAGTGTGTAGGTGATCACCACCTACCGCCAACAGAACCTCCCAAGAAAGAAAATGGCAAACGAATTGCGATCAACCGGAAGCACAGCTAAATCAACAGCTATCCAAGGTTTGCAAATCTGTTTGAAACTTGTTGAGTGCAATTGTGATCACACTTTCAACGTAACAGCCAGCAGCCAGCTTCACTGATAAGATAAGCACTACCAAACATATACCTTTCGGGGCTTTCGGTTTTAGATTTTCTCGAATACGGAAACAGCGTGAGCTAACATCGTAAACCATTACTTTATTATAAGGTCACAACTTAACATGCATAGGGCTACTGTAGCCTCAGCATACTAATTCCTTTGCAGCCTGATATGACCCACCCTTCTTCTCGGGCCGTCGGGTAGGCCTACACGTCACGTATGTACGCCACGGTACGTTGCGTGCCCGGTCATACTTAAGTGGTTCTCTCCAGAAATGTATCGCGCAATGGGTTTTTGACCTATAATGTGATGGCTTACAGACTCTGATAATTCATGTTCATGACGTCACGTTTTTCTGCTAGTAAGAACATTTTCTTGTAAAATTTTTTGCATACAGAGAGGTATTTTGTAGAGCCAGTTGTAGTTGTGAATTTCAATGATACACCAGAGAGTGGCAGCTCCTTGGATACCATCACCTCCTGACATATCTGCATGGGATTAACTATCGAGGAAATCCCACTAGGCCCAACGTCCACTAGATGGAAGGTTGACTGGTTCACTAGACGAAAAGTCCTCTTTACCGAGAATTTACTTCTAAGTTGTTAGAGATGGATAAGGATTCGGTTTAGATACGGAATAAGGTTTGGGACTAGGATAAGGATTAGCCTAGAGTAGGATTAAGGTTTAAGTTAGGATTATGTTTAGGATTAGTATTAGGGTAAGTGTTGGAATCAACCAACTATCTAGAAAACCTTCAATCTTTCGAACACTGCTCTCACAATCTCCATACCTACCCAAGACTCTTAGCAAAGTTTGGTGACTGTGTGACTGTCCTTTTGCATATTTAATTAATTTGTTTCTGTTTTACACAGTCACTTGGCATTTTGATTTCAACAGTAGTGACTCACATAACAACACTCCATACGCATCAAAAGATTCACATTGCTCTAAGTTGTTCCCCTGGTGGTTTGGTCCACAGCTCAGAAGAGGACAGTCGGAAACCCTTGGAAACACTGTCGGACTTGGTCCATCAGGAATCTCTTTGTTTCCATTGGACCCTGTTCGGCAATACTATTTGAAAGAGGGCGAGACAATTTTATGGGCCTCTTGGAAATAAATCTGTTTACAATGAGAGAATGATTTAACTTAAACAAATCTCGTACATATAAAAAAACGTACATACCTACATGACCATTGTTGAATCCCTTCATTGTTAAATACCTGTTGTTGTAACCAAAGAGTTCTACCGGACCTAAGGAAGGATCACTAACTGCGTCCACTGTTCTGAGAGCTACTGGTGATTGGCTGATTCCCGCACAACCAGGGTAAAGGAAAGGCCAAAATCTTGGACCTGGTGAAAAAAATTAAAGTATAGGTTAAGAACAAATCTACCTCAGTGGCGTAGCTACCGGGGAATGGGCGGCTGGGGGCTTAGGCCACCCAGATATTCGTCAGCCCCCCCCCCCAGATTTTTTGTGTCCTAATAAACTGTGTAAGAATTAAGAAAAAATAAATGTTCGAACGGAAATAAACTTTGAAGTATTTCCTTCAAGAAATCAATCAATCAATCAAATGTGTAAAAATTAAGAAAAAGTAAATGAGTGAAAAACACATTTTGCGCACGTATGAAATCAACCTATAACTTGAAAATGTCTACTTTCACTAAATTAGGTATATAATCTGCACTGTCGATTAATTCGCATATAATTCACTTCTACGATGAAACGAACGTCCCGACGACAAATTCGGATGTGACATTGTCAGGTTTTAGACCCTTTCTGCCTTTCGGATGGCTGGTTGATTTACTGAAAACATGGCAACCATACACAGAAGACCATTCTTACACGACCTTTCCTATACGGTATCATACACAAAATATGCTGTTCGGTAAGGTGCTGCGTTCGAATAATTCTTCTATCCTTTTAACAAGTATGTCGTGTCTCTCTCCTTTGCCCATGACAAGTGCACTGTAGAACGATTTTTCGACAAGTCCTCTTTTACTAGTCGATCTGGCGTCTGGGCGGATTTGTAAAATTGCCAACAAGGTCCGGATTTCATGTGTTTCCCACATGCCCCCTACTTCTGCTTTGCGGGTTAAATTTGAAAGATTAACTGGTGGTATTATAGGTCTGACCAAGTAATATACCGATGACTTGAGTCCGTGAACAAATACAGCACCATTTTGCATCTAGACACCATTGAAAATCGGAAACATTTCCAAAGGGAAGGGGACATCCTTAGACCCCTGCATCAAGACAAAACTTCAAAATGTACATTCTATTGCACACGCCGGGTTAAGCACGACCTCGTATTGCCTCGATGTCGAAAGTCACTTTATGCAAAATCTTTTACGGTAAGAGGACCTCCATCATGGAACAGCATCAATGACATAATAAGAGAGTAATAAATCAGTTGAAACTTTCAAAAGACGACTAAGACAAGAAATTCTCTCTAAATACGTTTTATCTAATAAACCCCTCTTGTGCATTCTATATTATCTTTTTTACCATTTTATCTGTTTCTATTATTTTTATACTTGTATGTTGTGTCATGTTCTCAGCTGTATTCTGATTTTTTAACTCTTACGTTTTTTTTTTGTCAAAGTTTAACCATTTCTTTCCTTTATTTAGAAAACTGTGCTTTTATTGTTTGTTTGTTTGTTTGTTTTTTTTTTTTTGTTAAGTCTCGTTTTATGTTTTACTTTTTGATATTTTATGCTATTAACTCTATGTTTTTGTTCCTATTTTAATTTTTGTCTTATACTTATGTTGTTGATGTTTTTAACCCAGGGCCCCAGGGAAGAGCAACTTGATGTTGACTGGGCTACCCTGGTAAAATAAGAAAGAAGTAAAATAAAAAACTAAAAGGACAGTGATCTATGTCCTCCTTGCTAGAAAATCAATATGGTAACCCTAGGTTGGAGACAAATGGTATGATCTAGGGGATATGTAATTGAGTACTGGAGATGTAGCCTATGGATAGGGTAATGGACAAATGTAACCGAGCTATACTAGAAGGTGAATATGGGAGAATTGTAGGAAGAATGAATAAAAAGGGATGTATTCAGTATGATTCTTGTATTATCTCAGCTCACATTATATCCACGGCCGTACACAGCGGGGGACGGACAATTACCCCCAGAAATTTTCAAAGTGCACCATTTCCAACCTTGAGAATATACAGAGAAAACGCAGTAAAAATATAAGAAATAGCTGTGCTCGTAATGATAGAACTTAAACAATTTCAAATAGGCAAATCAATATTTCCATACCTATATCTGTACACATCACCAATCATTTACAGCTCTATTAGGATGTATTACTAGCCTACTTTTCTAAGTCTCGCGCTACGCGCGATTATGCATAGCTACAATGTTGCTGTTGTTGCTATAGGTAGCTTCAATCATCAATGGCTTAAAAAAGTTTTTAAACCGTGCCAATTTAGTCATAAAAACGTTTTATAACCAATAACACTCCCTTCCCTTCCCTCCCTTAAACCCTCCCCCACAACGGAGTTCAATGGCTGGGGTCATGCTTCACCTCATATCCACCACGCTCTCAAAAATGACTTTTGTCGCACTTAGTCACAACTTTTCGTTTTCCTTTTAAAGCTGCAATCCCTCAAATATTGCACCATTTGCTATCTATACGTCCTCCTGAAATAACAAATTTTCGCCAAGGGGGAGGGAGACACCCGTTCCCTTTAGTCCCCTCCCCCAGGCCACAGATCAGTAATGCCCACTTTTTGCCCCCTAGCGAAAAGTGTATGTGCGGCCTTGTGTATTACCAGTTTTCATGGATTGATTTTTTCCCATTATTTGAGAAATGACAGACATGAGATCCGAATTTCAAGGCATGGGTACACGCAGCTTAAAACACGTGGAAAGTGCTGTTTCCCGCCATCTGGAGGGTTTGTAAAGCCAAAAATTTTCTTGCACGCTCCGCGCCAACCGATGGTGGCGCTCCGCTGAGATAGTCTTGACAAGCTTGACCCCCATTTGTTACCTAGGCCCCCCTAAAATTTTATCCTAGTTACGCCCTTGATCTACCTTGGTGTCATACAGTTTAAGTGTCAGATATGGAACCCACTACTCTGTCGTACGGTCACCATCAAGGATACCAGACATGTGGACCTCCGGATCAGCCTTCTGTCTCCTTTTTGTTAAGTGATTGATACTGCGCCGTTTTCCAGTCGAAGAATACTCATAATAATATCTCAGATGGAAAGAGACCTTTCTCTACCAACCTCTTCGGCCTTGCCACTCGTCTTGGTGGGTAACACGAAACAAAGTTCCTTCAGAGGATGGAGTGTCCATTTGTGGTTATTGCTGTCTTTACAATTTACTCCCCATTCCCAGTTGCACTGATTCTCTCTACCGAACTGGAAGTACACATCAAAGTATGGTACAAACTGCTTCAATTTCAAAATGAAAATATCACAATCATTAAATAAAATAAGGAGAAACAATAGGTTTGTTCTATACGTTCTTTCCTACAGAAAAATGTCACCACCGAAATTTCACAAGCTCCTTGTGTTGATGGACCTTACTATGTGGAGTTGACTAATACTTGACCAACATGGCGCGTATTTCATACACAAAGCTGTGAGCGTGACAAGCCCATGTCAAGTGAGGAACTACAACAAACCCAGTAGCGTATCTGCCGGGGAGAGGGCAGGGGGACAAAGTGCCCCCCTGACGGTTTCGAAGGAGAAGATCAGCTCAAACGTCTGATAAATGCAGCGTTGCAGCGATAAATGCAGCGTTTCATCTGTAACATAACATACCTCACCATGACACCGTACTTCAGAGAATCAGCCGCCCACTTTTCCAAACGAAAGGTAGGCTATTAATCTACATGCGAGCGGCCAGCCTAGTATAGTTCATTCCAATGTCGGATGAGGGCAATCTCGTTTTCCAGGAATTTACAATATCGTTTGAAAATGGAAGAGGGGCCCAAATTAGGTGTAGTGACTTTAGGGTTTATATACTAAAAGACACTCAGAAGCCTTAATTGCCAGAATTCCTAGGTCCTCGTTTCTAGAACACTGCGATTTCCTTCAGACGTCACGCCTGTTCATAATATCTGCCCTTTGTGAAGCGTACCAGCTGACCAAAACAATTAAATTGGTCACAAATTTTCGGTCCTTTAAAGTTTTGTAAAAAAACCTAAATGCCAGAGTTTCACCTCCATGGCCCCCACTAGGGCTTTACTCCAACATACATAGCAGGAATTTATTATTTTAAGGCGAATCACACACTTTATATATGCAGTGCTATGTTTATTATGCAACCTAACACGAGCATAGATCGAACTCACTGTTGATATTCTCAACTATATATGCTGCCGAGAAAATGCGATAACATCCTTATTAGCAATCATTTTCTCCACCAGTCCACCTGTAAGTCTCTTTTTTCGACAAATACGGTCGGTTATTAATCTCAGTCTTCAGTAAAATAGAGGCTCCTATGACTGCATGAGGCAAAGTTATTAAGTGGGACAAAAGCAACTACTAAATGATGGCTAAGATTTTTCTCATAATTACCATTGCGTGGTAAAATATTCGTCACCATGTTTAAGTTGAAATCCACTCAAATATTGCACGATTTGCGATCTACCTCCTTCTAAAATTACAATTTTTCGCCAAAGGGGAGGGACATCCCTCCCCTTAGACCCCTTCCCCAGGTCACAGATCAGAAATGTCCCAGTTTTTGCCCCCAGCCAAAATGCCTGTGTGCGTGGGCTTGAGCGGGTTGGTAAGTTGTCATCGGGAAATATGCTCCCCCCCCCCCTCCAAGTTAATCAGTGCTTTTTGGAGAAAACCAAACCAACATCTGCAGTATGTGATTTGTTGACGTGGAGTTTTTGTTGTTTTTTTATTTCGCTGTAGATTTATTTCTATCACATTCCCTTTTTACATTTTCTCCTTAAATCTTCTCCTCTTTTCTCTTGTACCTTTCAATTTGTTCAAAATTTTCGCCTTTATACAATTTTCTACTGCTTACCAAATCTTCCGTCTGCAGTTGTAATCAGCCCCCTTTTTTATTCCCGTCGTGATATGGTTGACTTTTGTTGTCGGAAGTTCTGAAATTTCTACATCCTTTAATTTCCTGCTATACCTCCATATATCAAATTGTAAAGTGGCATGACTTATCATCATTCAACACCGACACTTGTAATTATCACGCGAAAAAGTTCTTTGCCCTTTGGGAAGAAAACCGTCAAAACGAGGACTAAAATTATCCACTTTGTAACCCTAAACTAAGAAACTGGCCATATACGCGTCCAATTAGATGCGTTTACATATATTTTAAGACAAATGCTCAATCAGCTAACGGAAGTATATAGCGCTTCAACTTTTCAAGTGCCAAGGTGTTAATTGTAGAGTAAGACTTTTTCCCAGGCTGTCTGCCAATGCGCAATTGCTTGAACCGCTATCTGAATAATCCAATAGTCAATATCACACTTTACGAAACAATTACAAACATTTTAAGACAGTCTGGACTTTGAGAATACAGTGTAGCCAAATCAAAGAATTTTGGATTTGTTTGGAAGAGCTATTCATAAAACATTTGAAGAGACCTTTAACTTTAATGATAGTACTGTACAATACATTCCAGTGACATATCTAATCAAAGACCCAATAAAAGCAGACATAGTAAATTTATCAAAGCGTTTTCTTTAAAAGAACATTCTTATTTCCCTAGAATACACTGACATTATCATCTGTACAATTTTTGATTGGTTGCTTCACCTTGATTGACTTGTATTGATGATGCAGATTTAAATTGTACTCCATATGTAAGCAACTATTCATGACTGAAAAATAACGTGTAGATCAGTGAATCATTGGGTATACTGTACGTAAGTAGTGAAGGATATGTCCTGATCATTGCACGGCAGAGTGGCTGTTCACAGAGGAAATACATGGCATTCACCTTACATTAAATTGTTTGTCAAGGGCTCGCAAACTAATGTGTACAGCTGTCAGAGATTCATTTGCGATAAAACTATAGCTGGAAGAAATTTTACCCATTGTCGACAAGAAAGTTGGCCCCCTACAGTAAAATTTCCATTATGATAGAAATAACCAAATAAACGGACAAACGCAGCCGTATGCAGAGCAAAGTCCGCAAGTCTGTCTTTCGAGGAACCCTTTTAACGAGCAGTCTTGAACATATCTTTGTGAAAATGAATCATTTGTTGCCGTGAAGTTATTTTCTTGGAGACAAAGTTGACACTTTGCACCTTCACGTATGACACATTTTACAGTGTCCTCTGCATTTGTATGCAACCTATGGAGTGGAAACAGGATTTATCCCACCCTGAAACAGAGACCTTTCAAGTTTTCTCTAAAAGAAATAGTTTAAAATATTCAAGTTGGAACAAAGTTAATAATCGTTGCCATTCCTCTACCTCTACGTAACTGAGGTGCACGAGATTAAAAAAAAATCCATTGAATTACCTAAAGTGAAGAGAAAAAGTACGACCAGCTACGCTGGCTACCTTCCTTGTCCTTCATCGGAAAATGGGGTTTGTTTCATGTGCGAGACTAATACCTCTTTCCCACTTATGCGGTTCAGAGCGCGGTTTGGCACGGTTTGATAACCGCAGAGGACCTAGAAGACACCGCCAGGTGATTTGCATGTTTCCGCCAGCTTCCTCGAGTTCCGTAAGTATTCGCAGGCATCGCCGAAAAAGTTTAACCTGTTTAATTTTTCCGCCGAAATGAAACAGAAAACTCTTAACTGTAAGGAAACAGCGCGAAAGGTGAAGGAACCGTACTGACCGCAAGCAAACCGTGAAAATTCCGCGACCTACAGCGAGACTACCTCCGCCTTCCGCCATCCTGAACATTTGAGGGTGAAACCGCGACTATCCGTGATCACCGCCTGTCATGCCCAACGATCCGCTGACACATCGCACATCTTCTACCACCCTATAAGCTTGCCGCAACACGTCAAACCGCAGTTACCGTTACACCGACGTGATCAACCCATAATCACACCGCCTTAGGTAATAAAAATGGCGCTTTGGTCATAAAAAACTGACAAAAAACCGTACACTCAAGAATCGCGGGGAACCGTACCATTATCACATAAGTGGGAAAGGGGTATAGGGCAATGTCATAACCTATTATCATGTCAAAGGGAAATCCCTATCTTGCACTCACACAACAGGAACACTGGTAGTTGACTCGTTTAGTATGATGCAGCAAGCGAGCAGCAGCGACAACGGAAAATGTAATTGCGCCTATTTTATTGTTTGATATATTCGATTAAAGAAATACTCACATGACAGCATGACCAATTACCATTGATTCCGTCCCCTTAGTTTCAGCTTGGTGTTAATCCCTTAAAGGGTGACTACACTTAGACTTGTTTGTAGAGTAAGGCTACACGTTGATAGAATGTAGGGATCACTGAATACCCATGGGAATACAGAAGGGTGTAAATCGATACGTCCGTCTCATGAGAGTAGAAACATTTGTTGAGACAGATCTTAGATCATAACCTTTGGGTCTATAGTTGGTAATTAGGATATTTTAATATCATACGTCAGATTGTCAAAAACTGCAGAATGGCACATGAGTTACCATGGATTTAATAAGTTTAAACTTTCTGAATATCTCCTTGGATGATTGAAGTGGAGGTCCAAGGAATTCACAGAGTGGCTGTGGTAAAGTTAGGTGACGAAGTAGGGTCATGATCTTACCTTTACACTACAAATGTAAATAGATGCAATAGTGCAAAGCTACTCTCAGAGTCAGAAATTTAGCTTGACTACAAAGTTACTTAACTACCGAATTTAAAAGGGCAGTGACCTTTTTCATCTCTCGTATTACTATTAGTTCTAGATGGGAGGGAGAGAGAGAAAGCGGTCAGTATCAGTAATATTGACAAATTACACCTTCAAAATTGTTTTCGAATAAGAAACTACGGAATAACTTCCTAACGAGCTCTACAAAATGTTGACAGTTTGTGTCTCTACATGCCACTTTCTGTCTACAGTCTGATAGTCCATGTGGCAGGCTGTACGGCATATTCCTTATTCAGTCATGGCCTATTATCTCTAACTTTTGAAAAACCTTTAGGATGGCTGAGGAAACAGTGTCAACTCAGCTGGTTACCCTCTGTCGCACAATATTATATTTTTCACGTATAATCACTCAAATGCGCCAGTGACCATTCAATTTATAAAGGTTTTTCAAAGAGTGCAAGCAAGCTGTCAAAATCTTGTCTATGCGTCGCCCCTATCAAAGAACGACACTGTGATTATTGTAAGATTCAAATGATGCCCCTGATCGTAGACGTTAAAACTTCCTAACCCGTTCCCCCATCTCGAAATGTAATACCGCAGCCATTAATAAAGTGTTAAACTTATGCAGGAGAAAACTTTGAATATTATGTTCGAGTCAGAAAAAAGTGCACACTCACCGAGATTTTTTTCGTAATTCCACTCCAAGGCCACATATCCATCGCTGGTTTGAAATTCATCTGCATACATGAAAATGGAGGAATAATTGGCCTTCCTCGATGGCAATTAGATTTTTTCTTGCAATTGTATAAAGGATTGGGATAAAAAACAACATTAAATGAAAAACTACATGACTAACTTAGAAAAATGGAGCTAATGGAAGTTTACTAAGAAACTTACGTAATCGAAGTTATTAACCTGTATGGAAAATCAGCCTTCAATAATTATCCACTTTCCCGTCTTTTGGTTACCAAAAACTTTCGGTAACTCATAAACCAACATTTATTGGGCAAACTTTACCCCTTTCAGTATTTTCACATAAGTGCCCAGTGTTGGTGAAATTTTTCCCAACTAGTGTTTTAGAGTGTGGCAAGGAATAAATCTGTATCCCTAATTTGCGTGTCCCTACATGACTTCGCACCGTTTTCATCGATGTGATTGTGGTGCCAAAAGCCTCTGCCTGACCTGCCTCTTAATTTAACCAAATCTTAAATAATGCAACACGGTAATTACTGACAAAGTACAGGACCTCTTAAGCTAATCATATAGATGTACAAACGTACGTGATATGCACTCATATAAAATGTTACTTACTCGTTTTTAATAAACTTGGGTGACTTCTCGAGATCACTACAGCCAATAAAGTCTTCACGAACATAAAAAAGTGTATTAAAATTAAAACTCGATCCATCTTAATGTATTCTCTCCAGCAAATGTGGTAATCACGGGAACAAAGTCAAAGCAAGCAAGATCTGATGCCGTGAGATTATAAACAAACTAGTGTCAGTCAGGAGGACTTCAAACTTGAAAGTAAATGCTCGGTTGTTTCTCATCTGCACCAGTTGGAAAGACTTCCTTCAACACAGGAAATAAATGTAAAGAGGTATCACCTCCAGGAAGGAAAATTAGGCTCTGATGCTAGCCAATGAGAAAGAACCAATACAGGATGTTATCATTACGTATTGTGAAATGACGTTTAATATTCATGAGATACATCTACACATCATAAATTTAATGAGCGTCCATGCATACAAACGGATTGCTTGTGTCAAATATTCATACAGCGTTTAGCAAACAATTGACCGTGTGGCCAGAGTGAAATATTGTTATCAGTCCACGGTTCACAATAGAGTAGCATATACCTACTATGGCAGCCTTTATAAAAATTGAAATGCATGCGAGCCAAACAAATTCCTAGGGATAATACAAATAAAAGAGTATGTGCAGAGAGCCAAATTCATTGTTTCCTGTAAATACAATAAAGTTGTCTAGTATACCTAAAAGAATGCAGGGGTGGCGCCGGGATTTGCCCGACGAGGGAGCAAGCTTCCCGAGGGGGGAGGGGGGAACCCCGAAAAGGCGATGAGTTGCCAAAAGGGTGATGAATATTTTGACCCTTTTTGCAAAAATTTGAAAATATGGGGGTGTTATTGAAGAAAATTTAAAAAACAATTTTTTTTCCAAGGAAGAGTGGAAAATTTGGGGCTTCATTGAAGAATTTGCCCTTTCTATGAACAAAATCAAGCAGGTCGTCGGCGACTGAAGGTCGAAGGGATTACATGTCGTGTACGGATTAAGCTCCCCAACGAAATTGGAAAATTTCCCCGACGGGGGCCATGGTCCCCCTCCTCCTCTTTCCCCTCCCCCTCTTCCCGCTGGTGCCACCCCTGAAAGAATGATTCAAGCTATAGGCCTACTGATTTGACATGTTGAAGAAATACTTGTAAAATTTGCATTAAATTCGTACTTGTGGTTCTCGAAATATTGACAGGTGAAATTGTTCCATTTTCATTCCAAATTAAACTTGAAACAAGTAAGGGTGACATCAAAACCTCACTCTGATTAGCACTGCTTTGTTTTACTGTAAGTTTTCACCCAATTTTCTCCTTCATAGCCTCATTTTCTCAAGATTGGACTACCAACTGCAAGCAAATATCCTATAGTGGAACTCGCATTCCTATCTATTGCAAGGTTAAAACAATAAGCTGAAGCACGAACGGAAAACATACATCAATGTAAAGATCAACGGTGAAGATTATATGGTAGACTTACCGGAAACCAAATAAAATGTAGCTCCCTGTCCTTGGGAATTTTAAGTGTACTTATAAGAGCTGTCTTGGAGTTGCAATAAATTTCAAGCAGCTCCCTGGTCCAAGTTTGTGTCATTTCTCCAATGAGTTTAATCCAGGGTTATTCAAACTTTCGTAACTCTAGCCCACGTTTTACTGTTGAAATTGCCCTAAGACCACCTTCAACCACTACCTGAAAAATGAAGTTCCACGTATATTTATAACTTCACCATATGAGACCAATTTCAAAGCTAAGCAACATATAGTCTAATACTAAAACTCTATGTCGGATCATATAAACTATATTAAAAAGATAATAATAAGACCTATGCATTTTTTTCGGCAGCCCACCAGATGCCACTCCGAGGCCTACCAGTGGGCCGCGGTCCACCGGTTCAGAAGCGCTGGTTTAATCTACCGCTTGGTTTGAATTCTCTATTATCTGTTACACAACTTCACACATTGAGTTAATTATATTACAGATTATTGGTGTTACAGACACTTCAAGATAAAAAGAATGGAAAGAAAACGCTCGTTAAAGTGCCCCCACCCCCACTCCCCCAAAATAATATTAATATTCAGCGCCAGGTTATTGTTATCGTCGGCCAAACCGGACGCTAAAACGGACGGACCTGGGTGCTCGTATATTTTCACCCTTAGTAAGGACATTGCACGTCACTTCTGCTATCTTCAAGTTAAGACCGATGCATACTTCAGTAGCCTATAGCTCTATAAAGCTGTGAAAGTTGAACACTGTTCAACTCTGAACTATGTCCTTAGCCCGGAAGAGCAAGAGAAAACCTGGTATGGTTCATATAGCTTTATAGCTCTTGAAAATTTGGAATTATGAACGGTCTTTCACTCTGGCAGCTTATGTGGTAGCTTCATTTAGAGATGTCAAGAACCACAAAAGACTTGAATACAAATTTCACCTTAATGTTTAGATCAAGTTACTCTTTGAAATATCAAAAATGTATTTAAAGAGGGATTTGCATCACCCCGAGTATGACTTTTACTTGGTGGTAAGCCCCGCCCATAATTGTCTTTACTGCTTTTCCTTATGCAGACACAAACAGTTCACTGCTCAAGGCCATAACCTGATGAGCATAAAAGACCCATGTGTAATCAAAATATTCTCTGTGCGTGGGCTGTTTAATATGAGCTGCTCTGCATCTTTTGAACTTTGTAACTCTGATGTCAGTCAAAGAGTGGTCACCAACTGAGACTTTTGCTAACCCCCAACAAAAAGTCATGCTTGGGGTGATGCAAATCTGTCTTTAAGCTTTTCTTTTTTTGTATTGTCTTAACGTTGTGAAGTATGCTTTATATGAAGCTCCGAGGGCTGCATTCATATGGCTTTAAGAACAATCCAGTGGTCAGTAGAAAATTTAGCTTCGGGCTGCATGACAGGCACGATGACACGCTTGGTTTATTTTATAGGTCAAATGCAACACAGAAGTAGGTAATAAGGAACGCACACTACCGAAGAGTTATGGTTCAAAGACAGCAAAAACAATATTCTTTGGTTAGTTGGCTATTGACTTAGTTCTTTATTACAAAAAGCCCTAGAAGGACTTGAAGCAAGTTTTCAATGAAGTATGATTATGTTGCAGTCTAGATATTATACTAACCTCCATGGTCTATATATGGTGCTAACGACGGGCAGTGATTTCCTAAAGGTTCTTACAAATAGTGTATTACTACCCCCTATTGCTTTGTCGTCACTTGTCTTCGATACGTTATAATATTAAAAAAAATAGCAACAATTTTGGAAATCTCCATTGTATTTAATTGAATCAATGTCCGATGAATTGGTCTCTTACTTCTGAAAAGTTGCAGCTGAATTAGAGAAGGCTGTAAACTGTAACTTCACAACGAATGTTAGTTATGTTAGTTATACAAAAGAAATCACTGAAATAGATTTTAAAAGATTTCAAAGATACTGTCAGGCTTGTTGCTATTCTATGATATTCTAACAGACTTGCTCCTGGTTATAATTGATATTGTGCCCATAAAAGCGGCTTTGTGGTAAAGCTAATGATAACTTTTCAAGAAATGGAAGAAAATATTATAACAGACCTACTTTTTGCTTTGTAACTTATTTGTAATTTATTACGTATCACGAGGGTAAACATTGAAAGAATAGGATTTTCCTCCTCTACTATTGTACTTCATTTTCATATGCATATAAGCGTATGAGACCATTTGGATTTGGGGACAAAAGTCTTTTTGCCCGAATCTCTATGCTTATTTAGAAAATTTCCCCCAATTTTTTACAGATTCTGCCAGAATGTTTTGGTTGACCAAAAATTGGGGGTGCACAGTGCCCCTATCAGGGTAACCCTGCGGGGAGGGAACGTGTGTACATTTGGTCTTTCACTTATTTCCTCGACGTCACTTATTCCCTTATGCACGCATACCCTGATTAAGTGTCCCCGTGCCTCCTACATCTTGCATATATGCATAGCAGTGATGTTTATTATTAATTTCCTTATTTAACACTAGGAAATTAATAAAATCGATTCGAGTTTCCGTGTCATGGGGCTGATGGATGGAATCGGTTCATTATGTGACATGCTCATGCCCAAATATGACACTCTCGGCATATAGCGTCAATTAAAGTGGTGGCCAGCCACGTGCACAAAAAAAGGCCGGCGGAGTAGCGCAAAATGATAACAAAAACAAAGCTGTTCAACGAGGCCCCGGCTGACTACAATCAATTTTAAGCAAAAACTCGTGTAAAAGTGGCCCGAGGCCCAAACACTTGAGAACTCCTGATCAGGGGCGTATATTCTTGAATTTGCAGGGGGTGTGAAACTTTTGGAACCGACTAATTTCTTGGAGACCGACTCCCATTGCCATAGTTGTACGATCAGAAATTCTGGGGACTTTGGTTTTTTTCTTTTCTTTTCTTTTTATTTCTTTTTGGGCAATTTGAGACCGACTTTCCATTTTCACGTTGACATAGTAGTACGATCCGAATTTTTGGAGATCTTTCTTTTTTTTTTGCTCTTCGAGCAAACTTTTCACTTCAAATGTCGTTCATGTCTGGTCTACTGTTACAACGTCATACTGAACTGGCTTTGAGTGACTTTTTGGAGCTCAGAGACCCTTCTCTTGATTTTCACGGGGTGTATCACCCCAACACCTCCCGTATTTACGCCCCTGCCCCTGATACGGGGGAACATAACAGCAAATGGGCCTGAGGTGCACGTAAACGCTATGTATCGGTAAAGATAGCCACCTCTTATGAAGAATATCCCATAAACCAAGAATAGTGACCACTTTTGTTTGCTGTTATGTTAATCTTTTATTTGAAAATTTCATATAAACTTTCTAACATCTGTTTTTCTTCTATTCTTTGTAACCAAATTTTATGTAGGTCTACGACAATGACATTCAAATCAGCAAGTTTAGTATTGTCGACACCCCAGGAGATAGCTGAGCTTATGGAGCCCTATGTATTTTCAAAATGTATAGCAAAATGAAAAGCAGTGCAAACATTTTAATTTGGTATGTCCTTTCACCTATGGAAACCCCCCCCCCATTCAGAGTACAAACGTAGCAAATTCTCGAGTTTCCGAAAAACGCTGCTACACAGCCTGCTGCAACTTAAAACACTCGTTAATAGTTACAAACTTTCCGTTCTGCATGTCGTAACGAAGAGAGCAATTTGCATGTTAGAAGGGAGCACATTTGACCAATCTAATCGTCAGCCCTAATCGAATGTTTGGGGAGCATTAATGACAGGACGTTTAAAGAGGTATAAGGTTTATATGTGTATTTTGACCTTACCCTTCAAATGGTGGCAGACATGTCCTCCGTCACCAGTCTGCTGACGCCAATATCAACCGTGTTGGTTTATATATGGCTTTATAATCTCACCCCAGACAGTGTAAAAGTACTCTCTTCTAAGTTTACCTCTAGCCCCTCCTCCAATTTAAACAAAAACACCTGTCTAGTACGGTACACCTCCCAGGCAGAACCACAGTATCCTGCACCGAGTCTCAATTCCTCAAGGCCGTATGGACACCCAACTGTCTGTGAACAAGTCATCATTTGACCAACCAGAGTGGAGTTATTGTTCGAATGAATGTCAATGAAAGTGCAGTTACCAATTGTAGGCCTATTTAGAACTAAATGGCTATCCCTAAATACATCTGGGGGATGACAAAGCCCCTTTAATTATTAGTAAAATATCGATTACAACGGAAATTTCATCTGGCTAAATAATGCACAAACGCTTGGAAGGTTATGCGTACAAATCTGAAGGGTAACAAAGATTAACCTTGACATTTACCAACCGTTCTGGACTTGCGATGTGATCGGCAATGCTCGTATGCACGAAACATGGCCTGTATAGTGAATTTGACAATTGTAAGAGGTAGATCTGCGTAACAAATGGCTGACATTAATTTGATTGCCGTCCACGACCTAAAAAGAATGCCTGTATTTATAAACCTTATTTAAAGAGCTTGAGGATAACTTCCTCATACAAACTGAACCCCTAATTGCTTTTTTATTCATGAATATAATCCGTTTAAAGGTAGAGGTCCTACAAAATTCCTCAAAACAGGATGTTTGGTGTGCCTTAAGTGCTTATTATCCTTGGTAGAGTAGCTTCCCTTTATCAATGTCAAATTGCTTTACCAAAGTCTGTGTGCTATGTATTAAATGAGTTCATGAGATCCATACAGAACAAAGAGGAAAACTTGTGGCAGAAATGAAAAGAACTGTAATCTTACAAAGACTCTCATTTACATCAATTGACATAAAAATTACTGTCCTTTCATAGTGGATGCTTTGCTATTGTCTTCGTTTCAACTCAGAGGTGGTGGGACTGGTGGTTTTAGTCAGTAGGACGGTTTCTTACGAATCTTTAGCAAGTGAATTTTGACATTTTTTATAGTTGGACAAGAACGGGCTCTGTTTTCCTTTTTATGGATTGATTACTCTGCATCGGAACA
Source organism: Holothuria leucospilota (assembly GCA_029531755.1). Classification (NCBI taxonomy): domain Eukaryota; kingdom Metazoa; phylum Echinodermata; class Holothuroidea; order Aspidochirotida; family Holothuriidae; genus Holothuria; species Holothuria leucospilota. The sequence goes on along the minus strand of CM055969.1, from coordinate 17,057,559 downwards.
TGCTATTGGATACAACCCAGTTATGGATTTGCGAATGCAGTCATTTATGGCAGCAATTTCGGTGATGTGTTTTGTCTGTCATGCAATGAATGTTCCAGTGGGACGTTCAAAGGGGGATAGACCTCTACATCAGGTGTATCATACTGATGAAAAGATCGCTAACTTCGCTCAACCTTATTCCTTCCCGCAAGAAGACTTCGAACAAAATTCAGGAACGCTCTTCGCTATCATTTCCGATCGTTCGCCACAAATCAAAGTTCCTCAGCAAAGTGAAAAGGACATTCGATCGCACTTGCAAGAAAAGGTAAAAGAAACAAAAAAGGAGCTTTTGACTTTCAGTGACGTCCGGTCCAAGATGAAGTCCAGCGACGACGTACTATCGAGAAAGGGAAATGAACGTACCGATCAGGAGGGGGTTAATGATGAATCTCTTTCTCCCCAGAACAATGGTGCATCACCTCAATCGTTGACCCCATTTTTCATGGGGCAATGCATACTTTGTCCCACAAACCCACAAGACGATCAACCAGGCCCACCTGGAGCTGCTGGACCGCAAGGGCTTCGAGGCACTTTGGGCAAGTTTGGGGGTGACGGACGAGACTTGACTCTTGGTCCAAAAGGTGATGACGGGAGCACCGACGGTATAGGTCCACTTCAATGGTGAGTCAGCAGGCTGCCACTAAAACAACTTCGGGCACTTTTCGTGTGTTTAAGAAAGGAGAGTCCATAGACAGCTGCTCACAATGTATAGGGGTCTTGCCGGTGAGTATTGCTATAATGTAAAGGACGAATATAGCATCTACTTCGTCTACTAGATAAGCCTACCTGTGACTGACGAAGCTAAGAACTCTCTCAGAGGGGAGAACTTGGGTGCACCTTCTACGTGGAATGTAAGACATGCTCAGGCAAGTACTTGAAGTAAGGGAGGAGGACGGAGCGGACCCCTAGAAATGTTTTCTTTCACTAGGAAATTTGATGGGACCAAATTACTTTCTTAGAACGCTTATCATATCTTATGATATCTGAAACCTATCTCCCCCCCCCCCCTTTTTAACCTCTTGGATACACTTTGTGCGATGGATATGCCCTGAGAGAGATTCATCGAAGCTTTTCTGTGGTTCCTGCGAGAAATCTGTGCCCCAGTGATGAGTAGACCATTTTGATACCAAAATACTAGGCGGATACCAGCGATAACTAATGTCCGAGAGGAGAGTTCCTTTTAGAACGCGTGTGTTGCTTTTAATACGGTTACTCAAATTAAAATTTGAACAGCAAGGGAAATTAATGTTTCTCCGTTTGTACAAGGGTCAATCTGCCGACTGAGGGGATTTGCAGCGTGGTCTTTTACACTAATAGATATGAACTGATATGTGCTGTTTGAACCATGTATCCAATGTCTAATGATCCCCATCTATATCGTTGACAGGCCTAATGCTTATTCCTTCAAGACCGAAATCTGAAACGCTGTAGGCAGCAACAATTGTGCAAAAAACTTAACGATGGGCTTTTATTAGACCAGTTTAGTTTTTCTTTTTAACATCCAAAACCATATGTACTAAGCGACAGGATATACAATACAGTAAAGTCGAGTTGGAAATCAAAAGTGAGGTAAAATTTGAAAGAAGTAATACATGACTGCATAGTGACATAGTACAATGACGATTCTTGGGACGAAAATTAGTTGGGCCTACGGGAAGGTTATCATATTTTTAGCACAAAATTCGAACGGGTAGACGTTACTCGTAGTTTCTGAAAAGCCAGGTACCTTATTCGAGCTCAGTGTTTCTGGTTCTAAAATATGCTTTACTGAAAGCTGTGATTTTATGACATATAACTATAACACACATCACATCATTTATACTGTGATATAGATGCATATCATTCAGTACAATAACAGGCTATATTTCTGAGACGATCGGATTATTATACTTCCGCTAGGATGCCTGGAAAACTGGCTGAGTTATCTTTTAACTATTGTGTAAACTTTAAATTGCATGACAATTACCTTTTATATCGACTAGCCAAGTTTGAATAATTTATGCATACGTGCCACTCAGTCGAAATTGCTTAAAGTTTGCACAGGTCTGAGTACGTTTATATGATATTGAAAGGCAAATGATGATGGATTCCGTTGCGGACATTGTTTGGGAGATTCCATACACACAACATTCCAGCTTTGCCAAAAATACCTTAAGAAGGAGAAGCAAAGATGTTTTGAACGTGGCCTGGCGCCTGCCGAGGATATGGTGTTGGGGTGAGCGGGGGAATCGGAAGTAATGAGACCACTTCAACAACACCATGGGTACACACCAAGCTTGCCGAAAAATTAGATTCTTATATATAGGCATTCTGCTCATGTTCAACTTAATTTACCAGTTTTCAGTTAACCATTATTTAAAAAGGGTCATATCGAAATATTTTCCAAGAAACAGATAATTTGGGGCATCCATTTTTCTCTCTTGAGTCATGTGGCTTTGGAACCCTACCTCCTCCCCCCCCCCCCCCGTGGCTACACGCCTGACCGTGACTGTCAGTGCTAAAGAACATATGTCATATGTGTTGTGGTAATTTATGCTTTGCTACCGTTTACGAACATGGGCGGCGATCCCGGGGGACAGGGGGACATGTCGTGCCCAATCGCCCATTGACTCTGATTTTTCACACAGTAAATTATTTGAAAAACTGGTCATATCCCCCCAATATTGAGAACAAATCGCCGCTCTTGTTTACATCATTCTGCACCAGAAATTAGCCATTTGTACCCCCAGGTGTTTTAGACAGCCTAGGAAAGGGTCATATAAAGAGTTTTTCACAAAATTTTATAGTAAAAGCTTCATCTTGGCTAAATTACCATATCACAGATCTCACACAACACAGAGAGAACGAGGTGATCGCACAATTAAATATCATTAATGGAGGCGTAAATTTAGGCTTCGAGATTTACGCATACGCTATTGTAAGGGATACTTGTACGTGCTCGGAATTTTCCAATTTCGTGTGCGAGCCATAATGAGCACGATAAAATATGTGGTCCCCGACGAAGGCCAAATCACCCTATGATTTACCAGATTTTATTCCAGATAAAGGCAAATCCTCTAGAAAACCCCAATTTTTCTCACTGAAACCCCCAATTTTCAACTTTTCTCTCTAAGAAAAGCAGTGGCGTCACCAGACTTTTCATTCTGGGGGGCACAAGGGGGGCACAACAGTTCGATGAGGGGCACAAATAGATAGGGGCGTATGCAGTATGTTGTGTGAACGCCGGCCTGGGGGAGTGGTCTTAGGGGAGGGGGTGTCCCCCTTCCCCTTTGAAAATTTTTGAAAAATTAGGTGTCCTTAGATGCAATCTGGTGCCACATACGTTACCTTTTTGAAGTAAAATTTGTGTCAAAAAATAACGAATTTTTAGGAACTAAAAAAAAATTATGCATGGATTGAGAAATTCTCATGAAAGTGAAAAACGTGCATGTGTAATTGCCGAATCAAAGATCAATATTCATTCAATTGTGGACTTTTCAACTAACGTGAAATTTTCATGATTCACAAACTGAGTGATTGGAGTCTTAACAGGATTAAAGGGATCACAGAAGTTTGTATCATATATTTCCCTTTTAAAATTTATTGGAATTATTTTTTCGAAGAAGAAAATGCAGAAAAGTTTCATTGAAATTGCTGGCACTGAGCTTGCATTACAATTCGCAATGGCAAGTTCCATGGCACGTACGAAACAACACCATTCACTGTTTTGGTCAATGAGTCCGCGAGGCAGACATTTCCGCTAAACTTCATCAAGACGTATATTCACACCTGTTGAGGCGGCCAGATAGATTACCAAGACCGATGCTCAGCCTCCGATCGACACAGAGAACACCATGTATTTTATGAGATGGGCGATTTTTTTATTCGAAAAAATACAAATTGCTGCCTTTTCTTGTCCTAAGAAGAGTCAAATCATATGAAACATGGTAGTCAAATATTCTGACTACAGAACTTACAGGAGATCTATATTTTTCAAAATCTCAAATCTCGGTTGGGGGGGCACACGGGGGCACAAGGTTTTCCAGGGGCACGTGCCCCCTGCCCCCCCCCCCCCTTGGCGACGCCACTGAAGAAAAGCCCAAATTATTCAGATTTCTTTCGACAGTACTCGGAAATTTTCAGCGCTTTTCGCACGCCGAAAATTTGCTTTCGACATTCTAGTGCTGGCTTCGGTTCCTGTCCCCTTGTCGAGAGCTTGGTCCCCCTGTCGGGAAAAGCCTTGTGCCACCCCCCCCCCTCCTGCTCCTACGCTATGTCAGTTATGAATTAGGTTTTCTTCCATATAACAGCAAGTGTTTTTTAATTGGAAGTATTTTGAGAAAACTGCAAAAGATTAACAATTTGTGATAAATCGATTCATCAGAAAATTATCGTACTATTAATGATTAATTCTCGCAAAGGGGAACTAGAATATAGCAACAAAAATCTGGTGCTTCTTGGCGGCATAGATTTTAATTTAAGAGATGTTTCACACTGATTTTAACTAACGTATTTTACATTAAGAAGCCTCTCTGGCTGGGGACCTGGTTAATTTATCCCTGCGGCCCCTTTAAATCCGGGTCCATGTATCCGTCCGTATGGCTCCGAGCTGGTGATATCCACGGGTATCATGCTTCGGTGAAAGACCATCCTTGAGGTGATCCTGGATGAAGCCTTGGGGTATTTAGGAAGTTGTAAAAAATAGGGTGAGGCATTTAATCATCTTGCAATAACATCACATGAGTACTGTTCAGAAGTTCATAAATATTACGATTTAACCTTTCTTGTTAAGATAACTCAAATCTAGGCCAGTGTAGGCTGGTGATGGACTTATCCGCTTGGAGAAGTTTGCGTACGGGAGGGTAAGATGGATGGTTGATATGGCACTATTTGCAGGGACCGAGGGGGGCTACGGGGGCTTTAGCCCCCGCACTTTTTCTGCCGTGGGCCTTTTGGGCTGCCTTAAACTGCATTTACTTTATTGAACATATTGGGCCGCTTCGATGATTAGCCCCCGCACTTCAAAATTGGCTCCGTGGTCCTGATTTGAGCGGAGTTACGTCATTAGATTGTGCCTACCGTGCCAAGATTTATTTCCAAAAATGCCTCCTAGATTCATGGAAATGACACTTCCAGTATACTTTTAAGTTGCATTCAAGCAGAGTCATTTTCTTGGGACTTCCTGTTTCAGGGATTCACTTTTTACATAAAACAGTGAATAAGAAAAATACATTAAAACGTCGTTAATTTTTGATATCAAACTACTATACCAAAAGGACATAGGCCCCGTCGAAAGTCGTAGGTCCACTGGTTAACTAGCCAACATTGCTTTCTCTGTGATCTTGCTTGCCTTTTATCTCTGACTAACAACCGCTTGATTTCATCACGGCAATGGGCTTAAGAGTGGCAAGGAAGCATGTTGGTTGGGTTGCATAAAGCTTTGAAACAATATAATTGCACTAACATTGGCCTAACCTAGGGCAAGAATTCAATACGATGGGTGCGCGCGTAGTACGCCCAAAATAATATTTCAAAAGCATTTTAGTTATATTTACCTATTTACCTATCACCTGATTTGATATTGCAAAAATTATCCAGTATCCTAGACAAAAATGTCTCGGATAATGTTGATGGAAATTGCTAGCAAATTTGTTGCTTTGACTCTGATTTAATTTTCTATCTCAATTGTTCTGCGGGCCGGATTGTCTCGCCTCACGTGCCGGTTGTGACGGGCGGGCTGCCATTTAAAGGCAATAGGCAGTCGCCCCAAAATTTTCTTTGAAAAATCAGCAAACTCTTGCAGATCTCCTCATATTGCATTACAAGCACCTCTGAAGATGTTTTGAACATAACTATTACAAACAATTGGTATTAAAGCAAGGTGAAATTCTCCTTGAATTCCACAATTCACTAACAAAAATATTGTCACATGATCAAAATAGGCCAATCATGAACTAGAGTGACAGGATACACTCACTCTGTTTGGGGTGACTGCCTACTGCCTTTAAGATCCCAGGATATAGTATTTAATTGCTAAACATGGTTTGGTTAAAGTTTGAATGCGTTTACAAAAGTGGGGGCAGAAGGGTGTTAAAGTGCTCTTACATTGACTACTAATTTAATAACACCAAATGAGAAATCACGTACAGCGTTCATTTGAAGAATGTGAATCACATTGTACCGTTGACCTACAGTGCAAAAAACCAATATTTTAGCAAATCTGGAAAATATTATGAATACGGGAAAACGGAGAGTTTTAATGTTTAAACGTTTTTACAAATTGGGGCCAAAACAGCTTTCAATTGCTAAATTTGGTGTGAGGCTAGGGGTGCGTGGACAGGGCCACCCGTTTAAGTAACTTGTTAAGGGCCTGCATGTACACGTAAGCTCAAACTTTGCTGGGTTGTTAATATGTCATCAGTACGATAGAAGAAGTAAGTGACGGTATTCCTTATCGTTTAGATACTCACAAACACGCACAGTATGGATTATGGAGCAGCCGATACTACAGAATACAAGGGATGTGCATTCCTATGCACGGTGGTATGTGGGTGGTGACAGTCGCTGCAATTCCAGTGAGGTGAGAGTTACAGAGAAACAGCTTAGTATGTCAGTACAGGATGAAGTCACCGTCCTTTTCGTAAACAGGCTTTTCAACGGAGCGGATCGCTTTTCCATTCGAACGTACAGGGGGTAGCATTTGTAACATGATAAATTTACGAATGTGAACGTCGTCTGAGGGGTATGGTCTTGTGTTAGTGGGGGTAACACTGAGATTTTTTCAATATTCTTATTGCTGTAGCTAATTGCTGTTTAATGCTACTTGCTGCAATATTTTGTTAATTTTGAAGTAAATGCTTCAGGCGCGGATCCAAGGGGGGGGGGCTTTCCCGGCCTCAGCCACCCCCTTTTTCGCCACATCAACAATAACAAATACGAAAAATTAGCCTAATGTTAATCTAGGAGAATATTCAAGGGGGCTTTCAGCCCCCCCCCCTTTTTCAAAATGTCTGGATCCGTTGCCTGTGCTTGTCCAAGGTCACAGAGTTGACCCGAGAGGAACTCTCAGTATAGAGGGGGATCCAACTCCTCGACCCTGGTAGACCTGTTTTTAAAGGTCTTATGGCGTGAACATGTTTGGGAACATAAAACGAACTTATCAAAATCTTCAATTTCCACCCGTAAAGGTCTTCAGAATACGCAAACGTATTATTTTTCCGATGCAGCTCAGGGCCGTCAACTAGGAATCATACTGTTAAATTTGTGTGAAACTTACCTTTAAAATCTTGACTCGCAGCAATGAAAACTGAACTTCTTAAAAGATAAGCATTGATTGAAGACCACATAGGCAATATTTTTAGAAGATATAAAATATTGGAAACTGCAAACGGATTAGTGTTTTTCGTGATTGTTTTAAAGTGAGCTTGGCAATGAAACGTCCGATTTGGTAATGACTTTGAAAATATTTGGCAACCCTAAGAAAATGACATTTGGCATTGAACTCTGATGCAGGTTAACTAATGAGTCATCGGATAATTCATAGACTAAGAGTAAGTTTCAGGCACAAGAAACTGATTTTAGTTGACAGTACTATTAATTTATTTTAGGGCGATTGCACTTGTGATTTGAATTAGTCATTCTGTGATGGACGGTGTAATGATCAAGGCCATTCTCCTCCCACCGTCGTATCTCCCTTTGTGCTGTCATCACAGTGATATAAATACGCAGATCCCCTTCCACCATAGATCCTTATCAAACACAGAAAGAGAATGTTTCACACGATCACATGACCACAAACACTGTAACTGTCATGGTAACGCCGACAAAATGGAACTTAATCAAGGAAGTTTGTAATATAGGCATAAGTGGTCATTTGGTCAGGAATAAATTCAATCATCACTCCACGTATAGAAATTAAAGAGCTTACAGCGTGGTTACTAGCACCTGCAAAGATCCATCGCGCCCACCAACATACTCTCAGTTGTTACAATGAATATTTTGTGATTCTTGGTGTAGCGCTCAAGCGTTTTGATGCTTACAGACTTATACTTTTCGTTTTCTGTATAGCCTACACGTATATGTCAGAGGAAAATAAACCCTGAAACATCAGACGGGCATGATTTTCCTCAGTAGGCTACTAATCAAACACCTTAGTAATATAACTTGACACAGTACATCGACATATACAGAAAATTTCTTGTAGGATTCGTAAAAAGTAAGTGTTATATGTCCTGAAACTTCGTGTGAAAGTGTGAAACTTCGTGGAATACCCTACACCGGTAGTCACCGTAGCAAGCGTTTTCATGGCTTTACTTCCCTCTCGTCACTTTTTTCATGTTCGGTTCAACACTAGCTGACTAGTGTATGACCTATTTCATGGCGGCCGTGTAATGTGTTTTTATCCTAGGAGGGTAGGATCTAACTGCAACATTGCACCCTACCTATCCTAGGTCTGAACCTTACTTGAACATTCATTATTTTTTTTTCATTTATTATTATATTTTTGTGTGAAAATATTTGAAAATTACTCTCATTAGTCCAGGCAAGACAAGTCTCTGAAGGGGGTGGAGGAATAGCTTCTAGGAGGGGGTGAGATATCTTCTGAGGGGAACATACTAAAATGCATTAAGGCACTGGTAATTTTGAGTTAGGGGCAAAAATTGTTCTAGGGACGCATCCCCCTTGGCTACGGGTGGAAATCCACCGCCAGTGGTAACACCCAGTGGCTACTTAGTCACGGAGTACATAAAAACAACATAGCAATATAAAAATAAGCTATAAAAATGTGACCACGTCATAAGCACCATCAGAATATCGCGTGATAGGGGGCACCGTTCGGCAAAGACCAACAGATTTGTTTAATGTTTTTGATATTTCCCAGTTATGTATGTGGAAATGTGTCCAATATAAAAAATCTGCTGGAAGTATTTAATTATCTTTCACCGTTCTCGATTTTTACCTCTTCAAAGTTTCACCATTTCTGAGATTTTTCATTAGCTAAGCAATACCTATGATGCAGAGTGTTGCACAGTGTCTGTATTTTTATTTTAAATCTTCATAAATTATTTGTTAATTACTTACCAGCTAGTTTTTAGTTTTTTTGTGTAGTGTGGACAACCAAGCAATCAACAGCTTCTTCCCAAATAAGCCCCTGGCAAATCAACATTACAACTGTCCTAGGAATAAAGGTCTATAAGAAAAGTTTAACATAAGACATTTCTAATGAGTTTATCTTTCTACATCACAACCCTGTCAGCAAAATTTGGTCGGCTCGTCCAAGGACCGCTGTCGTCCACTTCGGCGGTCCACCAGCCAAATGTCCAGTGGTTCGCCGGCGGTCCCCGATGGGCGTCACGCTGATTGGTTAAAAAGTTTTACCTTTTATACAATGCTGTGTCCAGCCAGCTGACCTCCGATGGTCCTCCGTCGGCCCTCTAGAGACAAGCCGCGTACGCATGGTCGATCGTGAGCCGTCAATGGCCGCCGGTGGACTGCCGTATATTGTTGACTGGGATATTTTTTTACGTAACTCATGTTTATTCATAGCATAGGTGCAAAAACAATACGGTAATTGTCTTGTAAAATGGTCAATACTTGAGCGATTTTTATGGAAATTGTGGCTATTCTTAACATTTTCGTGGTTTTTCATCATATCTCACATATATAGGTGGCCGTTGTCACTCTGACCTCCTGTCATGGGGACAGTGTATTCACTGAACACGGGCACCTTTAAGGATGCTGTGGCCCAAAACGTATTAAATTAAGAATGGAGATCAAGCAAGAGTGAATTTTGTGAAGAGTGCCAGTTACAACTAGCTCATATTTTAACCATCAGGGGCACAATCGTAGGGTAGCCACCCGCCCAACGAATCATCCAAAGAATTACACGCTAATTCCATAAAGGAAAATGTCTGTAAAATCTTGTAGCAATTTTCACCGGGTGCAAGCTAATCCTCAAAAGAAAGCTGACAAGTTGGCCATTCATGGCTTTCAATTTACTATGCCATAAGCTTGAAGCAGGGAGGTGTTAAGACCTCCCTGCTTGAAGATACTTTGCTAGAGAAGCTGAAACTTTTTATACCCGTGACCTTTTTACTCAAAGTTTGATATATGGTCTTCAGCTTCTAAGCTCATATTTTCCCCAAAATTGCTTCAATTGACCCCATTTTGGCACCAGTGATACGGTACCTCATTTAGCCTTCTCTCAAGTAAAAGTTTCAAAGACATTTCATTTGGTACCGTATCGAAAAAGTTGTCCCAATGTCTCCTCTTGGTGATATTTGTGAAGGAGAAAAGGGGGAGTGCTACCGTAGACAACATACATGAGGAGGAACTTCAAAAACACTGTACATCCCCATGTATATAGAGAGGGCGTACTAACAGTTTGCCATGATGAAAGTCGTATCCTGCTTTTGAATCTCGATTTTAATACCCGAAGTTTACTCGTGGCAACCAACTAAGACTTTGTGAAGGATAATGTTGGGTTGGTCAGGAAGTTATATAGCAGAGATTTCGTACACATTTATAAAGTTCCTCGTAAGCTAGTCTGTCATTCTTATATGACCTGTGGAGCATGGGAGACTTAACGCCCTATGGAAAATTGTCATCATTAAAACCTTTGCAATCTCTCAGCTAGTGTATTTGTTAACTGTTTTACCAAATCCACCAAAGACTTTTTTAAGACACTCGAGTCAACTTGTTTCCAAATTTATTTGGAATAACAAGCCTGACAGAGTGAAACGTTCTGTTTTAATAAATAAAAAGATGCATGGTGGGCTTGATATGGTTGATTTGGAAACCTTCTCCCAAAGTCTGAAAGTGAAATGGATTATTCTAATGATATTGTTTCTGGCTGGAAATTTTTCTTCGATCGTGCTTTATTAAATTATGGAAGGCTTTTTTCTGTTTAAATGTAATTTTGTAACAAAGGATATTATCGCTATTGATAACACATTTATTAGAGAGGTTTGTAAATCTTGGAGTGTTTCACTCACACTATACCAGTTAAAAAGTTCAGTAATGAGATCATCTTTAATAATTCTTCTGTTAAGATAAACAAAAAACTTGTTTACTTTGACAAACTTGTTAAATCGAAGGCTATTTACGTTAACGATTACTTTGATGAGCATGGCAAGCCTCTTGCGTATGATGTTTTCTGTAGGAAGTATGGTATCCATCATTTCCCTTTTACTTTATATTATGGTATCATAGATGCCATACCGAGAGTTGGGGAGGATTCTTGTCGAATTGATGGGGAAGATAAGCTAAGAACTAATGTTTCTCAATGTGAGCTTTTCTTTTTGAAGTGTTTAATAAGGGAAAGGAAAACGTTTGTTTTATAGTTGTTAAAGAAAATAAAAGTCTTTAATTAATTAAAGACTTAAAAGTCTTTAAATTACCTTAAGGACAATTGTATGTCACTAGTTGCTGTTATATTGCTCCAGCCTATACATGTACTCAGAAATGTACTCACACTCGAACTCGTACTAGAGTACGTTTTGCTGTTCTCGTACTCCTTCTCATGGCTTTGTACTCGTACTATAGTACTAACGGGTTTGTACTCGTACTCAGAGGGTTTGAAATCAGGTACTCGTATTCGTACGCATAGCTTTGTACTAGGGCCTACCACTCATACTCGTACTCGAGGCCTTGTACTCGTAATCGGGAGTTTGTACTCGTACTACAAGTCTGCCTGGCATCGCGTCTGCCAGCCCGTTGCTTACGGTTAGAATTGTTACTAACAATCCATTTCACCTGTCATACATTCTCATACCTTGACTAACAAAACCATTCCAATTCATTTCATTTTCATTCCATTACACTGCTCTGCCTTAAGTAAGTTAGTAATGTAGATAGAGCTGTCCGTCTCGGTCTTCTCGGTCCCGTTGTATAATTGGATATTGGACTTTGATAATTTTTGTACCAGGAAGAGTCTTTCGTGAGTAATTCATTTATATTATTTTCCCCCCTGAATTCTCAATTGCTTCACCGTTGTTTTTGATTATATTTGATATACCTGCAAGGAAGCCTCCAGAATCTACAAATCCACGTAAGTATACACAATGATTGGAGTAGGACAAATTACACAGTCGTGGACTCTATTCGTGACAGATGGGGAGCATTTTGCGTTGGCATACTTGAACTTTACCGTAAGTCTAAAATAACAAATATTAGGCTTATGTAGCAAATGTCGAAAAAATTGACTCATTCTTTCAACTTCCATCTTTGTATGAAACTTTTGTGTAAGATATAAATTAATGTAAGTTTGTTAAGTCCTCAATTTTAAATTATGGTGCATTGAAAAATAATTTTGATTTCACTCTTTCAGGGCTGCAGGGTGTCAGTCATGGAGCCTGAGTGGATCAAGGTTGGGGACAAATCCCTCGCTGTTTGACAGGTGGCTTAAACATTACCAACTCCCGCCATCTCTTTCGGATTAGTTACTTTCTCGTGTGTAGCTCAAGGCCTACCAGGCTCCTAATGACTGGCTTATCTTCAAAATAAGAATAACTGATATAGTAAGTAATTGTTGCAATTAAAGAGTTGAGTAAAAAATAACAAAAATTTCTTTCACAGGATTATTCTTAGCACTCACTCAGGTGCGGTTTTACGGGGGGGGCTTTGGGGGCTCAAGCCCCCCCAAAATTCGTTCAAGACCCCCCAAAATTTTCATAGGTTGTGTTATGCTATATTTGCGTGTACTGAGAAAAACAAAATTGCCCAATACACTTGTACACATCTTGGTCCAGTGGATTTAGTTTGTCATGGGAAATTGTCGTCTGTGTCTCGAAATCACATATTAGGTTCACGATTTCATACAATGGAAGTTGGGACAGATAAGTAACATAAGTAACATCTATGACAGTATGTACGTACATGTAAATCAAGTTAACGGATCAATCATCTGTTGGAAGTTCAAAACGAGTCATTTCGTCGCTGATCTCGTCAAGCTATACTAGCAGTCCATTTAAGTCAAATCTACAGGCCGAATCGTCATTCCCATTAATGTGAACAGGTCCAGTTGCTCGTATCTCTCAGTAACGTTCTTCCAAATAAACAAAAATATATGCTTGTATATACGTTACATCTATGTCATGGTCAGGGGCGGTGCCACTCAGGGGGAAGGGAGGCCTATGCCCCCAGTAATTTGCAGGAAAAGAGAAAAAGAGTAGGAAAAGAAGACGGAAAGGAGAAGAAAAGAGGAGGGCGGGGTAGGCCTATATCTGATCCATATAGTTAATCCAGAGCTTCCAAGAGGCCATATTCCGGTTTCTACCAGTCTTAGATACGATTTTATAATGCACAAATGAAGCAAGGCAAATTTTCTTAATAGTTCGAGAATATTTCTGTGGACTCCACGCACGTATTTTTGCGTAAAAACTTTCCCCGACTAGAAGGCAGTAATGTGTCCAAAAGGGGACTTCAGGAGGTTTGTTGATACATACCCTTAAACACAAAAGGCTCCTCTTTCACCTAATTAAAAATATTAAGAATGTTTTGAAGCCGTATGATCGGGTCCAAAAATATCCCAAAGACAACATCATTTTTGCATCTTAGCAACCTTCAAGTAACCAAAATTTCTCAAAAGGGGGAGGGGACCCCTCCCCTTAGACCTATCCTCTAGAACAGCCCTCTTTTACCCAACCAAAAATTCGAATTCACGAAGTTATGAACATTTTCCAGCCATATATCAGTCAAAACTGTCCCGAAGACCGCACCATTTTGCATCTTAGCAACCTAAAGTAACCAAAATTTCTCACAGGAGAGGGGAACACCCCTCCCTTTAGACCTCTCCCCTAGGACCGACCTCTTTCCGCCAACCAAAAATTAGAATTCACAAAATTATGAACATTTTCCAGCCATATATGTCAGTCAAAAAATAACCCAAAGACAGCACCATTTTGCATCTTAGCAACCTTAAATTAGCAAAAATTTCTCAAAGGGAGGGGAAGACCCTTCCCCTTAGACCTCTTTCCTAAGAAGGCCCTCTTTCCCCCAACCAAAACTTAGAATTCACAAAGTTATGAACATTTTCCAGTAATATAGTCAAAAAATTACCCAAAGAACGCACCATTTTGCATCTTAGCAACCTTGAATTAGCAAAAATTTCTCAGAGGAAGGGGACACCCCTCCCCTTAGACCCCTCCCCCACGACGGCGATCACTCAACCCATGTCCCCTATCAAAATAACCTTGCGCCGTTCCTGGTTATGGTACTGTTTTTATTATCATTGGTTTCAGCGTGCGCGTGGCCGATTTACATATTTGAGTGAAAATTTTATGATTCTTCCGTTTCAAGCCCCTCCTAAGCCCCCCAAAAGTCTCGATCTAGAACCGCGCCTGCACTCACTCTCTGTTAGTGGTTGTCTCATTATAATTTTCCATTGGACATCATGAGTAGAATACAAAATACTATGGAGCCGCACATATCAGCCGGATTTACTCAATAATCAAGACAACCTGTAGGTTGTGGGCCCCCGATATTTTGACTTTTAGGGACCCCGAAAATGTCCATCAACGAGTCACCTTTTTAGCTTAGCTTTCGCATCTGCTAATGAGTTAAAACAGAAATCCTTACCTTTCTTCCTACCAAGCTATAGACTCTACAGCATGCACTAGTCATGCTAGTCTTGATTTTCTGATCTTGAACGTTACGTTGGTGGTAATTTCGTGAATTTTAAATTACTGATAGTATGTACTAAGGAAGCTGCTATAAGGCACCTCCTTAAGTTTTTACAATACAAAATATACATTTTCACCGATGTGAGGATTAAATTAGATACTCGATCAGTATAACAACCAAACAAAACTGTAGATTCCTCATCAAAGTTCATTCGAATATCAATATTAGATAAGGCATTCGGCAAATGAGTCCAGATTCTCCTAGAGAAAGTACAGTGAAAAACAGATGTGGAATAGTCTCAATGAAGACAGAGCAGAAAGTGCACATGTTTGAGGGGATAACTGTTACTGTGTACGAATACTTCTTTGTGTGGTGGATTCTATCAGTCTATGCAGCAAAGCGATACTGAAACCATCGAACTATAGCATCAATGGAACAATTAAAAGGCTTTACACAATAGGGATTCCACGAGACCTTCGAAATGGGAATACCCACAGGCCATTTCAAATATGATTTACAAATGCAGTTTAGGCCTAATGAATTAAGGATCTCATTGTATACACACTTACATTTACAGTATCCATCAATCAACAATAAATTGTAACAGCTATTAACAGGGTTACTTAAAACATAATTATTTTTTCGACAATGTTGTTCCATGAAGACTTAGTGGAATTTATCACACCGTAGTACTAAAAAAATGAGTGTGTATACAACATTTCTTAGAGAAAGAATCAAAGGGTAGGGAGTCTATATTTGGTGAGAGTAAATCATTTGTAAAGAAAACTCCATGCCGCTTCCAGTGAAGGTAATCTATTACTTTTGTGTTCCGCTTTTATCGTACTGATATTACATACCGGCTGAGCTAAAAACAAATCTAAACAGTTACTGAAAGCTGATGAAACTAGTAGAGTTTGCATATAATGGTAAGTACAATTTAAAACATTTATCCAGAATGGATTTTTTACTTTGAAACTAGCAAAATTAATGTGAAAGCCACCATTCTTAAGAAATCATCAACAAAGGTATATATTTTTCAAGAAGAGCACCCCCAAGATTGTCATTAACTGCTTTCAGCAAACGTTTGAATGTGGTTACTTACCTTAATATCCATGCAGTAATTGGCAGTCTACCATTTCAAGACTCGGGTTGGGGTAATTTTGAATAATCTGAATACGACTTATCCATGTCTGGTTTATTTTTCCATACAAATTTAAATAGAGACGAAGTGACCTTATAGTTTTCATCAGGCAAAGATGTTGCTTTTGCTGATAGTAGGAGGAAGAGGCTGCACAGAGTAACTCCATGTGGCACCGTCATTGTAAGAAGTGACTGGGAATTAACATTTTTAGTTTTACCATAAATATGGGTATGTGGCCTCTGCCTGCCATTTTCGGCCATATTCCCTAGTGCTATGCAACACTGCATTATCTATATTTTGTTGAGAACAAAACATATTTCTAGGAGGCTTTTGTTTTTCAAAAGGGGCAATAAGGTAACATGCAGGTAATTGTAGGTTTCAAGAAACCACAGGGCATTTCCCCGTGCCAAGTGTGATGCAACACCACTATGTTGGGGTCATGTAACAATATGCCTCCTAAGCAATGGTGGACTCTAGCTGTAAGTTCTTCACAATGATTTCAATATGCCTCAATACGAGAGATTTTCTTAAGTGAGGTGTGACGTCGACATTGTGAGAGCAAGGAGTTTTTATCTCTTGTATATATATATATATATATATATATATATATATATATATATATATATATATATATATATATATTATATATATATATATACAAAGGTCGAAAGTTGTGTAAACTGTTTCGATCATGAAATTTAAATCAATCCCAAGTACTAGCGTACTGGCGTATCCTTGTTGAACAAGGGAAAGAACAGAGAAAATTAAGCCATGAGAGGGGCTTGAACCCAGCGCCTATATAAAACATTTTTGTCCTGAAATCGACATTTTTTGCTCTGAGAGGGGTCGGGCGAGAGCTGCCGTATCCAGACGCCCACCTAATATGCCTGCGTACAAACTATTAGCAATTTGCACATCGTGAGAGTTATCAGGCTCTTCCGTGGTTCCCGAGCCTACGGTTCTTGAGAGTATGCATACATGGAACATAGGTACACGGGATGTTTTCTCTAGGGGAGAGAGGCTCGATCCATCTTTGCCAGAATAAAAACTTAGTAACTAACAGGAGTATTCAACCCGCCCCCCCCCCCCCCAATGAATTCCTATTTCCAGGGCTTTCCTTAGCCCCATTGCTCGTGCTACTATGGAGAGACACAAAAAGTCGCTATGAACCACTGTTTCATTTAAGTTCAACCAACTCTCTTTCACAAATTGAAAAGGAGCCACGATTAAGAATGTGTTAGGGGCTTCCTAGACAACCAATGTCTTAATATACTTCATGCACACAACACTGACAGTCGACTTTATAAAGTGACCCAGAGCAGGGAGCTGTCTTCCAGCTCCCTGCCCAGAGCAGGGCGTAGCCGGGCACCCATCATGGATTTTCCCAGCGGTGAAGAGAGAAGGCCGCGGGTAAGATCAACAATACAAGCTGTAATTCTGAATAATTCAATGTTTTCTGTACATTCATTTGGGGGGCTTTTTGTTATGTTCCCGGTGTATGTTGGCAGCGTCAGGGTCAATGACGCCGGGAGACACTGCAGTAGACGCGTTGAATCGTTTCCGCAAATGGTTAGGACGAATTCACATTGATCTTGTAATACCATAGGCGTACGGAGGCAATATTGCTGAGGGGTCAGGGATAATTTTTGCCCGAATTTAGAATTTTGGACCAAGTTGCCCGAATTTTGATGCCGCTGTGTCGGTTGCAAAAGGGCATAATTTTTTTTCTTGGCTGTCTTATTTGCCCGAATGGATTCACTATTTTTCCCGAATTTGGGGGGCATATGCCCCTGCCCCCGCCTCGTACAGTTATGTGTAATGCCACTCATCGAGTGGGTCTTCTTGTACCGAGACGAGACGCAATCAGTCTTAGCAACGAATGAAGTGATCACATTTTGGCCTATTCCTTACAGCGGCCGATTTAGGATAGTTTCATCAGTTTCTTAAGAGGGTAGTGACACAGGACTACAACCGACCTCATCTAGGGACGGATTCTAGATTTTACTTTGTGAGGGCAAAGTTCGAACCTAAAAGCGACAAATGTGCAATGCATCGATGGGAAGGGGCTAGTTAAAGTTTTGAAATTAGACACTGTTAAATCGTATTTCCTGACATCTGACATTCCATAAATTTGTAGTACAGCTTTGAGATCGTTTAAAAAATCAGTGGCGAAAAAGGGAGCACTGGAGCCGGAAAAGTCCCCCTCTGGATCCGCGCCTGTCATCTGCACAATATTGGAGCTGAGGGTCAGAATATTTGGCACTCCGAAAAACTTAAATTGAAAAGAAATTGAATTAAAAATATGATTTTGTGGCTACAGCTCTGTGTCTACAAAGGGCGTCAACAGCTTCTTAAAAGTGGAAGGGCATGACTTTGATCAGAACCAGTGCAAGCGCAAACCCCTTCGACATATTTCGGATTCTAGATACTTTCTGTTGTAATTCGAGGCATTTTCCGACTTTGCAGTTTAGTCCATTTCCAACCAGTTTATTTTCTCAAAAGTAGTATAAAGGGCCAAGAATAAGCGAGTTCGATAAATCGTATGCCGAATGGAAATGTGGGATACACGCTGGATAAACAGTTAAACTGTGCTCAGCACATAATATACTGATGTGCCCTATTTTCGTGGGTCAGGAAATTTCTTCTAGTACAAACCGATATCATAAAGCCTGCACCTATTTGTTGCCAGTCTAACTGCACGAAAATACGGGTCTCCATCATACTTTATGGCAGATTACATTACCAGGGCCGGACCGGGGTGTAAGGGGCATACGCCCCCTATTGAGGGCAAAACAATGATTTTTGTAACCAGAATTTTACATCTCTAAGCCCATCTCTTTGCACCATGTACTTTCTGCAGACGGTTATGCCCTTCTCCCTTTTCTCATATTCCTGGATCCGGCCCTTACGGAAGCCGAGAAAATCGCGGTGGTGTGAAATCTGACATGCCAGTTTTCCCACCCCTTTCTTCGGTAAATATGGGAAGGAAAAATCAAGATACGATTTCTCCTTACCATTATCCACCGAAAATGTGGAGTGGAGAAAACCAAAGTTAGTGAGGGGGTACTTCAAGAAAGGACCATTACACAGTGTCTATTTTCGAACACCCTGTCCATAGATGCAGTGGCGTGTGCAGGATTTCGAAGGTGGGGGGGGGGGGCGCACAACCTGTGATTCCCCCGACTGACATGGAGGGATGTGACAAGTGCACCGAAGGTGAAGCGCGAGTTTGCACGCGTGGGGTCCAGGGGCCCGCGCCAGGGACCCTGGTGGGGTCCAGGGGCAGAGCCCCGGTGGGGGTCCAGGGGGCGAAGCCCCCGGAAGCTCCTGCAACATAAGGTAATAAGACCGCCCTAAATTGGTTCTAGAGGCCTTATTGATCAGGTTTCGTTTGTTTCAGATTTTGTAAAATTCGATGTCAGTGACGGAGAGTTCAGGTTATCCTCTATGCGCTGAAAGCTGCAGTGTGCTACAGTATGTGTCACATACATTGACAGGACTACGTTAAAGATCACGAGGCCAGTCAAGAAGGCTGCTTAAGATGATCGCAAAAGTTAACAGCACTGTTTCATCCTTAAACCTATATAGTTTACCATTACAGATGGTTAAAGTGACTAGCGCGAAGGGCGAAGGGAACTTAATGATAGTAGGCCTACCTGCACTATGTGAGACAGATATTGATATTGATAGCATCCTGTCTGATTATTCACTGGAGGACAATTGGAAGAGCTCTATCCTTTGGTAAACGACCAAAAAAAATGAAAAAAAAACTCTTCTAATATCATTTTTTAGGCTACTTCTAAGTTTTGAGTGCCAGGGATGGCGCCAGGATTTGCCCGACAGGTGGCCAGACGGGCGGAGGCAGCGACCTGAAGCCCCGACAGTCCCGATGCCGTCAAGGGGATGGTGAGGAGGGATCTGAAGAAAATCTGTGTACTAAACCATGCCATTGCAGGACATATATTTCATAAAATGGGTGTATATACTAGAGGAACGTAGTTTCGGGGCTGATTTAATGTTTTCCCCAGAATCTAAAGTGTGAAATTGCAAAGCGAGCGAAAATTTTTTTGGTTATCCTTCACTGAAAAGAATCGGTATAATTATTAAAAGCTAATAAAGGTCAATTGTCTGGGCAGTTGGTCCCTGTCGGGCATAACTTACATTGTACTTCTTTCCTCTTGTCACTATAGCCGTACCGCACAACAGACCCATGACAACATTGACCGAATAACGTGAAATGAGGTGAAATTCCCAACTTTTACATAAATTCATGAATTCTACTTCTTCAGTTACTTGAAAAGGTGGAAATGGTTTGTATTATATTTAGCTATAAGTAACAGAACTGTGGAAGAGTGGGCAAAGCGTACCGGAAATCTTGGGTTTCATTGTAGAAATGACCCTTTGAAAGCCAAAATAAGTAAACAGATCACGGGTGGCGACAAAATTTTCAGAGGGCTGGGCCATGCCAGCCACCCTAAGCTTCTACAGCCCCTCTGTCGAAGAGGTGGTGAAAAGGGGATATGACTTATTATCCCATGCCATTTCAGGGCATATTTTACATGACATCACTTAATACTTCATGAGCCGAGTTGCGCACTTTATATAGTGTCCTTTCGAATCTGAAACTTGAACTTGCAAAGCGCGCGAAAATTTTTGGTAGGCTTACACAAAAAAGATATGTGATCAAGAACATAAAGAAAACAAAAAAGAAAAACTGTGGGGGTTCTAGACCATATCGGGGATAACATACATATTATCGAAACACTTGGACTACCCTATGAAACAGCCAAACTTTGGTCCGTGAGTCGCTTACAAACTGACCGTACCGCATGGCACACATTAGAGAACAGTAACTAGGCTTAGCGACATGCGATGAAATTTTCGACCTCCACATGAACAGTGTTCTCTGCCTACATGTTTCGTGGTAAGGTTGGCAGGACATGTGCTTGCTAGCATTGTGGAATGGAACTGCTGAAGATCCTGGAGTATACTATACAGCGCGCGTAGCGCGCCGAAAAATTTGGGTTCTTATTAGAGAAATTGTCCTCTCTCAGGGGCCGTCGGGGGCTGCCTGCATACTCTATCGTATCGATTAAGACTCCCCGATGGGGCTCCCCGCCCCCACCTGGCGCCATCCCTGTTGAGTGCTCAGTGTCTCTTCAATCTTTTTCTCTTCCCCTAACCCTTAAATCCCCCGACTAAGAGATTTTCCCCCGACTGGCTTCAGAGGTGGGGGACCAGTGCCCCCGCCCCCCCCCTTTGAACACGCTACTGCATAGATGGACTACGTCCATCAATCCTCTTTTTCAATTTAAGTAACATAGCTAGCTCGCTCGTCGACGATTTCGCCGTGCCACGGTGGGATCAGCCCACGTTGGTAATAACAGGCCTATAGCGAGCCTACTTAGCGCCAATTAGTGCCGTGTGCGGGCGCGTCCATCTATGGACAGGGTGTTCGAAAATAGACACTGTGTAATGGCCCTTTCTTGAAGTAGCCCCAATCATTTTCTATTACAACTCGCTTGCAAAATACCAAAATTTCCCCAAATCCATTTAAAGCTATCAAAAATTTCTGGCGCTTGTCGCGCTTTCAGCCCAGTCCTATGTTTATCATGCATCAATACCGTCTCAGCAGGGAGGTGATATCACCTCCCTGGTCTCAGATTGTACTTGTGTTATTTATCGGCGAGGGTTTTACAAGAAGCCCGATTGTTCACGTGTACATTTAGGCGTGATTAGGAAAGAACATTGCCTCAGGGAGGTGCTAATATCACCTCCCTGATTGCATCAAGAAGCCGAGTAGGGGAACTGCTTCCAAATTCCCCTTCTTTTGGGAAGACGGAGCCAAATGCATTATACTTCCGTTCATTTGTGAAAACTTTCTACCATGCAGGGGCTATTTAGCACAATTAACTTTCTAAAACATGATCACAAAATAAGAAATGTTTAGATGCATCTGATGCAACTTAAGCTGTTAAGGCCGAAGAGGTCCCTCTTCTTCCCATCTGGGAGGCATTTTTGGTTAAAAAAAATACACCGTACGCTACGCACCAACTAATCTTGGCGCTCTGCCTAGGTAGTGTCGTGATGGGGTATTTTGGAAAATCCCACCTCTCGTTTAAAAACTCCGTAAAAAGGTTGTGCTTCCTATCTCTCTGTGTGCAGAACGAGGGGATGTGCCAAATGGGGACTCAATTTTTTGTGCGCTTCGTGTGCCTTTGCACACTTTAAGCAGGTGAAGCTATCGGCTCCCCTTGCGATATCTTTCAACGATGTGCTCCGAATTGTCACTCCTGCAGGTGCCACAGATTGAGCATTGGGCATAGGTGTAGGAAGTGGGGTGGGGGGGGGGACTTTAGCCCTTCAGTCAAAAATGTAGGGGGGCTGAAGTATGCTTCCGTTCCCCAAAATCCAAGGGCAAAAAACCCTCATTTGTCTCTTCTGTAAGAAATGTCAAACATTTGCAGTAATTTTCCTTAAAGTTTGTCCAAAATCTGAGGAACCTCAAAATCCCCAAAATTTTCCACCCCCTCCCCTTAGGTGTTCCCCTCCCCCTTTGACCCCTCCCCCAGGACGGCGATCCGAAACAAGGTTCAGCTCCCGGCTCGAAAAGCTTCCTACGCCTATGGCTTTGAGGGTTTCTCAGTGTTTTGCTTGCATGCATCTTTTTTCTTTAAATGGTCATTAATGCAAACCTTTGGCCCGCTTCTGGGCGCAATTCTCACATTTTGACTTTCTGCATGATATTATTATAGCAATAATACATTTTAACTATTCTAGCCCAACCTGATGTACACAAACCAAGTCAGAGACCAGACATCAACAGGTTTCCATGTAAGAATCCCAAACCTTGATTAAGATTCGTAAAGTGATGACTGTATGATTTAAAGCTTTCCTAATTAAAGAGAAATATATTTCGTTTACAATGTACCAAAATAGCATACAACAGAAGCATTATTAAACCGTTCAGTTTCACCAATGAACTCAAGCAAAACTTCAAAATATAATGCATCACAAGAGTTGAAGATGTTGTGTCTAGGTGTTTGCATCGATGATAAACTGAGTTTCACTGGTCATATAAGCAGAATACTGAAACGGGTGTACTTCATACTCTCAACTCTATCGTATATAGTTCCATATTTTAATGTTGATGTAAGGAAAAGAGTTTATATATATATATATATATATATATATTTATATATATATATATATGTATATATATACATATATATAGATATATATACATATATATATATATAATGCGAACAAAAAAAGAGACAAGAAATATGTCATTGTTGACAAGAGGAGTACAATGATTTAATATCTAAACGAATTTTCGATCTTCTTCAGCGTATAATGACTACACTATAAATTTACAATTAAAGGAGGACTGGGTATGGTCAAAAGCGAGCAACAGAAAACCAACTTAACAAAAAGAATTACAAGGAAGCAATAGACTTAAAGTTACTTAGCCGTCCCAAATCTCTGTTTCCGTTGTCTGTTGTTTTAATATATATATATATATATATATATATATATATATATATATATATATATATATATATAATATATATATATATATATATATATATATATATATATATATATATATATATATATATATATATATATATATATATATATATGCTGATTCTGCTTGGTATCACTTTCTACTAATCAAAGATAAGAAAAGAATAATTACTTTTTCAAAGTTTTGTTCTAGAATTTTTAATATAGATTTCAACTTTCATATATATGAGTACTGTAAACAATGCTGCTAAAAATGAGTTCATCTGAAGTGTAAATTGCATACAGACAAATGACAGACATTCTTTGCATACCGAACTTACCTCTCTAATTCGAGAAACTACTAGGTATAATCTGAGAAGCAAAACAGTAACACCAAAATTCAGAATTAATGTGTATAAAAATAGCTTTATTTATCGTGCTGCACTTTATGTACAAAACGGTAATCTGGATAATTTATTGTAGACAGCTGCACTTGTGTGTTTTTGTGTATATTTTTATATTTTTGTACACTAACAGTTTTATTATAATTTAAATCCTCACTTTTAATGTCCTGTTTATAAATTTTTATATTTATACTGGAAATAAACAAATGAAAAAATGAAATGAAAGTGTCATTTGAAATTTTGAAAGTTTGAGCCTACAAATTATTCTTGGGCTACAAATGACTGACTTTTTATGAGAGAATCTTTTTTCTTAAAACTGAAGCCACCACGCTGCTTTATTTTAAATTGCCTATCATTTCGACTGTATCTATAAATCAAAGTTTTAAAGATATGAAAATTTTCTGTACTACAAACGCAATATTTCCTTTTAAAGAATCCTATTCAAAACATTCAGATTTCCCGGTTCAGGGTGATAGTATTAATTTACAGGGCTGTGTCCGCGTCCACCTAACCTGATTCCGGGCCAATTCCGATTCCAGAGGTCAACATTCCTGGCCAATTCCGAGTCCATTACTCTTCGATTCCAAGCCAATTCGGACCAGGTCCTGAAATTCCTGGCCAATAAAACACGAGCATTTTTAGGAGTCAATTTCGTGACCGTGTAAGTCAGTTGACTAAATTTGATCAATGAAGTGTTTGACTGTGAGCCATGCCAAAATAGCCTTAATTAACATTTTATGATAATTTCATTTTTGTGGACTCGACTGGAATCGGTTCCGAGTCCGTGTTCAGCTGCAGCTCATTCCGGGCCAATTCCGATTCCGGGACCTCCCATTCCGGTCCAATTCAGAGTCCGACGAAAACGGACTCGAGTTCGAAATCGAGTCCGAGTCCGGACTAGGACGTTAAATCCCTGTTAATTTAACACAAAGGAACAAAAAAAAAACGAGTTACATTATGATGATCAGTCCTCTTCAACTTAATACCTCCTCTCATTCCGCTCATTCTTTTGGAAGCTCTTTGTACAAAAATGCGACAACTGTGAAGACGCTTAGTGAACTCTCAGTGTCATTTTGGGGTCAACTGAAAGCTCAGTGCTTGTGTCCCAATTTTTAATACGCAAGAGTTAGAGTTAGGGTTAGACGAGGTTTTACGGCTCAGTTTCTAACCAATCGGTTTAAGTCGGGCCGGCCATGGCCTTTTTTTTCAGTTGTGGCTTAGTGGCTTGTTTTCCCTACTCCATCATTGCTTATGCTGAGCACGCAAGAGCTTTGGGGATTTCCCCTAATTCCAGCAAGATGTCACGCCTCTGTATCACCGAGAGTATGGAGGGAAACTGCTCCTGCTCAGTCCTAAGAAGGGGATTTTGTGTCGCGTGTGCACACTGAATAGCGATTTCCCAAGGCTATCTCGGGTGGACTTGAAATATCATCCGCTCTTGCATGGCTTCCCAAAACAAACTTCTGGTGGCGCCTTTGGCCTCAAAGAATAAACTTAATTGGTCCTTCTGCAGTGCCTGTGCCTCCTATCACACAATTCCTGACTACAGGCCTGATCACTCCTACACCTCAGACTAATTTCATGCCTGGATCTCGTTTACATATTTTCCGTATAGCATCCTGGGAGGACGAAAGTATTCCTTCCAAAATTTATAGGTCCCCCCCCCCTTACTTTGCTAAGACCTCCATGCAGCCTAATGCTGAGGGATTCGGGACCATGGTACCATACCCACAAAATGCTGACAAGGTCTTTTCTTGGCCTAAATGATTCCCAGGTACAAAAGACAAAACGTCGTCGAGGCACCCGTCTCTCACCGAGATGTTGATGGAGTTCAAATAGCAAGAGGAATAAAAAAAATCATTTTAGTGACTTCAATGCTAAAAGCACAGTTTTAAAACTTCCTCACCTCTTCTGCGACCAGAAATCAAATTAAAACTTCTCTTGATGCTTTGCATTATTATGGTTGGAACGAAGTAAGGACTCTGACAGTGGGAGGGTCCACCTAAGGTTAAGCCAAAGTACCCCTCAGGCCATAGGCGTAGAAGCCCAAGTTGATTGGGGGGGGGGCTGGAACGACTTGCCCGAAAAATATAACCAAAAATTTCCGCGCGCTCTTCACGCACGGTCGACATGTTAATGTACATGGGCATTCATCGTTTATCACACCGCATGCAAATAAAATACAATAATTTGCCTCGTTTCTAACTTCTTTATTGGTTTTAATTTTTGCGGAAGTCGTTGATCACCGACCTGGGGGAGGGGTCTAGGGGGAGAGGGTTCCCTCCCCTTTGAAAATTTTTGAAAAATTAGGTGTCCTTACATGCAATCTGGTGCCACATACGCTACCTTTGAAGTAAAATTTGTGTTAAAAAATTTACTAATTTTAGGTAGAAAATAATCAGCATCAGTGAGGGTGGGGGCATAGCGATTTGACCCCTCAAATACATCACTGATAATCATAATATAAGTTTAACCATTAAAAAACACACTGATGAATTAATACGGAATATATAGGCTGGTGAAATTCAAATCAGAAATTTATATATTAATTACCAAGGAAGTTTTTAAGTTATTAATACCCTTTAGCTACATCATTGCATTATTTTTCTTTCAGCAAGTGCCCGAAAAATTCTCAGCATTTTGCCCAAAATTTTCACAAAAATTTTTGGTTGGGGAGCTGCAGCCCCCAGTCCCCCCCCCCCGCCTCCTACGCCTATGTCTCAGGCTAGATAGTTTGTAAGTCATACGCGGTCAACCGGGAACAGTGCAGTCTGAGGGGGTAGGTAATTCCCTTCTGGTATGCTGGTCCGGCCATTAGTTTGCAGTCAGAGCCCTTGCTTGGTCTATGTAGGTTTCTCTCTCTCTTTGCTTGGCTACTAGCCTGAGCCAGTGTTGTAGGACCCGAGACCGGTCTGGGACTAGAGATTGGTCTCTAGTCACGATTTTAAGGATTCGGACCATGCAGCTAGCTCCATGCTCGGACTCAGATGGCAAGGAATCGGCCTTCGACTCGGACTGTTGACTAGTAGGCTATAACATTCCCGAGGCCAAGCTCGAGGCCGGCAGAATTTTGTGTCAATTTTATGCTCTTAATGCGTCGTCACATAGCATTATGTTCTGCAGTCCACATATGCAACTGTACAACGTGTGCTGTCTAGGGCAATTTGTTTTGTCTAATGTAGATGACATCATAGCGCACAACATGATTGAATAAAAGCAGGCCTGACGCAAGAAATTCTGGCACAGGGGATGCGAAGGGGCACCCAAAATTCTTTGTAGTCGGTGGTGCCAGTGCCACCAGAAGATGGTAGTTTTAGTAACCACAGGGGATTTTGTAAGGCAGATAGCTTCAGGAAATTGGTGTTACGTGTGCACATGGGCCCACAATTTCGGCTGCTCAGTGACAAATTCCCATATTTTGAGATACAGAGGCATAGACAGTCTCCACAAATGAATACAAGTACGCAATGGTGATGCTTCTGTAATTCTACGCCTTTGGAGAGCGGGTGCTTTCCGAACAGCGAGAGGTCTAGGGGCCGCCACGGGGCCCTGGTGGAGTCCAGGAGTCACATTTTGGTGAGGTCCAGCCCCCGAAAACTCCAAGGAATTTTCTAAAAGGGGATACTAGCATGGTAGTTTCAGCTGACCTCCACAGGGCACAAGAGCAGGGTGGCACCAATGTATTCCCGACGGGCTGGGGAGACTGGGGGCATGCTTTCCCACGGGGGGGGGGCAGCAACCCGAAGCCCCGAAAAGTTGACTATTTACCGGAAGGATGGCAAATCTAGAATTTCTGAGGAAGCGTGCCGAATAGTTTAGGTTTTCCTGAAGAAAATTTGAAAGTTTTGGGTTTTGATTGCAGATCAAATTCGGAAATCTGGGATTACTACAGAAGAAAGTTTGAAATTTTGGGGTTTTAAGAATATGCTCTCCTTGAGAGCAAAAACAAGTAATAAGTGGTCGGGGCGACCAATTAAATACTTATGGTACTAATTAAGGTTCCTCGATGCAACTGGAAATTTTTCCAGCGATGGGGGGGGGGGGTAGGGAGTCGGGAGAGTCATCCTCAACGAGGGCCGTAGCCGTCCTTCCACCTGATGCAGGTTATGGCAGACAGAGAGTTGCAAGTTCTTCAAAATTAACTTAATTTCACTTTGAGCGAGATTTCTAATAGCACCTTGCATCCAAGAATGAGCAAGAAGGGAGAAGATAACACCAAGGGGGAAGAAGGCAATAAGAACGATTTAAGGTGCAGATTAAATGTACAGTCACCATGGACAGAAAAACCAAACTTGGTTGGAGAAATTGCATCTAGTTTTGGCCAAAATGGTTCGCAAGTGTTGTGCTAACGATGTTCATAAAGCAAGGAGCTTGAACTGAGGTGATTGCAGTCGAAGAGTGCCGAAACTTTACATCACAAATGAATGACCACAGTGCACGTAGCTTCAGCGCTGAGATACCTTTAATTTCCTTACTTTGTATGGCATGCATGATGTCAAGCCTAAAGTAAGAATATACTTAACTGAGGTACAGAAAAACCGAAAGAATTTCTCGCATCTATACACTTCTACGTGTCTCCATATTCACGTTCACCCTCACTGAAGAACATTTATTTCAAAAACTCAAAGGAAGGGTTTTAAGCAAAGAATTAATTTTCATATGTGAAAGAAGAACTAAATCTACACAGGCTAGTGAAACTTTCATTCAAATCAAACATGTAGTACTCGAGATGATCAACAAGTGAAGTTGCTACATTTGTAACCTAAAGTGAGCTTGAAGCAAGCAGGGGTTATATCACTTCTCACATTATGAGAAATGCTTTGTATCCTTTGTTTCGGAGTTAATAAGGATAGGAGGTCCCTATGATTTGAAGAATGTATACTTCCCATGCGTCTCATGCATTCACATTCCAATAACATGGGATTATAGAGGACAAAATTGGCTGTAAAGTTTAAAGAAAAACATTTAAAAGAGTGTTCATTAATGTGAGGTTATGACGTCATATGTGCATGCTTCAAGTTCACAATTTCGTTTAAATGTGACAACTTCAATTGCTAATATCTTGAGAACCGCAAATCTTATTTCAATGCAAATGTCACCAGAATGCTAAGAATAAGTACCCCTCTAATTACATATCAACACATGATTCGAGCTTTAACCTTTCAAGTGCTAAATAATGCACCACGTTTGTAGGGTGATGAAAAAACTACGTCCCTTATCATGAAATGTCTTTTGGGATCATTTAACTTTTGGTGGATCATGACTTGGGCAGTAATATGTCGGAGCCTTACTGTTCATATGTGGTAAAATTTTATTTTCCGATCCATTTCCAAATGGGAGGGGGAACAGTGGTCTACACGGTGGGTGCGTACTGGTTTCCCCGCCTGACTAGTACGGGCCTAAATAAAAAGCAGTGTAAAATTTATTTGTTAACTCTTATTCTTATACTTTTCCAAATGGGGACTCCGACTCGGACCCTGTGACTCAGACTCGGACTTGGACTCGAATACATGTGACTCGGACTCGGAACGTGATGACTCGACCGCGGACTTGGAAGGTGCCATTTGGGGACTCGACTACAGCACCAGCCTTGTATAGCCTACCCGAGTCAATGTTCATTCTTGTCTGTTTTGTGGGCTCTTCCCCCATTTTGAAATTCGCCAGGTCTGTACTCACTATTGGCTACTGGATCGTTTTTTTTTTTTGACATTTGAATTCCGTCAAATGCCACAGAAATGACCGAGTCCGTGTGGGGGCCCCGTGTTGCCCGAAAAGTACACAGCTGACCCCAAACAAACGGCCCTGAACAGCCCCGTATGCCAGGGACGTAGCTAGAATGAAATTTTTAGGGGGCCTAGGTAACAAATGGGGGGCCGGCACCGCCGAGGGTCAGGCTTGTCAAGACTATCTAAGCGGAGCGCCACCATCGGTTGGCGCGGAGCGTGCAAGAAAATTTTTGGCTTTACAAACCCTCCAGATGGCCGGAAACGGCACTTCCCACGTGTTTTAAGCTGCGTGTACCCAGCCTTGAAATTCGAATCTCATGTCTGCCATTTCTCAAATAATGGGAAAAAATCAATCCATGAAAAATAGTAATACACAAGGCCGCACATACATTTTTTTTGTTGGGGGGCAAAAAGTGGGCATTACTGATCTGTGGCCTGGGGGAGGGGACTAAAGGGAACGGGTGTCTCCCTCCCCCTTGGCGAAAATTTATAATTTCAGGAGGACGTATAGATAGCAAATGGTGCAATATTTGAGGGATTTCAGCTTTAAAAGGAAAACGAAAAGTAGTTGTGACTAAGTGCGACAAAAGTCATTTTTGAGAGCGTGGTGGATATGATGTGAAGCATGACCTCAGCCATTGAACTCCGTTGTGGGGGAGAGTTTAAGGGAGGGGAGGGAGTGTTATTGGTTATAAAACGTTTTCATGACTGAACTGGCACGGTTTAAAAACGTTTTTAAGCCATTGATGATTGAAGTTACCTACAGCAACAACAGCAACATTGTAGCTATGCATAACAGCGCGAGAAGTTTAGAAAAGTAGGCTAGAAATACCTCCTAATAGAGCTGTAAATGATTGGTGGTGTGTACAGATATAGGCATGAAAATATTGATCTGCCTATTTGAAATTTTTTAAGTTCTATCATTACGATCACAGCTATTTCTCATATTTTTACTGCTTTTTCTCTGTACATTCTCAAAGTTGGAAACGATGCACTTTGAAAATTTCTGTGTGTGTAATTTTGACCGCCCCGCCCGCCCCGCCCCCCCCCCCCGGCTGTGTACGGCCGTGGATATCATATGAGCTGAGATAATACAAGAACCATACTGAATTATGCATCCCTTTTCATTTATTCTGCCTGCAATTCTCCCATATTCACCTTCCAGTATATCATTTGTCCATCACCCTATCCATAGGCTACATGTCCACTACTCAGTTACATATCCCCTAGATCATACAATTTGTCTCCAGCCTAGGGTTAACATATTTATTTTCTAGCAAGGAGGACGTAGGTCACTGTCCTGTTGTAGGGGTCTAAGGGTGTCCCTTTCCCTGTGGAAATTTTTCCGGTGTTTAATGGTTTCTAGATGCAAAATGGTGCTGTATTTTTTCACAGACTCAAGTCATCGGTATATTACTTGGTCAGACCTATAATACCACCAGTAAATCTTTCAAACTATTTAACCCGAAAGGCAGAAGTAGGGATCATGTAGGAAACACATGAAATCCGGACCTTGTTGGCAGTTTTACAAATCCGCCCGGACGCCAGTGCGAACTAGTAAAAAGAGGACTTGTCGAAAACATCGTTCTACAGTGCACTTGTCATGGGCAAGGAGAGACACGACATACTTGTTAAGGATAGAAGAATTATTCGAACGCAGTACCTTACCGTAGGGCATATTTTGTGTATGATACCGTATATGAATGGTCGTGTAAGAATGGTCTTCAGTGTATGGTTGCCATGTTTTCAGTAAATCAACCAGCCATCCGAAAGGCAGAAAGGGTCTATAGTACCTGACAAAGTCACATCCGAATTTGTCGTCGGGATGTTCGTTTCAACGTCCAAGTGAATTATATGCGAATTAAACGACAGACTATATACCTAATTTAGTGAAAGTGGGCATTTTACAGTTATAGGTTGAGTTCATACTTGCGCAAAATGTGTTTTTCACACATTCACTTTTTCTTAATTCTTACTCATTTTATTTAATTATTTTTTGAAGGAAATACTTCAAAGTTTATTTCCGTTCAAACATTTATTTTCTCTTAATTCTTACACATTTTATTAGGACACAAAAAATCTGGGGGGCCTGACGAATATCTGGGGGGCCTAGGCCCCTCCAGGCCCCCCGTAGCTACGCCGCTGCCGTATGCAGCTTTTTCAGTGGGAAGGTTCGATTTTACGCTAAGCGGAACAAAAAATTTTCCGCGCGCCCGGCGCGTGGTATATTGCCCTTCTCAGCTGGTATTTGGTATGTCCAAAAACTGAAGACCCTTTTTTTGTTGGTTTTTGTTTGTTTGTTTATTTGTTTTTTTTGTTTTTGTTTTTTTTTTTTGTTTTTTTTTTTTTTTGTTTTTGTTTTTGTTTTTGCTTTTGACCCTTTTAGAGGACTATTTTGTGTCCCCGACGAAGTGAGGACCTTTTCTCGGGCCTTCGGGCGGAACTCGTAATGTCCGGAGCGGAACTCCAAGTCGCGCTGGGGGGTTCGGACGAACCCCCTGAACCTCCCCCCCCCCCCGGATACGGGCCTGCTGAATGGACACTGCAATTCAATGACGATATTGTGTCGGACTGGCATCACTCAATCGAATCTGAAGGCCTCATATTATCGCTCCAGTTAATGGCGCACACCCTGTTTCTCCTCTTGCTTTGTATACTTTCTATCGAATATGTAGATCGTTCTAAATTATTCAAGGAACACTCACTGGCAGTCTGAACTATGCATCTAGTTTGGCAACCGGGAAATGAGGTCGAGATGTAAACGTTCAATGTGGAGGTCAACAACCTATGAGGCCCAGAAGCCCGGATGTTTCCAACAGAGAAAGCAAACTTGTCGACATTGCATTGGTATACATCGCTCTAATGTAATGTTCAAGTCTGTGTACGTACACGTACTATACCACTGGTTACGTACGTATGTACGACGTACGTGCACGGCTAGCTATATTTATGTGTGACTAAGATTTCTTGGTAGCAAAATTACATAGCGCGAAAGACGTTTCACGACCGTAGCATAGGCATCATACAGATTACATTGTAAACTTTAGAAAAAAATTATTCACAGCTGTCGGATGGTCGAAATTCACTGCATTTGAGTTTACGGTTTTAGTAAAACAACCGTGTCAACGATCCACTATGAAGGAATGAAACGAATGGGCATGTCGACATTCACGTGGTTATAAGGTCCAAACATTCGAGATAATCTGCCTTTGGTGAGTGTCTGTTATGCCTAGCCTAAGTTAGGCCTAGGCCTGTACTCTGTTATCGTCAGGGCTTAGGTTAGTGTAACTTCGTACTGTACAATGTGTAGTCTATAGGCTAGTGTACAGTGATTGTGTGAACTGTGAGTTAGGCCTAGGTCTCCCAACTGTAAGTTGTAACAGACCTTGGCCCTAAGCTAAGTCTTGGGCAATGTTGCAGTAGGCCTAGGCTATGCCAGTAGTAGGCTAGCCAAAATTCAGGCCAAGACCCAAGTTCTAGGCCTAGGCCTAGGCCTACTTACAGTACAATTAATTACACGCCCTATGTACTTCTCTAGCCTAGGCCTACTGGTTGCACACAGGCAGGCCTCGATTTTAACTAAAAGGAATTTTTTTGGTTGTCCAAAAGGGACTTAAAGGGACTTGATCTCATTCATGATAATGTTGAAATGAAGTTGTTCTTCCCGTACCTTGCATCTGTTAAATAACACTTTACACCAGAAACAAGTCCCGCGATGTGTGTTTCGAACAGTACATCAAGACGCACTCATACCAGATAACGAAACAACATACTGTACTATACTGTACATTTGCCTGGCCTGTCTCCTTGATAAATGAACATCAGAAGACAGCTCATAAATTACAATTTGCACACAGTGTGTGTGGATCAGTAACTTTGGAAACTAAGGCGGAGACATAGCAAGTAGCGCGGAAGAAAGTGCTGGAAATTTTAGTACAGTTCGTTGCCGTATAATATATACACGGATAGATATATGTCAATTGGGGTTGATGTCTATTCCATACTTATCACTAAGATTAAGATGGCATGCTTTCATCATCTAAAGAAGTAAATTTTGGTAGGCCTAGGCCTAATCACAGGCGTTCCGATTTATATGTACATATGTAATACACTATACATATATATACTAACAAGGTACGACAATTTTCTGGACGAGGCTTACAACTTGGCCTATTTTTACACTCTTACACTCACTGTGAACCTCTCTGATTTCTTGCAATCACGTCATTCGATGTGAAAGAACATTCAACATCCCTTCGGGCACAACTGCCAGCATAAAATCACTTCTAATCAGAATTATTGGTAAAAAAGTGGACTCGGCGCAACTTGGTGGTTACACAGACAGATGACGTATGATTATAACCTGCGCAACCATCTATGCCGTCTCGTAAGCGAAAACACGCAGCGCAAGGTAAAGCAAATCAAAAGAACGTACGCTCGCTATGCAGATTGATACGTGTAGCGCCTAATTTGACAAATCCAGGTAACGTGCGTTGTGATTGGCGTCGAAATAATTTGACTTAGCTATACGCCAATCACAACGCACGTTACATTGAATTTGTCAAATGATCGAGGCGCTACTCGTATCTATCTGCATAGCGAACGTACGTTCTTTTGATTTGCTTTACCTTGCGCTGCGTGTTTTCGCTTACGAGACGGCATAGATGGTTGCGCAGGTTATAATCATACGTCATCTGTCTGTGTAACCACCAAGTTGCGCCGAGTCCACTTTTTTACCAATAATTCTGATTAGAAGTGATTTTATGCCGGCAGTTGTGCCCGAAGGGATGTTGAATGTTCTTTCACATCGAATGACGTGATTGCAAGAAATCAGAGAGGTTCAAAGTGAGTGTAAGAGTGTAAAAATAGGCCAAGTTGTAAGCCTCGTCCAGAAAATTGTCGTACCTTGTTAGTATATATATGTATAGTGTATTACATATGTACATATAAATCGGAACGCCTGTGGGCCTAATATAGTTATGTAAACATAAGCTATGCACAAATTTTTAACCAAAATAACATTCTTTTGTATCAAATCAATCGCTAAAACTTTGTATTCTTAGTGGAGATACTTTTTCAGTTTTTTGGAAACAAAAGTCACTTCCTCAGCTGTAGCATCGTACACATTCTTTCAAGGGATATCTTGCACCGTGTGAACAGGAAAAAATCTTCTATCCCGTTACTTGTATCCTTTTACTCCCTTAAATATTAAAATGATACCTATCTTTACGTTGCTCATAATTTTTCAGTGCTATTCAAACTAGATGCAAAATTTTTTGCGTCCATAGTTTCCAAACACATGGCAAAAAAGAGCAAAATATTATCCTCATTTTTTTGTGAACGAATGTTCGTATGTGATAACGACATGCACAGTGTGTGCCGTATGGTACCGTACATAGTTACCAGTACTGTACGGGTGAAATCCCAGCCCAGGAGATGAATCAGAAAGATTTTTACTGTCATTATCGTAACCAAGTGTGTACAGTAGTAGATAGTGGATTTTTGGTAAGAGTAGCAAGAAAGCACTTAACGAGAAATTTGAGCACATGGTTGAGGTACTTAACAGTACAGAAGTTGCAGTGACAAACTCATGCTATTTTTTTGTTACGATGCACACGTTATGGCTCACTTGACCCAAAACCACAGAAGGTAATGGTAGGACTTGTTTAAAATGTGGCTGATTGCACATCAAATTAATGGTGCTAAAGTGTATGATCAAATTAAATATTCTCGTCCGATTTTCAAACTCTTGATATTAAGAACCAATGGCACAAATGAAGTAACTTCAGTAAAGCATTGTGATGTATAGTTCTTTTTAGATCGATCCTGATTGGCGATCAGAGTAGAGAAGGCGGACCGATGGGTCCAGTCATGTACATGTACGTACATACAATGCACTGAAGTCAAATGTTGCAAGGTTACGTTCGTTTACGTAAAATTCCAATGTGCAAGAGAGAGGAATGTCTAGTAGTCAATGTTCCAACAAAATTTAATAAAATTGTTTTTCAAAATTGGGATAAGAAAATATTAACTTAATTTTCTTTTATGAAAATCAGTCGTCCGACAGACAACCAACCAGATAACTTTTGGTTGTCCTGTGCAAATTTTGGTCGTCACAGACAATCAGACGACCGTTAAAGTCGAGCCCTGCACAGGCATTCAGATTATATGACAAGGTAGGTCAATTCTTTGGACGAAGCTTACAACTTGGCCTATACTTACACTCTTGAGCTCACTGTGAACCTCTCTGATCAGGGCTCGAAATAACGGGGGCCCGTGGGCCCGATGCTCCTAGAAATTTGCTTGGTCCCGTAACTTCTACAGGGAAAGGGGCCCGGTTGGCTCCTAAATATTTCAAGTCAAATTGTACAGTCTGCACGTGAACCTCTCCATCCACAACTCAACGATCTTATATCTCACACAGCCTGTGTATTCCTAACAGTCACAAAAAACCTGCAAAACACACATTATTTCTGAAATCAGTTCACATCGCTCATAATGAGTCTGCTTTGTCACAACACAGAAGAACACTCACGCAGACATACACCGATGCCAGTCACGAGTAACGTAGGTGGAGCCTCATAAGATCACCTGACGAAAACGGTCGGCGGGAATTGAACAGTGCCCTTCATTTTACCGGGTAATAACTTCCGGAGTTACGAGAAAATTTTGAAAATGTATACTAGCCTACATGCACCATGGTCTAAGAGGGTGTGGACAGATTGGTTTCAGGCTAAAGAGTTTCAGCCTCAACTTGCCTTAATTATACCCATACTACACGTGTTCAAGCACGTAAAAAGCACCCGGACACTTTATCAGTCCTTTTTTATTTGTAAGTTTTGGGCCCCTTGATTTCTCATTAGGCCCCTAGATTCCATGGGCTAGGGGCCCGGCAGGCCCACAAAGGTTGACGGCTTATTTTGACCCCTGCTGATTTCTTTCAATCATGTCCTTCGATGAGAAAAAGCTTCCAACTCCTCTTCGGGCACAACTACGGGCATAAAATCACTTCTAATCAGAGTTATTCGTAAAACATGGACTCTCCGCATGTTCGTGGTTACACAGGCAGATGACGTATTATTATAACCCGCACGGCCATCTATGCCATCTCGTAAGCAAAAACACACAGTGCAGGGTAAAGCAAAGCAAAAGAACGAACCTTTGCTATGCAGATAGATTCGTGTGGCTCCTCATTTTGACAAATCCTACAGTATGTATCGTGCGTTGTGATTGGCATCAAACTAATTTGACTTTATAGCTCTATAAGCCAACCACAATGCACGTTACATAGGATTTGTCAGATGAGGAGCCACAATACTCGCATCTATCAGCATAGCGAATGTACGTTGTTTTGCCTTGCTTTACCTTGCGCTGCGTGTACTGTACATATAAATCGGAACACCTGTGGGCTAGGCTTTGTTGTAGGCTGTATAAGTCTGATGAGTGTATGTTGATTCGGTTGTTACCTTGAGTTGGTCATTGTTTACAAAACATGTGGCACATACACAACACATACCACAGTTTATGTGACTGACTTATATACAGTAGTACCACTGCATAGTGTAATTGAACTGTAGTGGAGGGCTATATGCAAAATTCTGACTTTTTTGCACAATGTTTGCATATTTGAAAACTAAGTCAAATTTTGGGAAACGTAAACACGGTTAGGCCTAGGCCTATTTGGGCTAGCTAACATAGGGTTTTGGCTTTTTCATAAGCCGATATTTACAGCCAATGGCTTACCAGAGTACGTAATGACAGGTAGGGCACAGTCATTTGTCAACATGGCAAATTACAAATAGGCCACATAGGAATTTGGGGAATTTTGATAATTTTCTGACATTTTACAGTCATGACATTCCTTTAACAACTCTGACTGTTTTGGTAGTGTTTAAAGTGTTTGCATCTGGGGCAGTGATGGACTTTAATGGTCGTCTAGTCACCCATGATGACCAGAATTTTCTTGGGACAACCAATACTTGTCTCTACGGTTGCTCTCCACATGACCAGTTCATTTGCCTTTCAACTTTGTTGCATACTCCCCATTTTTTGTGCATGCACTGTTTTTTCCCACATGCATTTTTAGCCTTCAGGTATTTTTAAATACGATCCCATCCTTCAGCTTTCTACAGAGTAACCAGTAACACCTGTAACATGCAACGTGTGCCACATTAGCAAATTCACCATAGCTGTGAATAGAAGACGATGCCTATTTTCAGCCAATAGGACTGTCTGTCACAGCACAGGTCTTGTGTACAGCAGTGCTCAGTGTACAAACCGAGTTCAAAGCCCAATTCCATAAACAAGCGAAACATACGTCTTGTTTGTGAAAAGCATCACAAGGTCATTATCATGTAATAGCTTGTGTAGGAGATTTTGGCTGGCCGTTGGCTCGTTATGAAAAACGAAAAAAGAAAATCCTGTGTAATAACATGCCTGAATAGCTTTAGGTTCCCAAAAGTTTGGACCAGTTAATTTAGCGTTCAAGACTTACGTAAAACTTGTCGTAATTTTTGATACCCCCTCCCCTCCCCCGAAAAACTAACGCCCAAATTAATCAAACTTATGAACTCACATTCGCAAT
Organism: Holothuria leucospilota; assembly: GCA_029531755.1. Lineage (NCBI taxonomy): Eukaryota > Metazoa > Echinodermata > Holothuroidea > Aspidochirotida > Holothuriidae > Holothuria > Holothuria leucospilota. Next base: position 17,019,555 of record CM055969.1, on the reverse strand, counting down.
ATGTCGGCTCCCCATACTTGCGAGTGCAACATTTCACCTCTGGATATACTGTAGGTGCACAGTACGTTGTGCAAAAAGTTGACAGCATTAATTACAAAATTGCAATAGTGTAAACTAGGCCTGGGCTATACCGCACACTCCATCCATGTCTCAAGGATACAAAAAGAAAAAGCACCTCAATTAATGGTTTAATTTGTCATTATTATGCAAATCAACCCAGTGTCATGTGTGATGTACTACTGCAAGGTAAAACTATTGACACTGTAAATGTTCATGAAAAGTTACAGACTGAACCATGCAGTTATATAACGTGTAGCAGTATCGCCAATATGAAATATCGATATACCGACGTGAAAATATAGATAATATCGATATTTTCGCAGAATGGGTACGCACACTATACATATGTAAAAAAGAAGTATGGGAAGGTATTTCTATGTGCCCTGCCCCAGACGACTTAAATGCTGAATTTTACTGCATTGGTAGCGAAAACTAAATCAAGATTTGTGCAGAAAAATTAAAAAGCTGTGTTTGCATTTATCATTTGAGTAGTTGCAGTTACAAAGTAACTTTTAATTATTTCTTTGGGAATATGTCTTTTATAGCTTTTAGTGTTACTTCAGCATCACACCAGATGATCAAATATCCCTCCACCTCGCTAAAGCAACAGCCATGATCTAAAAAAATATCTGTCGAAGGTGTGCCCCTAAAGAACTACAAAATAGTTTCAAAATATGTGATTACTGGCTTTACTGACCATACAAACATTTTCAAAATGAGTGGCCCAAATAGAATTCCCACCCCTTACTAGCATGTGCTATGCTAATTCCTTCCACTAGCAACACCTAGTGTTTTAAATATTTTTCTTTCAAACAAAAATATGACATATTTTGATTCGCAAGTTTTGGAATAAGTAAAAAAGTGTTCCTTTTGGACTCACATAAGCCAGGGGCCTTAGAACTCTGTTATTCAGTTTGTCACTAAGACTTACGTACCTTTTCACCCACTGTAACTCTTGTAAAATACCTCGCACGTAATTCACTATGCAATGCTGCATCAAAACGGCCTTATTTTGCTAGTCACTATATATCTAAATACCGACCAATATATTTGATATCAACTATTCATCAGTATTACAGTCAACTATAACCACTAAGTTACTAGCAGTCGATATTACCAAGCTGATCTTTTGTCTGTGCTTCAGATTCCAATAATCTACGAATACAGTACTGCTCGTAGTGAAAATCCAGGCACCGTGCAGTACCGGCTGCAGGCTGCAGCTCGCTAGCTGCTTCAGCTTCTCGGCACTCTCGCACGTGTCCGGTACCTGGGATGACAGAATTTTCCTGAAACTTTCAAGTCCAGCTTCTTATAAGAACTTTTACGCAGCTATTTTTGCAGGATTATCCCCATCATAGTGTCAGCGATCTTTTTTTAATGTATGGAAAAATATCGCAGTCAAAACTACTCACAAAATTCTGCCCAAACAAATAAAATATATACCTCACAAAAGAGTTAAAAAAAACCCTTGTATCAAAGTATGCTGATCCAGTCAAAGGTCACAATACTCCTATGTATGCTGCATAGTTTGTTTGGAAGAGTTCAAACTAAATATTTTCTACAGTACTAACACATGTTGCATGTGTGGACTGATTGCGGCGTGTTCGTGCATGTTTGCATACATTCATGTTGTCAACAGAGTTAACGTAAAGCTTCCCCAACGAAAGATTACGATGCTGTACTAAACCCTATGGCCTATGGAATAACATGGTTGGTACAGTATGTGTACCCACACTGAACTTCTAACGAATGTATTTGCGAAAATGTTACGTTATTTTCTCTGTTTGTGGAACTTTACTCTGTGAGATAGTCTCAGATAGATCATCCTATTAACAGTAAGTCTGAATTTATCATGAAAAATTAGTTTACTTGTAAGGTCTCGGAATAAACTTGCATGCATTAAGTAATTCCGTCGAAAAACTTTTGTGTCACCGATACAGCTCATGAGCTAGCTCTGTACATATTCAGCCATTTACGCCCACGTGTACTTTGGCAGACGATCACCAGTCTGTACCGACATCCACTGTGTACACACTACATTTAAGTATCCCACTGCGTATGCAAACCGCAGAAATAATTCATACGGCATGCCTATATGCTCGTAGCATGTTGATGAACAGCTCAGTATTGTTCTATGTACAAAGGTCACACACATGAGGTGAACCTAGACCTACGTAAGCTAGGCCAAAGATTCGTTGGTTACTTAACCCTATCGATGCTTACTGTAGGTATCGGTTTTTAAAAACACTGGTATCTTGAATCACTGCTGTTAAATATCGATATTTGTGTTGAGTGTCGCTATTTCAGTAAAATCGGTATCCAAGTGAATAGTACTGTAGAATATCGATATTAGTACTATATATAGACTTTAATATACATATTTTTGAAAACGCATATCGACGATATTACTATGGAGCAATATCAACTAATATCAATAATATCGATATACTGCTACACCTTACGTTACATAATTTACTATTCACCAAAATGGCAATCTTGCTAAGTTTTCTAATAGACTGAAAGGTGCCCGGATGTCAACACTAGCCGTGTGCGCAAAATAGGGGTCAACCGATAATCAGATCGGATATCGGATCGGACCGATGTTAGGACTATCGGTAAAACATCGGATCGGCAAAATATAGCAAATTGCACTTGCCGATGTTTGCCGATGTTCCATGCGTCAAAAATTTCATTTACGTACATCGGGGACGTGTAGTGATAGTGATTTCTTACAACAAAGAAATGAACAAATAAATAGGATTAATCATTTTATTACGACCGACAATAGCCCTTGTGATGAACTAGGGCTGGCAATTTCAGTTTAATCTCCTAAATTCCGTATCAACAGCGTAAACTGGCTCTATTGACAGGCACTGTGATAATCGCAATATGCACAAGCTTTTAAAATCTGTACGTAGAGTCTAGCGATCATGTCCACCCACTTTTAGTTTCAATTCACCGAAATTTATCAATGAACGAAACGAAGTGTGGAATTCGCAGTCATTAATTGTATGTTTGATATAGGGCCGAAATGTACGCAAACACAGATACCTTAGGCATGTACATGTTCTGTACAGAGAAGTTCAAGTGAAATACACCATGAAAGCACAGTGAAGCCAGTGCATGTGTAGGTCCGTAATTGTATGCAAACACCCATACATTAGGCTACGCACCTGTTCTGTAATGACGTTGACGCACATAGCAAGAACATGGGGCGTGCATGGTCCGGGAAATAACGGTGTTTTTCGATCGCTGCTTGTACGACTAAATTTCCAGTTGTTACATCATAGTTTGCAGTAGTTACGGCGGATGCTTTTTATGTAAGACATGCATGTTCATTTGTGTGAAATTAAGAGTGCCATATGGCTTTCGTAATAAACGATGTCTGCAACATCACCCCGATACCCAAAACTCCTAGCTGCATAACTTTGCAAACAGAAAGCTCTCTAGCTAGCATGCATGGGACAAATATTTACGTATGGCTATATAGTACATGCATGCATGCATTACGTACTGCTATATGAAATACTCAAAACAAATTTACACGTATAAACCTACACAATCTGTTTATGTGTAGGTGAAGCATGGTAGGATGGCGCGAAATGGCCAAGTACATGCACTGAAATCGCGGGCTTATATCTGTTTTAACGTTCATTAGTGCGAGCGACTTGGGCTACGAACAGAGAACGAAAGGTACTGCATTTTGTTAGGGGAATTAGTAGGCTTACTGTGAGTAGGTGAAAGTCAGTTCAATCACGGAATTATGTGCTATGAATGAAGAGTCACCGATAATCCGCCGATTGCTTATTTTCGAAGCTTTATTTGGTCATAGTTTTGTCATATAAACATCGTTTTGTGAATGAAAGGTATAAGCAAAACATGGAGGGGAATTTTTTAAAGGAAATTCGTTTAAGCCGATGTGCATGCATAGGCATGGCTCATGAGGAATAAGGAATGTTTGATCTCGCTGTGAAACGATGTAAAAGCATTGATAGCGAAATATCGGATCGGATATCGGCCGATGTTGTGATAAAAACATCGTACATCGGATCAGCAGCGAAAAACCACTTCGGTTGAGCCCTAGCGCAAAAGTTTATTTCCCAGGACCAGTGGGGGCGATTTTTGGAAATCTACATTGAAATCATGAAAACATTAGAGGGAATGTCCATTAGCCAGGATTGAGAAAAACTAACCACAACTAATCCTCTTAGCAAATAAACTGTGCAGCTCAACTTTCTGGCAGGCATGAACCTCATCTTTACTCTTGAGAGCTTGTATCAAAGTCACTCATGCATGACACACTGAATAGCTGTGCTGGGCCTGAATGGGGAGCCTCCCCAACAGTTGTGAGGAGGAAACCATAAAGCAAACAAATCAATAAGGAGGTCTAATAATACTTCCCCTACTTGCCACTGGCAGATAGGGTTAGAGAGGGTAGGGTAAAAAAATGACCCCCATTCGTCCTGGAAAAAAAAATAGGAAGGGGCCTGGGCTAGCTACATACATATTTACGGATGTGTGTGAGCTTGCTGTCGAGCATCATAGTTACTTCTGCAGAAGGCACGCGTTGGCAGTATGAATGCGCACTACATGCAGGCAGTCCCACACTCCTCAACGCATGGAGGGAGAGGCTGCTCCATGTACGTGACATGTTTGCTTTGACGTGAAATTACTGGAACGATGTACGAAGCTTGTCAGTGAAAGTTTCAGAGTGTGTACTGTAGCACACAAGGAGCAAAGATATGGAAGAATCTCATTTGCTTACATGATTTCAGACAAATACACTGCCTCGAAGCCTCTGATGGGTTGAAATTTTCTCCCTCAACTGTAAATGTCAGAACAGCTTTGAGTAAAGAATAATAAATGCCCCAAACTTCAATCTTAGAAATTTATAGGAGATTATGAGGTAATATGAAGTTCAGATTTTTCTTAATTTTTTAACTTAATGATATTGTTTCTTTAAATAGTAGTTTTTGATTTGAAAGGAACGGCACAATTTTGTTGCGACAATTTGAGTCTCCTTGAAATAATCGCTACATCTCCGATACAGGTGTAATATCAGGCATGTGTTATGAAATCTCTGGGCCCATAAAAATGAGCTGCTATTTAAGTCACCGTGAAATCGGGTACCCAATGGGTATGGTGATTGGGTACCTGGTGCCTTCTTTTTGTACCTGTGCAAACTCTCTTAATTATTAATTTTTGATTTGAAAGGAAATGGCTTGATCTTGCTGTGACAATTTGAGTCTCCTTGAAGTGGTCGCCACATCTCAGATATGGGTGTACTTATCAGGCATGCAGGGATTCCGCCAGAAATGCAAAAAAGGGGGGGATTAATTGCTCCTAAACCCCTAGTCCAAATTGATGCTGTCCCTGGCTAAAGTTACAAGTGGGTTCAGGGGGACAAAAGCTTGCTTCAAGACCCCTATAAGGTGCATTTTGAAGTGTTTTAAAGGCCTTTTACTTATGAAAGTCCAAACATTGCTGCAAAGGTGCCCTCTTCTTAAGTAAGAAACCAAGATATGGACCATTTTTTTAATTTTTATGGAAATGAAAAGGGGGGATTTTACCCACCTTCTTCTGGAAAGGGGGGGACAAATCCCCCCCTTTCCCCCTTTGGCGGAAACCCTGGGCATGTATTATGAATTCTCTGCACCTATACTGTAAAAAGGAGCTGCTATTTAAGTCACCAGGAAGTCGGGTAACTTGTGTACCCGGGTACCTGCCTGATGGTTCTGTTACCTGCTTCCAAATCTATTACCTGGTTCCAAAAAAAATGTTGCATGCGAAAAATCATCCTGTACTGTATTTTTCATTTTCCCAGAAGATTGAACCATTTTTTGTTGAAAAAAACACCTTGGAAAGAGATTTAATTCACAGAGGTATAAATTATTTTGGAGTTTTTCTAAAGAATCTTTGTAGTGCAGCGGAATAATTTCTCCCGACATGCACTTCACGATCCCATCCATGCATTTCTACAAAACTGATCTAGGTTAGTAGGCGTAAGTCTAAATTCACTGCTTGCGTGACAACTACCTAGATATGTACAGAATGATGCTCGGTATGTTAAACTGAGCTTATACAAGGCCCCATTCCCCAAACAATGCGGAAAATGTCCTGTTTGATGTATGTGAAAAGCACATCACAAGGTCATCATTAATACGCAGTAGAGTAGCTTGTGTCATAGGGTTCTCATTCTGATCGACCATTTGCCTGTGAAAAATGAAATAAATCGAAGGAACCTCATGTTTTTAAATAAAACAAAAAAAACTGAATAGCTCCATAATCTTCCCGAAATTTTGAATCAGCGCCTAATTTAGCATTCAAAACTATTTGTTTAAAAATTTTTCATTATAGTTAAGCCCTACCACCACAACGCCCCGAAAATATCTGACTCAAATTAATCTTTCTATCCACTCGTGTCCTTGTGAGTGTGTCAACATGCCAGTCACCTCGGGAGATAGGGCTACGTTTGTACAGAAAAGGCTTGAACAGCCTAACAACAGCATGCACAATCAGCCAAAAGTGGGGCCTAGGCTATACAGGTTTCCCCTTAGGGCACTCTGTTTTGTGAGGCGTGCCACCTCACATTTTTTGGCTACCACCTCACAGAAATTTGCTATAACCTTGCCGACCCGTACTGTACGCATAGCTATCTAAGTATTGTGATAGTTCTCACTCACTGATGGTGCCAAAGCTGGCAGTCATATTACCCCCATGGACTAGCTACACCAGCCCTCACAAGCACTCTCTAAAACCACGCATGGTGGAACCCTCGCTATACCTCGCATTCTGTTAATACTTGAGTATACCAAAAAGAATAAAAATTTATCTCCATTTACGGTTAAATGTGCCACTTATTAAGCAAATCAAACCTTTCACCACATTTGTTGTTGAAGAACTTACATATAAGGGACTTATTGACGACACTTTAAATATTCATGAAAAGTGACGGACGGAACCATGCTAAATTACATTTTAGTGGGCAGCCAAAATGGCGCTCCACGCCCAAAGCAAGTTTCTGATAGATAGATTAGAAGGATGCCCGGCATGTCCGGTTATCTAGCTAGCATACATACTATATAAACGTGGTAGTGCAAGTACTGGTAGCGAATGTATGAAGCACTTCAGTGAAAGTTTCCACAACATGTGACTGTACACACGAGGGCCACTCGAAACATCATTTGTTTACATGATTATTCGATACCAATTTGTTTACATGATATACGGACGATGAACAGGAGAATAATCTGCGTCAAGGCCTCTGTATTGGTTAAAAGTTTTTTTGGTGTGGTTTTAATGTCTAAACAGCTTCGATGGTTAGCTATGCTATCAGTGTCAGAAAAACGATCTAAAATTCAACCGAGAAACTTATAGGACCATATGAAGTACTCATTTTCTTAATTGGTTATTTCTTATGTGGTTTCTTTTATTGGTAATTTTAGATTTTAAACGAAAGGGCACGATTTTGTTGTGACAATTTTAGTCTCCCTTAAATGGTTGCTACCTCTTCAATACAGTTCGGTGCAGTTCAGGTACTGTAGTGTTATGAAGTATCTACATCGCCCCTCTCTTACCTCCTATCTACAATTGTAACCCTCACTTACCCGTATTAAGGTCCTGGCAAGTTTGATGCCACTAACTAAAATTATATGGAGTTCATTGCGACTGAGAGAAACGAGATCTTAAAAATCCCACTTATTATTGTATTAAGCCTATTCTTCTATAGCCTATGCTACCATATGTAGGGCGCAGCCCCTGCTCCCCGACGGATCGCTCAACTCCCAAATGGCTCCCGTCGTCGCCCTTAAATTTTAGGTTTGTACCGTATTGAGGCGTAGGTATCTATACCCACCCTTCGAAGAGCCCCGAATTATTGCATGCTTTGACCAAATTCTCAAGCTCTTCTTATTTTGAATCGCCCCTACAGGTCATTCTCGCCAGGGGTTTGAAACGTAGCCTAAGTCCCCTGACACCCAGCAAGAAAAGCTTCTTACTCCCGCGAATGAACAGTATAGTTTACTTCACCCTTTCATTTGAGACCACACCATGCGCTAAACGTTTTGCCGCCTACTATGGCATATGCTTCTTTATTCTTTACTGTGGACTTTGAGTTTCGCAATTTCCCTAGGAACATATTTGGAACCTTCCTCATCTATCAGGTTGTTTCATTGCTTGGACTCAGTATCTCTGGATTGAAAAAAAAATCGTTCACTAGGATTCCAGCATTTCGAATTTACTTTACGCGCCTTTTTATTTTTCATCCTGTCAAGCATTGGTCCGGCCGATACGGAGACATTCCGCCTCGCCTCCACATCAGCCATGTGCTTTAAATATCGCCAATACGGTAGGTAACAGCGCCATTGAAGTTTGCGTTGTTGATGCGAATCGTGTTGTTGCTTCCGTTTACATCGCCGTTGATTGAATTTGCCTTGACTGCAACAGCGCCATTGACTGCTGTCACGTTGTTAACTGCTTTCACGTGTTTAGTTACAATCAGCCTGTTGCAACGCGAAAAAGGTCCGTTAACGACATTTAGCTGCGTTTAATTGAAAAGGATTACGCACCGGGGGTTGTTACTTCGTATCACGCCGCTGTTAACCACTCGTACCTCGTTTTACTTAAAGTTACGCCGTTATTACCAATACATAACCACGTTGTTTCTTAAAATCAGGCCGTTATTACCAACATTTACCACGCTGTTGTTGAAAATCACGCCGTTATTAACTCAATGTATGCCGCTGTTACCAACGATTACGCCGTTATTGACGAACTTTGCGTAATTCGCGTTCCATACATCGGAGGTCAGCTGGCTGGACACAGCATTGTATAAAAGGTAAAACTTTTTAACCAATCAGCGTGACGCCCATCGGGGACCGCCGGCGAACCACTGGACATTTGGCTGGTGGAGGCCGGCTCGTCAGTGGACGACAGCGGTCCTTGGACGAGCCGACACCAAATTTTGCTGACCAGGGTTGTGATGTAGAGAAGATAAACTCATTAGAAATGTACTTATGTTTAAACTTTTTATTATTAGACCTTTATTACCTAGGACAGTTTGTAATGTTGATTTGGCCAGGGGCTTAATTGGAAAGAAGCTGTTGAATTGCTTGGTTGTCCACACTACCACAAAAAAAAAAACCCCTTAAAAACTAGCTGGTAAGTAATCTAACAAATAATTTATGAAGATTTAAAATAAAAATACAGACACTGTGCAACACCCTCTGCATCATAGGTATTGCTTAGCTAATGAAAAATTCTCAGAAATGGTGAAACTGTGAAGAGGTAAAAATCGAGAACGGTGAAAGATATTTAAATACTTCCAGCAGATTTTTTATATTGGACACATTTCCACATACATAACTGGGAAATATCAAAAACATTAAACAAAATCTGTTTGGTCTTTGCCGAACGGTGCCCCCTATCACCACGATTATTCTGATGGTTGCTTATGACGTGGTCACATTTTTATAGCTTATTTAACTTATATTGCTATGAATGTGTTTTTATGTACTGTACGTGACTAAGTAGCCACTGGGTGTTACCACTGGCGGTGGATTCCACCCGTAGCCAAGGGGGATGCGTCCCTAGAACAATTTTTGGTTTGCCCTAACTCAAAATTACCAGTGCCTTAATGCATTTTAGTATGTTCCCCTCAGAAGATATCTCACCCCTACTAGAAGCTATTCCTCCACCCCCTTCAGAGACTTGTCTTGCCTGACTAATGAGAGTAATTTCAAATATTTGTCACACAAAAATATAATAATAAAATGAAAAAAAAATAATGAATGTTCAAGTAAGGTTCAGAACCTATGGATAGGTAGGGTGCAATGTTGCAGTTAGTCCTACCCTCCTAGGATAAAAACACATTACACGGCCGCCATGAAATAGGTCATACACTAGTCCCCCTGCTAGTGTTGAACCGAACATGAAAAAAGTGACGAGAGGGAAGTAAAGCCATGAAAACGCTTGCTACGGTGACTACCGGTGTAGGGTATTCCACGAAGTTTCACACTTTCACACGAAGTTTCAGGACATATAACACTTACTTTTTACGAATCCTACAAGAAATTTTCCTGTATATGTCGATGTAACTGTGTCAAAGTTATATTACTAAGGTGTTTGATTAGTAGCCCTACTGAGGAAAATCATGGCCCGGCTGATGTTTCAGGGTTTATTTCCTCTGACATATACGTGTAGGGCTATACAGAAAACGAAAAGTATAAGTCGTAAGCATCAAAACGCTTGAGCGCTACACCAAGAATCACAAAATATTCATTGTTAACAACTGAGAGTATGTTGGTGGGCCGCGATGGAGTTCTTTGCAGGTGCTAGTAACCACGCTGTAAGCTCTTTAATTTCTATAGCGTGGAGTGATGATTGAATTTATTCCTGACCAAGATGACCACTTATGCCTATATTACAAACTTCCATTGATTAAGTTCCATTTTGTCGGCGTTACCATGACAGTTACAGTGTTTGTGGTCATGTGGTCGTGTGAAACATTCTCTTTCTGTGTTTGATAAGGATCTATGGTGGAAGAGGATCTGCGTATTTATATCACTGTGAATGACAGCACAAAGGGAGATACGCACGGTGGGAGGAGAATGGCCTTGATCATTACACCGTCCATCACAGAATGACTAATTCAAATCACAGTGCAATCGCCCTAAAATAAATTATATTACTGTCAACTAAAATCAGTTTCTTGTGCCTGAAACTTACTCTTAGTCTATGAATTATCCGATGACTCATTAGTTAACCTGCATCAGAGTTCAATGCCAAATGTCATTTTCTTAGGGTTGCCAAATATTTTCAAAGTCATTACCAAATCGGACGTTTCATTGCCAAGCTCACTTTAAAACAATCACGAAAAACACTAATCCGTTTGCAGTTTCCAATATTTTATATCTTCTAAAAATATTGCCTATGTGGTCTTCAATCAATGCTTATCTTTTAAGAAGTTCAGTTTTCATTGCTGCGAGTCAAGATTTTAAAGGTAAGTTTCACACAAATTTAACAGTATGATTCCTAGTTGACGGCCCTGAGCTGCATCGGAAAAATAATACGTTTGCGTATTCTGAAGACCTTTATGGTGGAAATTGAAGATTTTGATAAGTTCTTTTTATGTTCCCAAACATGTTCACGCCATAAGACCTTTAAAAACAGGTCTACCAGGGTCGAGGAGTTGGATCCCCCTCTATACTGAGAGTTCCTCTCGGGTCAACTCTGTGACCTTGGACAAGCACAGGCACGGATCCAGACATTTCGAAAAGGGCGGGGGGGGGGGGCTGAAAGCCACCTTGAGTATTCTCCTAGATTAACATTAGGCTAATTTTGCGTTTTGTTATTATTAATGTGGCGAAAAAGGGGGTGGCTGAGGCCGGGAAAGCCCCCACCCCCACTTGGATCCGCGCCTGAAGCATTTACTTCAAAATTAACAAAATATTGCAGCAAGTAACATTAAACAGCAATTACCTACTGTCACACGGGTTCCGTACACATAGATAAAAGACACGGCACCATCCTTTACCGTTTGCAATAATCCATAGTTCTTTTATTAATTGTACCTGCTGCTGTCAAGATGGAGAACGCTTACGCATTTCACAGTTATGGTAAAATCCAGTTACTTCGGTTAAATTCGTACATGAACACTGCCCTTAGCACCGCAAATCACCGATCAACAATCTCTGCCCCCAAATCCTTTGCTCTCTTCTCAACTACGGCAATCTACCCGCCTTGTTTTCACGGAGTCTGCGTCTCACTATCTGTCCCCCAAACCCGAACTAATCCTTTCACTTCCAACGACAGACGTGCCCACTCCAAGATTTCTCCAACACACCACCTTTCTTCCCTTCCCTCCCATATCATCCTCTAACTCTCTTCAAACCACCCTGTTTTCCCGCTCTATCTAGCTTTCTATTTGTTCTCTCTTTTCGTGCTTTTGCGTCACCTTTCTATTCTTTAACACTTTCTTCCCATTCCAAAATCCCCCTGTTTCCATGCCAACAATAACAAAGTTTTCATCTAAGCTAAGGATTAACACCACCAAAAGTATTTAAAATACACGCAAACCTTCCTGTGATACGGAAGCTTGTAAAGACCCGTGACAACACCTCTCCCCTTTTGTAAAGAAATGTATAAATATTAAGTTTTTTACATTATCTGTACCACTCGAGTTAACATACGACACAAAACACTCATTATATCTTTACAACAAGAACCTTCAAGATACACAAATAAGACACACCATATGGCGTCTTGCTAATACATTTACTGTATTCTGCTTAAATAGTCTGCTCCAGCATTGTCCGATCCCTTGATTGCCACAATTTGAAATCTATAGGGCTGGAGTGCTAAGCCCAGCGCATAACCCTGTTATTTACCACTTTCGTGCTATTCATGTACGCGAGTGGTTGGTGGTCGGTTTCTAAAATAGATCGTTTGCCGTATAGGTAGGGCTCGAACTTTTGAATGCCCCACGCGATGCCAGACACTCCGTTCAATTGTAGAATAAGCTCTCTCTCTTAATCATAACTTGCGGCTCGCATACGCTACTGGGAATTTTCCATCCTCGTACTCTTGCAGTAGAACTGCCCCCAAGCCTATGTCTGACGCGTCTGTTTGTAGTACGAAGGGTCTAATCCAGGTTTGGGATGCAGTAGAATTGGCGCATTACATAATTTCTTATCTCCTTGAGTGAATTGAATGCAAGCTCTTCGCTCTTACCCCAAGTAATTTTGTTCGGTTCCCTAGCCCCTGGTTCTGTCTGTCAGCGGGACAGCAATCGCCGCAAAATTTGGGATGAACTTCCTATAGTAGTTCGCTAATCCCAGGAAAGATCGCAGCTGTTTCTTGGTTTTAGGTGGTGGCGCTTGTTGCACTGCCTTCACCTTTACGGGATTTTGCGCAAGCTGCCCCTTAACTCCTATCACGTGTCCCCAAGAACTCTAATTTCTCAACACCCAATATAACATTCGATTCGACGGTCTCAGCCGTAAGATTCACCTCTCGCAACCTTTTCAAATTCAAAAAGTTGTTTGAGCTTTAGCAAATTGTTCCTCCCACGAACTGCTGTACAACCAAAATGTCGTCGACATAATTATCAAATCAACCCCCTCTATTTCCCGCAAAACTTTTCTCATTAGTCTGCTAAATTGAAGCTTGTGCGTTTACCAATTCCGAAAGGCATGGTTGTAAACTGGAACAGCCCGTCGGGAGTTATAAATGCCGTAAGGGCCTTAACGGTCTCTGCCAAGGGGACCTGCCAGTATCCTTTACTCAAGTCAAATTTCAGAGAGAATAATACTTGTTTGAGATTCTTGTGTAAATCTCTTCCTGTCAGTATTGGCTCAGAATCGAAAATTGTGATCTGTTTAATTTCCGAAAGTCCACACAGAATCTTACACTCCCATCTTTCTTCTTAACCAATACGACTGGTGATGCATATGGAGAATGCGATTCCTCTATCACGCCTAACTCTAACATTTTTCTAACCTCATCTCTCACGGTTCCTCTCAGTGCATGGGGTAATGGGTACGGCCCTACTCCTTATGGGATCGTTACATGTTAATTTTAATATCATGAACCTCTAGGGTAGTCGCCCCTGGTACATCTGTTAGGACATCTTTAAAAAACCTCGCTAAGTAGCAGCTTAATCTCAGTAGCCTGATCACTTGTTAATCTAGGATCAATATGACGTTTTTCCCCAACTGTTTTCTTGAGCTTGAGCGTGCGGAGTACACACACTTCACCCGTCCCAAATTGACCATCTTTTGGGTCACTCACACCATCATCTAACTCTGGCTCAATCACAGAAACGCATACCACTTCTAACACGCTTGCTGTTGACTCATGCGTAACCCCCTCTGCCTCCGTTACCTCTCGCCTATAATACTTCTTAAGCAAATTTACGTGAAACACCTTTGACTTATCCCGTAACTCCACCCGATAGTCGGTGTCACCAATTCCGGCAACTACCCGGAATGGACCCTTCCATTGCATCAGGAGTTTATTCTTATCAGTTGGAAGGAGTAATAGCACTTCATCACCTGGTGCGAAACATCGTTTCCTAGCTTTTATATCAAAATTCCTTTTGTATCTACGAGATGACTTAGCTAATTCATCCTGTGCTAGCTGACATGTGTCTACTAACTTGTTCTTAAGATCGACAACATATTGATAAACCGTTTTTGTTTCAGATGCATCTAATTTGCCCGTCCACAGTTCTCGTAGAATACCCATAGGTCCTCTAACCTGCCTTCCATATAGTAATTCAAATGGGGAAAACCCTAAACTCTCTTGGGGCACATCCCTGTAGGCAAACAGGAGGGCATCGATATAGCGATCCCAGTCCTGCGGTCTCTCTGAACACATTCTTTTCAACATTTGTTTGAGGGTTCCGTTGAACCGCTCTACTAAGCCGTTGCAAGCCGGATGATATGGCGTCGTTACTAGTTGTCTTATAGACAAAAGTTGACTAACTTGTCTCATTACCTCGGACGTAAATTGGGCCCCTTGATCGGTGAGGATCTCCCTTGGTATCCCCACCCTTGAGAAAGTGGTAACAAGTGCCTCTGCCACCGTCTGTGCCTCTATGTTGGGCAGGGCCATTGCCTCAGGATATCTGGTGGCGTAATCTACAATAGTTAATATGTACCTATTCTTACGATCTGTCATTGGATAGATCGGTCCTACAATGTCCACAGCAATACGTTGAAACGGAGTATCAATTAACGGCATACTACTTAATGGTACCTTAGATACCTTTCCCTTGGGCAACGTCCTCTGGCATACGTCGCAAGATCGACAGTACCGTAAAATATCTGCCCCTATGCCTGGCCAGTAGAATGATGTCATTACTTTTTCACTAGTTTTCTTGGCGGCCAGGTGCCCCCCAAGTATACCTTCGTGAGCCAATTGCATTACGTTCACCCTATACTTTTCAGGCACAACTACTTGAACCATGGGGTCACCGTGTTGCAGCCTGGGTGATACATATTCCCTACAAAGTACCCTGCCGTCATAAAAAAATCTCGAGCAGCCCCTTGCCCTACGTTTTGTATTACCTACAACGGCAAAGTCTCTAGCCTTCCTTAACGATCGATCCTCCTGTTGTGCTTTAATAAGATCGTCACGGTTGATATCGCCACCTACCGGCTTCGGTACTTTTAACTTAGGTACCACTTTGTCACCCTCCCTCGCCTTACTGCGCGTTTGAACCGCCATAGTCGGTTCAACCGGCCGCGCAGGCTCACTTACTCGGTGGTTTTGGTTTACAGCGCGCCTCCTTACATTGTACTTGGTCAGTATTTCTAGTATAAGGTCATATATGGGGTTATTCATACACAAGACCTTCGTTACACCTGAAAAATACTGAGTCTTAATGTTGGCATATGCAACTGGTACGGTTCTAACTGTGCCGTCAATTAAAATACATTTCTTTGTCTCCCCCGTAAATTGATCCCCCGATACCAGACTCTGTCTCACAACGACCCCGGAACAACCAGTATCTCTGAGGACGCTTACCTTATGTCCATTAACTGTGCCCTCACTTACAGGCATGCGCTTCACATTCATTGGTTCACAGGCTGCGCTTAAAACCGGTAGTTTATGACCGAGTCTACAGTTAACAAAACCGTTATCAATCCTTTTATCAATGCCTTTTCCATCAGTAACCATCATGCAAGCTACCAAATCCGAGCTCTGTACGCATTCACACCCCTCATGGATTTCACTACGGTCGCTTGCGGTTGTTCCCGTATCAGACTCCCACTGCCGTTCATTTTGGCCGTCACTCTGACAACTGCTACTCGATACTGCGCCGTGGCTGTCGGCAATGTCACATTCCAGCATTGAGGCTACTTTTGCAAGAGTAACCCTCCATCTGCAGTCCCTGGCCATGTGGCCGCTCTTTCCACAGAGAAAACATTTTCTTGGTACCCCTGAGGGTTGGCTCTTCACATTGGAAACACCGTCCCTTTTTAATACTGACGGTTCTCGCCGATCTCTATCTCCATTGCTATACTGAACACGGTGTGTGCTCGAATTAGATTTACACGTGTTGGCGAAACTACTTCCTCGTGCTTGAAGGAACTGTTTTGTTATTTTCGTCATCGATTCTACAGATTTTGGCTCTTTTTCTCGAAGGAATATAGCTAGATCCTCTCCACAGACACTTATCAGTCGGTCTCGAATGATAAAATCTCTCAGCTCTTCAAATTTTTTGTCAACTCCTGATAAGTCTATCCACTTATCGAAATAACTGCTAAGTCTCGTTGCAAATTGCGAGGCGCCCTCATCACCCTCTGGTAATGCTTCCTTGAACTTAGCCCTAAAACCTTCTTTGTTTAACTGGAATCTATCAAGAAGGGCTTTCTTTAATTTCTCGTAGTCGCCTGCATCAGCGACTGGCATACGTGTAAATACCTGTAAAGCTTTTCCAGTTAATAGGGCGCTCAAATTTACTGCCCAGTCCTGTTTGAGCCATCTTTGGCTGGCAGCGTATCTCTCGAATCTATTAAGATACGCGTCCAAATCTTCTTTGTCGTTAAAACAGGGCAGTTTGGGGGCATTTGCCCTTAGCTTTGAATCCAAATCCTGTTGAGTTAACTTACCGCCTTCATCAGACGTTTTTTTGCAGTAACAGTTTCATCTCAAGAATTTCCTTTTCCTGTCTTTTTAGCTCTAGCTGATGGGCTCGTCGTCTCTAGCAGCCTTTTCTTTATCAGCTTTCGCCTCTTTCTCAATATCTCTTTCCCGTGCTATAAAAGTCAATAAGGGCTTGGCCATCCAATCCTAAGTCCTTACCAACTTTGCTCAGTCTTTCTACATCCATGGTACTTAAGTGGCTAGCCGGTCTAACATCAAGGTTATATGTGAACACAATCCCAATTACACACAATAGCACAGTTAATACAAGGTTAAATAATGCAGACATCATCAGAATACATACATAGTTTGTTCTGTTCGGTATTAGATGCCCATCTTGCACTTCAATCGCAGGTCCAGATAGGCCCCCAAATTGTCACACGGGTTCCGTACACATAGATAAAAGACACGGCACCATCCTTTACCGTTTGCAATAATCCATAGTTCTTTTATTAATTGTACCTGCTGCTGTCAAGATGGAGAACGCTTACGCATTTCACAGTTATGGTAAAATCCAGTTACTTCGGTTAAATTCGTACATGAACACTGCCCTTAGCACCGCAAATCACCGATCAACAATCTCTGCCCCCAAATCCTTTGCTCTCCTCTCAACTACGGCAATCTACCCGCCTTTTCCGGAGTCTGCGGTCTCACTATCTGTCCCCCAAACCCGAACTATCCTTTCACTTCCAAGACAGACGTGCCCACTCCAAGATTTCTCCAACACACCACCTTTCTTCCTTCCCTCCCATATCATCCTCTAACTCTCTTCAAAACCACC
This sequence comes from Holothuria leucospilota, assembly GCA_029531755.1. NCBI lineage: Eukaryota > Metazoa > Echinodermata > Holothuroidea > Aspidochirotida > Holothuriidae > Holothuria > Holothuria leucospilota. The sequence continues at coordinate 17,002,064 of CM055969.1, read as the reverse complement.
CTGTTCCCGCTCTATTCTAGCTTTCTATTTGTTCTCTCTTTTCGTGCTTTGCGTCACCTTTCTATTCTTTAACACTTTCTTCCCATTCCAAAATTCCCCTGTTTCCATGCCAACAATAACAAAGTTTTCATCTAAGCTAAGGATTAACACCACCAAAAGTATTACACATACACGCAAACCTTCCTGTGATACGGAAGCTTGTAAAGACCCGTGACACCTACAACGATAAGCATATTCAAAAAATCTCAGTGTTACCCGCACTAACACAAGACCATACCCCTCAGACGACGTTCACATTCGTAAATTTATCATGTTACAAATGCTACCGCCTGTACGTTCGAATGGAAAAGCGATCCTCTCCGTTGAAAAGCCTGTTTACGAAAAGGACTGTGACTTCATCCTGTACTGACATACTAAGCTGTTTCTCTGTAACTCTCACCTCACTGGAATTGCAGCGACTGTCACCACCCAGATACCACCGTGCCTAGAAATGCACATCCCTTGTCTTTTGTAGTATCGGCTGCCCTATAATCCATACTGTGCGTGTTTGTGAGTATCTAAACGATAAGGAATATCGTCACTTACTTCTTCTATCGTACTGATGACATATTTACAACCGAGCAAAGTTTGACTATATCTAAGACCTTACATGTACATGCAGGCCCTTAACCAGTTACTTGCACGGGTGGCCCTGTCCACGCACCCCTAGCCTCACACCGAAGTTAGCAATTGAAAACTGTTTTGGTCCCACTTTGTAAACACGTTTAAACTTTAAAACTCTCCGTTTTCCCATATTCATTATATTTCCCAGATTTGCTAAAATCTTGGTTTTTTTCACTGTAGGTCGACGGTATACTGTGATTCACATTCTTCAAATGAACACTGTACATGATTTCTCATTTGGTGTTATTAAATTAGTTGTCAATGTAAGAGTACTTCAACACCCTTCTGCCCCCACTTTTTTAAACGCATTCAAACTTTAACTATGTTTAGCAATTAAATACTATATCACGGTTCTTAAATGGCAGCCCGCCGGCCACAACCGGCAAGCGAGACAATCCGGCCCGCGGAACAATTGAGATAGAAAATTAAATCAGAGTCAAACCAACAAATTTGCTAGCAATTCTCCTCAATATTATCCGAGCAGTAGCGTAACGTAGCGTAAGGGGGGGGGGGCGGTCGTACCCACTTGTCGTCCTGCGATGGTCTGTCGGTACATTTGCTGATCTTGTCGGTACATCCGCCCGGTGTGGAAGGCGACTAGTCTCCCCGACGGTTTACCTGTTTCTGCTCTCAAAAGGACAATTTCTCTAGTAAGAACCCAAAATTTCCGGCGCGCTATGCGCGCTGTAGAGTCACACCATTTCTCCAATAGTTCCATTCTACATAGCTATATAGCATAAGTCCTGTCACCCTTACCAAGTAACATGTAGGCAGAGCGCACAATTTATGTAGAGATCGTAAATTTTATCCATATCGCAAAGCCTAGATACTGTTCTCTTGTGAGTGTCATGCGGTAGGGTCAGTTGGTGAGGGACTCACGGAGCAAAGTTTGCTATTTCAGAGGGTAATCCAGGTGGTTTCGATACAATTTATGTTATCCCCGATACGGTCTACAGCCCTACAGTATTTATTTTTTCTTTTTGTTCTTAATGATTGCGTACGTTTTTATTGTAAGGCAACTGAAAATTTTCTCCCACTTCGCGAGCTTTGCAATTTTTGGTACGCTTTACCCACTCTTCCTCAGTTCCATTACTTATAGCTAAATTTAGCGCAAACCCTTTCCGTCTTTTCAAGTAACTTAGTAAGTAAAATACATGGATTTATGTAAATATTTGGGATTTCATCTTATTTCGCTAAACTTAGTTAATATTCTCTTGTGTCTGTCGTGCGGTAGTGACTCGATGAGGGAAGGAGGCCACAGTGTTAGTTGTGCCCGATAAGGCCCAACTGCCAGGACAATTGACCTATATATCAGCTTTAAATAAATATAAATTCTTGTTAGTGTCGGCTTACCCCCCCCCCCCCAAAAAAAAGAAATATCGCGCGCTTCGCGCGTTTCTTCACAGTTTAGATTCCGGAAAAAACAGTAAACCAGCGCGAAACTATTTCCCTCTAGTTTATTACAAATTTTATGCAATATATGCCCCGCAATGGCATGGTATAGTACACAAGTTTTCCCCAAATCCTCCCTCACCAACCCCTCGATGCTATCGGGGCTGTCGGGGCTTTGGGTCGTTGACCCTCCCGTCGGGGAGTCTGCCCCCCGTAGGACAAATCCTGGCGCCACCCCTGGCTAGATGGAGGGAGGGTCACGGGTGCGAGGGTGACTTGTTAAGTGATAACCCTCTGAAAAAGTGTCGGTACATTGACTTTATGCTGTCGGTACATTTACCTTATTTTCATCCCTGCCCCCCCCCCACACTTCTATCACCCCAGTTACGCTGCTGTATCCGAGACATTTTTGTATAGGATGCTGGATAATTTTTGCAATATCAAATCAGGTGATAGGTAGTTATAACTAAAATGCTTTTGAAATATTATTTTAGGCGTGCTACGCGCGCACCCATCGTATTGAATTCTTGCCCTAGATTAGGCCAATGCTAGTGTAATTATATTGTTTCAAAGCTTTATGCAACCCAATCATCATGCTTCCTTGCCACTCTTAAGCCCATTGCCGTGATGAAATCAAGCGGTTGATAGTCAGAGATAAAAGGCAAGCAAGATCACAGAGAAGGCAATGTTGGCTAGAGGACCAGTGGACCTAGGGCTTTCGACGGGGGATATGTCCTTTTGGTATAGTAGTTTGCTATCAAAAATTAACGATGTTTTAATGTATTTTTCTTATTCACTGTTTTATGTGAAAAGTGAATCCCTTAAAGAAGATGTTCCAAAATAATGACTCTGCTTGAATGCAACTTAAAAGTATAATGGAAGTGTCATTTCCATGAACCTATAGGAGGCATTTTTGGAAAAAAATCTTGGCACGTTACGCACCATCTAATGACGTAGCTCCGCTCAAATAGTGCCATATTGTCGTGCCTTTCTTGTTCCGGTAGCGTAAGTACTCAAGAAAAGACAGAGTCAAACCATTCCGATTTCCAAATGATTTATTATGATCTTCAACTCTCCAGTATTTAACGTGCAGGATTCTTTACACACGGAGTCCGCTGGCTACCAAGTCTAGGGCCTGACTGATTCTACAATCTACACGAGGTAGTCTCCTCAACAACTATAGACCAATAATATGTCGAAACACAAACATGTGACCACATCGGCCAATCACCTCCCTCCCTTGACTTCCTGTTCCAGGAAGTTCTCAAAGCTAAACATAGGAGAATCATTTGCATGAATTAATAAAATTAATAAACATGAAGGACTATTCCATTATGTTGCCAAGGGCAGAGCACAACACAACACATATCAACCAACCTCCTTACCCTCCCGTTCGCACACTTCTCCAAGCGGATAATTCCATTACCATGCCTACACTGGCCTGGATTTAAGTTATCTTAAAAAGGAAGGTTAAATCGTAATATTTATGAACTCCTGAATAGTACTCATGTGACGTCATTGCAATATGATTAAATGCCCCACACTATAATCTTTACAATTTCCTAAATACCCCAAGACTTCATGCAGTATCACCTCCCGGACGGCCTTCCACCGAAGCATCATACCCGTGGACACCACTGCTTGGAGCCATACGAACGGATACCTAGTAGACCCAGGTATGGATTTAAAGGGACGCAGGGAGAAACTAACCAGGTCCCCAGTCAGAGAGTCTTCTATATGTTAAATACGTTAGTCAAAATCAGAGCGACACATCCCTTAAATTAAAATCTAGGTCAAGAAGCACCAGATTTTTGTTGCTATTTTCTAGTTCCCCTTCGCGAGAATGAATAATACGATACTTTTCTGATGAACCGATTTATCACAAAAATTAATCCTTTGCAGTTTTCTCAAAACACTTCCAATTGAAAAACACTTGCTATATGGAAGAAAACCTAATTCATAACTGACATAGCGCAGGAGCAGGAGGAGGTGGCGCCAGGCTTTTCCCGACAGGGGGACCAAGCTTACTCTCGAACGGGGGGGGGGGGGCAGGAACCAAAGGCAGCACTAGAATATCAACAGCAAATTTTCGGCGCGTGAAGAGCCCTGAAAATTCCGGGGTTCTATTTAAGGAAATATGAATAATTGGGTTTTTCTTAGAGAAAAGTTGAAAATTTCGGTTTTCAGTGAGGAAAATTTGGGGTTTGACTAGAGGATTTGCCTTAAGTTTATTTAGAATAAAATCAGATAAATCGTAGGGTGATTGACCTTCGTCGGGAACCACATATTTTATTGGGCTCATTGCGGTTCCTACACGAAATTGGAAAATTTCCCCAAGGGGGGACGGGTAGCCTTCCACGAAGTGGTCTGGGTACAGTTATGGCCAAGTTCCCCCTACCTGGAGCCACCACTACGTGAAAGGTCCAGAATAAAAAAAAAATGTTTAGTTTCATATAGGCCTTCATACATATTTCATCATCCAACATAATGAACCCTCTACAAAATTTCGAAAAGTCTTTGTAGCTATAATACGCATGACTAGCAAGCAAAATGGAACGTTGCAACGGGTTTTACTTGTCGTACAAGACCTCAACACACTACTTGATTCGGCCCTTTCGATGACATGTTGCTTAATTAAACAATCTCCGTTAAATGAGTTAGAAGTCCTACGGCTAGTTACAAGACAATTAAAAATAATTAATCCTCTGGGAGACATCTGAACGATTTTTTAAAGCAGTCTTAACCAGTTAATTCAAGTAATAACTCAGCTAATTATATCATAATTTTGATAACTATTGCCCCTACAAACTGACGATCTTCTATAGGGGGGGGGGGGGGGTTCAACTGTCCAACGACGAGATGAAACAATATTAATGATGGTTAACGTGTTATTTTTTTCTTAACTCTCTTGGGAAACTTTTCACTCTCAAAAGCTGCTAAACTGGTCGTTAACTTAACTTGATAATTGATGAACAAGGAAGGTTTGAAAATAATGACCCAAAGGTCAGATCATAGTGTCTTTGTGTACGATCCCATTTAATCGAAAAGGTTTTTGTACTTTTATGATGATTAAAAATCGTTAGCGCAGTAAATATAACTTTCTAAAAGACAATCTTTCCACTTTATGGTATGTGTGATACCAAACTGGAGTATCAAATGATGGGAGACATCATCCTGCCTTAATCCAACTATCGAAGCCTTAAGTAAAACAATGGGAAGTTTTTCCTCAATGCTTTCCATATCTTTATTATGATTTTCCCATAGAAAATTGGGTCACTGTAACAATGGTGTAAACTGCCCTCCTCATCAGTAAGGGATACATAATGCTGATACATCCCTCAGACTGTTTACACTACGGAGAAGATACTACTGAGTTTCGATGAAATTAAACCACACCTATATTTTTACTTGACAGCTTGATGGGGTCAAAACGAAAACGGTATGCGATACCAGTGGCAATTGTAAGCATAACTGACACTTTTGACTATATAGGCTACAGAGAAAGTCAATTGAAACTAAATGAATGAACATAGTGCATGTTAGAAGTACGGAATACAAAATGAAGTAAAATAATTATTTGTTTGAATATTCAACGATACGTCACGTTTTAAGTTTGTTGATATGTGATTGCATGTTATGTAGTTGCTGCTTAGTCGTTTGCATGTTATTTAGAAAGTTACGTTATAGCAAGTTCTATGTTGTTATCGTGGTGCAGTTTTCGATGGGATTCGGGGAGTGTTCAGTTGGTCGCAATATACTTCAGTTCGGTTTGGTCAATCTCTGTTCCTTTTCTATTCTTACATATATGTTCCTCTCGAGTTAATATTAAACATCCGAGCACGTACAAGTATCCCTTACAATAGCGTGTGCGTAAATCTCGTAGCCTAAATTTGCGCCTCCATTTATGATATTTAATTGTGCGATCAACTCGTTCTCTCTGTGTTGTGTGAGATCTGCGATATGGTAATTTAGCCAAGATGAAGTTTTTACTATAAAATTTTGTGAAAAAATCTTTATATGACTCTTTCCTAATCTGTCTAAAACACCTGGGGGCAAAAATGGCTAATTTCTGGTGCAGAATGATCGTAAACAAGAAAGGGGGTTTGTTCTCAATATTGGGGGGACATGACCAGTTTTTCAAATAATTCACTGTGTGAAAAATCAGAGTCAATGGGCGATTTCTCAAATATTGGGGGCGACATGTCCCCTGCCCCCCCCCCACTCGGAAATCAATTATCGCTGGTATCCGCCTAGTATATTGGTATCAAAATGGTCTACTCATCACTGGGACACAGATTTCTCGCAGGAACCACAGAAAAGCTTCGATCAATCTCTGTCAGGGCATATCCATCGCACAAAGTGTATCCAAGAGGTTAAAAGGGGCGAGATAGGTTTCAGATGTCATAAGATATGACAAGCGTTCTAAGACAGTAATTTGGTCCCATCGAATTTCCTAGAGAAAGAAAACATTTCTAGGGGGCCGCTCTTTCCTCCTCCCTTACTTGTCTTACAAGTACTTGTCTGAGCATGTCTTACATTCCACGTAGAAGGTGCACCCTTTCTCCCCCGCCTCTGAGAGAGTCCTTAGCTACGTCAGTCACAGGTACGCTCCTCTAGTAGACGAAGTAGTTGCTATATTCGTCCTTTACATTATAGCAAGACTCACCGGCAAGACCCCTATACATTGTGAACAGCTGTCGATGGACTCTCCTTTCGCCCTAAACACGAAGAGTGCCCGACGTTGTTTTAGTGGCATCTGCTGACTCACCATTGAAGTGGACCTGTACCTTTGGTGCTCCCGTCATCACCTTTTGGACCAAGAGTCAAGTCTCGTCCGTCACTCCCAAACTTGCCCAAAGTGCCTGGAAGCCCTTGCGGTCCAGCAGCTCCAGGTGGGCCTGGTTGACCTTGTGGGTTTGAGGGACAAAGTATGCATTGCCCCATGAAAAATGGGGTCAACGATTGAGGTAATGCACCATTGTTCTGGGGGGGGGGGGGGGGTGGGGGGGGGGGGGGGTGGGTTTGGGGGGGGGGGGGGGGGGGGGGGGGGGGGTGGGGGGGGTGGGGGGTGGGGGGGGGGGGGGGTGGGGGGGGGGGGGGGGGGGGGGGGGGGGGGGTGGGGGGGGGGGGGGGTGGGGCGGGGGGGGGGTGGGGGGGGGGGGGGGTGGGGGGGGGGGGGGGTGGGGGGGGGGGGGGGTGGGGGGGGGGGGGGGTGGGGGGGGGGGGGGGTGGGGGGGGGGGGGGGTGGGGGGGGGGGGGGGTGGGGGGGGGGGGGGGTGGGGGGGGGGGCGGTGGGGGCGGGGGGGGGTGGGGGGTGGGGGGGGGGGGGGGGGGTGCGGGGGGGGGTGGGGGGGGGCGGGGGGGGGGGGGGGGGGGGGGTGGGGGGGGGGGGGGAGGGGGGGGGGGGGGGGTGGGGGGGGGGGGGGGGGGGGCGGGGGGGGGGGGGTGGGGAGGGTAGGTGTGGGGGGGGGGGGGGTTGGGGGGGGGGGGGGGTGGGGTTTAAAAAAATTTTACGTAAATTTATGACCCTATTCTTTCGTTATTTGATCGTGTTACATCCATGTTCTTTCACTTATTTTTATGAAATCAACATGTCTTTACATAACTCTCAGGCCAGACAGTCTAACAAACTTCATATTATTCTCTTCGATAGAGATGCTTATATAAGAAGATTAAAATATCGACCAATTATACAGAGGAAAGTAAACATGCGAAGCTATAGTTTTGATGATTTTTTTTTTGAAGTTAACTTAATGGAGTATAGAAGTATACTAAAATGTTAGGAATAGAAAAGAAGACGCGACACTTAGCTTTCCAATTGAAAACAAATTGATGTAAACTTATTGTATATAGATGAAAAATTTTTTGAAAGAAAAATTAATAGGCCTATATACATTTTCTTCCATAAGTTCATAAATGATTTACCTATTTGTACAACCTAAGCTTGGAAGTGCCTAATAAGCCCATGAGGACACTGTCCAAAAATGAGAATGTAGAAAAGTTGTTTGTCAAGAAACCACTTGAAGTAGGACAACTTTGATATCTGAGCGAATTCAAAGTTTCATGGCAAACATTTTTATTGAGTTTACCATCTTGCATTTCTTGAGCCATTTTTCTCTTTATGCCATAAACGTAGTAAAAAAAAATACAAAATAGAAATTGCTAGTAGATGGGAAAAGTTGAAACTAGAGAACATCTCTGCCCCTAAACTCTGTAGGGACTACGCGGAGGCAGAAGAGATACCAGCTTTACCTGAAGTTGATCCAGACTCTAGTGCAGTGATATTCAAACTTCAGTTTTAAATGTGAGGTGCCAAATAAAAAGGTTGGTTTGAGATTGGGGGCAGCAGGGAAGGATCCAAGGCTTAGAAAGAGGACAATCAGGAACGAAATCCATACTTACGATGTCCTGAAGATGTATTTATGCTGCATACTAGGAGGCGGTTCCTTAGAGGGTAATCTCCACTCTTTTACAACGTCTTCAGGGAGCAACCCGACTTCAGCTCCTCAGCATTTCAGACGCCCTATATCGCAGGAAATCGCACTTTAAACAACAACTTTTGTCTACAGTAACGGGTGACGAAAGGCTTTGCACAGCAAGGAGCGAAGCTTCCCGACGGTGGAAGGTAGGACCCCGACAAATGTGCCGAGTTAAAGAAAGGATGGGAGACCGGAAATTTTTAACGCTGAAAATTTTGAGACTTCCATTCAAGACGAGTTAACAATTTTGGGATTTTGTTGAAAAACTGCCCTCATTAAGAACCAAGCTAAGAAATTCGTCGATACGATTGGTCGTTGTCAGGGCATTACTTACTCTATAGTACCTTTAAGTCTTCCGGACAAAACTGGCCTTTCCCCGTAGAAGTAGTGAGCAGCCTTCTCAGACGGAGTTCATGTTACGTCTCCACCTCTATCTACAATTCACCGTCTAGTATTTGTGTATCACTAGTATGCTCATTTGGATGTACATCATACGTAAGTTTGTGCATGTAGGAGAAACATTTGTGTATCCAAAGTAAAACGGTTGAAACAAAAACCCCACCCTGAAATCGATAAAGTCATAAGAGGTGCCAAGTAAGTTCTAAATCAGTCATCTTAAAAGGCGGTTAAACAGAGTAGTGGTGATGACGTTCAGGGCCCCATTCCAAAAACATCGGAAAATTAAAGTTAATTATATGATCCTTTTTTATTCAACAGAGTTGTGGAAAGAGCGAGCGTGGATAAAACGTTGCAATTATCGTAAAGTTAGGTGATGCTACTCAGTAAGTTTTGGTTCTACAATTTATATTGAAAGATGAATTTCAGAGATTTTAATGTCAGTAATCAATCAACGCACCTTCAACACGATACGCTTTCGAATTGTACAATTACCTCACCCACATTTAGATTTCAAGGATATACATTTTATCTATAGTCTTTGTCATTGTTAATACATGCACTCAGCATAGCACGGCTGCATAACTAAATGCCACAGTCTACGAAAAACACGGTGTACAAATTAAACAACATACCTAATCTTGACTAGATATGACTGAACAAGGAATATGCCATACACCCTGCTCAGTAACATAGCACAACTCCTGGAGAACAAACCTGGAAGATGTCAAACAGTAGTGACTTCAACTACATATTTTCAAATACATGTCAGCCTAGATGATTGGTCTTATTCCAACTTTCCTATTTGTTTTGTCGAATATGATTTTTTCCAACCTAAAATCAATTCAGGGGTCGCAACGACTGGGCATGGGTTAGTTAGTTAGTTAGATAATATTTAACGACACACCAACACGAAAGTGTCATACAGTGTCGACCAGATAAATTTGTTTCAAGTCCTCCCCTTTAGTCGCCTCTTACGACAGGCGGGGAATACCGTGGGCATATTCTACAACCCCCAGCCCACAGGGGGACTGGGCATGGGGGCCGTGTCTGAAAATCACTGCAGTCTAGTGTAAGCCCGTAGCCAAAGTGGGTGAAGGAAGAGGGAGATGAAACCCCTAGAAAAATGTTTGCTTTCTAAAAAGTTTCCACTACCTTAACAAAATTTTCCACATCTGGCTCCCTGAATAAATCCCGCACCCACTGAAAAGTATATCGCCCCCTTTCAGTAGCTTGTCTCTCTAATGGCCTGCTCAAATGTTGCGTACAACCGCTACCTCTGTAAGTATGTTGTGAAGGGTCTTAAATTTTAATTTCGATAAAACTAAGTTTTAACATTCGTTTTCCAGACGACTAAACGCCAAAATGTCCGTTACTGATCACACCAAGGGCAATTCCAATTAATGGGATAATATAAGTCGCTATGGTATCATTCAATGTGTCGGGATGCAAATGTCGAACGAATTTCTGGAGATGTCTCCAAAAAGCAGGATCGCCCGATGTGTACGTCATATTTATTTTCAACTTAAAGCGGTCCCATTTGTACTTCAGATCTACGCCTCCGACAACGAAAAGTGCCAAGGCAACTACCATAAGCTTTTCACAGATAACTAAAATATCAAATATCTTGTAAGTTAGTGTCTTATTTTTCGTTAAACTGTCATATTCGCAATCCACACGACAAAACTGAGAAATGTTAGTTTTTATGTTAAAACCCCACTCAATTTGATAAAAGTCAGAAGACCCACTCTTAAAGATAGTGGTTGCATTCTGAGATGTAGCCTCCTGGTACTTCCAAGAGAAGAATGCAGTCAGTCCAAATGTGGTACTGAAAAGAACAAAGTTCAACCATGGAAGGAGTAATTGTCGCAGTTGGTAGTAATCACAGAAAAGTTGTCCAACTTTTTGAATGCACGCTTCAAGATTGGGACAATGCTCACGAACATACCAGGCAGTATGTTGACTCTGTTCTTCAAGAATTGATCTTTGCAGGAATAGGAAACAGCAAAAAGTCGAAAAGAAATATAATCCGCAAATGTGAAAAACAAGACAGACATACTTTGACCATGGTCTGCAGTCTATATCAAGGCTAACGAAATATTTAAGCTCGAAATATGAGTTTAAACCAGCTAATAAATAAAAAAGTGCAAGAGATCCTAATTCGTAAAGGCGTGTCCTTTTGTCGAGATATTTGGATCGAGAATACCATTTACGTGCAAACGATTGTTCATTGAATATCTCTGCATATGTGTATTTGATCTCCTTCCCAGGTTGCTTTAAGTAGTTTTTAATTGCAGCAGTTATGCAAACAACTTGTGACGACATCAAGATTGGCCAGTAGAAGAACGTAAAGGATGTAAAGTGAAGAAGATGATCCAACCTCCCGTAGTGGCAAACACAATTCCAAGTAGCAGTAAACAACGACCCGAACGTCATGATCAGTAAGAACATCATAGAAGTCAGGAAGAGTGCTTTTCTCTGCCAAGGTGGTCGATCTGAGAAATTGAAGAATAACTTTTTTTCTGTAAAGACGTTTAAAACGGTCTAACACAAAAGATCTATATACTTATTAGTGGTTTCACATTGTTCGTTGTATGTTTCATTTTCAATAATGCCTACGTCACTTGTAAGTTTTTACACATAAGATGCTTCACAAAATTGAAAGCTTGGGGGCTTATCTTCGATTCAAAGACACGTTTCATAAAAAGTGAAATGATAAAATAACGTATATATACCGAGTTTTCTTTCAAACCTACCCTGTTCGTCCGTTTCATTGACAATATTTTTATGATATGGGAACATGGTTCCCCAGTGTTAGATACGTTTGTAAGGTGTCCGGACAACTCGGCCCCTGGGACAACTCGGCCCGGACATCTCGGCCCCTGAGACAAGTCGGCCCCAAGACATCTCGGCCCCTGAGACAAGTCGGCCTCGGGACAACTCGGCCCCCGAGACATTTCGGCCCCTGAGACATCTCGGCCCCAATTGAAATAGTTGTATTTAGTTTATTAAGTCTTTTACATTTATACATAGAAATAAAAGTAAGGGAGAACGCTGACACAATACACCCCTGCATGTTTAACCGGTGAGATTGAAGTCCACGACAATGTGGAGGAGCATTCGCTGTACTAGGCAAAATGTGTGGACGGGCGACACTAGTGTGGGTTCTCCATACGTAAAGTGTGCATTCTGCTGCAGAAGTTATAAATTATTTTTCATGGGCAGGTAAAATCCCCGGACGGGATGTAGGATATATCCCCCCCCCCCAACATGTGGACGGGGGAATGGCCCATGTAATCATTCCCCCCAATGTTTCAGTCTACAGATACGTTTGGATTATGGAAGTATACTTTATTTCTTCAATTTTAGTAAGAAATTTTTTCAATCTCGCTTCACTTTCCTATCACAAATTGTTTCTAAACTATGGAGAATTTTAGCAACATCGTTGGCAATCTATCAAAAATTTTCGCTGCGCTCCACGCGCTTACAACCCTTATAGGTCCCTTGGGTGTCAACTCCATATTTATCAAAATCTTCGATTAGCAACCTTTTGGCGAAGCACAGACAGCAAAAAAGTTGACAAGTTACGAATTAATAGGTTAAAAGACGGTTATGGCAGTGGTTGGAGGTTGTTGGGCAATTGAAAGTTACGTGCTCGATGTTTATGGGTATGGAATGCAGGTTTTTGGAAATATTATCGTGATGTTACCACTCCATGTATGGCCAAATTAAGTATTGATACACGAAACTGTTCTGATCACGACACTTTTCGTCGAAGAACAGAGATACATCTCCAAACATCTGTGGGGACCTCGCATCAATATTGGGGACCTTTCTCACTCCATATGTAGCACGATCGTAGATAGTTGAAGTACGTTGGTAATGCCTTTATACATCTTTCAAAAGCTTACCAGACTGGCGTCACCAGTTCGCCGCCTGAGCTTTATCGGTATATAAATGGTTGATTGTTAACTACATACTTATGATGACAACAGCACCTGTAACGTCTCAAAACTGCATTCACTAAATTTATAGGGCATTTCCAACCAGATATGATCAAAAAAAAAAAAAAAACACCCAAGATAGCACACTTTTGATTCTAAAAGACCTTAAATTAATAAAAAAAAAATCTTAAAGGGGAAGGGGAACCCCTTCCCCAGGAGCGAAACCTTATGGTAGTGACAAACGATAAGAATCAAAACTGCTGCATGCAAATGCAGGAAACGCATGAAAAATAAAGGTGTAATTACGAAGGCTTGGGGGCGGAACTGACCATAGTCCGTTGCTTCGTAGCTGCTCCACCTCGTCCGGTACTATCATATGGTCCCTCCAATCACAAAAAAACTGGTGAGACTCCACTCGATCTCATGCCACTATCCCTCGCCAGGGTCTGTCCTGATTCTTTCCGAATCAAAATCCAGTTGTCGGAGATGACCATATATGTTGTGATCCCTGCCTTTTTTTAAGCGTTAACAGTAGTTTATTTTGTTGTTTTTTTTTTTGTCTTTTCTTTGGGAAATTTTTTTTTTTTTGTTGTTCGTGCACTGGACTTACTACAATTCAATCTAGTGCAGCTTAATAACGGAGGTTTTGCCATACGTGTGCTCAACAATCGCATTTCCTAAATGTATGGAAGTATACCAAATATCCACAAAGACCATATACCACGAAATAATCCCTATTATAAAGTCTGTCCTTGGCACTTTTTGGGCCATCTAAAAAAACCGGATGCTTCCGGGGGCTGTTCCCCACTGGACCCCCACCATGGGGCCCGTGAAAAGGTCGTGAGTCTGCCCCTGGTGGACTACCCACCCGTCAGGGTGCAACGGTGACTTCGCGCTTCGCTTAACATTTCCACCACTTTCAGCTAGTTCAACCCCTATCCCCCGCAAAGTTGGAAAAGAAAGGTCTACGCCCCCTTTGCTTATTTTACTGTTTTTTCGAAAGATTCGAGGAGTCATAATTGTTCACCGACACAGGAATGTCCTAACCGGAAAATCTTTGTAGTTTTCTTTGCTAAATACTGGACGCGGCAAAGCCCAATGACGTGATATTGTATTACACGCGCCAGTGCTTTGTTCCGCACAGCCTAGCCATATATCAATGGCTCTTCACTCCCAAGGATCGGCAGGATCCGTTCATTATCCCGCTGTACTTTAATTTCTATGGATTTATGTATAGACCACCATGTAAGGTAGTAGCCTCCATGATGCAAACCAGTTCGAGCATGTGAGCTATGGTAGCCCCCCCCATACCCCAACAAAAACAAAAAAAAATAGTGTTTTGTCCTCGGACCACGCCCCCCGTACGTTGCAATTTTTTGTTGTTCCCCCGTATAATTTTTTGTACTGTTCAACATATTTTTTTTGCTTTTGTGTTGTGTTGCTAAACTTAGAAACGCCTGAACGGCACATAGTATTGTTTGTCAATATCCAAATAGCGAATCCAATTAGGAAGCCAGAAGAACCTTGTTAAACCAAAACATGCACCCCACCCACCACCCCCACGACACACACACACACTCGAGGGAAATCCCAATAGACCTGCTTTTTCCCTATGTAGGTTAGGTTCAATGTCACACTGAATCCGCGCGCTTTCCTCTAATTTCAACACTGGCTCCTATAGGGTACTTACGTATTGGTTAACAGGAAAGGGTAAGGAAACTAGACAAGGGAAGGGAGCGTAAGTGTGTTTGTAGGTGTGTTTGTACTTTTTCCTATCCGTTCTGCTAGCGACATTGTTTTCAATTAACAGGAGCCTCAATCGCGTTCTTATTTTTCTAGACCTTATGAAAAAATACTCAATAAGGCTATCATTATCTGCATAAGCCATGAGGAATCGGTTCATTTGCCCACAAATGGATCACGAAGATACTTTTAGTCCGCGAATTTTCGTGCTCTTAAGCGCTACTCGCATAACCATATCGAGCCCTGTCGTTTTTACATGCAAGTGGTATTCTCAGTCTGAGGCCTCAAGAAACTTGTGTGCCAACTGCGTCTCCACCGAGAACGAGAATGGCGGGGGGTGGCATCCAGGTTGGGGCAATTCTCTGGTGTGGATTGTGTAAGGAGGTCTTGGATTTCGATCGGAGATGAATTGCCCCTAGCCTTTCTGTTAAAGGGGTCTCTTCCGCCATTTATTTTATCCCTCCCTTTGTTTATTCGCTTACGTACATATTTGCCGTTCACTCAGAGTCCGGCCTGGTTATTTACTTTGCGCGCCCCCGTCACCGGTGATCTAGCCTTCGCTTCACTCCCGGGTTATCATCGAATCCTCCTACACGGTACGCGTTTGGTGCTCTGTATGTTAAATACGACTATTGTGATGTAAGCCTTTTCATGAAGTTGCTGAGGCGGCGCAATGGTGTGTACGCTGACGCGTGATAGCGCGCAAGTTAGTGTACAAGAGGCAGAAGAGACGCTAAGGCCCGCTACGGTGCGGTAGCATATACATGTACATCTTTGCATCAGCGCTAGATACGCGGTGGAATCGACTTAAGCAAACTACCTACATCACGTGACCCTTCATGGTGGCTTAAAAAAACCTTATTGTGGAATGATCCTTCCTAGCATATAGTTCAGTGTTTTCACCCAAAATGACGTCAGTGTGATGTCAATGCATAAGGTCTATAGAGGGGATTCACGGCGTCACGAGATCGCGCGTCTCTATGGTTTTTAAAGGGCAAGATAGCGCGTCTCTAGAGGTTTTGAAGGGCACACGTCCCTTGTGTCACAGTAGTATCTAGGCCTATAGTTTCGCTGTGCGTGTGTGCTGTAAGTACACTGCAATCAGAACCGGAAGCTGGCGGGTACCGTAAAGCCGCAGTCACACTACAACGAATTCGGATCGGATTTCCGATCCGATTTTTGTGAGTTTTTATTAAAATCTTCTCCATCTCTGGTCAGAGAGGGACCAAAAATTTGCCAACCAGTGTAAATATATGATTTGCATCAGAGGTCTATGAAAATAAAATGTTAACTGATTTTTTTTTCGTGACGTCACGGTCACACCGACAAACAGCTATTATCGGACACGCGTAGTCCGATAAAAGCTGTCTGTCGATGTGACGTCACGAAATAATTCGTATAAATTTAATTTTCGTAGTCCTGCGATAAAACTCATATAATTACACAGGTTGGCAAATTTGGGGTTCTCTCCGACCCGAAATGGAGAAGATTTTAATAAAAACTCACAAAAATCGGATCGGAATCCGATCCGATTTTCCCAGTTTCCCCTTAGTGTTCCCATTACAATAAAATTCCAGACTGCTACACCAGACTCGGAAGAAGCAAAAGGATGTATTGGGATGAGATCAGCAACTCCTTGATTGCCCTCTTGTTTTAGTATTACTCCAGAAGGAAACATTCCATGTACATGAAACTTTGCACATATGATGAACGTACCTAATACCACCAGAATATATGGTTGCCACGGCAACCAAGGTCAAAGATCAATTTTTGTGAGAAATCACATTTTTTTAGTTTTTTTAGTATAATTCCAGAAGAAAACATTCCACATACATGAAACTTCGCACATATGATGAACGTGCCCAATTCTACCATAATATATGGTTGCCATGGCGACCGGGATCAAAGGTCACGTGAAATAAGGTCAAAGGTCAATTTTTGTGAAAAATCACATTTTTTTTAGTATTTTTAGTATAATTCCAGAAGGAAACATTCCACATACACAAAATTTTCACACATATGATGAACATGTCTAATGCTACCAAAATATATGGTTGCCACGGCAACCAAGGTCAAAGATCAATTTTTGTGAGAAATCACATTTTTTTAGTTTTTTTAGTATAATTCCAGAAGAAAACATTCCACGTACATGAAACTTCCCACATATGATGAACGTGCCAAATTCTACCATAATATATGGTTGCCATGGCGACCGGGATCAAAGGTCACGTGAAATAAGGTCAAAGGTCAATTTTTGTGAAAAATCACATTTTTTTAGTATTTTTAGTATAATTCCAGAAGGAAACATTCCACATACACAAAACTTCACACATATGATGAACATGTCTAATGCTACCAAAATATATGGTTGCCACGGCAACCAAGGTCAAAGATCAATTTTTGTGAGAAATCACATTTTCTTAGTTTTTTTTAGTATAATTCCAGAAGGAAACATTCCACATACATGAAACTTCGCACATATGATGAACGTGCCTAATTCTACCATAATATATGGTTGCCATGGCGACCGGGATCAAAGGTCACGTGAAATAAGGTCAAAGGTCAATTTTTGTGAAAAATCACATTTTTTTTAGTATTTTAAGTATAACTCCAGAAGGAAACATTCCACATACATGAAATTTCACACATATGATGAATGTGCCTTCCGCATATCATATTGTGTGCACAGATTTTCTGTAAAGTGCACTGAATTCGTCCTTTTTGCACAACAAAAGGGTGCATGGAGATGCAAATATCAGGGCGGCAGTGCGGATCTGACATACGTGCCTTTCTATTCCGTGATGTGCATATAATAGGCACGCATTACGGAAAAAGACATTGTTAGAACAACGCAGCTTGCGTAAGTATACGCGCAGAAATTAGTTGGCCTGTCTTTTTATCTAGAATACTTCACACATACTTCTGCGTTATCATCAACGAACGTGCTGGTAGTTGCTCTCACTTTGTGAGCGCGTGAAAAATTAAAGGCCGATATTAAAGTGAGTAATTTGAAGATACCGTAGAAACTGCAGACATACATATGGATAGACTATGAGCTTCAATTCAAACCACTCATTGTGCGTTCATATTCAAGTGCACTTATTCAGAGACCGGGGAGCTAATTTTTAAGTGCGGGGGGTTAATAATCGAAGTCGCCCAATATGTTCAATAAAATAAATGCAGTTTACTGCGGACCAAAATACCCACGGCAGAAAAAGTGTAGGGGCTAAAGCCCCTTAGCCTCCCGTCTCAGCGGTCCCTGCAGTTATGTGTAGGCCTTATGCCACAAGGAAGAGAGAAAGTTCTTCCTGTGAGTTATATGCCTTAATGCGTGTGCTGGCGATGAGATAAGCCCTCTTGTTTAAAGCTGCTGTGACACAATTTTCAGTGACCTGCTGATTTGATTCATTGATGTTCAGAGGAGAAAGGGGGAATAAGGGTTTTTTTTGTCTCTTTTAGAAATAGGTACAATGTGTAAATGTGAACAACAAAAACCAAACACCCACAGCTTGAAGCACAAGTGGTGCCAAATACAGCTCTGAGGCATCAAAAAGGAACTAAACCTTGAGAGCTGCCAAGGTGTTAGGCTGACTCTAAAACCTGGTACAATTGGTGAGATGCTTAGATGCAGTATGGGGTATTTTGGCTCAAGTATTGATTGGTGAGAGGAACTACTGGTAATGATGGTTGCATGTGAACTTACCTAAGAACAAAAGTGTAGCATGATATTCAAAAAAACAGATGTATACCAAAAAACAAAAAACAATTAAAAAACAGCAGGGCAGAAATCAATTGCATCATCAGGTGTTTAATAAAAGTTCAAAGGGAGTGAGGGATGGGTTTTCTCATTAGTAACTTACAGTAGGTACATCCATTGCACCCAGTCCAAAGTGAAGAAATTGTAAAACAGAAGTTAAGTGACTTTCTGGCCACTCAAAATTTCTTCTGAAAAATGACATTGGGCCTGTGGATGCTTACATGGTACTTGTATCATTTCTAATGCCACTCATATCATTCCTTACCTTTTACTTTTTTTACTATCACTGTGTGAATTGTAAGCATATTATCAACTTGTTATCATTTTGTCTTCCAGAAATATGTTTATCCTGCCTGAAGATGACTATCCTCTCTATGACTCAGCCATTCATCAAGCAGCATCCAGTGGAGACACATCCATTCTCCAGAATCTTTTGGATGGTCCAGGACGAAGTCAAAGGGTCAACCTCAAAAACTATCTGGGATGCACCCCTTTAAGACTGGCTGCCAGCAAAGGTCACCATGAGTGTGTTCACCTTTTACTCCAGTCTGGTGCTAGCATAGAAGAAGTTGACAGAAAGGACAGACTGCACTATTCATGGCCAGTGCAGGAAATCACATTGAATGTGTTAAGCTACTTCTGAATGCTGGGGCAGATCCTAATGGAAGAAGAGAAAACATATGCACCCCCCTCTATGTGGCGGCTTGTGCAGGGTATGATGAATGCATTGAACTTCTCCTTGCCGCCAAAGCAGATGTAAACAGAAGACACACAGATGTGGAGTGGCTAACTTTTCTGACAGATCCATTGTGTGTTAGTGTGGATAAAAATCATTTCAACTGTTTCAAGTTGCTTCTGCTGGCAGGGGCAGATATGACATGTGGACAAGGCACTTCAGGTCTACGTTACTTGACGGTGTCAGCTTTGCAGAAATATGATAACAGTTTCCTCATTTTGTTACTGGAAATGGGTTTACCTCTTCAGGTTACAGACTTGAAACATGCACAGTTTGGAATGGTAGAAAAATTTACTCCAGGACTGTTGAATTTTCTGCGGTATGCACTAAGTAAGTATGGGAACAGAGAATATTTCCTCCTAAACAGTTTCCTTGCTCACTGTAAGATCAGTGTTGTAATGAGTACAGTGATAGCTTTAGCCAAGTGCTGTCTTTCGAAAGTGACATTTATGATTCAATTTATTGTACTGAGAGAAAAAAAAATGAATACCTGGATAAGGGAATGTGTGACTTGAGTCAGTGAAGTACTTAAATGACCCCACAACTAGTCTTAAATCTTGTATTATCCTTTGACACCTTAGAGGTTGGGAAACAAAGTTAAGTGTTCAGTGATTACTGTGTACTTCACCTATGCTTGGTTAATATCCAAAATTTGGCAATGAGGGCTGTTCATTCTTTAATGATTACTTCTGCCAGTGTTGACCAGTGCCATGGTCAGATCAAGGGTATGGATAGGAAAAGCACATAATAAGGAACGAAATGATTGTAGACTGGGCAGAGACACTTGTAAGTACTGTAGATGCATAGTTCTGTCATAACTTTTCAACATTTTCCTAAAATTAAAGGGTTGAAAGAACATCAAAGCCCTGTAGTTGTAGTCTGTTTGTACAAAATCTATTGTAGCCCATGTTGACTTATAGGGACTTCAGTAATGTTCTTACAAAGTCACTTATTTGCCAAGAAAAGCAGAAAGTTTCACTTTGTTTGTGAAAAGTTATGAAGTTGTAATGATTTTCATTAACTGCAGACAGTATCAGTATCATTTTGACATCTGTTTGGTCATTTCTGTTATCACTATTGTCATTTTGCTCCATAAAATCATCATTCCTCAATGTTGTAATGTCAGCAACATAAATTAGCATTTACAATAGCAGATCAGGGGTGGCTGCACAGAAGTGTTGATAGCGCTATCAACACCACTAAACAGCGCTGATAGAAAATTTTGGGCGCACAGAAGCTTACTGATAGGGGGATTAGCTACCAGCGCTGATAGGCTATCAGTAAAAGGCCGCACAGAAGCTATCACTACTGGTAATGTTATATCAACTCACTAACAGTGACCAAGGCACCGATAGTGACTTTGATAGCGCAAAATTTAATTCCTAATGGAAGAAAATGTAGAGCACAGCGGTCGACATCGACTTCGTAGATGACGGAACGATCCGAAAAGGCAAAGATATGCAAACCTAAAAGAAAACCCATGAATGAGGTGGCTTATAACACGGCTTTCAAACAATTTTTCTTCACCTTTTCGATATTGTAGGAATTGAATTATAAAAACGGTACCTTGAGTTACAAATATGTTTCTGTGATAAAGGCTTAGTAGCATGGACATCAGTGTGAAATTGCCCCCAACTAAACTGAGTAATTTGCCGTAGTCTGGGGGCGGGGTGAGTGGCTGCAGACTGACTGGGCTTTGCAAAATTCCCACTTTTTGTGAGGTGGCTTGAATGCAAAGTGGTGCAATTTTATTAAAGCTTCGTTAAGAGTTGAATTGATTTTGTGTTTAGAAATCAGCCTTTTTAGTGATTTGTTTCTCTTTTGTTAGGGTGTAATTGGAGGGGATAGTGCCTCAGAGCAGAGATGACTCCTCTACTCTTTGTGAAAGTTTTCGTATTCTAAGTTTTCCTAGATTTACAAAGTGGTGTTATCTTTAGTAAAGACATGATCTGAAATTTTAATTATTTACTGAATTTTTCGACGGTGGCATGGCACCTCTAAAAGGCTGGTACCCGGTGCGGGCTGCTCTCTAGTGCAGTCACTGGGCGATCCACCAACGGTTGGCAAGTAGCCATAGCATAGGACTGTACGGAAATTTTTGGTACAATGTGTCCCAGATGGGGCAATTGACGCATTTTAGGCCTTAAAATTTGTACCTAAGCATTCTTACCTTTTAGATTTCATGCTAAGTTATTCTGTAACAAATTTAGATGTTCAAGAAGAATAATTAGATTTTATTTAAAGGAAAAATGCAGTCACCCCAATTTGAATGAGTGTACACGGGAAACCGATTTCATGGATGGCTTTTTAAGGATCATGTTGCAATAAGTTTCTGAGTTGTAAAAACCCCGTAGAGAGTAACTCCTTGGTTTACCTTGAATATGCAATATTTTTTTATTCTAACACATCACGAAAGATACTTGAAGTGATGCAATAGGACATCTATAAGATGTAGCTGTGTTTCAAAATAAGTTTTTGGCCTCTACGTATGCCTTTTATATTCAGTTTCTTTACCAGCTCATTGGGTTTAGCTAATGATTAAAGGTAACCATATGCTACTTTATCTCTCGCCAACATATATGCTGGTGAAGGTATTTACGCTGTGTATCTTGTAGGAGGAACACTGTGGTTTATGCATCAAGAGAAACCTGCATTAAGAATACATCCACGGCGGGGGACCCCCTGGAAAAATTGGGGAAAAGGAAACTTTATTATACAATTTCCCAGGTTTGGGGGTCCTAGAAATCATAATTTGGACAGCAAAAGTTTAAGCAATTTACGTATTTTTTCTCAAGAAGGTCAACTTTTATTTACGATTTGGAAATCTCAAGGGGCAACTTTCCTCTGCCCCAGAGGCTACGGCCATCAGTTGGAATTTGTTCGTCCTAAATTTAGTACCTTTACACAGTAATACATAATGCACAACCTCACACATTGTCTAAATTCACAAGAGCCGAGGATGCAAATACTTGGCTTTTAACAACACGAAGGATGTGCATCAAATGTAGGTCTAAGTGACGCGTTTTATGGACAAATTCTACCTGTTTGTTCCTGTATTTGAGGTAGCATACCTGCATAAACACTCCAAATGGCGATTACAAGCCAAACCAACTGGGAAATCCCCGATCTATAATATATTAATGAGCCTATCAGCGCCTTATTAGAGGGCACTTCTATCAGCGTCTTCTTTGCGGTCGTTTTGCACCTGCTGATAGTAGCAGGTTTGATAGAGAGTTGATAGCGCTATCAAGACTCTCACTATCAACACTTCTGTGTGGCCACCCCAGGTATTGTATATGCATGTATGAAAATGAGCTGAAGTCAGTTAAATTTTAAAGTTTCTGACTACAGTATGATTATTCATGGGAAGAAGATTTTAATCTCACTCATGAATTAAGTAGGAAAGTGACATTATGACATATAAAGTGGTGGTGTCAGTGAAAGCTTTGACTGTGCTCTTCATTTTCAACAAAATCTCAACATTGCCGCTTATGACTGAAGTAATACCATATAGTGTAGCTTGGTGCCTCACATTTTATGTCATCGCCACCTGTTAAGTTTGATGAATTTTGCATGTAATTTTATGTGTTTTACTTCCAGGTAATCCCAGATCTTTGCAATCCCTTTGTCGTCTCACAGTGAGGAAGTTCTTGGGCCCTGAAAACAAAACTTTCTTCACAGATCAACTTCCCCTTCCTAATAAATTATTGAGCTACATCATGTTCCAGACATAGCTGGTAACCAGTTGTCAAGGTAAAAATGCTGCAATGAACAGAGATTGGATGTTTTCATTATGATCATGACTCTTTGTAAGGTACAGTTATTTATAAATGCTAGTTTTCAGAAGTTCTTACTTTAATAATAACAACCAAAGTACATGTATTTTTACTGTGGGTAATCTTAATTTGATTTCAGGTGTTGACACCATTTTTAACAAAAAGGCATTAGCATATTTTTATAGCTTTAAGTTTTCAGTTTCAAGTTTATTCTTATATATTTTATTTTGTTGTTTTGTATATCACTGATTTACTTTTCGTGTGGAGGTAATTTTCGGTCAGTATGCCAGAGGTAGCATCGTAACCATTGCAATCAGCTTGGCATGTGTGTGTGTGTTGATATGTATGTATGTATGTGTGTGTCCATATGTATGTGTGTGTATTTGTGACTCACATTTTCTATACAAGCAAACCCCTCTCTAGTAGGAAATGTCTGCTGTGTAGGAAGTGTTGCAGATGCATGTGTTCACCTGGGTGTGAAGTTGTGCCCTTTTGGTTTTGAGCATGACCAATATACCATGCATATAGTAATGAGAGGGTGGGGCTAATTAAATGTAAAAAACTCAAAATGGCAATATATATCTTTCAATCAGGGTGATTGATTCTCTCCATATTTGGTGTGTGTATAATCTAATAGGCAGGTGTAATAGTTTTTTGGATCAGATTATCACTTCATTAATATTCATGAGTGGGTGTGGTTAATTTTGAAAATGGCTGAAAATGCTTGTGTACAGGCGAACTCATAGTCCAAAAGTTTAGGTGTACACAATACTTGGGTATGTTGGGTGTGAAGTTGTGCCCTCTCAGTTACTTTCGTGGCGAATATCATGCATATATAGTAATGAGTGGGTGGGGCTAAAATGCCATTCTGTCTCAATCAGGATGGCTGATGAGCATTATACAGTATTTGGTATTGGTAATGTGCATAATAGGCACATTTATGAGTAAGTGGGGTAATGTTTGTGTACAATTACCAAACTCATAGTAGGAAGATTTACAGTGCGTATGTCACTTGGTAGGTATGTTGATTCTGGTGTGAAGTTAGGCCCTATTATGTTTAGTGTCAGTAGTATGCATAGGAATAAGTGGGCAGGGTGAAAAATTACACTATTCAAGGAAAAATCTTTTAATCAGATGACAGGTTAGCTTTATATTTGGCATGATATTGCCACAAGTATGAATAGAATTTCTTGAAACTTATTTCCTACAGTTAAATGGAAGTTCTTGCTTTGTTTGGAATGTGAGGTCAAACAAATGCTATGTGAGGGTCATTTGGGGACACAGTTTGAAAATATTGCGGAAGACAATCCTCTGTCC
This sequence comes from Holothuria leucospilota, assembly GCA_029531755.1. Classification (NCBI taxonomy): domain Eukaryota; kingdom Metazoa; phylum Echinodermata; class Holothuroidea; order Aspidochirotida; family Holothuriidae; genus Holothuria; species Holothuria leucospilota. The sequence continues at coordinate 16,977,861 of CM055969.1, read as the reverse complement.
ACAAAGCAAAGGCTGTTGTGGAAGCTTCACTAGTGTAAACTTTGAACCAGAGTTTCTTGTGTGATGCACAAGAATTTCTATGTGGACATACCAACATTGTCTCTTCAGTAAACTTTTAAGAAAACATGAAGACAACATTAGATACTGTAACTGAGTGATATTGCTATTTGGCAAACAGCAGTATGCTACTGTCCTGGATAAGGACACAGTGAGCATGCATGAATTGGAAATTGGAATTGATTAATTAAATGCTACCACAGGTTGTTTGGGTTTATGAAAAGAACTAAATTACTGATCATTTGGATTGAATACCCTTGAGTGTGCATGAATTGTGATTGCTTTATTAGCTCATCTGTCCGTCTGTCCGTCTGTCTGTCTCTGTCTATCTCTGTCTGTCTGTCTGTCTGCCTGTCTGTCTGTCAACGTTGGTTTAATGGCTACTGTCTGCAGGTTCTTTGACTGATCCTTGTCAAAGTTGGTGAGTTTATAATACATATCAAGGGCTTGATAATTATGGTAACAGGAAGTAGATCAAAGGTCATTTGGGGTCGTGAGAGGTCAAAGAGTGAAATCACGAAAAAGCTTTCAACTCCTAGTGGTTATGTGTGAATGTTTTCAAATTTGACATGAGTGTTTAGTTGGTGATTGGTCATCAAATTTGTACTTTTGACACAGATCAAAGGTCATTTAGGGTCAAAGAGAGGTCAAGTAAAAGGAGGTCAAACAGTGTAATCATGCAAAAGCCTTCAACTCCTATTGGTTATGTCTGAATTTTATCAAATTTGGTGTGAGTGTTCAGAAGATAATGGGTCATCAATATTGTACTTATGAAGTAGGTCAAAGGTCATGCAGGGGTCATGCAGGGGTCAAACAGTGAAATCACTCAAAAGCCTTCAAACCTCTTAGGGGCTATATCCAAATCTTATCATAATTGGTCAGGGTGTTGAGTAGATAACAGGTCATCAAATTTGTACCCTTAAATTTGGTTAAAGGTCATCTGGGGTCAAGCATGGGTCAAACAGTGAAATCACTCAAAAGCCTTCAAACCTCTTAGGGGTTATATCCAAATCTTATCATAATTGGTCAGGGTGTTGAGTAGATAACAGGTGATCAAATTTGTACCCTTAAAGTTGGTTAAAGGTCATCTGGGGTCAAGCAGGGGTCAAACAGTGAAATCACTCAAAAGCCTTCAAATCCTAAGGGTTATATCCAAAGTTATCAAAGTTAGTCAGATGTCCAGTAGATGACAAGTCATCAGAGGTGTACTTTTGAAGAAGGTCAAAGGTCATTTAGGGTCAGAAAGAGGTCAAACAGTGAAATGTTGTAAATACTTCAGTTTCTAAGGGTTATATCGAAATCTTATCAAAGTTGTCCAGAGTGTTCAGTAATGACAGGCCATCAATTTTTTACTTTTGAAGTAGGTCAAAGGTCATTTGGAGTCAAGGAGAGGTCAACAGTGAAATCACTCAAAATCTTTCAACTCCTAGGGGTTATCTTTGAATCTTATCAAAGTTGGCCAGAGTGTTCAGTAGATGACAGGTCATCAAAGTTGTACTTTTGAAGTAGATCAAAGGTCATTTGGAGTCAAAGAGAGGTCAAACAGTGAAATCACTCAAAATCATTCAACCCCTAGGGGTTATATCCATATCTTATCAAAGTTGGCCAGAGTGTTCAGTAAATAACAGACCATCAGACTTGTTCTTTTGAAGTAGGTCAAAGGTCATTCGGGGTTAAGGAAAGGTCAGACACTGGAATTGTGCAAATGCCTTCAGCTCCTAGGGGTTGTGTCTGAATCTTATCAAAGTTGGCAAGAGTATCCAGTAGATGAATTGATGGGTCATCAGAGTTGTACTTTTGAAGAAGTTCAAAGGTTGTTTGGGGTCAAAGAGAGGGCAAACAGTAGAATCAAGCAATAGCCTTGAAATACTTGGAATCTTATCAAAGGTGGCTAGAGTGTTCAGTGGATGATGCATATAGGTGTACTTTGTGTTGATGTTAAATGCCATTTGGGGTCACAAAAGGTCAGATGGTGAAATCCATGCCAATGCTTTTCCATAAGGGTTTATGTTTTGCATGATGTATATTGCCATAGGAATCATTTCTTGACAGACCTGACAATTTGGGGTATAAGTAGCACTTCATTTTCGTCAGCAGAAATACCTACAGTATTGTGCCCACGAACATGTAACTTAAGCTGATATGCCACTGCTGTGACCATTTACATCTGTAGCACTGAAGTTGCTAGATCATGACAAGCCATGACTCCTTGGTTTGGATCCAAACTACATAACAGTAACTGTGTGAGAGAAATTGTAGTTGAGCTACAGCATCATTGATGCTCTTGTATTGAATAAAGCAAATTGTAACTGTATACTTATTGTCTGTGTGGAGATCCCATGAGGTGTTTCTCCTGAAGGGGGCTATTTTTGCATTTTTTCCTCCACACTTCTGCTAAGTTAAGTAAAAACTCACTTTGTCGGATAATCTTGTCTGCATGGTCAGTGAACTGCTCACTTTACTCTGCAGCAGATGTCTACCTAGCCTTTGTATTTCTTCAGAGTAGACTATGTATACTTGAGTGTGTTTGTTTACACAAGATGTGCAGAGACAGGAAGAAAGGAATTCTTATTGAGCATTGTGGTTTTTGGAAGGGTAGGGATACTGAAATGTCCACAAAACAGTGGATATGGAAGTGGATTTGAGCAAAGTGTCAAATAACAACCCCCTGACTTGAGCATCACCAAAAACACTGCTGATGAACCATGCCAGTTCAGTAGACTTCTTATGGTCATGATATGTAGAAGTGTTCTGGTATACATTGAAACCTTCAGTTCAAATGGCTCTTTGGGCTTGCAAAGTGCATGTATGTAAATACACTGAAAGTACCGTGACCTGGTTACAGTATTATTTTGTAGAAGATTAGTCTAAATCCCTCGATCATTCTTGTCTCCTGGAAAAAAAAAAAAACCTGTTTTGACCTACTATGAGTCAGTTCTCTTTTTTGTCCAAACCAATACATAAGACCATTCATGCAAGTGTACAATTTGCAACCCTTAGTTTGCCACCATATTGTGAGAGTCATGAATGGGGCTCCTTCAGTTTCATGTTATTCCATGTCCTGCATTTTGTGGCTTTTGGAGTTATATGGAATTCTGAGTTACCTATTTAAAGGATAAATAAATGACCACAATCTATTGCAAACTTTCAGTATGCAGTTGTAGACGGAACAAGCTACTCATATCAATTAATTTTGTTCTTTGTTTTTTCACATTGTAACAAAAATTTTCTGGGGGTTGGGGGTTGGTATCCTTCATGAGGTGTTTCTGCCGAAGGGAAAAATGTTCGCACCCTTTGCTTGTCTCTGCACTTCTGCTAAATCAATTATAAACTATCAGGTAATCCTGTCTGGTCAGCAAACTGTTCACTTGACCATGAAATGGTCTTGCAGTAGATGTTTGCCTAGCCATTGTATTTCTACAAAATGGTCTATTTATGCTTGAGAGAGTTTGTTTTCACAAGATGTGCAGAGTGGGGAAGTGAGGAAGTCTTATCTAGCTTTGTGGGTTTTTGCGGTGTACAGTTCTGAAAAAGTCCACCAGTGGCAGATATTGGAGTATCGGCAAGAACACAGCATGGGCCTCAGATCTTGTATTTTGATGGGCCAACGGCCAGTCCAGGAGGAAGGGGTCGGGGTCTTGACACAACTTGTGAATAAGCTGCAGGCAGTGAAAGTCCGGACCTCAAACAGGAACACAGTAAAAAAAAAGAACATGCTTTTAATGGTTACTTGTCCGTGTTAAATTTAAATCCTTTTCAGAAATAGAACATAAGAAAATTCAATCAGAACAAATATAAATCCCAGGTCGACCCTAGCAAACTTGAAACCCAACTAAATCTAAGCTAAAATAAACCCCCTAAACTAGACTGAGGCTACTTCTTCTGCCTCTGACTTTCAGAACTTAACTGACTAGACTCTCTTGAACTCAGTCTTGTTGTCCCTGTGACTGCATGTGTTTCCTGCCTGCAGTCACTCCCCCTAACTGGCAACTCCCAAATTCCTATTGGACAACTTAAAGGGGAATTTTCATGATCCCAGACAGTTCTAATTCTCCCAACTATACAACTTCTAGCTCCTCCCATAACTGTATGAGGCTCTTCCTTGTGCAAGAATAAACCTGTTTTATTGCTTAAGACCATGTCCTGGTGAGCATACAAGGCTATAAAATGTAATAAAAGTACTCTCTCTGCCTTGTGTGGAATGTGAGCTACTCTGCATCTTTCAAATTTTCAAACTTTGATGTCAATCAAAGAGCAGTCACCAACTGAGAATTTTCATATACATACACTAAAAATATACTTTGGGGTGATGACAGTCTGTCTTTAAATCTTGTTATTCCTCCCACCCAACCAGAGCCCAAATGAATAAACATACCCCAGACAGATGCTACACACCTGCTTCCCAAGCTAACAATAGACAACAAAATTCCCATCCCAAGCCCAACAATACACTATAAAATTCCTTCGCCAAGCTAACACAATGGTCAGAGATTCTAACCTTTCCCCTAGCCTGCTCTTGAACATTCTTGTGATTTGTAAACAAACTTTTGTTTCACTCCCCCATGCTTGAATTGAAATATATCCCCATATTTTATACCCTATTTCCTAAACTAAACAATCTGTACTAACAAACTAATATGCACATCATACATATATTGCTTTACCACCAAAATTAACAAATTCCCATAACATGTGGATAAGCTTACATATGACAGAAATAAATACGAATTACATATCAATCAAATAACAAAATTACAAATCAGTCTAATTAAAGAATTGTAGAAAGATCGTCAGCGGTAACTAAAACACCAGCTCTTGCCATCTTGTAAGTGGCTGCCGTAGGTCCTTGTAAATGGTCACCCTAATGAACATGGCCCCACAGGGAACACAGTACGGGTTCCTCTGCGGGACCAGTATCACTTCCACCTTTGGTCGGTCATCTTCCCTTCACTGTGGATAGCCATACGGAGCATATGGGCCTGACGCTCCTGGGAGAACTGGTCCTCCATCACTCCCAACACCAGCAATATCGGGCGGTGCATAGTATTGCCTCACATTACTCCCTATATACAACCTGGAGCAGGTGGAAGGGACGCTCGTACACGTGGGTCATCCGGGCACGGCCAAGGGGGATCCCATCACCAGTGTGCCCCAACACTTATTTTCGAGCCCCCACTTGTCCCGGAAGCACCTTCCCAAGCTGTCCTCCATTTGGGGAGCTGAATCTTCTACTTCTGCCTGGTCCTCCTGGGCAGACAGAACTGTTGGCACAGAAAGTCAAAACCGCTGCTCTCTCTGACTTTCAATGACACCAGTAATCTGTGGGGAGGGGGAAGGTAGTTGTCCCCCTGAGATTTCCAAACCCTAAATGAAAAATAGCCCACTTGAAAAGAAAATAGTTAAAATGCTCAAAAGTCCATTGTACTGGTTATGTTTTTAAGGCCCTCAGGACCCAGAAAATATATTAAGGTTCATTTTTTCAAAAATTTCTTCAAGGAGTCTGTGAAATTTTTTAATATTGCCTTGGTCAAACATGAAATGGACTGCAGTCCGTCCATGAGAGAAGTGATTTTTCAGGCAGGGGATCTCATTTGCTTGACTCTGCTCTGCCAAATTTGAGCAATAAAGAACTACTGTGATAAAGTGTTGCTCAAGGTAGATCAATTTTAAGATTTTTTGCAACATATCAGCATATCACACAACCCTTTGCTTTTGTGAAGGCAGCAAATATGTGACTAGCATCAAAGAAGAAGCCAAATCCAGTTGTGAGAGCAGCCCTCTTGCTCAGTTGGTATTATCTTCATCTGATATAATGTACAACACCTTAAAGATGATACAACGTACAAGGGACACAATGCCTGTCACTAATATAGTTATGGTGAGACCGCCCACTGTACCTTTCTATAATCAGAAACGATAATTGTTATCATAAAACGATGCTATTATCGCTGTGGTGTGACAGGGCTTTATACTGTACCATTGTCATGACTAGTTTATTTTCAGCTCATTAGTCACTGTATGACAGAAAGAAATTGATCACATTTTGGTTCCAGGTGCAGTGGCTTTCAAAAAAAAAGGAAATCAATGTTATTTGAGTGAGTACAAAAATGACATCACAAAATATTGAACAATGTACTATTTTAAAGGGGAATTTTCATCATCTTAGACAGTTCCAATTCTCCCAACTATGCAACTTCTAGCTCCTCCCAGAACTGTATAAAGCTCATCCTTGTGCAGGAATAAACCTGTTTTATTGCTTAAGGCCATGTCCTTGTGAGCATACAAGGTTATAAAATGTAATAAAAGCACTCTCTCTGCCTTGTGTGGAATGTGAGCTACTCTGCATCTTTGAAATTTTCAAACTTTGATGTTAATCAAAGAGCAGTCACCAGCTGAGAATTTTGATACCCCCACACTAAAAATATAATTTGGGGTGATGACTGTCTGCCTTTAAATTGAGTAATTTAGCATCAACATTTTGCATCTCAGCTCAGAAATGTCCTTCAAAGATAGAAACTGGACCATGTGTGGATTCATCTGAGCTTTGCTATACATATTTTAGAAATGTTAGTCTTCAGGTACACTTTAAGTGATGTTAAATGTGTGTTGCCACTAAAAAGGCAGTTGTATACTGCCCTTACTTTACTGCCTCATTCAGAATTTTCTTTGAATTATTTTTACGGGGTGGGAGAGGGGAGAAGGTGTTGAGGAGTGAATGGGGTCACCTTTCAAAGCACATTTGCACTCTTTCTTCATTCATGATGTCAATAGAAAATATTGTTTGACCCTCCTACACTTGCAGATTGCTCATGCATTCATTTTTTCACTCTTGTATATCATGTGACAATATTTTTGTAACTGAAATCATTTAAGATAATACATCACTCTTTGTTTTAAATAGTGTGTGCAATATTTAGGTTCTGAAACATCTCACAAAAGACTGTGTAAGAGTTCTAAGAGGAGACAGCTTTAGCTTATATTTCTGCTTTAATACCCTCTGCTTAATACATGAATTTCTTGGTTGGTACACTAGTACTTGCCTTTGAGAAACTTGACGGTATCAGACATAAAGAAAAGTTGTCCTGTGGTTATATATATACCATAAATGTCAAAGAAATTAAATAAGCCAGTTTCAAGGAGTAAGAAAATTGTAGCAAACTGTTGCACTCCTCTAGAAAATGTCAGTTTGTAGGGTGTGAACTTAATACATGGTGGCAGACATATATACTCTCCAATACTCCATTACATACAGTAAGATTTGAAAGATGTTAAAAATCAGTGAAACGTGATACTGTATGATGTGAATGTATTACCCAGTTACTTAAATGTGTTGAAGACATTGGTGCGTCTATGAACATCTTCAGCTTTACTGATAATTCTGTGTTTATGTAATTAACTTGGCCAAACCATAGAGCTCCATGGTCTGAGGTTTTGGGGAAGGTGAAGCTCCTAGAAGAATCTTCAAGAGTTAGAAAGGCAATTGCAGTTACCCAAATTTGAATTAGTATGACCCACTTTGGTAGTTATGATGTGGCTCTTTTAAGTCAAGTTTCAGTATTTTTTATTTCTTAATTCTGTGTTTGCCTTGGAAATATGTAATGTTCATGTTCTGGTAAATGATGAAGCTTATTTGTAAGCAGTAGGAAAAGAAGAGGAAATTTGTTGTAAACAATTTGGAACAACAATTTATAAACCATTTTTGAACTTTGAAAACAATTTAGTGTGCCTTTTAAGGGGAAATTTCCCCATCCCAGACAGTTTCCATTCTCCCGATTAAGGTACTTTTAGCCCTTCCCAAAACCTGTGTTAAGCAGCAGTTACTGTACACTACAATGAATTCGGATCGGATTCCGATCCGATTTTTGTGAGTTTTTATTAAAATCTTCTCCATTTCGGGTCAGAAAGAGCCTAAAATTTGCCAACCAGTGTAAATATATGATTTGCATCAGAGGTCTATGAAAATGAAATGTTAACTGATTTTTTCGTGACGTCACATTGACGGACAGCTTTTATCGGACACGCGTAGTCCGATAAAAGGTGCCTTTCGATGTGACGTCAGGAAATAATTTGTATAAATTTAATTTTCGTAGTCCTGCGATAAAAAACATATAATTACACAGATTGGCAAATTTTGGGTTCTTTCCGACCCGAAATGGAGAAGATTTTAATAAAAACTCACAAAAATCGGATCGGAATCGAATTCGCTGTAGTGTGACCGCGACTTTAAGTTCCTTTTTCAGACCAGAGGACTTGAAGGGGGTTCTTCCATCTTCCTGTTCAGACACAACCTAGTTTACTGCTGAAGACCATAATCCTGGTGAGCATGCAAAGCCCTAATGTGTAATCAGAATACTCTTTCGGATCTGCATGCTGTGAAAAGTGAGCTACTCTTCATCGTCTTTTGAATTTTCTGCCTATGATGTCAATCAAAGAGCAGTCACCAGCTGAGAATTTTGATATCCCCAAACCAAAAATGTACTAGGGTAATGGGTGTAGGCTTTTAAACAAGCACATAGCAGATGTTTCAAAGTTATTAAGTTACTGTAGGGCAACAGCTAATTCCTTTAAGGTGACAGATTTTACTGATGTGTAAATTAATGAGTTAACATGTCTTTTAAGAAAGCTTGTAGCCAGAACTGTTTGTACAGGGGAGTTGTAGTTCCCATGACACCCCTTTGCCAGGCGATATCCTCATTTTAGGGATCATTCTGTAAATGTGTATCTCCAAGTACTGTGTAGCTCAGCTGAAATATGCTATTCTATATATTTCAACAATAAGAACTTTCATTTTTCTTTCATGTTAATATTATGCTATTTAGTATCATAAAATAATACTATCATGCTATTGAAATAGAAGCACCCTTAACATTATATCACATCAGTAATTAATCACTATGTATCAGATTGTTTATGCTTCTTCAAATCTTTATTTTAGGTTAACCATTGTTTATAAGTTGTAATTTTGTGGAATGCTGCAAGCTATGTACTAGGATACTGTGAAATTTTATAGAACATAGATTGTATATTTGAGTTTTAAGTTTAAAAATCCTATATAAAGGACAAGGGAATTCGTACTGTTTTGATTTTGAAGAAAAATATATTCCTAAGTTCTGACTTTTCTGCAGCATAATAATAAAAAGTTTTTGTCTAACAATGCAACTGTTGCTTGTAGAGTTAGTAAAGTTAATGCTTTCAAAGAGAAAAATGCCATTAGAAGTTTTTATTATAAGCAAAAAGGATCAAAAGAGATGGCAAATGCCGATGACTATGAAAGGAATTCCATTCTACCTCCATAAATACTTTGGAATGAAAGATTACCTGACATTCAAACTCAGTTGGATGCTCATGGGTAAAAGGTTGCTGAAATGTAACACTGCAACCGTCACAATATCAAAATCAGCAAAACTTGACTAACCTCTTGAATTGAAGAAAATGTCATTGATGGCTTCACATACTACTGTCTTATTTATAAGTGCATTTAGAGTACACTGTAGCCAGAATTAGACTTGATACCTGAAGCTACCATTACTTTTCAACAGTAACTTGTGGGTATTATTAGCAGCAAGCCTTCCTTTACAATTGGGAAACCAGTTATACAATTGGGAGCAGTCACCTTCATGGGTGAAGTTGTATTTTTTGAGGGGAAGCATTGGGATTATTGTCCAGAAAATTTTAAAACCATGATGGAAATATTATGATTCCCTGTAGGAAATGATAGCCAGTTATTGAAAATTGGGTAGCTGGGTAGCTATAGTTTCAAGAAATAGAGTTTTCATAGAAAGAAATATACTGCTTTGTAGCTCATTAAAAATTTGTTTCACTTTCTTATTTCAAATGATGAACATTCATGGTGGAAGTTCAGATGCAAGGAAAGTCAAGAACAATGCCACAGCACTGGGCCCCAGAATCTTACTACACCGCGGCTATGTGGATGGGTGCACTGATTGTCACTGGCAGAGATAAAAAGGATTGCTTGTCAAGCTTTGTTTCCTACTGTATCTGATGGCTCACATTTAGGATAGCAGCCTTAGTCCAAATTCCTGCCTCAGGCCCTATACCAACTCCATCTCCCATGCCCTTAAAAATTTGAAAACATCGCCCTCTATTCGAAATGGGGAAATCCTACATGGGCAGTGAAATAGAAGGAAAAATAGACACATTGAGGACACAGACTTTGCCCAAAAGGGACAAATTTCTTTCCCTCCAAGCACTTAGGCACCTTTCCGCCTTGGTTGCAATCAGTGCAGCCCAGTTACTTTTCACTGCTTTATCTGTACGGAAGGAAAGATAACACTCAAGATTTTAATTTCCGTGTCACTTTATGTGATGGTGGCAGGGAGCTCCAACCCCATGAATGCCCCCAACTTTAACCAGTCAGACCACAGATGCCACCATGTAAATCAGTAATGAATTGTGAAGTACAAGATGCTGCGGTCTATAAATGACCCCAATATTTACAGACTTAGCCTTGGAGATGCAGAGGTTACTGAACATTGACTCAAAGCTGTTACAATGTGTAACACTTATATTTGATTGTAAACAGTGAATGTGAACATATTACTAACATGCATTGCCACTCCCTCTCCATTGCCATGTCATACCTGCCAACTGTCACGGTTTCTCGGTGAGTCTCACGGTTTTGGGCATCATCTCATGGCCAAATTTTCAAATCTCACAGTGAAATAACATTAGTCAAACAGATGTAAACAGTAAACTGCACAGCAAATAACTGCTCCAAGTCGGAAAGAATGGGTTGGTTTCCCATTGTTAGGAAAAAAGCACAAATTTTGGCAGAAAAATATTCCACCAGAAAATAATGAAATGCAGGTTAGCCTAGTGAGGCTACTGTTTCACATTTAGTCAAGTCAACTGTGCCTTGTACTCCGATCTGGCAGCCCTTACGAAAATTGAGATCATTCGTAAGCCAAACACGTAGGGCAATAGGCCAAGCTATACATATATGTTGCCTGGCATACCTAACCTGGCCGGCCCATACAACTCCTGATTGTTTTCTTATGTGGGTGCATGATCACCGCTCAACGCATGGTACATCGTCACTAACCCTATGGACAGATGGAAAGCCGTATACACCACAGTAAAAAAAAAAACCAACCCGACGACTTCCTTATCTCGAACTGCATGGGCGTTTGAGACGGAAAGCTGCAGCCCCCTAAGAATATAATTGTGAAAATGTGGGTAATAAGAAGAGAATTTTTGTGCAAACATGCACTATAGAATTAAAAACTGTGGTAAAAAAGTTTCGTTTTGTTAAATCAGTAATTTAGACAAACATTCTAAGCTTGCCCGCCCCTGCCGGACAAAAAACTTTTGGATATTGTAGTGCATTTTTTAACTGTGCTCTGGCCATGTATATCTTTCATCTGTCTTGTACATGTCCGCCTTTCAGTATTTACGTTGACAGAATAGAGCCCAATATTTGCAACTTTTGTCATGGAAATAAATAATTTTTCGGCACTCCCTGTCTTGTATTCGTCACTGTTCGCACTGTGTATCTTATAACTATTATATGGAAGGGGAATAGAATTACATGGAAGTTCCTAACGACTCCCCTGGTCCAAGATACTGTACCATGCCGTAAATCAAAGATACATCTTGTCTCTGCTATCTGTGGGGGGGGGGGGGGGTACTCAATGAGGTGTAATTTGAGCGAATAATGGATGTATTTTAATCTTTTACGATAAATTTTTTCCCAAATTGCCAAAAGGTCCATGCACTTCCTGCACTTCTATCTTCAGTGCTATTGAACTGTTCTTTGATATTGTGATGATTGCATTTATGTTGGTCAACGGTGATTGGATATACACAGTTGTAATGAAAAATTTCGGGCCGCTTCTGCCGCGACCGCCACGGTCTACACTCCATTCCTCAGTGGCACTGGCATGGGGACTGAGTGCGCATGCCCTCTTATTTCCAAATTTAAGCTATACCCCTGTAGAGTTTATGAGATGTGTATTTTGACCGAGTCATATGGTACAACAACTTCACACGCTTTGCATGCTTCAGACTCAAGTTAATGTTTTCCTTCAGTTACATCAATACTTTCTGATAACAGCTCCAGGTAGGTAGGTAGATGACGATGTTTAACACACATCAACACATGCGTGTTATAAGGAATTTACTGATTCAAGGCCTCCCCTTTAGTCGGCTTTTACGACAGATGGGGAATACCGTGAGCATATTCAACAACCCCCAGGGGATACAGGAGGGGCTTAGTCGTTTTTTTGGTGCCAACCAACGCGCCAGTCCTAGGGTGAGTAGTAACAGTCACATGTGCGCACTTTATAGGCGATAGTTTGGGACAAACTTATCACCACACATGACCTACTCATCCACCTGGATGCAGTTTAATGTCATACCCAGGACAGGATAACAGCTCCAGAAGAAGCGTACTGGTCAGCAGAAGTTGAAAGTATATGCCCCTAATATCATACACACTGGTCCTTAAAAAAATTTCCTCGCGAAGCACGCGAAAAGTTTTGCGTAACACTTCTCACATTTCTGTACCCACCCCCACAATGAAGTAAGATTTCTACGCCGATTGCTTAGCTATGCTTTGAACTTGTCAAGGTACAGTGCATGACAAATTTCAAATCTCCAGGTTTGAGGTACCAATCTCCAGCAGGGGCGGATCTAGGGTCTTTTCTGAGGGGGGGTCCAACATAAAAAGGGCACATTCATTTTTTTTTAAATTTTGGTTACCATAAACGTCACTGATTATACAATTTACGGCATATTGACGAAGAAAGGATAAACCAAGAGACATGCAAAAACTGGAATCAAAACCTGGAATCTAAACGGTGAAAATGCAAAGCGCGCGAAGCGCGCGAAATTTTTTGGGTAAGCCTACACTTGTAAGAATTTGTGCTAATTTAAAGCTTATATAGAACAATTGTCCAGACAGTTAGGCCCTATAGGGCATAACTTTATTGTACTTCCCTCCTCGAGTCACTAGCCGTACCGTACGACAGACACAAGTGAACGTTAACCAGATTTAACGAAATGCGATACAATTTCCGACATTTACATAAATCCATGTACTTCTACTTGAAAAGGTGGAAAGGGTTTGTACTATATTTAGCTATAAGTATAACGGAACTGAGGAAGAGTGGACAAAGCGTACCGAAAATTTTGGGTTTTATCCCAGAAATTACCCTTATGAAATCCAAAATAAGTAAATCGACCATGTGTGGAGGCAGAATTTCCCCAACAGGAGGCCAAGCCATGTCAGCAACCCCAATTAGTTCCGACATTCCCTATTTCGAGGGAATGATGAGAAGCGCAAATGGAGGAGCCTCATTATCCTATGCCATTGCAGGCATATTTTGCATCATATCACTTAATACTTCAAGATCCGAGTTGCGCACTGATAGTGTTCTTTGAATCTGGATCGTGAAATTGAAAAGCGCGCGAAGCGGGGGAATATGTTTGATAGGCTAACACCTAAAACATATGACGAAACGAAAAAAGAACTGTGGGCTTGTAGACCGTATCGGGTGTAACATACATTTGTATCGAAACCACCTGGACTACAAGATGAAATAGCCAAACTTTGATCCGTAAGTCGCTCACCAACTGACTCTACCGCATGACAAACACACAAGAGAACACCAACTAGGCTTTGCGATATGGGATGAAAGTTACGAACTTTACATAAACTATGTACTCTGCCTATACACTGTAAACACAAATTAGTCAAACATTGTCTGATACGCCTAACCTATTTTAGTCACTCATTTTGACCAATTTCTAATGATATTTGACTAATTGCACAATGATGGACCAATAATTATTGGTAAAAAATTGGTCAAAGAGGTTGAAAATTGGTCAGAAATCTAGTCAATTGGTACAAAATTAGTCAAACGCTTTTGACTAACTTGGGTTAGGCGTATCAGACAATGTTTGACTAATTTGTGCTAACAGTGTACGTTACTTGGTAAGGTGGAAAGGACTTGTGCTATCCTGCTTTGCGGAATGGAACTATTGAAGAAAATAGAGCGACTCTACAGCGCGCGTAGCGCGCCGAAAATTTTGGGTTCTTATTAGAGAAATTATCCTCTTGAGGGCAAAAAACAGGTAAGCCGTCGGGGCGACTAGTTGTCGTCGGGGACTGCTTACTTTCGACTAGGACTCCCCGACAAACCTGTAAAACTTCCCCGATAGTTGGCCAGCCTTCCCCGACGGGGGCATGAACCTTTCCCCCACCTGGCGCCACCACTATCTCGACTGGGGGAGGGGGTTAAAATACTGTATGTTGTGTTCCCTATATAGTTGCGGCGCGACTGTCAAAAATACTCTGTCAGAACAGATGACTGAAGTCGAATGTTTGCTTTTTATTTGCGACAGCAGACCGGTCATCGGTCCAAAGACGTCAAAAAAACATTGAACCGACTAACATTGCGTTATTTGACCTGGTGGTGATTTATATAGTATTTTTAAAATGAAACAAAAGCCGATTCGTCCATTGCGACTTCTGGTCAACTCTTGGCTGTGGACTTATAACTAAGATTGGCTTTTTATTCCCATCACTAGGGCAACACTAATAAATGAAGAGAGTAATTCCAGACCATGAATATCATATCGTGTTCATGAGAGGAGGGATACAAGCGGGTAGAGGGAAGGTTTCGTAGATGTAGCGTTTAGGGAGTGTGAACAGATCATTATTTTGTTAGACCAAAAGACTAGCAGTGACCTTTTGGAATCAATATTAAAACTCAGTAGTAATACTTGCATAAAGCGCTAGCTAGTGAGTATGACGTAATATCTGCGCGTTTTACTGTATTACTTTGAAAGCCCAAGCACGCCACACGTGGTTCCAAGCGAAAAGTGATTAGAATGCCTGACTGTTACGCAGGCAGTGAGAATTAGAGTTAGATGGGGTTTTACGGCTCAGTTTCTAACCAACTGGTTTAAGTCGGGCCGGCCGCGGCCTTTTTTGCAGTTGTGGCTCACTGGCATGTTTTTCCCTACTCCAGTGCAATCAGTAAGACATACTGTAGTCACACTCTCTGTTAAACGATTGCGCTGTTCGTGTTTCAGGGCGGGCAATATAGGCTACCATAGTCAAATATATTGCTGAAAGTTTCTGCGATACATAGCTAGACTTTTACGGGTGGATTGATCGATATTGGATGGGGGTAACCAAAATCTCCTCGGAACTGGACAACTGTCATTACCTGTCAAACTGTCGTGGTTTTTTTTTTATTTTTTTTTAGGCTAGTGTGAAAAAAAAAACAATTTTGAAAAAGGGCAAATTGGGAAATTTGAGGGGGGGTCCGGACGTCGGCGACCCACCCTCTGGATCCGCCACTGTCCAGGTTTTTTCATGAAAATCTCAAGGTTTGCTTTTTTGATTCCTTGCCGAAAGCAGGCAAGGAATCTATGCGATGGTGATGTCGTGTGTGCGTGTGTGTGTGTGTATGTGAGGGTGTGTGTATGTGACGCTTTAGCTTGTTTACACAATATCTCAAGAAGGGTAACTCTGAGGGATCTCATACTTGGCACATAGATTGCCTATGTTGAGTAGATGATCACCTATTGTTTTTGGTGGAGGTCAAAGGTCATCTGTGGTCACCAGGGGTCAAAGTCTGAAAACCTTGTTTACACGATATCTCAAGGTAGGAAGCTTGGATAGATTTCATACTAAGTATGTGGATGTGTTATAGAAAGAGGAAGAAGCCTATTGTTTTGGGTGGAGGTCAAAGGTCATCTGGGGTCACCAGGGGTCAGAGTCTGAAAACCTTGTTTACACGATATCTCAAGTTAGGAAGCTTGGATAGATTTCATACTAAGTATGTGGATGTGTTATAGAAAGAGGAAGAAACCTATTGTTTTTGGTGGAGGTAAAAGGTCATCTGTGGTCACCGGGGGTCAAAGTCTGAAAACCTTGTTACACGATATCTCAAGTAAGGAAGCTTGGATAGATTTCATACTAAGTATGTGGATGTGTTATAGCAAGAGAAAGAAGCCTATTGTTTTGGGTGGAGGTCAAAGGTCATCTGAGGTCAAAGTCTGAAAACCTTGTTTACACGGTGTCTCAAGTTAGGAAGCTTGGATAGATTTCATACCTAAAGGTATGTTGGATGTGTTATGGCAAGGGGAAGAAGCCTCTTGTTTTTGGTGGAGGTCAAAGGTCATCTGGGGTCACCGGGGTCAGTCTTTTACACAATGTTTCAAGGTAGGAAGCTTGGATACATTTCATACTTAGTATTTGGATGTGTTATGGTGAGAGGAAGATACCCATTGTTTTTGGTGGAGGTCAAAGGTCATCTGGGGTCACCAGGGGTCAGTCTGAAAACCTTGTTTACATGGTATCGCAAGATAGGAAACTTGGATAGATTTCATACTAAGTATGTGGATGTGTTATGGTGCGAGGAAAAACTCTATATTGTTTTTGTGGAGGTCACAAGCCATTTGAGGTCATCAGAGGTCAAAACTGAAACTTTGTAAACATGTATTACAAGGGAGGAAGCACAGACAAATCCCTTGTAATATTTTTTTTCATTGTTTTGGTTATTCAAGTTTTTGTTCAAAGGTCATCATTGTGACATGAGCTGACATGAGTAGGGGTCAAATTGTGACCATATCATAAAAAATGATGTAGTAGAGAAGTATAAATTCGATGGATGAACCTCAGGGTAGCAAAGCACCACCCTTTCAGCAAAGAATCACTATGCCTTTTGGCTTTCTGGTTGGAGGTTGGCAGGTCTGCCATGCGTCCTGTCACGATGGCTTTATGTATAACTGGGTATGTTGTAAGGATCAAAAGGAATGTCCTTGTGAAACCGAGTATCTACATCGCCCCTCTCTTACCTCCTATTTACCTATGTAATCCCCACTTACCCGCATAACTAAACCCTGGTAAACTAATAGCACAGTAGCCAGGGAGGGCGCCCTCCGAGAGGAGGCCGGCCTCCCAAGTCCTCTTCCCACTTACCACCAGACGGTTTGAACGCATCTTTGGCCTTGGTTTTTTCTCCTGCCGATTCCGACTATCTGTCTCTGGTGGTGGATGGGATGGTTCACATGTAGAATAGATGAGGTAAGTAGGGTGTGAGTTTTGGGGACTCTGTAATAGCAATTACAGAAACTGTATTATTACAATGGTGGTTTAGTACCAAGAAACAAAATTTTTACTCATACTTCTTATATTAACATGGAGAAGGGTTTTAGTTTATCATCACTGTTTGATCCTGCATTAAAGAACTGTGGATGTTTTTAACATCAACATAGCTACAAGAAAAATTGGCTGAATTACAAGGATTAGTATCCAAGTCTGTACTATTTGAATGAAGAATGTCACCAAGAGTTGAATTTGGTGGAGTGACATGGACTAACGGTAATTGACATTATAAATCAGAGTAAAAGAATCAAGATTAGATATTCTAGAACAGTGATTCCCACTGGATTTTTCAAACAACCCAAATTTCATGATTTTACATTCTGCGGCATCCCAACCGCCATCTGAGATTGCTGTTGTGTCCTACCAGTATGAGTTTTACGTGTATTCGGAACAGAGAATATTGACCTAAAACTGTTGCAACCCACTACAACGCTGTGCGACCCCTAAGACCCCAGTTGGGCTCGGGACCCATCAGTTTTCACCTCATGACCTTGCACTTTTGGTTGGTGACACACCATTTGGGAATCACTGTTTTAGAAGAAAGAATTACCTAAGTCACTTGAGAAATCACAATTCGTAAAGAAAGCATGAAAGCTGGCAAAGGAACACAACATTAAACAAGACGGTAATCCATGGAGGTGCAGGTCTCATCTCCTCCAATTTTAAGTTCATAGGATGTATGGTTTAAGATAAGTTTGTAGCACACTTTTAACAAATTTGACTTTTGACTTACATTTTGATCTTTAACCCCATCCTTGGCAAAAAATGTTCACAACTTTTTCGCAAATTGTTGCAAGTTTGGAATTTGTTTACTAACTGAGGCATGACCCTGTCTAGCTGCCTTTGTATTACTTGTGCTTAAATTTTATGATCAACAATGAGTATCAGTGTTGTAGTCGAGGCCGCTAGTTCCGAGGCCGAGGCATTAGCTCCGAGGCCGAGACCGAGGCCGAACCCTCCGAGGCCGGGTTACTTAATATCAGAGAAAAAAATATCAGAGCATACTTTCACTCCATCCAACATAGTATTATAGCTGGAGCTCAGGATCCGCACTCCTTGCCCAGAGGTGGTGAGGCAATGGGGATTAGATTGAGATATCTTGCCATTCAAGGGCGGGCTTGTGAAGCGAAGTATGTAAACCTAAGAATGAGCAAATAGTAAATACACATAAGTCAAGTTCATTTAAATTTACCAAACTTTATTTTAAGAAGCTGGGCACTTGGGCAGTTGTCCAAGTTACACCATCACCTACTAGTGTTTTAGAAACAAAAACATGGGTTTTCACAAAATACAGAAGGGATCAGTTCCAGCTTCCAATTAGTTCCCAAAAAGTAAAATTAATCTGCCTTGCGAAGGATATTGCTGATCACTTTGAGCACTCTATTGAAAAAATAACAGAAACTAAATAGCAGTAGACGCCGGTAGTACATGTGTGCCTGCACAAATACCATACAAATTGTGCACTCATTTTAGAAAGCATAATTAGTGTATGAGCTCAATCTAAAAATAAGAAAATGTGTTTTCATGAACTTGCAACTGCCAATTTTCGTGACCAAAGGTGGAAGAAATCCACAAACAACCTGAAATAATTTTTCCTGACAGTTCACACTGTTATGTGTCACCGTCACTACATATTGTACATAATAACAGATGCGTGTACAGAAGGTACTAAAATAACTGACATGAAGTCTACAATCTACAGTTTGATCTTTTACCTTTTAGAAGACCCCAAAACAATACAAACTGTATTATGGGGAACACAGTACTTCACAAGTCCATACACACCGCCACGTGTACCACTGCACCCAACTTAAAGGAGCTTGGTTCTCTGGCTCAGAAGCTCAGAAGCTAAGAATGTGTGCATTGCACTTCAGGAACATGAGGCATTCCAGCATTTGTGGGGAAAGTTTTGGGCGCAGATGTGGCCTCATGATCATCCTCCATGGCTGAAATCTCTCTCCACGCGCACCCGGAGCACTTCTAGCTGGCACAGAAAGAACATTCTGGGCCAGGGCATAGAGTGCTGGATAGCGCCAATCTGGCCGCACACGTCTGGCCTCCAAAAGATGTTGATGCTTGCAAATTTGCATCGTGCCTATGTTTTTTCCCGTCCCCTCTCTTCAAACTCTTCGTGGTCATAAACTCAGAATTTTATATTCGAGAATCAGCAGACACTCGGTGCGACTTCGTCAGGACAAATAACAAGCTAGTAATAGTGATGAGATGCGCGCGCGAGTGACACGGCGGCATAGGCTGCGCTGCCGTGTTGTGTGGGTCTGATCACTGTGAGAACTGTAGCCTGTGCCGTACCGGATGTATCCAGTATACGTTATACACGGTAGTGGTGGTGTGTGGTGTGTGGCGCGCCTTGCTGTATGGTGTATGCCATTTGCAAGATATTAAGATTACACCCTGTACACTGTATCTATACCTCATCACAGCTAATTCTGCACTTTTCAACGCGCAACGATCGCTGATGTTAGTCTTCTAATAGAAAATATCGCGACATTAATTATTAAGGCAATCTCGACATTAAACTCCTCGCATCGGTTTAGTTTATTGTCTTTGGCAAAAAAATGGTAACGTAAATTTATCATAAAAAGTCAGAGGAAGTTCCTTTCCCACAACGGACCCGTCCTCGCGCTGAACCGACAATTTCCGAGGCCGTGAGCTACCGATGCCAGAGGCCGCAGCACTCGCCGAGGAGTGCTGGTCCCGAGACCAGAGGCCAGGGCGCTCGTGCTCGCGTGATCCCGACCCTCGAGTCCTCCACACTGATGAGTATGCTTGTCAGTCCTGCTGCGATTTGAGCAGTTCAAGTAGTTAACCTTTTTAGCAAACGACATGAGACCAGTCCATAACTGCGATGAGGCGAGCATATCTCCCAAACTTTTGTTAGTAAAATTTGAAGTAAATACTGTACAAAGGGTCTCACAGAAAAGTTTGTAACCAATTCAAAAACAAAGAAAAAAAAAAAAAAGAAAAAAAACCAAAAAAAAAAAAAACAAGAACAAAAAAACAAAAAAACAAAAAACACAAGGAAGCCTATCAATTCTACTTTTGGCTTTACTGGTTCCTATATTGAAATGGAATAATTTGATCCTGTTTTTATGGTCAATAAAGGTTAATAGTAATTTTGTCAGTCCCCATCACACTCGATAAACTCTTCCTTGAATCAATTGCACTCGCTATACATCGTGTGACACCTTGATGATGCAAAAACATCGAAACTTAACTCTTAGTTGTGAAATCAGTCAACGTAGACTTGCCTATGGTCTGGGTTAGAGTGTTAAACTGTGTATTGTTTTCGCGTTGCATCAAATTATGAAATGTTTGTACGACCACTAACGCAAGTGTGTCATAAAAGTTAAATTTCACTATTGGGAAGAAAAGTCACACCTTTTCACCTATCTATGCTCAGAGTGTATTGTATAAAAAAGCTGTATTTTGCACTTTAACCGAAGTATAAACAAAAAAACAGTAAGAGCCCAATCTATTCCAAACTAAGTGGGAATTAGGAATCTTGACTGCCTTTTGGCCTGAATTCATTAGTGGAGCAAGTAGTTCTCAGTGATGTTGTGAATATTTATTACTAACCCTAAATTATGTACTACAATCATGTTAAAAAGTTCATTGAGCTTATGACAGGAGCCAACAAAAAAAAGTAAAGTCGAAAGATCCCATTTTTGCCATTAGAAGGATATCAGTCACAGTTGCCCCCTAGTTTCAGCTACTTCCCCCAAATAGGAAGTTTTTTGCTTTAATGAGGCTTCTATCTCCACCATTATGACCATATGAATGGCATTGGTGGGAGGAACTACTTTAGGACAACAATGTGGTGCACACTTGTTTTTGGGGATATTGAGAGGAAGACAAAAAAGGTGAGCCCAGGTTATACATCTAAGTATCGATTGTGTGGTGTTGTTATTGTATTAATATGTTTTATAGTAATTTTTGCAAATCTTTGTCTCGAGCTAAAAGCCGTAGGGCAGACTTACAATATGTTCCATGAAGACTTAAGTTTAAAGTGGCAGTGTTAGGTTTCCTATTAATACCTGTATAAGTGGATAGGGCAGCAATTTTAAGGTTGCATTTTACAGAATGGGTTGAAATGCAATGAAGTGTGGGCCAGTGCAGATGACCGTGTGTATGAAATAGTTCTAATTTTATTCAAACCCAGTAATAAGTAATAGCAAATTAAGTTTTAACTTTAGCAAGGAATTTTCAGATTTGCTATGTGTTAATAAATTAATTTATAACCATGGAATCGAGGTACATTCAACTCAAGGATGGTGGTTAGCAATTGTCTAGAAGAGAAAATGAGTTAATACACTATAACCTGACAGTAATCTGAGATTTCAACTTTTTTCATGTCAAGGCTTGTTACATCAAGAGAAAATCTGCTGTTAGGGAGTTGTAAAAACTGTCTTGTGTTATTTTCCTTTCAGCAAGTTTGAATCACAAAGTAAAAGAAGAAGGAAAAGGGATTGTCCTCAAAACACTCTGCCCACCATCAAATCATTTGAAGAAAAAGAAAATTAAACATATATTTGTATGGTGTGTTTTAATTACAGTGTTGCTCCCCCCCCCCCCCCCCCCCCCCATTAATAATTCAACAAAAAAAATCCTGAAAGATAGACTGAGATGCATAACATATTCAAGTGAAGATTTGACTGTGAGATATATTTCAAGTTCAAGTGTATTAGAAGTTATAAAATTTATGCAAGTTGGGCAGTCACAATATAAAGCTATAACACAAATTTGGTGTTCAGCAGAATTATGCTTGCATGGAGAAAACAGGCTTAGAGATTGAAATCCTGTGCCATAATTTGCAAAACACTTCCCATTTCCCCAAATCACATGACCCTAGGAGATTAGCATCCATCATTTTTATTAATATTGACATAGTGTTAGAGGATACAAACTTGGGAAAGTACTCAATTCCCCTCCCCTGGGCAAACTTTTGTTTACTCCAGTGTTTGTCATAAGCCACCTTACTGTTATGCATGCCATCATTTCCCTAAACAGGAACTATAGTAACCTTGTTCTGCTTGACCTGACATATAGTTTGGATGTTCACTTGTGTGTTTCCCAGTAAATGATTACAATAAATTCAAAGTGCAGTCATATGTTACATAAACACATCCTCTTTCTCATATCCTGTACACTGTCAGTGATAAAGTCTGTAACGGACAAGTTTCCTTCGAAGTGAAGTATCTGAGTAGCAGTGTACAATGAGCAGAGTACTTACTATTTACTGTACCATTTCTGTACTGCTAGTATCAACACAAACACATTAAAAATCACACAGATGTATGTTGCAATACTCACACAGATATGTTGAAATATGCTTAGGTAGGTGTAGGTGTTTGTATTTACCTGTTGTATGTGACAAGAAGCCTTAGACATACTGCCATTGCAGCTCTCTTAATTGGCATGAGGACTGTAGGTAAGGGGATGGCTGGGTGTGGTCATGGGTAAGGGTGGAGAAAGTGGAGGACAGTTTACACCATTGATGTATGTGAGCAGTTAAACTGTATTTCAGTTATCAGGAAATAACTATTATAATAAGAAGTTTACAAAAAATGGGGGGGGGGGTGGGGGGGGGGGGGGGTGGGGGGGGGGGGGGGTGGGGGGGGGGGGGGGTGGGGGGGGGGGGGGGTGGGGGGGGGGGGGGGTGGGGGGGGGGGGGGGTGGGGGGGGGGGGGGGTGGGGGGGGGGGGGGGTGGGGGGGGGGGGGGGTGGGGGGGGGGGGGGGTGGGGGGGGGGGGGGGTGGGGGGGGGGGGGGGTGGGGGGGGGGGGGGGTGGGGGGGGGGGGGGGTGGGGGGGGGGGGGGGTGGGGGGGGGGGGGGGTGGGGGGGGGGGGGGGTGGGGGGGGGGGGGGGTGGGGGGGGGGGGGGGTGGGGGGGGGGGGGGGTGGGGGGGGGGGGGGGTGGGGGGGGGGGGGGGTGGGGGGGGGGGGGGGTGGGGGGGGGGGGGGGTGGGGGGGGGGGGGGGTGGGGGGGGGGGGGGGTGGGGGGGGGGGGGGGTGGGGGGGGGGGGGGGTGGGGGGGGGGGGGGGTGGGGGGGGGGGGGGGTGGGGGGGAATCAGAGTTATTCGTAAAACATGGACTCTCCGCATGTTCGTGGTTACACAGGCAGATGACCCGCACGGCCATCTATGCCATCTCGTAAGCAAAAACACACAGTGCAGGGTAAAGCAAAGCAAAAGAACGAACCTTTGCTATGCAGATAGATTCGTGTGGCTCCTCATTTTGACAAATCCTACAGTATGTATCGTGCCTTGTGATTGGCATCAAACTAATTTGACTTTATAGCTCTATAAGCCAACCACAATGCACGTTACATAGGATTTGTCAGATGAGGAGCCACAATACTCGCATCTATCAGCATAGCGAATGTACGTTGTTTTGCCTTGCTTTACCTTGCGCTGCGTGTACATATAAATCGGAACACCTGTGGGCTAGGCTTTGTTGTAGGCTGTATAAGTCTGATGAGTGTATGTTGATTCGGTTGTTACCTTGAGTTGGTCATTGTTTACAAAACATATGGCACATACACAA
This sequence comes from Holothuria leucospilota, assembly GCA_029531755.1. NCBI lineage: Eukaryota > Metazoa > Echinodermata > Holothuroidea > Aspidochirotida > Holothuriidae > Holothuria > Holothuria leucospilota. The sequence continues at coordinate 16,954,100 of CM055969.1, read as the reverse complement.
CACATACCACAGTTTATGTGACTGACTTATATACAGAAGTACCACTGCATAGTGTAATTGAACTGTAGTGGAGGGCTATATGCAAAATTCTGACTTTTTTGCACAATGTTTGCATATTTGAAAACTAAGTCAAATTTTGGGAAACGTAAACACGGTTAGGCCTAGGCCTATTTGGGCTAGCTAACATAGGGTTTTGGCTTTTTCATAAGCCGATATTTACAGCCAATGGCTTACCAGAGTACGTAATGACAGGTAGGGCACAGTCATTTGTCAACATGGCAAATTACAAATAGGCCACATAGGAATTTGGGGAATTTTGATAATTTTCTGACATTTTACAGTCATGACATTCCTTTAACAACTCTGACTGTTTTGGTAGTGTTTAAAGTGTTTGCATCTGGGGCAGTGATGGACTTTAATGGTCGTCTAGTCACCCATGATGACCAGAATTTTCCTGGGACAACCAATACTTGTCTCTATGGTTGCCCTCCACATGACCAGTTCATTTGCCTTTCAACTTTGTTGCATACTCCCCATTTTTTGTGCATGCACTGTTTTTTCCCACATGCATTTTTAGCCTTCAGGTATTTTTAAATACGATCCCATCCTTCAGCTTTCTACAGAGTAACCATTAACACCTGTAACATCATAAGACTGCAACGTGTGCCACATTAGCAAATTCACCGTAGCTGTGAATAGAAGACGGTGCCTATTTTCAGCCAATAGGACTGTCTATCACAGCACAGGTCTTGTGTACAGCAGTGCTCAGTGTACAAACCGAGTTCAAAGCCCAATTCCATAAACAAGCGAAACATACGTCTTGTTTGTGAAAAGCATCACAAGGTCATTATCATGTAATAGCTTGTGTAGGAGATTTTGGCTGGCCGTTGGCTCGTTATGAAAAAAGAAAATCCTGTGTAATAACATGCCTGAATAGCTTTAGGTTCCCAAAAGTTTGGACCAGTTAATTTAGCGTTCAAGTCTTACGTAAAACTTGTCGTAATTTTTGATACCCCCTCCCCTCCCCCGAAAAACTAACGCCCAAATTAATCAAACTTATGAACTCACATTCGCAATATGTCGGCTCCCCATACTTGCGAGTGCAACATTTCACCTCTGGATATACTGTACAGTACAGCTCACGTACAAGTCCCATCGTGTCTACGTTCTACTTGTTTCTACCTTCCTCTGCGTGTTTATACGTTCCTCTACGTTCATGTCTTCGTTATTATACTCAGTGTATACGCACCGTCAATGCAGACACCAAGAGACCATGGTCACACATGATTTCTCCACAATAGGGATTAAATGGGCATACGAACGTTGAAACTCGTATAATCCTTGACCGTAGGAATTTTTCAGTCGTTTTAAATCATGTTTGGTGCTCTTTGCCTTCTACGAGTTTTGTTTTTATCAAAGTTACAAAACGTGAGAACGACTTGATCTAAACGTGTATTGATTTAGTTTTGTTGTTATTAACCATGCTCACATCAACTGAGGAATTTTTTGCACCATTTAAGAAGTAGGCCTTATACGCCGCAACCTCGCGATATAATTGTAATAGCGTAGCTAATTTATATTGCTGTTTTCTCTGTTGTTTTGCTATTTGCAGACAACATTACGTTTCTTTGTGGAGTAGTTTCACCGGTTGGGTGTCTAAAAATTTTCCTCAGTAATTGCATCTTAGATCGCGCAATAAACACCTTTAAATAACGGACGGAGATAACATTGTTTTTAAAATGATTTTTACTGTTTATGTAACTAAAGTTTTGAGTTACGGATAAAATACCACATGAAAATGCAAACAAAAAATTTTAATCGTAATTCTAGTACAAATTCGCATCCGTTATGTTTTGAACTATTTCATTCTTACCCAAAAGTTAATTTGTTTGACGAAAACGGCACGCTTCTACATGTACTGTTGGTTCGGAGAAATTTCCGTGCTTACACAACCTTCAGGATTTACTCTCTAACATGACTAAGGGGCAGTAAACTTCTTTTGTACATTTTGTGATAGGTTCTGAAAAAACTACCGATGATTGATTGCTTTAAAAAGTTACGTTAAAAATTGCATCATGTTTATTTGGACCAGAATGCATGCATACAAACAATTCAAAGGTCCGTTTTATGTATAATTGCAGCATCCGCGATTTACTCTCCCATCAAAGAGGGTAGTTTTTTTACTAGTTTATTTTTGTTTTGTGTGAACTGAATGTGAATGTTTAGAGACAATCGGACTCAAAGTACTACCGATCGACTGCATTTAAAAGTTCCTTGAAAGAATTACATCATGTCGGACCAAAATGAATGGAAGTAGGAAATTTGATGGTTTGCTCCCCGCTGCCAGCAGAAAAATGTGACAAGCTAAAATAGGCCCGCCAAAAAAAAAAAAAAAAAGAAATAATTGAGTAAATATTGAGGGGGGAACATTGACCTACTTTGTGACCTTTTCTCCGTTAGTCCTCCGTCCTTAACGCTCCAGCGCAGGAGGGTAAAGTACTGTAAACCCTGCCTGTAGAATGCTGCACGTACAGAAACTTGTTCTGAACGTCTCATCATCCCGGGGAAGGGTGAAACTAAATCCAAGGTTCCGTTGACTCATTAATAAAAAATATAAAAAACTCACACGGCGTCCAAAGTCAGCCCAGCCGGTGATGAGAATCAAGTTATTTTTTATGCCTTACGAAAGATAGAAAACAAGATTGCACTCGTTTTTAGATCATCACATAGTGTGGACAAATGAAACAAACATGTTCTCAAGTACTGTCAATGCAGTTTTCAATTTCCAGACATTATCGCAAGACATCGCAGAACATTATTGCAATTTTTCCACACTTGTAGCCTACAGTAACCAAAAATCTATGATTTTAGAACCATCAAAAGACATTTTTTTTCCATTTACCCTACTCCATTTAAACTGCGTATCGAGCCTGCGGTGGATGCCGCACCCATTAGCTCCTGGCTGAGAGTTGGACATCCCGGCGGTAGGGCAACGCTTACGCCAGGGTAGGAATTAGTTTTTAACTCACGGGGGCTCTTTTTTGACTGATAGTTGTCTTCAAAATGCCCTGCCCTACACAAAACATAAGGGCTGTTTCGCCATCGCGACTACATTTTGGGGGCTAATCGCCCTGAGCCCTCGTTTAATTCCTACCCTGGTTTACGCCACTTTAGACTGCATGATTGAACTGCAGGTCCCGTCACGTGGCACACTAAAATTACTTGTGGTCCAAGTTTGTTGGATAATTGCTTTATCGCACGGCTGTCCGAGAACTGTCCCATTCGGCCATTTATGCACGCATTGCATAATAATGGCAAAACTTCCATTGACGAAATCTACAAAACAAACCGACTGCAGCCTTGTAAGTTATACTTTTTGAGAAGGTGGACTGCAATTAGTTTTCGGTAACGCTAATTTATCTTCCCTTGATAAAAACCCGCAATTTTGCGAGTGATGTCCCCTTTCTGTGGAAATTCGTATAAATTGCAAACAGCCCCGATTTTAATATTCAGTGTCCCTATCGCGGCCATGTTGTTTTAAATGGTCTCGCACTACAATGCTAATAACAACTTTCACGCTTTTACTTGCCATTGCCAACTAGGTCAGAAATAAAGTCAACACTTGCAGTATGGATCAATCAAATTTTGGGCAAAACTTAAAATCACCGAAATGCTAGACCTGCTAGCATCTGAACGCCTAGCATTCGGCCCGCAGCTGCCCTTGACGTTCTTCCCCGTAGGCCTAAGGAAATCTGGAGTTTGAAGCTATTGTTAAAAATGTCTTACCTTAGGTAAAGATTATATATTCCACACAAAAACTTGTATGGTCCAACTTAAATCCGATTAAATCAATCAAGCCTCGTCAATATGGACGGAACACGTTGACTGAACTAAGAAATCAAACGACAAGAAGCTATACTCTGGCACTAACTGCTCATACAGCACAACGCAGACTAGGTGCGTGTCTGATGTAAAAAGTTGTCATCTATTGGTTTCAAAACATAACTGCAAGCCCCATTCTCCCAGGGTTCAAGAATTTCTTAGAATCTGTCAATCATACGTGAACACTTCGCGCAGCTGGGTCAATGACCATATTTTTCTCACGGCCGGTATCTTTCATCATCCACCGCGAGTAGACGCGATGTGTAACTGTCTAGCCATTGTGGCGCCGTATGACCTGGCTAAGACCTTGTCCTAAATTTTCAAGGTGCCCACCGAAACGATGTTGGGCCTAAATGCGACCAGTCCCCGACAAAACCCCCATCAGTCAACGAGTAACATTTTAATCATCAAAATTAATTGCTTGAATTTGCTTGGAAACTTTTTGTCTAAATCTTACTATAAAAATAAAAGATCACAGACACTGAGGCATGCGCCCCAGTGGAGAGTTGTCTGCCGTGGCCCACTGGCTCTGCCGCAGCTTGAGAACTAACAGATTTCAGCAACCTAGATTGGATAAGAAATGTGAAATTTTTGCAAAAAATGGGGGCCGCTTGAATGTATACTTCTCCATTACTTACTTGACCTTAACTCGCCTTTCGCCAGTTTCAGGATCGTTGCAATGTAAACTTGTTAGATTTATTAAGTAGGATAATGCAAAAATTGTATTTGGGAGAAGGCGGATTTATTTGTTTCGCTGTAAGTTTTCTTAACGTGCCCCCAATTTCGAAAGACGTGACCCATTTTCGTGTCGATTTGTGAACTCTGAATTCCTAAATTGAATACAGGTATCAGAGCCATCTGAAATCATATCTCGTGCCACCTTTTAAATCCACGACGTTAAATTACAACGGGGTGGGATGTTTTCCGCTGGTTGCATGTCGGGAAAAGTAAATTCTAGGATTGAAAGGGCCTTACGATCACATTGAGGACAATGAAATTTTTGCATTTTATCACAATAATACGGCCAACCATGAAGACAGAAGACAAGGTTAGACACGTGGGCTTCACTTAAGAGTGAGAACTTAATCAGCTTAAAACGGTCACGAAATGGATAGAAAGGATCGCTAGCCATGCGGTTTCCGCAAAGACCAGCATATCAGTTTTTCCTTGTGTCATGGAGATTCAGAGTCAGTTAAAGATTTTGATAAAATTTACCTTTCACCAGGCCCGTAGTCAGGGGGTGCAGGGGAAAACCACATGGATTTTTTCGCCCCATTGGAAGAAACATTGGTTCAAAATTTGGGTATGTTTCGCCACCGCCCCCTTGAAGCGTTCTGGCCCCATTCATGTACCTATGTATGGCTACTGGCCTGTCTCACACGCAAATTTTTTAAGCCTCTCCATAATCTAATATTTTGAAAATAATTTTTCTTTACACCGACTCGGATCTCCTTCCATACAAAATGGTTGTAAAGTCCCCTTACAAAAGGAAATTATAAAACACCATCATGTAAACGACTTCGAGTCTTTGACGGTTAGCGATAAAAAAAAAACTTCTGTGCTATCACTGACCTAATATGAGTATGCGTAATGGTGAGTTGTTTGGGTGTATGCGTCTCTGCTGACTTTTCTATTCAATCACTGAAGTGAACTTGAAGAAATCGATAGCAGGGCTTGCCTCGTCTATTGGGGTATTCAATAGGGTTTGAGTAGTGACTGATACAGTAATTATCGGCTTTTCGCCCCTGTTCCCTAATCACAAATTTCGGTTCACTTTGCTGGATTGCCGGTACGGCATTTGGAAATCGCCCCTCAAACCTCGTATTGTCACTGGGCAGTCTTTGATATTTTTCGAAGGACCATGTGTTTTGGGGATTATGGGGAAAACAATGTAAAGTACTAAGTTCCCAAATGCTCCTGCTACCGGCAAACAAATTGGTTAACAATACAGCCCGGCCTGCATTCGGCGAGACTTGTTAACCGCAGTAACTAGCTTATAGAATGTGACAAAGCATTTCTGGCTCGGGCATATTGGTTGAATGTATTCATTCTGGGATAAGTAACTAACACCTTACAAAACATTGAAGCAGGAAGTTGCCCACTTGCGAGTTATCGATTCAATTTACGTTATTTTAAACAATTTGTTCTTTATACATATTTATCTGACACTGTAAGCCACGGCACGATCAAAGTCAGCCCCTAAAATTATGCAGAAAAACGAGGACACTTATTTCGAAGTGTCTTCAAAGTCAATATCATTTCACCTTCCATGGAGATCCCCACCCCCTTGTAATTGAATATAGCTTGCAGCATGCTATCACTACTGCATTTACACGTATTTGGCAAGTTGTCGAGACTTAGAAGTCTTTCAACCATGCTTTCGAAAAGGGAATACACAAATTTACCCAAAAGCTTTCCAACTGTAGGTTGTGACTTAATGTTTTAAATGGTATGCATATTCAAATGATATTCGAATCGTAAATAAAATGAAACTTTGTCGCACGAAAAAGGAAACTGCGGTGCAGTTAAGCTCTTTCTAATTATGAGGACCGCTTTAAAAGATAGAGATCGCTTTAGCTTTACTACCCGGGGCGGCTAAATTTGGGCAAATGGAGAGCAAAAGATAACGTTAGGGGCGGCAAAAAAATTTCGCGCGTAGCGCCTAATCGAGCTCGAAGCGCAAGCTTTAGCGGGTGGGGTTAAGGGGCCGCCTTAGGGCAAGGGGGCAAAGCCCACGGGAGCTCTGAGGTTTCAGCATATTCTCTGGGTGAAAAATTTAGTCATAGGATACTGTAGATATAATTCCACAACTAAGGAATGCTTTGCATACTTTTGCAGAAAACATATACCACCAGCAAAAGAACGTTGTTTGTTTAAGAAAACTGAAGAAAGAAAAGAGTACCGATTTCCCGCACAACCTGAAACACGGGAAAGACAGTCAACTGGATGTTAACTAAATTTTTAAATCGAGGATGGGGCCTGCTTTTCGAGTCGAGCGAGCGACACGTATCTCCCAGTTACTGTATACAGTATGCAATGGCCAGGCCCTGCGTGCTCTAAACATAATCGTGGGAAACACCATGCAGTTTCACTGGCAACATGCAAGTACAAGAAAACCGATCATGTAAACTGGTCGCCGCCGGCCCAAGGTACAGTCATGCTCATTTGCATACAACATAGACACAACATTCCTGGATGTGCGAGGGCCGCGCCTGTAGCTGTTCTGTGCAGTGATTGAGTTTCCCACGCTGTACTATTCGCTGTAGCATGTTCTGCAGTGCACCGTTGTTTGATTAATTAATCGGATTACCAAATGCTAAGTAAATCTGATATGAGGTACGGATTTCGAAACTATTCGTTTACACTAGAGTGTTTCTATACGGCTCACTTTATAGAGAAACTTGCTCATGACCAACATTCATGGAATCGGATAATTAATGGATTAACATTTTTGTTTGACCTTGCCGTTAGGCCCTATGTTTTTCTGGAACTTAGCGAAAGGTCACCACGTTCACGGTAACGATTAAGTGCGAGGTGAGTGGTTCCGTTCATTTCCCTGCCTAAAGTCTAACAGTAGTAAAATATCAGGCAGCTATTTTACTCAGTCTGTAATACTCTCGTAGTTCGGATTAAAAAATAATGAACGGGACTACGTACGGGAGTACATTTGCAGTTTGCATTCTCCTTTGTTGTTCGACCTTTTATATTTAGACAAAGCTTTACAACCTGTTTTGCGGTTTCCATGTGTAGAATACTGTATTCTTCTCTTCTTACATCATTTGTTAGTTTGATTTTCGCGGTAGCCCGGCAAGGCAAGTTTTAATATGCCTAGGCTCATGTGAATACGTACTGTCTTAGACAACCGAAATGCCACACATTATTTGCTGAATGTAAGGAACTTCGGAAATTCTGTAAAAGTTAGTAAAATCAGGGATGCGGTTTTAGCGGGAGGACTTCTTTAATTTAGGAGGCATGGAAAAGTTGACAAAACGTTTTCTAAGATTAAAATGAAACTGACAGGATTCCAAGCTTGTAGCCTACGTGTGCCCTTCAAGACGTGGCCGGCCTGACTTGAAACCAATTGGTAAAACCACATTTAAATCTAAATTCATCAAAGTGAAGTTAAAGCCTCCAAAATAAGAAACAGCAAATTCAATGGAATGAATCACGGTGCCACACCCGAAATTGGAAAAAAATGAAATAATAGACCATCTTTTAAACTTCATTGTCAGCAGTTGAAATAAATGAGAGTCAGATACACAGGTGATTGGCCCACTGGTTGAGTCGTGTTTTTTTTTTTTTTTATTTCAACATTTGTAAAAAGGGCAAAGAAAAAAATAACGCACTATAAATTGAAAAAACGATGGTTTCGCATGTCGACAGTTGAAATTAATATGAGCCACGCACAACATGGGTGATTGACGCGTGTCCATTTTTTAACATTCGTTAAAGCGGGAAAGAAAAAAAAAACAAAACAAAACGCACTAACAGAAGTTTTGTAAAAAGGCAGTAATGTGCGGGAAAACATCGTGGTCGAATTTTGCTAAAGGCGGAAAACATGTTTTCATACGTAGCAACTTGCCAACCTACACGTTTTGCAAAAGCTTTCGTGACTCCAATCGAAAAGTGCAGTGGCTACAATAATTTCCTCATAGAGCTTTCCTATGTTGACTTGTAACTCGCAGATTCACAAACGCATTTTTATTCAGAGGCTAATTACTGTAACCACTCCACAACCCAAATTGCGTTCTAAGGTAGGTTACGTTCATATCGCACGGTATTTTTCAACTATGTACTTTGCGAAGTGTTGAAGTAAATGTCTCAAAAGTTAGGCCTTACAATTTATCCCACAACTGCTTCTATCTCATCGCCGCGATCATGATTTTATTAAGTTGCCAAGCCGTTAACACAAACCCGTGTGAATTTCGCTATAGCAAACGGCAGAATTTTTTTTCAGCCGGGTGGTGTCAACCTCGACGTAACTGTACTACTGTACGTTTGAAATTTGTCGAGTTATGACATTTCGGTCGTTCTGATCATAAATCCTCGGTAAACAGTTACATAAAAGGCATTAACTTAAATATCGTAGATTTTTGGACCTGGATATTTCTTGCAAACAGTGAAACCTAAAATAATAGTGGTTACTTCAGGTTTCAAAAGACTCGGCACAGTATGACCTGAGTTCGTGTTCCGCCTTACATACGGTAAAAAGTTAGGACATTCCTACCGCTAAACTGTCGGCAATGTCGGCCTTGTCAATAAGCAATGTGGGCTTGGTGCCAGAACCTCGATTAGAAAGGTCCTCTACATCTTTTTTCTTTTGCCCCGTACTTTTTTTAACTGCAGTCACGAATAGGAACATTGCTTTCGATGAGAAAGCCTAACGGCAAATCATTTTGTGAGAAGTGGAATTCCTTTAAAATTATTTCATATTCCTAAGACTAATGCACTCGAGGCTTGCAATTTCACAAAATTATGCCCACTATCAAGAAAGTTTATGTGAACTCGTTAAAGCCAATGCTGAATGTTTTGTACACGACTGACGTTTGCTTGAAGCTGTGGTATAATCAATCGGTACTATATTAAAGTTGTCGGCTTATTACTATACTCAGAACTATATTTTACGGTACTTCGATCGCGATTATTTTGAGAAATGCTGTACCGTGAATTTTCATCCTGGGGACATCTAATACACTCAATTGTGTTGAAAAATCATTGGAAGCTTTCTGGATGCCGAACACGGGCGTGAAGTAAATTACCGTTAAATAGCAAACTTAAGGCAATGTTTATCTGGCTCAGCGAGACCGAATCGCAAGTTCCCCTCTGTGCTTACCTATACAGTAATAACTTTAAACTTGTACACAGGAGATGTTAAACAATATCGGTCTCGCGGACCTTCGGCCTAGTGGGATTTCCCCGTTCATTTGTACCGAAACACTGTACTTGGGTTGGTTCTAACACACATTAAATTCGATGCAGCTTCGTTCTTAAAATTATTTTCACATACTTTCAAAACGACTGGGAAAGAGTAAGCAAACCTACACAGATCGATTCAGTGCCTTTTGTGCAAACACAATGAGGCTTATCTGCGTAGAGGAACGTAGACGATTATACGCACTGTATACTCAGTGTCTACGCGGCTTTTTTCTGTCTTCGTGATTCAACTTTGTTATGCTTGTTTCTACGTTCCTCTGCTTTCCTCTGCGCGTAGACATGTCCAGTTGTACATGAGCTGTACTGTAGGTGCACAGTACGTTGTGCAAAAAGTTGACAGCATTAATTACAAAATTGCAATAGTGTAAACTAGGCCTGGGCTATACCGCACACTCCATCCATGTCTCAAAGATACAAAAAGAAAAAGCACCTCAATTAATGGTTTAATTTGTCATTATTATGCAAATCAACCCAGTGTCATGTGTGATGTACTACTGTAAGGTAAAACTATTGACACTGTAAATGTGCATGAAAAGTTACAGACTGAACCATGCAGTTATATAAGGTGTAGCAGTATCGCCAATATGAAATATCGATATACCGACGTGAAAATATAGATAATATCGATATTTTCGCAGAATGGGTACGCACACTATACATATGAAAAAAAGAAGTATGGGAAGGTATTTCTATGTGCCCTGCCCCAGATGACTTAAATGCTGAATTTTACTGCATTGGTAGCGAAAACTAAATCAAGATTTGTGCAGAAAAATTAAAAAGCTGTGTTTGCATTTATCATTTGAGTAGTTGCAGTTACAAAGTAACTTTTAATTATTTCTTTGGGAATATGTCTTTTATAGCTTTTAGTGTTACTTCAGCATCACACCAGATGATCAAATATCCCTCCACCTCGCTAAAGCAACAGCCATGATCTAAAAAAAAATCTGTCGAAGGTGTGCCCCTAAAGAACTACAAAATAGTTTCAAAATCTGTGATTACTGGCTTTACTGACCATACAAACATTTTCAAAATGAGTGGCCCAAATAGAATTCCCACCCCTTACTAGCATGTGCTATGCTAATTCCTTCTACTAGCAACACCTTGTGTTTTAAATATTTTTCTTTCAAACAAAAATATGACATATTTTGATTCGCAAGTTTTGGAATAAGTAAAAAAGTGTTCCTTTTGGACTCACATAAGCCAGGGGCCTTAGAACTCTGTTATTCAGTTTGTCACTAAGACTTACGTACCTTTTCACCTACTGTAACTCTTGTAAAATACCTCGCACGTAATTCACTATGCAATGCTGCATCAAAACGGCCTTATTTTGCTAGTCACTATATATCTAAATACCGACCAATATATTTGATATCAACTATTCATTAGTATTACAGTCAACTATAACCACTTAGTTACTAGCAGTCGATATTACCAAGCTGATCTTTTGTCTGTGCTTCAGATTCCAATAATCTACGAATACAGTACTGCTCGTAGTGAAAATCCAGGCACCGTGCAGTACCGGCTGCAGGCTGCAGCTCGCTAGCTGCTTCAGCTTCTCGGCACTCTCGCACGTGTCCGGTACCTGGGATGACAGAATTTTCCTGAAACTTTCAAGTCCAGCTTCTTATAAGAACTTTTACGCAGCTATTTTTGCAGGATTATCCCCATCATAGTGTCAGCGATCCTTTTTTAATGTATGGAAAAATATCGCAGTCAAAACTACTCACAAAATTCTGCCCAAACAAATAAAATATATACCTCACAAAAGAGTTAAAAAAAACCCCTTGTATCAAAGTACGCTGATCCAGTCAAAGGTCACAATACTCCTATGTATGCTGCATAGTTTGTTTGGAAGAGTCCAAACTAAATATTTTCTACAGTACTAACACATGTTGTATGTGTGGACTGATTGCGGCGTGTTCGTGCATGTTTGCATACATTCATGTTGTCAACAGAATTAACGTAAAGCTTCCCCAACGAAAGATTACGATGCTGTACTAAACCCTATGGCCTATGGAATAACATGGTTGGTACAGTATGTGTACCCACACTGAACTTCTAACGAATGTATTTGCGAAAATGTTACGTTATTTTCTCTGTTTGTGGAACTTTACTCTGTGAGATAGTCTCAGATAGATCATCCTATTAACAGTAAGTCTGAATTTATCATGAAAAATTAGTTTACTTGTAAGGTCTCGGAATAAACTTGCATGCAGTAAGTAATTCCGTCGAAAAACTTTTGTGTCACCGATACAGCTCATGAGCTAGCTCTGTACATATTCAGCCATTTACGGCCACGTGTACTTTGGCAGACGATCACCAGTCTGTACCGACTTCCACTGTGTACACACTACATTGAAGTATCCCACTGCGTATGCAAACCGCAGAAATAATTCATACGGCATTCCTATATGCTCGTAGCATGTTGATGAACAGCTCAGTATTGTTCTATGTACAAAGGTCACACACATGAGGTGAACCTAGACCTACGTAAGCTAGGCCAAAGATTCGTTGGATACTTAACCCTATCGATGCTTACTGTAGGTATCAGTTTTTAAAAACACTCGTATCTTGAGTCACTGCTGTTAAATATCGATATTTGTGTTGAGTGTCGCTACTTCAGTAAAATTGGTATCCAAGTGAATAGTACTGTAGAATATCGATATTAGTACTATATATAGACTTTAATATACATATTTTTGAAAATGCATATCGACGATATTACTATGGAGCAATATCAACTAATGTCGATAATATCGATATACTGCTACACCTTATGTTACATTATTTACTATTCACCAAAATGGCAATCTTGTGAAGTTTTCTTATAGACTGAAAGGTGCCCGGATGTCAACACTAGCCGTGTGCGCAAAAGTTTATTTCCAAGGACCAGTGGGGGCGATTTTTGGAAATCTACATTGAAATCATGAAAACATGAGAGGGAATGTCCATTAGCCAGGATTGAGAAAAACTAACCACAACTAATCCTCTTAGCAAGTAAACTGTGCAGCTCAACTTTCTGGCAGTCATGAACCTCATCTTTACTCTTGAGAGCTTGTATCAAAGTCACTCATGCATGACACACTGAATAGCTGTGCTGGGCCTGAATGGGAGAGCCTCCCCAACAGTTGTGAGGAGGAAACCATAAAGCAAACAAATCAATAAGGAGGGCTTATAATACTTCCCCTACTTGCCACTGGCAGATAGGGTTAGAGAGGGTAGGGTAAAAAAATGACCCCCATTCGTCCTGGAAAAAAAAAAATAGGAAGGGGCCTGGGCTAGCTACACACATATTTACGGATGTGTGTGAGCTTGCTGTCGAGCATCATAGTTACTTCTGCAGAAGGCACGCGTTGGCAGTATGAATGCGCACTACATGCAGGCAGTCCCACACTCCTCAACGCATGGAGGGAGAGGCTGCTCCATGTACGTGACATGTTTGCTTTGACGTGAAATTACTGGAACGATGTACGAAGCTTGTCAGTGAAAGTTTCAGAGTGTGTACTGTAGCACACAAGGAGCAAAGATATGGAAGAATCTCATTTGCTTACATTATTTCAGACAAATACACTGCCTCGAAGCCTCTGATGGGTTGAAATTTTCTCGCTCGACTGTAAATGTCAGAACAGCTTTGAGTAAAGAACAATAAATGCCCCAAACTTCAGTCTTAGAAATTTATAGGAGCTTATGAGGTAATATGAAGTTCAGATTTTTCTTAATTTGTTAACTTAATGATATTGTTTCTTTAAAAAGTAGTTTTTGATTTGAAAGGAACGGCACAATTTTGTTGTGACAATTTGAGTCTCCTTGAAATAATCGCTACATCTCCGATACAGGTGTAATATCAGGCATGTGTTATGAAATCTCTGGGCCCATAAAAATGAGCTGCTATTTAAGTCACCGTGAAATCGGGTACCCAATGGGTATGGTGATTGGGTACCTGGTGCCTTCTTTTTGTACCTGTGCAGACACTCTTAATTATTAATTTTTGATTTGAAAGGAAATGGCTCGATCTTGCTGTGACAATTTGAGTCTCCTTGAAGTGGTCGCCACATCTCAGATATGGGTGTACTTATCAGGCATGTATTATGAATTCTCTGCACCTATACTGTAAAAATGAGCTGCTATTTAAGTCACCAGGAAGTCGGGTACCGGGGTACCGAGTGTTTGCACGGGTAACCTGTGTACCCGGGTACCTGCCTGATGGTTCTGTTACCCGCTTCCAAATCTATTACCTGGTTCCAAAAAAAATGTTGCATGCGAAAAATCATCCTGTACTGTATTTTTCATTTTCCCAGAAGATTGAACCATTTTTTGTTGAAAAAAACACCTTGGAAAGAGATTTAAATCACAGAGGTATAAATTATTTTGGAGTTTTTCTAAAGAATCTTTGTAGTGCAGCGGAATAATTTCTCCCGACATCACTTCACGATCCCCATCCATGATTTCTACAAAACTGATCTAGGTTAGGCGTAAGTCTAAATTTCACTACTTGCGTGCGCTACCTAGATATGTACAGAATGATGCTAGGTATGTAAACTGAGCTTATACAAGGCCCATTCCCCAAACAAGCGAAATGTATGTTGATGTATGTGAAAAGCATCACAAGGTCATCATTAATACGCAGTAGCTTGTTCATAAGGTTCTGATCGACCATTTGCCTGTGAAAAATGAAATAAAGAACCTCATGTTTTTAAATAAAAAAAAAACTGAATAGCTCCATAACTTCCCGAAATTTTGAATCAGCTAATTTAGCATTCAAAACTTTTGTTTAAAAATTTTTCATTATTAAGCCCTACCACCCACCCCCGAAAATATCTGCTCAAATTGATCTTCTATCCACTCGTGTCCTTGTGAGTGTGTCACATGCAGTCACCTCGGGATATAGGGCTACGTTGTACAGAAAAGGTTGACAGCCTAACAACAGTCACAATAGCCAAAAGTAGGCCTAGGCTATACAGGTTTCCCCTGGCACTCTTTTTGTGAGGCGGCCACCTCACAGTTTTTGGCTACCACCTCACAGAAATTTGCTATACTTGCCACCCGTACTGTACTAGCTATCGAAGTATTGATAGTTCTCACTCACTGATGGTGCCAAAGCTGGCATCATATTACCCCCATGGACTAGTACCACCTCACAATCTCTAAAACCCAGGGGAAACCCTGCTATACCTCGCATTCTGTTAATACCTTGAGTATACCAAAAAGAATAAAATTTATCTCCATTTACGGTTAAATGTGCCACTATTAAGCAAATCAACCTTTCACCATGTGTGAAGAACTTAGATAAGACTATTGACACTTTAAATATTCATGAAAAGTGACGGACGGAACCATGCTAAATACATTTAGTGGGCACCAAAATGGCGCTCACGCAAAGCAAGTTTCTGATAGATAGATAGAAGGATGCCCGGATGTCGGTTATCTAGCTAGCTACATACATATAAACGTGTAGTGCAAGTACTGGTAGAATGTATGAAGCACTTCAGTGAAAGTTCCACAACATGTGACACACGAGGGCACGCCAACATCATTTGTTTATATGATTACGTCATTTGTTTACATGATATACGGACGTGAAAGAGAATAATCTGCGTCAAGGCCTCTGATTGGTTAAAATTTTTGTGTGTTTAATGTCTAAACAGCTTCGAGGTTAGCTTGCTATCAGTGTCAGAAAACATCTCAAAATTCAACCTGAGAAACTTATAGGACCATATGAAGTACTCATTTTCTTAATTGGTTATTTCTTATGTGGTTTCTTTTATTGGTAATTTTAGACTTGAAACGAAACGGCACGATTTTGTTGTGACAATTTTAGTCTCCCTTAAATGGTCGCTACCTCTTCAATACAGTTCGGTGCAGTTCAGGTACTGTAGTGTTATGAAGTGTCTGTGCCTATCAAAATTAGCTGCTATTTTAAAGCCACAGTGCTAGCGGGTACCCGATGGGTATGGCGATCGGGTACCTGGTTGCTGTGTTTTGTACCCGTGCATACACTAGGGGTACCCGACGGTATCGCGATCGAGCACCCAGTTCATTTTTGTGTTTTACCTGGAGGACTAGCCAACCAAATACTCAGGAGGACAACCAAATTTTGTCCAGTCTCATTGTCTCATTTGCATCAGGAACATCAGTGTGGAGTTAGCCTTATCTGGAGGGAGTATGTTTATTTATGGAAATGGAAGTTTGAATTTTGTGATCAATAGCTCACAGAGCAGACAAAGGCTGTGTTCCCACTTGATCCCCCAATGTTGATCCCCTCAAGTTCAGTCAGTTGGAAAATGTTGTGGCTAACAGCAAGAGTGTTCCCATTTGAAGCCCTGTGCAAGATCTGATCACCTCCAAATTCCAGTTGTTCCCCAGCCTAAGTTCCTTGGCCTGATTCTTGACAATAAGCTCAACTTCAAAGCCCACATAGACTTTCTCAGGCAGAAGTGCCAAGGAGCACTAAACCTGTTGAAGGTCGTCTCAAAGATGGACTGGGGCCCTGATCGCCCCGTTTTGCTTCGACTTTACAGATCCCTAGTTACAGTAGATCAAAACTTGATTATGGTTGTGTTGTTTACAGCTCTGCACGTGAGTCATATCTCAGGAAACTTCTCCCTATGCCTCAGGATCTGCCTGGGAGCTTTCCGTACCTCCCCAATGCAGAGCCTTTACATCGAAGCAAATGAACCACCCCTTGATATTAGATGGAAGAAATTGTCGCTCCAGTTTGCCCTTAAACTTAGGAGCCATAGACACTTAACCCAACCTTTGAGACGACCTTCAGCCATAAGTTTAGTGGCATATATCTCGCAAAACCAACAGCTATCCCTCCATTTGCTATTTGTGTTAGGGAAGCTCTATCACAGGTGTATACCAACCCCGATTTTGTAGCACAGTTTACCTTTTCCACCATTCCTCCCTGGAAGTTAGTCGAGCCAGTTGTTGATCTTAGTTTAAGGAAGTATCTGAAAAACTCAACAAATGAGCTGGTATTCCGATGAGCTGAGACAAAAGTACAGTTGGTATTATGCCATCTATACTGACGACTCTAAGACCGCGAACAGGGTTGCAGCCATGTCAACAGGCAGGGATGCATCCTGGCAAATCAGACTCCTGGATGATGCATCAATATTTACTGCCGAACTTCAGGCACTTAAGATGGCCAGTTCATCGTGTTCACAGATTCACTATCCAGCCTTTTAGCACTTAAAGGCCATGAGCTAAAACACCCTTCAGTAACAGCTCTCTGTGAAGCTTACTCCAGTTTAGTTCAACTACAAAAATCGGTTGTGCTAGCATGGTACCCTAGTCACGTGGGCATACAAGGGAATGAAAAAGTCGATGCACTTGCTAAAGAAGCCCTACAGATGGGCGTCACCAATCTCTACTTGCCTCACACTGATTACCGCCCTAAGATCAATGGGATTGTAAAATCAAAATGGCAAGAAATATGGGATTCCCTTCCCGAAAACAAATTGTACAGAGTTAAACCAACGGTCGGAACTGGGGGACATGGAACCCCCAGTAAACGGAGAGATGATTTAGTTCTGACTAGGGCTCACATCGGTCACACCTACCTTACCCATGCCTATTTACTTCACAGAGATGAGAGACCATATTGTATACCCTGTGATTGTGCTGTCACCGTTAGTCACATTCTCGTTGATTGTTATGAATACTCCCATATTCGCCAGAAGTACTATGCTGTGCCAGACCTGAAAACTTTATTTGAACAGACAGACCCTTCCCTTATTTTGGACTTTCTCAAGGAAAGTAAACTGTATAGAAATTTTTGACATGACTCCCACATTTGCCTGGACCCTTTAGTGGAATTTGACCCCGCCTTTTTAGGTTAATTGTACCCCAATATTGTACCTTTTTCTTTTCTAGATGACACTATATTACACAATCATGTTTGTGTGTCGTAAAATCCCATCTAACTAACTAACCTCCAGTTTAAGCAACAGGAAGTTGCATCATTGAATTGGTTTTTGCAGGTCGTGTTACCTGTTTACATAAGTTTGTGTAGTGTGGGATACAAGATCAAGACTACGGGCCCTGTGCTTCACCTGGCATAGCTTAGTGTGTACAATACAATGCTGCTGTCCATTTGCACAGCATATAGGCCTAGCAGAAGCTACAATGCTCTTTGGTTTGCCATACTTTTAAAGCTGAAAACCTGTTGGTACTTCTAAGTCAGCTGTGCACAGAAGCTGCAGCCTGCATGGCAGCCGAACTGTTGCATGTTACTAACCTACTATATAGTGTTCAACCGATTATGCCATAATCGGTCATCACCGGTTACCGATTATTCAATTACACAATCGGGCCGATGCCGATTACCGATCACTGATTATTTACATGTATAGGAAGGTCATGTTTTCTCGCCGTCAGTCGCATATTTCAAACTTTGTTCACACTCCATAACATACACCCCATAACATACTGTAACGTTCACACTGGAGATGAACGATTAAGAACAGTACCCCACGTTCCACGAATGGAATATTTTTTGAAGGATTTCCCCTCGAAATACTTAGATGGAAATCAACCATAAAAACATGTTTTTGTACGATGTCACAGGCTTGACATTTACCAAAGAGTCTGTCTGCTTACATACGGCTCTGCCTACAGTAGTTCTATACACCGATCATGTCGGAAGATTCTGTGTAAAGGTCTGTACTGGACTGTAGTAGTGCTATATAGTAGCCTATCCACCCCAGTTTTAAGCAAAAATATCTACCTTGGCACTTAAGGGCCACTAAACATTCCACTCAATTTACTTGATTTACTCATCCCATGGTTCCTTAACAATATGGATATATATATTTTTTAAACCCTTTTTAAAGCGTCTTGCCCAACACTTACGTCTTATATGTAAACAATTCTCCAAATGAACTTTAAACTAATTCCCGATAAATTCCCGTAATCGAAAAACTGTTGCCGTCCCAGCGTGAATTTAACACGGCCCCTTTTCCCTTCATTCAGTTAGGAGCACGGAGTTCATGACCAACGTGCTATGTAAAAGGCGCGGGCAATGCACTTACAGTAGCTTGCATTATGTATTACGCACTGTACTGGTGTGCTTCGTAGGTAGACTTCAACTTCGCAGGAACTGTATGGCAATTACGTGTGGGCATGTGCACGTCATAGGTAATTAAAATCTTAATGAAAGGAATGTAGGCAATGGCCATAGAGCAGGATATATCCTGCTCTATGGCAGTGGCATAATTTATGCAGGATAATGAGCCTCGAGTTTCCAAAGTTGCTACAGTATGTTTGTGCACCATTGCACCAAATGTGTACAAATGATGTGGTTAGCACTGAAACTTGAAAAAAACGTAGCGCGAAGTCATTTCTTCCTGTAGTACAATTTGTATGCAGATTGTGGCATGGTCCGTGGCATACACACCTTCTAGGTAATACTGTGTGCCCTTTCATGTACCTGAACTGTGCTGCACTAGAGTTACGGCAACAATTGCGATGATCGATCGCTATCATTTGGAGAGCTTAAAATGTTGCAAGTTTTGTGAGTATCAGTGCTGATATTTTGGGCGGGAACTTAAAGAAATGGGTGTTTTGGTGAATTATAAAGATTTTTGCAGAAACTTTGAAGTGTATTTTAGCCCTGTTTCCAGTTTTCAAATAATCGGTGGTGGTAATCGGTTGAATGACAAAATTTTACCGATGCCGATTATTTACCGATTGTGCCATAACCGATGCCGATTATCTAACAGATGATCGGTCGAACACTACTACTATACATAGCCTAACCTCCAGAATTAATCTGGGTTATATCGACACAGTTTTGGTACAGTCTGATTAGTATCTGTTTGTTCTTATTAACGGTGGGAAAGTAACAAATACAACCATCGTTAAAATGGGGAGTAAATTAAAGTTTATAGACTGTAGTAACTTGAATCTTAGCACCAGTTCTGTGCTTCGTGCTGCAGTAATGTGGGGTTGTAGGCTTTTACAAAAAATAACTTACTGGGCTATGGGCTGTTCGCTAGTTGCAACGATTGTCTACGTAATTCATTCTAGGCCCGGACACTCCCCCTCCTCCACTCCCCCCTCCTTCCCCCCGATTGTTTCCACAGCCTTGCTCAAAAATACTGCAGCGATGTGTTGCAATTTTCAATCTCTCTTTATTTCTTTCAACTCAAGATTCTGAAAAATATGCATAACACTGACAGAATGTTTCTCTGTGTCTATGACAGTAAAAATTTATGATACAGTATCTAAGCCTACTCATCTTGCTTTCTGCAATGGAGCTCAACCCATACAATGGCCATGTAGAATAAGACATGCTATTAGAAATGCTGATTTGTTAATGAAAGAATGGGTCTACTGTAGTACCTTGCAGGATTGTGTTGTTTCCTAAAATGTAGATCTTATGTCTTGTTGCACAGGGACAATTCACAATATAAGGGATGATTTTTACAGTCTGAAGAAGTTCCTTGGAACTGGTTGTAGCATTTTCCAGCTTTTCAAGTAAGTCACACATATTTCCATGAAATTTCAGGATTGTCTCGATTGACTGCAGTTTTCAGGCCAAAATCCAAACATTCTTTGGTGAACTCAGTTTTTTCCAATTAACAGCATACAGCTTTATTTACTGAAGGGCATAAGTTGAGATTTTCATATTAGATAATGATGGAGACTGGAATGAAACTTGACTGTAAAATTTGGCAGTTTAAAACTACTTTCAGAGTAGCAAACTTTATGCTATCTTTTGGTAATTTGTTATGCTCTCCTACTTGAACAAGTCAAACAAGTGGATTTATTCACCCATTGACTACAGTACAGTAACTGTGGCTATGAAACAGTGTTCAGTAAGAGCAGTAATTATGTTTATGGAAACAAAGCTTCATAAACATATTGCTATTACCCAGGTTCAGGTCACGTGACAGTTTCTTTGTCCCCGGGTTTTCGGGGAAAGTTCTTCAGTATTAGGCATGTCATTTGCATCATACATTTGTGACAAATTGTAGATCAGAACGAAGCAAGTACAGTCGGAATAAAAGGATTTTTCACTAAATAACGAGGAAATATAGAATTATAAAAATGTATGAATGTTGTAGGTTAATGGTATCGTCTTTTCATAGGATACGTTAGCTTGACATGAAACAACACGATTATCTTCTGCGCAAGCAGAGGTTCCTTCGTGCATCCAACTACACAGCACAGAGTTCTATGTACGTATGACAGCTGTGTTTATCGAAACAGCGTTGCAAGCATGCAGGTCGTTTCTTCGTACTTCTGTATCACACAGCCATAGAGCACTACCGTATCACAGCCATAGAGCAAGATATAGGAGTTCATGTTCCTATATCTTGTTCCATAATCATAGCCGTGTTTATCAAAAACAAGCCATTTCAGCGGCATGCATAGTTTATGTTATCGACCCCTGCAGTAACTGACACAGAAATAAACAACTGAACCCAACCCAAATTAATTGTTAGGACTTAGCCTTCTTCAGTCAAAAAGGATACCATGCACTTTGTGTTGGCCTTTATACTCTCGTTGTACATAGGCCTACTGTACATGCAGAGACGGTTATTGGCCTACAAGGATTTTTTGAAAATGTCGGCAGCATGGCCGGGGGAGGCCAGGGGGGAGGGGGCTGGGGGCGGTTACCCCCAAGTGTCAGACACCTGAGTGACCTGACTAAATCGGGCAGATATTTTGTCTCAGTCGGGCGGAAACTGGACAGTTAAATTCTATACTCCAGACTCTAGAGTCGGGCAAAACTCACCGCCCTTCCTAGGCTGAGAAACACAGTCCCGTAGGGCATGGTCTGCAGCTGAGAGTGTGGTTGTCATTACGTCCATCACCCTTTTTGAAGTTTTTGTAGTAATGTAAAAGATTTGCATTTTAGGCCTGCAGTCGGCCTATAACACAGTGATATTGTTGCAGCCTGGACAAGGAACGAGGCACCTGAGTGATTAAACCGTCATGGACTGGGCCTATAAAATACTAGTAATTTGGCAAGATCATTTTTTTCAGTGGGCCAATTTGAACTGATATTGTGAACAGTTTTTATACTGCACTTCCTTGTACCCTGCACCAGGCATAGTGTGTTACTTAACCTTCTAGTCTGATTCTTTGAAAAAAGACAGTTCTGTTAAAGTGATCTGTTGTAAAGTGATTTCTTTTTCAGAATAGTAATTTAGTGAAGTGAAAATTCCACATATAGTAATCGCTTGGACCATAAACAATGGTGACTGTTCCCGTAACCACATTTCTAGTTTGAATTTGTTTTTGGGTTTGGTGCTTCTTTCCATGTACTTCTTTGAAACATTTAAAAGCTGTCAGTTTGAATTGCCTCATCCATCAAAGTATTAAACATTAACTATAAGAAATGATACTGACAAGTGATATATATATATACAGTAATGTTGTACCAATATTGCAAGTACTGTACATAGCCGATATTGTGGATAGGCCCGATACCAACATTTCAATTCACAGTATCGGCTGAAATGGATCCAGTACCAATACATATATTTGAAAAGAAGCATTCTGCATACTAACCATAGGCTACAGGCACCACAACTTAGCACCATTTCATCTTGATGAGCTAATATATTGGCACAAGTGCATTCAAAAATACTCAAACATTGTACCGTACCATTTTCATGACATCATGAGAGACGATTAACGTTGGTTAGGTTACATTCGCAGTTAAGGTGAATTTTACCAATACAGGCCTGTACAGGGTGAAAATGAATATCGGCTGGTACCGAAAGTGAATACCAATTATCAGTTGAACACTGATATACAGCCACTGAGGAATGTGAACATCAGGGCTTCATTCAGGATTTCATATTAGGGGGGTCCACATATCTGCATCTAGTCAACCCTTAGCTGGAAAACTATCAATTTGCACCCTTCTTACCTGTATACATGCAAAAAGATGCAAAATTTTCTGTTGTCTACCACACCAATGACCCTAAAATGTAGTTTCTATAAAAAGAACTAGGCTGCAAAAAGGTGTACAACAGCTAGGAGAGCTCTTTATGTTTTTAATTTCTTGACAACTTTGTTGCATTTTATTTATGTTTTGTTCCACAACAACATACATGTAGAGTGTCACAGAGTCAGTTGTGAACATCACATGGACATCCTTTAAATGCATAAAACCCTGTTGGGCTTGGCAAGGGCACACTCCCAGCTTGAAACACAAACCACAAAAAATACTTTGATAAAAGAGAACAGGGAAAACAACAAACATTTCTTTCCATCTCAGCTACCAATCCACATTCAGACCTCTAGCATCATTGAAAAGAAAAGCAGAGTGAAGAATAACTTACAGGGCATGTATGTGTGAACATGCAAAATGCACTCTTGTGTATTGTGCAGCCTGCTGCAGTAACTGTGCAGATATAACCCAGTGATTGATCATATACAAGTCATTATGCATAGTGTGCGAAATATTTAGACCATAACCCTAAATTTGCAAAGGAAAACTTTCAAAACCAGAAGCAAAAGGCTCAGGGGAGCTAAAGAGGGACAGGATGATGAGAAAAAGAATTGCTTTACTTTGACCTCCATCCATCCTTTAGGAGGCATCAAAAGAAGATACTGTGTTTGAGTACATTATACTGTACATGTAGATTTACTGCTTGTAATGTAATTTTACTTCTAGGAAGTCATAGATTAGTTGGAAGTCAAACTAGTTTTGTTGGGTACTGTAGGTTTTAACTTTGACAGTGCAACAGTGCAGGCAGTACCAAATGAGTTTTCACTCCATGTGCAGGTCAAAGAAGTGCTATGTTTCTGGTAATGTAAGGGACCAATGTCTGTTGAGGAAGCTGTGGTAAACCATTACTAAACACAACAAGTAAAAGTAGAAATGCCTAACATAATAACACCATTTCCTTTAATTCAAACAAAGAATAGTTTCCTTGTCAAGGCAAATTTGTCATGCAACACATATTCTGCATGCTTTCTTAAAGGCAGTAGGCAGTCACCCCAAACAGAGTGAGTGTGCCCTGTTACTCTAGTTTATGATTGGCCTATTCTGATCATGTGACAATATTTTTGTTAGTGAATTGGGAAATTCAAGGAGAATTTCTCCTTGCTTTCCATATTGTTTGTAATAGTTATGTTTAAAACATCTTCAGAGGTGCTTGTAATGCAATAAGAGGAGATTTGCAAGAGTTTGCTCATTTTTCAAAGAAAATTTTGGGGCGACTGCCTACTGCCTTTAAGTTTGGTTCAAAAAAAGGGGGGGGGGCAGGGAAGGTTGCACCTGTATTAAAGACAGCAAAGCTAGCCTACTGGTCAAAAGCTAAGCAGCATTGAAGTTGGTGGAATAAACTGTGCATTTAATGGTACACACCTACCTGTACATAATGATGACCTTGTGATGTTTTTCAAAGGTATTAATGTTATAGAGAGATAAAGAGAGAATTACTTTTTCCTCACATAACATTTTTGAAGGAGTCGAGTAGAAAACTTGGAACCAGGTAACAGAACATTGGGTGGGTATCCTGTAAAAACACTACTATGGAACAGCCTTAGGTAGCTGCTGACATGTATGTTTTGTGTCAGTTATGGTATCATGGTAGGAGTCACGACTCCATTCAGAGTGACAACTAATAGGGCCATGGGTACAATACTTTACTCCAAAAATATTGGAGCCTAATCTGTATGTCCCTCTGCTAACTTTTTGGTTGTTTAAGGTCACATGAGGTCAAGGTATGAAAACTTGGTGAATTAATACAAAAGCCCCAGAAGAGAAACATTGAAGGGTCTAATACTTCACTGACAGACAAACCATTTCAAATTGAAGAAAACCTACCCTTACACTGTAACTTATCTAAATCTAGGAATTGCAAAGTGGCTTTCTGACTAGAAGTTGTTTGTCTTGAGGGGGAGGGGGTAATGAAGAGGGTGGAAAGTTTTTATATAGTGTACTAGTGGTGATACAGGGATAGGCTACTCTAATAATATGATGTACTGCATCATCATCATAGCAAGTACTGGTACTGCATGTACAGTATTAGAGACAACAGAATATTGCCTTGAATACCATAGCTCCACAGCAAGTTTTCAATTAAAATAAATCTGGATAAAATAAAAATCTATACACAAGAGATTTTTCTACGAACAAAAATTTCTGTTATCATCTTAGCAGATATTTGGCTGGTACTATAAACTGCATAATTTGCACTGTATGGTTTAGACTGTACAGTGCAGTATACCCCATACTTCCACTCTGCACTATTACAACATACACAGTACTGTACTTCACGGTGCATGTATAGGTACTGTACATGTAATAGTGCTATTCTTCATTAGTGCTTTACAATCTACAGTGCATAAATAGCAGCTTTATGGAGCTCTGTGGCTGACGGTTAACCAATTAGTTTGAATTCTTACTTCCATTCAATATCCAAAATGTGAATCAATTAGAAGAAAAAAAGAAAAGAAAAAGGCAGACACAATAACTAATTCATGGATGAATCATTGTAAGGAAACAAGTCAGACTTGAGGCCTTACAAGGTTGTCTGTAGACACAGTGATGTCACATTATTAGCACTGCGTGTCAAAAAGGGGGTTAAAGACCGTTCTGAAGAGTTATCTCTAATATCTGAAATTCCATTCCCCAATTTCACATGGAAAGATCATGTTTAAATTATTTTCACTGTGTTTGAGGAAAAGTTTGGTTATTGTGACAGGTACAGCATTATTTCAACATACTCCATTGTACTGTAGCTACTAAAGAGTGGAAGAAATTAAGTGTACTGAAGATCCCTTGGTTCAATATGCTGAATGCATACTGCTTGCACATTACTTTGCAAGATCATACATATTGATAAAAGAGGAGACTGTTGTCTGTTGCTGTAAATGCAGTCTCATATCTACATTAACAACTTCTGTGACACATTAATTAGCTTTACTTACCTGTAGTATTGCAAATTTGGAAATGCACTCTTACATGAAAGTGTATTCATAGCATTCCAATATGTATACTGTTGGCATGTGTGTTGACCCTTCCAGCACTACATGTGTGAATATATCAGCCCAATCGAGTTGTCTTGACCGTTGTAGTATTCAATCTCCTGTGACACTGATGAACTGAAACCATATCCTTCTAACAGAAGACTTAATTCCATGAATTTGATACCATAGCCTATATTGTATTGTTTAAATGTAAGCCCTGAAATTCTTGCCAGTTTTTAAGATGCTATTAACTCAGTCCTGTTGTGTTCTGTGTTGGGCAGGTGACATAGGTAAGCTTGAACAGTTCTGGATTACATTGTTACACGAGTGTGGTCGGGCACAGTAAGTGGGAATGATCTGCCTTTGGTCAACACAGTCCACCTCAATCATGTGAGATGTAAATTACATTCTTTGTGGATGGATAAGTACCCACCTTCTATGCATTCAACTGCCATTTAATCTTTTGCAGTGTAAGCAGGGTTTTCACTCATCATTTTTTTTCAGGAGTCACTGACCCTTTAGAATAAATTCACAAGAGTCAAAACTAAAAAAGAAGGGGTCAAAGTAAATTTGAGTTTAATACACCAAACTTTATTCCTGTTTTTGCCTAGAAGAAGCAAGTAAAACGTAGTGAAACAAGGTGGGAAATCACTTCTCTGATAAGAACCTTTTTATAGACTGTAGAATGTAGATTACGTCATACACTGTAACTCGAAACTTCCCATGTACTGGGATTATGATCGTAAAGTTTCCCGCAAAAACATGCGCTGTGCATTAGACACTCTTCTCGAAATAACTAGATAGAACTGAAACACATGCTTTTAGCTCTAGTGCACGTACTACTGTACCAAATACGCAAGTACAGAAGCCTATGATGTACAGTCCTCTCTGTACGATTCGATCATTGCTGTAAATGCGTAGCGTACTTACATCAAAGAACAGTATTATAAGTTCTTATAATACTACTGTATGACTGACATTTACATCGATATCGATTACAGCAGAGCTTTGTGTAATACATGGCCTCATATCTGCATACTTGTACAGCAGTTATTGTAGAGTGTGAAACACTGTGAGTCGGATTTTATTTAATACCACAGACATTGTGTACAGAGACTGGCAATGTGTGTCTTGCATCACTGATGTCCCGGGTAACATCTTCTACCGATCATAATAGGCTAGTGTATATTTGTCCCTAGCCTAGCCTTATGTTTACAACTGAAATTGAAGTACGAACCAGAACACTCCGATCATCTACGCATGTTGATGTCTGTGATCTGTTTACAATACACGTGCACTCGTTTCGAGTCAAGTCTAATCAAGTAACTAGGTGCAGTTAATAGGTGCAGTTAATTAGGCATAAATGTATACATGGGAATGGTGGTAGCTCCATACTGTTGCAGCGATATAGCCTTTAATTTAAATTTTTACCAGAACATACAGTGAGGTGGAAAATGTCTCACTGAACAAGCTCAGAACTGGAAAGTGCTGCATTTTGTGAGTAAATTTGCACAATGAATGTATTGGCAAAATTGCTTTATCATTACTGATTGTTGGGGTGAAAAAGCTGTGCATCAGTTTGACCCCAGAGGTTTTGTGTCTGTGCGTCAAAATCAAAAGTTGTGCATCATTGAGCCAGGTGCCCCGGTCAGTGAAAACCCTGGTAAGTACTAAGAACAACAGTGCCTTGTACTAATCACTGTTGATCTTCTTTTACAGGTACTGTATGGCCATACGTATATTCACAATAGAAATTTTACTAGGTAACCTTTTTAGGGGTGCACCGGAACTGGGTTCTGGCTGGAACTATCGGGCCGGATCCCAAATTTTTTCTAAGTTCCTGTTCCGGCCAAAACTTTTTCAAAGTAACTGGCCGGAACTTTGTACTTGCTCCACATAAGTTGCTATCAGAGTTTGATTTAACACAACAAAAGCAATTGAAAACCGTTCAAGAAATGATTTTTTCTTTCCAGTCTCTTTTGTTAGTGAACTAACACCTTCAAATCTCACATAGGTCATCAATGTGCAATTGTGACAGTGATTAAGAAATGAGCAATAATAGTGAAAACAATGGTTATTTCATGACAAGGTGGCAAAACTTTCTTGTACTCAAAATTTGTAATTGGCAAACTAAAATTATCTTGCCTTTTTTGCTGATAAAGAAATCATTCTTAGCACATTCTCACAATGAGAGTAGAAGTTTCCCTCTGAGTGACCAGTGCATATTCTTAGCAGCTCAGAGATGAGATACAACTGCTCTGCTTGAGTGTAGCTTTGTAAATTTGTACACCAGTCTCATCTAAAATCATGTTCAAAACAATCAAAATATAGCTAAAGGATGGTGGCAAATATAAATAGAAATTTATATTGTCTCTGAGTACATATACTTTCATATGCTCACACTACCGTACAACATGTGACCATACTGCTGAACAAAGTACAGGTACGTACTTTGAGTTTGATATATCCCGACATTGATTTACAATGTGTTGTTTTGCATTAAAGGCTCTCTTATATCACCCCAGACAGTAACAATTCTCCCTAAGTACTAAGTTTACTTTAAGCCCCTCCTCCAAACCACCTAAGTTAGTACACCTGTAAGACAGAGCCACAGTAGCCTGCACCTGACTTTAAATTGCTTGAGACAATAAATTGTCAAACACAGTTTGTGTGAGCTTAATTGGGAACACAGCTGACTGTACAAGTTATTGTTGACCAACCAGATGAAGCTATTTACTGTTTGAATGAATGTCAATCAAAGTGCAGTCATCAACCTTGTTTAGAACTCAAGGGCTATTTCTTAGTATGTTTGGGCAGGGAGTTGGTACAGTACGAAGCAACAGTAAGGATGCAACAAGGCCATACTTACAATAAGTTTCAGCAGTCTCTTTTGTAATTTAGGGTAAAAATAGCAGTCACAGGGCACTATGTTTACTCTTCAAACTCACTTGCCAAGGTGGGCTAGCAGCCTCTGAAATTCACTTACCCTGGCACTTTTTCACATGCCTTTCTAGCAGGACAGACAATTGGTTCTATACAGTCAGACTAGTGGCAAACAATCCTTGAATTTATACTTCATAATTATCATGTTGTATCCTTCTTTAACCTACCCAGGTATGTAAAGTTTTTTACACATTTATAGTTTTTTAATAGTCTTAGATTTTTCTTATCTCCAGTGTTCAATGAATCTAGTTTTACTTTTCCTTCACACTCTCATCAATGTCAGCATTATTTGTGAACTGTGGGGTTTTAATTTTTCACTCTGTTGCTGTAGGAAAACATTGCCTTTTTTCTTTGCTTAAAGTTTGATTTACACGTAGGAGTCACAATATGCCACAGGTAGATTCTGTTACTATCAGTTGCCCAAAATCAGAACCATATGCAATCAAAATATTATCAGTCAGTGTGAGAAAATGAAACCCACACTGTACTTGCTTTAAGAGAATCCCAAATCTATAGGCTAACAGAAGAAACTCAACACCATATTATATATGGTTCATTTTCTTCACTACAGTGTATATCAAACTTTCGCATTTGGTTTGAACTGTACAGGTGATGTACAGTCTTTCAAGTTAGTATCACACTGTGTAGGCTTTAGTATTGTAGCCCCGTCTGTTCCACAGTTCCTAAATTACTTTTACTGCAAAAATACAGTACATTCAAAATTCCAGTCCCGGCCGGAACTTAAAAAAAGTTCCGGTTCCGGCCGGAACCAAAAATTCAGTTCCGGTGCACCCCTAAACCTTTATTGACTTTAAGTTAGTGGTTATTAGCCCGCCTATGGGTTCATTCTCTTTCCTTCATTGTTTTCTGGCTTGTGTAGTTTACGGTCACTAGAGGTCAAAGAGGTCAAGCAGTGAAAATGTTGTAAACATGATACCTCAAGAAGCAAACCATGTATGAATCTGAATTTGGCATGAATGTAGGTGATTTACAGTATACATACAGAGCACAATCTCTGTTATTTGTTGGTCGTCAAAGCTCATTTGAGATTACCACAGGTTAAAAAAAAATGCATTCACCCCAGTCAGAATTAGTGTACCCCATCCTAATTCATTAATGGGGGGGGGGGGTTATTGCCTTAAAGGGGTATGGGCAGTCACCTAAAATTTATTTTCAATCATCTGTGAAATCTGACAAATCTTCCCCTACAATGCATTATATTTCTGAATAAAAATATTAAATGTAAACTTAAGAGATATTCTGCCTTATTTTTGGTTTTGATGAAAAGAGAAACCTATGCGGTCATGATGGCGTGTGTATGTGTGTGTATTTGTGTGTGAATGTTTGTGTGTTTGTGACACTTAGCTGGTTAACACTATCTCAAGAAGGGGAACTCTGACAGATCTCATACTTGGTGTATGGATGCCTCATTTTGAGAGGAAGAACAACATCCTTGGTGGGGTTCAAAGGTCATCTGGGGTGACCAGGGGTCAAACTCTGAAAACCTTGTTAACATGATATCTCAAGGTAGGAAGCTTGAATGAATTGTATACTTAGTGTGTAGATGCCTTACAATAAGAGGAAGAACCCTGTTGATTTTGGTGGAAGCAAATGTCATTTGGGGTCACCTGGGCCAAACTCTAAAAATCTTGTTAACACAATATCTCAAGGTAGGAAGTTTCAATAAATTTCATAACTGTAAACGTGTAGATATGTTATGGTGAGAGGAAGTACCCTATTGTTTTTGATGGGGTTCAGAGGTCATTTGGGGTCACCAGGGTTCAAAGTCTGAAACCTTGTTTATAGGATATCTCAAGTTAGAAAGCTTAGATAGCTTTCATACTTGGTATGTGGATGCATTATGGTGAGAGGAAGAACCCATTTGTTTTTGGTGGAGGTTGGAGGTCATCTGGGATCACTGGGGGTCAAACTTCGAAAACCTTGTATACACGATATCTCAAGGTAGGAAGCTTGGATAGATTTCATACTTGGTATGTAGATGCATTATGGTAAGAAGAACCCTAT
Organism: Holothuria leucospilota; assembly: GCA_029531755.1. Classification (NCBI taxonomy): domain Eukaryota; kingdom Metazoa; phylum Echinodermata; class Holothuroidea; order Aspidochirotida; family Holothuriidae; genus Holothuria; species Holothuria leucospilota. The sequence continues at coordinate 16,923,374 of CM055969.1, read as the reverse complement.
TGTTTTTGATGGAGGTCACAGGTCATTTGGGGTCATCAAGGGTCAAACTGAAAACCTTGTTAACACAATATCTCAAGTAAGGAAGCTTTCATAAATGTCATAGTTAGATCGTAAATGTATTATGGTGAGAAAAAGAATCCTATTGTTTTTGGTGGGGGTTAAAGGTCACCTGGGGTCACCAGGGGTCATAGTCTGAAAACCTTGTTAAGGGAATATCTCAAGGTAGGAAGCTTAGATAGATTTTATACTTGGTATGTAAATGCGTTGTGGCAAGAGGAAGACCTTGTTGTTTTTTGGTGGGAGTTCAAAGTTCATCTGGGGTCACCAAGGGTCAAAGTCTGAAAACCTTGTTTACACGATATCTCAAGGTAGGAAGCTTGGACAAATTTCTTACTTGGTATGTACAGTAGATGCCTTATGGTGTGAGGAAATACCCTATCGTTTTTGATGGAGGTCAAAGGTCATCTGGGGTCACCGGAGGTCTAACTCTGAAAACCTTGTTTACACGATATCTCAAGTTAGGAAGTTTGGATAGATTTCCTACTTAAATATATGTAGGTGCCTTATAGTGAGAGGAAAAACCCTATTGTTTTATAGTGGAGGTCAAAGGTCATCTGGGGTCACCAGAAGTCAAGGAGTAAAATTTCCCAAGAATTCCCAAGATTGCTATCTGGGGTCTTCAGAGGTCAAGGAGTAAAATTTCCCAAGAATTCCCATGATCTTTATCTGGGGTCACCAGAGGTCAAAATGCAAAATTTTCCAAGATCAGGTATGAACAAAAAAAAATCTTTCACTCAACACGTAAAGATAGCATTTGGACAGTGACCGAAAGAAATGGGATAACATGGCATTATTTGGAATAAAACGTAGACCATTGAAACCTCAATGCATTTTTGCATTCTGGTTACAATTATGTATAAAAAAATATTGTCACCTGATTGAAAGGAGCCATTCCTGAATTAGGATACCAGGGTATACTAATTCAGATTGGGGTGATTGCATTTTCCCTGCAAGTAGTAAAAACCTGGTACACATAATGACTCAAAAAGGGAATTGTATTCTGGGCATGTGGACACTCAGTATGAAGTCCAAGATCTCTGTAATGCAGCCCTCGAAAATAGCCTCGGCATTCGGCAGTGCCGAGGTAAATGCCGAGACAAATTGACTTGACTTCGGCAAAAATTTTGCGGAGGCGATAGATTGCAGGACACACGTATGGGGACTTACCGGTTACGAAAGCTGCACACTAGGCCTACACGCTTGAAATGCAGCTTCGAGTAGCGACTTGAAAAGAAATCGTTTTCTGATAAAATTTCCACCACGATCGTAACATGAGCAAATATATTCATTATTATTGCTTTATATACAAAACATAGTTGCAATTTTTCAAGTTTTAACGGAAAATCTTGATTTAAAAAGTTCGTTACGATGGGTATTTACTGTATGTACAAAACTCACTGTCTGCTGTCAAGAAAGTGATCACTGTACACACATGAGTATGACACGGCAGAGTGTGACCTTTAGATTTCAGAACCAGCCGTTTTATCTTTTTTAATGTGTAATAAAGTGGGAAAAATTCCCAAAGCGGCTGTATTGGTTTTATCAATGGAATTCCGGAGCTTAAACAAACAAATTACGTTAACCTACTGTGGTAGAAGTTTGTAAACAAGTACATCGGACAGTTACCTAATGCCGAGGTAAAGTGTATTTTTGCCGAAGTAAATCCTTTTTACTTCAGCAATTTTTTTGCCGTAGCCAATATCTTATTTGGAAGGGCTGGTAATGAGAGATGGAGGTAAGAGATGATCATGTGACTGACCTCCTGTATATGGTATCTCAAGAAAGGCATATGAATCTCATACTGAACTTTGCAATTGGCATGTGAGTGTCCCATATAATTGATTGCATAAACAGTTGTTTTTGTGGAAGGCAAAAGTCATTTGATGTCACTGACAATCATGAAAATGAAACTATGATTTAGCAGTCATGACACATTTGGATTTTAATATGTGGCATGTACAGTAATGCCCAAAATTAAAAGGAAGAAGTTGATTTTTGACCATGTTAGAAAACATGGTATCAATTGGTTAGATCTGTGCCCATGGATCTTAAACTTTCAGAGTCAAAATTATAATCACAGTAATTTATGAAACTCTGTCAATTTGAAAACACAATATTAGACTTACATTCCAGTGGCAAGGAATCAGTAAGTCTTTTGGCTTTCTAGTTTTATTCTAGTTCTCTCTTCAGTTGACTGCTTCATGTTGACAATTATTCATCTGTGCTGTTGAAATGCCTGTAGTGTGGGCTTACCAGTCATAATACCCATTGTCAGCTGGCCAGCAATGGACACTGTATAGCTGCTGTGGTACAGTACATGTTCCTAAGTCAATTTTGGCTCCATTGCAAGAGTCACAACATCAATCAGTATGCTTCCTAAAGCCTCCAAAATGATCGGAGTCACAGTCTGCCTGGTTTTCAAATCTCTTGCCTGTTGTATGTTGTGTATTTGTTATAAAGCAATTGTGTCCATTAACTTTACGAGTGGTGCAAGGTTATCTGCAGCCTACATATGTGTGGTAGTACTGTACTTGTGAGAAAGCTGTCAGTGCAATTATCGGTTGAGCAAAGGTTTGATAAATCTGAAAGACTGCTAGCCCAGGGCTATGGTTCTTCAAACCTCACATGAACTTGTGGCAGTCTACAATGAAAACCCCCAAGGGCTATATAAAAAAATACACCTGTGTAGTTGTATTGTGCCCTATGCATTTTGGGACTAGTACAAATGTGGTTACACCTCTTATGTTCAGACATCTCAGTGTTCTGCCACATATTTACCCAAATGATTTCACCCTAACCTACTGTAAGGTTATCCTAAGACTTACCTTCATGTGGCGGACTTGTTGGGACATAAAAGTGTCAGTACAGAAGATAGAGACATCGTAATATAGATTACATCCCTCCCTGCAAATTAGCTCTTCTCTAGTGTGGAATAAGTCAATCACATGCCCAGTGGGCTAGTTATATAGTACAAACCTAAAGAAATTTTGAGACCTGGGTAGGAGTAAGTCCTGTAGATTAATTTACCATAGCTTATCTTTGGAAAAAGCTTTACCATAGCTAATCTTTGGAGAAAGCTTTCATAAGACTGTTTTTAAGGTACTCTGTCTAGCATATACAGGGATGGTTTGCATAATTCTTTGCATGAATAACATTCAGTACTAAACAGTCATGTACCACACTTTTCAAATAACTTCAGATCGGGTTGCTTTGATGTCAGTTTATGACAGGCAATGTCTATAATGTTCTGTAAATGTGACAGGTGTTTAAGTAAACCTTTGCAGACTTTATTTGATGGATTACTACATAAATTGACATTAACATGCAGGTTGCATACTGTTACTTTGCTTGTATGGTTGCTTCTCCATTTCTCCATTTAATATATTTTTCTGCTGACAGTATAGTTGTTTATTCTGCACAGTTTAAATCTAAGGGCTGTTTACAGCACAGGTTAAAAGCTGCTTGTTATGCAGCTGTAAAGTACAGTCACAGAGCTGAAAATTACCTCAAGAAGACTTGTACTGTACAATAACCTTATCTTGCACTTTCACAAATAGATGGAGATGGCATTGTGGATTTACATGTACAATACATGCACTTTACAAAAGTGCACATGTACAGTATACAGTGTGCAAATGATGTGATACATTAGTACTTATAATTTCTGGTTTCTGATTTTTCGTTAAAGGGTGTGTGCTGTTGCCCTGTACTTTTTCCGTAAAATGAACAAATTAAGGATATTACTCTGCCTTCCCTGCAAGAGTGGCCTTTGATCCCCCTCAACATTAAAAACCCTAGTCAAAGATAATGTCACAAGCTAGTGGGTTACAGTACTCAATATCAAATGCCTTCCTGGAGAGTTAAATGTTCTAATGAGATTATGAAAATCCATTTCTGTGAGACTAGTTTACTTGAGCAATCAACTTGATATGGTTACATGTGCCCTTAAATGCTTACCATGATTTTAGTTTTAACTTTGTTTGGGATATTTAAGTTTATAGACATATGTACCTTGAAAAGTCTTTTATTTAGATCATTACATTAATGTGGGGATATTCTTTTCTTTTTGGTTGATTACTTTATAAAGCAACAGGCTTTTGGAAGTTTTATGGTACTGCAGCTCACAATGTACATTGTGGAAGGAAAGCAAAGTGCTGTACACACGCTTAAAGGGAGAAAGCAGTCACCCCAAGTTTATCTTCAACAATGTACAAAATCTTACAGATCTCCTCTTATTTGGCTCACAAGTACAGTATTTTCCTTTGTTTCTTTATAAAAAGATCAAATATTGAAGGTAAACCAACTAATTATTCTGCATGAATTCAACAAATAAGTAACAAAAATACCCCTGTATTGTCACATGATTGAAAGGGGCCATTCCTGATTTGGGATGATAGGTTACACTAATTCAAGTTGGGGGACTGCATTTTCCCTTTAACTACACACCTGATTTACAGTACATTTAATACCCTCTATTGTGTAAATAAAAATCACAAATCTCAAAAAAAAAAAAAAAAAAATTAAACTTACAGATCATCTCTGGAGTAGGAGTCACAGAGAGTTAAGTGCAAGTTGTTGGGTACAAAGTCAAACTAAAAGTGACACTAGCTATTTATAAAAACCTACAGTATACTATATTGTATAACTTAAATGCATATAGGCCAATGTTTTTACCAAATTTGGTTTTAAGGTTAATTGCATTACTGTCATTGCTACAGCAACACACTAATGGTCTACTTTGTTGATATATGAGATCAATTGCTACTGTAGGCTTACATGATGTTTAATTTCTGTCATAGATGGTACAGTATGATGCTTCTTTGTACTTGCATTGTGATAAATATGCAGTATTTTGAGCATGCTCATTTTCCTTTTGCAAAGAGGGACAAAGGTAGATAATGTTGCAATTAGACCATCTTGTTAATTTTATGCCATGTTTGGAGCTTTACTACAGTATGAGATCTTTCATTTTCAGGTCAAAAGAAGAGTTGGAGCTAAAATTTAGCTTTGATATTAAAGAAATATTTGTATTCACATCCTCTTTTGTGTTTGTCAAGATACTGCAATTTGTCTCCAAAATCTTATTTTGTTTGCAGTATGAATTCATTATAGGCATAGGAATTTTCAAGCCAAACATTATCTTTGAGGAAAACTCAAGTTCAAAACAATAGATTGAAAATACAAAGAGAACAAAGAATTAGTTCTTATTGTGAGGAGATGATATCGCTTTGCATACAAAATGTAACTTTATCTGCTTGTATCTTAACCCTTTCAGCACTGCAGGTGGATATATCAGCAGTGCAAGATTATACTTTTCAGACTACGGGCGGACATATCTCAAAGGACTTGTCTTGATCAATGTAATGCAACTATGCACCCTGCCACAAAACTTATCAGTATCATTCTTTACATTCATACAGAATTACAGTAGACTCAATTCTGCAAATTTGATACCAAAGACTATGGGAGGAAAAAGTTGGGAAGCCAGGAAATTTGGGTATTTGGAGGGAAATTTGTCAGCAGAAGGGAAATGTACCTTTTTGTTTACATGAAAATTATGGAAGGAACTGCAGCAATTTGACTCCCTTCCACATTTTTTCCATCCCTGCATGCCAGCATGCTGCTGTGGGTAATTGTGTTAAAAATTCTGGAAGATAATTTCGTTTGAAAATGGCTGAAAACATGGTTAATAATTCACCATTTCTGGGTGGCATAACATACTGTATATACATGTAGGTTGTTTTTTTTTGTTACAAAGACAAAATTTAGATGGAATTTAAAAGGGAATGTTGTGCTTTCATTTTGGACAAAAAATGTTCTGCTTTCAGTTTGGACAAAAAGTGTGCACATTCAACACACTGTAGTGTAAGGCCTAAGGTTATCAAAGTGGTACAAGTAGCCTAGTCCCAGTAAATAAGCTAGGCTGCTTCAAAGGACCAGAACCGCATGGCCTAGTACTGCCAATGTTATAAACAAAAGGAAGGGTTAGAGAAATGCATGATAATAACCCAAAATGGATTAGATAATCTATTACGTTTTGGGTAATTTTATGAAAACAACTCAGACAAAGATACTTAAGTTATATTACTGTACATGATAGAAAATTTAGTTGGCTTCAGTTATTCTGTAGAAGACTTAGCAGTAAGGTGTATATGAGGAAAAAGTTTTAGGAAGACTTGACCTTCAAAACATGGTCAAATTTACCAAAATTTTTGTAGTTTTGCACACCTTTTGAAATGTATTCTTTTCTTTGTGCATTTCATTGGACATCTCACAAAAAAGAAAAAAAAAAACCTCATTTGAAAGAGCAATGCGAACTCATTACTTTACAGTATGTACATCACTTCATCATAAAACAAGTTTTGTCAGAGTAATTTGACATTGAAAGAAGACAAATGAAATAGGGGCAATTATGAAAACTCAGGCACAGTAAAGTAATTCAGTGCTGAAAGTGTTTAGAACCGCACACGTGAATAAAAATTTCACCAGAATTCTTGGGTTTAGTTCCTTGCTTCCAGTGTATTGAAACTTAACTTTCGCTTAAACCCTTCCAGTAAATGATATTGTATACCACGCACGCACGTCATTCTGTTTTTTCAATGCTGTATAAATTGGCTGTAAAATCTGGTAAGTACCAGTATGCTGAGGTTAATTAGGCCCCTTGGGACCAGTCCTGCAGAATGTAAAATTTGTATGCTTGGTCATTGTGCCCTTTGTTAAGTGGACACCAACTTGTGAAGGATACATTTCATGGTGGGTCATTTTGGTGCCAGCTCTGTGGCATTACACAGCCTCTGTACACTCTATATACTCTTATAGTGGATTGAAGTGGGTAAAAGTTTATAAGGGAAAAGTTGACCAGTGGAAGAGAGAACACTTTTTCCTTGATTGTTTGAGGTTTGGTAAGTGATACAGTATCAGTTGTAAGGATGTTGTATCAAATTGCTTGTGGTGTACTAGGTATAAAAGGTTTTAAACAATACAATTCTTGCAGTTCAACTTTCTCTAAGGATCAAATTCAGCACAGAATTGGCTTCATGTAGCCTGTAGGCTGTACCTTTGGTAAGTTTCCAAAAACATGAGTGGTTACAAGGAACATAATGTCACAACCCTTTTTGACATTTGTGTGCTATGCTTTATGGCACAGTATGGTACTGCTAGTACTACAGTAGGTGTTATATTGTGCTTAAATGCAAGATAATCCTATTCCAAGTCAAACACATCAATTCCATGAGGATACCATACAGTAATAACAGGGGTAAAAATGGCTGTCACTTAAAGGGGATATGGCATCCCCCAAAACTAGGGAGTTGCTACAGTAGCAACTCCCAGCCCAGACATATTTAAGAATAGCCCTAGAGATCTAAATAAAGTTGATGACTGCACTTTGATTGACATACAGTGGAACAATATAGCTCAACTTTGGTTGGTCAAGGATGACTGGTTCAGTCAGTTGTGTTCCCAGTTGAGCTCACATACAGTACTGTACAGTGTGTGTCAATGTATTCAGTATGGCCTCAAGCAAATTGAACTCAGTGCAGGCTGTGTACTGTGGCTCTGTCTTGGAGGTGTACCATGGAGGTTCTACCTCAGTAGTTCTTCCATGGGTGTACTATACAGGTGCTTTCTGTTTAAGTTGGAGGAGGGGCCAAAAGAAAACTTATTTGGGAGAATTTTAATGTGTGGGGTGAGATAAGAGAGCTCTTAAAGGTGCAGTTGCTGTTACAGTGCATATTTTAAATTGGTCTAAATGGGATCTATAAGGTGCTGAAACAACCAGATCTGTCCAAAAATATTTGAAAATATTCAATTTCTGTCAAGGTATGAATATTGAATTATTGATTGACAATTCTCTATGTTCCTGTTTTGTGGTCACTCTTGACTTTCGCTTCCTATTTGATGATCAGCTCCCTTCAGTCCCAAGTAATCCCGAAGCAAAGGCCATTATCACAACATTGCTTGAAAGTGAACTGCTTAGCTTACAAGGGTTTAACTCATTTGATAAATGTGTACACGTACACTTTTAGCTTTTAAGTGAGGCAATTCAGTTTCTTCCATAAGCAAGGGAATATCTGTTTTTGGTAAAGCAATAAGACTTTTCATTTATAGACATTTTAAAATGGTGCCAAAGTTAATTGCCATAACAAGACTTACATGTTGAGTATGCAGCAAAACTTTTTAAGTGCTGGTGGCACTTGGCAGCACAAGCAAGATATTTAATATCTGTACTGGCAGTATTGTAGCAATGGGTGAAATCATCCCCAGGCCACGTACATGCTAAAAAGATAACAAGAAAAATTGTTCACTTTGTAATCCCTTTACGTCTTAAAGAATTTTGAAGAGCTAGGTAATTTGGAACTTAATTTTGGCAAAACACTTATCAGATAGGCCTACATATAAATATGTTCTGCACATGTTTGATCGTTGTCCCATGCAGCTCCCTGTTTAGGTTTGAATTGGCTTGTATAACTAGGAGTTCATTTGTGTAAAGTTCAAGATGATACTGTATTTGGTTGCCAGTTTTGCTGTTGTCTTTACTGATAATTTGTGTTGGTTTAGGCTATAAGATTTTGGCCAAAAGGCCTTGGTGCAGAACTACCTCATGTTCTTACATCATCAATACCAAACTAGAACCCTGAATGCCATATCAGCAGGTAAACATTGCTGATGTTAATTAAGTGATATATGGTTGCTAATTCATTCTAGTATTTGTCTTGTCCATCTAGGAAAAGGCACATTATAAGATGTTAGGTTACTTTGCCCTACTGCCTGTTTTCTGCTAGTCAATGACCAGGTTTTTTTTTTTGTGTGTATGTGTGTGTGTGTGTGTGTGTGTGTGTATACTTATTTTAGCAACTGTCTCCCTGGCAGATTGTAATACATGTATATTTAGGCATTGTACAGTACAGTGCTTTTCAGCCTCCCTCTGACACACATTTATACTGTATATGCCTGCATAGCCTGGATCTAGTAGACATTTACATATTATATTAAAACTGCCTTTGACAAATTACAAAATTTTAAAGAAGCTATGTATGGACATCACCCCAAACATATTTAAGAACCCCAGGTATCTGCGTAAATACCTGAAGAGTGACTGCCCTTTAATTGCCATATTTATTGAACTATTTCAAATGAAAACCATTTTGATTGGTCAAGGATGATGATGCAGATCAGTGAAATGTGATATAGCCTAGCCTGCATTGCATAGCAAATAGCAACAAAATCATACTCAGTAGTGTACTGAGCAGAAATGGCCTTGGGCTGTAAACTCAGCACAGGCTAACTTTTTCAGAGTAGCTCAGTAGATGGATCTCTTTTCGAATTGTAGGAATGACATTGACTAGGGAACTTAGTTTGAAGAATTTTATAATTGTCTGGGATGAGAAAAATGACTCTTTATTCCAGTAATCACTATTTCCTCCACCTACTGAGTTACCACAGTATTTTCCTTCAGCTTGACAATGTAGGTGTAGCAATACTATACTGCGTACACTTTTGGACAGTGTGTAGAGGTCAAAATAACATACAGCAATGTGGCCACTTCTTTTAACTTAAGAATCAAATGCACAGTTCATAGAACCTATATAAGTACAGTACCTAAGTACATGTATGCATATATAGTGCAGTTTGCATTTTGTATTTGTGATTATCAAAGTTACCACAACTTGATAGAGTGCAGTCACTTCCTAATGCCCAGAATACCACACAACATTAAACGAATATTACACTTTTTGTGACAATATTCAAAGACTTGAAAGGCACTGTATATAATTATATAAAGCCTTTGATAGTAAGGTTTTTTTTTGATTTATTTTTTTTATTTTTTTTTGATGGATTCTCACAAAGTACTGTACAGTACCTTAATCCCATCTTTCTTTGACTGTTTTTTAATCAGACATATTTACAGTATGTGTCGTAATTTATGTAAGGTTAGTATATATTATCAGGAAATATTTTAGCATTTGGATTCTGGGAATCAGTTTTCAGGTTTATCAATTTCCTTAAATAAATCATGGGAAAATTGTGAGGGTTTGTTTATTGAACTGCTTTACATGATTACATTTGTACAGCATTTTGACCAGGAACTTTACACTGTACTGTAGTACAGTATGGCTAAATGTAGGGAATGTTGTACATTAACTGTTCCCTGATAAACTTGTAAAAGGTCTGCTGACATGAAAATGTACCTTATTTGATGTCCAGTTTAAAGCATAATTGGAACCATGGGAAGTAGCCATTACACAATACTGCATGGAATGTTTACAATAAAATCCTATTTTAGCATGATAACAGGAAACAAGATGTAGATAAGTAAATAAATGTATGTAACCCCAAGTCCTTATTTTTGCATTTCTTACAGTATATATAGATCTCAAACAAGAATGATTAACTTTAAATCTCCTGTATCTTTAATAGAATCATAAAAATATATAGTTACATTAATCTATTTCGCTCCTACTTACCTCCCCTATCACTACTATTGGTCACATCACGTTTCTCTGAGCTCTTCTTTTTTCTCGGATTTTTTATCCTGATATCCTGCCCTTGGGATCGTTTGACTAACCAGATTGGAAAGGATTCCCTTCCTCCACCTTCTTATGGAAGTTTGATGAGTATATTTCGTTTTTCTCGCGGGCTTTAGGCCTTTAGCTATTTTTCTAGGTTTCTAGGCCGGCCTTGTCAAGGCTGGCGTGGTTAGGCCTTCTGCCTAACACAGTTTCCCTTAGGCCTTGTATGGTTTGCCTTGTCTCCCGTTGAGGGACTCCCCTCTGGGTAAGGGTTGTGTCCCTCCTTGTTGGAAGTTGTTGCTGTCTTCCTCGGGCTTCCTCGAGTTTCCCCTCCCCCCCCCCTTGGGGCTAGGGTTTCTGCCAAACGATCCCAAGGGCAGGATATCAGGATAAAAAATCCGAGAAAAAAGAAGAGCTTAGAGAAACGTGATGTGACCAATAGTAGTGATAGGTGAGGTAAGTAGGGCTTATAGATTCGTAAAACAGGTAAGTTTTGGAGATTTGATTTACAGGTCAACCCTGCACTTTTTTTAAACTAGTTTTTGTGACCATGTCAACAGAACTTGACCCACAACTGTAGTTCTATGATGTGTTGAATTACAATACTGTACCTGTGCAATATAAGGTTACAGTACATTTGTACTTATACCGGTACTACCTACAGTGAATGTAAACCATTTTATCTTAAGGTGAACATGCAGTGTAGCATATTAAAGTACTTAAGATATATTTTCCAACTTAAAAAGTATATGTTTCCAACATTTAAGGGAAAATTGTCATCCCAGACAGTAAATATAGGGGTTGGACAAATGCCCATTTTTGCAGACTGAAAAACGCACCAGGATTTTGGAAAAAAAGCAGAATAGCCCCATCGTATTTGCAAAAAACCCAGTCACATAATGTGGCCCCTGAACCCGCCATTTGCTTGAGTGACAGTTCTGTTCATATAAAGGTTCATTGCCGGTAAAAAAGCCCTGTTCAGATTTATTTCTCAAATGTTTTCACACGCACTTAAGAAACTTTCTTCTTCGCAGATAATAGGTGAGAATACAGCTGTAGTACATTGGTACATTGCTTATGAATACTGACGTGTTTCTATGGTCCAGTGCAGCTGCATATCGCGATTTTTAAACCTGTTTTATTGTTCCCCGAAATGCGTAAGTTTGCCGTGATACGAAATACAGTAATAATGCCAGGATATTGTTGCAGTCGAGTTTGCGAGATGCTTGCGTGGGAGCAGGGGCCATGTTTACAGACCGTACTACTAAAGCACATGTGCCTGTATGGCTGAAAGTTTTGCAAAGTTTTACACTGTGGTTACATTTTAGCACGCGGCAGATTGAGCAATAACGTCACACCCGCCGAGCAATAGCCGCAGACCGTCCCCTATAATTATGCAACATTTCTGTAGCCGACTGTCTCTCTGTTTATTCATGTGCACAATCAGTGCAGTGCTATTAGTACAGCTAGTGGAGGAATTGCTTTATTTTTGCAGTCGCAAGTAAATCCAGGCTAGCCATGCTCACTGCATGCTTGCATTGGTGTCACTGTGTACAGTACGTGTAAATCGTTGGAACAACGTAATTTTGCTAAGAATTCCCTCGCATACAGTTAACTCAATGGAGAAGTCCCATTGAATTACTGTGTAAAGATTCGTTGAAACAATATTCACAAGAACGACCTGTTTTTATTCAGTTTTCATTACTTCACCTTATAAAAATCATTTCAAGAATAGAAGGAAACAGTATTATTTGTCTTCAAAAATTTATCTTCCCAAATTTACGAACTTTTTATCTTAACTTCACAGATGCGTAACATAAAAATAAGATCGTAAAAACCTCGATTTATTTCATCGTAATTCACACACCATCTGGCCAAAGGGCCTAGGCGCTGTCGCATTTGCTGATTGGTCATTTGCCTTGAGTCTGTTGGCAAGGTCAATCACGAAAAAGCAAGATTTCTCGAAGCATTTTGAAGCAAGAAGTGAAACTTGTAGCCTACTGTCCAGTTACTCTCTTGTGATGATATGTGCAGAGAAATAAAGCTAGGCTCATTGCCAGCTCTCTACACTAGCGTTAGCTGCACTACCAGGGTATCTATACTGAAGTTGCATATGTGATGGCTGGTAGCGTATTTAGAAATGATGAAGGACCTGTGTGTGCATGTTTATGATGCACCATATACAGCATACAGGCTTTTTTATAACGTGCATACTAATTTATTAAAGGCACTCTCAGATGCAGTTTTGCTGGAATTTTCTATAAATTGGGCATGAATATTGGGGGGGGGGGAATTTGACATTTTTGGAAAATTTTCAAAAAACGCAATAAACTTCAAAAAATGCAAATTGCGCTGCAAAAAACGTGATCGCGCATTTGTCCATTCCCTAAGTAAATATCTTCAGAACTAACTTAATTTCTAGCCCCGAACTGTATATCATTTATGTACTACACTTTCCAGACAAACTTCAGTGGCCTATACCGAACTTCTGTTATGCTACAGTATTGGCATGTTGTGCTGAAGACTCCCCGTGTGTAATTTTAATGCTGAGCAGACAGTAATCTGACCTGTTGATGCAAATGACTACACTATCACATATAACTGGTCTACTCAAGCCACAATGGGCCAGTCAGAGTGCAGCTTTTGTCTGCAGTGAAAGTTCAGTTACTACAGTAGTTGTGAAAAGAGATAACCAGTGGTTGTTAGTTCAGCATTTAGTAACCATGTATTCATAGATTTATTTTCAAAGTTGAAGTTTGATGGGAACTGTGTGTAAAATGAATACCATCCATCTGTAGGAAGTCAATGTGATCAGTTATGAACAATTTTCAACACTTCTTAAATTTTACCCTCTTTCTCTTTTCAGTTATTCTTTGCTGAATTCAGGGTTGAAACATCAAACTGGCGACGTCAAGAGTACCAAGTCCACCCCCACCTGAAACCATGTCCTGCCCTGTAGCTGAGAATTGGTGCTACACACAGGTAAGGACATGAATGTACTGTATTCATTTACATTGTAGACCTTACTTTATCGCATATATAATTTCTCATGCGACATTAATTAGGAAGCTACAGAGGAATCTTGACACAGTGGTGTTCTCAATACATGAAGTGATGTAAGCCATGGATTAGGCTGGATATGTTTTTTTTTTTTTTCAATACAGCATACAACTGGGGCTGCTGATATTACTTGTTGATGCATCAAGGGTTGTCAGTCAGCAGACCCAAACCACTAAGCTTGTTGGATTTTATTTGTACATGAATTGGTATCAGCATTCAAACTGGTTTTGTAATGATCAATCAATACTCTTTTCGTGGATTGTGGAAATTGGAAAGTCCCAGTGGCTTATAGCCAAGCATTGTATGGGTAACAGTTTGGTAGAGTAGAAGCAAGTAGTGGTTCTTAATGACTCCTGTGTTAGCTCTGGTGATATATCTGCCAGATGAAAGCAAAGTATTATGTGAAAACTGTAATTCCTCCACATTGAACTACTGTATACTGCATTTAACATACTGGTCTAAAATGTTCTTGTGCTGTATAATGATAGTAGTTGACATTGCAGACTTACATGTAAGCCTATCCCTTGTTACATCTGTACACTATTGTTTGACACTGGGCCTCTTACTTGTAGTTCCATAGAGGTTGTTTGGGAGTGCGCAAATTTTCAGTAGCTTTGCAGTGCACTTTGAAGATGTTCTTGGCAAAATGTACGAAACAAAATAAGAGGCAATATCAAATTTTAGATTTTTATTTTGTTAAATGTTAAAAATCATGAACAAATTCGACCTTACATGCCTTTTGATGCCACAACAATTATTTTCAGGTTTCAATTCCTGTAGTACATAATAGTACTATGCACTGTTGTATGGGTAGTCGATAGGACTGGGAAGTCTTAGCACAATACCGTGCATGCATTTGGGGCAACAGGTTTAGAACACCAACCGTAGTCTTTGGTATTGTACAGATCCATTGGTGATACAGTACAGTATATGCATGCCGACACTAATGGTGTGTAATAGTACTGTAGTGTATGTTGAAGCATTACCCTGTCTATCTCCTTTCAGGTAAAGGTGGTCAAATTTTCATACATGTGGACAATTAACAACTTCAGCTTCTGTAGGGAAGAGATGGGAGAAGTACTGAAGAGTTCCACGTTCTCCTCAGGGGCAAATGATAAACTGAAATGGTAAGTACTGTATATTTATAAATCAGTAACTCGGTATGAGTTACTGTATATTTTATAATTTACAGACATTCCTTCTCTGAACTGGAATAACCTTGCCAGAAATTTCCTAGTATAAAATGTGGAAAGATTTTGTTCTGTTTCAGGATGACAACTCATTGTTACAGGTATTCAGAGCGAGTATTTTCACTCCCACTTCCAACGGTCTTCTTCTTGCCAGCTGCGTGGGTCTTACAGCTGGGGGTGCTTGCATAGTTCCATCATGATAGTCCGAAACTCAAAATTCAGGGGTGGCATTGCCTCTGAGTTTACACGCTTCATCCTCTTCTTGAGAGTGAACTAGCAGAACTCTTTAATACATTGTCATAGTTGAGTGAAGTCAATGCATTGCTACTGATCATGACAGTAGGGGTGGGATTTCTCATTAAAGGTTGTTTGAGGTTGTCAGATATCTATTCTAGTCCAGTGTGATCATAACAACTGAAATTGCCTTTAGAGCTTGCAGAGATAATGAAACATCATCTGTGAATCTTGGACTAGGTCTTTGAACTGTTGTACATACACCATCTCAAAATATCTGCTTAAACTTTTGAGGGATTGTTTAATACTCAGCTTTTATACTTTGCCAATAGAGATGGAAAGCCTCTCACTGCTTTCACAGTCTGTCTACAAGACAGAACTTGCCAAATTTCAAAGGTAAATAAGAATCCAGACAGAGATGTGAGGCTGGAATCTATAATCCTGCGGGCCATGCATTGAAAAGTGATCATTCAACCCACTCGCTACAGTGTATCTGTATCTTCCAGATCTGTCATCCTACTCTAGGGGACCATGATGTCACAGAACTTTGTGGAGTGAAGGATTACTTCACTTCCTAGTGTTTGGCTTGTACTGTGCCTTTAGGAATAGCAGGCTTCAAGAGTAATTACTGTAAAACGTTGTGTCTATGAATGCAAGTACTCTACTTCATAAAAGTACTGTAACTGCAAGGACAGTACTGAAGGTTATTTTGACTACTAAACTATGTATTTATTTACTCATATGTAGCCTATACTGAAACATTTTCATACTGGTGTCAAAAGAGAAAAGTATTCTCAGGTATGTATAGTAGGTGTAGAAGACTTGAAAGTGCAACAAAATAAAGTGTCAAAGACTGCCAGAGCTCATGGGGTGGAGTGGGTTGTGAGGAGATGTTGGGTATGCTATGAAAGGTTGAGATTTACAGCAGGTACTATCAGGGGTTTGCCAGGGACTAAATTCAATGACTTTAAAAAATGCAAAAAAATTTTGTGCTTTAGGAGGTGAAAACTGCATCTCAATAGTGTGTACCATTTGAAAGATGCAAATTTTCAAAGAAATTTTTTTTAACCAGAGATGCAGTGCATTATGGGAAATCTGTGATGTCATTGCAGTACATTGATTAGATAGCATTGTATCTTGACTCAAGATCTTCTTTTGATTTCTGTGCAATTGCTTAGTAAGGCTATCCCATACAGTTTGCCTAAAACCTCGTTAGGGAATATTTAATGTCAAATTTGTTCACTATACCCAACTTACTTATGATGTAAGTCTATGCTGAATCTGCATGGAAATATATTCAGACATTCCAACAGTATCACATTTCAAGGAAAAAAACAGGACATGCAAGGGATTTGAAGATTATGCATGTCAGTGTCATCAGGAAATAATATAAAATACCTGCATTGAATTTTGAAAAAGGGATAAGAATACTTATATTGTCATTGCATTTTCTTTTCAAACAATGGATATAAGGAGGCCTACCACTAGTGTTGATATGTACTGTGTACATCGAGTTCCATCTCACTTTTTCCAGATAGAAATATGTGATTCTTTCATTTGTAAAGTTCTATGTGATATCTTATAAATGTTTACAAAGAAAATCGAGTAACTCAATCTAAAGCCTCCTTAGTGCTTAAAAACTGCACAAAAAAAGGACACTGGTGTACCTTATCTTTTCAAAGAACACTAGAGCTTAAAATTATCTGCTCTATAAAGTTGAAAGTGTCTATGTAATATGTAAAGTATTATACCAGAGATGTGTTAAGAAGGAGACCCAAAGTTGTGTAGACTCTTTGAAGCAGTGTTTGTTTCTGATGTTTATCTTGCTTTTCTCTTCAAAATGTTTACTTCAATACAAAGATCAACAAAGATCAGTGACTTATTGTCAAAATGACAATGAAAAGAACTATTCCTTGCCTTGAACTTGGTAACTTTTCATGGCAGCTATTACACAAAAATGTGAAATTTGAAACATCCCCCCCCCCCTGTTATTTCATTATTTGTCACAGTAAATCATATTTCAGTTACAGTAAGTCATCATTGAAGAATTTTCTCATAACTTACATGTGGAGTATTTTCCTTAGTGATGCAAAAGTTTGCCAGAATGCTGTAGGCTAGAACAGTGTTTCAAGCAGATGAAACATTAGAATTGTAGAGAAACAAAGAAAGTACATAATTAATAAGTTTTTAGAGAGAAGTTAACTTAGAATCTTGATTAACCCTTGGCCCTTGTTGGCCACAAACTGCACATGTAGGCATGTCTTAACAATAGCCTTTGTTTCAGGATTACTTGGATATGAAAGGAGCAGATCATCATTTTTCAAGGCCTCTTCCCCATACATTTTAAATGCTTGAAAATACAATGGATTCGGGAGTTTTAAACTTCCATCACATAGAAATGTAATATCTGATGACCCATAAGACATCATTCTACAGATCATTATTATTTTTCCTTACCAGACTGATTCTTAAAACACCTGTGGTACCTTCTGACAGCAAGGCAGATGGAAGCCTTTTTAGCTGGAGATTGTATTTGAGTGTTACTAGCTCAAGATGTCTCCATTGTCCCCTGGAGGTCATTTTAATTAACTTTGAGATGCTAATGGAGAAACATATTTCACTATTTTTTCTGTTTTTTTTTCTTATTATTATACCATAATGGTAATGTGGTAAATGCAGTTTTACTCTCACTATTGTTCTTAAAAAGCCAAGGCAACTCTTGGTACATTAGATGTTATGGATGGCATACATGTGTGGAAAAGACGTCATAGCTCATCCAGGCATTACATTTTCATAAACACAAAAGCAAATTTTAAGCTAATTTACTGCACTGAATATTTCTCCTTGAAATTTTGCTGCAGGTTGGATGACTTCAAAATGATACTGGTCTACCACAGTGACTGGTGACCTGAATTCAGCTGTATCTTGAAGTTATTCAGCCCCTTTTTGTCCTGAGCATAAGTGATTTAATGTTACTAGGTTTTACTCAGCTGCAAAAGTAACCATGGTGTGCAATTGGGAGGAGTGAATTTCGGGTACCTTTCTTACTGGTATGGTGCTCAAAATTATGTTAGTGGAGCATATACTGTATGCTTTGAGCAGAGAAGGTATGTAAAAGTGTTTACTCAGCAGACAGTGTCCACGTTGTGAAAATAGGGTTACTCTTACAGTATCTGTAATTTGCTTCAAAGGTCAGCAGCATTTGTGAGTGATCTTTTGTCATACTACAAGTTCCATGCATAATACGCTTTCTAAAAGTTTCAGCTTGACAGACAGAAAATACTTTTGCAAAGCCACTTGGAATATTGTAATTATTTCTTGGTTATCTTTAATTAAGTTATATGTTGTTATTTGTGGATTGACTTTCCAAATAGATTATACATCATTGTTAATGCAGAAAAAAAAACTGAAGAAAGAAAAACAGTGAACTGCTTGAAAATTTCGCTAGAAGGCAAAATGTTCGATTAAAAGTAAAAGACTTGTGACCCATAAGTATTGTAGCCTACTGTACAGTATTACAAAGTACTATTAATGTAATAGTTCTTCAGACATCCCAAACCATGTAGTAAAACATTCATGAAACAGTCTGTAGGCTGCTGCATATATGCTGTGTAATGCACCAGTGTATAATCAAAATAAATAGTTACAACTAGTGTTGCACCATTATTTACAAGTAGCTGATATTATTGATATGGGTATCATTTCTCAATATCGATTGATACTGATCCAATACTGATATTTGAGAAATGAGCGTATACTGTTGAATAAACCATGAGCAGTTTGGCACAACCACTAAGTGCCATTCATTTTAATTTAATTTTAATTTTAACATATCAGGGAGCTGTAATTTGGATGGAGATATATCGAAAAGCTTAATTTATGCTAATACTTTAAGACCCACTAAATCGAGGGGCGATTATCAACGATAAGCCGTTTATTTGGCGCAAAGGCATTTCTTTTCTTTGTTTGGTGGCTCCAATATGATGGCACTCACCTAGCAATATCATTCAAGTCACGTAATACTTTAACAAGTGGCCTGCGCAGAACAATACTTTGATGTGTAGGTTTGCGCCGCCACCATGTTTAGAGCAGGTGGTAATAAACTCGAAACGGCTGTTCAGTTGAACCTAAAAGAATACAGTTAGCTCCTTCCTATACAAAATACCGTATGCAAATGAGTTGACGAGGTATAAGTCTAACTTTTGTTACTACAATATGAAAAGTTTCCCGAAGTTTCCTGAAATAACCAGATATGGATTCTTGTTTATATTTTAACATAAAATCCAACTGATATACTGTCATGCGCGTCGTGGAGCGTCGAAAGATGCAATATTTTTTAATTTCCCTAATGACTGGCAATGCTCTGGCAGTGGAGGAAAACCCTCCGTCTTACTGTAGATGTAGCAGACGACAAATCCCTTTTGTGTTAACTTCCTAATCCGGTGTAAAGTCTTATAGAAATGTCAAGAAAGACACAAGCGATGGATTACTGAGTGACCTTGGCGGTACAAACCTCATTTCAAAGCGATCTATCTCCATCCAAATAACAGCTCCCTGAACATATTAAGTAGGGGTCAACCGATAATCGGATCGGGCCGATGTTAGGACTATTGGTAAAACATTGGATCGGCGAAATATAGCAAATTGCACTTGCCGATGTTTGCCGATGTTCCATGCGTCGAAAATTTCACTTACGTACATCGGGGGACGTACAGTGATAGTGATTTCTTACAACAAAGAAATGAACAAATAAATAGGATTAATCATTTTATTACGACCGACAATAGCCCTTGTGATCAACTAGGGCTGTCAATTTCAGTTTAATCTCCTGAATTCCATATCAGCAGTGTAAACTGGCCCTATTGACAAGCACTGTGATATTCGCAATATGCACAAGCTCTTAAAATCTGTATGTAGAGTCTAGTGATCATGTCCACCCACTTTAGTTTCAATTCACCGAAATTTATCAATGAACGAAACGAAGAGTGGAATTCACAGTCATTAATTGTATGTTTGATATAGGGCCGAAATGTACGCAAACACGGATACCTTAGGCATGTACGTGTTCTGTACTGAGAAGTTCAAGTGAAATGCACCATGATGCACCATGAAAGCACAGTAAAGCCAGTGCATGTGTAGGTCCGTAATTGTATGCAAACACCCATACATTAGGCTACGCACCTGCTCTGTAATGACTTTGACGTACATAGCAAGAACATGGGTCCGGGAAATAATGGTGTTTTTCGATCGCTGCTTGTACGACTAAATTTCCAGTTGTTTCATCATAGTTTGCAGTAGTTATGGTGGATGCTTT
Organism: Holothuria leucospilota; assembly: GCA_029531755.1. NCBI lineage: Eukaryota > Metazoa > Echinodermata > Holothuroidea > Aspidochirotida > Holothuriidae > Holothuria > Holothuria leucospilota. Next base: position 16,903,005 of record CM055969.1, on the reverse strand, counting down.
TTATGTAAGACCTGCAGGTTCATTTGTGTGAAATTAAGAGTGTCATGTGCTTTTATGGCTTTCGTAATAAATGATGTCTGCAACATCACCCCGATACCCAAAACTCCTACTAGCTTAACTTTGCACACAGCGCAGCAAGCTCTCTAGCTAGCATGGAATGAATGTTTACATATGGCTGTATAGTACATGCATGCATGCATGCATGCATTAGGTACTGCTATATGAAATACTCAAAAATTTACACGTGTAAGCCTACACAATCTGTTTATGTGTAGGTAAAGCATGGTAGGATGGAGCGAAATGGCCAAGTACATGCACTGAAATATCGCGTGCTTATTTCTGTTTTAACGTTCATTAGTGCGAGCGACTTGAGGTACGAACAGAGAACGAAAGGTATTGCATTTTGTTAGGGTAAGTAGTAGGCTTACTGTGAGTAGGTGAAAGTCGGTTCAATCACGGAATTATGTGCTATGAATGAAGAGTCACCGATAGTCCGCCGATTGCTTATTTTCGAAGCTATATTTGGTCATTGAATTTTCGTATAAACATCGTTTTGTGAATGAAAGGTATCAAAGCAAAACAAGGAGGGGAAAATACTTAACTTCTGTTTTTTTTTTTTTTTGAAAGGAAATTCGTTTAAGCCGATGTGCATGCATAGGCATGGCTCACGAGAAAGAAGGGATGTTTGATCGCGCTGTGAAACGATGTAAAAGCATTGATAGCGAAAATATCGGATCAGATCGGATATCGGCCGATGTTGTGATAAAAACATCGGACATCGAATCGGCAGCGAAAACCACATCGGTTGAGCCCTATTATTAAGAGAATGTAGTACGGTACAAAAAAATGTCGGTAAGGTATAGAGACAATTGAGGTCAATTTACAAATACCAATTGATATGTATGAAAATGGAGCGAATACCAATAATAGGGACTTTAGTCATAATTAATTACTGTGACACTGTACATTATAGTTACCCTTCCTACCTCTGTAATGAACTTCTTACAGTACAAACAAGGGTGGGAGAAAGCTTTAGTTATTACAGTATGAAAATACTTTAGTTTATTTTACTTAAAAGAATAGAACAAAAATTGCGTAATTGTCTTTTGTCTTTATACAGTATTTGTTTAAAATAGGAATGATGGGGTGTACATGTATGCATACACCATGTATCCTTAATGCCCCTCTGAAGTTATCTTTGACAGAAGGCAGTGATGGACTGATTGTACATGTCCCATTATTTATGTTTGTTACACATATTCTTGACACACTCCCCCCCATCCTGCCCCCATCCCAATCCTTGACGTTCCTTTGATTCCCCTGACAGATCTTTGTTTTAGGAAGATTGTCGCAAAGAGTGTTGATTTTACCACACAGTTCTTTAAGATGACATTATGCCTTGTTAATTTAAATGTGAGCTATGTGCAGTACTTACATACTGAGCACTGTGTTTACTAGCCCTCACAAAATCCAGTTCTTCCCAAACTAGTGACTACTGTATACACAATCTATACATTTTGATGATCTACACATGACTTAACTGCTAAATTATTCTGTAAGTTGAGAATAGTTCTCATAGTTTAAAACTACAGTACATGTAGGTTGTAGTTTCTGATAGGAAGTATACAAAGGTAAAGATGTTTTGCGTTCTCTCACAATTTGGACTGGTCAGTTCAGTGACTTCACACATGCTTCACTGTGCAGCACACTCTATATAATGTATACTGAATAGTGTTTACCTGATTATGCAGTTTCATGGTACTGTATTTTGAAAGCAGTTTTATAGTCCTAGATCAATGAAAAGGCTTAAAATTATACATGTATGAACACTATAGTAGGTCAAAGCATTAAGTTTTAATACCCTTTGTGTTGGCCGTATAATTTTATATCTGTTGAAAGCTAGGTCAGTTGAATTAGAAGTCAGATATTGAAACACCTCATGAAATTTAATAATGAGATTCAGTATCGTCATAGCAGGATATGAGGGTATCTGAAAAGATGTATGCACAAAGAAATTTAGCAGATTTGAGGCATTTTTATTATTGATTATGTGTTATAACTTGGTTTTAGAGGTCATTGGTATTGTTTACAGCAGTGAGAACAAAATTTTAGCTGACTTGACTGTATGTGAACACCATGTACAAAGAATGGAGTAATCATCACATACTGTACACTCTGATTCAGCCCTACACACAGTTTAGCATGGACTTCTACAGTAGTGTAGCTTTCTGGAAGAAAATTGTGATGCCCTAGTACTTCAGTACTTTCTGATCATTGCACAAAAATTTACTGAATGCTGCCCTTCTTACTGTACGTTCATGTTTTTGGAGACCTTTGCCAATCGTGTAGAGTATTAATGATCATCTAAAATGAGAATGTCTCATCCACTGTTCTGTTTTAGTAGCCATGTTTGCAGAATATTAAGAACTGTCAAAGTCCACTGGTAATAAAGTATTTTATACTTACAGTAGAATATACTGTATACTGTATGTTCAATAAAAGTATTGTTAATTATTCACAAAGTATGTGTGGTGGAGCAGAAAATTGCTAAAAACTAAGCCTTACAGTTTCTTCCAGGAATTTGAGCATACATGTACAGTATGTACAGTTTTTCCTTTTGTAACATACATGTCATTAACTTCTACTCAAAAGTATCTTGATCTTTCATGTCATGAAAGAAAATACCAGATATTATTCTTGTGCATCTTGATTAAATACAAACTGATTCAAAGCAAACTTCAGTCAGCATTTTTTATATTAAGTACCTTATTTCCAGGTATCGTAAACTACTGTCGGCATGGCTCTGTTGAATCATTCGTGACAATGTTTTTGCAACCAAATTGTTAATGTTATGCAGAATAGGTCCCTGATATACCTTTATGCATAGAATAAAGGTCTGTGGACATGTAAGCAATACTGCTGCTTTACTCAGCAATGATAAAGATCCCCTGATGAAAAGTCTGTCAGAATTATTTTAACATATTTTCTCAAGATATACTGTACCTCTTCAAGGTTTAAACATTTTTGAGATGTCTCATTTGCTATGGTGAAATGTGATGTAGAGTCTTGCATAGGATCTGTATTTGTTTTGTTAGTAGGTATATTATTTGTTAATTACTTAACAGTTTGTTTCTAGTTTAATATTAAATGTGGACATTTTCAAAGCAGTCAGTCAATGGCTGCTTGCAAAGTAAACCTCTCAGGGTGCAAGCCGACATTACTACAGTAAGTACTGTCTTTGAAATGAAGAAGGTTAAAGGAGCTCATTGAGTTGATGTCAATTATTTTGTGACGAGTTTGAAGGGAATCATTGCATGACAACGCTTCTAATTAGCCTCACTGCTCATGTTTCACTTCCTACAGTGACCAAATATGTGAAAAATTGTAGTTTTTATGGGTTTTAGAGCTTGCAGTTCACCAAGCTTGTCCAAGCTCATGATAGACCAGCCTCTCTTGAATTAACAACACTTATAAACAATTGTAACCTTCAATCACAGCAGCGGTTGGTTATAGGAGTTGCAGTCTGTCAATGCAGGTGGGATAAGCCTCACTCATGGGTTGTCTTTGAACAGGAATTGCATATATTAATACCTAACTGTAAAAAGTGTCTGGTGACAAATTTGTAAGAAATAGATTTTAATCATTAATTACCCTATCATTACCATTTCAGTTGTGTGTCAGATGTGCAAAGTCTCTTAGTTTGACCATTTACTATCAAGATGTGAGTAAACCTCAACAGGTGTGATAAAAAATCATGAATTACATGAACCAACTCAATGTGCCCCTTTAAACAACATGGGAAAATTTAAAGACATATTTCATGTGTCCCTCTTTCCATATCACTAATTTACATACATGTAGCTTGTTTATTCATAATGTAAGTGCAAAAACAGTATTTGCCTTGAAAAATAAGCCAGTTCAGAGTTGTAATGCGCATGTCAGGTTATAGGTCATAGGGGTATAGTAGAGTAGACATTGTTCGCAGCAGCAAGGCTTCGGCATGTCATTGCTGAGGTGAATGAAGCCTTCAAGCAAATTGACTTGACTTCAGCAAAAAATATTGCCAAGGTGATAAAATGTGGGACACAGGGGCTTACTGGGAATGAAAATTAAAGTAACACTTTAAAGGGTTTACAGAAAACCTTCATTTAAAACTTTCGTTATGATCGCTATTTATGTACCGAAACTCACTCAGTCTGTAGTGCTGGGACGGAATGGCTCAAAATAAGCTAATGTGTTACAAAATAATACTCTATAAGGGCCATATTTCATTTTATTCTAAAAATAATATAAATTATATAATTTACTTGTTTACAAGTTTGGAAGCAAGTTAGACCTACAAAGAGACAACAGACACAATTTCACTCAACTTCTTAAACTCTAAATTGGTAAAATGTGAAAAAAAGTAGTGAAAATTAGCCATTTTCACACCAAAAATGTGTAACATTCTATACCAGTCTCTTAAAATAGTTTGTATTTAATTATTGTTAGTCACAAACAACATGTATGACTTGGAGGTTAAAAGTACACATAATGTAAATATTAAAACTTGTATTTATGACATTCTGATGTTAGATTATCATATATAACAAGTAAATGTTTATTGTCCCGTACGTGCGTTAGTGTGTCCGTCAAACCCAACACTAATTTTTAGATCACAATTTCTGGTTAAAAAATGGCTAATTGAAACTTTTTTCAATGATCAGCCTCTAGAAAATACTGTTTACTCCATATATTAAATTGCATTTTGCATATATTTAATTTATTACAAATTTATGAGGTTTTCAAATTATTTCACAAAATGTCCGTCAAAAACTAACGCACGTATAATCATATTGCAGATCTTACTCAATGTGAGTAACAAAGTTTATTTTGCACAAACTGGAACTGGGAAATGGATATTGAGGATGTTGCAATGTCATTTTGTTGAAAGAAAGCATTATTGAGTTGTAAAGATGAAAAAAGTAGTGTCCGTCAAAAACTAACGCACGCACGATGCCAACTTCATCATGTTGAATTCGGCTGGATCATATGGAAATTATATGATAAAAGAAGAGTAATTACATGATAATGCATAGTTTCTACAATTTATGTAGTTTTCTTTGTATTCATGGCCAATTTTTCTTACTTAAGGGGCAAATTTAAACATATGTCAGTCAACTAAGACTCGCAAAATTGTATGTGTCCGTCAAACTAACGCACGTTAAGTCATGAATTATCTTTTTGTGCCATAATATGGTATTCAGTATTACTGTTTTCAGAAATTTACATTGTCATGAAAGTTTTAAATCAGTTTCTTTTGATCTCCATATATTTTTCCCAATCTTCCTTACTTAAACAAGATAAAATTAAAATATGTGTCCGTCAAACTAACACACAGTAAATGAGGTGTCCGTCAAACTAACGCACGCAATATTTGAGATACTTTTTTATGCTGAAATTAGTCTGTATTGTTTTTAAAAGATTGGGTTTGATCTTAAAATGTTTAATCAATTGCTGATATATGTCCCATATATATATTCTTATCCAATTTCTCACTTGAGATGAAGGTAAGTTCAATTATGTGATTTGTCCGTCAAAACTAACGCACGCAAGATTTTACAGAATAATGGAATTTTTAATTTTTTTTAAGGTAAAGATCAAAAATTTATCTTTTCCTTTCTTTGTAATGAAAAATATATTTGTTTAATATTATTTAAAGTTAATGAAAGATAAAAAGTATAATGTTTAAAAATTGACCTCCATGTTACAGTTTTATAACACATTAGTGTATTTTGAGCCGAATAGTTAAGCCTTCTCGCTAACCGTACGCAATTGAGGAAAATCAATTACAAAAATTAATTATATGCCAATACTCGAAGAAGCCTTTCAATCCCCTCCCTCAGATACTGTATCTTACAAATGTGACATCTCAAGATCACCTTAATCAACCAATTGTTATTTTACACAAACAAACTCTTAAAAAGTTATCGAATCATTAAACTACTGTACCAAGACACAAGCAGTGTGATCATAATACAAACTCAATGGGGACTTGAATGCAGGAATGTACACACAAAAGTTTTATTGACCGTTTCTTGAGTTGTGATTGGCTGGTTAACTACACCTAGTTCCACGAAACATGTTTCAGTCGGTCGGTACTTTGAGTTGGTCATTGTGTGCTAAAATGCAATTAGGATTTCTTTGTAAATCACATTCTCTACGTATGTAAGGTATCACCATGCTACAGTACAACAAAAAGTTTTGAATACTTGTATGTGAAGTATGGCTGCTGGTCGAGTTGTGAATAGGCTAAGCGATCACTGTACATGTACCTTGTCTTCACGGTGGCTAGTTGACGTGCAAATAGCCCCACCTTCACTCGTGATCCCGCAAAATTTTTGGTGTTTACCATTATTGCTAACATTCGATAACCGTGCCAAGGTAGTGTATTTCTGCCGAAGTAAATCCATTTTACTTCGGCAATTTTTTGTCATAGCCAATTTCTTATTTGTGAGGGCTGCTTGCAGACTGTGGAGTATTGTTTACTGTAGTAACGTGAACTGTGTAAGTTAGTGCAGTGGTACTAAGTATTTGCTTTCAGAGTACCGTTATGACCTTTGACCTGTTAGACATTGATGTAACTCTGAACTGGCTTGTTGTCAATATTTGATGGATTTTTCTGGGAATTGAGACTGTTTTTAACATTGTTAATGCATCCTACATCAAAATAAGAGTTGAAAGATTTAGTTGATTTTTCAAATCATTGGTTGGATGACAGTTTATTCTCCTTAAACCTCCTAGAGAAGGGAATATGTTTTGGTTTTATGTAAATGAAATGTACTTACTTCATCTGTGATCCACTAACAGTAGGCGAGTCTGTGAGTTTATGGAGTGTTTACTCAAAGATACGTACAGTTTGGAAGATGGTTGTAAAACTTCTGCAAGCATTTGAAATTTTCTTCTGGAAGAGGGATTTTGAGGAGAATTTACTGATCTGGCTTGTGAACAGCATTTTGATATTCAAAGAAAGGACTTGAAAATGCTCTAAGAATATAAAATCATCATGTAATTGATAAGGAGGAGTTATTCAACACAGTTTTCTCCCATCCCTGTTACCTTTTATATAGAGCTGGAAGCCAAATACTTATGACTCAGTGGTAATGTCATCGTGTTTCTATCACCTCTCTGGTTTTAAGGGATTGGCATTTTGAAGCTGTAAATGTCCCTGTATGGTCTTTTTCATTTCTTGAAGTAAGGATCATACCTGTGATTGGTCTGCCTTTATCTTCAGGAATACAATAGACCTTGTCATCTTTGTGTATGCATTCATGTGGTCTTTCACACTGTAATCTCTAGCTTTGACCACCAAAAAGGAAATTTTTCTTTTTCGACTTTTTTCCTCATGTAACTTTGCCAAGTTACAGTGGAAACTGTTACCATATCATCACTCTTTTATTTATAAAGTGTCTTCAGTTTACATACAGTACATACAAACAAAGAACATTGTTTTATCTTATTTGTCTCTTTCAGGTGTTTGAGGGTCAACCCAAAAGGTTTGGATGAAGAAAGCAAAGATTATTTATCCCTCTATCTGCTCTTAGTGTCATGCAATAAATCTGAAGTTAGAGCCAAATTTAAATTTTCGATACTTAATGCCAAGAGGGAAGAAACCAAAGCAATGGGTATGTATACAAAGACTTGTGAGTTTTGATGTTTATTATTGACATGTCTCATGGCTTTCATTTTATTACTGTTTCTACCACCTCTAGCCATTCTTTATTGAGAATCGTGCATTCTGATTGGTTAAACACTGACCTGTTATTTCACAACACACGGTCAGTAAACGTACAAATTGATAAAAATGAGGTTTTTCACACATTTTTGGTGGTAGAATAGGAATAAGTCACATTTGTCGGACTATTATTGTCTCATAAACTGTCTCTACTCCAAATTTGGCAAACTAACAGACTCGGCTTTGCCTCGTCCATTATTTTGCCAAATTTGGAGTTTCGACAGTTTATTCACCAATAATAGTCTGTCAAATGTGATTTATTCCTTAAATAATAGCACAGAAATTCTTGCATCACAAACAGAACAGAGTTGACTTATGTTATTTTATGTCATTTTTGGCTTCTTCTAAACAGAAGATTTTAAATTTCATCTCCACATCTCTTCCAGCATGAACAGCAGTGATTGTTTTTCTTGTAGCTGACTGAACTAGAGCTTTTGCACCCTACAGCACTCACTACTGTAGGTTTGAGCGACTCCTAAGTTTTTTGGAGTTACATATCCATGACCCTATTTGTTGCAACTCTTACAATGACATCATAACTGATGCAGGAACATAGTACATCAGCCACTATAAAATATCGACTTCTTATAGCCTACCAGTGAGATTAATACACCAGTTGGCTTACACTGCAGGCTTCTCAATGACTGAGGTATAACTGACAATATCAGAGAATCTCACTGACCAACTGAAGGGATAACTTGAGATTGAATGGGAGAAAATCAAAACAACCAGTTGTTTTATAATACTCGAACTGCAAAATAACAGAAATATGAACACCCAAATATGATTTTTGTGCATACGTTTTGACAGTATCTCAAATAACCAAAGAGTTGCAATTTCAAGGAATGTGGAGGCATTACACGACTCTTGGCAAGTAGTTGCCACTCTGAAGTAGTCAGGTATTAATCCCCCAAGCCTAGTATACACTTGACAGAAGTTTGTGGCTGGTTTACCATACAGTATACCATGCAGATCACGTGGAAGCAGTTTCAGTACTGAGCTTTTCAAAGATTTCAGCCCAGTTTGGGTCACAAGATTTACTGTATAACCGAGAAGGAAACTTATATTACAGAAAGAAACTTGTCTGTTCCCCTTTTGCAGTTATGGAAGAACAGTCACCCTTTAATTGCATGTAACACACATTAGTGTACAGAAAAATGACAAATTTATGCCTACATTATTAACATCATTATTGTGACAGTATAGTCTGATGCATTTTTGTAACATTAAGTTTAGGATTTGTGTAACATTAAGAGTAGAACTATAATATGTAACAGAAAGCTTAGAGTATGTGAATTACTTAAATATTTCATGTTAAGTTTGAAATTATCTGTTTTTCTGGTAGTGTTGTACAAATATTACAGAGTAACAGTAATATACAAGGGATGTAAAGAAAACATTACTGCATGCAATCATACATACAAGAGTTCTATTAAATGTTTATCCAGAGTACCTGTACTAACCTCATATTGTACATGTATGTGGAGAAGTAAACATTAAACATAGTACAGTGCCATGACTTTACATATATACTGTGAGGTTGTTGCTTGCTTGGAAATTCCCTCATCACATTCATGTTAATATCATTTGCATGTCTGTATGAGTTAAAGTACGGTACTTTGATAGTGCATTTTATGTCATGGCAGACAACGGTTAATACTATAAGTAGTCTGGAAAGCTTTGAATAACCTCAGAAATTATGTGTTGTGCTTCAAAACAGTGTAGTACTGTTTTAAATATATTAAATGCAATAAAAACTAGTTCAGTTGGGCTGCAGAGTAAATGCAAAATTTTAGGATCCAGTGATGGGTACTTCTTCCCCTTTTTTTTTCATTTTTTCTTTCTAGAAGTGGCATTCGAAGTAAATTTGAAATTGGTCTACTTGATTAATGCAGTAATCAACTGTAAATACTGTAACTATCAAGGATGTAAGGATGTGAGTTAAAGGGAAATTGCAGTCATCCCAATTTGAATTAGTCTAGTAGTCTATCATATTTCATGAATGGCTCTTGAGAATTATGTGACAATATTTTTCTCACTGAATTCTAAAATTTATGGAGAGTAACTCATTGGTTTACCTTGGATATGCAATATTTAAGTCCTAAATTATCATGAAAGGTATAGTACTTGAAAGAGTAATAAGAAGAAATGCAGACCTGCCAACCGTTCCGATTTAATCAGAACCGTTCCGATTTTTGAGTCAGTACATAGCAAAAAATCGGAACGTTCCGATTTCTAGCACCCACCCCAAAATAGTACAAGAAACATCCTTGCAACATAATTATTGAAAACGCATGTCACGCACCTCAGTAATTTAATGATTCGTGGATCGAACTTGTATGGGCTTTACGTGTACATATATGTAAACACTATGACCAAGACTTCAGCATTATGTATGCGACATCCGGCGCGTGCGTTAAAATGTCTCCGGATATGTGCACACTGACAGTACATATTCACGTCGCAGACATCTACTTACTCCTTGCTACATCTAATTTGCATTATTCTCGCGCGCTGCGCGCTGCTCGGGACAGTTCTGACACCGCGCCCTCTATGTCCGCCATCTTGGCCGATGGCTCGTCCTCATTCTCCTTCCGCTGCAAAGCTGTTGCCTCGGAGGTTTCTGAGTCTTCAAAGTCTTGAAGCTTTTTCAGTCTTCCGACCTCGGATTCACGCTAAGTGTTCTACTATTATTATATCTATCATTCTAAACTCCCTTTAAGCCCTTTTCCAGCTCCTCGTGAGGTTTGGTCTTCGGTTTTTTTAGGGGAAGCTTTTCCACCTTTGTGGAGCTTCGCTAGTTTAGCTTAGGCTTCTAGCCTAACGTTCACCGTATATTGTATTGTATTGTATTTTGACGTAGCCTTGTGCCTTGGCACGCGCTACTTCCCTCTTGTCAAGCGACCTTTGTATTCTCATTGTATCCTACTATTGTATTCTACATTGTTTTTACTATTGTACTATTGTTGTCGCTTCTGCCCCGTAAGTCCTTAGGATTTTCTTAAGCTTGCCTTACGGGTCCCAGGTGGTTAGCTACCGTTACTATTTTCATTGTTTACAGGTTTACAGGTATCTAACTTTAGGAACTCCTTGTGTGTATTTTTCCTGAAATTTTCTCAAGTACTGTAGCATTAGTATCTCCTTCTCGTGCCTTGAGAGAGCCTGCCTATTTTTGTATTATGGACGAGGGTGCCCGTTGCGCTCTTTGTTCCCAGTTTCGCCCGGGGAGGGTCTGGGATCCTCACTCCGTCTGCCCGGCTTGCAGATCTTGCACGAGGCGCGACCCGTGCGAGCGCTGCATGGGCTTCTCTGCGGACCAGTGGCGGGAGATCGACTCCTGGCTGCAGGCCCGCAGAGATAAGCTCCAGTCGCGGCTCGACGCGATCCCGGACCCCTTAGCCCCGGGCCCCTCAGGTTTGCCCCCACCTTCCTCCGGGAAAGGTAAGGGGGGTTCTAAAGGTAAGGCCCCGGCCAAACGGTCGGGGAATCCCCCTAAGAAGGCAGGCTCCTCCAGGAAGGCCAGTAAGAAGAAGGGTAAGAAGAGTGGAGACGGTTCTGAGTCTAGGAAGGGTGGGCGGCCCGGTGCTGGAGTCCCCGACTCCGCCACCACGGCCGACCCGGGGATCATGCCATCCGTGAGCCCGGAAGGCAATGCCCCCACCGGGTCCGCAGACCGGCGCGCTCTGGTAACTGCGGATCCAACGAACTCAGGAGCCTCGGCTCCAGAGCTGGGAACCTCGGCTCCTCGGAGCCAGGTTCCCTGCGCCGAGTTCATCCCTTCCGCTCCAGCGGACCTCGCAGGTTCTCCGGCCCCATCCCGGGACCGGGAACCGCAGGGGTCCCAAGGAGCCACGGGTCCCCCTGGTGCTCCTACGGGTGCACCTCGGGACAGCCAGTCGCCGGACCCGGGAGCCTCGGCTCCAGGTGCCGACGCAGGCTCGGAGGCTCCGGCCTCCCGACCCGTGTTGCTGGACACCCAGCCTACCCGGGACCGTTCGCGGTCCCGGGAAGGGATCTCCCGCCGTTCCGAACGGCGGGAGTCCTCCGGGAGCCGCATACTGCCTAGGGGTTCGAAGGACCATCGGTCCCGAAGCCCCTCGAGTCAGTCTGGGCACCGGGGGAGGAGCCCGTGGTCTTCGGACTCGGACTCCGACGCTGGGTACCGCCGGGACCGGTCTAACCGGCCCCGCCGGGATAGTCCTAGGGGGTTCCCGGATCCATCGGATCCGGGGTGGATGGCCCAGTTGGCTAGCCTTCTGGGGCCCATGATCGCCGGTGAAGTGGCCAAGCAAACGGCTCACTTGCGTCCATCCACACCCCCCCAGCAAGCCTCAGAACCTGATGTGGGTCCTCCTCGGGCCGATCCTCCACCCCCACAGCCTCCTTCTGCCCCTCCCCTCGACTCCCTGGAGCTCATGGCTTCGGATGAGTTCGAGGAGGAGGAGGACGAGACGGAGTCTGAGGACGTGGAGGTATCGGTGCCGGCTGCCGCTCCCTCTGAGGAAGAGTCCCCTCGCGGGACCGACCTACCTCAGAGCCTGATAGCCTCAGTGACGGAGGTTCTTATCTCCAAACTGGGCTTTCAGAGGCCCGTTAAGTCTACGCCGGAGACCTCCGGGTCCGGGCTTAGCGCCACTAACGAGGCTGTGCAGTCCGGCCCGCCAGAATTCCCGGTAGACGTCCAGTGCAAACCGCGTCTGGAATCTCTGGCGGCCAAGCAGTCCTGGTCGGCCTTCCCCGCCCAACAGGAAAGGCTAGTCAGGGTCGCAGAGGAGGACTGGGGTTCCCTCTTCCGCCCTCCCTCTGTGTCCGAGGAAACTCGGAACAAGGTGAGGGTGGCCGAGGGACTCGCCTCCGGCATGTTCTGGGAGCCTCTTCGCAAGAGGATCGAGGACGGCTGGTACCAAGCCGATCTAGCGGCGCGTACCGGCCTCAAGTTCTCCTCGGTCTTCCTCCTTGTGGCGGAGGCGCTCCAGAGGGCACACCTGCAGATGCCTGGGGACGATGTCCAGTTCTCTCACGCGGACATCGGCCAGCTGGTCTATCTGCTAGGTCCACTCTCCCGGCTGGTCTACGACCAGTTCGCGAGAGTCGCCCTGAAGGCTGTGAGGGTCCGTCGGGGAAATATCCTCGATGCCTTCCCATGGCCTTCCGCCGAGGCGAGAAGCCGCCTAGAGCAGCTACCGGTTACTAGCCCCGACCTCTTCGCCAACCAGTTCCTGGACAAATTCGTGCAGGAGGTCAAGAGGCACGAAGAGACGGCCTCGGCCTTCTTCAAACCTCCAGCTAGACCGGTACCGACTCCACCCCCCGTGCCGCTTCCAAAGCGAAGCCTAAGACAGCTAAAAAGCCCAAGCCCAAGAAGGCTACCAAAGGGTCTTCCTGGCGCGGGGGTCCATCCTGGAGGGGCAACCCTTCGGGCCGAGCCAGGGATGGACGAGGCGGCCAAGTGACCAGGGGCAGAGGTAGAGGAGCGCCGTCAGGTTCCAGGCCTTCCTATGGCCCCCAGCGCCCAACTGAGTTCCCACCTCAGCAGCCCTAGGGGTGCCCACCCTACCGTGGTCCCAGCAGTAGGGGGGAGGTTGAGGCTTTTTGCCAACATCTGGGAGGCGTTCTGCCCGGATCGGTGGGTGGTAAGCGTGGTAACCACCGGTTACCAGCTGGAGTTCACGGCCCCACCCCCTACGGGGGGTGCCGGGAGGGTAACTCGAACCCCAACCGATCCGACTCTACGGGGGGTCCTGGAAGAGGAGATGCAGGCCCTTCTATGGAAGGGCGCTGTCTGCAGGACTACCGGAGAGGAGGGACCCCTCTTCCGGGCGTCCTTCTTCCTGGCCCCGAAAAAGAACGGCTCCTGGAGGCCCATCCTCAACCTGAGGCCTCTCAACTCCGCCTACATCCGACCGCGGCGGTTCCGCATGGCAACCCTCGCGGTCATTCTCCCGGCCCTCCGGGTCGGTATGTGGGCGGCAAGTTTGGACCTCAAAGATGCGTATCTTCACATTCCCATTGCCCCGGCATCCCAACGGTTCCTCGCCTACAAGTACCGGGGAGAGACGTTCAAGTTTTCGTCCCTCCCCTTCGGACTCTCCACCTCCCCCCGGGTCTTCACCCGGGTAGCCGGAGCAGTCGTCGCCGAACTTCGGAGACGCGGCGTGCTGCTCTTCGCCTACCTGGACGACTGGATCGTCCTGGGGGATTCGGAGCAGCAGGCGAGGGCCAACGTCGAGGCAACGATCACCCTCCTGCACCAAACGGGATGGGTGATCAACTGGGAGAAGTCGCATCCCACCCCCGCACGGTCACTTCAATATCTGGGGGCCCGACTAGACCTGACTCGAGGCCGAGCCTTTCCTACTGTGGAGAGGGCCACGGCGCTCAGAGAGGCCATCACGAGGATCCTATCCTCCTCTTCCAGCTCAGCTCGAGCATGGCTCCAGCTGCTGGGCCTCCTTGCAAGTCTGGTCGACGTCGTACCCCTCTGTCGCCTGCACATGAGACCACTTCAATTCCACCTTCTGACCTACTTCCGGCCCGCGTCCAGGGACCTGCAAGTCCCGGTGCCCATGGCCAACCACGTCCGGCCCCACCTCTTGTGGTGGACGCAGGACGAGCACCTCTTCGAGGGAGTACCCTTCGGGATCTTTCGCCCCAGTCTCGCCGTCACTACCGACGCTTCGCAGTCGGGCTGGGGCGCCTTCTGCGAAAGCAGAACCCTCGCAGGGGTGTGGTCAGAAGAGGAATCGAGACTTCACATCAACGTTCTCGAACTGGAAGCGGTCGTGAGGGCCCTGGCGGCCCTCCGGGATCATGTGCGAGGCAGAAGCCTAGCGGTCTTCTCGGACAACACCACCGTCGTAGCCTACATCAACAGGCAAGGGGGAACTCACTCCCCCCAGCTTTGCCTGAAGGTGTGGTCCCTCCTCCAGTGGTGCCGGAAGCACAACATCGTGCTGAGGGCTTCCCACGTGGCCGGGAGGGACAACACTCTTGCCGACGCGTTGTCCAGAGGCCGGGCGAGTCAGGGAGAGTGGGAACTGGCGTCCAGGTGGGCTCAGTGGCTGTTCAAACAGATCCACAGGCCCAACCTGGACCTGTTCGCAACGGCGGCGAATGCCAAACTACCAACCTTCTGTTCGAGGGCGTTCCACCCTTGGGCATGAGCGGTAGACGCAATGTCCATACCGTGGGACGGGATGGACGCGTACACATTCCCGCCGTTCTCCATCATCCACAGGGTCCTGCTCAAGATCCGAGCATCCAGGACCCGAGTGCTGCTGGTGGCCCCAATGTGGCCCCGGCAGCCGTGGTTCTCACTCCTCCTCCACCTGCTGGTGGACCACCCGGTGACCCTCCCCTGTTCCCCCGACCTGGTGTCACAGGACAGGGGCAGGGTCCTCCACCCACGGGTCCAGGACCTGCACTTGACTGCATGGAGGCTGTCCAGCATTCCCTCAGAGCACAGGGACTTTCTGAGGACGTTGCCTCCATGGCGGCCGCAGCAAGGAGACCCTCCACCCTCCGCACTTACGATTCTAGACTGGCTAGATTCGGAGGGTGGTGTGCAAAACAGAAGATTGCTCCAAATTCGGCATCTTTAGCACAGGTCTCCAAGTTCTTGATGGTCCTCTTTGAAGAGGGTAAACAGGTCAACACCATCAAGAACTACCGCTCGGCCATCGCCGCGGTCCACCGGGGCTTCCCCGACGGGACCACGGTCAGCTCAAGTCAGGTCATCCAGCAGCTCCTCAAGGGGATGTCTAACACCAGACCCGTGGTGCGGCCCCTGGCACCATCGTGGTCCATCAACGGAGTCCTGCGGGCCCTCGCAGACGAGCCTTACGAACCGCTCCACTCCGTCCCCCTTGAGCTCTTGACTCGCAAGACCCTGTTCTTGGTGGCGACGGCCTCGGCTAGACGACGGAGTTTCCTCCAGGCTCTCTCGGTCAAGCCGGGCCACATTGGGTTCGAAAACCACGGGGTCAGTCTCATCCCGGATCCCTCGTTCTTGGCCAAGAACCAGACCTTGGACTTCCTGCCGGGCGACCTCTTCATCCCAGAGATCGCCACAGCCTCCTCCATTAGGGAGGACAGGAGGTGGTGCCCAGTCCGGGCACTCAAGTGGTACCTTCACCGGACCAAGGACATCCGGGCCTCGGATAGGCTCTTTGTCCTCCCGAGGAGGCCCCACACGGCGGCCTCTAGGGACACTATCTCCCGGTGGTTGTCCGAGGTCATCAAGCCACATGCCCAAGGACGGGTCCGGGCGCATGAGGTCCGGGGCCAGGCGGCTTCGAGGGCCCTCTTCGCAGGTGTGCCAATTGAGGACATACTCAAGGCGGCAGCCTGGAAGACTCCATCGTTCTTCGTAGCCTGCTACCTCTCGGACACTCTCTCTGCCGAGGTGGCCTTCGGTCGTGCTGCTCTTGGTGCCCCCCGAGGGCACCCCCCATCCAGCTCCACTCGGTGTCACTCTAATGCAAATTAGATGTAGCAAGGGGTAAGTATATGTCTGCGACGTGAATTCCCCCCACCTTCCTGGTGGGCGTATTCACGAGCGACTATACTTACCCCTTGCTACATTCCCTCCGGCCCACCCCCGCTATTGGGGGCCCGGGGGGCACTTTTTAACCTGTACATAGCTATATTTGTAAATAAGCCATATGTATACATGTAAATACCTTCTGTACAGTTTGTAGGTAGCTAACCCTCCCCCTATTACCTCACGAGGACTCTTTGGGCTTCGGGAGAGGGTTCATTGGGGGGTTCGTATTCCTCACTTGGCGGCACCGCCTGGCCGAGGCCGGGCGGCTCCGGTCGGAGGGCTTCGCCTTTGCCTGTTGAGAAGACCTCCGCTCCCACTGGTAAGTGCTCCCGAGGAAACCTCGCTTTGCGCTTCAGGCCAATGAGGACGAGCCATCGGCCAAGATGGCGGACATAGAGGGCGCGGTGTCAGAACTGTCCCGAGCAGCGCGCAGCGCGCGAGAATAATGCAAATTAGATGTAGCAAGGGGTAAGTATAGTCGCTCGTGAATACGCCCACCAGGAAGGTGGGGGGAATCTGTAACGATCGTTGTAGTGCTTTACAAAGCACCACAGCTGCGCCTACGGACCGACCGCGAAGTCCGTGTGGCACCTGCGGTGGTACGTTCGTATACGGTATATACACAATACATAGTGGGTGCATGTTTGTTTGATAACCAGTGGGACTAATCGCAATTGAGATTAAGAAGGATGAAAAAGAATATTTGAAGATTGAACAAAGTACTTATGACAGTGTTCAATTTTGAACGGAAGGCCAGCAACGAAGTTTTTGAGTATTAAACTTTGGGACAGTAAGCTGCCAGCCTGCAGGCGTTTTTCGGTACCGTAGTTCACCGTATCATACTAGGCTAACGGTAACGTAGTGAAAGTGTGGCATAGCCAAATAGCACATGTGTGCAGTCTAGCCTAGGCTTAGGCCCTAGGCTAGGCCTGAACTTAACGGTTACGTTGAGGTCTAACTTTTAAACTACGAAAGTCGCAGAGATTATGAAATAGGTGGTTATTTTTATATGATTTTTTTCTGAATACATTGCATAAACCCCGCCAAGAATCGTTCACATAGGCCAAGGCCTAAACGAAGTTTGTGTTAGGCTAAGTGTGTAACATGACTAACATTACCATGCAGCCTAGACTGCCCAGCCTAACAGTACCAAGTAACATGATCTGAAAGTTTTATTTTGCGCACTTATAATGCAAAAAGGGATGTAATACTGCCGGGAACTAGTTGAAAGTTCAATTTGATTGCATTATGGACTGACAAAACCATAGACTTCTCACTGTGATGGGGTGTGTTGATTTTTGCATTTTTGTTTAGGCCTAGGCTACAATTCCAGTGGACAATAGGCCTAGGCCTACCAATCATCCAAATTTTTAAAATACAGCCTAAAAAATTTGTAATTTTGCCTGTTTAAAAATTTGATACATATTCCTTAAATATGCCACCGTTTTGAATCTAAGAGTATTTAAACTTCAAAAAATTTCCAAAGGGGAGGGGTACGCCCCCTCCCCTTAGACCCCACCCCCAGGCCAGCGGATTCTCCAAAATTGCACCGCTGTGTTCCTATTTCCAGTTTTCAAATGTTGGCAGGTCTGGAAATGAGTGAAAATTTGCTGTTGTTTCAAAATAAGTTTGGGGAGACTGCTCTTACCCTTTCAGGCTGTAGGAAAAAGTACTTCTTTAGTTACAGAAATATCACTTCATTCATAAGATTGTAAACATTTAAATTTTATCATGGAGAAGTAATACAGTGGGGGATATTTCTTAGCCCTTGCTATGGAAGAAAGGAAGACCTGTTTTTCACCCTCACCTTGCAGAATCTGATTGATGTTGTTTTGGTGTACTTTCTGTTGATAATTTTCAGGATTAGAGGGTACTGTACTTATCTGTAGGGTTGGGTGATATACGATGTATTTATCGATGTGTGGTCATGTAAGTGACTTACATTGCGATAACGATATGAAGAGCAAGTTGTTGCGATATCACGATGTATGAAAACTAAATGTAAAATCATCAATTTTACATGCTGTTCACACTAAATAAGTCAATGAAAAATTGCGCTGATGTTATCACCATGTTAGCTGCAAACTGTGCATACTGAAATCATGTTGAATATGCTAGGTTAGTTACATTTTGGAGAGTGTCACTCCGATGGTTACAGTAGATTTGCATGCAGAAGTAACAAAGTATCACGAAATAAATCTTGCTAAGCTACTGTAGACAATTTTCCATGTATACTACTGTATGTTAGGCTAGCCTAAGAGGATGTACAAATAAGTCTGAAGAAAAAGCATCGTACAGATATCCTACATAAGTAAAGCTTTCGAAAATATTGCATCTGGCTCTGTGAGAGTCTCAAACTCTCAATCACCAAGCTGCCTCAAAGGGTTATACTATAGTGCCTCTTCAGTTACAGTAGTTTATTTGTGAACTTAAACTCCACACTTGGTCCTTAACTATCAAACTGTGTTCTGGATGAAATTTAAGTCCAAGTATCATGACTGAAGGAAACTCTTCAGAATGTTTTACAGGTCTAGTAGATGAAATTCGACACAATAATTTTTGCAGAATACAAAATATTGGCAAAGTTTAGTTTTCCTGGTTTTATGGTAAACATGAATTATCAGCTTTGTTGTGACGATTGTCGTACTTTTCTGGAAGTAGGATCTATGACGTCATAAGTGGAACAATTTTACTTGCGCAGAACAGCATACTGACTGCAAGCATAAGCTTGTGCACATATGCAAGCCAGCCATCTATGCCAGCCCAGAGTAATGGCAACTATCACTAGGGCAATTGATAAGGAGTGGCTATGTTTTATGTTTGTTACAGTTTATAAAATTTCAACTTGAACTCATTGAATGTTTTTGGTTTAGAAGTGACTTATACTGCCTGAGCTACACGATTGCACCTGTAATACCTAGCATCTTCAAGTTTAGAGAAGTTTTGAATCTAACAGTACACTAATTAAATGTTTCAGTGTGATCAAACAGTACGTTGTGCTATATTTGTACAGTACAACACTAAACATACTGTAATGCCTTCCAGCATGAACTGCTCAGAAGATGACCATGTTTTTTCGAAAGTTTCTCTTTTGCCCAGCAATCACTTTTGTAGTGTACAGTAAATTTCTGCAGATAATATCCACAAATTAATTCAATGTATGTGTCCAGCAAGTTTGCAGAATGTACAAACTCATTCGATAGTTTTAGTTGATAAAGGCTGTGTGAAGGAGGCAGTTCAAGCGCTAGGTTGTGTACAGGATCGAGATGTGCATAGTGTGCTTAGGTTGTGTTAACTATGTTAGCCTGGCCTGGCAGCAATAGCCAATCAGAAGACTCTTAAAAAGTGTACACTAGTGAATTTCTTTGTGACTAGCTTAAAAGCAGATTTTTAATTGGTGAAGATACTGTACCTTACTCTATGTGTTTTACGACAGACTGCAGCTTCTGTATACATAATACTGAGACAGTATTTTCTTTTTGTTTTTCAATACTTATCTGTTCTAACACTGTAGTGTCCAGAGAGCATCTGCAGTGCATGGTGTAATGTATGGTATAGTACAGTACAGACTTCAGTAAGATGATTTTAAGTTTCCCTGTTCTTTCATATTTGGGATATCAAGGACACTCATAAAAAGAACAGGTATGAAAGGTTGATACAGAGGTCATGGCCATCTTTACAACCTTGAGAGTGCTTGAATTTGAATGGTTCATATTGAAGGTGGGGAAAAGTTATTGGATTTCCTTATTTTATGAGACAGTCACAGATAATGTAATTTTTTGAGTTTTGGTGGTAGAGTAAAAATCAGAGTCATAAAGTTCTTTTCATTACCACTTGCATCTTGTAAAATCTACAATAATTAATCAAAATACTAATGATATATCATATCAGGTTACTAGAAAAAAATCTTGGGTCCTTGAAAGTGCAGATTTCCAACAAAAAGTACAATCCCTTTTGATTAAGTATGTTCATATGAAGTGTACTTTGCAACAATGTTTAATCCACCAAATGAGGTTTAGGAATTAATGAGGCAGAAAACTTAAACAGGCAACCTTGAAACATGAAGAAAATACTCGTAACAAATATAGAAATTGTTCAAGAAAGTTACTTGGCTACTTTACTGTTCATTGTTCATATTACAATCCTACATTCAGCCTACTGTACTTAAAAGGTGATATTTCATACAGTAAGCTTCTCATATCTATTTTTCCTTTTTCTTCTGCAGAGAGTCAACGGGCATATAAGTTTGTTCAAGGTAAAGATTGGGGTTTCAAGAAATTTATCAGGAGAGATTTTCTGATGGATGAAGCTAATGGCTTGCTTCCAGATGACAAATTGACTCTCTTTTGTGAGGTGAGGTGTTCATTTTAGAAATATATCATGAATAAACATGCTTTCTTTTTTAAGTGGGAGGAGCCCCTGGGAGTGTTTTGCAAGGGTCTTTGAGCATCTTTACTGTTACATGCAATTATGTGGGAATCCTAAGAAGGCCATCTCAGATTGTTTCATGTACATTGTGTCTGAATATGTTAAATTCATTAACACACATTTTTCATGTTGATGGGTCTCAGGGTTAGGAAGCAGAGGAATAAAAACATCATCATTCATGCTGTCAGCAAGACCCTGACAGTCTGAATCAAACATGAGTTAATAAACTTAGTATGTTTGCCAAGAAGGTATGTTTCTCTTGAACAAAGTGTTAGAAGACCCACTAAAGTATTCTCGATGATAGCTCTAGCAGTGATGTACTGTGGGTGTACTGTGCAGCACCACTGGAAGTATCATTCTAGCATTCTGTTCAGTACAGCAATGTTATTGTAATGTTCAGCACTATTGCGTTGTACAAGTAGTACTGTTACAGTTGCAGTGCCATGGTAAGATAGAGTATTATGATATTGTACCACTGACAGTACCATATGGTTCTGAACAGTACCATGTACCAAACCTTACATAAAGCAGGGGCCAGGCAATTTTCACCCAATAGTCCCCAAGATTTAGCACCTGGTTAAGTGTGCTTTAAAAATACATGACCACCCAACGTCTAATTTTCTTGCAAAACGTATTGTCAAATTCCCCGCCGTATTTATCCTGAACTGGGCCTATTTGAAGCATTTTCCATGATCATTGCACAAAACACTGTTATCAGTTCATGACCTCATTTCATATATTTTTATGTACATGTTGGCACTTGTTTTAATGGTACCAAGGAATTGCCAGAGTAATGACAATGCATTGTCATCTCGCCAAACAGTCATGTATAACTTGCAATGCTTAATGTTCTGTTGGTCATGAAAAATGGCACCTGGTTTTGCTGAAATCTACAAGACCAGGAGCCAATACATGGATTGGATTGGCACTTGGTCCAAGCTGGCTTAACTAATGCTTGCCACATACAGTATAAATAGGCACTTTTTCATCTCATCAGTCCATATAATTATGTAAGGGGCATCGCTTAAAACATTCCACCTTTGTTACTTAAGTACTGAGCATTATTCCATATCATTTCCGTCATTGTTAATTATATGATGTGTCAGCTTTCACTTTTTGGTTTTGTGTGAACTGGCAAAGTGTGACTTTCCCACTGACATGGACACAAAAAGCATAATTTGGATCATCAGAAAATGTAGGGCACTAAAATGGTTCAGGTCATGAGGAGATTTTCCAAATGCTAATAGAGCTATTGAGTATAACAAAAGGTGGACTATCTGGCCAGTCAGTCAAGACTTTTGTCATGTTTGATGGGTATTGTATATCTAGTGCCATGTCCTTGTTTTATACTTTTAGGAATTCATTAAGTCCCAAAATACACTCTTACAGAGCATCCTTTAACCTTGTAGCTGTACTTATACACACAGTGAGTGCAAATTCAAACTTTACCTGCACATCGGTAAGCCACTTGATTGATGTGTGTATAAAGCTGCAGTAGTCAGTGAGATGTGACTGTTGTAGGTGGAGGTAGCATTGTCACAGTCTCAAATTACAGGAGGGACTGTTGGCATTGAGCTATTAGAGAGGATTGCACTTTGTAGTAAAGTGGCTTAGTCTGAGGTGTGCAGACTGTTGTGGAATTGGAACAAGTGGCTAGTACTTACAAAACATGGGAGTTTAGGAAATTTGAACCAATTTGGGATTACGAAATCGGTTTGATACAGTGTCTATTGCCTCATCCCAACATTTGGTTTAAAGGCAACTGAACTGGTTAAGTTAAAGCAAGGGTCCAGTTGGAAATGTGATTGGCAAACTCCCAAAAGGGCTATTCTGGATAATGTGTACATGCATTCACCAATGCCATATCAGATAGAAATTGTGACATGCATGGGAGGAATTACATTTTGTCAGGGGGTGAGGGCTATGTGTGTATTTTCACTGGAAAAATTGTCCTGCCTCTAAAAACGTGTCTTTTGGAGGGCAATTTTGTAGACTTAAGGACAGAATTGCCCATTGCTCTCACTTAATCCTAGTACTGGTCATGAGTTACTGTAGGGAGGTTTGCTGGTTACTGCTGATGTGCATTTTTGCCATTGCAGGGACATTGATTCACCTACTGTACAGTAATAGCATTCTGCTTATTTGTCTCTGTCCTGTACCGAAACCCTGCCTCCTCTCTGGGTGTTGCTGTATCAATGCCATGTGCTGGAATTGGTGGGCAAGTGCCCATTTCCCCTTATTGATCCCCCTTTTTCCTCTTTTAATTTTGTGAAATTTTGCTCGCCTCTAAGGAATGAGCACCATAATGCCCCACCTCCTTTGAGCATGCCACTAGTACTTACTGTACCTGCCAAACTAACAAGAATTAATGCAAAGTTCCATTTATACTGACCATCTATTGTACAATAGGGAAGCATTGCTGATCAACTCTTGGAGTATCCTCTACCATATGTGTATATAATGTGATGCATACAGCTTAATTCATTTTGTGGAGGTTCCAAATAAAATGAAAAGAGAATGCCTTGTTGCCTACTACATCACTGGCTATAGATGTGAAAATTGTTAGGCTTATAAAAAGCATTCCTTTTTTTTCTGCAAATTACTCCTTTGACCCCCATAGATGATACAATTCTTACTCTATAAATATTGTAGACAAGCAGTTGAGCTTCCACTATCCATTTTCACAAATTTGTGGATGGAAAACATATGGTAGAAACAAAAAAGTGTGGGAAAAGGGTAGAGGAGGGCTAAGAAAATGATAACTAATAGAAAAATTCTCATTAAATACCCTTGGAACAACTTCACTTGCCCTTTAAGCCCTCACGAACACATTGTGTTCCTTTAGTATGTTTATATGTCGTATTATTCTTCTTCTAGTCTTATAACAGGTTAATACATTAGTGCCAAGTCAACTATTGCAATCCATTGAGAACCATGGTAATAAGTTTAACAGCAAGCAAACAGGAAACAGTCGGCCCTTTTGAAACCCTCGTATCTTTGCTTTCTGCCGACTTCAAGTGTACTGGAGTGTTTCAGTGCCTGGCAGAAAGTAAATAGATCCTTGTGCTTGCAAATTGTCAAGTTCACTGGCCTTACAGGTACATGTCTAAGGCCCACTTCATCTAATAAATTGAAACCAACTATTTCCTTACTTTTTCCTGCATATCAAAGCTAGTCAGGCTGGTTGATCCTTCAGTAGAACCTCTACCAAGGGAAGACTTAAAGAGTTGATCATATTTGCAGCATTTGCCCAGAAACCCAGCCCTTGTTTTTCATGTCCAGAAGAAATGTTTCTTTTGTAGTTAATTAAGTCAAAGTTCAATCAAATCGTTTACATCTTTTCATGAACTGAAAAAAATTCAAGTTTCCTTTCAAACTGCAAAGTTTCCCTCTAAATATTAAAATATACCTGGAAGGAACCTTCCAGCTTCCCCATTATGCCAGCCATGCTTGTGTTTGGTGCAGTGGTATAGAGTTTGAATAAAAAGCTTGCTTCAGTGATGATGAGGTCAGTGGTGATAGGGGAATAAATTTGAATAGTAATTAAAAAGCTCAAAGTAGTAAAGGCTGGTTATGATATCACCACTGACTGACCGACCTTAAAGATTTATTGTACGGGCTGTAGAGAATACTACTGTACTGTGTATTTGTAAAGAAGAGCTAGTCAACCTACCTTGAATATCACCGAGCTGAAGGAGTAACTAGTCTAATAATATACAGTGAAAGAGTTGTAATTACTGTAACC
Organism: Holothuria leucospilota; assembly: GCA_029531755.1. NCBI lineage: Eukaryota > Metazoa > Echinodermata > Holothuroidea > Aspidochirotida > Holothuriidae > Holothuria > Holothuria leucospilota. The sequence goes on along the minus strand of CM055969.1, from coordinate 16,878,513 downwards.
TGGAAAAAGTGTGGACTGGTACTGTATTGTAATCCATGCTGACCTGGTTTTTAATATCATCCTAACATCAGACTAGTGGGTTATGGTACACTGATGCTTGTAATATAAACCAGTTTTGTAAGCCCTGTAAAGGGTGTGGGGGTTAATTGTGAAGTACTTAACCTCAAAACTGTGTTGATTGCAATTACTCTCCTAGGTACGAACTGACATTAGATTACTTCAGATGTATAGTACAGTACAATGTGGGTCAAACGTACATGTATTGACAATTCAAGGGCAGTTTGGGGGCAGTAAGTGTACTGTACTGTGTGTATAGAGATGCTGAGTTGAGACCTTACATACTGTTGCACTACATAGTATGTCCTGTACTTGTACCTGTAGTCTGGAGGTTTTGAAAATTATCCTTGGTGTAATATGATGGATATTGAATTCTTTATTGACTGACAATTGTGCACTACATTAATGTGCGTTCACAATGGTGTATGATCTTATACAGTGAAATGTATCATTTAAAACTTGTTGCAGAGGCAGTGCCTTCATCGTAGCAGTGTATACATTCATAAATTCAGGCCTTGAATTCAAGCCTTGGAGGGCAGTTGTTTTAGGATGTTAAGAGACCTGAATGTGGGAGAAGCTTACAGGTATAAGGCGTATCACAACTTCACGTGGCTGACCAACCCAACAATTTAGATCAAATTTAGTTTCTTTTGAAAGGCCAGTCCACATGGGAAAACCTTAGATTGCTCTTGGATGAAAATCCACCTTACTTTGACCCAGCTAGGGATCCAACTCTGAACCTCCTGGTTGCTAAGCTTCATCGCTTCAAATGACACCACCTTTATCTACTTGGCCACAGCACCTTTAAAACATTACAGGGCTCGACATGACTTATGGCACTGGTGGCAGAAACCCAAATGTCTTGCCTTTGATAATTGTCATAGTTTCCAAAATGCATATAGGCAATTGTCAAAGAACTGAGTCCTCCCCACCCAGACATGCTCTGCTTATAGTACTGTACCACCTTCCTTAAGCAGGGATGGCACCAGGTGGGGGAAAGGAGGCCATACAGTGTGAAGGCTTCCCCCTTCCCCATGGTTCCCCATGGGGAAGTTTGCCAGATAGAGACCTTTATAATGGGTAAGATCAAATGTGTAGTCCCAGACAAAAGCTATTCACAGTGACAGTTTACTTGATTTTGTTCTAAAGTAGGGCAGATTCTTCAATAAAACCCAAAATTTTTCAATTTTTCCACTAGAAACACAAATTTTTCAATTTTTCTGCTAGGAATACGAATCAAATTTCCCTCAATAACAACCCCAAATTTTCCCATATGTCTTACTGAAATCCGAAATTCATCATGATTGCTTCAAGAAAATCCCAAAATTTTCAGCATGCTTAGCACCCTGGAAATTTTGCCTTTTGACATCCCTCTGACAACCTGTCACCTTTGGTGGGGCTTGGAATTTGTTGCTTCCCTCCTAGCGGGGGAGCTTGACCTGTCAGGCAAATCCCGGTGCCACTCCTGTCCATACTGTAAGAGCTTTCAGCCATCTTTCTATCCAACACAAGGTTGTTGAGGCTATTTAGACACTTTTTAACATTTTGTCAGTAGGACATGGCAACTTGTTATTAGGTCTGGTATCTTAAGAGGTGCAAATACTGTACAGATAAAAGGTTGTCAGTAGGGTCAGGATAGTGTCATATCAACAATGACAATATTATTACCATTAAGAAATGTGCAGGCATGCAGATGCAAAAATATCAGATGGTTAATGTAGGTGAACTTTGCACATGCATAAAGTCTGTGCCTGGTGTGCACTCAGTTTTTTGCCCATCATTTATAAACTCTTAAAACTGGTACCCTACCATGTGTATTACAAGGCCCTTGATGTTATCTCTATCTTTACATCCTTGTACAGGTTAGCATCGTAGCAGACACTGTCAATATCTCTGGCCAGTCCACACAAGCACAACTCAAAGTGCCTGACTGCAAACTAGCAGATGACTTGAGCTCTCTGTGGGAAAGGTCGGCATTCAGTGATGTCACACTTTGTGTCAACGGCAGGGAGTTTCAAGCACACAAAGCCATCTTGGCAGGTTAGTATTTGGTCCAGTTTACTCCAACAATTTTGGCGTCCAGTACCATTGGCCTTAGTTATGCAACCCTGAATGAAGTCACCATTCTCAGTGGTCCACACTGTCCTATGGCAACTTATTACATATACCATTACCATACATACGGATAGACACCATATCATTCTGGATCAATTTTTGTGCCAAGTTTCCAAATATTTAATAATATTTGAACACTCTGTATCAGTTCCATAAGTGTGGAAACTTATTCATTGGCAGTATGGCATTCAATTTGTCAAAATTTTGTACATAAATATAAAACATGAAAGAAATTAGACACATACTGTATTACTTCAAAAATTTCTGTGGGGTTATGAATCCATTCTTTTTGGAGTTTCCACTAAAGCCTCTACTATGGTACACAGTGTGGTAACTCACCAAGCCTAGTGGTTGGTTTGTCACTTTAAAAGCACTGTTGAGTTGCAGTGTCATTCATTTTGGAGTTTTCCCTGGAACCTCTACCTTTGACTACCATCGAGTAATTCAGCCAATCATGGTTGGTATGCACCAGGTGTTGGTTTGTTGCAAAAAGTACTGTGAAGTTGCAATCCCATTCATCTTGGATTCAAGCCATAGACCCTTTTTTCCAAATACCAGTTACACAGGATTGTGGGATAGAATTCTGGTGTGCATTGTTTTTGCCACAGTAAAATGCCATTGACAAAAAAAAAAAAAAATGGCATACACCAAAAACTCTTTCCCACAATCCTTTGTAATCGCTATTTGGAAAAGGGACTGTTAGTGGGAGACCTTTTGCTTTGTGAAAAAAACCTGGGTACAAACTCTTGGCAACTTGTGATGTAGTGACAAGTTTTGCTGCATTTGAACATTGTGAAAGTTCTTAGGGGAAATAGCTATATCACCACGTCGGTTTACGACGGGAGAAAACCCGCCTATTGTGTGTGTCTTGCATATCACCATTCATCAATGCACACAGAGTGTGAGCTGCACTCGAGGTAATGAGCAGGATGTGGGAAAGGCCTTCTGATACGTAACAAAAGACTACTTAGCAACCAAGTATAAATGACAGCTTATAGAAGTGTCATGAATAGGGATGAGCTTGGAGGGAATGAATGAAATCGTTCGTGAACAAGTATTGATTTTTCTATTCAGTCAAGGGTGGGTACGGTTAAGCAGTTGACAGCAGGGCTCGACATAGGCGTTGTACCAGTGATTGCATTGTGTGGATAGTCAAACTACAACCTGTTCCTCCGGGCCTCTTGAATTTTGTCACAAAAAATAAACCAACACAATGTTCAAAATAAAACTTTTAAACTGTACCTTTGAATATTGTTTTGTGTATAAATTGTAACCTCAGAAGTTGAGCGCATTTTCTCGTTAACAAATACCGATCGTTTTTAAAACGATTTGTGTATTCCAACATTGTAAACCCTAGTTCCGCGATATGAACGTTGTTGCTCTGCTCAACTGACAGGATCGAGTGAACGTTATATGTATGTAGCAGGCTTCTACACTGTGCAATACAGTGCAGTGTTCTGCCCAACACCCAGAAATTTTGTACGCAAATGACAAGGGGATCCCCGCTTGCAATGTTTTTCGTAGGAAACTCGCCGCTTGTACATGAATGTTCTAAAACGTGTAATAAATACTTTCGGCAGTTTGTTCGTCCACTGGTTTAATTTTACAAGGGAATTTTCAGTGGCTGCTTCCACGAGTGTGCAATGGTTCTGCGTGTTTGTTCCCTAAGCCCTGGTTGCAAATGCTCACACATTTAACACTAATTATAAGCGGGAAAGTCGGGTCGGAAATAAACAAGCTAAACGTAATTAACGCTAAGCATGTGCGACTTTAGTCCCCAGTAAAGGCATGTGTATAGCCGGTCGCCGATAGCTCCCTAAACACGGTCCTTACTCCGACTCCTTGAAAACCCGGGGTCTTCGACACAGTGCTGGTCGGAATTGATTTTCTTGTTATAGCAAAGCTAGGACCCAAAGTCTAAATTTACTGCCAGTCATGTTCCTTTCTGAATCTTAAGCTTATATTGCTGTTGTTTTTTCACTTAAAGCCTCTGAAAAGTTCCGAAAATTTGAAATAAAATCATCAACTTTGCCACTTCGTAAAAATTTACTGTAGCGTTCGAAATTGTTGTTGACATCAAAATGCCTTGTGCGTAACATTATGACGTCACGCACAATATTTTGATTACTGTAGTTCCCATACATACGCATGGCAATTGCCCCTGCAAACGTTCTGTACTGACGTAACGGTATAGTTCATTAGCATACTGTTGTAAACAAAGTTCCAAAGTCGCACAGTAAATTTTACGGCGCGAAAAAGTTGCTGCTTTCATTTCATATTTTTGGCACTTTCCAGAAATTCTCAGTGATCAAAAACAGCTGCAATACTCCTGTAAGATCTGGAGAAGAAAAGTCCTGGTAGTAAATTAGGATTTTTCTTTCAAATTTTGCTGTGAGAAGAAAGACAATATCACCGACGGCCGATCCCCCCGCTATTTCCAATGGTCGGAGTAAGGACTGTGTATATAGTGAGAAGTAGGCGAACGACCACAGTCCTTCAAGGACTAGTGCGACCTATGCATGGAAGTTCAAATTTAAACACAGACGTTCCGATTAAAAGTTTCAAGTTTAACCGTCCCGATTAAAAGTTTCAAGTTTAAATTGAAAGGTTCTAATAGCAAACTACAAGAGGCAAAAGTACGAGGAAGAGACAACAGACAGGAGCTGGTGCCAGGGTATTTCGATAGGGGAAAAAAAGCATGGGTTGATTGATCGCCGTCCTGGGAAGGGATTTAACAGAGGGGTTTCATAACTTTGTGAATTCTAATTTTGTGGTTGGGTGAAGGAGGACCGCCCAGGAGAGCAGTCTAAGGAGAGGGGTGTTCCCCTCCCTCCCCACTCCAGTCCTCTTTCTTTTTCACTTTCTCCTTTCTTCTCTTTTGTTTTCTCCTTTTCCCCTCTTCTCCTTTTTCCTTTCTTGCAAATTGAAGGGGGTGCAAATTAAACGCAGCTGATTTCAGTTTTGGTGTGAGCGCACCTAAAGGCATTCATGTCTAGCGGGACAAATCAAGTGAACTTTTCTCTGGCTAAAAACAAGATGAAAGCATATGCAGAAACTATCTCTGAAGTGTTCGTTTGAAGGAATTGAATTTCTTCTAACTTAACATTTACATTTGTCGTGCAATCTGGGCCAGTGAAAAATAGTAAGCATAGTGGAGTTTGAAAGTTCCGTTAAGTTACGACAGGCGCGTAGAGCGGCCAGGGAAGTTTTGGAGGCTGAGACCCCCCCCCCCCGAAATAGTGTATCCTAGCAAAATTTGTAAGAATTAAGGACGGGGATCAATGCCGTGCCCTCCCCCCCCCCCCATGTGATACCTAGGCCCCCAAAAAGTTTCGTCCTAGCTACGCCCCTGTGTTGCGGGAATTGGATTTGCAACCGTGCCAGAATAGGCAACTTTCGTATGCGCGGAATTATTTTCCGAGGAAGGTAGGAAAACATTTGTAACGTTCTAGATTTTTCCTTTCGAAATTTACGAAATTTATTCATAATTGCAAAGAGATTTTCGAAAGTAAATGACGCTACTGTTCCCAAGACCTCCAGAGAAGCCCGTAGCGCAATGTAACGGGGCATTGCGATTTCATTAGTTTCCTTCCCGGTATAGGTCAACATAGAATGTGCCTCAAGTACTAGTAGCCTAACGGTAAGTTCGAACTGCGTCATAACGGATCATGCCGACTTGACAAAATTTTGAACACATGAATTTGTTGAGAAAATAAACATTCTGTACAAAAGTACACCCATTACCACATGTCTTATGTTTAAAACTAAAACTTGACCTTAACAGATTCCAAGAAAACACCCAATGAGGCCCTATTTTGCCCAAATTATTTTTGGCAAAATGGCGACCACAGCCTTCGATTTTGCCAGTGATGTGATGCCTACGTAGCGGGTCTCCGTTGCTACCTTTGCGCGTTCCATTAGTTTTGAAACGAACGACAGAAGGAGACTACGATGACGCCGCGGATTGGGACTGAAAAGTTTGCAAAGATATCAAGCTAAATGTGGCTGTGGTGGGAAGCAGTAATCTATTCTGAACAATTGGGTCATTTTGAAATGATTATCAATGTGGAGAGGGTGGAAGTCACATTATAATATTAAGTAATATTACATGTACGCACACGCTACGGGTACATGTACGGAAGTTTTCAAGAATGCACTGAATATCTGTCATTCAGCATCATCGTCATCAATTTCTCATTTCGTCATCAGTTTTGTCGTTACGTCATACAGTATGACAAATCACAGTGAATTATTCTTTGGATGGGTTGGACTATAATTGTGAAGGAGGTGCGGACCACAGAAGGAATTAGAATCAACATACGGGCCTGGCTATAATGTTTTGGTTACATGAAGTGTATGTATGGCCGGCGCACGTCCATCAACTTATGAGTCGAATGCCGCATAGATTTCATGCTATACCAGGCTGCAAACTGTTTGGTCCTTAGTAGGATAGCTGCAGAAGAAAGAGTTTCAGCCTGCAGTGAGAAATCCGCGAATAGTTGCGTGGACTTTTCATTAAAGACAGTATTCGAGTAAGTTTTATAACAAAAGTTTGTTTTAAATGTACTTTTACAAGTCACGGGATCCTTTCCCGAAGCTTTATCTAAACAGGCTAGTTCACCAGCGACCGCGGGGCCTATTTTCAAGTCGGCAAATATGTTCCAAAAAAATAAAATCCCCAGTTCCCAGCTTAAGGCGGCTCAAAATGCCCGCGGCAGAAAAAGTGCGGGTCGAAAGGCCCCCCCACCCTTCCATCTCCGTGGTCCCTGTTCACAGGCACAAGATCCTCAGACATAGCTGCTGAAACGCTGACAGCATTTCCCTTCCGTGCCACAGGCGTTTTCAATTTCTTTTGAGAATATAGGATCTCAAAATATTCAGAACTTTGTTCACCATTTAAGCATAAAACCTTCCGACAGAGACTGAGCCAAATGGGGTCATTTTTACTGAAATCTACTTTTATATACAAACCAGTTTGCATCAAAAAAAAGAAAAGAAGTATCGTCCTCACTTTTACGGGGCTGCGGAGCCAATTTTGAAGTGGGGTGGCTAATCATCGAAGCGGCCCAATATGGTCAATAAATCAAAAAGTTTAATGCGGCCCAAAATGTCCACGGGAGAAAAACCGCAGGCGATCCTAAAGCCCCCTTGGTCCCCGTCTCCGCGGTCCCTGTTGTGGGACCTCGAATAATGGAAGGTCTTAAAAATCCGATCCTTATAGCAAAGGTAATAGCTTGAATGCCTTAGAGCATAACATTTTTTTTTATTGCGTTCAATGTTCCGGGAGTTCACGTAGTGATTAATTCTTGGTTTGTAAACAATTAAACTATGGTTACGGTCGGCGAGTTTTCCTTTGGACGTATAGCAGCAAATAATTTTAAAAACAAAGTAATTTACATTGCAAAACATACTAACATCTACATGAGAGAAATTCATGAAAGAAATCAAGTAGAAGAAAAGACACACACACAAATACACGAATTTATTTGGGTTCAAATAACGTAAGAAAAGCAATTGGTCTTCACACTTGAGCGCTCAGTCACCGTAGCTTCGTGTCAAACTGCAAAGGGTGTATGGACTTGAACTATAAAAAGTTAAAAAACATCTAACACTCAGTGGACTGCAAGATTTGTTGTTTGACTCACACACACAACTGATTGGGCTTTTGTTTGATCCACAATAGAACCTAGCAACAACCTCTGGCATGCAGCCTTAAGCCTTCCTTTGTTCATCGCATGGAAGTGTGTGTAAGCACCTCCCATGCATGCATAATGCCACAGACTTGACCAGCAGTGTCTGTACTGCTCATTTCACGGTGATGCACACAGTGAATAGACTGGCCAGAGTTCAATCCTTCGGAATCCGTCGGGAAGATTTGGCAATCTCCCCTTATATTGTACAGTAGATAGTACAATGACAACAGGGTATATTTTGTGTCACCTGTCACAGAACACAGAATATTTGCATGTGAACATACGCTTGTTCTGTCTGGGTAGGCCAATACTTGCAATCATACCGTGAAAGTACAGGTATATATGCAGGTATTCTGTGTAATACAGTGACTTAAGGATTAATCTTACATGCTCTGCTTTTGCTGAACTTTTTGAGCATTCATAGAAGGGAGCAGGTAACATGAACATCCTTTAGAGGCCCAGTAGAAATTGACATGGGGGTCCATCATTTAAGAAATTGTTAAGGCCAAAGAACCTACACAGGGAAAAGACATGTTCAAACTTGAAGGCTGCATGTCCATTGAGACCAGGCTAGACAGTTTGTTGCATCAGTTGCTTTAGGATAATTATAAATGTAGTCAGGGTGACTACGATGTGAGGGCCTGCTTTCAAAAGCCCCTTCATGTCACGGAGCAGACTGCAATGAATGGTGGTTCACAAAATGAAATTAAGTTTTGCTTATCACAACAAGAATGCTCAAATTTTATGAGTTACAGAAGTAGCCATTGATAGGTAGGAATCAAAGTAAATTTGTGTGAATAGAAATAATGTGCAGAGCTGCCAGCCATTCCATTTTTGCCTTAATTTTTTCGGTTTTTAGAGCAAACTACGGCAGTATGCTTTTTCAATGAAAAATATGTTTTTTCGAAATTCTGATTGTATTGTCATGCAGTGTATGTAATGCACACTAAGATCAGACTGGTGCAGTGTTCTAACAAATGGCTGATACATAAATCCTATGCATGTATGCACAGAGCAGTATATTGTGCTGTTTGCATGCAAGGTGGTACTTGAGCAAGCAACATACATGCACTGCAGTTACAGTATGCTATGCACAGCATGCAGACTGTACTGTGCATTACATACCTAGTGGCCAAGTGTGGTGTACTCTCATATCATGTGTATGATCACGATGAGTAAGTAGGCATTCTTGATGAGTAGTTGTCAACAGGATGCATGTTTTCAGTACACACATTCATATTTTCTGCATAAATTTATTTAGGGCAGAGGGAGTTCAAGTTTGACAGCACTGGTTGTCAGGGACATTGAATGAACAACCTAACATAATGTAGCATAGGCTGTGCATAACATTAGGCCATATAGCCTAGCTTTCATTAAAGACTTCATTTTGGGAACATGTAGCAAGCTGTTTATGTTATGCTAAGATGATGATTCGGTGGTTTAGTTGCTTGGATACCTTATATAGGCTAACAAACTTCTATGTCAAGCCTATTTTGTGTCACTTATGGATTTTTGATAGAAAGTTGGCTGTAGATTTTGAAAGGAAATGTCAGTTTAGAGCTTGGCAGCTCTGCCAGTCTGATGTAGTCCAAATATATTTCAGTTAACAAAATTCTGTTTGTTACTCAAAATTCTGTCTTTTGGCCATCTATGTTCTGTTTTTTGGGGGGGATTGTAAAGGTTGGCAGCTCTGAATGTGATCTTTTGCATAACATTCTCTTTTTTTTTTTTTAATTCTCCAGCAGTTGAACAAATTTGAACATTAGAAGCACACATCACAGGGGGAACAAATGCTGTACTGTGAAAAGATTCTTAATATTCAAACCTACCAGCAAATTAAATGGACAGTTTGCTTTGTACATACACCCCATAGACAATGCTTGTGGTTTAAATGTGCCCAATTATAGTAGTATCACTTACCTTGACTGCACCTAAATAATGTATGTTCACTTTCTAAGCTACACCTTATTTCAAGCCAGTTGTATCATAGACTGCTACCTGTCAGTGGGGTCAAGTGATAAGACCAAATGATTCAAGGCCTGATATTGCAGCAGGCATTACACACCGACTAAGCATACAGTATATGTTGAAGTTGGAGGATTTTCATGGCCTCTCCTGTTTGCCTATTTAGAAGAGGAGAGGGAAGCAAGTGTTCTGCTACATTATGTTAGTGACCCTTGTGGTAATATATCGTTGATGTCAAAAGTGTGGGTTGTCGTTTTAACATTATGCACCCTCCACAGGTAAATAAATCATGTGACATACCTAGGAGAAATGCTAAGTCCCTAACAGGCTTGGGCAATGTAAAAAAGTACTATCATGGGGTCCATTTTCCTCTGCTAAAAATATTTTGAAGAATTCAGACACAATGATTTCAGTTGTGAAAATATGCAGACTGAAGATTTTTGTGGGGATGAGTTCACCTTTTTAGTATGTTATTCTTTGGAAACTTTTTCAATATGTAATGAAGATTTTGCAAAATGTGTTTTGAGTACTGTATGTAAAAACATGTCAAGAAGAAGAAGTAAGCATGATTTTGTTTGTCTTAAACTCTGTATTCTTGATTCTATAATTGGGGTCTCAACCACCCTGGGAATAATGGAAAGACTGGAAAATTTAATTGTCCTTTTCTCAGTCATGGAAAAGTAACAGTATTTCAGAAAACTGCCTTCAATCATGGAAAAACTGTGGAATTTGATCAAATCGAAGGAGAAAATGGTCTGTTTTGCATCATGTATTGAATGGTATATATATATATCCTCTAGATGGCTGGGTATGCTGTCTTGGTAGTATGAAAATCACACTTTTATCCTGGAATTTGGAAATTCATCAGAGAAAAATTAGGGGAATTTGTTTTCATGAAAGGCTGGGTACCCTGATATTACAACAAAACAAATGAAAAACATTGCAGGAAAGGCTCTCATGATCCTATTAATTTGATGTTTTTACTATCAGTCGTTATTTGTGACTGCTGCCAAAAAGGGATCTCAGCCCAACATTACTTTCAAACAGTCTCCCAGGCAAATTTTATTTTTCTCAACAATCAACAGAATTGAATGTACTGCAGAACAATTGTTGCTGCCACTGTCTGTACTTCTATGAAAACAAGTTTGGTTTTTCCAAGTAATGTGGTTAATAATTAATATGTGCCATGAAATTCAGTGTGTCATGTGTTTTATAGTAAGTTAGAGCCACACACTGGAAGTGGATGTACACTAAACAATCATATAAATAGCATAAGCATTTATTATTATTACCATCATCACATCAAATTTCCAAGCCACAAGCATACTATGAGTGAGGTAAAGTAACTTTGAGATAGCATAAAGTGCATGCTAATAGGAGGGTACGATGAACAGTACAGTATACACTTTTGTAGAACTTTTACTCAGTTTAGTTCTCTTCTTCAGTACAAAGAGTATACCAGCCATCGTCACTTGGCTCACAAGTTATCGAAGGTTAACAGGTACTAAAAGCTGTATGAAGTGTTTCATTGTGAGTGCTAGGAAATGATTTGAAGCTGGTTGAGTAGACATGGACAGTGCAATAAATTGCAGTCTTACTGTAGAAGTAACTGTGTGAATATTGAAGGTAATACACAGTTCAGGGAAAGGTCACTGCTGGTCATGAACTTAACTGGAGACTCTTTAAAGCAGCAGGATGTGATTAAATTGTATCAGTATGGTATAGAAAATACTGTAGCTTTGAGAATTAGCAGACCATTCAGTCTCACCAATGCACTCTGACAGTATCATTATTTCTTAAAAACATTACACACTACAAGTGTTATACCTGTAATTGTTACGTCATTGTAACATGAAAGGTTTTGTGAACCAAGTTATTTATGAGCCGTAAAGCAAATTTTTTTTTTCATAAAACCTTACAGTATTTCATGAAAATAAGGTTGCCCAGCTACTGTACTTAATGTTGCATTGACTATCATGGTTTTGAAGGTACAGTATGAAGGTTTTCTTTCCTGCATATGTAAGAATCACCTTTAATGCAATCCAGCCTGCCAAGGACAACTATTTTAAGATATTTATACTAACCACTGTTGAAGGAAGTCTGTGACTTAAAATGTTTCACTTTTTATTTCAGGTACCATACCACCAGAAAGCATTCCGTCAGCTTTCATTTGAAATGCTTTGTTCTTTGAGCTGTAATGGGTCAGCTAATTTGTGATTTTTTAAGTATTTTATGTTTTTACATAAATTACAGTATGATCACATTAGTGTATGAAAGGTTTTAAATTTTGATGTAAGTTTACAAGAAAACATAATACAGTTTGTCATTGTGGGGAGATGACATCACTAATGCTTCTTTCAAGTTCACTGGGAATGGGAAATTTGGTAGAGTGTATTCAGTTTGCTTGTATCTTAAGAAATACACATATATGCATTGAAGACAATTTTCACAAAAATAATAAGATTAACTTACTCTTTTATGCAGTACCTAAAATATGAATCTTAGAGATAACCCTTCCTTTAATGTTTTTGATGAAATATCCAGATCATGATGAACATTACTGTTTCCTTGCTGCTGTAAGAGAAGAATCCCAAACAGAAAAATCGGACTGCATGTATTATATATGCCTACTTTCACCAGCACATAAAGTAGTTATAATAAGTAATACTTTAGGTGCTACAAATCTGGAACCACATTTCAGTTTGCTGAGCAAGCTGTTCAAATTGCTACACAAATGCATAAATGTGTATTAGTCTTTTTGTGTACATTTTTAAAGGGTTTTCAAAATAACCTGAAACATGCCATGCTATACTTGATAACTAAATTATTCCCAGGATTATGGTAAATATGTCAGAATTTGTGTCCTGCACCCTGTTTCATCAAGAGTTACCATGGATCTCAAGTTTGATCTACAATGCAATGTTCCTGTTGAGAGCAAACCTTAGATTGAACATAACCTTTGAAACAGGGCCCTGGGATGATACTGTAAATAAGTTCAAAAAGCCATTCTTTACATTTATAATATCAAGGTCCCTGATCATAAAATAACCTGTGCTGGCTTGAATACTAGTTTTGAATATTATAGGCGGGATGTCCAGTCATTAAGGAAAATCAGAGAAAATGAATGTCTGTTTAACTAGCTAGATAAATTGAACAAAAACACTGGAAATTTTAGGAAAAATGAACTCAGGGAAAACTCAAGGTATTTTTAATGATCTGAGAAAATGTTTTTGCTGTATGTATTTTGTGCAAACATTTCATAGTCTTCTGTCATGTACAGTAGCTGAAAGTTGCACCTTGTTAGTGACTGGGTCTCAAGGCATTTTAAATAGCAGTACTCAAATTTTCTCTTGGAATTTGAGAAATTACAATTTGAAAAGGCAGGCTTAACTCAGGTACAGGAACTCAGTTTTGTAAAATGTTGGGAAGCCTGAAAAGGTCATTGAAAGATTGGAAATTACCCTGGAACATTATGTTTAGCCTGTGGTTAGTTAGATGAGGTTTAACGTCCCAGTTTCCAACCGATTGGTTTAGCCTGTATGTGTGCGTGTGCGTGTGCATGTGTTTTTCCTTCAAAAGTGCATAAATTTCTGATGAAAGGTGAAAGAAGGAGGAGCAATTTAATCATTTAAATAATAGATCTGCTAACATTACATTTGGTATTATAAGTAGCTGGGTTTTAAATTAATGTAACCTTACAAATTAGTGCTATGTACATTTAGTTTGTATTAGGTTGGATAAAAGCCTGTCACACACAATACATGACTTCACAAATGCAACTCATTTTACGTTGTGTGAGTCAACAAAACACAGTTTGTTTGCCACAAGATTAAGACTACCCCCTTCTAAGGTTAGTGTGGTCTCGTCGACCACAGCTGGATTCCCTTACAAGTCTTCAACTGTAGTAAGGTTTTAAGCAATTTAGAAGAATATCCTGCTCCCAGATGGTTATCAGATGGAAGTTTCACCAGAATTGGTGGAGTAAGTTCCTCTTTTACATATCAGACATAACTTTGGGGATGGATTACTCTTTTACAGTTAATATCAGGAATCAATTATTGTAGGAAGGTGCTCCATACCATACTGCTACCACCTCAACAGTAGCTGTGTAAGTGTGCATGGCTCTGTCTCAGGACTCAAAATATTTTTATGACAATTCAAAACTAGGTCAGGGCAGTTTCAAGTTGCAATGTACAGTATGTGGCTAGCTTTATATTACTTCTTAATTTCATTTCTGTAACTCTGACTTCTGTTTCTTTTTGTTTTGTTTGCTGTTAGACTAGTTGACTAGTTGTGGATTAATGCCCAATAACAACTATGAAATAGGTTTCAGTTGGTTCATATTACCCTATCTCATGTAATATTCCCCCTTAGCATAACAGAATTATTTTGTTTTATGGTCAGTTACTTTTGAAAGTGACAAAAGTTACAAAGGACATATATATATGTTGAGCTGCATAGAAGGATATTTTGTGCTTGTATTCTTGAAAACCTTGGCAAGCATTCAGCTTTGTTCCAAGCAAAACTAATGCCATGTTTTTAAAAACATATTTTAACTATAAATTTAAAAAAGTGAATGGGTTCAAAGTTGCTTAAAAAGTTGCTTGTTTTAATAATTACATTTTTTCTTTTGGTGGAAATTTGCTAGTAAAGACAATAATGTAAGATGTGGAAGATGGATACCTTTCATTTCAGTAAGGAATCACTAAGCCTTTGGATTTTCTGGTTCTTTTGTAAATGATTAAAGTTCACAAACATAGTTGATTTAAGTGTTTCTTTTCTGTTTCAAGTTTGGCAAGTGCAATCTATTGTCTGCCAGCTTCCTGGAATAATTGTTGAGGATGTGACATACATTGGTTTATCGTAAAGAAATATGGGAAGAAACAAGCAGGGGTGTGGAGGCTGGGATAATTTATCCATTATTGCATTAGCATATTGCTACAAAGGCTGGGAAAATTGCTTCCCTTTTACAGTATGCAAAAAGTTCAAAAACATTCACAGTTTCTTTGTACTCATAACCTTTGAGTTTGTACTGATTTTATGATAAAGCAATTCAACTCAAAACAGTTGTGCTAAATGTAAGCACCAAGGTATTCCCTGGATAGGTGTTCCAGTGAGCAAGCCAACAGTAGCTACTGTATGTGAAAGATGTTACAGAACAGTTTTACTGGTATTTCTCCACAGGAGAGATGTTGTACATGTAAAAAGGTATTTTGTGTAACTGTTGCATAAAGATTTGTGCATGGTTCAGTGAAGTCTTGCAGAAATGATACAAAAGCAATTTAAAACACCCAAGAAACCGACCAAAACTCAAGATGAGTGACCTCTTTGGTTTGTAAAGTGTTCTACATTCATTGATGTTTCTGCACATAGGGAAATTTACTGGTTAGAGCTTCTGACATTTGTTCTTGGTGTGCTACTAACATTTTACAAAGGTTAACATTAGACTGGAGTGATATACTGTGAGTCTGTAAGGTATCTAGCAGCTCTGAGTGAAAGTGTCAGTCGGAAAGTGTAAGTCTGTGTGACGATAAGGTTGCAGTAGGCATGTAGCTGGAACGGGAGGGTGGGAGTCAGGTTGTTCAGACTGAAATTACCCCCTCCTGACTCAAGTGCAAAAAATAAGTATCACCTGTTTCATGGAAAACTATTGTGATATGACTGTCTGCCCTCCTGGTCTGCAATCCCCATTGCAAAGGAAAGCCTCATGCCCAGGGGGCTTAATGGTTTGGTGGTGCCTCCAGTGCCATTGGGTTAGGGTGGTCTAGTGGAAGTTGGTCTGAATGACTGATACTGTAAACCTCTATGTCTTCATCAGTGACAATGGATTTGAATGATTGATATTGTGAGTTTACACTGTATATAATTGCAAGGTAGTAGTACTGTAGATCAGAGTGACAGACATGGTAAGTCTGCAGATAATAGGGTGACAGTGGGTCATGGTGACCAGATGCTGTACAGTCTATCTGTACCCAGGATGATACTTAGGGCTGAATCACTAAGACTGTAAAGTCTGGTAGAGTATTTTTCTTACATTAGTATTGTCAAGTGGACATTAACAAATTTTAAATTTTATACATTATTATTGTAGGTTTACAAGATTTCCAGTCATTTTTGGACATCGTTGGTTTAATGCTTCCTGAGAGCATAGTGTTCGCTTATGAAATCATACTTGGATAAAGGCTTTGTTCAGTTCAGAATTTAAGTACGTGTAGGCTCTTAGAATTCTCACAAACTGAAGGAAAATGCCCTCATTTATGTAAAAAGTAACAGTGGGTCTGAATTAAGTCCTTAAGTACAGGTTTTAATCATAATTCTACCATCTCTAGCCATCTGTTATTGAGAATCCTGCATTCTGATTGGTTAAACACTGACCTGTTATTCCACAACATACGGTCAGTAAACGTAAACGCTGATAAAAACGAAGTTTTTCTCACATTTTCGGTGGTAGAATAGGAATAAACCACATTTGTCGGACTATTATTGTCACATAAACCGTCTCGACTCCAAATTTGCAAAATAATGGACTCCTCTTCGCCTCATCCATTATTTTGCCAAATTTGGAGTTTTGATGGTTTATTCACCAATATTAGTCTGCCAGATGTGATTTTTTCCTTAAATGACTTTTCAGGTGAAAGAACTATGAAAAAAGAGGCAAGTGAAGTGCAGGTGTTCAGAGAATTTACACGCCTGTATATAACAGAGTGTAGAATCAGCAGTACTGTAAAATTCTGACATTTTAGTATTGTTTCTTTTCAGCCCGATCACCAGTATTTAATGCCATGTTTGAACATGAAATGGAGGAGAAGAAGCAGAACAGAGTGGAAATCACAGATGTGGACCAAGATGTTATGAAAGAAATTTTACGTTTTATATACACAGGCACTGCCCCCAACCTGGAAAAGATGGCTGATGACCTTTTAGCTGCCGCAGACAAAGTGTGTAACATTTGTCATATTAACGGTTTGTGGTGGAATGTGTCTCTGCATCTGTGGTACTTTTTCATTGGTTTGGACATAAAGACTTCAAAACAGTATGCCCTATTGCCTAGGTTATCACATGGTGGCCTGTGGGCCATTTGTGGCTAGCAGCGTGCAGTAAAATGGCCTGCAGAGAGTTCAAGGAACCAAAACTTTACATAAGAAAGAAAGCTTTTTAGCTAGGTTCATGCTACTACATTAACTATACAGTAAAATTTCAAGTAAAGTGGTCCCTTAACCCAAAACAGTTGAAAACCCCTCCCCTTTTGTGCTCATCTGGATGCAATGATATTTGGAACAAGAAGTTTTCCATTCACCCTGCTTGGCAGTATGCTTTGGGTAGTTTAATGTTACAGGACAGTATGTCCCATCATCACTGTGCTGGGGCTGCAGGCACACACAATGTTGACATAGCTACAGTTGAAGGCAAAATTTTTTGAAAATTTTGGGAAAAGGATGATTTTTGGGTGGGGTGGGGGGGCTGGAGGGGAGGAAGGGGGAACCAGTGCCAATCCTGGTAGCATCAACCAGTCTTTGGAAAGTGTCTGACATGAAAATTATATCAATATGTTATCATTATTAATGTAGGTCACAAGGCCACCTGAGAGTGTTGTGAAATGTTTTCATTTTGCACGGTCTTGCTTAGTCCTGAGAATTAATTGAGCAGAACCAGGCACATGAGGACCTAGAACAAAATGCAATTATCTAGAGTGGTAAACTCACTCTCAGGTGTCTTACTGCTGGTTTCCCTTGCTACAC
Organism: Holothuria leucospilota; assembly: GCA_029531755.1. NCBI lineage: Eukaryota > Metazoa > Echinodermata > Holothuroidea > Aspidochirotida > Holothuriidae > Holothuria > Holothuria leucospilota. The sequence goes on along the minus strand of CM055969.1, from coordinate 16,860,944 downwards.
ATTGCCATTTTACACCATATAAGAAGATACCTGCAAATATTCAAGGCCCCTGATTAAATGTTTTGGTTTCCTGAAGGAAAAGGTTTTGGAGTCACTCATTCCAGCAGTTGTAGCTTCCTAAGTGTAAGTGGTTTCAAGGACTGTGGTTGGCACACCCCCATTTTGCAGTACTTAATTAACACATCACAACTATTGAAGAGGAGAACTCTTTTATACTGACATGAGGTCATTCAACTAGAGTTTGCTGTTGTGATCGTTTGGTGATTTGGGACATTTCAGCAAGCTGCCTTCTGTCTAAACATTGGTACATACCCTCTTCACTGGAGGAGTAACAATTGTATGTCTCCAGTCTTTGGGATGCCATTTCAAATAGCAGTTTGATTTAAAAAAACTGTATGTTAGCAGTTTCATACTGTTTCATACACTACCTTAAGATTATAAAACTGCCAGTCCAGATGGATACTACCTATTTCTTCTGCTGGACTGAATGTAGTGCATCTTAAAACTAACAAAAGCACAGTCATCAGTCAGTGAAAGAATTGCTTCCCATTAATGGAAATTAAAAGCTCTTTGATTTCTTTTCAAGGACTTTTATTTTTATATTTTGCCTGTTGCCCACTCTTTTTCCCAGCACTGATGTAATCTGCTTGTTGAATGAAAATGTGATCATCTAGTATAGATTGTCATTGTAGTGTAGATCTGTGGTAAGACTCTTCTGAATGTATTGCAATGATATATAAGTACTGTTGTCTGACACCATTGATCTGATATGGAGAATGTAGCTGAGATTATTAACTGCCATCTTGTTGTGTTACTAATTGATGTACAATATTGATGTCAATGGTTTCATTTGCTTTATTGAGTATTACAAAATATTAGAAAGGCTTGTACCAATATGGATTAGACAGGCCTTGAATTTGGAGGCATACGAGTGTGATTGCACACCATCACTTGCATCAAATCACTGTGTGCAATTTTTTTGCACACCTAAATAAAGAATGGGAACTCAGATAAATCTATTAAAAATTATTAAAACTGAACACCTACCACACTCCCTAATTTCCTGAGGAATGTGATTTGTAGCACGCCAGGAAAATCTAAAACTCAAGGCCTGTAATTTGGGTTAAACTGAATAACCATTGGACACTTCTCTGTATAACAGGGTTCGTGCTAAGGAATTGAACCTGGGAGGGAATTCCCTCTCTACAAATTTTTTTGGGAGGGATTTTCAAAATCAAGGAGGGGGTTATCACTTGGTAAAGATACTACTGTAATTTAATGTGTGTATTATAATTGTAATTACGATCTCAGCTGCAGAAAAGTGTGGGGGATTTTCCCGCATAAGATTTATTTTTGTGCGGGATTCGAAACACAAAAGCAGGATTCACGCAATCACGCGCCTAAGCGCGAACACTGCTGTATAATTTATTTGTCAAAAACAAAATGCAAAAAAAACAAACAAATTTGCTGCACAAGTGGTGGGATTGAAGTTGGAGCTTCAGGTGTCGTGTCTTATTGTGAGTGAAAGAGCAAACAGCAATCCTTAAACCTTTAGCAGACAGGAAGTATAAGTCTAAATTCAGCATCAGTGCATAAATGTCGTCATCTTTAAGCATGGTTACATAGTCCTATTGGCAGGTACAAGTTAGGGAAGTGAAGTGTTTGTAAGGCAAAAAACCTTAAAAAAAAACCTAAAAAAAAGTAAATATACAGGGCATTTGGCCCATTATGCCCCTTGGTGTCTGTAATTTTTGAACAATATCAAGGCAAAGGGAAGTTCCCATGGAAGCCATTAGTTTTGTGCCCTATGTTATGACAAGCCTTGAGTTTGTATTATGTTACTTTGACAAATGTACAGTGTAATTTTTGCAGTAGACGAACTCTGCAATGGCCCCTCCTATTACATATGTAACTGTCACTTACATGTGTATAGACCTAGCAAATGGAAATCGTAATAGAAGGGTGCCCTCTTATTTTGACGAATCAAGCCTCAAATACCAACCATTCATTTATATTGAAATGACTCTGCTTAATCTAATCACAATTTTTTTTTTCTTTCCATAGTATGCTCTTGAGAGGTTAAAAGTAATGTGTGAGGAAGCGTTGTGCTCCAATCTCAGTACAGACAATGTGGCAGATGTTCTGGTGTTGGCAGACCTTCACAGTGCTGACCAGTTGAAAACTGTTGCCATCGATTATGTCAACAGGTATGTGGTTACCCAGAAGTTCATGTTGAAGACTGACTCAGGTGGTTTTTTGGTGTTTTAAGGAAATTAGAGTGTTAAATTGAATTCTTATCTAATGAGTTGGGTGCAGTTTCCCTTATTTTCCATGTCAAGAGTTATATTTTGTTTTACATAAGATAGAGAGTATTTTGGAATTATTTTGCATGAGCAAAGAAGAAAATCTCCATTTATAAAGGTAAGCATACAGAAGTTGCAGCACAACCCTAGATTTCTAACCTAGATAGACCTTGAGACACAACACCATGTAAGAGTAGTATGGTTGTATGGAATATTGCACATTTTAGTAGTTTTTTGTTTCCATATCTAGGGTTGCACAGAATTAGGGACATTGACTATACTCTAGTGGAAGGTAGTAAACACCTTAGCTAAAAACTTGGTGCAACATTGTTTCAAAGATAAAAATGTTTCAAAAGTCATGGAGTCATGGAATTTTACAAATACATTTAACCCTTTCAAGGCCACACACTTATATGCTGCCCTTACCCCTGGACCAACCCACCGCCCCAGCACCAACTACTTCATACAGTGTGTTAATGAATATAGGAATGGGATTTCTGCCGTTTTTCATACAAAATCACCTTCCTACAGAAATGTTGAACTCAAGTTTTTTTCAGAAGGCAGTCATAGTTCATTTGATACCAAAATATATTGTATGTACTTAACCCCTTTCATAATTCCTGGGCCAGTAACAAGCCTTGGCCGAAACCCCTCTTGGCTGACAGGCTATATTGTACAATACACCATGCAGGTGGCCTGTTGGTCAGTCTCAGTGCACACTATCTTAAAAGTTTCAATAGCATCATGCATTACATGATACATCAGGTGACAGTTAAATGTTTGCTCTATGCAATGAGCATAAACTCCAAAGTGATGGCGCTATGTATATATTCACTTTCTCTGGAGAAAAATGTCTGGTGTGGCTGTTGCCTAACAGCAAACATGGTATTTTGCGGATGGTGCAGGTAAGTGACATTGATCCCAAAAGGTCCAAAGAATAGGCAAGTAAAATTAGCCCCAGTTTTTATTTGTTGGTTGTTTTTCTAAATCTTGAAATATTTTTCAAACTACAACAGTGAAATTGGCATGAGTAACCTGCATTTATCTCCATGTTACCATAACTTTATAGAAATTTTAATAGAAATTTATAGAATTTTATAGCAATGTTCTGGAAAAATCAGGAAATGTTTATAAGGTAATTGTGAAAGAACTGAAGTGTTTACATATTTTATCCAACTTCTTTTTATTCCCAACAGTCATGCCCCAGAAGTTATGGATACTAATGGCTGGAAAAACATGGTCTGCAACCATGCCAACCTTGTTGCAGATGCATTCCGTGCATTGGTAACCTCACAAAGTCCACCTTTCATGGGGCCTCCGAGAAAACGCTTGAAACAAAACTGAAACAAACAATGCATTAAAACATGTCAGAACACTTGAAATAGAAGCGTGAAATAGCGTACCAGAAATATTGTACTAGCGAAGAGCGCACAGGTGCCAAAGAGTGTATCCCAGGTCAGAATGGTTTTACCAAAAGAAGTGTCTCGCTAAAGATACAATTTATCACCCATGTCTTGCTGTAGTAATGACGAGGATTGTCTTGATTGTGTCTGGCGTGCCAGCCTTTCAACATCTTTGGATCCATTCTGTACTTGTGAAGGTAATCGCAGCCCATGGAGAAAGGAATGCAAATTTGCAGTGTTTTGAAATGATGCAATGAAGTGCAGGTGATGTGTGTCATATGGTGGCTGCCAAGACGACAAGGAGAAGAATTACTTCTCATGTGATGTTTCATGGTATTGAGGAGAAAAGCACCAGCTTTTCAGAGGTTTGAGAAATGTGTGTGATGGTATTTGAATTGTTAACATAAATTTACAGTAGTAGCTTACTCCTCAGAACCTTTATGGTGTGAGTTTAGTGATAAGAATGCATTTTGGACCATGCCCTAAAATTAGAAATGTTTGACAAATTTAAACCCCATTGTCATATCTACCATTAAGATTTATGTTTCTGCCAAATAGATTTAGAAAAGCTTGATGATTCATGAAGAGCTTGATGATTCATGAAGCTTGATTCAAGAAAAAGCTTGATGATTCATGAAGAGTTGAAAATCCATCTGGTGTCAGGAACGAAGTAAGGAGGGTTACTGCATTGAGTCAGCAGTCAAACTCAGATATGTTTGACCAAATATCCAAACAGGGTTGGTCGTAAAGATTCCAAACGCATCCTTTCTTATTTATTTCGTATTTAAAGGGAAAATTTGGCAACTGGAGGGAACGTTGGCCCTTGTAGTACATGAAAATATTTAAGAAATTGTAGAAAATTTCCGGTTTTCTTCAGCCCTGGAAATGTTATTAGGCCTGCTGACAAGGGCCTTAATATTATGCCTTTACTAGTGCTCCAGTGGCCTCTAACTGATGTCAGTTTGAAAGAGTGACGTATGGCTCTTTTAGAAGTGTTAGGTTGGAAAATTCATTATTGTACACCTCTTATACCTTAAAAAGTATATGAAGTTTTCATATTGTTTCAAGAGATTACTAGAACCTACGTAAATTTCTACCTTACGCCCTATGAGTACCTTGCATGGTGATGTTAAGTGAATGCCATGATAGGTATAGATTAGGTCCATACCCTTCTGTCCATTCAAGGTGTTTTTGGAAGAAAATTTCTTCATGAAAAGGTTGGGGTAGGGTGGGTGGGGTGCTGAGAAAATTGTTTACATTTGAAGAGGTATTGCATCTATTGTAGTTTGCCAAGCAAAAACAGGGTAAACTTGATAGAAATGTTTGAGGACTTGGGTGAAAAACTGGGAGATCAAAGAAGCACCAAAGTGTGACCTTATATTTATTTATCAACTGCATGAAAAGTTGCAAGCTTGCAAAATCATATTTATAGGAATGTAGTTCTAATTGTGAGAGTGAGTTAATGCTCTTTAACACAGTCTGTAATTGTAAAGTAATAACTTTGTATTGGGTAGTTTTGTAATCTCAGAATAACTTTACATTTAAAGCATAAATGTGTGCATTGATGGGGTTGGAATTGTCCAAGTTTAATGGACAAATATGCCATTTTAAATGGTGGGAATTCATTTAGAATCACTGAACACAACAATTAGAAGTCCATGAAAAATACAGTTATTGTGTGGTATTGTGTGATGTGTTGTAGTGGTAAAATACAAGCAGTGGGTATTATGTTAATGACACAGTTTTGTGCACTAGTCAGCTTGATTCAGTTTTGCTCAGTGTCAGCATGGTTTGATTATTTGCAAATAATAGAACTCTAAATTCATGTTGACTTGATGCAAGTTGTACTAAATGTATTTTGATGACATTTCTTATTGTTCACCCATCAACACTATTTAATAGTTGAACAGGATCAATATAATTGATTAAATTGTGCTGTTTGATGATCTGGTACACCTCTTTACACTCATGTTGTGTTGGTAATATTACAGAGACCAACAAATAGCCATTACAGAATATTTTAACAGAATTCATACTCAGTGTCATTCAGTTTCAGGCCAAGTCCTTTAGCTTCAATCTTTTGTATTGTGATTGTTTTACCATTGCCCTTTTTTGGCATTCACAACTTACTTTAATGGCAACAAATCTCACCCCAAACAGTAAAATTTTGCTAAGTATACTTCTAGCCCTTCCTTAAAAGGAAAACCTTATAGACAAAGCTACAGTGGCAGGTACTCACTTAAAATTTCTAATGGCCACATCGTCACATTACTGTGCATGAGCTGTCAGCTTTACTGTGTGATCTGGACAAATCATAATTGACCAATCAGAGGGATGCTAGTGCTTGAATTTGTGTGAATTAAAGTGTAGTCATCAATTGTTAATAAGGATATTAGGGTATTCCTAAATACATTTGGAGTGATGCAACAGTGCCCTTAAATATAATCTTTAGTTCCCTTCTGATGCACATGTTCAAGCTCTTCCCTGCAGATTCAGTGAGAAGGAATATGTCTTCTAACCTGTCTCATTAAAGATTAGGTATAATATGGTCACAAAATAGACCTTATGCATTGGAGTCATGTGATGTCATTTTGGAGGGTAAACAATGAAGCACACTGCATGCACGACATAGACATTGCACGTATGCTTTAATAGAGGTAAGGGTGTACCTGATCAGTAATCAGCTCTCTGCATTTGTTGGTGTAAGTTACAGTGAGACACGCTTACCTCCCAGGGAAGGGGGGGGAGGGAATACGCTTTCTGTTCTATGATGTCATATGCATATAGTCTATATCAGGGCTTTGCTAGAATATAATGGAAGGGGTTTTAGCTGCTTGGGGTAAGAAGGCTGAAGGGCTGACAGGTGGTCCTATTACAGTCCAATAATCATTTCTTGTCACTATGCTTTTATAATGAAGTGTTCTTTTCATGCATGGATTGGCAGGAGTTTTCAGAGTGGGAAACTAAATAAGGGTAAGAAATTCATTAAACACTTTGCTGTCTCTGGCTTTTGTAGAAGTTAAGTGCAAATATTTCTTTTGTTTTTTTAGTGTGGTATTTAATTAAGTATAACAATATTCATTTTGAAACAAAAGGCAAACAAGTACTTCAGGTGTACTTATTGAAATATCATGTTAAAAATGTGCAGCTACCCTCTTGGCAGCTTTGCCATATTTTTACAGAATCACTGATTTGCCTTGAGACTGCAGAATTTGAGTAGTGTCATTCTTCTTTGTATAAGGGGCTTAAGTCTTGCCATATGAAGTATCATAATTATATAATAGGGAATTGGGTTTTATGAGCACTTTTAATATGAAGATGTAGTGTTTGAAAGTTGAAATGGGGAGGCATTGTCATCATAGTAAACTAGTTGACTTTTACTCTTTGTGAAAACCTGCCCCTCCCCCTTACATCCCACTAACCCATCCACATACTCCATACCAACCTCCTACTTGCAGTGCTATCCTTCTGAGTTCATGATTCTAGTTAGGCAAGATATGATGGTATGTCCTTTTCATGGTCATAACACTTAATGTAATAAAATTGGTTTTAGAGAAATAAAATGCATGCAACATAATGTTTATCTAAGTCTTACAAAAGGAAAAGAAATACATTCTTCAACTTCTTTAACTTCTGTGTAACCCTATGTCATAGAAAGATAATTTAATAATGTATGTCCCTTTGAATCATTGGTGAACTTTTTAACTCTTCCGACACAAGTGTGTAATGTATTTTGAACATTACACCAAAGAGGGAGTATGTAGATGTGGTAAAACCCTAGTGCTGTGAAAGAACATTTCCATAGCTTAGTCTTCCCCAGGGTCAGTATCTGTTGTAAAAATCTGTAAACTGAATGAAGGTTTAATATTTGCAGTATTGAGCTTAAATTTTCTCTTGTGGAACTTTATCTCCTACAGTATTATTAGTATTTAAGGCATGCATCCGTAGTGAGTGTGGAAGTATTTTCTGTGTGTTATTACATATATAGGCTAGAGCATAACAAATATGAATGTTCTCTCTTGGGATACCATTGGAACAATTGAAAGAGTACAATGTCACTAGAGCTCCATCCCATGATGCCTTTACCTTAGATCAGGGGTTTTCTTACATGAGGTAAGTGTACCCCTTAGGGTAGGTGAGGTATTTTGGGATGGAAGGGAACCATTCTTGCAGAATATGCATAATTTTGTTGGAAAAAAGAGTGGCTGGCATGTGATCAGGAAACCAGTAGGTGGCAGTACGAAACAATGTTCTTAGTCCTACATGCACTACAGTCTAACTTTAATGGATGAGCAGTGGAAGTCTCACGTGACAGTCTTGTACACAGATACAACAGAATTGTAACAGTGCTGTTTTTTATTTACAAAAAGAATATTTTTTGTGCCTCATCTTACACATCATTGGTCATGTATACTCCATGGGTATGTGGTGGTGAAAAAAGTTGAAAACCTCTGATCTTAGGTGCCCCAGGGAAGAAAAAGGGTGTTAAATTAGAGGTCCTTGAGATGTTATCCAGGCTATCAGAATATCTGGAGACATAGTAAGTTAATGATTTACAAACCTTACAAGCTGTCCAATACCCTCCCTATACAAAAGTACATATTTTCTTTCTCCCCCTTTAATGCTCACAAGGGCATGACTTGGGTGCTATGAAAAAGACCCATAACACTGAATCAAATTAATGTTAAAACTTTGCAGTACTTTAAATTTGAATCTTACAAATTTACCATTCTTGTAGACCTGTGGTATTCAAAGTGTTTTGGTTGATGAGCCCAGTTCTTCATACCTTGGTCATCTTGGCAACCCTGTAGTGGGAGCCAAAATTTGACACAACAGAGCTAGGTGAGAAGTGTGTACTGATCAAATTTTGGACAATGGTGGCTGGAAATGGTTTTTCCAAGCCTTGTAAGTTACATCAAAAGGTTTTTCTTCATTCTTTTAATGTTTGGTGACCCTCTGCGCGATATTTTGAGTTTTGATGACCTTAAGAAAGGTTGCGACTTAAGTGTGAATGCCATGGATTTAGACTGTGTGCCAGCTCATTCAAAATACCTTGAGGTATCATCTGATGTAAACAAACATATTTTAAAGGTGTGAAGCTGTGCAAGAAACTTTTTTAAATTACCCGTGTATTTGTCAGGTGTTGAATATTCTGCTACAGGTTTGAAGAACCCCCAAAAGGACCTTTTCAATCACATTAATACCAGGTAATGTGTGTCTAGGCAGAACATAGTTTAAAAATGTTTCCTGACTTAGTGTGTGATTAAGTTTATTTTTTTTCTTTTTTTGATTTTTGTAAAGAGTAGCAATTGAGGATCAAGAGGTGAGCATGTGTGTACACTCGTATTCATATAAAGTAGTAGAGACCATTTATAATTCATGGTATAAAAAGTTTGTATCGAGCTAATGCAGTGGTTACCAGAATACCATTTCTAGCATAGCAACGAATGACCTTGGCATTTAAAATAAGCCTTTTCGCAATTTCAACTACATTCATGTACATCGCGAAAATCTGGGGGATAAACAGTGGTACGGCAGTACCTATAATTCATGCGAAACATTGCGTTTATTTTCAAAGATATTTAAATCATCCCATTGTAGATGAAAGGAAACTATATCATTTGGTTTAAATGTGGTCTTATAATCTGTCACAAATATGTTTTTTCCATACCCTGCACCCTGAGTGCAGTTTGTTTATCTTCTGTGCATCCCACAAGTCCTGGCACAAATCGAAATTGTGAAAAGGCTTATTGCTGTTACTATGTAAAGGTATTGGCAGTCCTTGTAGAATGCATACTTTGATGGTTACCATTGGTAATTGTTGCAATAAACTTGCTATAGTACTGTAAGGAAGCTGGGCAGTCTAGATTCAACATGTTTTACCCCCATACATATATGCATTTAGTCCCAATGTATTCAATTGGTGGTTTACAAGACACTTCTAGCATTGAAGTCTCAAGTGACAAAGGTTTAGCCTTTTATTGATGTAAAACTGGATTTCCTAAATGTCACAAATTTCATTTGGATAATCAAAAGTGTAAGAAACTTTCTACATTCATTTCAAAACTTGAGAAATGTGATATGTTAATATGTTTTCTAACATTTTTTTTTGGAAGTAAAAATTGGAACTATTAGAAGCCATCAGTGCAGTAGTCCTGCATCTTGGAGTGAGTATTTTTACAAAAATCAGTAAATTAGAGACTATTTTAGGAAAGTGTTTTCGTTTGCATATGTCACATGATGTCTGTCTCATCATTATAACCTTTTTGTTCAAGAAAAGTTAATAAATGGGAAACCTGACATGTGGTTTGATTAGCTCCCCCACGGAAAATATTGTGTCACTTATACTTCCGAGTGCACAAGAAAGTTCATCTATAAGCATTTGTTGCTTCTTATTTAAATGACAAAGCTGTAGATTGGAAGTGTATGATATGATAGTGAACAATAATAATAAATGACAAAGAATCTAAGGCATTCAGTGGAAAGAGGTTGTCGTTACTGAGAAATTCATGCCGAGATATCGCATGGCTGCACATTGCATATTTATAAATGAGAGAAAATTGTAATAGATTGAAATTAGAAAACAGTGTTTTTTTTTTTTTGTTGTTGTTTTATGTTCCCCTTGTTGTGTTGAATGTCTTCTAAATGTTACTAGGACTCAGGAATGAGATTGAAGAAGATAATGATGAGGTGAACAGAGAAAAGGTGTGATCAGGAGGGGTGCAGGGCACTTCATCACTTTTAAACAGGAAAACACCACACTGGGTCCTTTAGTAACATATCAGTCATCACAGTACAGGCACTATCAATAGTGGTTGCTGGCAACTTTGATAACAGTTGACCCACCTTGTATACATATGATATCAAGAAGCAATTATTTCTCTTATCATTCCCTCAACAGAGTGACCCAAAGGGTACACGGGTGAGTTATTGTGTTACAAAAGAATAAACGCCAAAGGACAGTGGTGAATGCCGTGTAACAAAACAATTTTACACATCCATTACACTCAAATTCTCGAAAAATATATAATCAGGGTTTCCAGCCAACCTGGGAATCGGGAAAACTTGGAAAATGGCTTTCTATTTTTCCAGTCAGGGAAAGTCAGGGAATTGGAAAGTCTATAGTTTTGGTGAATATGCCTCAAATCAGGGAATTGGAAAGTCTATAGTTTTGGTGAATATGCCTCAAATCAGGGAAAAGTCAGGAATTTTGAATGGCTTAACAAGGCAGTGATTGTTTTGCGTTATTTTGCTTCATGTCTAAATAGTGTGAAGAGACAGCAAACGACAAAATGGGTGAAATGATTTTCCTGGAACTTTAAAAACATTCTTCAGGTAATATAATCAGGGAACTGTTAATTCTGGGAGCTAGCCATCCTGATACAGGCCATGTGGTATGCGGAACCAAAGTAACAGCCTCTTGTGATCTCACCCTTCAAACTTTGTGAAGATCGTTTTAATCTTTAATGGTGTCCGTTTTGTGCCGAACCCTTGCCGACTTTTTCAGTCGGGGAAACGACACAGAATGAATTGATCAATATTTGTGGAGCACTGCATTTCAAAAAAATTGGCACCCATACATTGCCCCTTTCACACCCACTTGTATGTACATTTTTTGTCGATGATAAAATATACAAACCTAAGGACTCCTGTCTACCTTTCCAAAGTTTCTGCTTGATAGCAAATGTAAAAAGTGTTCTATCTTTTATTGTAATCAAAATCGTTTAGGCCTACCATATGTTCTGGTAAATATTCAGTCTCTTTAAGACAAAAAATTGTGCAGGATACTTGGTTAAGGTCATGTTTATATCTCAGATTTGCTTGAACGCCGCTTCTTTACCATAAACATATAAAGGAATATCAGTCCATGAGATAAACTTCATGAAGTGAGATGCCTACAGAGAGGATGAGACAAGATCTCATCGAGGAGTTCGTAGAAACAAGGAAGCACCGATTCTTTTAGTTTAGCTCCAGACCAAGCAAGACCCATTTAAGTGTCATCAAGAAAGGACCCCGTCAAGTTGATCATAGATGGACACCGGTATAGTCAGCATTTCATTGTAAGTGAAACCATGCTCTGCTCTGACCTGAAACTGGCCGAATGTGATTATAAGACAACCAGAAACAAGCTACACTACTTCCTTAATTGCAATCCAAGGCAAAGAACCCGCTCCATTTGTTTTTCAAACTCGCTTAATATTACATACTGACGCCAAATAGGGTAAAGTAACAAAAAATTAACGGTTTTGTTCTTAAGAAAATCTGTCTTTTGTAACTGTTTCACTCTCTGCGGTACTTAGAAGTGTAGAATGTAAACAAGCGAAATGGCTAAAAACATTCGATTAAGAAATAAATCCGGTGAATAAGTAATATTTTGAAAGGGATGTGGGAAATTAAACCAAACGGTGCTGGCCGCGGCTTCACGTAAACTGTATTCGAGCAGGGAGTATTCGAAAATGCTACAATACTGTGTCAGTGATTACCCTTTCAAACGCTTATACCGGTCCCTCATCCTTCATCAGTATTGGAAACCGAAATCATATTGTGTGATTCAAACCCCGAATGATTTTACAGACATATATCAAGTTATGGTGCATCCTTCTGTTTTCATCTATAGATTACACGACTTATATTAGACAGCATATCATAACTTTTCATCTGCGCTGAAATTCATAAGTTGCTTTCCCTTTGCGCTAAAATGTATGCCAGTTTGCAGACTTTACCTATTTTGTGGTTAACAGTTTAGTAATGGTATTCCAGTTTTCCGAACTGATTGAAGAGTGGTGTTAAGTGGTCCCTTTTGTAGTTTTTGGTTAACAGTTTAGTAATGGTACCCCAGTTTTCCGGAGATGGGAGAGTGATGTTAAGTGGTCCCTTTTGTAGTTTTCGAAGTTCATCAGCGCATTTAATTATTAAATTTCATACTACTTGTGTCTTTTGGGTGACCTTCAGGGGCGGATTTAGGGGGGCAGGCCCCCCCCCCTTCCAAAAAATTTTGAAGTTTTTTCATCTTCATAAAACAAAGGACAAGGCCCTAATCCAATGAAATAGGCCTATGAGATGTGTCAGAGTGAAACTCAAATTAGTTCATTATTTTCTACCTCAGAAAATAAATGTTATCCTAATAGGCTAACTCTGCTACAGTACTGACTTTCAGCTGATAACATTTTGGCGTATATTGGCCTCAGTAACTTTCTCTGGGCATTGCAAGGAGTTACTCAAGAGCGCTCTATTAATGGATTGCTAACTTCAGTCTATTACCGGCCAGGCCCACAGCATTGAGAGCACTACTTCTACTTTCAAGGAAATTTCAGAATTCTTTAATATTATCATTATAACATTAGGCTTTTAACTATAACTTGCTGCAATATTACCCTGTAATTTATTTTAATGGAATGTACTGTGAATTTAGGGTAAAATTAAAAATTTCGGCATCAAATTATGAACATTTTCCAGCGATATATGATCAGTTCAAAAATATACTAAAGGCATCACCATTTTGCATCTGAGTAACCTTAAATTAACAAAAATTTCTCAAAGGGGAGGGCGTGTTGGGGAGGGGAACACCCCCTCACCTTAGACCCCTCCCCAGAAAAGCATCTTTCACCAAACCACAAATTAAAATTCACTAAATTATGGACGCTTTCCAGCCATATATGATCAGTTCAAAAAACACATCACTGACATCACCATTTTGCATCTGAGCAACCTTAAATTAACAAAAAAAAAAACCCCTCCCCTTAGACCCCTCCCCAGGACAGTGATTACTCATCACATGCTTTGCCCCCTATCAAAATACCCTTGCACTGCCCCCGGGAGACACCTCTCTCCTTAGACCCCTCCCCCAGATCGGATTTTTATACAAACCACTATGGCCTTGCCCCCCCCCCCTTTTTGCCAAATCCTGGATCCGCCACTGACCTTTTCTGATAGATCTGGTATAAAACTTGGCAGTATGATGGGTCCAAGAACAAAGATACTAAAACAAAGTTGCAAACGACCTAAAGACAGATACGTCATATCAATTTGCCAATATGACATCACTGGCTTACAAAACAACATTTCTTGAAATATTAATTAATATCTTCCATTGAACTTTGCTGGGCCTTTACTTGTCCGCATTGAGTTTGAGCTTGGCTTATACAGAGTGACCGAATCGCAGTAGTATAACCAAGAAAGGACTCTTACAATCAGTCTGCAGCCAAAGTAAGGCACAGACCCGTAGCCAGGCAAGGTACTAAAGGGGGGGGGGATATCGTCCAGTGGGGTGAAATATTTTCTTAGGCGGGACGAGACGTACTAGAATGCAAAAAAAGCAATGTTTATTTCAATTTTCAAGGGGGTGTCAAGGGGAAGCCGCCCTACCTGTCCACCCTTCCTGGCTACGGGCTTGGTAAGGCATCTTACCAAGGTTCACTCGTTGCCTTGGTAATACCCCAGTATGGAACGCCAATAGGGCAAAAGTTGATTATTGCGAACACTTTTAACGATGATGACCGCTTTGTTCGATGATGAAGACAACTGTTTTGATGATGACGGTTGTTATTTGATGATAGCTGCTGTCATCATTCTGTATGATGACGGCCAGTATTGTGATGGTGACCGCGATTTTGTTGATGAAGACGTACTTTTGATAATGACGGCCTACAGACATCTGACGATATTACAAAAAATGCTGATATCGATGTAGATTAACATGACGAGGACACGACGTGATATGATGAAGACGCTGCTGCAGTTAACTAGAATACGAACACTTGGTTGAAACGAAAATCACTTATACGATGATGACTACGTTTGAAGATGAAAACAATGGCGCTCTTTAGGTTTTTAATTTGAATTCATGATTAACAAACTCGTTTTTCCCGAAAACTTTCAGCCAGTAAGAACGATCTAGGCCCATTATACCTTCTGCAGTTTCTATGTGTATGTCGCCACCCCCTAACACTCCCTATGCACCATAGAGGCTTTGACATATCACTGCCAACACAAAATCAATTGTATATGGGAACTCGGCTACTCCCAATGGATATTTTAGAGGTTTGATGACGAAGCGAGATAAGTTATTATATCCAGATTAGCTTTTGAAAGTTAGCACACTATAAATATAAACGGTATGCGTAGACTGAGCTATGTAGAAACTGCTGCCACGGTGGAGTGCAAGATAAGGAAGTGAAGGACTGAACAACTGTTTGTGATAAGTACTAGCTGGGTCTACTTGATTTTTTAGGTTGACATAACTCCATAAAATTAGGCCAGTTTCCAGTGTTGTAGTACTCGAAACGTACTCCCTACTCGAGTACTTCTTGAGTACTTTTTCAAGTACTCGTACTCGAATGTTGAAGTACTCGTACTCGTCAGTTGGTACTCGTACACGAATTTTAAATTACTCGTACTCGTACTCAGTTTTAAATTACTTGAATCTCGTCTCATGACGAGTACTTTACGAGTACCGGTAAATAATCTTCTCGTAGAACTGACAGTTATATACAGCTAACAATTAGTCACACCATTAATTGAACGACATAAGTTTCTTTACCCTTCAAAGTATTGTTGCTCAAACAGTACTGGTAACTCCTATGAGTTTAGATTCTTGTAGTTGTGTAGCTGCAGTGCGTGCTACTATGGAGTCTATAGCTACAACCCATAGTTCAACATACAAGTATGATCTTGCAGCTATAACGCACCGTGCAACGTTGCGACGTTTCTAAACAAGTTGTGTACAGTAGGCTAAGCTGGTGATTAAGTGTTTCTTAAATGCAACCTACAGTAACTTCTTTAAACTTGAACAAAGTTCACAAGTGTGTGTTAAAGAATAAAGCCAGTCATTCCTGCCCAGTTTATGCAAAGTAGACTGAAATCTGTTGTTACAGTCTGGGTTAAAATGGCAAAGGTCTTCTTCCTTCCTTGGACCTAAACTTTCCAATTACAAGAATATATATTTAAAAGGTTGGAAAACGAATTTCATTCTAACTTCCATTTTCATAGTTTTCTCTGTAGCTGAGATATAAAATGTTGAAATTTTTTCACTCAGTTTGAATTAGTCGATTAATTATTTGTGATGTCCTTCTTGTACAACTCACATTAGCCTACCTGCTTTTGTTTCCTTTTGAAATTAAGATGTTTATATGACACTAAAACATTTACAGTTCCCCATACAGTACAGCATGGGAAACACATTCATTTCCATACTCTTCGTACTCTTGTAAATTAAATGCATAAGAGCAACTTTAATGGCAACACAACTGACTAGGAGCTGCAACTCCCTGCTCTTGTAAATTGGAAGTTCGCTCACAGAATGATACCGGTTACCGTGATCACTTCATTGCCGTTCAGTGTGAATGCGATTGTGATCTTGGTGACGAGAAACCGCACTAGAGAAGGCAAGTTAGGATTTATTGCTTGTGCTGCCTTCAAAATTAGTCATCATCGTAAAGGTAGGACACCACTAATTATTTCTCCATTGACTTTCTCACCAATTTCCAAAAGTAAAGTGGCCTTTTAAACCTTGTCTCAGGTTTCGCCAGGTACGAGCTACCCCTCACGAGATAGCTGACAAGTTGCCCATTCATGGCATATTTAATTTACCGTAACATGACCATGATGGTTTTCAGCTAGAAGAGCTCAAATTTCTGTTTACCTTCTCAGGCCTTATTACTCAATAAAAGCTCGATATAAGCCAGCCAGCTTCTCTGCACCTAATTTTTTCCAAAATTGCCTCAGTTGACCCCTTTTTAGCACCACTGATACTTACGAAAGCCGAGAACATCGCGGTGGTATGAAATCTGACATGCCAGTTTTCCCACCCCTTTCTTCGGTAAATATGGGAAGGAGAAATCAAGATGCGATTTCTCCTTACCATTATCCACCCATAATTAGGAGGGGGAGAAAACCACAGTGACTCAGGGGGGTACTTCAAGAAAGGACCGTTACACAGTGTCCATAAATGGACGCGCCCGCACATGACACGAATTGACGCTATATAACTTTGGTTATATTATTACCAACGTGGGATGATCCCACCGTGGTACGGAGAAATCGTCGACGAGTGAGCTAGCTATGTTACTTAAAGACAGACTGTCATCACCCCAAAGTATATTTTTAGTGTATGTATATCAAAATTCTCAGTTGGTGACTGCTGTTTGATTGACATCAAAGTTTGAAAATTTGAAAGATGCAGAGTAGCTCACATTCCACACAAGGCAGAGAGAGTACTTTTATTACATTTTATAGCCTTGTGTGCTCACCAGGACATGGCCTTAAGCAATAAAACAGGTTTATTCTTGCACAAGGAAGAGCCTCATACAGTTATGGGAGGAGCTAGAAGATGCATAGTTGGGAGAATTGGAACTGTCTGGGATCATGAAAATTCCCCTTTAAATTGAAAAGAGGATCCGTGTCATGTGCGGGCGCGTCCATTTATGGACACTGTGTAATGGTCCTTTCTTAAAGTACCCCCTCACTAACTTTGGTTTTCTTCACTCCCCATTATCGTATCTTGATTTCTCCTTCCCATGTTTACCAAAGAAAGGGGTGGGAAACCTGGCATGTCAGATTTCATACCACCGCGATGTTCTCGGCTTTCGTAGATACTTTATCTAGTATACTTTTACACAGGCGTAGAATCCCAAGTTGATTTGGGGGGGGGGCGCTGTAACGACTTGCCCGAAAAATATAACCCAAATTTCCCCGCGCTCCACGCGCGTCCAGCATTTTAATGTATATATCATACAGGCATGCATCGGTTTATCACACCCCTTGCTAATTACATACAATCATTTGCCGTGCTACTACCCTTCCATATTGATTACAATTTTTTGATTTCTCTAATGGGGGTGGGGAGCATGCATTCTGTTGTATGATCGCCGGCCTGAGGGAGGGGTGCCCTTACATGCAATCTGGTACCACATATATGCTACCTTTGAAGTAAAATTTGTGTTAAAAATTTACGTATTTCAGGTACTAAAACGAAAAAACAAATTGGCATCCATCAATGAAGAGACATGATGCAATGGTCCCCTAAATACACCACTGATATATGACACGCACTTTACACCAATTTATGGTGGTGTACCCAAATGATTTCATGGTGTCAATTTATACGGCCGTAAAAGTTACATCGTATTGTTTAGCCATATTTCGTGTATAAACGTATGCCGTGATGTCAATATTTATTCGAACTTGCTTTATATTTGGCCTCACATAAGCGAATATAGAGTGACTAAATAAATTTGGCAGTGTTAAAGTGAATATATGGGTGTTAAATATTTGGCCCTTCAGTGCGATTTCGAATGCCAAAATATTTGGCCGTATTAACGAGAATACAGATCGCCAAAATATTTGGTCTGGCTTAATATTGGACAGCGTCAACACAAATATGCAATTACACCAAGGAAGTTTGTTAACTATTGATTACCTTTAGCTACATCATTGCATTATTTTTGTTTCAGAAAAATTTTCAACATATTGCCCGAATTTTCACAAATATATTTGGTTGGGGGATAACTCCCCCAGTCCCCCGCGTCTTACGCCTATGCTCTTATATCAGAGTTACAAAAGACCCCATTTTATCTGGTAACATATCAAAAAAGTTTCGTGGCCTCTGGATCCTTGTAGAAGTTTTCAACTGACACAAGGCACCCTTCATAAGAAAGCTCACGAGGAGGCCTCACAATGATTTCAAATGTTTGCACCATGACCTTTGAAATTTTGAACTAAGAGAGCTTGTATCATAGAATGTGGTTCTTGCTCTTTTACTTCATTCAAATGCACGTATTGCACAAAATGCCTGAAATACCTTCAAGTTTCTTTATTTTGGGATGGTGAGTACTTCAATTCTTCTTCTACTAAATACACATTAAAAATTGAACACTTCACTTCAGCAACATGGCCTATACTGTGCCCCCCTCCCCCTCCCCGCATAAAAATCTAGGGTGTTAAATTCGTTAGTTAATATACTCCTCGGAAATTTCCCTTGAATTGGTGGTGTGCTGCCTAAAAGTGATCGTTTCAACCGACGTACCGGTATGTTGTTAAGCCTATGTTTAGAATGCATTGTTTAACTTTACACTGGAATGTACATACTTCAAGCGTGCTCTCATCATTGTAGTGAACGGTCGTCATTGGTTTAACTGTATAATGGCGTGTTCCTGCTTGTGGGTGCAAAAATATGTATGATCCCTAAGCCCTGAAGTTTATCCAAATAACCATAAATAAACAACTCCAGCAAACTAACCCTCACTCGCGTCGCGAGCAGACCAACCAACAGTAGAATTTCAAGATGGGTACTTCATGCAAAAATATTCTGTGCCGTATTTCATGCGTAGACCTGTTTGTCACCATAATTACGATTTCAACCTTGATGTGGTAAGTATTTTTTTTCAGAAGGTTATAAACTTGAGATAATACGAATTTCCAACTATGCATATAAAGTTTTGGAATTTACCGATTTCCCTGACAACCTCAGAAAACGTACCTTGGTCTTGTGAAGAATGAGGTTTTTTGTGGTGTGTAGGTATAGGTTTTTTCCATCGCTTATTCAAATGTAACTCACTAAAATATGCATGCTATCTACAAAATAACAACGATATAGATGTAAGCCTTCACCTTCATAGTAAATTTTAATATGTTGTAAAACTGGTTTACATTCGGCTTACAATTTTCCAGCGGATAACTGAAGAGGTAGTGTTTACAATAGAGATACAGAACTTCATCGGATGGTTGGTTAACAAACTATAACCCAGAAAATATTCTTTGACAGGATAAATTGTCCCCCAAAAGACATTGCTCAACATCTAAGATGTATGGGACAGTTCTAAAATAAGTTATCTAAATTTTAAACTTCGGTGTTACAATAGCTACATAATCTGCTGTCTACTTTATTCATAAAGTACAGAAGTTTACTTTTACCTAAAATGCTGGGAAGTAAAGGGAATTGAAAGTAGATTACTTTAATTCGAAAAAATGATAGCGAAAGAATTTTAAAAATCATCCTCTAGTCATCATCGGCTAAATAAAATTCAGCATTCCACTCCCCTGGCAACTTCTGGGGTGAAACAATGTGAAAAATAAGCTTTGTTCAAGCTAATTGGTAAATAATTATCTAATTAGTATCCCCTTCAGCTTCTTCTTCTTCAACTAATGAGTTGATCTGTCATTCTTCAGGAAGTGCGGAAATTAAACCAAGAAGACAGTAAAAGGAAATCTCGTAATATTTATATTTGTTACGAAAAATTTTGAAAAATTAAAGACCTTTTTCTGCCTGCAATAACGATATCCTTAGTATGGATCACTCCCGCCTTGAAGAGTTACACAAAAAAGGAACCATCCTCTTACTAACTTTGATGTGACTGTTATTCCATAATATTTGACTGACAAAGTGATATCCGGGGTCGTGAAGGTTCAGTGCTTCCCACTGTGGCACCCCCTGGGTTCTGATGCTGGAGGGGCCACCCCAGATAAACCCAGCCAAGTCGGTGTAAAGTATGCTTATGCGTATCTACAATATTTTTCACTTTTTGATAGTTTGCAAAGGATTTACGAAAACAGATCCATCATTCAGTCGAAAACACACCTCACGTTAACCAGTACAGAAATCTATAGCTTAAACACCTGTTGTGTTCATTTTAAAAGAAAAATCGAAAATTTTCGAAAATCAATTGGGAACGCACCCCTCTACCCTTCCCCCATGCCCCCACACCACCCGTGCTGACACCACTAGCGCCCCAGTCTTGGCAGTTGTTTCATGTGAAGCCTTTACTAATATGAGCCAGATCGTTACCTTTGAAGTTTCCATCAAATAAAAGTGCCGTAATTGTTACCCAAGTAATAATCCAGTGAAGAATAATTTCCACATACCGTTACCGTCGTCTCTAAAGCCATATAGAGTTCATAATATCATTCGGGTATTACCTTTACGCCATACCTATTCTTTGAAGTTACTCTGAGAACGGACTACATAAACCTTCTAAGATGGGTAATTATTTTGAAGCCCCCGTTTTCAAATAAATTGTGGAACGCGCTTTTATTAATCTTATCTAACTTGTCCGACCAGTTATATCAAAAGTATAGGTTTGATCATCTTTAATGAAATGGCTGGATCAGGCAAAACCTTAGAAGAAAAACAAGCTGCGAAAGGCGAGTAACGTAACAATTAATACTTTTCCATATGGAGTTAATCCATAACAGACCATGAGTTGAGAATATTCTTGAGCTGGGAGTTTCTGAAAACAATTTAATCTGAAAAAGATCTAGATGAAGACTGCTACTTCCATCGATTCTGTGCTGTTTTCTTTCTATTGTTTTCGTGAAATGTAATCTACATATCAGTGTTTTACTTTTTCTTCCTAGTGTAAACGTCCAGTGGCGTCACCAAGGGGGGGGGGACTTGGGGGCAGGGGACATTTCCCTAAACATTGGCTGCCCCTCCCCCGTTCCCCCATGAGATTTTGGGTATGAAAAAAATATGCACAAAACACACCGTTCACAATATATCGATATGAACACGAGGACCCACTGTCACTCTATCAGTCAATCATGCGAATAAATTGCACAAATTGTTCTCAAAACTACAGCATTGCGGGCGCACTCCGTGGTTATTTATCATTGTTGAACTATGTAAAGGACTTCCCTGAGTCTCTCTCATCAATACAATTCCCACAACGATTTTCTTTTAGTCAGATATTATGTTCGAAACCGTAAAAATTGAAATTTTTTGTTACCTTTTCCTAAACATGAGGATAATTAAATAGCCCCACTCACAGGCTAATTAGTCCGTTTATCTATAAATACCGCTGCCTTCAAATTTGTAAGGGGAACTTTGTTCTCCTGAACCCCCTCCCTCCCCCCGAGGCGGAGCCAAGCACCACCATGGGGATCATAAAGTGGTGACACCTCCGAAAGGAGTACAAGAACTTGCATGAAATTTTCATAGATAGTAGCAGAATTTCTGCTTGCTTTGCGCGTACACCAGGGAAGATAATGCAGGAAATATTTCATTCATAAGTATAATTTTAAGGCACGCAAAACCCATTAAATTACACATTCAAGGATTTTTTTCGAAAATTTCCCGACTAGCCTCGGATTCGCAGCGCAGATGCACCTTCGATGCTCTAATGTGAAGGGTTCCCCTCGGTGGCATACCTGGAAGGTAGTTGTCTCAACATTAATTCCTATATGGCAGCATGAATAGATTTGTTTTTAAAGCCCAATGCAAATCCTAACATGATCCGTCGTCCTAACTTACCCCCTCTTCCCCTATTCACTACATCTTTAGTGCGAGTAAGACTAACAAAAATGATCAAATTGTGATTTCTATATTCGCAGCCTGTTTAGGGTGCATCCAATGCCATTTTGGAGATAGTCAAATCCTTAATTATAATAGTCACAATTTATAAATATCCTAGAGTCTCCTGGGGCTTCGCCCCCTAGACCCCCAAAGGAGCGTTATCCTCGTGGACCACACTAGGGCCTTACATTGGGCCACTGGGGCCCAATGCCTAAAGGGAGCTCTAAGGTCACTACGACGCCTCTAGCGACGCTCAGTACTTCATTTTGGTGTTTCCTCCGGAGGAACGCTTGTCTCCCGTACCCCCACTTAGAAAAGTCTGGCAACGCCATTGTAATCGTCATGCACAGTTTGTGGGGTTTACTTCAACTCAGTTTAAAATACGAGACAGTAATCTACAAGGGGACGTGCTATCGTGCAGACAACCGGCACGGTGCCCCTCCTAGGATTTAACAAACATCTTGCCAGAAGTAAGCTATCGAAAAAGTAACGCCAATATGTTTCGTGGGGGCGAGTGCACCTAACGGTCTCTAATCGAAATTTAAACGATTTAAAAGAAGTCTTAGCAAAAGATTTCTACAGGACTTTTAGTGAAATGTCTTTAGTGATGTCAACTCAAAACGCTTTTGCTGCATTGAAAAAGGGAATTCTTTCCGCCTTCTGCTAGTTTTGAAAAACATATTTCAAGGAAACCAGTTTTCTATAGCGGTTCACGAAGTATTGATAAATCAGACTATCATGACAGACCCATGTTGTTTGGAAGTTGAAGTATCTCGAAGCACTGCCTGAATATTAGTTTAACCATGAAAATGATGTAGAATTGAAAAAAGTCGGCGCGCTTCGCCTGTAGTTGTCGTCGCCATTCACACCCCATTCCCCAACAACCTTCAAACGAAAATAAACGCTAATTGTGGCAAAAATTATTTTCTGAAAAATAAAGGTACCGTACATCTCTCGCTTCATGATATCGTTCTAATCTTGAAATAAGCTCAGATTGGCGCCCCTTGACCCTCATCAAATGTCCTCATAACATCCTGTTCTCACCATTAACATCGAATGTCACAAAATATGAAATAATATATAGTCTCCTTAATAGCCGGAGTAATTAGAGTCGACTTTTGGGTCCTACTATGTAATTTTGCTGGGGCTTCCTGGGGCTTTGACCCTTTGGACCTCACTGGGAGCCCTAACGCGGACCCCTGGACCCCACGCCTGCAAGCTCGCTTTTTACATTCGCGGTGCACCTTCGGTGCAATTTGAGATAACCCATCGTGGCCCCTTGACCAATTTTGGATCCGAGCCTGTTTTCATCCTAGGTCTTGCATATTAGTCTATATATCTTCGTTTGTTGTTATTGTTTACTGCAGAATAATTTCTATTAGGTTTGTAACATAAAAACTATTAACATATTCGTGCAAGCACTTCTTAAAATGCTGTTAAGTCTCCCAGACTAAGCTTTTCACTTTAAATTATGTACATCTGTTGTGTTAGTCCGAACCATGGAGCTACCTTCTGGACCAAGTATTAGCTCCATGTCGTAACTGTACAATTAAAAGTACTTTCATTGGCGTCATCACTGGAACGGAAGGACATGTCCCCAATAATAGCATAATCGTAAGAAAAGTTCATTGTTTATAACTGAAAATCCTACGATGAAAAAAGTTTTGAACATGTAAGCATTGCTTAAAAAGTTAGACATGGCGCCGGTAATATGCAGCAGTCTTCTCTTTGATACAATTATTGCTGATCGTACCGTAAGGGTACCTACGGTACGACGAGTGGTTGTATCGTGGAATGTCTTGTCTCCTTTAGAAATATCGTAACCCAAATTGCACCGTGTTTGGTTGGCTTTAAATGAAAATTTCCAAGAACGTTCCGCTTTTAAAGATCGTTAACCATGCAATCTTTCAGGCAGAGATATTTATCATTTACTAGTCACCCTGTGTTTCATATTTCCCTGTGCGTTTGCAGCTCACTCACCAATTGCTACAAAAGCATTGGAACTGTAAATTTTGTTTTACAGAGTAGGGCTAGGACAGGCATAGCGGTGTATAATGAAAGAGTGCTTATTTCAACCTTGAAAATTGCTAGTCCTTTTTGCATCGTTTTGACTTAGATTATCATAACAATAACGTAATACAATGTCGTCGCCTTTGGAAAGCTATTTCAAAATAGTGGGGTTTCCCGCATTGCTAGGAACATCAAATTTATGTTTGCAGTTGAACCAGTTCTAGCAAGCAGATTTTACAGTTGTCTTTAAGTATCTTCGAAAGAATGGTAAACAACGGCATGGTTTATGAAACGCTACATTATTGTTGCCATTGTGTATTACTCTAGAAGAAATAAGTCATGTGCACTTTAAGGGGAATTTCCATGGAGCTTATATTTGAAGTCGCTCCATGGATTAACCAGTCGCCCCAACTTTATTTCGTAATTTTATGAAGCTAAACAGGCCTATTGCAAATTTCTACTTATTTCCCCAACAAGTATCTTTCATGGTGTTTCAAAAGTATAAATTGCATATTAGAGGACAGAGGTCATCCAGTAAGTTATTCTACATGAAAATAACATTTCAGTAACAAACACATTGTCAAATGAATTAAAGGTGCGATCTATGAACATCCATGAACACATCTCTGCCATGACCCGCACCTGATGCTGTTTTCGTTAACATTTAATGTGGTTATTAATGCATGAATTGAACATTTCAGTAAAAAAATGTCGTCACATGATTAAACAGAGCCATTCATGAATTAGGATACCTGGGTACACTAGTTTTCTGTGACTGTATTTTCCCGTCAACGAAATCAGGGAAAGAATCAAAGCCCATGGAGAACACCGAAGACCCTATCTAGCCTGATCGTAGATGAACACCGGCAAGATATTTCTCTTTTCTCTGTCAATCATGCTCTGGACATGTAACATTTATCCGACGGGACAGAGTTATCCTCAGTCTATATAGCCACTCTCCCAAAGACTGGGGGTGGCAAACCTTGCTCTGCACCACTGCTCGGCAGTTGAACTGACTGCAAAGACCTAAGGCGAACTAATTTCTTAATTCGACAACTTCCTGAGTCAGACAACCAGAGACCTAATTTTAAATCATTAACTGAAAACCCCCTCCCTTTCAGTGTCACTGCAAAAACCCATGCTAAACCAGCAATTTTAGGCCATCATAAAATTACCAAGTAATTCCCACCGGATCTGATTCTATATAGGACTTCTCAAATGCAAGTCCATACGCTTTAACCACCATGCTAACTCTTTCCACACATGTACCCACAGATGGGTTCTTGAAAGGAAAATGCAGTCTCCCGTATACCCTGTAATCCTAATTCAGGAACGGCTCCTAGCAATCATGTGACAATATTTTTGTTACTTATTTGTTTAATTCATGCAGAATGTCTCCTTGGTTTACCTTCAATATTCAATGTTTTTATAGAGAAACATTATGAAAGATACTGTGAGGAAAATAAGAGGAAACCTGTAAGATTTAGCAGATTTTTGAAAATTAACTTGGGGCGACTGCTTTCTTCCTTTAAGTCTGGAATTACAAAAACATGTGTTACAGAGGTTGGAATTGTATATCATCATTGGTTAAACTCCCATCTTCATAGTATATGTAGTTGTAGAGATGTTAAAATTTATTCACTTAGGCTGAACTAGTCGATTATGCAATAATTTGTCATGTCCTCCTTGTACAACCATGGAAGTACTTCCTCCGAGGTAGTACTTCCATGGTACATCTGACATTGTCTAAATTTGTTGCCATTTGAAATAAAAAACATATTCAAGTGACTTTGGAAACATTTCCTTTTTCATGACTTATTCTCTGTCTGCACCAAAACGTGAGAAATAACCTTGACGACCAAGTTTACTTAATTTTTCAAAATTTCGACTCTTTTGAATACTCTTTCTTATTACCTTATTTTCCTTATTTCTTGTCTTACTTCTTTTGTCATATGTTGTGAAGAAAGAGCTTTCATGGTCAAGACATTCTATAAAAATGAGACACTGTGCATTAGACACTGGTCACATTTTGAAACAATAAGGATGCAGCACGAAAAGCAAAGAAAGCAAAGACTGTAATTTGAGTACGGGGGGGGGGGGGGGCGTCTCCAGAGCATTCTGAATGGGGGTAGTACCATGTTTTGCCGACTAAAGAAAAGACGAAAATGCTGACATAAAAAAATGACACTTGTACCGAGAACTTTACGAGAAGCAAGTGTAAGTGGGGTCCAGGGCCCGCCTTAGAGCTTCAGGTCGGACCCAGAGGCGAAGCCTAGATGGGGGCCAGAGGGCGGTTCCCCAGGAAATTGTAGAACATTTTCAAAATTATGGTACCTAGAATGAAACATTAACTATCTCAAAGGCTTTTAAAGAGACAAAGCAGTCGTCCCAAACTTTTTTGGAAACCGCAGCAAAATGTTTCAAATTTCCTCTTATTTCCTCCACAAATATCTTTCATGATTATCAAAACATATTCAAATCAAAACAAGTATTAAGTCTGGATGAAATGAACAGCTTAGTGATAAATTCATCGTCACATGACTTGAACGGAGCCATTAATGAATTAGGATACCGGAATTCACTACTTCAAATTAGGGATACATTTGCTCTTAAATGGACAATAAATGGACCAATAAAATCACGATTTGAACACTTCTTTATACAGTAGGTCGAGTTTTGGATGCTGGGATTGTTATGCGGAGAACGGATGATTGTAGGAGTTGTATGTGGCTGTGGAAAAGTGTTAACACTCAAGCTGTCAAATAGGAAGTAGGTCTTAATGTGCCAGAATGTGCCAGGTAGCAGTGACTGATGCGCACGAAGCTCACCGAAGAAAATGTTGCATTTTCATATACACTTACACAGTTTAGAAGTACAGAGTCTAATTCATTGCATAAAAACCTCTTTGTTGTACAAATGATAAGCCAATGTTTGCAAGCACCGGACTTAGTTGGGAAAGCGGGGGGCAGGGGCCAATATTAAGAAAAAGTGCACCCGTAACCTACCAGACGGCTTTGAAAGCAACTGGATGGAATCATACAAACAGTGGCGGATCCAGAAATTTTCATTGGAGAGCTATTCATGCTGTACATGCAGGATCAATGTCGAACACGGCCCCACTACTGTAATGGACTTGGATTTTTCGTTAACGAAAAACACAAATTTGTCACTATAGTTATAAATGTTCCCACGTGAGGCGAAAATTTGTGATCCCGAACGATCTCGGTTCACATTAAGAGTAAAGTACACCACCTACCAGGGTGGCTGGTCCACATCGGTGATAACATACATTGCACCTGGTCCACCCCCTGCCTGATGATTGTCAAACCCGCCGTCGCCTCTTACGGTACTGCACCATGTATAAAAGAACAACTACGAGGCTGGGGATTAAATTCCCGATCTTTACAGAAAACTGTGGCTATTCAGAGGGGGTTGTGCACTGCTTAGCCATATTGAACGGAACTATTAAAGAAATAGAAAATGAAAACCAAAAGGGCGCAAAGCGCTCTAAAATTATTTAGGGTTTTCAAGAAGAACCTGCCTAGTCCTTCCGAGCAAAAACATGTAGTGGGTATGCATATTCGTGTGTACCATATTTTGCACTCGTGGTGGACCCTTACGCTGTCACCTAGTGCAACGGTATCGTCCTGGGGGAGGGTTCTAAGGGGGAGGGGTATCCCTTTGAGAAAATTTAGTTCGTTTAAAGTGGCTAAGAATGGTGGTGCTATCTTCGGCAAAGTTTTGAACTGATTATATATTGATAAATTGTTTTGTGTGTTGGATGTATAGGGAAGGGTGCGGTATCTGAGTGGAAGTGTTGGAACTCTCCCCCTTGAGAAATTTTCGTTTAGGAAAGGTGGAGATGCAAAATGGTGCTATCTTTGTATCTTTGGCAAGCTTTGAACTGATATCATGTGAAGAAATTGTCCATTATTTAGAAATACTTTGGCTGTGGCATGACACACCTCTAGTCGTGGTACCATGAGACCAGCACATTGCTTCCTGGAAGCTCTGAAGTAGCTTAATAACAAAACGTTAGAATGATGCTTTTAACTGACATCCATATGACACTTCAAGATAGCACACCAAAAATCGAATTTACTCATTTTGAAAGAATATGACCGAGAGGGGAGTAAAAGTGTGACAAAGTGGTGTAGAGGATTAGCAAGATGCATGTTTCTCGGAGAATGCACTTCATGACCTTTGTAAACTAGTGCAATGAGTGATATGCTTCAACTCATGAACATCACGCTACAAATTTTCCCCCATAATACAGGATTGTCACATAATCGCCTCTTGATGCAAGCCTAGGGTTGGACTTAAAGTTTTCGAAAAACAGTTCTCACCAGAATAACTCCACTTATGTGCATCCTACATTCCTAATAAGGGTCGTCAGGCATGGAGGGTATACGTGGCAAATGCGGCTCGAAGCACGCAGAAATTCTTCTTTGCAATTTTATAAAGACCAAACAAATACGTTTAGGAAGATATTAAAGAAAATATAGAAGTATCCGTGTCACACTCCTTCAGCCACGGCCCTGTTTGAATAGTACAAAGTGACATCACAAATTGTTTGACATCTACAATTTTAGATGAACTTGAAAGCATTTTATATCTCAGTACACATATTCCTAGTGAAGATGAGAGTTGGACCAACGGGGTTCGTTTTTCAACCTTCTGTAAATATATCTGTTGCAATTTCACCCTACACCGCGTTAGTAGGTGCAACAGAGCTCACCCTAAAGTTAACCTGTAACACTAAATACTAATAGAAATGATGCTGATTGGAAACATGGAATTTCCCCCTTCTGATAATAAGGAAAGCTGGTAAGCTAGATTCAATATCAACCACTCGAAAGACATGTTTAGGGTTCTATTCATTGATATAAGGATAAAAAGGCTGTAAAATTGTTTAAGTTGTTGTTAAATATGAAAGAAATGTTCCACAGACTCGAATTCTGAACAAGTATCAATCGATCGTCAAGTTTATTCTCACGTTTTGGTGTAGATAGTGCTGGCTGTGTAAAGATGTAAATTCGTACTGTATCGGCTCACTCTCAAGCAAAGTATTTCTTTTTAGCTTTGACAATACCAACTTCAGATACTCTGTAATTCGAGGTTAATGAATAATTCTAATCAGATCGAAGCTGGTGTAAGACGCATAATAAAAGAACTTATATGCAGTGGGGATTTCAAAACGTTCTCAAAGGTACGGCAAATATGAGCACATTTCAAGGTATGCAAACATTGCCAAGAAGGTGGTTCGTATTTCCAAAAGCGGAAAAAGGAAATTCCAAGGGGGGGGGGGGGAGGAGGAGACTGGACCCGCCCTTCATGGACTACCAACGTAATGTGGGAAGAACTGAGCAACGTGGCTGATCTTGTTTGACCACCAATTGAGCAATGAAATTTCCTGTGGAACATGTATGTGAGTCACTGATTTGTCAACTGCATGACTAATAATGAAACCATCTTTGGGTGATTGGACAAGGTTGGTGCCTCCACTCACCATTTGCATACCCAGTATCCTAAGACATACAGCCACGTCATCGTCATGGTAACCTTGGTAAGCGTGGTAATTCGATCTCATTCCGAGATGTTGAACTGCAAGACCGTCTTTGCAATATGCAATGACTTCAGTTCACAATATGCAATGACTTAGTTCGCGTGTCAATTACGATACAGTAGATACGGTATCGGTGCCCATAATCTACCCACAATTCTGTACGCTTGTCAACGAGTAGTACGTGCACAAAATTGTGCAAAAATTGTTGCTGTGACGTTAAATAAGGTTTTAGGGCAATATTAGACTCAAAGGGACTTAATTGCTCTTTTAGTAGACAAAATTGAAAATTCAATCACTCTCGTTTGTTTTATCATATCTGCTCTGTGGGGAAATAGGACATAAATAATGTTATCTTTTTCATGTCCCACGTTAGGCTTATAGCATCCACAGTAAGCTACAACCCTCGATAAAAATGATGGGACAAAAGAAGCAATAGTGAGACCACCATCCCCCTGTCTGCATCCCTATTCCCCCATTCAGTGTTGGGGCAGTCCAGTGTAGGCGCTTTCACGGCTTCAGCTCCCCTTTTTCACCACATCAACAACAACAAATACGCAAAAAATTAGCTTAATGTTAATCTAGGAGAATATTCAAGAAGGCTTTCAGCCCCCCCCCCCCTTTTTCGAAATGTCTGGATCCGCGCCTACAGTGTGTCCTGTGACATACGGGGAGCCGGGATTTGTCCCATGTACTTTTGTCGAAGATTCACTCCTCGACAAAAATGATGGGACAAAACAAGTAATAGTTAGAAGACCATTCCCGTGTCTGCCTCCCCATTCCCCCTATCCAGTCCAGCGTACTCTGAGACTCTAACATTGATACGGGAAGCAGGGTTTGTCCCATGTACTTTTGTCGAGGAGCTTCACCAAAAGTGGACTGTGACGCGCGAAGCCAATGGAGAGGACCTGTCTTGGTAGAACATTTCCTTCTTTAGACTCATCGTGCGAAAAACAGTATCGGGAATAAACCAGCAAATCGGTAGGCTAACTTGTCCATGGAAACCCCCGTGAAAAGGGTACACGAAAATTGCCTGTGACTTGCGAAAGATTGTTCTGAGATTCATACTGTAGTTAAGGTGTTGCTTGCAGGGGCGGTTGCAAGAGGTGGGATTACCTTCCCCCTTTGTATCTTTGTTTTGCAATACAGACCACACCTAACACCTAACAGTGATCCGATAATTTGGTAAAAGGCTGAATATGGCCTCCCCCGCCCCTCCTTTGGTATTTGTAGTTTCATTTACAGAAACCTTGGATCACTGGTTTGGTGAAATGATTCGCTGTTCACTATGTATTTGATGTCAAGTTTTCTAAACATGGACGGTTAGATATGTATTCATCCTTAAAAAATAAATATAGATCCACGTGTTACCAGGCAACACTCCCCGGAAAATTACCACTCGGACGATCCCCGGACAATTTCCTCCGGATAATTCCCATCCATGACAAATACCCTTCGGACAATTTCCAGTTCTCAATTAGGTGGGGATTGTCCGTGTTGAGAATTGCACAGCTGGGGATTGTCCCGGGGGATTTTTGGGAGAGTTGTCCGGAAACCGGATCCACCTGTAGTCTACGAAAGGATAGTTGCTGAGGGGGATCACAGCGTGCAAGCAGGTGGAAAATTTCCTTGAAAAAAGATAACATTTTTTGTTAGAAGTGAAAGATAGTGTTTCGATTATGTAGGTTATTTTGATAATTTGCCTTTGAGCGCATCCATCCATCCATCAGTCCATCCGCATAATTTGTCTATCTATCTGTCTGCGTATCCATCTCTTTACCTTTCTATATATCCATCCCTTTGTTAATCTGACTTTCCCTGTATCTCTTTATTTCTATGCCCCTCTATCTCTGTAGATGTTTGTAGAGGTAGTCTGTCAATTAGAATGTCTATCTGCTTTTTCCAGTTCATTTTCTCACCTTAAAATCTTGCAGATTTCTTTGATATTTCTTCGAAAAAAATACCTTTTTGCTTAAACATATAATAGGTAATATGAGAAATAACTTGTGAGTCTCTTACTTGTGAAAAAGGTTGTTGATTATAACTTCTTCTCTACGATGAATATTTTCAACGTAAAAACAGACAAAAGAATGAACTTGCCTACAGAATGAACGAATTCTTGTCTCTTCAGGATGCCTACAGGTGCCTACTGGTACTGTTCACCAAGTAGGAGTCAAGCATCGCAGCAAGAGACCGTAAGTTAAATTAAGAATATTTAAAACATACAACAGACTCATGTTTGAATTAAAATCCTGTTTCCATTGAAAGAGTTTACAGTAACATTTTACAAAATTGGATTTTTTTGTGTTGTGGGTTTTTTAAGCCCACTCCGAGTCCTTATACTGTTGAACCAAGTAATCCAAGGGGCCGTCAACTTCAGTCTGCAAACTCTAATCATCCACTCCGATTGACTACGGTGATCTCTCTTTTCCGTGTAAAACTCTACTGAAATTCTCTGCTCAGAGTGATAATTAACACTAAATGAGTAAAAATGTCACTCGAGGAAAAATGAAGTGTCACTGTTGTCACTCTCTTGATAGAATTTCACTTTTTTTACATTTAGAGCCTTTCAGGGTTCTCATTCATAGGCGTAGGAAGCTGTTCCCGACTGGGGGGCTCGACTGGGGGTGAACGCTGTTTGGGACCGCCGTCCTAGGGAGGAGTCTAAGCGGAGGGGTGTCCCCCTCCAATTTTGAAAATTTTCAATATTTGAGGGTCCTCAGATGCTACGTGGAGCAATATTTGAACAGATGTTAACGTACATTACTGCAATTTTTTTACAATTTTTCACTGAGGGATCAAACAAGGGGTTTTCTTCCTTGAATTGAGGAGGGAGGAGCCATGCTTCCGTCCACCACATTTTCACTGGGCTTTATCTCCCCCAGCCCCCACTTCTTACGCCCTTGTTGTCATGTGGCCTCCGGCCCACAACGAGCACAAAAATGCCCCGGAAAATTCGAGGAGCTCAAAGTTTTAATGAGAACAAAAGATGTAGAACGAAGCACTAGACCTTACAATAAATTTAAAGCCAAAACTCTCGTTAAAATGGCCCGCCACCAGAAACATTTGAGGACCCCTCATTTGGACAGTAGCGACTGTCTGAGGCTCCCGCAAAATGGGACTGCCAATGAGTTGAATGAAAAAGGTCGTCCACTCTGCGGGCTACCATCAACGCCGCTAAAACTAAAATCCTTTTGTAAATGAGAGTAAGAGGTCTAGCCATCGAACTTTACTTCATAATTGGCATTCGAATTACCTTTGGAAGCATCGTGATTACTGGCATTTAAAAGTAAAACCCACAAGCACTGCCATCCTTTAGAATGCTATTGGCCCTTGTCAACTCCCATGTAGGGAAAATAAAATACAGTGTCCCTTAGTAATAAAATAAAATTTCTATACCCTAGGCCTGGGCTGCATCCCCCTACATTATCATATCTGTGTAGGGCAGGTCTTAGATAAGCTCAAATCAGCTCTGGGTAAAGAATCAAAACAACGACTCTTCAAATGAAAACGGATCTGTATTTAAAGTAGAACAGAGGGAAAATTTGAAAACGCGGGACTAATTTTTCATGGAGAGGCCGAAAATATCGGCAACGAAGCAACACTACTACGAAACACAGTCTCAACGTCACGTCTTCCAGTAAATGTCATAGAAATATTGAGATAGCATCACGCACAATGATTTTGTGATTACTCACGAATGTAGTGAGACTTAATTAATCCTCAGAAGGGCCTAGCAGGGATGTGTGGGTTAGCCTCACCATTGTTGGTAAGCAACCGTATGCTGGAGGACAAACAAACCCATGCTTGTGTTCATATGTGTCTAACCATGGAGCTACTACGTACCTGTATTAGCTGCGTGGTCTAACCTATGCATGCAAATTCGCAGTACCATCAAAACCGGCTGCCCAGTCTACTGACTATGGGTTGCTCGCCCGCCGGACTGAAAACCCTTCTTGCGGACGAGTTAACTAGCTCAATTTGCTTTCTTGAGAAAACTCGCAGACGTATTCTTTGCGTTCTAAAGTACAGTATGCAATGCGATTGTACTGTATACCAACCCGCATGTAGTATTGCCTGATGTTAGTTTGCCCTCAAATAACCTGTTCGCCACAAAATTTGACCTTCTGATCTGTCGCAAGCCTGGCAAAAAGCTAGATCAACCGCTTTACCTTCTACAAAATTCTGGAAGTTGAAGTTTTTTGCCATTTCTTTCTTTTCTGTTCCATAGGATATCAACGAATGTGACTCATCTCCGTGTCAAAATGGAGGCACCTGCACAGATTACTTGAATTATTATACGTGCCGATGTTTGACAGGATTTTCAGGTAAGTGTAACTCCTCTTGTAATTTCTTAGATAAAAGTTAGTTTACAGTATCGAAAAGAATTGCATACTTTCGATACTGTGTGTCTTCTTCGAGAGTTTATGCTAATATGTGAGGTAATTACGCACATGTGTGAAAAATAAACGTGTTGTGTAAAGTCGCCTTCTTTACACCACTGGGCCCATTTTTCTCAAAGAGCTCAGAATGTTATCGTCCGATAACATGCTGCATTTTGGAACTTAAAAAGAAACGACAGTTAGAGCACATCCTAAGGTTGTAATGGCTTAAAATAGACAATAAACCCATTTTCTATCATTATTTAAAGAAAAAACATTTTCATCAAATTGCATTGTGGTTATAGAGTTCTTCATTTCAAGGCTAACGAAGAGGATAACCATCAGCAGGGCAAATTCTACGTTTATTTGATACTGAAAATCAGTTCAATCATCAGAACGAGTATCAGGAGCAATCGTAATCCTGGTGTTGGAAACTGTTAGTCAACTGGTCAATAAAAAGGAGAAAGTTCTCCAGTGGTTTTCCTTTGTGATTTTACATTGAGCAGTGAAACCTACGACTTTACATAGATGGTTAAGACTTAAGACAATATAGAATGAATCAGAGTTAGCGCACTTGCGTATACTGCCCACTTGCCCACTCTGAGGACTTATACTACTGCTGCAACTATATTGGCTGCACTCGTAATACCAACGTGAAAAGAGGCGTACATTTTCGACACCTTTTATGAAGATAAACTGCCCAATAGTCATCTAAAGACGATCCCCTTGCCATTGTTCCAAAATACATTCTTCAAAAACAAGGGAAGTAATTTGAAATTAAATACAGCCAGATGTGCAGAAAGACACTAAAAATGTGAATGCATTTCGAAGTAATAGGTAGAGATGCCAGAACTTCTTTGCAAAGTTTGCATATTCCAAGTTTTCTGAATCTGATATCCTGTCCAGCTTTTCAATTTTATTTCAGTATTATTCTAACTGCATTTTGTCTTCATACCCCGGCATTGTGCTCTACGTCTGAGGATGTTGGAGACGCATTAAATCAGTTGTCTAAACGGTAGTTGTTTGTCCCACTTAGTTCCTTTTACGTGACCGTATCCATGCCACTTGAAACATAAGGAAAAGTTTCAAGAAAAACATGAAAGGCTGGATGATAGTTGCTATGCCAATAAAAAAAATGTTCATTGGGGATATAAATGCAATTAGACGAAAACTTATAAGTCCTCTGGTTCAAGGCTTCCTCTACAAAAAAAAATCATCGCCTGGTATCTGCGATGCACTGGACAACGATTTTGCAAATGTGTAACATACTGTTGTGCATCAGCGCACCGGAGATACGGGGAGGGGGTGGGGTTAGGAAAACTCGGGCATATCGAGAAATTTGCCCAAGGATTCCAATAGACCTATGCATTGACGTCACGCGAAGCCATTTTGGAGGCAAAACAACGAAGCACACTGCACGCACAACGTAGACTTCGCACACGCGTGTACTAGACTTGTCGGCGTATCCGATTGGTTTCACATATCAGCTGTCTGCATTTGTTGGTGTAACTTGCAATGATACACGCTTGTCTCCAAATGAGGGAGCACTTTCTGCTCTGTGACCTCATATGCATAAGGTCTGTATGCTGTCAAAGAACTGCTGGTACGCCTATCCTCTTTCGCAAATGTTTTTTTTTTTTTTTTTTACATCTTATTAACGTTTTAAGTAGCATAATATAGTAGTACGTGGAACCCACTACAGGTTGGTGAACAGTTGACGCTTGTTCGGTTCCTAATCCTTGAAAGTTTTTGAAAAGTATGCCGTAAAAGCTAGGCTTATAGACAACCAAAGGTACTCGTAAAAATGAAGACGATATACTTTTTTGAACATTACTAATTATGTCGGAAATCTTTGTAACTTGTTCAATACTGGAAATTCACTCTGACTGCTATCCGACAGTGTTCAAATCATTTAATGAAAAGGTAGCCCTAACAATTACATAACATTTCCGTCATAATCCGTTCAAATCGTACTTATCTTCTGTGTAGGTAATCGATGTGAAACCAATCTGGATGAATGTGCCAGTCAGCCATGTCAGCACCAATCATCTTGCACTGATATGATCAATGCCTATAGATGTCAATGTGTAGACGGATACACAGGATCAACTTGTAGTCATGAAATAAACGAGTGTGACAGCGGACCTTGCAAAAGCGGCGCATGTCAGGATCGTGTGAATGGCTTTACCTGTGATTGTCAACCGGGTTTCACAGGGTCCCAGTGTGAACTAGATATCAACGAGTGTGCCAGCGGTCCATGTGAGAATGGTGGAACATGTCAGGATTGTGTCAATGGTTACAACTGTGTATGTCCAGAGGGTTTCACAGGGTCCCAATGTGAACTAGATATCAACGAGTGTTCCAGCGATCCATGTGAGAATAGTGGAACATGTCAGGATTGTGTCAATGGTTACACCTGTGTATGTCCAGCGGGTTTCACCGGACTCCAGTGTGAACTAGATATCGGCGAGTGCGCCAGCGGTCCATGTGAGAATGGCGCAACATGTCAGGATCGTGTCAATGGTTACACCTGTGTATGTCCAGAGGGTTTCACCGGACTCCAATGTGAACTAGATATCGACGAGTGTGCCAGCGGTCCATGTGAGAATGGCGCAACATGTCAGGATCGTGTCAATGGTTACACCTGTGTATGTCCAGAGGGTTTCACCGGACTCCAATGTGAACTAGATATCGACGAGTGTTCCAGCGGTCCATGTGAAAATGGCGCATCATGTCAGGATCGTGTCAACGGTTACACCTGTGTATGTCCCGTGGGTTTCACCGGAATCCAGTGTGAACTAGATATCGGCGAGTGTGCCAGCGGCCCATGTGAGAATGGCGCAACATGTCAGGATCGTGTAAATGGTTACACCTGTGTATGTCCAGAGGGTTTCACCGGACTCCAATGTGAACTAGACATGGACGAGTGTGCCAGCGGTCCATGTGAGAATGGTGCAACATGTCAGGATCGTGTCAATGGTTACACCTGTGTATGTCCAGCGGGTTTCACCGGATTCCAGTGTGAACTAGATATCGGCGAGTGTGCCAGCGGCCCATGTGAGAATGGCGCAACATGTCAGGATCGTGTCAATGGTTACACCTGTGTATGTCCAGAGGGTTTCACCGGATTCCAATGTGAACTAGATATCGAAGAGTGTTCCAGCGGCCCATGTGAGAATGGCGCAACATGTCAGGATCGTGTCAATGGTTACACCTGTGTATGTCCAGAGGGTTTCACCGGACTCCAATGTGAACTAGATATCGACGAGTGTTCCAGCGGTCCATGTGAAAATGGCGCATCATGTCAGGATCGTGTCAACGGTTACACCTGTGTATGTCCCGTGGGTTTCACCGGAATCCAGTGTGAACTAGATATCGGCGAGTGTGCCAGCGGCCCATGTGAGAATGGCGCAACATGTCAGGATCGTGTAAATGGTTACACCTGTGTATGTCCAGAGGGTTTCACCGGACTCCAATGTGAACTAGACATGGACGAGTGTGCCAGCGGTCCATGTGAGAATGGTGCAACATGTCAGGATCGTGTCAATGGTTACACCTGTGTATGTCCAGCGGGTTTCACCGGACTCCATTGTGAACTAGATATCGACCAGTGCGCCAGCGGTCCATGTGAGAACGGTGGAACATGTCAGGAGGATCGTATTAATAGTTACACCTGCGTTTGTCGATCAGGCTACGAAGGAGCCAGTTGTGAACATGAAATAACTGTTAATCCGGGAAAGAAATGGGTTTGTTTTTCTGTTACCGTTTTCACTTCACCTATGTAACTATCTTCTGAGTATCCTGTATGTTTGTGGTTATTTGTTAAACAATTTTCCCCTTGGTGAAAGGTAACACTTTATATTTGTTTTATGCTGCCGTGATGTGGTTGGTAAGGTTTTCTATGCTCGTCTTGATTTTAATTGCAAGTCGAAATGTAAGGCTGACATGCATTCATGCGACATTTTACAGTACTATGATACTATGAACTTTGGCCTAATGAAAGTCTTGTCATGGTTTTGTCTATCACCAAGAGTTTCGGTTCCTGAAAAATGCCAGTGTTCATCGTATTTTCCACTACATTTCTGCTAGATTGTAATAGCAGTTACGCTACCTTTTTAAACGTATGTTAATACGACAGACTTGTTACCAGAGTCATATTAACAACTACAACAGGGTATATAATTTACGATTCTTGGAATCGATCTTCTTATGCCAGCCCAGATCAGATTACATTGTCTTTTTCACCTGCAAAAGTTTTTGATATTGTAGGCCTAAATTAATAGCCAAAGCAAAGTAATGAAGAAAAATGTAACTGATTTACAACGACCGTGTCAGTGAGGCAGCAGCGAAGCTAGAAGGTTACAGTCGTGTAAAGTTATAATTACTTCAAACATTTTAAACTATCTGGTTTTGTTAAAGGGGTCATCCTGGGGTTCATTATTAATCTATAGAATTCTTTACCTCTACTTGCCACTTGAACGTTGAGTGTACCCGGATCTTAATGAGTTTTCATGAAAGAGCTATAAATGGTGATGACTGATTCCTCTACCCAAAAACTAAAATTGCTGGAAAGAGCTACGACCTGGGGGGGGGGTGGGGGTAAAAATTTTACAGATCCTGATCTTAGATGATTACAGACCCACGGTTTCATCTATTAGAGGAGTCAACTATACAACACCAACAGCATTACGTCATTGAAATCGCAATGAAGTTCAAATTGGTGGTAAAACATTCTTACGACACAAAAGCAGGAAGAATACATACTTACCATTTTCAGCTTTGCTGAGAAATAAAAAGATGTAAGCAGATGCATTGAATCCACGCCAAAAGCAAAGTCATTTAACGTTCGCCCATCGAGGGATGCAAACCAGCGAAGGGTAAACTGCTGTCCAATGTGTTGCGTGAAAATTTTAATGCTTGCCCTTGGTTAGGCCTATGAAAAAGCCTGTGATGTGCGTAAAAAGTTATTGCGGCATAAGCCAACGACGTCTCACTCTTACATTTTTCCCTTGTCTTTTGTTCTTTACAGGTTTTGACGCCAATCGGAGGGATTATTATATTAATAGTGATATGGTTTGTGATATGGTTTATGTGTCTTGGTTGCAAGACACCTCACCGTCACGGTGCCCGCATGAACAGATCTTCCACGGGTTACAAATATCAACAATTAAAAAACTACGATTAAGCAACCTCCCCGTAATCTAGTAAAGAAGAAGAATTTAATGGCGGGCAAGATGATGTGATTTAACACCTACATTAGAACTCCTTTTCTCTTTGTCACACCTCTTACATTTTAGAATGCGGTAGCCCCTTTTTTACATCGTTAATTTTGTCTCAATGGGTTTTTGGTAGTCCTAGCATGATATCCGTTGTTTTGCCGATGTTTTTTAAACCTGGCATATTGAATTTCACTCTTAAACTTTTAAATAAATGTCTGTGAAGAGGTTGTCGTTAACAACTTAATCCACAAAAAGGCCATTCAAAGAAGCCTATTCGTAAAATAAGATTGACGCATCAAACATTGATTTATATCTACACATACTGCTAATAGCCGGGGCTATTTTGTTCTTTGACTATGACGTGGATTAATGTCTATGTCTTCGCCATAGATGTAAGTAATTTCATTCTTGAACTGACTTTACTCCTGGTAAAGGTTTATCGTTTCAATTTATCATTAAATTAATCATTATCTGGATATAATAAAGAAAACCTAGGGGAGCCGTGTATATCCGTAATCTCTGGAATGAATTCTTAAGAGAGTATACTCGAATTACATTTAATATGCAAATATAAAAAATGAACATCCTTCTGGCATACGTTGCAATGCTTTGGTACCGATTTTGTTTTTTCTCTTTCTGTTGTAAGATACCTATACAATATGTATCTCAGTCCTGTCTAATCGGTTTTTGGTACCTTTAATAACAAGGTTAGCATAAGAACTTTGGTATACAGAATCCATGATGTGGACTGCATTGGTATAAACGTCTATCCGAAAATCAAATTTTAATTATTCGTTGTGGTTATTTGCCCGACAGTCGGGCAAATTGGAAGTTTAGTTTTCCTATTTCCCCGACAGCAATCGACCAATCACATCACCCCAACGAAGTTGTGACGTAACAAATGTTAGTTGGCGTGGCACGGTGTAGGTACCCTGTATGTGTGGTTTACTACGAAGGCCTATAGATTAGCACGATGGAGTATATTAAAAGATTATCAGAAGAAACGTCTTCCGTGTGTTAGCATAGTTGATTGTAGGACAGTATAGAAACAGCGAACAAGAATATAAATGAAGGAAACAAGAAATACAACCCGAGGCCTAAGTTTAAGTACCCGTTCGTGAAATTCGAGTGTAAGCACTTCGGCAATGACAAGAGCCACAGCACTGGAGTCAGGCTAACAAACTTGTCCACTCCCACTGCTCCCGACCAAGTAACGTGGGTGTCAGATACTTACAACTTAACCTGGTCGCTTGTTTTTAATTTGGGAGGTAACACCACAACCCAGCGGCGTAGCTACGGGGGGCCTGGGGGCCTAGCCCCCCAGATATTCGTCAGCCCCCTCCCCAAGATTTTTTGTGTCCTAATAAAATGTGTAAGAATTAAGAAAAAATATATGTTTGAACGGAAACAAACTTTGAAGTATTTCCTTCAATAAATAAATAAAATGTGTAAGAATTAAGAAAAAGTTAATGTGTGAAAAACACATTTTGCGCGCGTGTGAAATCAACTTATAATTTTAAAATGCCTACTTTCAGTAAATTATATGTATAATCTGCACTGTCGTTTAATTCT
This sequence comes from Holothuria leucospilota, assembly GCA_029531755.1. Taxonomy (NCBI): domain Eukaryota; kingdom Metazoa; phylum Echinodermata; class Holothuroidea; order Aspidochirotida; family Holothuriidae; genus Holothuria; species Holothuria leucospilota. The sequence goes on along the minus strand of CM055969.1, from coordinate 16,820,206 downwards.
CATATAATTCACTTGGACGATGAAACGAACGTCCCGACGACTAATTCGGATGTGGCATTGTCAGGTTTAGACCCTTTCTGCCTTCCGGATGGTTGGTTGATTTACTGAAAACATGGCAACCATACACTGAAGACCATTAATTCTTACAGGACCATTCTTGTACGGCATCATACACAAAATATGCCGTACGGTAAGGTACTGCGTTCGAATAATTCTTCTATCCTTAACAAGTATGCCGTGTCTCTTTCCTTGCCCATGACAAGTGCACTGTAGAACTATTGTTTTCGACAAGTCCTCTTTTTAGAATAGTTCGCACTGGCGTCACGGTCCGGAAGGATTTGTAAAATTGCCAACATGGTCCGGATTTCATGTGTTTCCCACATGATCCCTACTTCTGCTTTGCGGGTTAAATAGTTTGAAAGATTATCTGGTGGTATTATAGGTCTGACCAAGTAATATACCGATGACTTGAGTCCGTGAACAAATACAGCACCATTTTGCATCTAGACACCACTGAAAACCGGAAAAATTTCCAAAGGGAAGGGGACACCCTTAGACCCCTACATCAGGACAGTGATCTATTTCCTCCTTGCTAGAAAATACATATGGTAACCCTAGGGTGGAGACAAATAGTATGATCTAGGGAATATGTAATTGAGTAGTGGACATGTAGCCTATGTACAAGGTGATGGACAAATGTAACAGAGATATACTAGAAGGTGAATATGGGAGAATTGCAGGCAGAATAAATGAAAACGGATGCATAATTCAGTATGATACTTGTATTATCTCAGCTCAATAAGATATCCACGGCCGTACACAGCGGGGGACGGGCAATACCTCCAGAAATTTTCAAAGTGCACCGTTTCCAACTTTGAGAATATACAGAGAAAACGCAGTAAAAATATAAGGAATAGCTGTGATCGTAATGATAGAACTTAAACAATTTCAAATAGGCAGATCAATATTTCATGCCTATATCTGTACACATCACCAATCATTTACAGCTCTATTAGGATGTATTTCTAGCCTACTTTTCTAAAATTCTCGCGCTATTATGCATAGCTACAATGTTGTTGTTGTTGCTATAGGTAGCTTCAATCATCAATGGCTTAAAAACGTTTTTAAACCGTGCCAGTTAAGTCATAAAAACGTTTTATAACCAATAACACTCCCTCCCCTCCCTTAAACCCTTCCCACAACGGAGTTCAATGGCTGAGGTCATGCTTCACATCATATCCACCACGCTCTGAAAAATGACTTTTGTCGCTCTCAGTTACAACTGCTTTTCGTTTTCCTTTTAAAGCTGAAATCCTTCAAATATTGCACCATTTGCTATTTATACATCCTCCTGAAATTACAAATTTTCGCCAAGGGGGAGGGAGACACCCGTTCCCTTTAGTCCCTCCCCCAGGCCACAGATCAGTAATGCCCACTTTTTTCCCCCTAGCAAAAAAAGTGTATTTGCGGCCTTGTGTATTATCATTTTTCATGGATTGATTTTTTCCCATTATTTGAGAAATGGCAGACATGAGATTCGAATTTCAAGGCTGGGTACATGCAGCTTAAAACACGTGGGAAGTGTTGTTTCCGGCCATCTGGAGGGTTTGTAAAGCCAACAATTTTCTTGCTCGCTCCGCGCCAACTGATGGTGGCGCTCCGCTTAGACAGTCTTGACAAACCTGACCTTCGGCGGTGCCGCCCCCCCCCCCCAATTGTTACCTAGGCCCCCTAAAATTTCATCCTAGCTACGCCCCTGACAGAACCTAGCCTACTTCGCAATGAACTGGAGTAAAAAGGGAGAAAATAAGTCTTGGATAGTGGGAACAAGCCTATTGTTAAAAGACGACCCGTCAGGAACACCGGATTGAATCCATCGACGAGCGAATGGAAAGTTCCAGAGAATTCAACTTCAACGCAGCCTTTCTAGAACTGTCTAGAAGTGAGAACTGTTTACGTTATGTCCCAGTTATAGCAGCGACCTGGCAACACTTCTAAGAAGCTGCAATGGTTTACAACGACTGTGTGCTCTGGAAGTTTCTATTAAGGAACGTTCTCGTAATTGCTGGACTGTGTACACTAGAAGTTTCTGTTAAATTCTGGAGAGTTCTCGATTAAAAGCCTGGCGTATAAAAGGCAGTTCAACAACTGTTATAGGGGAGAGACATCATCGAGACCAGACGGAATCACCTAAGGCCAGCCACTGACACTGTACACTTGTGATAAATTGCCTTACGCCGTTTCTACACTGTGCATTGATATTGTTATCATCCATCATCGCCTAGCCTTGTCGTTATTCGCTCGTGGAACCAGTTCCTACGCTATAGCACGCTGCAGGTCTACTACCGTACCATCGTGGACGTGCATGCACTACCAGCCCTTGGACCAGACCAGGCAAATATTAAGTAAAGGATTGTGAGTAAGTCTAATTAATTATTGTAAATTTAAGTGAGATAAGGAGATTGTAAATAATCATTTAGTTGTTGAATTTTAATCTCGTTCTTCTGTGATCTTTCGCTGTTATTGGTTTGACTTGCGACCACAAGCCGTAACACTATACGTTCTTATTTCGGGTGTTTATGTGACTGTTTATTTACCTAGACCCTACTCATTTTGAAGTGAAGTGGAAGAGAGGTTTTACGACCGTAGGGCAAATAAGGACCAAAAGCACGAAAACCTTACTTTCCCGACATACAATTCAAATATTTCAGAAGCTACAAATTTAGAAGAGGGTCATTGATTTTGACCACAGTCGGTAAAATAAGGAAGCACGTCCTATAATCTTCCCGACTGTCGGGTAAATAGCTTCAGCCTTATTTTCCCGACAAACAATTCAAATATTTGCAGAGGCTACTAATTTAGAATAGCGTCATCACTTTCGACCACAGTCCGGGGAAAAATAAGAGCTGTAATTTTCCCGCCTGTCGAGTAAATAGCTTCCATCTTAATTATTATCTTTCTTGTTTTGGAGAAAACTATATAAGAATAAATCTACACTGAAAAATAAAAACCCGACTGTTGCATTTTTGTTGCATTTCAACCGTGATAGTCACTGCGCTAACATATGCAGATTGTTACACCGTATCTTTTTCTTTTGAGAAAGTAACAAATCCCACTTGTAATTACCAGTTTCTTATTAGAAAAAGAGGAACCCAAATGGGATTATTAAGCTTTTTCACAAGGGTGTGTTTGGGAAATGAATTATTTGCTATAGAAAACTTTCAGATGTCCCTTAGGAAATGCATTTTTCATGAAATTCCCATGTGAATCTTTGAATTTACGTGGTGAGCATTACTGGCATTATCATGGGTTTTTGTGAGGATCTTACGATCGTGACAGGCAGATATAATTTACTTGAAAAGTAGTAGGATACTTCACTGTTTTCCATTAATTTGATAACATCGCCCACAACTGAAAGAAGGTAGACAAACGAGAGAAGCTACTGTGTAGAATGCTGAACAGTTCTACCAAATAAGCACTATAAAAAGCTTTATTTATACGGAAAGTTGGATATTTGCGCTTTGCGAAGTATCTCTAAAAATCCTCATTATTCTGGTATTTTAACTCAAAATTCCCTTTGGTAAATTTGGGTTTCATACAAGTGACCATGTGAGGGTATTTTTAACTGTATAGTAACACAAGTGAAGCAGTCTAAGGATTCATAAATCTTTGTCTTTCCCTCTTGTTCTGTCAGTAGAGATGCGATGCACAGCACTCCTGTGTTACAATTACATGAACTTCAACTTTAAAAATAAGTTTACTTTGATGTCAAACACGCAAATAATATCACATTGAAAGCATTTCCAAGGTTGCCCATGTGGCAGGCATTGAGGCATATTCCTTGTTCAGTCAAGTGTTTGGGAAGCCTTAAAGTGGGGCTGAGCAAACAGAGGCCGATCCGCAGGGTACTTCTAAGGCTGAGTTATCGACTGGTTTATGACGTATTAGAAGTTGTTATGCATTAGCCTACCTATGAAGTTATAGGCTCACAGCAACTTTTACTTAGTGATAACTTAATTTATAAACCCAAAAGCCGAAGCTTTTAAGTTAATGTAAGGAGGGCGTATTGAAGTTGCTTCACTGATTGACTTCGTCTCAATTTGCCTGTTATAACTAATAGATTAATTAGAATATGCTGGCTACAATTATTGTTTTTAACAATACACTTTGACCATGGAAGTACTACCTAGTATGGGCGTCCGGAGGGGGGCAAGGGGGGCACTTGCCCCCCCCTGGAAAATCAAAAACTTGAAAAATACGAAGAAAAAATAAAGAAAAGGAACGAAGAAAATATAAAATCAACATTTCTTAGCAGTTCAATCAGTGTGAATTTGTACTCTCAAAACAATAATTTAATAAAAAATATCAACACTCAGGCCCCAACAGCCCCCCCCCCCCCATTCGAGCATATTTTTGGTATTTTTTAAAGTTTATATTTACGATATTGCTTATGTTTGCCCTATTTATATGTGGTAAATAGGCCTTGGAAGTGCCATTTCCAGCGATCTGGGAAGCATTTTGGGCCAAAATTTCCTTGCGCTCCGCGCCAACCCATGGTGGCGCGGAGCGCTGAGAGTCTGTCTATAGGCTTCGCTCCCCCCACCCCCCCCCCAGAAAAATTCCTGGCTACACCTTTGTCAACACTGTGTGAAAAGTAGCATCTAAACTCTTCTGGGAGTAAAATGTTTCCCATGAAAAAAGTTGAGCCGCCTAAAAAATTTTGCCCCCCTGTGAATTTTTTTCTGCGGACGCCCATGCTACCTAGGTAGTACTTCCATGCTTTGACATGTACAATTCACACAACACTATCTTCAGAGAGAGCTGCGTTACTTGTAAAGCTTCCCGAACACTAACACTACTTTCCTGGTTTTTCAAGCGCGCATTAGATACGTAGTTTTCCGAATTGTATCTATTTTGCTCCATCAACTCAGCATATAGTAATTATAGTACTTGGTACTTGAAATTCGGTCAATGAGGAGTTAATTCCGAGAGATGTTCGACTATATACGTAGTTTATACACTTACATTCGCACTTAGATAGTGCGAATGTAATTATTAAGGCTGATCTGCTTTGTTACCAATCATTTTATTGAATTATTTTGGAGACTACAAATCATCAAACGATCGATACACAAATCTATCAATTATTTCTGTGTGTGTGCGTGTGTGTGTGTGTGTGTGTGTACTTTGTGAGGTGACTGCTCGTCCCTGATACTATTGTAGCATGCTGGAATAACACGCCTTACTATTGAAAAATGTGTTTAGGATAGGAATGGGATAGCTGGACTATATATGGGGTCTTCTTAAAATATTGCTTTAAAAATTATTGAGGATCATTTCCTATTTCTGCTAGTGTCGGAGGCTTTTCAACTGGGTCGAAACTGGTTGACGGATTAAGGTCATAAATAGTGCTTATTAGTGCCTGAATGATTCTTGTCCCACATTAAGACCTTAGTCGATGGAGCAGTAAACTTGTAGTGTAAGTACATTTTCATGAGTACGAGCAGGGAGCTGCCATTGACAATGGCAGCTCCCGAGTTGAATGAGATCATCAGTCCATTGGAAAATCGGGAAGGACAGAAATGTAAAGGCTGAAAAGGACCGTTGGTACATGACCGAAACTGTACAAAAGAGATAATCAAACGTGTCAGTTGCATTGTCAAATTTTTCCAGATCACGGACATTTCTCGCAGTATGGAGCGAAGTGAAAAGGCACTGTAGGTGGTTTTCATGAGTGCTAATGTGAGCTGCTGTAAGTCTACAGGCTATCATTCGAGTTGAATGAGAAATTTTGGAAGTTTTATGAAAATTATGGTAGACGAATTTTCATACATTTGTCCTACAAAGGTAGCGATCTTCGTGGCAAAGAAGTGCGAAATGCGTGGCATAAAACAATTTTGAAAAGGAAGTCACTCAAATCACGAGCGGTTACAGACCGGGTTTTTTCCCGCAACCCGGCGTTTCGGTTGTGTGAGAATTTTGACACTGAATCAATCTGAAACCGTTTTTAACCAGTTTTGGAATCAAAACTGGTTTTCCAGGTTGATCAGCCTTACTCTCAGCGTATTGCCGCCGTCTCGCTTGCCCTCAGTGTGTTCGGTGTTCTCTCAGAGAGGGGTTTTTACGAATTTTGAATGTGGTATTGTAAACAGAATTATACTCTTTTGAAGTCAAGGTAATGTAATACCATTTCTTCGAGTGCGGCCAATTTTCACTTTCAAAGACTATTCTATTACGTACTTCAAGAGCACAAGTGCAACTGACGAATAATTGGACTATTGAGTTTACCCGTACAGTGACGTGAAGCCTGTCCCGACATCCGTGAGTTTTTCAGACAAAGGTCTCCTCCAGCTTTTGTGGCTGAGAATTTTTACTAGGTAGCAGATATCACCATAACACTGTGTTTTCCGAGTAGTAGTTCCATGATAGAGCTATGCAAGTGTTTCTCTCATACCAGGGAGCTGTTAGGAAGGAGATACAACCTTCTTTAGACTCTTTGAAGCAATGTTCGTTTCCGACAGTAATCTTGCTTTTCTTCTCAAAATTCCTGTCTCAATACCTAGAACAACTAGGATCAACTATAGGATCAGTGAGATATTGTCAAAGTGACCTTGAGAACACACACGCCTTACGTTGAACTCATAAACTTTGCGTTGCCAGCCGTCATGCAAAAATGTAAAATTTTAACCCTTTGTCGTTATTCGTCGCACTATATATCAATTCATTTAACGTCAGCTAAGAGTTTCTTAACGACTTCTTTTTCGAATATGTTTCTTAATGATGGGGAAATTTGCTAAAAACCAAGAGAAATGTATAGGCTTGAACAATGTTTCCAGCAGGTGACGTATTAAAATCGTGGGGGCACAATTGAAGTACATTATTTAAACGTTTGTTTCCAGTCGTTTAACTGAAAATCCTGATTAAAATTTGTTCATTGGCGGAAACAAACCTTACTTCAAAGCATGTATAGACAATGGCCTTTGTCTCGATCGAGATTACTTGGAAAAGAAAGGAGGAGATCATCATTAAAAGGGTTTAGTCAACAGAGACTTAACAATAGGAACAAAGAGACCTGTCAATCAAACGGCATTGCCTGAAAAGAATTCAATCATTTTCAAGTACATTTTGTCTGACAGATTTAGTCGTTGTATCTCCTTCCTAACAACTCCCTGCTCATACATTAGTCCTGTTGTCACATCCTAAACCTGCAATGCTGGTTAATTGCCCGGTAAGCTCTGAAACAGATTTAGGGTGTTTTGATTTCTACTTATCGTCGTACTTCAAAATTACATACAAAATTCGTGGTGGTTTACATGGAAGGGCTAGCGTACTTGAAAAAAAACCCTGACACCACTATCACATCCCTACTGTTATTATCTATTGAAACTAATAAACTTGTATTTTGCAACTATTATCTTACACGTACACTGGCCGAAATTGTGTCCCGTGAACCCACCGAAGAGTACTTATGGGAACAACGTCACCACTGGGGCCTGAAGTTCTGCCATTGCAACATTTTAGGTATTTCCCAATAACAAATTTAAACAATTTTGTAACATAGATCTTTGTACATATTTATGTACTTCAAGGAAGCACTCGACCACAGTACGAGCCGTCGTTGTCTTAATGACGGTATCAGGATATGCTACTACGGTGTCAAAGAAGGGCATTGATTATCCAACGAAATATTACAACCCACAACACTGCCAAGCTTACCGTTGGGCAACATTCTGTCTTGAAGGATAGGTTGCCGCTGAAATATCAAAGATGCCTACTTTCAGAGAAACTTTATCATGCCTGTGCATTTGTACATTCGTATTCATACTTGTGGTTGCAGTGATTTTGTGGTAAGTTTTGTTAATTTCAAAACGCAATACGAATGTTCTACAAGGTAATTTAGGTGTTCAGTAATTTCTGTTAAGATCGACTGTCAAATAAGTACTACTCATTGCTAATGGATTTTGATGGCCAAGAAAATTCGTACAAACATAGAATGCGTATTGCTACTACGAATAATGAAGACGGCCTTACCGTACCTGTAATTTTCTTGAAACGAGAAATATGCAATGCATTTGCTGAAAATTCTTACAGTGTCCATATAGTCAAGGGGTCGTTCGCCCAGGACGGTCTCAAATTGCCTGTCAGCGCCCTTTTTAAGTTTCTACCGATTGTACATTACTCTTGCTGAATTATTGGCATTGCTTTCAGATAACATGATTTAATAGTGTTATTTTAGGCCCAGATAACAAAATGTCAAAACAGTGGCCACTATCCGTACTACATACTCTAATGAGAAGGGTCATCTTCTGTGATCTTGGAGGTAGGTTTAGCGTAAACTTGTCTACACGGTATCTACCCACTAATGTATGGTTGAGCTAATTTGCATAGGTCATTCTTCCCAAACGGGCGTGAATAATAAGCTTACAAAATACACGGAGTGGCCTTTAATTCATGCACCCAGGGAGTTGCTACTCAACTCCCTGATGCACCCTCGCAGTCCTGCAAGAAAGATGTTGAGAAGGGGGCAAAAATAATTGTTTCGAAAGTAGCCCTGCTCCCGTCCAGGACAGGGGCGTAGATTTCTTTTCAACTTTGGGAGGGATGGGGTGAACTATCGCAAATGTGGAAAATGTGCACGCGAAGCGTGCACGGCGAGCGCGAAGCGCGAGCCCACGACGGGTGGAGTCCAGGGGCCCGCCTTAGGGCCCCTGGTGGGTTCCAGGGGCAAAGCCCCGGTGGGGGTCCAGGGGGCGATGTCCCTGGAAGCTCCTGGGTTTTAATGTCTCAGAAGTGCCAGGAAGACTGTTTTGAGGGGTTAAATTCAGTGATAATGTTCTTTGGTAGGCTATTTGTATATTCATACATTTAGGAAATGCTATTTTGAGCACAAAACTCATTGAGAAGCTGCACTGGATTGAAATTGTACAAGAGCAACAATGTCCTGTTAAGCTTAAAAAGGCAGGGATCAACATATAGGGTCATCCCATTTAACTGGATTTTGAATTCTGAGATCATTACAAGACCTGCAGTTGGCTTTAGATCAGTGGCGTCGCCAGGTTTTTGTGATTGGGGGCACCATAGATGATGTCGTAATAATACCTCAGTTCCCCCAAGTCTGCGTAAATAACACCTTTATTTTTCATGCGTTCCTGCTTTTGCATGCAGCAGTTTTGATGTTTCGTTTGTCACTACATAAAGGTATCGTCCTGGGGAAGGGTTCCCCCTCCCCTTTAAGAACTTTTTTTAATTAATTTATGGTCTTTTAGATGCAAAATGTTGCTATCTTTGGGATGTTTTTGGAACTGATTATATATGGCAGGAAAATGTCCATAATTTAGTGAATGCTATTTTTTGGTAATGTAAAAGAGGAGTATGTTGTCTAAGAGACAGATACGTTGTCAACAAATCTCCTGAAGCCCCCCCCCCCCTTCTGTCTATTTTACTGCCTTCTATTTCGGGAAAGTTTTTACACAAAAATATGTGCGTGGAGTCCACAGAAACATTCTTGAGTTATTACGAAATATGTCCTTTCCTTCATTGTTCATTATGAAGGGCATCTAAGGCTAGCAGGTACCTGAATAGGACCTCCTGGAAGATCTGCATTAATCAAATTAATTGGGGCGGTGTGGGGGCAATGACATAATGCGTATACTACCTGAAATCCAAATGATAATATAGAGTACGGCGCCGAACACTTTACAACTATCGTATTTTTACTACTTTTGAACTAAAATCCGGACGAACAGCTGCCAGCAATGGGAAATGAGAGGGAGGGAGAGTATACGTGGAGGGAGGTGATGTTAGACTTCCCTGATAGGTGTAGCAAAAGGGGTGAAGGACTAATAAGAGCGTTACAGAGTGCTGTTTTCGTCATAAGTGTATTAACAATCACCATCTATACCGATAATGGGTTAGCGCGAACTGGCGAAGCTCTGGTAAATATTTTTGTAAAAGTATAACGGCAGATACGTACTTGCAACCTTCTACGTCATGCTACATATTAGATTGAAAGATCCCATATTGATGCGAGGTCCTCACAGATGTTTGGAGATGCATCTCTGTTCTTCGGAAAGTGTTGTGATGAGAACAGTTTCGTGTATTATTACCTTAACAATGGTCATGACATAGAGTGTAAACAGTGACGAATAATATTTCCATTACTGACAAAACCTGCATTCAGACTCTACATCGAGACACTTTAAATTGCCCAACAAACCTACATGCTACTGCCATAAGCCAGTATTTTACCTATTAATTCGTAAACTTTCAACTTTTTATTGCTGTGCTTCTCCGAAAGTTACTATGGGGAAAATATTGATAATATGAGTGACACTGACGTAAGGTTGGAAGCGCGCGGAGAGGGCGAAAATTTTGATAGATTGCCAACGATTTGCTAAAATTCTGACAGTTTGAGAAACATTTGTGATAGAAAGTAAAGAAAGATTGAAAAAATTTCCTATGAAAATGAAGAATAAAATATACTTTCCATCATACACGTATCTGTAGACTGAAACATTGGGGGATGATTACATGGGCCATCCCCCCTAGTCAAATGTTGGGGGATATATCCCCCATCCCCCCCCCCCCGGATTTACGCCCATGGTCCAGGATAATTGTAAACATGAACAATAATAAAGTCTAAGCATATACCAAAATAGCCTCCACAAACTGTTTCCCAAAACATTTAAAAAGAGCCTTCTGGTTAAAATAAAATAAACTGTTGTCCTGGTGGGAATGGCTTTAGAGTAGGCCTACTGGATTCATTTCTAATGAGCAGATTTCCTTTTTCTTCCCTTCCAGTGACCATTTTCGAGGGTGCATGGGCATGATAAACGGCTCGCTTACTTGGTAAGTGGGTGCAATGCATCAGTCCAAAATACAAAGAAGGGAAAAATTACTAGAGACATTTTAAATGATGAGAATTTCTAGATACATCGTCAGTGCAAAGTTTTGCTAAAGATACCACCAATTTGCATCTAAGCTATATTTCACAAGCAAGAACTACTTAACATTAATAATCCATCTCAATAGTTCAGCTTTAGATTTAACGCCTCGGTGTTACACTCTTGGTGTAACACTGCATGATGAATGTCATAGAAATGCTTGTTTCTGTTCTTTCTTGATTCTTAAATGCCAGGAAATCAAATCTTATAAAGTTTGCTTTCATTTTCTTGGAGAAAGTGCTCTAGAGGACCAGACAGACCTTCTTCCTTTGCCATTCCCAACTTAATTACTAGCTATTGCAAAGTTGTCACATAATGACATACATAATGATAGCCTATACGCAGGGGCGGGATTTGATGTCTGAAAGTGGGGCAAAGCCGGGTAGACTGTCAAACGGTGCCGTAGGCGCCCCGGAAGCGCAAAGCGTTCCCCTAACGGCGTGGGGTTCAGGGGCACAGCCCCGCTGAGGATCCTGGGGGCGAAGCCCCCAAAAGCTCTGATGCATTTAAATTGTAGCATATTGCTTTTCTTTAGTTTTAAATGCAGTATTTTTATTGCATAAAAAGTTTCCTACTTTCCCCAGGTGCCTGTTCTTTCAATAGAGCACGATATAGTAACCTATATCCTGCTCTATGGAGACTCTTTTATGTTGTATTTTGTCGATGGTCTGGGAAAAGTGCCCTCAACTTTTTTTTTAGTTTAAAAGTAAGGTTAGTGTCGATTTTGAAGTTTATAGACTACGTGATACTCAAAGAAGTCAATGAAATCTTTTGTGGGTAGTTTTTACACGGACATTGTCAAGGGCATCGGCAGTTAAAGTACCAGGGAAGTAATTTTTATTGGCGGTTCCATCTGCCGAAAGCGCGAAGCCGGAGGCTGGGGACTGAGGGTCCTCCCAGAGAAATCTTTCTTAAATTTGACGGCTTTTGCGGGCATTTCTTGAAAAATCCTGCCTCCCTCAGGAATAATTTGAAATGCTAAAGAAATAATAGTTTTCATATGATGGTCACAAATTTAAGATAGTAACCGTTATTCAATTTGCTGAGGATTGTGGTAGTCGGTGAGGAAAGTGTAACCTCAGTGTAACCTGAGGTTTGATCATGTCTGTATAAAACAACAAATAAATATTCTTGTTGAGCTGTACGTAATCATATGCATACAGCTCCCCTTTGGAAAACATTTGCTTTAGGAAGAAGACTGAGATGAAAAACGGTGCTATATTTGACACATTTTGAAGCATATTTATGTACTATATTTTTGACTTGTGTATGAGAAAAACAAAAAATGTGCAGCATGGCTCATGTCAATATTACAGGTTAAGAACCAAGTGTTTAACATTACACGAATTTGTAGTGGGGGTGCACTCATTAGTCGAAATTATCAAAGTTTATCTAGGTTAGATTATTTTGGTTTTAAGTCTATTTTGTAACAATTTTTAGCGCCGTCTAGTTGTGAATCACTGGCTCTTTTACACTACTTCATCGTTGCTTCCTTTCAGCCTTTAGAGGAGACGAAAGGGGAGATCTACTACTGTTTAATATCTTGAAGACATTGTATGACACTTACATGTTTCATGTGTCATTAAACAGTATTTAAGCAACTTACCTTGCAACCTTACTCCATTGTTTTACATGATGAGCACAATGGCAGTAGATTCCATTTTTAAAGCCACTGGTATGACCTGGCCAGAAGTCAAACCTCCTAGTTGCAAATCGGATGCTCTGACCACTAGGCAATGCAGTTGATTATCAAGCTAAGGTTAGGAGTAAAACTTAGGGGTAAGTGTTACAGGATTACCAAGAGGCCAAGTCATTGATAGATGATAATAGTACAGAACGTTGCATCATGTGTTTGCATCACAAATGGCAAGCAAATGTTCACCACTAAGGTTAAGTGTGGTTGCTCTGTAACGGCGGTGGACAGATTGCCACCCTTTCCTGCTTTCAGCATTTAGCAAAGTGGCTAAAAGCTGAGAGTCTCACTCAAATTGCTCAGATGGGATCGTTAAATGGTGGTATTAAAAACAGGATGAGAGCAGTTTGAGAAGTGGAAGCAGGTTGTCACTGCTTATCAGCCATGTTCACTAAATGTTAAAATGAAATGAGCCCTAAATGTTAAAATGAAATTGATCAGAAGAACACCATCATTTCTACGAGTGTCACCACCTTTTGAACTAAACATTCAAACACATAAACAGTATGATTGCGTATATCTTTTGCCCCAGACGAGAAAAATCCAGAAAGGATTAGGCCTACTTTTTAATAGACTAAGTGAAGTGTATTTTTGGAGAAATCAAACAAAAATAATGTTTCTCATGAAAGGTATTCAGCAATTATTAGTTTGCATGCATATTTGTCAGTGATAAAGAGGGTAATGACATATGTATCTGTCAACAGTCAAACACAGAAGTAACCAGAAAGCCAAGAGGCTTAGTGATTCCTTGACAATGAAATGTACTTGTCTATTACTATGTTTTCAAATCGACAGTGTTACATAGTACATGATTGTCTGTCTGAACAATTTTGGGCACAGAATGTCTACTGGTTGATGGGCACAGATCAAACAGGCTTATACCATATTGACCACCATATTAAGTTCTTAGCCAAGGTGGACAGGGCTCTACACATACATAAGTCTGCTAGCTGAGGGTTGGCTCAAACCACACACCAGGTAGTAACAGTTAACCATGAAAAGCCTCATGGGCTATTGCAAAATGTGGAGTTGTAATAGCCTTCGGAGGCGAGTGCAAGTGTCCTTCGGGCAGGTTGAATAAATTTGTCAAGTGCACCATAAGACAGTAGTAAAGCTTCAGAACTTTAGAGCCTGGAAGTGGGATACTGACCCACACTTAGATTTTTTTTGCCCCGAACAACATTTAAGGAAAAAAATCACTAACAGTTATCGCCTTAAAGGCAATAGGCAGTCGCCCCAAAATTTTCTCTGAAAAATCAGCAAACTCTTGCAAATCTCCTCTTATTGCATTAAAAGCACTTCTGAAGATGTTTTGAACATAACTATTACAAACAATAGGTAAAGAAAGGCAAAATTCTCCTAGAATTCCACAATTCACTCACAAAAATATTGTCACATGATCAAAATAGGCCAATCATGAACTAGAGTGACAGGATACACTCACTCTGTTTGGGGTGACTGCCTACTGCCTTTAAATACACCTTGGTATATCAGGTATGTCGCCCTTCTGAAATATTCCTCCCTGGAATTTCCTGTGGAAGCTATACCTCTCTCACTTCAGTATTCTTTCTGGCTACAGGCCTAGGCTAGCCAGGTATACTTAACATAACAGGTTCAAGGGCAAAGGAGGGCTAAGGCCCCATATGATGCCCTCAAGTCCATAAACCTTAACTGAAAACAAACAACCAACACCAAACAGGCCAATTACAATTAGATTCTACCACAGTCATGGAAGAACTTGTCAATGTTAACCTTAAAGCAGTGCACTGATGTGGAGTTAACTACCCAATCAGGCAGACTATTCCACTCCTTAACAACTCTATGAGGGAAGCTGAACTTCCTAATGTCAAGCCTTGGAAAACACTTTACCAGCTTCTTACAATGGCCTTGAACCCAAAAATTTCTTTGAACCTTTAAATAACTACAAGATGACTTAGGCCTATAACTTACATAAAAGTTTTTCATTAACAAAATGCTATTTGCATTGTAGCCTATCTCCTCTTCTATTTGTCAACACAATGGTCAAAAAGGCTTAACTTAATAGGCTAGCCTAGGCTTAGGGCCTAGGCTAACTAAAGTTAAGACAGGGTAGGCCTAGGGCTAATGCCTAATGCATGAAAATTGTCTTCCAAAATAAAACTCTTTGAAAAGTTTTCCAGCATAAAAATGCAGCATTCTTCACTTGTAGACCCATAAATTTATCCACGAAGGGTCAATAGTACAATACTATATGAGTTCAACCATTCCCGGTCCACTGTTCTATCAACTGCCATTGCTAATTATTGTGCAGGCAGTAGTCTACACACTGCAACAATACAGTTCTGTACAAAAACTTAACATTGAACTGTTACTGTGTTAGGCTAACCATACATACGTACATGTAGGTGACACTAGGCTGTGCTGCTCACAACAAGAACTGTGGCCTGCTTTGGATGACAAATCTCTCGGTATTTTTCAAAATAAGACATATAGCTAAAATAAGTTTGTGTCAAAAAACTTCAATTGGATAAGAATCTGAGGTTGTAAAAAGATCATTCTCGTCCCTTCGCTACGATGAGTCCATGCAACGGTAACGCCGTTGGCAGAACAATCCATACAATTTGTGTGAGTCTATTTGGCCAAGTGCACACCGCCATTTTTTTTTCTGCAGAGCAGATAGTCCAAAATTTGGTCGCTTATCTGCCCTGCATAAAAAATAATTCTCGTGCACACCGTGATCACCAACAGAATGGAAAGCTATGACACGCAAATCGTACAAAAGTGTAGCGAAGCCATAACCATGCACCAGCTCATTGACTATTTGTGTGTTTTGGCTGAGTAAAATGGCAACCACATACCACATTCGAACGTAATAGTCGCTTACAGATACCATCATCTAGCAGCATATCATTATTGATCTTCTGGATACGGATGTCCATGAGGTATGGCTTAAGTCTTAGAGCGTGTAGTAAGTATACCTAGATCTTTATGACATCATTTGATTTGAATGGTTGATCTGAGCTATCGTAGAATGACCTTTAAAGAAAATGCCACTTTTGACCTCAAATGGCATTTAATCTCTATGAAATTTTAGGACAAAAATGTACCAAATAAATGCAAGCTACACTGCAAGTTTCAAGTTAAACCAAGTTTTACATTCACAGATATTGTGCTTGGACGATTTTGAACATTTTGACTGCTAGTGACCCCAAATGACCTTTGACCTCTACCAAAAACAATAGGGATCATCTTCCTAATATGGGCCATGCACATGCCAAGTATGAGATTCCTTGAAGTTACATATCTTGAGATAGAGTGTTTACAAGCAATTTCCAAGGTATTTACCATTTGACCTCTGGTGACCCCAAATGACCTTTGACCTTTACCAAAAACAATAGGGATCATCTACTTAGTAAGGGGTATCTACATGCCAAGTATGAGATCCCTAGAGATTACCCTTCTTGAGATAGAGTGTTTACAAGCAAAGCGTCACATACACACATACACACACGCATACACACACACACACACACGGCATCACCATCGCATAGATTCCTCTGACTACGTCAAGGAATCAAAAACGGATATTTTTCATTCTGCTTATGCTTTATAACGAGAGCACCAGTGATGCCATGGCTTATGCCAGTTGATAGTGTAATCTGGTGGTTCTGTTTGTATGGGTTGGTTTGTTACTGTCAGGGCCGTGGCGAGCGGGGGTGTGTGTGGGGGTGTCACACCCCCCAATATTTGGTCGCTCGTCGGCAAGTTTTCGGCCTGTCGGCAAAAAGAGGAGAGGAAAAGGAAAAGAAGAGGAAAAGAGGATAGGAAGAAAAGAAGAGAGAAGAAGGGAAAAGAAATGGAAAGGAAGGGAGGGAAAGGGAAGACGGAGAATGAAAAGAAAAAAAGAGGAAGAGAGAACGGGCCAGTCTGTTATCGGCCATTTCGATTCTCGGACCTTAATCTAATTGGCCCTTTCAAGTTGAAGGCCCGTCGGCAAATTGATTACTCATGTGACGGCCTTATACGGTCGTGTCAACGGCCGTCGGTGTAATTGGACGAGTGGCTGGGTCCGTCGGGAGAATTCGGGAAAAAAGGGAATTAACGGCTGCCGTATAGGTGCACTATTTCGGGTCATATGACATTCTTGAAAAACCACTTTCTGCACATTATTCCTCATTTTTATCATCACCATGGGGAGCAGCGTACCCGATTACCCATGGAGAGGGTATCCTTAGCCCGTCTTCTAAACCCTAACCTTGACTTCAAACACATTTTGCAAGCTTCTGAGGATCCGGTTCCCACAAACATCCTGGGAAAAATTAATGCGTGCCGCGCGTGTCTTCCCTTCACTACAGTCTCAGCCTTTTAACTTTTGAACACCGAAATGAAACAGATGCAGAACCCATATTCAGATCCCGGCGTTCAAAGCATATTTTGAACGCTTGTGTTAAGATTCTGAACACTTTTGCTGCCTTTTTGAACGCCGAATGCCTATCCACTTATCGTATTTGCACGCCTGACGCGTCTATAGTGTTCAAATGCTGAACACAGAGTATTCCAATTCTGAACGACATTTTCAGCTCCTGAAGTATAGTTGCATGACGGGAGGAATAGCCTAACACATTAGAATTAACCGAAATCTTTGCATTGGGATAAAGCATTATGAACCAAAACATACCAATCCTGCATGAGACTTAATTTTTACCGAGAGATTAAACTCGAACCACAGAGCTTCCGGGGGCGAAGCCCCCCGGACCCCCACCAGGGGCCCTAAGGCCGGCCTAGTGTTTTAGCCAGTCCCGACTTGTGGGACAATGTCGGATAAACGGCGACAAATGTCGCGCGCGCAATAAAAATCTGACACGCAAATTCTACCCGGGTGTAAATTTTAAGGTTCCTCATTAGGGCAGAAATCCACTCAAATATTGCGCCATTTGCAATCTAGGCAAAAATTTCCAAAGGGGAGGGGGCCCCTTGATGAACCAAAATATACCAATCCTGCATGAGACTTAATTTTTACCGAGAGATTAAACTAGAACCACAGAACTTCCGGGGGAGAAGCCCCCCGGACCCCCACCCCCACCTCACTGGCAGGCCTCTTGATCCCAACCGCTTAAAACTATAGCGGCCTGACGAGAGGGATAGCCTAATACATGAAAATTAGTGGGAATCTTTTCATTTGATGATGCATTATGAACCAAAATATATCCATCCTTAGACTTAATTTTTCATCCAGAGGTATACTTAAACCTCAGAGCTTCCGGGGGCTGCGCCGGCTGGACCCCACAGGGGTCCTTAGGCGGGGCCCTGGACAACACCCGCTAAAGCTCGTTTGCATACTACACATTACCAGATCCGTCGGCAAAACATAATCTCTACCCCCCCCCCCCCAAGATAACACCTTCGCTACGCCCCTAGTTACTGTACATATTTACCGACACATCAACATAAAGTGTCTTCAGCATATTAAACACATTAATTATTAATTAATTTATAGGTCAAAATCCTAATCAAAAAAGATTATTTACCCAGCATTCTTGACTTGAATACTTCATGCATTGCTGTCAATGATCCCTCAGGTACCATTGTTAATAGTATTTTTCATTATCAACTCTTACACCCAAAGTAGTCAATAATAGTCATTAATAGTACTATGGTGTAGGCAACTATCGTAATCGACCAACTATCAAGATTTCCCTCTCAGTCAAGTCACCCTTAAATTTGACAAAGATGTTTTGTAATTAATCAGCGGAGTTTCTTAACTGCATTTACTTCCAAATATTATAATTATGACGTGTCAGAACTTGTATAAAAGTTGTACTGCAGAATAAATCTTTAAGGTAACGGAGGATTTTAAAGAAAAAAATCACGGACATACATGCCTGTCGTAGAAATCAATTTCGCCAACTGACAAGCCTGATCAGAAGCTTGGTCAGAGCAACGCTACGCTTTTTAGTTGCTCCGCGCATTTATGCACATGTTACAGTGAAAAAAATAGATGTTACGAACACTTATAATCGACAACGTTACTGAAACTACAACGGTGGCATTTAATTCACCTGAAGAAATGAAGCTAGAGAAGCATGGCAACAAGCCATTATTTGTGTGTGCTACTTGCTGGGCCGTAGCTGGGCTATACTGACTCGTGATATAATTTTTCATGATCATTATTTTCATAATAGCTAATGGAGGGGGAGGGAAAGGGCTGACTCCCCGCTGGATCCGCAAGTTTCGTTGTTTTTCCTTTTGCCTCAACTATTTTTTACGCATGACGGCCAGTAGGGAGTGCGCGCCTGTTGCATCCCCCCCCCCCCCCATCCCGATCCGCCACTGAAGTAAGTCCCTTTGGACATAAAATCTTGAATCTGGACCTGACAAAAACATAAACATTAAGGGAATTACAATAGTCGCCTTTTTACTAGTATATATGTGAAAGAAAAGGGTTGAAATGGACACATGTTTTATCAGAAATACTTGGGGAGTAGAAATGGGAAAGCAGTTTTCTACCAGGTGGAGAAATGTAAAAGAAAACGGTTGAAAAGCCTTGACTTAGATCATGTTTAAGCACAGGATATCTTAGTACTTCAAAGCACCAGTACAGGCCATTCTCGCCCCTCTGACCGACTTTCCTAGCTCCGTCACTGTTCTTTCACAACGATTTATAATTTTAATATTCCACAATGTTCCGCAACTGCCTTTGTTTCCCTCCCCTAAGAACCCTTCCTCTTTATAACGAAATAAGGAAACGTCATCTTGTTCTCGATAACTGTAATGTGCTAGGTACGACACCATGTGCCTGGGTCGGGAAATGACAAATTCTCAAATTCTTCTTTACAACCATAACATAGCTTGTCACTGGTTTAGCCGGAAAATGAATAAAATCTAAAAGAAAGATGGAGATGAATTCGGAATCTAAAGGTGGACAGTCGATTGTAATGAGTAACTGGAGTAATTTAAAAAAGAACGGTGCATGACGTAATTTGCATCTGTTAGTATTACATGAAACCTTAAAAAAGATTGAACTTTAACAATACTGTTTGAGCGAAACCACTAACTCTTATGAAATCAAGCTTAGCTAGAAGTAGTCCATAAGCACGCCATACAAACTGCATTCCATTAGCATGTCAGTTCGTATAATAGCACATACCATATCGCGTGAAATGCACCGGTGAGCTTCTAATGTGCACAAGAACCCTAGTTGAAGGGTAAGCCAAGAGTAACAGCCTAATTTTAGTTATAATTTTGTTGTGGGTAAGATGGTGTGGGGCCGGAGCGTAAAATCTGAAGAAAATATTATACACTGATGCAAAATATTCGACTACACGTTTTACATCCGAAGTCGTAATTGAATTTATTTAACGAGTAGTACATACAGCAGCTAAGGCCCAAATTTTGGGTGAATTGTGCACTTTTTGACAAAAGCATGAAAATTTCCTCATGGGCTCTTTCAAGTCGCTGATTCATATTATGCTTAGTACCCATCGCTACTACTGGCAGCCATTTGAATTTAAAAATGACCTCCATTGGAATCTTATAACTAGGGTATCTCAGCGACTAGACAACATACACATGTGATTTAAATGTCAATGCCTACAGTTGTTGTATGTGAGAATCCATTTTTGTGAGTAACAATATCACCAAGTTGTGACCAGCTGCCATTTTGAATTAAAAATGGCCCCCATGCAATCTATTAACTATGGTATTTCAGGGTTTAGACAACATACAAATGTGATTTAACTGTCGATACCTACAATGTTGGAATATGTGAATCCATTTGTGTATTAAGGAATATCATCCTACGGTGGATCAAACAACGGCCATTTTGATTTCAAAATGACTTCATTCGGATGAGAGAAAAATTTTGAACTTTTCGACCAAATTATGAAAGTTTGCTCATGCGGGGCTACTGTTAAGTAGGCTGATTTAAATAAAATAAGTAAACATCGCTACCATCACCTGGCCGGCTTCATTTTAAATTTAAAATTTGTCCTAAGTTGAATTCATTAATCAGGTAATCTCAGCTTCTGGCAACAAAAAATGCAAACTCAATATCTGTGTTCACATTTGTACGGTGAAACATCGATTTTTGTCGCAACAGATGGAATTTGACCTGCAGCAGGTGGTGAAAAGGGGTTGATAGGAAGGGTCAAGAGTGACCGCGGGAAAAGGCTAGGCACAACGCCCCCCCCCCCTCCATGTAAGTTGGTCATATGTTCTGCTCAGGGAGCTTCTTCATACGAGTATGAAAGTCTGACAATGAGAACAGACCATGAGGATTTGTAGTAACGAGCATCTGGGAGGTCGCAATATTTATCTAGTTTGTCCTTTATCTTTAGCAAGGGTTTGTGAAAACGAACGACTAGGTTTGAATCCCCACCCCCTGAAAAGGGGTAGAAGAGAACCAGACACTAGTGTTGTCCTGTTCTATTCATATGGAGTTCCAGACTGCAATCTCTTGATCCCATGTGAAGTATTCAAGCAAGCTTGAAAGAACATCGTCACATATATCATAAGTATGTGCCGTTTCATGTCTATTCGTGTAATTTCAATTTGGATTTGAGCAGGAAAGTTGCTAAGCCCAAAACAGGTGCTTAGCTAGACATCTCTTTGTCTGGATAGGAAACAGAATACTCAGCTGGCCAACGAGGTTTCAGATCGGACAGAGGGGACTTACTCTTATAATTACAAATACAGGCTACGAATTGCAACATGTTATATTGCTATAATTGACATTACGAAATCTAGAAGTTAAAAAATGTTTACCTTCATCAGAACAGTTTTGCTGTTACATTTAATTGCATACTGTTGATGTAACATAGTAAAGCAGGAAGCTTTCCTATAGGAAGTGTTTCTGCGAGCTAAGTAACATAACTTGACTGACTTCAAAAGACTCAGGTTTACAAGACTTCAGTTTTCGAAGGGGCATTACGGCCATAGCTAGCTGGCTCTGTGCTTACTGTTTCCGTGCTAAATTGCCTCATACTGAGGAAAAACGCAATTGTTTGGGGATGGATGGCAAATGATCAGAAGGGAATCTTAGTTCTTGGATGTCATACCAGAGGGATACAATGTGGAGATCACTTCAGCAGTCACATTATCTAGGGCATGAGTGGGAATCATTTTCCTTTAAAGGGCTATGTTGATGTTCATAATGCCACTTTGGATCCAGTAACTCCGTATTCGGCAAGTAAAGACAAAGCTTTCCCCGTATGATACTTCCTTCCAGGTTATCCAGTGGCCTGCTCTTGGGGTCACTCTACTTTGAGGACTGACATGAAACTGAAATCGTCCAAAAATGCTTCAGGAGTTCCTCCTCTGTTGTTTTTTCTTTATCAAATTCAACAATGTCGCACAGGGAGGCCTCTTAGGGAGGCTGCCACTCTAGTAGCTCCCTGCTTTGAGCACCCTGCCTGTGGAATTACGTGTTGTACATGGCCCCATAAGGTTACATAAAGTCAATTTCCCCAATGTGGCAAAGGAGATATTTTAGGATGAAAAATAATTTCCCCTCGATCCTGCAAGCTTGACCCGCAAATATTTGGTCATTTCAAGGTGGTGATGGATGAAGTAAAGCACATGCGATTGACACCATGGACTAAGGAGTGGTCGGGACCCTGTTTGTATTGTAGATCTTTAGTTGCAATTGAGTCTAAGGTTAGTACACACTGTTCGCTACATAAGGGTACCGCCAACTATGTCTCCAATTGTGCGATCATTGCATCGACAGACATGGGTTCCGTGCAACTGTAAAGGTGGCAGGCTTTACACAACAGTTTTCTCATCAGTTGGGAATACGTACAGACCATACATTCATCATTTTAAAATAAATTATTTAATACATGCAACGTAATTGATACCCGAATCAGTGCATTGACATTGTAGAAGCATTATGGAAATTATTAAAATCTTAACACCCCATCTTGTATGATTACTAATGCAATAACTTGGGATCCTTCATAATTCCTACAAGAGGACACATTCGGACAATTTTTCTATATGTTACCAAAAGAGATGTCTTTTGTTATTCTAATATACAGGAAGGGTAGATGAAGTACCATATGTTGCTAAAATGAGGCCAGTCGAAGAAATTTTGAAGACATTATATGCTTAGAGCCCAGCGGCGGAATATCAAACTTTGGTTGAGTGATAAGACCTGGTCGAGGATAAGAAAAGTTTGTGTCTTTCTCGTTAAAAACGGTCTCGGTCATTGTATGATAAATTGAAACTGCCGTGATATGGCCAACTTGTCTGTCTGAGGAGAGGACTGTTTGTGTCTGATAAAGCTTCAACAAGGTTGCAAAGGCCACTTAAAGGCAAAAAGCAGTCGCTCTAAAATTTGCTTTGACAAAATCATCAATTTCTTGCGAATCTCCTCTTATTGCATTACGAGCACCTCTGAAGATGTTTTGAACATAACTATTACAAACAATAGGTTAAGCAAGGTGAAATTCTCCTTTAATTTCACAATTCACTCACAAAAAACATAGTCACATGATTAAAATAGGCCATTTATGAGCTAGAGTGACGGGACATACTAACTCTGATTGGGGTGACTGAATTTTCCCTTTAACTTTTGGGATTTAGTGTGCCAAGCGGGACTTTATGGAGACTTTGTGATAGAATATATTTCATCTTAGGAAATGACCATTTGATCTAGCGTAATTATGAACAATGACCTGTTCAAATCAAATCATTGTAATGCGGTCACAGTATTGGTAAAAAAATAAAATACATGTATGGGAGTCATCTTCATTTCAAAATGGCCAAATTTTGACCCCCTTTCGACCGTTGGGCAATATTCTTAATCACAAAAATGGATTTTCATACTCTACGAATGTATTTAAACCACAAATGCATGTTGTCTAGACGCTGAGATACCCTAGTTAGTAG
The DNA here is from genome assembly GCA_029531755.1 of Holothuria leucospilota. Lineage (NCBI taxonomy): Eukaryota > Metazoa > Echinodermata > Holothuroidea > Aspidochirotida > Holothuriidae > Holothuria > Holothuria leucospilota. Next base: position 16,796,701 of record CM055969.1, on the reverse strand, counting down.
AGTCCAATGGCGGCCATTTTTAAATTCAAAGTTACGACCAGCCACGTGATGGTAGCGATGGGTTCTTAGCTTTATTTGAATCAGCCTAATCAATAGAAGCCTACCTATGAGCAAACTTTCATGATTTGGTCAAGAAGTTCATAAGTGTTACCTCAGAAGAATGAAATACATGTATAGCGGTCATCTGAAATCAAAATGACCGTTATTTGACCCCCTTCCGACCGTACGGTAATATTCTTAATCACAAAAGTGGATTTACACACTCGAAATACGTAGGTATCGACCAGGGGCGGGATTTGATGTCTGAAAGTGGGGGGGGGGGCAAAACTGGGTAGACTGTCAAACGGCGCCGAAGGCGCCGCGGGAGCGCGAAGCGCTCCCCCTACGGCGTGGGGTCCAGGGGCCGCCTGAGGGCCCCTGGCGGGGTCCAGGGGCAGAGGCCCGGTGAGGGTCCAGGGGCGAAACCCCGGAAGCTCTCGGGTATTTACAAATTTTAGGCATGAAAATGATGCTTTTTAGCTTCAGCTTCAAATGACATAAGTTGGGCATTTAACAGACCACAGAAATCACAATTTGACTTTTTTTTCAATTATATTCTTACTAGGTAACAGTCAGATGGGATTGATAATGCAGAGAGCTTGAGGAAGGAGGGGATAATGGATTATTTTGAGGGTTTCCCGGGGCTTTGGAACAATAATTTTAAGAATGGGACATGTAGTATTTAGAGTGGGTGCGCGCGAAGCGCGCTGAAAAAATCGCATTTTCAGACTTTTTAGCGATATGAGTAATAGAAAAGCTAAGAAAAGTATCCTCAGGGAGCCAGAGGACTCTTGCCCCCTTCTATAAGCGTCTGTTCCTTATTACGTAACCGGATTTATCACTTTCCGTGCCCTTCAACTTGCATCTAAACAATCTTTAAAGAGTCGGTAAGTTTACACATACTGATGGTGATAAAAATTTTGCTTTGAAAATTTCTTGGGAGCTGAACTTTCCCTCCGCTGCGTATGGCCATGGGGACACTGGTGGTTTCAATGATAATAAAAGAGTTTGTGCGAAGCTATGAGAAGCAAGATGTTACACAGGAAGTAACCCAGAATCCCGAAACAATATAAAATGGGTGCGCGCGAAGCGCGCTGAAAAAAACAGCGTTGAGACAGCGTTTGGGCCTTTTATTTATAGCCTTTTGTTTTTCTTTAGTTTAAATGCAGAATTTTCGTTGCATAAAATTTTTTATTTCCCCGGGTGCCTGTTCTTTCCATAGAGCAGGGTATAGGAACCTATATCCTGCTCTATGGTTCTTTCTGTCATGTTTCATTTTGTCGATGGTCTTGGACAAGTCCTCCTCAAAGTTTGCCAGCTTGGCTGACGTGTATTACTCCTGTACTTATATCGGCTGCACTCGTAATACCAACGTCCGCAGACTTGAGTATTAGAGGATGTACGTCAAAAGAGGAGTACATATTCGACACTTGCTATGAAGGTAACCCTCAACTTTGTTAGTGTGAAAAATAAGTTAGAGTCGATTTTGAGGGTTATAGACTATGTGATACTTTAAAAAGTCAATGAAATGTTTTATGAGCAGTTTTTACATGGACATGATCAAGGGCATCGGCAGTTAAAGTGGCAGGGAATTAATTTTACTTTTTATTGAAGGCTGCATCTTGGGAAGTTGTGGTCGGCGAAGCCTTTAACCGTAAGCGCCGAACGGGCGAAGTCGGAGGCTGGGGACTAAGGGTTCTCCCCGAGAAATTTTTCTTAAATTTGGCGGCTTTTGTGACCATTCTGGACCTTTTCCTGAGAAACTCCTATTTCCCCCACGTATAATTTGAAATGTTGATGAAATAGTTTCCTTATGACGATGATGCAAATTAAGATAATAAGCGTCAGTCAATTTGCTGAGGATGGTGGTAGTTGGTGAGGAAAGTAAACAGTGTTGGCGGTGTAACATTCAAAGCCCCTACTGTCCTAGTAACCTCCGACGAATGAGCAGAGATCGGCAAAAGAAAAACACAAACGAAAGATCTCTTAAATTCCTGTGACCATGTATTGAACGCATCTGCTGAACCAACGATGACATTGACGGCTATTAAGCTGATGTACCTACTGTACTACAATAATAGTGTTGACGATGACCACGATGCTGCTGCTGATGATGATGATGATGGTTCAACCTAAAATGGATAAACATAACAAATATCCCCCATCAAGTATAAACAATAACAATATTAAGTTAATAGTAAACTTCAGATACCCTTCGACCCTTCACAATAACATCAACTACTAATTCACTATACTGCTTTAAGCTGACTGCCCCAGCTTCTAATACCCCAACAATCTCTACCGCCAGGGCAACATCCCATCATTAACTACAATGAAAGAAGGAACTTAGTAATAGAGTAGATAAACCCCTTCTTCAAATTCACAGATCACATGCATACATCTTGTCTAAACTAGTAACCCAAACGATTGGGCAATACACCACACATGCCACTAATAGGCCTATGCGAAGCCCTATATGCTCCACTCAGAGAATCACATGGCTCCCTAACACATACAAGCAACATACACTCTAACAGCTTAGGCTAAGTAAAGACTGGGCTCATGCTTCGTAAAAATTGTCCCAATCTAAGTGTCATAATCACAGTTATTAACCAACTCCTGTACGTCACTGCAAAAAATTGCTTAACCAAAGGATTGATAAAACAAAATCATGCGGCAATGCAAAATTCAGCAAGGATTACGAAAAAACTCACGACATTGGGTCTCTCTAAGGAGGCACAGGGGTGACGTGACTTGCGACAAGTGACGAGTGAATAAATCTAACTCCTGACTAGCGCCACCTATCATCAGCAACCTGCCTCCAACAAACAGCAAGAGGTGTAGCGAGGATTTTGGAAATACTAACTCAAGCTGCCCTACAGAAAGTAATAACGAGTCAATTGCACCTAAGTTTTCGTACGCGCAACAGCAGTACAGCAGTACTAATGAGACATCGATTTATATAAGGAGTATGCGAAGCACGCCGATTTTTTTTTTTTTTTTCGAGAATTCCGACTCCCTTCCCATGGGTAGGGTTTGGGACTTTGTTTGCAAAGACCATGGTGCATTTTGTGACGGACTGAGCTTCAAGTCACAATAGTGTGGCACGTAAGAGAAACGAAATTTTAAGGCGCCAGACAAAATTTTTAATTGTATTAGTCAGTTTTCTCTAGAGGTGCGCGCGAAGCGCGCCAAAAACATCTTCCTAGCATTTTAATGGTTTTTCACATTTATGTTTTCCTTTATTTAACATTGAAATATTTTAATCATGATAGGCTATTAAAACTTCTCGTATAATTTCTCTGGTCTCGCTTCCTGTCGCTCATTTTTCGTTATTTTTATTTTTTTAAGCTCTGGAAAAAAGTGGGGGGCAAGTGCCCCGTACCCCCCGTAATCCCGGCTATGGTATCGACATTTAAATTACATTTATTTGTTGTCTTAAGGCTGAGATACCCTAGATGGCATATTCCAAAGGCGCAATTTTTAAATTCAAAATGGTGGCCAGTCAGGTGATAGTAGCAATGGGTACCAAGGAAAATATGAATCAGCATAATTGAAAGTACTTATGAGCATGCATGCATGATTTGGTCAAAAAGTTCAGAATTTTTCCCTTAGCCAAATGAAATACATGTATGGCGGTCATTTTGATTTCAAAATGGAGGGCGTGTGATCTTTTCTGACTTTCGGGTGGTATTGTTACTCATAAAAATGGATGTTTTCATACTATAAATGAAGGTTTCGATATTTAAATCATATTGCATGTTGTTTAGACGCTGAGATACATTAGTTAATAGATTCCAATGGCGGCCATTTTAATTCAAAATGACCGCGGCAGGTCACGTGATAGAAGTGATGGGTACTAAACATAATATGAATCAGCGCACTTGAAACTACCTATGGAGGAAACTCTCATGCTTTTATCAAAAAGTGCACAATGTTTTTCCTTACCGGCTGTACTAATAACCACTGGCCACAAAACTATTCAAAACTGTTGCATTGCAAACTTTCGAATTTTCAAGATTTCTGAATCACGACAGGAATGTTCTGTTTACAGGTCCAGCTTCAAGATAGCTTCCATACGGCGAAATATTTTTCAGGAGATAAGATTTGTTAAGATGTGTTGGGGCAATGGTGATTTAAAATTTTCTAGGGGAAAACTATCTTGCTGCTAGCTTAAATGACAATTAACATCGACTGAGTTAAATATATCCTGTTTCATCAACAGTGTGTACCGCTGGTTAAGACGCGGAATCCCCTCCCCCCCCCCCCCTTCAATTAGGTACAAATGTTATCTATCCCCAAATCAACATGTGCAACGAAAGATCCGATATTTTGTTCGTCGATACAACTTGAAGAATGCAAGTGCCTTACTAAAAATTGGTTGCTTATCGTAAGAGGAGAAAGAAACAAAAGTTATGTTTAACAGCCTTCAAGTGAACGTTAATCGTTAAAGTTATTCCCATGTTATGGATTTTAATCTTTTGGCTTTTGATTGAAACTACTTTGTACCTGGGCCCGAATATTTACCATGGATTTTGTATTGAACACCCCCTACCCCCGTAATTATAGACCGCTAATCAGGTAAAAGTCGTTACAGTGCTCCCAACAAGGTTTAATTTCAGCAAGTCTCCATGGTCAGCTGAAGTTAGCTTATTGACATTTTGTTCCTTGAACTTCCGCGTACGGGAGATAGAAGCTTTGAACACGGAATTCCCCACTGTTTTCCTGCTGTACGTCAGAGCCAATATTTGAACAGTTGATAAAATAGACCCTGCACTTTTTTGCAGATATGGGATTAGGAGAGTGATAAAATTGCTTGTCTGATGCAAACTGAAAACAAAGGATGTAATATGCAGCTTTGTTCAACAACCAGGTACACTTTTGTCAATATTAGTTTTTCGCTGGGTTTCTTTCACGACTGTTTATGGTCTTGTTCATGTTAAAAATAACCCACTGATGTGAAGAAAAGTCAACCGAAACGTACCTTAAGGATACCACTGTCAAGTCTGTATTCCACCTTCGTAATGTCCTTATCGAAGTTGGTCACGATGCTCCCGTCAAGTAACACAACATTTGCACAATGTTTCAATTCGAAGCAATCTCCACTTTTGTCCGTAAGTATGTAACTCAGACAAGGTAGAACCATAACCCCTGTGTCACACCAGGGATGCGATCGCGCTGCGACTACTAAATCATGGAAGCGCAGAAGTGAGTGCAGTAAGCAGTGCTGTAGTCGAGTCCCCACCTTTCGAGTCCGAGTCTCACCTGCCGAGTCCGATTCACTGGCATTCGAGTCAAGACCTAGTCCGAGTCACAATCTCCGAGTCCGAGTCGCGAGTCCCTTCTATGTAAAAGTGTACACTAAGAACAGGAATTCACAAATGATCAATTTTTACACTGCCTTTTATGCAATGTTGTTGTATGTTATGATATAGGTTTTGGGGTCTGAATGGCAATCCGTGGGCCGCATTCGGCCCACAAGGTGTTCCAGTCCAGCCCGCCAAACAAAATGAGATCGAAAAAAGAGGGTCGAAAAATGCGCCAACAATCGAGAATTCTCAGTACCGGTATTGAAGGCATTTTAGAGAGGGAAAATTTTTGGAATGAAAAGTTAAGAAAAACTTCCCTACACCTATTGTAACTAGTCACCTTACTATTACGTCATTTAGGATAGCCGTGCAGCTATTGTTCCATCGCCCCATGCAGCCAGAAATGTCGCCAGAGGGGTTCCAAACCCCTCACATCTTGGTAAATTTTTCGGTAGGTCTGGTTACTAAAAGGAAATGTGAAGGCTAAACTCTCGACTGCCGAACTCCCAACTTCCAGCTTCAGGCCTGTCGGACAGAAAACATTCGGTTCACTGGCAGGGAAATGAACATTCTGACTGCCAAAATTATAAAACTTTGCACCCTTTGCTCGCAATTTTTCTCCTTTTATCTGTTTATTGGCTATGTGGTGAAGTTACTGTATTCATGCCAAACATGGTACTGCTCTTGTTTCCTTTCTTACTTCGTACAGACGGAAAGGCAGAGAATAAAAAAAAAAGAGTAAAAAATACGGTATCAAACTAAAATTTACACAGCCAGGTATCTTGTCACTCAAGGCAAGATAGGAGGTATTTTGGCCAAAACAATATTCTTGTTGGGCTATATGAGCCAACGGATAGTGACGCTCTGCTAAAGTCACGACAAACCACCCTCTCCCCAGCTAAACATTTTTCAACATAGATTTGTGCCAATTAATCTGACATGATCTTCAATATTTGTTTACCCACTCTGCCAGTCTGGATTGGGGATATTACAAAATAACGGTCAAATTGCGGTACTTGTGATCATCTATTGAGTGCATATCCAATGTCATTTACAGATAGATGAGTGTTCAGGTTTATAAGTACTATTTCGTAAAGACTCCCAGAGCTTCCGGGTGACGTCCTTCTTATTCCATTCTGCTCTGCTCTGAACCCGGGGCCTTCCGACGGTCCCTAGACATCACACACTCAGATGGAAAGCTAACCATTACAAAATGAGGCCAAAGGCAAAAACCATGGGTATGCGTGTGGCTGTGCACGCCCCGTGCGGTCTAGACTGTACGAGACAGAGTCCGAGTCCGAGTCCGAGCACTTGACTTCCGAGTCCGAGTCCTTAAAGTGTACCTAAAGTCTGAAAATTCAAAAATATATATTACAGAGCATGAAAACTGAATTTCAATGGTCCAATTCCCATCTTCACAGGACTTTCTGAAGCTGAGATATAAAATGTTGAAGTTTATTCACTCGATTTAAAAAGGTAGATTGCGCAATAATTTGTGATGTCATTGTTGTACTACTCAAATTACAATCTTTGTATTTCTTTGTTTTTCTGAAAGCCACCGCACCTTGTGCCAAAATGTGATCGCGTTCTTACTGCTTTGGGGTGACTTGACTATATAAGCCCTCTCTGTACAGCAAATCATGCAAGAAAACAGGAAGCGGTCAAGGTCATATAAACATGTTTAATTTTAAAAGAAAACAAAGCATTTAATGTGAGTTGTACAACAAGAATGTCAAATATTATTGCGCAATGAACTGTTTGGATTTAAGTGAATAAATTTTAACATTTAATATCTCAGCAATGGAATAAGCTATGACAATGGGAGTTGGACCAATAAGATTAATTTTGTAACCTCTAAAATATATATTTTTGAATTTTTAGACTTTAGGTCCACTTTAAAATCGTGACTCGAGACCGGTCTCGAGTACTACAGCACTGGCAGTAAGGTCTCCTAAAGCGTAGCGATGTCGCAGCGGAAACTCGCTTGGTCTCTAGAGGAACACAGTGATCGCCCTGGGATGTCTGACAGCGGCGACAGTTTTGTGCATGCACAAAGTGGTCGCCGAGGCTAGGCGTTCAGATCAGATCGCGGTAAGTCATTATGGTCCCAGCTGCAGCGCATAGTGAACGTCATGAGTCTAGATACCACTGATATACAGTTCAGTGATAGATACTACAATGCGAGCACAGCAAGAACACATGCGAGAGTACAGACCTTATGAATTACGAGGGAGCACTTTCTGCTCTGTGACATCATATGCATAGGGTCTATCAGTTGTCTGCATTTATTGGTGTAACTTGCAGTGATACGGGCTTTTCCTCCAAACGAGGGGGCACTTTTGCTCTGTGAAATCGTATGCAATAAGGTATATTGTGATCGCAGCCAAATTCTGGCCTATACTGCAATTTTTACGAAATATGGCAACAGACAAAAGTGTTCTGATCGCAAATTTATATTTATTTTATGGTTAGACGGTTTTTAGAATCATCATATTTAGATAGTAATTACACTTTTACCGTAGGCGAAGTCGTGACAAGCTAATCAGATAACAAATATCACAACGTGATAATTTGTTTTAAATATCTTAGCTCGCACTAATGGCAGGTCCACTTGTGATATCTCAAGTATATCATCAAGTTGTTCCCATCCTCTTCATACATGGCTGCTGGTTGTATAAAGTCTCCAAAATATGTAATAACTTCTAAACAGACTCAAAAATCTTCAAAAACCGATTAAAAGTTCATCTTCTCGTTTTTCAGAATTTATTCAAATCAAAACTAATATATAAAGCAATGTATAGCAAAGGTATAAAGATGGGCAGGTTTGTTAAGCCGGAAAGTTACCCGTGCTCTTTCTCACAATGGTCTTCGGAAAAGGTCTTTTAATCCAGTCCTCATCATTACTTAGAGAGTGCCTATCCAAACATTAACTAATAAAAAGACGTGTAATTAATTGTAATCGAATATTCAGTAATGCAAAGTTACCAAAACTTATTTGATTGGTTGAAAGTTATGAAGTGTCACCCCAGCAGAATGACCAAAACTGCAGACCTCCTGCTTCCCACCATATTTTGACAAATGACCATAAGCTGACAATTCATTATCTTTGCACTTAAAAAACAGAATTCTTCTGCTGACAGCCACTCCTAGTGTCAGAGAGTTGCCCTCAAAATTCAGTGAAAGTAATACAGGTATGACTAATTACTCCATAAGGGGTTATAATTATGGGAAAGTGTAGTTTGGTAGCAAATCTAGGAACCTGTCATTCCCCAAAATAGACAAAATTACTGGGCAGGTATAAACAAAACTTTTTACTAAATTAGAGGGCGTTCTAAATGTAAGATAAAGAGACTTCTTTACATATATATACTAGCAAACAAGCGAAGCGTGCCGAAAAAACTATCGTTTTGAAGGCACTTTATTAAAGTTTAATTTGTCCATTACATTGAAAAAGTTAATCACTTCTTTAATTTTAAATCCACTCAAGGGAGGAGGAGGGGGCTATCCCATGGAATCCAGCGAGACTGATGCAGTGCGAACGAAATAAATTTCGCATAGTTTCCCTTGAGTTTGATTTATGTGTTCAGACATGCTTGAAAATGCATGCTACATTGCGCAAACTGTAGGGTGTAGTACTATACCAGAAGCTTCATCACGCAGTGTACAGGGGCGCAAATCCCGGGGGGTAAGGGGGGCCTTTGCCCCCTCAAGTGAAAAAGTGGGGGCCAAACCCTAATTTGCCCCCCCCCCCCCAGGGGAATAGCAATACTCATTTTTTTCGCCGCTTGGTCACTTTTGACATCCCTTTGATAACAACACATGACAACAATACAATTATAGGCTATAACTGACATAGTATTTGAATGTCTGTTGACCAAGGCCGTATGGAATATCATCTGAAGCTGAAACCCGGCGCAGACGAATCAATTTTCAGTCGAAAACACTTCGTTATACCTTCACTTCGTTTCCTAATATAGGCCAGAGCGATCTATCTCTGCATTTTGTGCCCCGGTTCGTGAAGCACATTCTGTAGTATTAATTAACTTTGTGCCCTAACTAACCCTTTTGACAAGTGTAAATGTTCTAAAACCCAGGAGCCTTTACACTAAAAACTTCCGTTCGAAATAATCTTTCTGCAGCTTCTGAAATACTAAAACCCAGGAGCTTTCGGGGGCTTCGCCCCCTGGACCCCATCCACGAGGGATTCGCGCTTCGCGCTCGAGGTGCACGCTACGCGTGCACAGTTTAAAATCCACGCGTACACCATTTTCGTTTTCGCCCCCACTCTCAAACAGAGATTTGCGCCCCTGGCAGTGTATGTAGCATATAATGGGTAAATAGTAGATAAAATTATTACAAATTAAATTTCATGTGTTACTGAAGTTGCGGTCATGAAGTGCCTCGCGGGCCGGAGGTTCCCCACCCTTGGTTTAAAATATTCTCGCTGCTCGGTTAAGACTTCTTGCAAAACACGACTTCTGCCCTTCTGAGTTCTCCTACGCTCTGCTTCTACTGTATCAAATTGAACACTGACTGGGTGTGCCTTCAGAAGTTCAGCCAAGTCATGTTCGATCAGACACCAATACAGCTTCGAATTTAAAATGTTTCGCATTTTACATTAATCCTCACACACGCCTGGCATGATGCATGGGTTAAGAAGACTAATAAGCGACTTCTGCAATCATCAGTGGTTAAGGCTTCAGTAGTTTTACTAAATAAACGATTCCTTATTCACTCTTTTTGGGGACGTTAACATTTTTGACTCATGAAAGCACAGTGAAGCAAAACAAATATCATGGAGCAACTTACGTTCCCAACAATGGTTTTAGGAGACACTTTTAGCAAGAGAACCTTCTTAGTATTCTACGTGCCACTGATAATGGCTCCCCTATTGACAGTGTGACATTTTATCACTTTTCTTTAGCACAAACTAGAATCCCCACCCCCACTGAAGAAGCTGCATAGGAGTCTGAAAATAAATTGAATCATGACGACTCGATTAATATTAATTCACATGACCAGTGGTCTAATGACCCAGTAAACCTAGGTTGAATCTTGAAATTATCACGAAATTCATACTTGACAATTAAGGAGAAATTTTGCAATAGTATACACAACATCATTAATAATATATCACATTTGTGAGATAGAAGGGATGATTTCGTTCAAATTTAGAAATACTTTTTGATTCCTTAGTGAAAGCAAAAGGAATCTATGCAATCACGCTGGAGATTGTGTGTGTACGTGTGAATGTGTGTATGTATGTGCGTTTGTGACGCTTGGCTTGTAAACACGATACCGTCTCTCAAGATAGCAATGATGGATAGTTTTCATGGGATACAGAATTTTCATACTGAGAGGAAGATCCCTGTCGTTTTGGTGGAGGTTACATGTCATGTGAGGTCACCAGAGGTCAAAAACCGAAAACCTTGTAAACACGATATCTCTAGGTAGGAAGCATGGATGCTTTTCATACTTGGCATGTGGATGCGTTATAGTAAGAAGATGGACCCTATTGATTTTAGTAAAGGTCAAATGTTATCTGAGGTCAGCGGAGGTGAAAATGCAAAATTCTAAAACACTACTTGAAAACACGATATCTCAAAATAGCAATGATGGACAATCTTCATACTTGGTATATAACTTTATCATATTGAAAGGAAGAACCATGCTGTTTTCAGGGGAGGTCAAAGGTCACTTGAGGTCATCAGAGGTCAAAAATCGAAAACCTTGAAAACACGATATTTCAAGACAGGGATGATGGACACTTTTCATACTTGATATAAAGATGTTGTATAAAAAAGTTTAAGAGAGAGGGAACCTTATGGATATGCTGGGGATCGAAGGTCATATAAACAACATTTATTTTTCACAAGTACAACTGTTACAATAATAATACTAATTCAAATTACCCAATTATGAGGACTTGAAAAGGATGCTGTTACTATAGCATGATTAGAAATACCTTACGTTGAGTTTATTGATCGCGTAGTGGATTAGAGCTAGGATTTCACACCCAGACGGTCAGGGCACGAATTCTTGCTTATACACGTTCTTTTATTTTTTATTTTTTTGCTTTTTATTTCATGTTTTGTTAGTCACTTTTTGGTGGGATTCAAAGGTCATATGAGGTCAGCAGAGGCCAAGTTGTAGAACATCGTAAAAAAAACATAGTCAAGAAGTATAAATCTGGGTGAACTCAGTGCAACAAATCACCCCCTTTCAGCAAGGAATCACTGAGTCTTTGAACTTTCTGGTTATCTGAACCATCTCGAACAACATGTATTTTTTTTTGAAAGATTGAGGACCATGCTTTGCAAAGTTCTTTGGGGGCACTTGCCCACGTGCCCCTATGCCTAGCCGGTAATGGTGCAGTAGACAGATGTGCACTTTTAACTAGAGGAAGCCTTTGACAGGCCGTAGCCTGGGCGATATCTCTAAGGGGTGGATTTCAAGAATAAGTTGCATCGACTATTTATGCCCTTTAAATTGAGTACTGTAATTAAAGGTAATCATAGGCCCTTTATCTTTAGTCTGCGTATATGCTGGTTTATTCAAGGGGTGTATCTTGTACGAGAAAGATAGTTCATTCGTTAGAAAGAGAAACCCGCATACGACCACGTCCAAGGCGGTGGTCCGGGGACCTCACCGGGCAAATGTGGGGGAAAAGCATAGGCGTAGGAGACGGGGGGCTGGGGGGGCTGCAGCCCCCCTAAAAATATTTCTGTGAAAAAATTCGGGCAGTACCGGTATATAAAAAAAATACTGGAACTGGAAGAAAAAATTGCGATAATAAAGTTTTGTTAAATCAGTAATTTAAACTAACGTTCTAAGCATGCCCGACCGCCTGTCCGGAAAAAATAAAAATATCGATTCCTGTCCGAAAAAACAGTTATATAGTAGAGATTTTACACAGGCGATGCTCCATGCTTATCTCTCATCTGCTGTAGACGTTTTCTTGTTTCAGTGTTTTACGTTAGCATCACAGAACACCATTTTCATGGATACTTCGCAAAGTACCAAAATTTTCGCGCGCTCCGCGCGCTTTCAGTGTCATTGATTATTTATTATCAATAGTGTCTTAAACGTATTCACACTTTTCATCGCCCCCCCCCCCCGATTAGGTTGATTTCTCGTGTGCATAGGCTGATGGGTGTGGTTGTGGAGCAGCACAACATTCACTTCGGAATGCAAAGCAGGGAATTCTTTTCCCCTCCTCTTCTTTTGTCAAAGTTATGTTAATGAAATTTGAAAGCTTTATTAGATGACAAGGCATCAAGTTCACCTTGTTATTGGCAAACGCATTTTTTGGGCACTGAAGATGTCTCGGTGCAGAGTCTGCATGCAACTTTTATCATGGAAATAAATGATTCCTAATGCAAATTGCCTTACCATTGTCACGATTCGCACTATATATCTTACCACAATTATATTTTAGGGAAATAAAATTACACGAAAGTTTTCTGGCCAAGTTTTCAGGTATATCTCCATCCTCTGTCAGCAGGGGATACGGTGAGGTGTCGTTTCAAACGTATAATGGATGTATTTTGATAGTTTTCTATCAAAGATCTTTCCCAAATTACCAAACTTTGCGTGCACTTTGCGCACTTTTATCTTCAGTTCTGTTGTGATTTTCTTAACCACCGTCTCAATCACATTCCCATTCTTCAACGGTAATGGGTTCTACAACAGTCGTAACGCAAAATTTTTGCCAGCTTCGCTCGCAAGTGCCACGGGTTTATACTCCATGCCTCAGTGACATGGAGGAACGGAGCGCATGTCCCCCATTGAATCACCCCAAAGGCGTTTAAGCTTTATCCTTGTAGTAGTGGGTGGGGTGTGTTTTCGACTGAAGCATGTTTCTATTCATCGTGTTCTATCACAAATGGTTCACAAAGTATCAGTTTTCTTTAGACCTAACCTCAGTATTGTCCTTGTTATCACTACCTTGTGATAACAACTCCCGGAGAAGCACAACAGCAAAAGTTAATAGCTTTTTACGAATCATCAGGTAGAAGAATCGTCTTGTGATTTGTAGATAGGTTTCTTTGAGGAATTGAAACGGTTTCGATGCAGATGCAAGTTTTGTCATAGAAATGATATCTATGTCATGCAAAATTCTGCGCGCTTCGCGCGCATTCGTCACCGTTTGTACTCCATTTTTGACCATTAGTAAAGTATAGAACAATTCATTTTTTTTCAAGGATAGCACCAAATCCATCTAGGCCACTTTAACTTAACAAAAATTTCTCGAGGGGAGGGGAGTTTGGGCAAACACGTTATCTGCCCCCTCACCCCCCCCCCTGCAATACAGAAAGTTGTGCTCGTGTGCGAGGAGGACGAAAAATTTTGGTCACATTTTTCGGGCAAGTCGTTACAGCCCCCCTAAATCAAATTAGGCTCCTACGCCTATGGGGAAAAGGGACCATTCATATGGGATTTTCAGGATTTGGAGGACTTTGAAATCATAATTTGGACAGTGGAATTTTCAGCATTTCAGTATTTTTTTCTTAAGTACGCCAACTTTCATTTACGATTTAGAAATCTCAAGGGGCAGTTTCCCCCTGTTCCCGTCATGCTACGGCCCTGCTTGAGGTAAACTAAGGTGGAAGATCTTTAACTCTCTAGCACTAGATCATTTGCCCTGTAATTCATGGTTTGTGAAGGGAAATATGATAAACCAATATATACAAACATATATACAAAAAATAAACAAACTATTTGTTTACAAGTTGAAAAAAATTTTAGTCTCTTGGGTCACCAGGCACAGAAGAGATCACTTTACGCTACCGCCTGGCTAACACTTTTGTATTCAAGGCCACAGTACCAGTGGCAGAGGCCACATCCTTCTGATGTAATTAGAAATGCACTAGACCTAAGTCTACCATTTTAGTCTGTGTACTAGCCAATGTAACTTCAGTCTATTCAGTAATGCAGGTTTGGTGAGAGGCACTGTTAAATATTTGCCAACGAGAAGACCATTCTTGAAGGGGAAAATGCAGTTTGCATGGAATCTTTTGCAAACTGTTAGGCATCATTTTAAATTTAAAGCCAACTTCGGATACTCCTCAAAGAGGCCTCGACCGGTGGCCGAGGTATTACCTCACAAGGCTTAGGTCGAAGACTCAAAAACTGGCATCGAGGAGAAACCGGCCTCGAAATTAACCCTTCAACATTGCTTCGTAATTTTGTATTTTTCTCGGATGTGACACCTCATGACGTCGCTTTTCTTTCTCTAAACGTGGTATCGTAGTCTGAACACGGCAACAGATTCTTCTGGGTATGAACTACGAAAAATTTTGAAGGAAACCTTTCCAGGTATTTTTTAAAGAAATATAATTTACAAGTGGCTCTTTTCAACCATTTGACAACACCCTTGTTACTAATTACTTGTAATTCATGCAGAATAACCCCTTGGTGCACCTTTACCATATGCAGTATTTATGTTTTGATGAACTGTGAAAGATACTCGTGAGGTCAGTAAAAGGAAATTTGTAAGATTTTGATAATGTTTAAAGGGGAATTTTCATGATCCCAGACAGTTCCAATTCTCCCAACTATGCATCTTCTAGCTCCTCCCATAACTGTATGAGGCTCTTCCTTGTGCAAGAATAAACCTGTTTTATTGCCTAAGGCCATGTCCTGGTGAGCACACACAAGGCTATAAAATGTAATAAAAGTACTCTCTCAGCCTTGTGTGGAAAGTGAGCTACTCTGCATCTTTCAAATTTTCAAACTTTGATGTCAATCAAACAGCAGTCACCAACTGAGAATTTTGATATACATACACTAAAAATATACTTTGGGGTGATGACAGTCTGTCTTTAAGATAATGTTGCGAAAAACAGCTTGTTCACTTTAAATAAATCTGTAACAATTATCTGATTTCACAAGACGATGACCTGAATACATCGAGAAATTATGCATTCCAAAATGCGAATAAAGCTATCACCAAATTTAGAGCATAAAAACAATAACCTCAGTTCACAAGACGATGACCTGAATAAATCGAGAAATTAAACATTTCAAAGAGAGGACAAAGCGATGACCAAATTTAGAACATAAATACATCTACATCTTAGCTTATATGGCAAAGGCTTGGTGGGAACTTTTTCTTTAGACGGTTTGTTCAATGAACAAATTCTGCCTACAGTCCCTACTAAAAGTCTTACCAAACGCCCCTTTCCTTCATTTTTCTACAATAATTTAGACCTCGCCCGACCACCTTCACTTTTTTGCAGTGCCTGCTGCGCAGGCACTAGCAGTTAATGTCACCGACACAAAAATACGAATCTTGACTTGTAACGCGATCTGGTTAGTTGTATCGAAATACGGCATAGTCCAAATTGTAGGAATGGTTGTTCTGTCTGGACCCGCTAAGTTTGGTAACCTTATGACCTTTCCAAGGGCGTACAATTGGGACATTTCTTCATTAAAATGCGTGGGCGGTGTCTATTTTAGAACAGTTTTCGGAAAAAGGAGCTTTTCGTGAGAAAGGATCCGAAGTAGCAAGCACTTTCACGTTATAACAATATATGCTACCACGAGAACAAGGGTGGCGCCAGCGGGGGGGGGGGGGCCAGGGGGGCCATGGCCCCCCGTCGGGGAAGGCTGCCCCCCCCCCGTCGGGGAAATTTTTCGGTTTCGTCGGGGAGCTGTTATGTATACGACAAAATATGTAGTCCCCGACAACGCCCAGTCGCCCCGACGAATTACTTAATTTTGGTCTAAATTAGGGCAAATTCTTCAATAAAACCACAAATTTTCTAATTTTCTAGTTCAAAGCCCCATTTTTTCAAATTTTCCATGGAAAATGCCGGCAATTTTTTCAAATTTTCTCCAAAAAGAGCCCAAAATTTTCGGCGCGCTTCGCGCGCCAAAATTTTCCTTCAAACATCGTTTCGGCACTTTATTTCCTTCGTTGAGACTTTGGGTTGCTGGCCCCCCCCCCGTCGGGGAGCTTGGCCCCCCTGTCGGGAAAATCCTGGCGCCATCCCTGCACGAGAAACACTGGATTTTAACATGAATTGCCGAACTCATGTAAGAAACGGACTCTTTAATTATCATACCTTGTCGATACCATTAGTAACGTCATAATACTAGCAGTTAAGTTGTGACTGTAAACTACCTACCTAACACTGCAAACTTGATGGGAACTAGACTATACCGAACCAGCAATCACCACATTGCTAAACTGCATGGAATGCCTGTACATTGTGTATATGCTACTGTATACCGCCCTATGGAGTTAGATGAGGTTTTACCAGTTTCTTACCAATTGTTTTAAGTCGGGCCGACCACGGCCTTTTTTCCAGTTGTGGCTCACTGGCTTGTTTTCCGTACCCCATTGCTCATGCTGAGCACCAAACGCAATGGCAGTAGGTTCCATTTTTAAAGTCTTTGGTATGACCCGGCCAGGAGTCGAACCCCAAACCTTCTGGCTGCAAGTCGGTTGCTCAAACCAGGGAGGTGTTATTAGCTGGAGATCCATCGGGAACTTTAATTTATGCTAATCCAATTAGATTGCCCTCAGAGTGGAGACTAAATCCTTTAATTGGGGATTAAGTTGAACTAAAGGGCATTGAATTTCTTTGTTTAATATCTAGGCAACCTCATTCATGCCTACAGCGACCCAAACGAAAAGGATTATTTGGAACAATGCTTTAATGTCTAACTAGTTGCCTACAGTCACGTACGACTCACTGTTCTGACATTCAAAACGACTGTCAATTGCCAAGGAACCTAATGATCCTGGCAATAAACCAATGCTCATGATTATGCAAATGAGCAAAAGAAGTATAAGACTAAACTTCGCTGTCGGATTTTGACCAATTTCCGCATTCCCTCGCATAATTTAAAAGGCACATCCCATCCATATTGAACAAGTTATAGAGAACTAGACAAGTGTGTTGTAAAAAGCGTCGAAACGCTTCGAAACCCTCAAATTAATTTTCATCTTAAGCGACTGGCAATGTTAAGGCAAGGGGCAAATTTCCCGATCAGCTCTTCGAGATGTAGCAGACGACGTGCCCTACTTGTACTTAGTTCCTAACAACTCTTAAGCCTATTGAATCATCAAGAACAACACACAAAAGAGATTATTGTCGGCAACTAGTACACAGTAAAAAAAAAAGTTGTAATTTAACGGTAAAATACCGGCAGCGGGGATTCCGGTACCCGACGTTTTTTTACAGTTATGCGTAGAAAAACACTGGAACGTTTTTTTACAGGTTTCATGGTACTGTTAATTAACGGTAAAATACCGGCAGCGGGGATTCCGGTACCCGACGTTTTTTTACAGTTGAGCGTAGAAAAACACTGACACGTTTTTTTACAGGTTTCATGTTACTGTTAATTAACGGTTTACAATCGAACGTGATCCTACTAAATGGGTGTTAATTAACAGGGGTGCGCGTGCAAATTAGGAGTTCGCTGCTGTAAATTAACAGTGAAGTAAAATGTCTTTCTTTCACGTGGGCAATGTTGTAATTTTACAGTCAAATACAGGCAGCCAAGATTCTGGTGACCAACGTTATTTTACAGCTGTACGTAGGTTAACTGGGACTTTCTGTGACTGGCAAGACATTGCTTACAGTTAGACATCGGATTTCACCAAAAGGGCTTTACGGTGCAGAAATCAGTAAAGATTGTGTTGTAAAGTTCTAAGGTTAATTGAAAATAATATAGCCTTCCAAACATCAACATGTTTTTACCTTTTGTAAGGGTAAGACAGTAAGTAATAACAATTTTCAAAGGCAAGCCATTTTACTTGCTATGATCCTTCGTGTCAGGTTTAAATATGGACACTACATATCATTTAGAGATTAGACTAAAACAGAAAATTTGTTAATAAAGAAATTACAGAACACAATTTTATTCAAAACTTGTCAAGAACTGAAAACAGATACTTTCAACAACTTTGCATAAAGATACACAGGCACCCATGAAGCCTTTGCAAAACTTGTGGATATGAACACTTTACAAATAAAAGTTTAGTGTTTGGTTAAGCCAATTGCCATTCACAATATAGGCTGTTTGTGTGTTACTTGAGAAACCTAAACTTTGCATGAACTAATTTAGTTTTGTAGCTAATGTAAAATACTTCACATCAAATTCAAAGACTTTACTAAGACACCCTATAAAACTTCACCTTGGTAGAGGGTATCTATTCTCAACCTTGCCTCCAACTTTAGTCATATCTGTTTTAAGTATGAACTTTTACCCTGTTGACAAAATGCAAGAAATATATCCCTTGTTTTTAAAGAAAATGTACAAGAAATGAGAATAAAGATATTGTAAAGATGAAAACAAAAAAACGGCTATAAACAAACAATTTAGGCTGTTTGTGCATTACTTGAGAAACCCACAAACTTTGCATGGCCAAATTCAGTTTTGTAGCTAATGTACAACAATTCACATGAAATTCAAAGAACCCCTATAAAAGTTCTACCTCGGTAGAAGGTAACCATATTCTCAACCGTGCTCCCAATTTTAGGCATACTTCTTTTAAGTATAAACTTTTTACGTTGTTGACAGGTCCAACAAATAGCATCCCTCAATTTTAAAGAAAATCACAAGAAATATGAATCAAGACAATGTAAAGATACAAAAAAGTTTTAAAGAAACTTAAGGTGAAACCGTCAGATACATTTTTACGTTACAATAAAAAGTGTAAAGTGAAACTGGGTGTCACATACTAAACGTTTCAATGAGAATACCTATACAGTCTTCCACATAAGAGAAACTGAGCACTGACTCTGACACGGACTAGTAATACTCTCTCCTGCCAAACTAAATTGTCTTCTGTTTTAATCTGTCAAACTTTCAGTAAGTAGCCAAAGTAGTGAAAACAGGAACAAGAAGAGACATCTTTCAAAAATGGCAAATCAGGAAAATGAATGCCCAGCAAACACTGTTACACATCCCATTCAAATCTGAAATCATAGTCTTTTCACTTGTTCACCAACTGAAGAACTCCTGGCTGAATATGGTTCTTATTCCCACCTTTGTCCTTGATAGACTTGCTTCCAGTCTGAGGGCAGGCTGATTTCAAAGAAACATCTGTAATAAGAGCAAAAAAGAAAATATATTCCTGACTAAACATACATGGACATTTGAACCACCCCAAAAAATACGCACACAAACACTTCAAAAATGAGAGAGTTCTTTTATGTTTATGTCACACGGTGATGCCATTTTCACAACAACTCTGGTAACAAACGTGATTTAAAGCAAACATGACCTGGTACACAGTGGAATTTCAGTGGACTATGATAATATGAAGCTTATCAGAAAATCAGAAACATTATCATGCATATTTGTGACAAATAAGGCACAACTTCAGACAAAGGTCAACATACATCCATGGTGCCCAAAGACTTTTCATACTAATAATTTGCTTTTACAAAAACTTTAATCATTTTAAAAAATGACCACATCCACTGGTGAATATATTATAGAAGATGAAAAACGACTATACAAAATAATTGAGTTTACCTGTTAATGTTAACATACCCATACAAAAAAGTTAAACTTATTCTGTTAAAGGATGCATACAGTTACTTACAAACTAAGTCCTGCCATAAACTGGGAAGAACCTTTGCCAAATAAACTGCTGGCAAGGCTATGAGCTATCAAGATGAGGGCCACTTGTGTTTCAGAGTAACTTACATCAATGCCCCAACTACATGTATTTATCACTTCCTATGGAAGACACTCACCTTTGCACAAATTTAGAAAGCACAGGAGCTTTTGGTTGATACTGTAGATTGAACATGAAGAATGAGCTGTACCACACAGCAAGAGCAGCCAATGGGTTGTCAACTTTTGTAATCACTCTCTTCCCAACTGAAACATGAAATGGTTTGCTTCAAGTGGCTGACCTAGCAAGAAAAGTGAACATAAAATGCCCAACAACATTCACAGTACAAGTAACAACTTAGCTTCTTTAGTGTCACTTCTAAACATCCACTTTGACCTGAAATTCTTAAACACCCATACATAAATTCATGGTCCAAAAGTCTGCCTACAGGTTACATCAAAATCCATTTAAACAATAACTGATGAGTAGTATTTTGAACAACTGTGGACACAGCAGCAATACAGAGGGTATCAATGAGCTACATTGAGGCTGGTTCTTGCTTTTAACACAGGATGCATGCAGCAAACACTGTAGTAGCCAAAAGCAGCAGGACAGTTTGGGAATAAAAATATACTGAAAATCAGTACTTCAAATGGGGTACTATGAGCTTTGACCTCTGTTACAAGACCATCACATGTATACATCTGATATAGATAAGAGAGCGTTTCATGTTCATTCAATTTACGCAGCACTTTCCCGCAATAAAAATATGACAATCAAAGGACATACAAACCGGGCTTTTCAAGTGATTCATATAGGAATGCAACAAATTGAGAACATGTAGCAACAAACAACATTCTACATTCTATCTTGTTCTGTTCTTGAGATAGGGCAATTTATTTTCAAGTACAGCGTGTCTCCATTTTCCAAAACGATGACTTATAGCAAGTCTGTGATGCTCTCATAGGGTCATAAGAAACAACAGAATAATTTTTTTGCAAATTTCTATTCAAATATTTTCTTTAAAGTTTATATATCTAAAGAAAGGATGAAGTCCATTAATTTTTATAAATTTTAAAGATCAATGAAAAAATAAAATGCATTGTAATTTGGTAAAACTGTGGATTTTTAGGACATTACAGACTTGCTTCAAGTCATCAACTGAAAATCTTTAAATGCTAGCATCCTAATACAGTAACTGTTGAAACTTTTTGTATACTGTTTTAAGAACTTATTTCCCTTCCTTAGTCTTCACAATAGACACTTTTCCAAGTAACAATTACAAAGGATTGTGGGATAGAGTTTGGTATGCGTTGTTTTTTGTCAGTTGCATATTACTGTGGCAAAAAACGACGCATACCAAACTCTATCCCACAATTCTTTGCAATTGCTATTTGGAAAAGGCTCTATTAAAAGAAATCTCCTGTCTAAAGTTTTAGCCTCCTTTAAGTCCTTGGTTTTGGTGTTTTGAGACCTTTAAATTATATTCCACAATCAACTATGGAGTACTTTTCCAGTGTTTAAAGAAAGTTGGCTTATCTTCTTGTGAGAGTTTACACAAAATTATACACAGTATTTACCCATGGATACATTTTAACTATTGTTATGGACTCATTAATTAGTCACCTGATGGTTCTAACCTATTTTTGACTCACTGAGACAAGTTATTAAGAAGTATTAAGCAATTAAAACTGATATTTTTTTACTGTTAATGTGGGAACTGACAAAAGCTTGTGTAGTCTTTAAGGCCTCCAAAAACCACAGTTATTTTCCCCTCCTTGTGATGTGAGAGAGATGAGGAAAGTGACTCAACAACCTGTAATGATTTCTCAGAAAAATTCCCTGATCTGAACAAATCTAATTTGAAGCTAAAGTCTGTACTTAGCTTACCTAGCTTACCAATTGCAAAAATGAAAGGTGTTCCAGGAAGATCCATGTCTTCACAGCCTTCTGGGACCTGTAATGACAACATACATTTATATAGCACACAGCACAGAACTGCAATATCATAACCAACCTATTTGAAAAAAAAAACAGGCACAAGCACTGAACTGCATCTAGCTCTTCAAATCAATTTTATAAGCTATGACTGCATTGGTATAGGTAGCAGTCTTTAACATACTGTGAAGATATTTCCTGGAAAGTACTTCCTGGCCTGGTGGGAGACGATTGAAAATCTGAGAAAATATCAGAAAACATTGGAAAATACAAGCAAAGTGAAAAATAGAGCTCTGCAAGCACATGCTACACAGGATGTAGGCCTACATGAAATGCTATGTACCACTCAGTAAACCTCATCTATGGGAGACTTACTGTGCTGATTATTTTATTACTAATACCAGTTTTAATGGAAGAAAAATATTGGTGTAATATAGAACTAGAAGCACACTGTAACAGATCTGAGAATTATCTGCATGCTCAATTAATACAGGGAGTCATGGCAATGACTTGATTTCCAAGATTTCCAGTGTGCAATGCAGCAATTAAGGGAAAATAACATTCCTGTCATGCCTAGATGTGTTCTGTAATGTTTTAGGCTACATATGCTTTCATATTTCTTAACTCAATACTTCAGTTATGTATAGGCTTCAAATGAAAATTAATTTGGGGGTACAAGATTACAGCTGGCTGAGTTTGCAATCTTTATTTTCCTTTTTTTTTGCAATGTACAGGATAGCATGCATATGTCTAGCCCTAACTTTCTTCTGCACGCCTACAGTTAAGCTAACGTTGGTTAGGCCAGGCCTAGGCCTAAGCCATCTTGGGTCATGATCTAGGACAGGCCTAGGCTGGGCCAAATTCACAAAATCAAACTAGGCCTACAATGCTAAGTTAGCCTAACATGAATTTAAATTCTTCTTGACGGATTAAACTATTACTTGAATCACATGAAGGGCAATTTTGGGTCCTACTTCATTTGGAAACCAAACTTTGGGATAGGCTGTGGTTCATGTAGGCCTACACATGTCTTCATGAAATATCACGTTAGGTTTCAATACTATACTCTGCAGATCTCTCCAAGTTCTGCAGTTGTTGAACAATAATTTTGAATACACATATTTATGCAAACATCTTGAATAAGACGAAATTATATGATTCTAGGTGAACGTATACCTTCTCCAATAGAATGATGTTCGTAAAGTTAATGGCTTTTCCTGCCGAGAAGTCGATGATACAATGGGATTTCGAAGAGCAACTGCCTAACATTTCACGTTCGCTTTCAGTATTTATCTAACCTTGGTAGGTCACCCCTTGCTTCCACAGTAGAACGTTCTTTTCTTAAGTGAACCGCCAAATTTCATTAGGATTAATTATATTTCCTCAAGACTGCATGTAAAGGAACGAAAGACCCAACTTATATATTATTGTAAAAATATGAGGCAAAAATATATTAACATTTATTCCGGAAGCGTTAATATCAAAACTCTCTAGAAAAGGAAACTTACTTGAAAGTGGAAGTCTTCAGGTCGGAGCCTTTGACGCTCTACTTTATGTGTCTAGTCTGTGCCTTGCACAGAGCCAGACATAGCTTCTCATTATCCTGCTCTGTGCGTCTTATGTATTGTATGTACACAGGAAGTTCAGAAATCTTAGCTAGCTATAGCTGTCCGTAAGAGCGCGGGAAACCTCGACAGAAAATATCACTCGTAATTAGAGGGCGTGCGCGTCAGCGTGTCCCAAAGATATTTTAAGTACAAATTCCAAACTTTAAATGGCGCGTTGTCTCCCATGGAGCAAAAATATAGGGGAGGAAGTGCTGATCACTGTTCAGTCGTTTTTTTAAAAACAAACAGCCCAAAAGTGTTAATCACCTACTTGTTATTTTCAAACATTTGTAAGTTTAAGAAGTATCTCTCCTCGGTAAATTTCACTTATAAGAAGAAGTTTATTTCTTCCTCGCGGGCATTTCACACTAAGTACACTTGAACATGAACGTTTAATGGCTGGTTTGAAGTTCATGGACTTATAGACCTTACGCATATGATGTCACAAAGGAGAAAGTACTCCCTCTTTTGGAGGAAAATGGCGGAAAGCGGGTATCATTGCAAGTTACACCAACAAATGCAGACAGCTGATTTGTCAACCAGTCGTATACGCGCGTAAGTCTACTACACGTGCGACGAAATCCACGCCGTTCGTGCACGTGGGCTTCATTGTTTTCATCCAAAATGACGTCAGTGTGATGTCAATGCATAAGGTCTATTCATTGGTCAGTTTCTATGTATCTTCAAGAAACGCACTGTTATATGCACTTTTTTTTTCTTACGCGCTCACAACGGGAATGCAACTATCGCGTTCGTTTTTCGAGTACGCAGACGTGTGCGTCAAGTAGGCCTATGCCGGATACTAGAAAGGTATTATGCGCGTATATAATGCGTTGTTAAAGCGCACGCACTGTAACCTCTTTCAAGGATGGAATTTTCTGTAATGCGTTCATATTTTTGAAAGCAGATGGCCGCAAAGAACGGCTCGCATGTCAAATTGACACTTCCAAACTGATATTTGCGTCTCCATGAGGAGTCACGGAGCGTAACAGTGTAGGCATAAGAGTATGGAATCCATGTTTAGGCCCTGTGATACCTTTGGGGTGTCCGTAGGTCATTCTTGAGTCCCTTTTATACACCTTACAAGGGTTTTGAATACATTAGGCCCTAATACATATCAAGTAAGGTATGGAAGTATTTTTGGCTCCCGTGCTATATTTGCCCTGCGGCAGCCCCTTAAAACTGTGACCAACAGACAGCACTGACTGTCGTGCCCCTTTTAGCAATATCCGAGCATGCTTTGTGTACACTTCATTACGGTTACTTGTTTTTCTCAAATCTGTTATTTCATTCTTCCTTTCACACTAATGATCCCACACTGGTCAAATCTGACTGTAACTTTACAGGGTAATTAAAAGGATTTCTGTGATTTTACGTTTCATGAGCATGTAAAACCATAGCTTCTTGCTGTAATTTAATCCACAAAATGTGGTTGTTACATGAGAACAGTCGCTAACTGTAAATTTACGTCAAAACAATAACGTTAATTTACTGTTTAATGATATTACGGTAAATAAAGGTAATTTTACGACACAGGCGCATGTGAAACGACGCTCCACTGTGAATTTACTAACGTAATGTCTGTAAATTTTAAAAAACGGTTCTAGGGTGTAATTTTACGGCAGAAATTCGACCGTTAATTTACGTTTTTTTTAACAGTGTAGGGTTCAAAGAAAGAGTTTTCGATGGATCTCCAGCTAATAACACGTCCCTGCTCTAACCATGACCATGCAGTCGCCCTATGGAGTGACTGTACTTACATATGACTTACTGATGTGGCTAAAGAGTTCAAGGCTTCAAGCTCTTCAAACAGCAAATGGAGCTGTGTTTTCTAGTTCATGGTATAACAGATACCAGTAAACAAGTCATCAAAATCAAAATTGCTGTTGGTAACACAGGCCTTCGCACTATCAATTCTTCTGGTTTGACTACAGAAGACCAGAATGATACAGATAAATTATGGAACCTTTCTGAATCCTAACTAAGGATCAAGGTCAATTTCCGGATCCATAGGCTGGAACTCATGAATAATCGACAAAAACAAAATGAAACCTTAGACATAAGCGTACGAGGCGGGGGCAGGGGGCATATGCCCTCCCGAATTGGGCAAAATAGTGGATCCATTCGGGCAAATGAGACAGCCAAGAAATAAAGTATGCCCTTTTGCAACCGACACAGCGGTATCAAAATTCGGACAACTTAGTCCAAAATTCTAAATTCGGGCAAAAATTATCCCTGACCCCCAGAACTATTAACCCCGTACACCTATGACCTTAGATGAGTTTGTCAATCGCTGTCGACACAGTCCAGTGTTCGAAAAGATAACTGTGAATCCACTGCACATCATACTTGATAGAGTTAAGAATTTTAATTGTGGTTATTTTTTTTTTTTTCGTTTGGCAGACTTAGATTTGAGGTTTTTGTTATTGTTAGTTTTGAAATCAATCATAGTTCTTTTAAAGTTGGTTAGTGAAAATTTTATAATGCGTAAAAGTAAACGTTTAAAGAGTTATGAAATGTGAAGGAGGAATATTCGGCATAGAATAAAAACGTGTAGATAGTTGAATGGTAAAAATCGTGATGGTCGAAAAAAATGACGACGTAAGACTAAGAGACGAAAAAGTTAGTGATGAACATGACAGTAATGAAGACGATGGGAGTGGAAGTGGTGGGCATGACGATAATGCAGATGCTGTTTTTATAAGTTCTGGAATTTCAACAGGAACATTCAATTTTTTGTTGTTGATAATTGTTGGAGGGAAAAACTATTTACAAAATTTGTGTCGATTGTTTCGACTATGGTATTTGAGGGAAACTGCGAATTGGATTTGCCGAATATGGGCATTTCAAAGTGCGTTTTAGTTGAGAGTAGGCCGTTTCGTGTAGTAAGTGTGCTAAGAGATGGTAACTGTTTCTTTAAATGTTCGGCAGTATTGATTACAGGAGTAGAAGATAATTATGTGTATTTAAGACAGGCTATTGTAGATTCAATATGTGTAAACGATTCCCCTGCCTCATTTGTGAGCGTGGAAGAATACATTGGATTTACGAAAATGGATAAGGATGGTGTCTGGTCTACGGGAGTTGAAATATTTACAGCTGCATGACTTTTGAAAACTGACATATACACTTTCACAGTATGTGTGGTAGATGGAAGTGTTTGAGATATCCAGAACAGCGGGATTTTGAGTAGTATAGTTAGCCCGGAAAAATGTGCCGTTTATTTGGTCTATACAAGTAGAGTACACTACGATGTAGTTCTTGAAACAGAAGATAATCAGTGTCTAGAAGATTGCAATATTACAAAGAAACAGATGGATATTGTACAAAAGATAGCTACAATAAGGTATAAAATGCAACCAATTTAAGTAACAATAGGAACATACTAACCTTTTTTGGCTTGATCGAAGTGTACGACCATGTCCCGCTTAGATCAAATCATTATATGAATAGGACTTCGACCGCCATGAAATGAAGATTTTCCTACCAAATCATGCAAGAATATTACCAATGTACCTATCACCTGAATTACGAAGGTATCATGCATGACAAGGCTTGGACAAACTTTTCAACCTACTTATCCTTCACACAATTTACTGTAATGATATCTGAAAATGGTTTACATGAACAATAGCATAACCACATTAATATAGTTGTTACAAATTAGAGCTTTAACAACGTGGCTAACGTCATGGCACCGCAACTAGTGTAGTCATGTGACTTGTTTGCCTTAATTGCAGTTACTGTGTGTGCCCTTGCAGGGAGCTGTTACCAATAACAACTCCCTTTTATTTCCTTTTTTTTTATTTGTCCCGTGTTTTGAGTTTTACTTCACGATTCGAGCTAAATTTATGTGTACCATTATTTTCTATTGAACGATTGCTATGGTGACAAGTTTCCAGGAATACTAAGAAAATGTCGTCCTATCGACCAATTGCACATGGACATGAACATAGCCTATGTAAAGAACAAATTCCAGGTACCTAGAGTGGATTTATATTGCTTCGTTCCTGCTCTTCATATCAATTTTGTCAATCAGGAGCGGTGCACTGGATGTTAAGAAAGAAATCACACAGATTCATGTCAATGGACAAATAATTGTTATGATGATTATTCAAGAAATGGGAGAAGTAAATGTTATATTAATGTTCATTAGCTTCCATTCCATATAAAATGTCGAGCAGCATGAACGACTGAACAAAACGAGAACTGTAGAGATGTTCCTGGGTTTTGTCCCCAACCTTCACAAAGTAGGCGACATGCCTTCCTTCCTCTACCCAACCCTCATAATAAAGGCCCATGTACACATTTCAGTTTAATATGTTAACAATAGGAGGAAATTGCCTCTCATACTTCGCAATAAAGTTGTCTAACTTTCTGCTTAACAGGTATTTAGTCTATCTGGATGAGTGTACCAGTCAGCCCTGTCAACACCAGTCTTCTTGTATTGCCAATTTCTACGGCTATACATGTCAATGTGTAGAAGGATACACAGGACCAACATGTAGTAAGGATATCGACGAGTGTGCCAGCAGCCCTTGCAACTTTGGCGTATGTCATGACAGGATAAATGGATACAGCTGTGAGTGTTCACCGGGTTTCACCGGATCCAGGTGTGAATCAGATATCAACGAGTGTGACAGTCACCCGTGTAGGAATGGTGCACGTTGTTGGGATCGTATCAATGGTTACAGGTGTGAATGTCAATTGGGCTACGAAGGCACCTGGTGTGAACGCCAAAGAAAAGACAAATCTGAGGTAACGATTTTCGAAAGTGGCAAGTATGTATTCAAACGAGCAAATAGCCAGTTTCCATACACAAAAATAGTTTGAATGTGGATGACCAAACCTGCCACTGCCCCCTGTCTGTGATAACGAATGATAAATAATTGTTACGTCTCTTAACCTCAGGCGCGGATCCAGAAATTTTGAGGGGGGGGGGGGCCAAGATGGAAAACCTCATGTGCACCGAAGGTGCAACACGAGCGCGAAGCGCGAGTCCCTACGCGTGGGGTCCAGGGGCCCGCGTTAGGGCCCCTGGCGGGGTCCAGCGGCGGAGCCCCGGTGGGGGTCCAGGGGGCGAAGCGCGCCGAAAATTTTCGGTATAGTGCGTCCCGGGAGCTCTGCATTAATTGTACACTGAAAAGGAGGACCAACAGGACTCTCATAACCTTACATCCATGTGGGAGGAGAGATGATATGTCACCTTCTTTATGGACTTCTGAAGGGTATACCCTTCAGAAATCTATGACCGATGGTGCCGGCTGGAGTTCGTGATTGGGGGAACCGCAGATAACTGCTTAACCGTGCCTTTTTAGGCAGTGGGATTTTGTATACGCTATATACAAGAGTGGGAGAACTTTTTCTTGTTAGTACATGAGAGTGCAATCCCTGGAAGGGGTTTACCCTCCCCTTTGAGAAATTTTTGTTAATTTTAGGGGGCCTATATGCAAAATGGTAGTATCTTTGGGTCATTCTAAAGTGATTGTATGTTTAGGAAATGTCCACCATTCAGTGAATTCTAACTTTTGTTCTGGTGAAAAGGGGGAGTAAGAGACGGTTAACATATTGTCTTCAAACCTCCTTAAGTCCCAGGAAAAATCATAGGCGTGGATCCATCTCCAAAGTGTGTGCGGGGGGGGGGACCTTTTTCACGTTTGTGAATCGCCGTCCTGTGGCGTGGAAGAAGCAGTTGGTGGTAGCCAGAATTTGCGTCACGGGTAGGCAATATGTTTTGTGATCTTCGGCATGGGAGAGGTGTCTAAGGGAAATTTTTCTAGAACTGAATGCCCTCAGATGCGATTTGGTGCAACAAAAGTGTACGATATTTAGGTTATTTTTCTTCTAAAAATTTCGTTTTCCTAGGCATAATTGCAGTCTGTTCCATCATTTTTGAAAAAGTGAGGGGGACTTTTTGACAATGTCCCCCCCTTCTAAAAAAGTGAGGGGGACGCGTCCCCCCGTCCCCCACGATCCACGCCGATGGGAAAATTGTACACGCAATAATACCTGCGTGGAGTCCACAGAAACATTCTTGGACAGTTGGACTATAATAAAATTTTTCCTTTACATTTTAAAAGGATATCCAAGGTTGACAGAGAATAGTACGGTATAGAGCCTCCCGGGAGCTCTAAATTAGTTACAGTATACAAAAGAGGGACCAACGGGATTCTCACTACCCGACATCCATATGGGAGGAGATATGATATATCACCTTCATTTTAGGTATAGCAAGAGGGATGGTGGACAGGCAAAATTCGTTTCAGAAAAGATTTTCGTCATTATTGAACGTCGCGGTAAGATGTTTGGAAAATAAGCAACGGCAATTACGTACATTCAATCTTTCAAATCATGTTCTAGACTAGATTAGTCAAAGATCCCATAATGATGAGAGCCCTACAGAGAAGGAGATGTACTTTTTAGAAAAATGTTGCATTTGAATAATTTCTTGCGTCAAAGCTTTGTCAATGGTATATAAAATCGGGTGTAAACCCTGTCGTATGCGCGCGAAGGGCGCCGAAATTTTGAATAAAATATTAGTCCATGACAAAACCTGCATTTCAGAACCTGCATCGGAAACTGTCACTTTCCCACCAACCTATGCTATTCAGAAACGAATCTTCTGACTGAGAATTCTTAATAAGAACTTTTGCTCCTTTGTTCCCCCGTGAGTAGTTACCGAAAGCTATTGATAATAAGGACAACTCTGACACAAGGCTTGACTCTAGCGGAGCGTGCGAAAATTTGGAATTTGTCAAGAATTTCCAAAACTTATGATAGTTTGAGAACAGTTTGTAAAAGAAAATGGTTAGAACAAATAAACCAGTCATCAAAAATACATCTCACCCTACACCCTCCACAGAAATCTGTAGCTTAAACGACTTTTGAGACCATTTTAAAAATTTTCAAGAACTGATGGGGGAGGGGGACACACGTCACCCATTGCCCACTGTGCCGACGCCACTGTCTGTAGCTTAAAAGCCTTTTGAGTTCATTTTAAAACTTTTCAGACAGTTTCGAAATCGAATAGGGTATCATGCACGCCGCTACTTTGCCTGCAACAGCTGGTGCCACTGTGCACAATAGTAGGTCACCTGACAGCTTGTCTTCTGTATTCATTCTGCAAGGTCTGTATGGCGAAAACTTTGCCTCTCAATCCCTCTAGATTACAAAAAATTTCACTCTTGAACACAAAATTGTTACTAAATTTCAGTGCAGCTAGCCGAGCCCATACTACATATCTCACGATGTTTACTTATTTAGATCTTAAGTCAAGGGTCATTACTCAGCTATTCGCCTGCTTTTGAACATTGTAGCGCTCCTTTCGTCGCCAACCACTTTGAAAGATATATAAAGAGATAATCCAGCGATAGCTTCACCCAACCCCTACAGAAATATATACTTTGAATACTTTCTTAGACACTTTTATTCATTTTTTGCTCTTAATTTTTCCTTCTCCTTTTCTTTTTTTTTTTTCTTTTTCTTCTTTTTTCTCCTTTCGTTTTTTTTTTCGTGGCGAGGGGGGGGGGGCGGGCCCCCCAGACCCCTCTGGATCCGCGCCTGTAACCTGTTCATAGTAGCCTGTATCGGATTGCTTATGCAATACTCACTCTTGTATTAGCAATTTTCCAAGTCATTTTAGATGTGAACTAAAATCTGAAAACTATGTCCTAATTCAAAACCCAGACCAAATGCAACTCGTTCTTAAATATGTGAAATTTTGCACACTGCGTCGCTAGTCTCGGCAGCTATAGAGGTGAAAATCTTTCAAGATTTATATAGACTACATGATTTTGAGAAGCATTTAGGCAGTTTCATTTTCCTGTTTTGTTTTTGCAGAGTTCGATAGGATGGCTGTGGTGGCTACTTATAGGTTTTCTGTGTTGTGTGGGACTGTGTTGTCTGGTTGAGGTAAGCAAATGTAATTTCTGTACATATGCAGTATTTCACGTTGAATTCAACTCAGATTAATTTCCTGTGTGATTTCCCAAAGTAGTAACCGGGGAGTCACTTCTAAAGTATATTTTCAAAACGCATGTAGCGACCTCATTCCTAAATGGACTCTTCTGCTACAGTCCATACCAGCATACCTGCGTATATTATGTTAGTTATAGGCCACTCTCAAGTTAAGTACGGCTGTTAGCATTACATCCAGCCCACGCTCTACTTGCGCGCACTACGAGTTCTGCAGTCTTACTGTACTACACTGCAGCGCTGGATTTCCAGCAGCAGCAGGCCTGATTTCTCCACACCTTACCAGCAAATATGGAGACGACATAATCTTGCAGAGAGTCAGGGCCGTCGCGACCGGGGGTGTCTCACCCCCCAAAGTTCGTCAGAGCGACGATAGTCGGAAAATCTGAAATGCCAGTTGGAATTTCCGATATCTCAGTCTAGCACATTTTTCCGACTGAGCCTATGTCAACTTTGTATATATTTTCCAACTAGACCATGTGAGAATAATACCAAACGTTATTTTCCTCACGTAAAATCAAATCAAAGCTGTCCTTTTTTCGCAAATTCTTCTCAAACTCTCAAAATTTTCGCTCGCTCCGCGCGCTTCAAACCTTACCTCAGTGTTGTTCTTATTATCAATATCTTCCGATAGCAACTTTCGGAGAAGCACAACAGCAGAAGTTGAAAGCTGTTTACAAATTACCAGGAAAAAGACTGGCTTTTTGAGTGGCATGTTGGTTTGTTGGGCAACTGAAAGTATCTTGATGCAGATTCTGAATGCAGGTTTTATTATGGAAATCTTACTTAATGAAAATTTTGGCGCGCTTCGCGCGCATGCGTCACGATTTACAATCAATCTCATGAACATTATTAAGGTTATTATACCAGACACAGTTCTGTGGGAGCTAGGGCGCTTTAGCCCCCCTCCCCAAATTTTTCCGAGCCCCACAAAATTGGGCAAAATTTCATATAGACTAATATTGGTGAAGACATAGATATGCTCAGAAAATATTCCAAACGTCTATTTAGTAGGCCCGTAGCCAGTAAGTTCTGTAACGATTCTTTCTATAACTTCAAAAAAATTTCGCTCGCTACGCGCGCTTTCATCTATAGTTCTATCTAGTGGTAACGCCCCGTTTCAAGCGTATTGGATTTCAACGTTTCCACAAATGTTGTTCTTCCGTGTAGGCGTAACTCTAGAGAAACACATCGTTGCGAAGTTCTTTCCTCTTTTTCCTAACTTTTGGAAGATTCTTTCTTCAGCCTCGCCATCGTGGCAAACATATTTTGTAAGAAAAAGATCTTTCAGTTTCGTAGCAGATCCTTAATGGGTAAGATGAAGAATGTAATCCCCGACGACGACCATGCAGTCACCCGAACAAATTTCTTGGTTTTTGTCCAGATTCTTCAATAAAAGTCCAAACTTTTTCAACTTTCCTTAATGAAAATTCAATATAACCCCAATTTTTTCCGCGCGCTTCGCGCGCCTAATATTTTGAGTTCGGCAACCCATTGCATCTGTCGGGACTTAAAGTAGCTGGCCCCCAGTCAGGGCGCTTCCCCCACCCCATGTCGGCAAATCAAAGCACCACCCCTGGCTGAGCCTGCGTGCAGGTTTTTTATTTTGGCACTGAAGTATACCCCAAATTTCGGCGCGCTTTCGCGCGTAATCCTTTCAATCCACGTTGTATCACTTATAAACATTACAGCGGTGGCGCCAGGATTTCCCCGACAGGGGGGCCAGCAACCCAAAGTCTCAACGAAGGAAATAAAGTGCCGAAACGATGTTTGAAGGAAAATTTTGGCGCGCGAAGCGCGCCGAAAATTTTTGGGCTCTTTTTGGAGAAAATTTGAAAAAATTGCCGGCATTTTCCATGGTAAATTTGAAAAAAAATGGGGCTTTGAAGAAGAAAATTGGAAAATTTGGGGTTTTTATTGAAGAATTTGCCCTAATTTAGACCAAAATTAAGTAAATTGTTGGGGCGACTGGGCGTTGTCGGGGACTACATATTTTATCGTATACATAACAGCTCCCCGACGAAACCGAAAAATTTCCCCGACGGGGGGGGGCCAGCCTTCCCCGACGGGGGGGCCATGGCCCCCCTGGCCCCCCCGCTGGCGCCACCCTTGGAACATTATAAGCACAACGTACCAGTGAACTTTTATAGCATAAACAAGGTCTACATTCTGAAAACGCGCTTGTTACCTAAACCCTTTTGCTATACCTGTCTGAGAGGTCTAGTATCATTTTTCTGCACCTATACTCTCCCTCCCGCCCATTTCCCTCCCGCCCATTCCCCATTGCTGGAAGCTGTTCGTCTGGATTTTCGTTCAAAATTAGTAAAAATACGATAGATGTAAAGTGCTTGGCGTCATACTCTATATTATTATTTAGATGCCAGGTAATAAGCATTATGTTATTGCCCCATTTTTTATAATTGCTCCAGAGCTTCCATGAGGCCTCTACAGGTATATGCTAGCATTAGATGCCAGAACAGAAGGCATTAAAGTTGTCAAAGGGGAGGAGGGCTGCAGGAGGTTTGTTGACAACGTATTCTTCTCTTAGACAACATACTTTCTACTTTCACCTAACCAAATCTTAGCATTCACTAAATTATGGACATTTTCCAGCCATATATGATCAGTTCCAAAAGTATCCCAAGATAGCACCATTTTGCATCTAAGCAACCTTACCTTAGCAAAAATTTCTCAAAGAGGAGGGGACACCCCTCCCCTTAGGCCCCTCCCCCAGGACGGCACCTTTATGAAGTGACAAAGGAAGGATCCCCACTGCTGTATCATACAAAAGTAACGCCCATAAAAACGAAAATGCCATTTACGGGCCGCTACTCATTTGGAAAAAGAATCAAACCAGTCGGAACAAATTATAATTCATTTAATTATGGACATTTTCTAGCCATATATGATCAGCTTCGAAAATATCGCTAAGATAGCTACATTTTGCATCTAAGCAACCTTAAATTAACAAAAATTTCTCAAAGGGGAGGGGTCAACCTTGACCCCTCCCCCTTAGACCCTTTCCCCACGACGGCACCTTTATGTAGCGACAAAGGAAGGATCCTCACTGCTGTATGTAAAAGCAGGGCGCATAAAAATGGTGCAATTTACGCGCCACCATTCAGTTGGAAAAAACATCCATCCAGTCGGAATTTGGGACCTTCACACCCCCCCCCCCTCCAAACATATGACCCTAGCTACGGCCCTGCAGAGAGTACAACAGGTACCGTAGGGTACTTAGCATTGCAGATAACATTATATTACAGTTATCTCTTTCATTTTACTACAGTTATCACTTCGGCCTTATTTCATCGAAACACGTTCACTTGCATTCTTTAGCGCCTAAAGGTGCACGGGAATAACAATTAAGTCATCGCGTGTGTATAGGCTTCACGTACACCATCCTAGCAAGAACTGTAGGCTTTTCTCTTCAACCACATAGGCTAGCTTATTAGCTTAATATCTGGACCTAGGCCTAACCCTGCAGCATCACATATTGCAGTAATCTCTGGTAGGCAATTCACTTCAACGGTTGCAGCATTTACAACTGCCACGGTCAGCTTATTGGGGTGCAGCTTATACCAGAAGAGCAACCTCAGGCAATGCATCACCGGCAGCGTTTCACTTCTGCCAGAGCAGCAGGCTTACGGCGGTCAATTCAACTGACTGGCAGAGCCGGACTCACTCAAGGTTGATTGCCTCTACTCAACAGCCTACTTCAACTTAGGTAGCGATGTTACTAGGGTTGGCTGACTCACAAGCCACCTCATTCACGGTCGGTCTTGGTGTAGACTTAGGTGTAGGTCATTACGTATAATAACTAACTAACAGCAGTAGCCAATACAGCTGTCTACCTTCAGCTTCCTACATAAACAAATCCCAGCACATGTGCATATCATCCTAGCCACAACTGCATGCTAACCGGTTTATGTTTTGCTTAACTTTACAGATCTGCCAAGGGATATGACAGGCACAACACGAAGGATATTGAACACTGGAATTGGAGACCCAACAACGACCAGTCACAACCTGCTACCTACCACCTTCTGTATTAATTTGAAAGCATGTTATATTTGTATCTAAATTCTCCAAACGCAGATAGCTGGATAACTTGTAGTGTCATTAGGCTTCATGAAAAACAATGTCCTTCGTGGAAGAACTTCAACTCACTGTGGAAGAATTGTGACTAATTATAGTCGATCTACCATTATATTCGATTACTATTCATTCCCTCGCAGGGACTTACCATGGTAACAGGAGAGAAAATTGAATGCGGCACTACTTGTACCTTGTAGTCACGTCTGAAGCCACATGAGCCATGTTAGCTTAGTGGTTAAGGCCGTCGCACGAAGAGCGGCAGACGCAGGTTAAGACCTGCTCGCGGCTTAATTTTCTCTCTGAATTTATTTCTTCTGTTATTTCCCTTGTCCATAAAGGCTAAATGCTCGCCAATACTTGGCACTGATTTAAAATATGATCGAAAACTAATTACTTGATTCGACCTAAACTAAAAATATACATGATTCACCTGATGTATTGTCTATGAGTTCAAATAGACTACTAAATTATATTTTTCACATTTTTACAGATCGGTAAAGGTCATTGACTAAACAGGCGATACACATCGTGTCCGTAGCTCTTTGGAGCAATACACAGTTTTACCCAACAGAAGAAAGAACCAGCAGCTAAAGAAGAAGCAAAACTTCCTTTAAGAAAATGAACAGAGTGAAGCGACAAATTGTCAACACATTAAAACAAAAAACATCATTATAACTTGCTCCGTTTTCAAAGTATATATATTTTTGCCGTCATGGCCGGCTGTGATCTCATAGAGCCAAACCAATTTGGATATCTTCAGAGGTCAATTATTTTCAATATTACAAAGTTTCTTCCAATGTATTTAAGTGCAAAGCTGTAAATTTTGTAATATAATGATAATGATGCAAAGTTGTAAATTTTGTAATATATAAAATCCAAATAATCTATTTTAAGATCTTTCCATTCAAAACCTCTTTCAAAGAAATGAAACAAACACATTGCAGCGTAGCTGTCGTAAGAGTGTAGACAATAATAAAGATGATGACGACTCTGATGATGATGGCGGCGGCGACGACGACGAAAACAACAACGACGACGTTGACGATGATAATAATTTGTTTGGTCTCGTTTATTGATACACTAGTCATCATGAATGGGATTCCATTGTTTGGGTAGGGGATTTTAATTTTGTTATGAATTACGGTAACCTATAGAGTGACATGGTTGGAGGTACCGCTCAGACCAACTTTAAGACAAGAAATAGAATTTTCAAAGTGATTGAAACTTATGATTTGATAGGTATTTGACGTGAAAGAAACCAGAGGAGACATCAGTATACTTGGCATTCAAACATCGATACGTCTATCTACTATAGACTCGACTCTCATTTTGCAAAAGCACCTTAAAAATACCGTTACAGATAAGTCCATTCTTACTCTCTTTAAATTTTGGTCTCTGTTGTGTAACCATGGAGCTTTTAGTTGATATTATTCGCGGTAATGGTATTTGAAAACTCAAAATTTCCTTGTTTGAATACCAGGGCTGTAGTTGAGTCCACCAAGCTCGAGTCCAAGTCCAATTCCGAGTCCAGTGTTCTCAAGTCCAAGTCCGAGTCCAAGTCCAAAATTTTAAAACAAGTTAAGTACAGTATTTTCTGCTATTTATATTTGAAGACTTAATACACTAAGCATAATATGCTAATTACAGACTGACAAAACAAATTAGAGAATCCTCACGCCAAACTAAACGAAATTGTGGTAAGAAGATGATCAAAATGTGCCTTCTGCACAACCATTTCCTTTATATACCCTTGGCTCTTAGTGATCAAATTCTCCACTCCAAGCCTTGGCAATTGAGTACAGTAGCCAAAATGGCAGATTATATGCCAAGAGTGGAAACTAATGATTTGGATTTCCATTTCAAATTTGGCGAGGAATGAATGTATAGCCTAATCCACAATGCTTGTGATTAAAGGGATTGAGTTACATGTAAGTACCATAAACGCTGAAGCCTATAGTATCCTTTATAGGTCTGTCCCAGACAACACAATGTAAACTGTAACATGCTCAAGAGAACTTACCGTAGTACTGTAGGCCCTGCTATTGGATTCAATCATACATTTGCCAGTCTATCTAATCTTAAGTGTTGTCCCCCCCCCCCCCAATGACAAAAATGTTTATAGTTACCAGCAACCTCACCCCTCCCACCTCATTTTCACACGCACACACATACACACATAAAAGGGTCAGCATTAATCCATTTTGTTGAACATACCAAAGCATTATAATAGTGTTGTATGCACATGCATGCAATTGCTTCCTGATGCCTTTCAATACTGCATCACAGACCAAATAAAATGTTGTGAAGATGCTGATCATAAGGAACGGAGAAACCTTCCTGAAACTAAGATCCTTTCCTGGTACAGGTATCAGGCTCCTCTTTCTCTCATACCTACATTGCAGTAGGGTTACTGTCATAATTACAGTAGACTACTGTAGGCTATATCAAGGAAAATTAGGCCCTAGTACATGGTGAGTGTTATTGCTTTGGGGAGGATTATGAAATTAAAAAAAATGTGATGAAGAAAAAGGCTGCATGGGCTTGATGGGCTCGACTTCGAATCCAAGCTTAAGTCCGAGTCCAGAGAGTCCAAGTCTAAAGTCCAGAGAGCTCCAGTCCGAGTCCGAAAAAAGTGGAATTAGTCCGGACTCGAGTCCTCCAGCCCTGTTGAATACCCACATTATCTTAATAAGTCGAAAAAGATATTAAGAAGGTAATCACAACCCATCATTATTACAACCCTAGGTTGCACTGGGAATCTTGTAAGTTGATCATAAGATCTGTGTTAATTTCTAACTCTAAAACGGCGGCAAAACACCGGCAATTCAATGAAAAAAGGTAATTGAAAGATCACGTTAAATGAACAACAGTATGCTCTACGTCCACCTGCTCATCTCAAAAATCAACTGTAGGATTCAATAACAATAAATGACTAGAAAATAAAAGGCATTGTTGTTCTATCTAGGACTCGCTGGGCTGAAAGTGGGGAGACAAACGCAAAATATTTTTTAATTTGGAAAAACTTAAAGCAGTATCAAGCAATAAGTTGTAGGTAATAATCACGTGATAAGCAGTCCTGATGGCAGTTTAGAAATAGCACGAAACTTTCATAAGCAACTCTACACTAAACACTTTAATATCAGTACAAATAAATTTTCACAATAGCCTGGTTTTTCTTCTTCTTTTTTTTTCTTGTTTTGGATACAAAACTTTCTTATGATCAATCAAAGAGCTGTAAGGGGCTTTTTCACTTGACGGGTGTTGTAACGCTTTATTTTCAATACCCTTGAATAAGTCTCCGGTTCCAAAGGTCTCCCTAGTGAATTTTATGGTGTGCTTTGGGAAGACGTGTGCCAGATGATTGTAAATCCTTCCAACTATTTATTTCAAAGTTGTTTTATTTCAGATGAGCAAGTTAGAGCGTGTTTAACTGTTATCCCCAAAGTAAAGTAAGAGAATCGTTACTTTAAAAACTGGAGGCCGGTCGCTCTGCTTTATACTGGCTACAAAATCGCTGCTAAGTGTTTAGCTATAAGAATGAAAAGAGTTCCTGTGACCTTACAAGTCTTGATCATACTGATACAGACGCATACAGACGCGTAGCTGCGGGGGGGGGGGGGGGGGGGGCCCCCAGAAGTTTGCTAGCAACCCAGAAATTGTTTGAATCCGAATAAAATGTGCAAGAATTAAGGAAGGTGATCAATGCCGTGACCCCCCCCCCCCCAATTTGAAACCTAGGCCCTCCTAAAAATTTCATCCTAGCTACGCCCCTGATATCAGAACAATCTTAGATCTTATCATTACTGTGATGAAAATGATATTCCCGTGCGCTTATTATCCTTGATTACGAGAAAGCGTTTGACCGACTTGACTGGGATATCAGATCGTTGATCAGAACGCTTTACAGCAGTGCCTCATCTTGTATTGTTAATAACGGCTTTCTTTTTGGTTATTTCAATGTTTCCAGGGGTGCCAGGATGCCCTCTGAGCCCTTATTATTTATAGCTTGGTCTGAAATTTTCAGAGCTTTGGTTAAGTCTAATCTTAACATTCAGGGTATAATTATTGCGAATTCTGTTTCAAAAATTTCGACTTACGCTGATGATACTGTGGTAATAAGCAATGGTTCAATGAATGGTATTTCAGAAAGGGTAAAATTACTTTAAAAGTTCTTTAAAGTATCTGGTTTAAAACCAAATTTTGACAAGTCTGGCCTTTTCCCCCTTGGACCATTATTCTCGATCGTACCTTGTTATTTTCGAACGCTAGATTTTGCTATAAGCGAAAACCTGTCAAATATTTAGGCGTTTCCATTAATCACCATCAAGAGTACTTCTTTAAGTTAAATAATATTCCAAAACTTTCTCGCACTAAAAGTATTATCAATCACTGGTCTTCCAAAATTCTTACTCCTATCGAGATAAGTGTTCTCATAAAATGTTTCTCATCTCACAACTTGTTTATCTATTTACCGTTCTACCGACTCTAAGTACACAATTTTCAAGGATGCTGAAAGTCTTCTTCATGGTTTCATTTGATGCAAAAACTCCGACGAAATGTTTTAGTAGACTTAATGCCATAAATGTAAAGGAGGCCTAAATATGATCAATGTTAGGTCATTTTCAACAAGTCTAAAGTGTTAATGGATCAAGCTATACCGTGCTGATAATGAAGGATTGTGGAAAGATTTATTTAAAGGACTTAAAAGATACAGTAAAGGTTTTTATTTCAATGTAACTTTTAAAGAAATGATATCAATATCTCAAATTATTTAATACGTAATGATGGTTACGCCTGGCCAGATTTTCACTATGATATCGTCAAGTTTAGTCACTTTGATGAAGCTAAACATCCAATGAACTTTTTTATTCCACATGTGCAAAGTAATGTACCTGTTTTTACAAATTAAATGGTAAGACACCAGATGCCACAGCATTTTACCACAAACTTACCTATCATTTACAGGTGGAATGCTACATACTTAAGAACTCAAATAATTAATTAATTAATAAATTAATTTGACCACTTATTGGTCAAAGTTGACCATAGTTTAGTCAAACTATTTGACCATATTTGGTTCGGTGCATAGTTGACTCAGTGATTGGTCAATTTGACCAAAGTGTTTTTAGAGTGTGAGGTTGACGGTGGGGACACTACAGAAGATGATGCGTTAAACCCACCCAGATAACCCCAGGAAGCAGGTGCAAATTGTGCATATTAGAGAATGGGAAAAATTTTCAAGCAAGTAGGAAATTAAAAAGAAAAGGTTGAGAAACAATGATGTAGTGTCGTCGGTGCATTAGATATCTACTTGCTAAAAACTCCCCTAAATACCATTCTTCCCCTTCTCCGTAAACCTTTTAGCTCTGGGACTGAATCATGAATGTATTCTATTTATTTTTAATTGTTACTCACTTCTTTTTAAACTTTTTGTTTAACATGACTACAGGCAATGGTCCTGCGCGGAAATGCGAAATTCTCGGTATCGATTTTCTTGAGCATGTATACATCATATGTTGTGGTCACCATCAGAATACCCAAGCGCACTTTTGTATGTGGTTACTGATGTAACCATTGTTGCCTTACCTGCCGATTTGCCCTCTTGTTGCAATGAACACGAACTGGGACGTTCAAGAGCCACTTTTAATGGATATCTATACCGATGACCTATGCATACATTACCTTCTATTTTCTGTTTAACACGTAAAAATAAATACAGCAGAGGTTAAATGCCAAGTTTTATTTCTCCCCTACAAAATAATTTAACGAAATAAAATGTATCTGAGTTGCCCTTCTTGAGAGGGGGGAGGATAAAAATTCTAAATCATGAAAGGTAGAAAAGCCTTATTAATTGAAAGGCCTTGGGAAGTGGCATAACAACATGATGTAAAACCACATGTTTTTACGCATGTCACAGCATCTTTTTATGAAATAGCTTACATTACGTTTGGTTCAATGCTTAAACTAAGTAACTTCAAGTCCTGTTCCCCCTACAAAGTGATTTTACAGAATAACTTATTTGAATTTATCTTTCCCTGAAGTCTAAATTTCAAAATAAGGAATGTTTGGATCAGGGGTGGCGCCAGCGGGGGAGCCGGGGGGCATGGGAAGGCTCCCCTCCCCCTTCGGGGAAATTTTCCAGTTTCGTCGGGGAGCCTTAATTCGTACGATAAAGTATGAAGTCCCAACGACCTGCCGTCGCCCCGACGATCTGCTTGATTTTGCTCATAGGAAGGGCAGATTCTTCAATAAAGACCCCAAATTTTCCAATTTTCCTTACAAAAACCCATATTTTTCAATTTTCTTCCATAAAAATCCAAATTTTTCAAATTTTTTTCAATAAAACTCCCAAGTTTTCAATTTTTTGTAAAAAAAGCCAAAAATTATTGCGTTTTTAGTCCTTTTGGCCTTTGTCGGGGCTTCGGGCTGCTGTCCCCGTCGGGGAGCTTGGCCCCCCTGTCGGGCAAATCCTGGCGCCACCCCTGGTTTGGATGCAAGATACAAGGCTAGAACACACCATTCCCGCGGCAATGTGGCAATGTGGTAAGCTTTTTTGATAATTATTTTTTGTATGCCTCCTGGGCTCGAAGAGAATGATGGCCCTGGATCCATGCCATGGAAAAACCGAAGAAGAGAACCACTAAATACTAAGAAATACTAAACATACAATAGGCCTAAGTTCTAACTGTAAGAAAGTGCTATCGTGCAAGATTTTGCACCATTTTGCATCGAAGCCATCGTACATAAGCAAAATTTTTTCAAGTTGGAACCTTACGCAACACTCCTTCGCATTCTTCAAAAAAATCGGAAATTCTCTCAGTAATGAAAATCTTAAACCACATTATCAGTTCAAAGCTTTGAAAAAGAAAGTATCATTTTTCATCAAAACATACATAAGCAAATTATTTCTCAAAGGGTGAAAGTGTCACTCTCTCCCCAAGACAATACACCTTCCCTTTAATCCAGCCAAGATGTGACAAAATATTCACTACACAGTGAGAATTCTAAACAAAAGGGGTGACAAAGGAAGGATTTGCCCAGGTAACAGCTATTCTAGGTACGTCATGGGGGTTTCACTTAGCAGCCATTCACTGTTTACTTTCTCTGTTAAGAAGCAAATCGGGGGCGCTCTGTAAACTTGTCATTTAGAGACCCTATAGTGGGAGAGATTGGCCAACCATTGTTCTCAGATACGCATTCTGATTGGACGAAATGTATGGGCACCATTTTGGAGCCAAAGTACGAGCTTACCAGATCATGTGTAGCCTATGTACATTTGAGAAGTTGTGCAGGCTGTACTGTACGTACGGCCGGACGTACGCATCCTATGTAAGATAGACATGTTTTGTTTTCAAAATTGCGGCCAGGTTGTGCTGCATTTGGATGCACGAACAGATCAGAAAAGGGTTACAAGTTGTATAGAATCCCATCCTGTACAAAAAGAAGGCTTCGGTGGGCTGTAAAAGTTAGAAGGTTCAATTGGAATCCTTCAAATAGCGATCGCTTATGCGACGTAACTTTACAGTACACAACTTAGTAATACATGTAGGCCTAACGTTAGAGCAGGCTTAGCCTTAGAGTTAGATTACGACGTTCTGTACAAGGCCTAGCCTATACCGTATACGGCGGTTCCATCTCTATATTCCGACTGCTTGATATTCCAACACATAAACCCAAATACAACTCCTAATGAACCCTTTGGCCTAACCGGCTAACCCTAATACTAACCCTATTGGAGAGTTGTCGGAACATCCCCACAGAGACGTTGGGAATACCAGAGCTGCAGTCCCCAGTTAAGGTGTAGGAGCAGTGGCGTATTTAGGGGGGCA
This sequence comes from Holothuria leucospilota, assembly GCA_029531755.1. NCBI lineage: Eukaryota > Metazoa > Echinodermata > Holothuroidea > Aspidochirotida > Holothuriidae > Holothuria > Holothuria leucospilota. Next base: position 16,753,326 of record CM055969.1, on the reverse strand, counting down.
TTGAGCCATACCCCCACCCCCTCACTGATGCCGATTTGTTTTACTTCCTAAAGATACGTTAAGTTTTTAACACAAATTTTACTGCAAATGGTGGCACCAGATTGCATGTAAGGACACCTAAATTTTCAAAAATTTTCAGAGGGGAGGGGGCACCCCATTGGGCCATGGTTCCCTCACTTATGCCGATATTTTTGTTTTAGTTCCTAAAATACGTCAATTTTTTAACACAAATTTTACTTCAAATGTAGCCTATGTGGCACAAGATTGCATGTAAGGACATCCAATTTTTCAGAAATTTTCATAGGGGAGGGGGACACAATAACAGATCAAACATTGCTCCTGGATCTATTAGTAACATGAGAAAACTGAAACATTTGCGTACCTTTGACTTTGATGTAGGTTTTTACATGGAATACACCCTGGTCAGTCACAATTTTGGAAAGCCCAGGCCTAGGCCCATGGGAGTCAATCCTGGGGGGACAGGGGGCCACGTCCCCCCACATTTTGGAAATACACCCATTGACTTAAAATTTTTACACAGTAAATATTTGACAGAAGTGGCCATGTCCCCCCACACTCGAGTAAAGATTGACGCCCATGCCTAGGCCTTTCTATGAAATAAAAGTCTCACTACGATGTGCTCCCCTGTATTTTTACCCCTTCCCCCAGACCTCTCCTGAATCTTTCACTAAATAATGAAAAATCTTAAATGATTAGTTCAACTTGCTTGAACTTTCCATTAAAAGCACCATTTTGCATGTAGACCTATGCCATCCTGCATTAGCGTACTAGTAGTTTTCTTAGAAAGCAGGGTTAGACCCAGCCTAGAATAGACCCACCCCCTCCCCCTCTCTTACAAGCACAAAAATAAGACACACTAAAATGAGATTTTTTTTAAATAAAATCACTTTTAAAACTGTCAAAATAGCATAAACCATTCTGCATTTTCGTCACTTTCTATTAGCAAAAGTTACTCAAAATGGAGGGTGTTATCCCCTCCCTCTAGACCCCTCCCAGGACGACTTTTCTTGCACCGGGTGACAAACTAAAGGATTCGGCAGACAGTGCCAGCCAGAGTCAACCAATACGAATGTTTGTCACAAGAGAACAGAACGCTGTAACTCACTTTGTTTTACATTTTGTACGAAAACCTGTACGTACACAGTGTATATGATATCTGGCCATAGTTACCATTTGGCTCCAAAATGGCGCCCATGAAATAAGTTGGCCAATCTCTCCCACTACAGGGTCTCTATTTTCATTTAGAGAGGTCTCTATTGTCATTTGCAGGGAGATTTTGCTTCAGAAATACAGTACCGAGGTCAGGATTTCTGAATAATATAGAGAGGGCGCACTTACGATAGTCGCAAAAGTTGTACTAACTAGGGTCTTGACCAAGACGAGGTAACATGTTGCAGTTTTAACTTGTCTCATGGTTATATCAACGCATGGTACTGTTAAATGAATCCAGCACACAGCTTACAGCGATTCGCGTCAGTGACGTCAAACCTTGTTCTTGCAACTGTGAATGTTGAGTTGTAAAGGTACACCTTCTTAAACTTTATAATGTATGTACATACTTCACATGCACTTGACCGTTGTATAAACAGTCGTTATTGGTAAAACTATATGATGACGTGTTCCTGCACGTGACTTCAAAAGTACGTATTATCCCTAAAGACGTGAAGTTTACCCAAATCACAATAAATGATCAACTCCATCACACTTACCATCACTATCGTCTCGAGCAGTCGGTCTTAATCGAAGTAGACCAAGCGGACAGTAGAATTCTCGAGATGGGTAGACCTACTTCTGAAACATGCCCAAAGGATCTGTGCAGTATTGTATGCATAGGGCTGTTTGCCGGTGTAATTATTACTGCAGTCGTGATATGGTAAGTTTTTGTGAAAGGTTGCAAGATTGGGATAATACTGATATTCAGCTATGAATTTTCAGTTCTAAAATGACATTATTTAAATGCATATTTTACTTTCAATGTCTTGTACATTTCTTTTAAATTTCCCTGACAACGTTAGAAGACGTACCATGGCATTTAAATTTCCCTGACAACGTCAGAAGACGTACCATGGCACTGTAGAGAATAAAGGTAGTTTGTGCTGTCTACTGATCCAGCTCAAGCTTTCATATGCATGTCGTAAGATATTCCGTGATTTCTTGCTAATGTTATAGTGTCGTTATTGTTTAATGTACTGTTACGTTTTTCACGTTTCCTTCGTGTTGCGAATGCCATGTACAGTGGGTTCTGCTAAACCTTGCTTCAACTTTTCAAGTACGATTCAGTAATGTACAACTTAGGGTACAAACATAGGCGGGATTACGGGGGCACTTGCCCACCCCCTCCACTTTTTCCAGAGCTTAAAAAAATAAAAGTAATAAAAAAATGAGAGAAAGTAAGCGAGACTAGAGAAATTATAAGGGAATTTCAATAGCCTATTATCATTAAAGTTTGCGATGTTTAATGAAGGAAAATATTAATATCAAAAACCATAAAACTGCTAGGAAAATTTTTCTCCGCGCTCTTCGCGCGCACCTCTACAGAAGACTGACTAATAGAATTGAAAATTTTGTCTGGCACCGTAAAGTTTCTTTCGTCTTACGCGCCACACTATTGTGACTTGAAACTCTGAAATAAGGGTCACTGAAAGTTCTAATGTACGTCATAAAGTGCACCATGGTCCTTGCAAACACAGTCCCAAACCCTACCGATGTATACGGAACCGAAATTCTAGAAAAAAATCCGGCGTGCTTCGGCATGACCCTTACATAAATCGATGTCTCATTAGTACTGCTGTACTGCTGGGCGTAGGGAAACTTGGGAGGAATTGCCTCTTTATTACTTCCTGTAGGACAGCTTGACTAAATAATCATTTCCAAAACCCTCGCTACACCTTCCGCTTTTCCCTTTTCCACCAACTATCACCATCCTCAGCAAATTGACTGACGGTTACTATCTTAAATTTGCGATCATCATATGAAATCTATTTCACTAGCATTTCAATACACCTGGTGGAAGCATGATTTCTCAAGAAATGGTCCAGAATGGCCGCAAAAGCCGTCAACTTTGAGAAAGACTTCTTGGGGAGGACCCTCCTCCCCCAGCCTCCGGCTTCGTGCCTTCGGCGATGGCTGTTAAAGGCTTCGCCGGCCCCAATTTCCTAAAAAGCAGCCTCCAATAAAAGTAACATCCCTGGCACTTTAACTGCCGATGTCCTTAGCAATGACCTTGTAAAAACTACCCACAAAAGATTTCATTGACTTTTTAAAGTATCACATAGCCTATAATCTTCAAAATCGACAATACCATATTTTTCACACTAATAAAATAGTTGAGGGACACTTGTCCCAGACCATTGTCAAAATGAAACATGAAAAAAAAGTCTCCTATGGAAAGAATAGGCACCTGGGGAAAGTAGGAAAATTTTTTATGCAATAAAAATACTGCACTTAAAACTAAAAGAAAAACAATAGGTTACAATTAAATGTCTCAAAGCTGATTTCTTCTGCGAGCTTCGCGTGCACCCGTTTTAAATATTGCTTTGCGGTTTCGAGGTTACTACCTGGAGAATATCCTGCTGGACATAGCTTCGTAGTCTTCTAGTATCATTGAAACCACCAATGACCCTATGGCCGTACGCAGGCTAGGGAAAGTTCCCCTTCCCCCAGAAATTTTTAAAGACAGCTTTTATCACCATCGATCTGTGTAAATTTACCGACTCTTTAAAGATTGTTTCGATGCAAGTTTTAAGACACGGAAAGTGTCATTTCCGGTACCGTAATAAGGGACAGACGCTTAGCGTAGGGGGACAAGAGCCCTCTCCTTGAGGATACCTTTCTTTATTACCATTTCTATTACTCACACCTCTAAGTATGAAAAATGCGATTTTTTTTTCAGCGCGCTTCCGTCGCACCCATTCTGGATACTAGATCTCTCATTCTTAAAATTATTGTTCCAAAGTGACGGGAAACCCTCAAATAATCCATTCCAACTTCTTCCCCAAGCCCTCAGCATTATCGATCCCATCTGGCTGTTAGTCACATGGAGTAAGAATATAATTTTAAAAAGTCAAATTGAGATTTTTGTGGTATGTTAATTGCCCACCCTATGTCATTTGAAGTTGAAGCTAAATAACATCATTTTAATTCCTACAATTTCGTAGATATCCCAGAGCTTCCGTGGGGCTTCACCACCTGGACCCCACCGGGTCTCTGTCCCTGGACCCAGCCAGGGGCCCTGAGGAGGGGAGCGCTTCGCCCTGAGGGGGCGCCTTCTGCTCCGTTTGACATTCCAGCTGGCTCTGCCGCCCCACTTTCAGACATCAAATCCCGCCCCTCGGTACAAAAAAGATGGATGTGAAATAGCCGTCCACTAAAACACAAAACCATACCCTGCATGATATGTAGTTTACAAGCGCGTAGCCAGGATTTGTTCTACGAGGAAAGACATCGCACCACACTTGCCCAGTGACATCAGAGGCACCCCCAGAAGGCGAAGCCCTCCCTACGTAAGTGATTCCAGGGGCTCGGCTGAGGACATTTCTTTTCAATGAGAGTCACAGATCGGGATGGGGGCAGGCAGTCACATCGCAATATTTTTTCCAAGAAACAGATTCTGTGGGGCATTATTTTTTCGAACTTGAGTCATGGGACGTTTGAACCCCACCGTGGTTATGCTCTTGCCACTGCCAGCTAATTATAATGGAAAGGGTTGAAAATAACGTGGATCTTGTATATTTTAAATAAAAGATAGAGGGAACTGGGTTGTTACAAATTTTGGGCCAGCCTTTATTGCCTCAAACGATAATTTATCCTGAACAAATACATAGTTTCATCATAGCTCATTCATGTCTGTCATTATGACTGAAATCGTTTGATCTTACTTTCTACTGCGAAATTTCGATTATGCTAGTAAGGCAACCGTTTACATATTTTATCGCACCAGTGTCTCTTGAAACTCCCGTTAGGTCTCCCAAAATTAAGCTTTTCAGTTTACGCTGGACACACATGGTGCCGTTTGTCTACGATTCAGTGGTGGCACCAGGTGGGGAAACAGGGGCCACTTCCCCTGCCCGTCGGGGAAGGATGGCCCCGTCGGGAAAATTTTTCAGTTTCGTCTCTATGTAGTCCCCGATAACGACCAATCGCTCCGACGGTGCTCTTATGTTAACTATCAAGAAGAGCAGATTTTTCAATAAAAACAAACCCTCAATTTCAAATATCCATCGATGATAATTCCAAATTCTTAACCAAAATTCTTCAGCTATAAAACCCCAGTTTTCCAAATTTTCTTGAATAAAAAAGAGAAAATTTTGGAATGCTTTGGGAGCAGGAAATTTTGTAAACTCATCAACTTCGTCGAGGCGTCAGGTTGCTCCCCCTCCTCCGGTCGGGCAAATCCTATCGTCACCCCTATTGCGATTTCTCAAGGTACGACACGACATAGCAGTGGCGCCGCCAGGCTTTGGTGATTGAGGGGGCACAACAGATGATGTCGTAATGGCACTTCAGTTAACCTCCCAAGTCTGCGCAAAATGCGTTGTTTTTTTCGTGTGCTGACTACGTCACTGCACTAAGGTGCCGTCCTGGGGGAGGGGTCTAAGGGGAGGGGTGTCCCCCTCCCCTTTACACCCCCTCCCCTTTGAGAAATTTTTGTTTATTTAAAGTTGCTTAGATGCAAAATGGTGCTATCTTTATGATATTTTTGGAGCTGGTCACATACCTGTACGGCTGGAAAATGTCCATAGTTTAGTGAATTCTAATTTTTCCGACTGGCTGGATGTTTTTTCCAACTGAGTGGCGACGCTTAAGTATTCGTTTTTTTTTTATGCGCCATGCGTTTTGAATACAGCAGTGAGGATCTTTCCTTTGTCACTACATACAGGTGCCGTCCTGGGGGAGGGTTCTAAGGGAAGGGGGTGTCCCCCCTCCCCTTTCAGAAATTTTTGCTTATTTAAGGTTTCTTAGATGCAAAATGGTGCTATCTTTTGGAATATTTTTGGAGCTGATCATACATAGCTGGAAAATGTCCATAATCTAGTGAATTCTAAGTTTTGGTTAGGTGAGAAAGGAGAGCATGTTGTCTAAGAGAAGAATATTTGTCAACAAACCTCCTGAAGACTCCCTTTTGGCTACTTTACCGCCTTCTATTGGCAAAGTTTTTACTCAAAAATACGTGCGTGGAGTCCACAGAAACATTGTTGGACTATAACGAAATTTTTCCTCCCCTTCATTGTGCATTATAAAAAGGCATCTAAGGCTGGCAGATACCTGTACAGGGTCTTCCGGAAGCTCTGGATAAAGTACACAAAATGGAGCAATGACGTAATGCTTATTACTTGACATCCAAATGATAATGTAGAGTAGAGCACTTTACAACTGTCGTATTTTTACTAATTTTGAACGAAAATCTAGATGAACATCTTCCAGCAATGGGGAACGGGCGGGAGGGAGACTATTGGTGCAGGAAGGTGATATTAGACCCCTGATAGGTATAGCAAAAAGGGGTGAAGGACTAACAAAGGCGTTTTCAGGATGCTTTTTTTGTCGTAAGTGTATTAAAAATCACCATCTATCAAGGGCGTAACCAGGAATTTGTCAAGTGGGCAAAGCCCATAGATAGACTCTCAGCGCTTTGCGCCACCATGGGTTGGCGCAAAGCGCAAGAAAATTTTGGCCCAAAGTGCCTCCCAGATCGCTGGAAATGGCACTTCCCAAGCCTATTTTAAAGCATATAAATAGGGGAAACACTAGCAATATTGTAAAAAAAAGCATTAAAAAAAACCAAAAATATGCTCAAGGGGGCGGCTTCCCCCTTCACCCCCTTGGCTACGTGTCTGCCATCTATACCGATAATGGCTGCCCGAAAAGCGCTCGGTAAAATTTTTTGGAAAATATATAACGGCAAATACGTAATTTCAACTTTCCAAATCATGCTTCAACAACTTAGATTGAAAGATCCCATATTGATGCTAGGCCCCTACAGTTGTTGTGATTATAGTTCCATGTATCATTATGTTAATAATGGTCATGAGATGGAGTGCAAACCGTAAAGCATGCGCGCAAAGCGCGCGAAATTTTTCGTTAAGTGAGATTTCCATGACAAAACCTGCATTCAGAATCTGCATCGAGACACTTTCAATTGCCCAACAAACCTACATGCCACTCAAAAAGCCAGTCTTTTACCTGTTAATTCGTGAACAGCTTTCAACTTTTGCTGCTGTGCTTCTCCGGGAGTTGCTATCAGAAGATATTGACAATAAGAACACAGTGGTAAGGTTTGAAGCGCGCGGAGCGCGCGGAAATTTTTGATAGTTTGCGAAGGATTTGCGAAAATTCTGATAGTTTGAGAAACATTTGTGATAGAAAATGATTAAATAGATCTATCACTCGGTTGAAGCACACCTCACCCTACACCCTACAGAAATCTATAGCTTAATCGCCTTTTGGGATCATTTTAAAATTTTCAAAAAATTTTCATAGGGGGCACGCCCCCCATGCCCCCCCCCCCCCCGCGCCGGCGCCACTGCGACATACCACGTTACGAGGGTGACACGATCTCGTGCGATGTTGCAGACAACCGTGGAGTAAGATGAATTGTAAGAAAATGCCATAATCGTAACAAAATTCCATTGTCTATGACTCAAAATGGTACGATACAAAAGTTTTGAGCCTATAACAAAATTTGACAACACGAACAATAACTTACGATAGCCTACTCTGCGACAAAGTGGGCAGCTTGTGGCTGTTTGTCTTGTCGTAGGGGTTCATACACGATATGACGAACGATCGCATCGTTGCGTGTCTTAAGAAATATTGTGTGTGGCCGACTTAAACTGTGTTCATCTCTTGTCTCAATCCTTGATGTATATTTATGTTACATGACACAATATGATACATTTTCCTACTATTGCCTTACCTTAACCTTAACGCTCTTTGTGCCAAGAGGCACAAAAGGCTGCAACGTCATCTTTCCAGTTGGTCCTTTCGTTTGCTGCTACCTTTGCTTCCTTCCAATCCTCCACCCTGCTCTCTTTCTCTCTTTCTCTACTACCTGTCTCCATGTTGTTTTAGGCCTTCCTACAGCTCTTGTCCCTTCTGGCATCCACTCCAGGGCTATGAAGGTGTCATTGTTATTCGCTTTACGGAGTATAAGCCCAATCCAGTTCCATCTTCTTCTCCTGATTTCTAACTATTGTAGGCAACTCTTAATGTTTCAGGTTGCTTTAAACTTGCCAAAAATATTTTGATTGAAGTAATTTAATTCACGGCTACGAAATAAGGATAAGTCGGCAGGAAAGGTTATAACATTCCCCTAATAGAATACTGGATCATTTATTATTCTCACACTGAAGCAGTGAAATCCCAGAAATATCGAATCATGTGACTTTCAATCGCGCGAAAAGGCCGAATTGGTTGGTCAATATGGTACGATGCAAAAAGTTTTCACGTTCAAAACTTTTATGACAGGCTTGGAAGCCATTTTTTTTTTTTTTTTTGTAGGATGCATGAAAATGGAAGAATTATGCCAATGGACGAATCAGCTTCTTGGAAATTGGCCACACCCCTAATTCCAAAATAACATCTTTTCGATTACTGTTTTTTTTTTTTTTTTTTTGATTTTCATCCTACGAATAAAAAACTAGTGGCCCGGTAACCTACGGTAGCCTTCACTGCAATAAATCTTATCTAATCGTAAAGGAGTACACACGATGCGAAGAATAATGCTCGTAATGCAAATGTCTTGCCTTATCTTTAAGAAATCGTGAGCAAGATCGCACCGTGTAAGTCCGACTGTAAATGAAAATTTCCGAGAATATTCCTTTTTGTACAGATTGTTAATAGTCCTGTTCGCAATTGGTCAGAAAGGGACACTTGCCACCCGGTCATCATCTTTCCCATATGTGTTGGTAAAGTAATTTTTATCACAGTTATTGTGACAATATCATTGGAACTGTAAATTGGCATGAGTTTTTACGAGCGAATAGCGAAGTATATGTCTCGTGTTTTGGACTTGCAGCAGTTATTAGGTCCAATTTGATGACATTCTCTTGTCTTGTTATGTCCTGTACTTCTTGTACAATATTGTAATTTTTATAAACCGTAGTTAATATAAGTTAGGTGACAAAAATGATTATTAATATAATTTGAAGAAAAAATATGTTTTTATCCCTCCCAGCTGACTGTCCTAAGTCCAATTCGAAGCTTCATCGTCTGTTTACCGCTTTGTAGGCTCCTACTACAAACAACGTGGGGAGTGCTTACTCTCCCCCAAGAAGTAGATTCAGAACTAAGCAATGGTATCAAGCAACTAGTTTTAAAGGATCCAGTGAATACATAAATTAGTTTATCGTTAAAATGAAATCACAGTAATCACAAAATACGATTTTGATTTAGAGTATTTTGTACAAATCTAGGGTTTCCTAAGGCGTAGGTTATGTAACCCTACCAGCGACTAGCTTATTGCGTATTCATATCAGTGATGGCCCCAATCTACGAAGTCGGATGCAAAGTGATATGAACGACGTGAGTGCGAGAGCTCAACTGACTGCTTATACTGTACCATGATTATGATACGGCAAGGCACAGAGCAGATTCTTCTAGCCCGCTTTTTGTGCTGACCACACAGGAATATTTTTCAGACTGAGGAAAGCCTCAATAGTCAATACCGCTTTAGCCTATGGATGCCTACATCCATGTCATTGCTGCCGAAGCCTCCACAGTACTGTGTCGTTCATGGCCACCAAAGGGTGATTGCTGAACTGTTGAACGATCCCCAGTTAAACATGAAAGTGCTACCTTCGAGTGAGCACTTGCCATCATTAAAGACAATAACTAAAAGACAACCCTCCACTAGATGCATGACTCCATCACATTTGTTAGCATTTATTCACGCATGGTGCTTTAGACAGTTTTTGTATTATTAAACATACTTTTCTGCTGATTCTGATGGTGCACTGGATAGGGCGTTAAGTTCCCACTTTGAAGGTAGGTGGTTTGATCCCGATCTCAGCACATATGGGTGGAGTTTTTCCCTTCAGTTTTAGATTCGCGAGTGCGAATGCCTCGCATTCTTGTTACCGATTGGAGCAAGAACAGGCATGACGGAAATCAAAGAGTGTCAATTATAACTTGGAAATCTGCTAGTCCTTTGCATTGTTCTGACTTACATTATCTTACCAATAACGTTCCACAACAATGCTATTTCACAATAGTGGGGTTTCACGCTTTGCTAGCAACAACACATTTAGGCTATATTTGCATTGGAACTAGTTCAAAAGGTACTTTTTACAGCTTTATCTTAGTAGCTTAAAAAAAGAAGGTTAAACAAGCATAGGCCTACACAATACCACGTTTTTGAAATGCTTCATTATTGTTGTCACTGTGTGTTACTGTAACAGAAATGAGTCACGTATACTTTAAGGTAAGTAAGCAGGTATAAGCAGTTGCCCAACTTTATTTCGTAACATCAGCTGCGTATTGCAGATTTCCTTCTATTTTTGTAATAAGTATCTTTCACGGTGTTTCAAAAGTATGTACTGCATATTAGAGGACGGAGGTCACCCAGTGAGTTATCCTGCGTGAATACAACAATTTAGTAACAAAAACATTCTCAAATGATTGTGCGATACATTAATTACGATACCCAGGAGCATGTATCGTATACTGATTACAATTGAAGTGACTGCGTTTGTACTTTTCCTTCTTCAAGTAAACCTCTGACAGTCCAAACAAGCCATTTTACTTTCGTTCACCTTTCCATAGTTTCGGTTACATATTTGTGGGAGCTTTTACCAGTTTGTTAACCCTATTTCTCGGTTACCGCCGATGATTCAATGTTCGTTTTGGCACACACTTGTTCAAAATGCTTTTATATTTATTTATAGGTGTCATCACAAAATTTTAAAGGGGTCGTTTTCCATACAACAGTGAGCAATAGTAAAATTAAGGTGAGATAAACCATATCTGAACGATAAATAGAGGTGGCTGGGGCGTTAGCACAACAGCAAGACGAATGTAATATATATTTCCCCATAAATCGGAGAAATTGGAGTAGGCCTAACATCTCTGCAGTGGCCTGCACACGGTGCTGTTTTAATTTAACTAATTCAGGGTAATTAAGAAGGCACGGCAGATCATCCCGACCCTAAGCTAGGCTTATCAGCTTATAAAGGCAGAACACCTGCAAAATTCGGCCTCTCTTTTCTGTCCCAATTTTCTAGCAGCCATTTAACGATGCCATCCGACGGACGAGCCGTATCCACAGTCTTTAGCCACTTTCCAAAAGGTAGGTGGACCTTGCTCTGCACCAAAGGCATGCATGATAGCTGAGTTCAATGCAAAGGCCTAAAGCGAGCTACATCCTTAGTTGGAAAACTTTTTGAGTCAGAAAACCAGAACCCATTTTTAAGTCATGGAACCACTTATTCCCCCCCCCCCCACTTCATGCCAAAAAAAGAACAATTTTGAGCCACTAGAAAATTTCCAGTTGTCCCAACGGGATTATATTCTAGGACTTTTCGAATGCAAGTCAGGATACTTTAACCACCATGACACTTCTGCCCACAAGTGTGTCTGAATGTGGAATTACAGAAATATATTTTACAAAGGTTAGAAAATGCGTGGCATTGCAGGATCAACTGCCATCTTTTGTAACTAATTCAGTTGCTGAGCTGTCTATGGGATTTTAAAATTTAGTGAACTTATCTGAATGCAATAGTCGATTGCGCAATAATTTGTCATGTCTTTCTGGTACAACTTACATTGCCTGTTTTTTTTTGGGGGGGGGGAGAGTGAGGGGCTATTTTAATAAACACATTTAAGTGACCTTGAAAAAAATTTCTTTTCATGATTTGTGAAGCAAAAGCTCTCATAGTCTAATTCCTCTTTTAAAACAAGAAACATCACATTTTGGTATAATAAAGATGCAGTGGCCGCTTCACGAAAAGCAAAGGCAGCAAAGTTGGTAATTTGAGTAGTACAATTTGAGAGACATGAGAAATTATTTGGCTTTCTTCCACCTTAAAGGGAAATAAGGCGTTTGCTTCACTAAAAATCTGCGTATTTTTAAAACCAATATTTATAGATACAGAATGATATATATAGATTATTTAAAATGAAGCAGTACGGTAACTTTCTTTCCAAGAAATAAGGTTCTCACAGAAAGAAATTCAGTTATTTGTTGGTCAGGACAATTTGTTGGCCCAAACTTACAAAAATTTAAATGCTGCAATTTTCGTTACTCTTGAAATGCACAATATTTTGAGGAGATAAAGATATTGCTGGAGTTTATTGGTGAGACTGAATGGTTAAATAATGATTAAAGCTGAATAATGATTAAAGCTGTTTTTCTTTGTATGTCATGTTGGGTGCATTTTAAACGCAATATTTCCCTCTAAAACTTCAACATTTCATATCCCAGTACACATATGCATTGTGAAGAAAAGAGTTGGATCAATGAGAATCATTTTACAACTTCTGTAAAAATATCTGTCGGAATTTTAGACTAAAGTTACCGTACACTTAAAGGTCTCGTGTAATGGGTGCAACAAAGTTCACCCAAAAGTTAACTACGTGTTACATTAAATATTGGTAGAACAGATACTATAGAAACATGGAATTCCCCCCTTTGGTAATAACGTGAGCTGGGAAACTAGCTAACATATCAACAACTGGAGAGAGATATTTAAGTTCTACTAGTACATTTAGTTAAGGATGAAAGTGTTGCAAAAAATTTTCTTCGTTCGCAACATCAGAAAGAAATATTTTACACATCCAAAGTCTGAACAGCAAAATACATTTGGTGATCAAATTTATACTCAAGTTATGGTACCGTTAGGAAATAAGTTGACAGTAAAAATAAAATTCACAATTACCAACTTACTTCCCAGAAAAGCCATTTTTTAGTTTGACAGTATTCTACGTACTTGTTAAGAGTCAAGGGATAATTCCAACTCAACCGAGCTGGTAAAAGAAATATAATAGTCATTCTTCCATGCATGCGGAAATTCATCCTTAAGAAGGGAATGGGCTAAGAGGTGTGGGGGCCATATGTGGCAAATAGGACATCTCCAGATATAGAAAAGTTTTAATTATGTGGCATGTGTTTCAAAAAGGGAAAAATCCGAAGGGGCAAGGGGATATGGATCCGCCCTGCGTGGGAATACAACCAACATAATGTAGGAAGAATTGAGCAACAGGATTGGTCCTATTGTTTGGCCACTTGAGTTGTCGGGAGTTCCCCCTTTGAAGCCTTAGTGGAACATGAGACCCATCGAGTGATGTGCCAATTACTTAATAAAGAATGAATCTTCTTTTGCTCATTGGATAGGGTCGGTGCTCCACCCACTATTTGCATACGCAGTATCTCTAAGACATCCAGTGATGTAATTTTAACTATGACAAGTGTGCTAGTCCATTGTTATCCTGAAATGCTGAACTTCAAAACCTTTGAAAATTCAATGACTGTAGCTCAAATGCCAATTGCGATACAAAGATTTTGGTATCGGTACCTGTAACTCTGTACACTTGTCAACAAGTAGTAGGCTTCGTGCACAAAATTTGTGAAGGAATAATTGGTATGACATTAAAAAATGTTATCAGGGCGATAAAAGACTTAAAATGGAATAAATTCCTCTAAAAGGAGACAAAATTAAAACTGAATCAATCTCGTTTGCTTTGTATGTTTATATAACTGATCCGTGGAGAAACACGACATAAATAATGTTACCCGGATGATTTCCCTCCTACAACTTCCCTCCCTCGGACAACTCCCACCCAGGAAAAGTGGGAGGTAGGCCTATAGTTAGCAGGACTTTTCAAAAGAAGCAGGTGGTGATAAAACTGTGTAAATTTGAAACCAGGGAAAGTGAAAGTTCTTAAAAAAGTATTTTCAGAGGCACGGAATCGCTAAGTCATTTCTGCTTTGGTTACCTGTCTATCCATCCGTTCGTCCGTCCATTGACTTTCCCTTTAGTTCCTCATCTTTCTGTCTCTCTATTTCTGTGGCTGTTTGTTTAGGCACTCTGTTGTTTATCTGAATGTCTATTTGTGCTTTTCCAGTTAATTTTTGACCTTAAAATCTTGTTCTGTTGTTATTCCTTCGAAAATAATACCTTTTTGGTTAAACATACAATAGATAATATAAGAAATAACTTGTGAGTCTCTTACCTCTGAAAAAGGTTGTTGATTATAACTTCTTCTCTATTTTCAAAACAAAAGCAAAGCAAAAGAATGAACTAATTGTAAAGAATGTATCATAATTTTTCTGATCGTGTTAATCATGCTGACTACAAATACTGTTCCCCAAGTAGGAATCACGCTGTGCAGTACGAGACCGTAAGTGAAATTAAGTATTCATAACGTACAACTCTTCCAGTATATTGAAAGCAAATGCTGTTTTCTCCTTTGAAATATAAGATTTACATTGCAGTGGTGTCGCCAAGGGGAAGGGGATCAAGGTTCAAGTGCGCCAAACGTTTGCTGTGGTCCCGTGTGCCCCACCATGAGATTGAGCATAAGCACACCGTTTATATATCGATTTAGACACGAGGACCCACTGTCATTTTTAGGGGGAGGACCCACTGTCAATCAGGGGATGAAATTGCATAATATGTTCTCAAAACTACATTCCCTCCCATCTGTCTTTGTAAACTTGCGAAGTACTGCCATACTGGGAAATACATTCCAGAGTTATCGTTTCAGCATCTACTTTCAACAGCTATGGGACCACTGCGGTGGTGAGTCCTTTCCATACAATACAATTCCCACATCGATACTAGTTAAGTCCAATTTTTTGTTCGAAAGCTGTTAAGATTGCTGCTTTTGTTGCCTTTTTAACGCCCCATCAATACTATATGAGGATAATTAAATAAATTAATCTCATAGGCTAATGACTCTTTATTTTGAACATCAGTGCCTTTAAATTTACCAGGGGAACTTTGTGGTCCTGAATCCTCACCATCAAGTACTTCACTAGGGATCATAAAGGAGTATAAGACAAAACGAAACTTTCTTTGGTACTTAATACCAGAATTCAACAGTCTCAGCCGGCACTAGCTACCCTTTTTCTTATTAATTGCTGAAGAAAACGCAGGAAATACGTCCCTCGTAGTTATAACTTCAAGGCACCCAAAACCCAGTTAATCACACACAAGGGCTACCTTTTCCAAATTTTCCCGCGGTAGATGCATAATCGATGCTGTCTGTAAGGTCTCCCCCTCAGAGGCAACTCTGAAGTAGGACTGGATCCAAGGGGCGTAAGGGGCGTGCGTCCCTTTTTTTCGGCAAAGCAATGAATTTCGTAACCAGGTTTACGTCTTCAAACCCATGAAAAAGGTATGATCACTTTCTCTAGACGGTTACGCCCCCTTTCTCATATTCCTGGATCCGGCCCCGCTGAAAGGTAGTTGTCTCAACATTAATTCCTGTTGGGCAGTACGAGTGGAAATATTGTTCTTAAACCTATTGCAAACCTTAACATGATCCGTCGTCCCCACTGACAACCCCGCCTCCCCTCCTTCCTAATCATTGAATCGTTTGTGCGAGTTAGACTAACAAAAATATTGTCAAATTATGCTTTTTATTTTTTGGGTCTGCTTAGTGGGCATCCAATTCCATCTGGAGATATTTGAATGCTTCTTTCTAATAGTCACAATTTGGTAATTCCCCAGATCATCTGGGGGATACTCACCGTGGACCACCACCGGGGTGTCTTCCTTAGACCCCACCGGGAGCCTAAGGTGGACCTCAACGTATTCAGGGAAGCGCTTCACGTCACCAAACCTTCAGCGCTGCTCTGTCCTACATGTTAGTGTGCCTCTCCGTCGGAATATTGTGCCCCCAGTGCCCACCCCCACCCACTTGGAAAAGTCTGGCGACTTTCATTGATGTAAACATTTGGGGAAAATGTCGTTGTGAAGTGAACTTAAGCACAGCTGTATTTGGGTCATTCCGAGGGGTCCTTATTATGTTCAAGCAGGTATGCATGGGCACCGTAGCGACTCTCTGGGCATTCAAAATGAAGCAGTAGGGCTCATTGTTGCAGCGTGGCGCCGGGCTGAGAGCAGGGGCCAAGGCTACCCCCGTCCGGGGAGGGCTAGCTCCGTCGGGAATTTTCCAATATCGTTGGGAAGCCATAATGGATACTGAGGTAAAGTATGTAATCCCGGAGAGTGACCAGTCGTCCAGACGGTTACTCGATTTTGCTTTCAATCATGAAGGCATATTCTTTGGTAAAACAAAACTCAATTTTACAAATTCTCTTTCAAAATTACCAAAGTACCAAAATATTCAAATTTTCTTCAAGAAATAGCCAAAATTTTAGAAGTTTTGCCTTTACCCTTCTTCCGGATCCCTCACTTTTCGTCGAGGCTTCAGGGTGCTAGCCCTGCTACCCCGTCGGGAAGCGTTGTCCCTCAGTCGGACATATCCTGGAGCCACCCAGCATTGCTGTTAGACAACTTAGTGCTGGAGAACACAAACAAACCCATCTTTGTGCATATATGCCTAACCTACGCGCGCAAACTCACAGAAATATTGTTTGCCTTGCAGTTTATGAAATACAGTATGCAGTGCGATTGTATGGTATACCTACACCAGAGAGTTGGCAACTCTCTACCTACACGCATGTATTGCCTGGTTGTTTGTCCTTGAAGATAGCCTGTGTGTCACTGAATTTGACCTTGCCCTGATTGGTTATCGAGGTAACTCTTATTTGGCAATGCTTGGACAACTATTGTAACCTCTACAAACTTCTTGATTTTTTTCTTTTTAGGATATCAACGAATGTAACTCATCTCCTTGCCAAAATGGAGGCGTCTGCATAGATCACTTTAAGTATTATACGTGCCGATGTTTGGCTGGATTTTCAGGTAACTTTCACTCGTGCTTGTTTATAATTTATTACATAATTAGTTTACAGTCTCGAAAGGAATTACATAGTATCTATTCTGTTCATAGGCATCAAAAGGCGGGGGATGGGGGCATGTCCCCCACTATTAAAAGTGGAGGGTATATCATATAGCTTGTCTCCCCCTCCCACTTTTTTTTCAAAAACCCTAACCCTAAAGGAAAACAGTTGACACACGTTTGATTCCTTACCTAACAATATAGCTGATTCAATGAAATAAAACTAGCAAATGATGGAAACAGTCACTTAATGGATAAAAATCGATGGAGATGCCTTAGATTACCCCATAGATCATCTGGAATTCAACAGTTTTCAAGAGCCTTTATATTTAAGCGGGCCCCGGATCCCACGCTCCTGGGGCTTCACGATTTGAGTTTGAATCTGGTCAAAGTCATGCTTCCCTTCCTGGTTCCATCACTTTGGGGAAACTGTTGGTGCTCTCGATTCTGTGTGTCTTTTACGTGAGTTTCTGCTGATATGTGAGGTTACACGAAAGTAGTATAAGAAAATAAACGTATAGCCTATTGTGTAAAGTCATCTCTCAACTAGGCTACCGTTCCATTTTGTCAAAGTTCTAAGAATATCATCGTCTTTAATATGTCATTTTCAAAACTAAACGTTTCACGTAAAACAAGAAAACTCTCTTAGGTTATTTTAACTTTACGTTTTAACAAGAAAGCCACTTTTGAATCATTATTTTATGACAAAACCATTTTTCAGTAATTTGTTTTGAGTTTATGTTGACAGAATTCTTCATTTTAATGCTATAACAAAGAGCATATTAGTCAGGTCGGTCCTTTTTACGTTCTTCGGTTACAGAAAATCAATGAAATAATACAGACGAATATCAAGAGCAATTTATAAGATTGCTCCTCCACAAGGGTGGTGGCAGGCGTGGAACAGGGGGACCACGGCTTTTTTTCGAAGAAGGCTGCCCCAGCCCCGTCGGGAATATTTTCTAGCTTTATGGGTTAGGTCAATGTGTATGATAAAGCCTGTAATCCCCGGCGGTGATCAAATACCCCAATACTTTTCTTGTTTTTGCTCACAAAAAGGACATGGTCGTCAATTGAATACCCACATTTTACAATTGTCGTCAAGAAAACCCAACATTTTCACATTTTTCAATGAAAACCTTAATTCCGCGAATTTTCTGCAATAAAAGCCCAAAATTTTCAAATTTCACTCAATTAAATCCTTTAAATTTGCAGGTCCTTTTACAATTAAAGCATAACACTTTGAGCGCGCAGGATTCGCAGAAAGTTCTAAATTCGTCATCCTTCCAGTAATCCAAAGTCATTTTCGGGTCTTCGTGTTGCTACCCCTCCCCCCTTCTGGGAGCTTTGCCACTGTCAGACACATATTGGGTCCACTACTGCTGTTCGAAATTGAAAGTATATATTAAAAGTGTTTTCATTAGAGAGTTTGCTTTAGATTAGGCAGTGGAACGTAGGACTTAAAAATTTGAGCAATTTGAGCAATACGGAGAAAGTCAGAGTTGTCAACTCTGGTGTGTACTGCTTTCTAACATCCCTATATTTCTCCATGTCTTTGTACCACAGCACCTTCCCCAACACAACAAAAGTTGGTAGATGAATCAAGCCAACTCTTTTATATTAAAATCTGAGTGCATGTTAGAGGGAGATGTCACAACTAGTTTGCAAAGCGAGAAAATTCCAAGTTTTCCGTGTCTGATTTTCTTCCCAGGTCCTGACTGCCATTCCAGAGTTCTAACTTCATTTTTCCCTTCATGAACATTACACTCTGCTTGCGAACATTTTGGAAGCATGTTTCTTCTGTTAATTCCCTTTAAGTCACCTTAATTATCACACATGAAGCATAATGAAGAAAAATTAAAAAAAAACTGGAGGGCTGGAAGAGGGTGGCTGTGTCAATCCAATGAACATATTATCGATGTCAAATTCGATAACAAAAGAACTTTTATGTCCTCTTATTCCTTCCTCTATAAAAATTTGTGTGGTTTACTCTTTCGCAAAGGAGTGGTCTTTGGCCGAAAAACTCGGTCGAACTGTAAAAATTACCCGAGTTTCTCCGATATTCTGTCCGAGAAATTGGTTTTACCTCAACTCCAGGGAACCTCAGCCCCTAATCTCTTGGTTCGTACGCCCATGCTCTTTCGCCAACTTTTTGTTCTGATATTTCGTTAGCCTTTTAATTAGAATAATTTACGAGGAATCCATTGGAATGTTACTGGCGTGTTGACTTTAAATCTGTTTAATTAAGACAAAGCCGTACTGTAGAGACAATCAAAGTTCAACAACAACGTGGAGATGGCATTATGTTTGTGAACATTACTAAATCTGTCGAGAGCCTTGGTAACTTGTGACTCGAACTCGCACCGACTCGTAACACTAATGCGGCATGACTCGAAATGGTAATCCAATAGTTGGACTCGGACTCGAGCACGTGATTTCGACTACAACTCAGACTCCAGACCATGTTCAAATAATTTAACGGAAGTGTAGCCTTAACAATTACACAATGACATTCCCTTAATAATTCCTTTAAAATCATCTACTTATTTACTGTGCAGGTGATCGATGTGAAATCAATCTGGATGAATGTGACAGTCAGCCCTGTCAGCACCAGTCACATTGTATTGACATGATCAATGCTTACAGGTGTCAATGTGTAGACGGATACACAGGACCAACTTGCAGCAATGAAATAAACGAGTGTGCCACAAGACCATGCGAGAACGGTGCAACATGTCATGATCGTGTAAATGCCTATACCTGTGATTGTCGACCAGGTTTCACAGGGTCCCAGTGTGAAACAGATATCGACGAGTGTGCCACAAGACCATGTGGGAACGGTGCAACATGCCACGATGGTGTAAATGGCTATATCTGTGATTGTCAATTAGGTTTCACAGGGTCCCAGTGTGAAACAGATATCGACGAGTGTGCCACAAGACCATGTGAGAACGGTGCAACATGTCATGATCTCGTAAATGGCTATACCTGTGATTGTCGACTAGGTTTCACAGGGTCCCAGTGTGAAACAGATACCGACGAGTGTGCCACAAGACCATGTGAGAATGGTGCAATATGTCATGATCTCGTAAATGGCTATATCTGTGATTGTCGACCAGGTTTCACAGGGTCCCAGTGTGAAACAGATATCGACGAGTGTGCCACAAGACCATGTGAGAACGATGCAACATGTCATGATCTCGTAAATGGCTATACCTGTGATTGTCGACTAGGTTTCACAGGGTCCCAGTGTGAAACAGATATCGACGAGTGTGCCACAAGACCATGTGAGAATGGTGCAACATGTCATGATCTCGTAAATGGCTATACCTGTGATTGTCGACCAGGTTTCACAGGGTCCCAGTGTGAAACAGATATCGACGAGTGTGCCACAAGACCATGTGAGAACGGTGCAACATGTCATGATCTCGTAAATGGCTATACCTGTGATTGTCGACCAGGTTTCACAGGGTCCCAGTGCGAAACAGATATCGACGAGTGTGCCACAAGACCATGTGAGAACGGTGCAACATGTCATGATCTCGTAAATGGCTATACCTGTGATTGTCGACCAGGTTTCACAGGGTCCCAGTGTGAAACAGATATCGACGAGTGTGCCACAAGACCATGTGAGAACGGTGCAACATGTCATGATCTCGTAAATGGCTATACCTGTGATTGTCGACCAGGTTCACAGGGTCCCAGTGTGAAACAGATATCGACGAGTGTGCCACAAGACCATGTGAGAACGGTGCAACATGTCATGATCTCGTAAATGGCTATACCTGTGATTGTCGACCAGGTTTCACAGGGTCCCAGTGCGAAACAGATATCGACGAGTGTGCCACAAGACCATGTGAGAATGGTGCAACATGTCATGATCGTGTAAATGGCTTTATCTGTGACTGTCGACCAGGTTTCACAGGGTCCCAGTGTGAAACAGATATCGACGAGTGTGCCACAAGACCATGTGAGAACGGTGCCACATGTCATGATCACATCAATGGCTACACCTGTCAATGTCGATCAGGCTTCGAAGGATCCCGGTGCGAGATGAAGAGCGAGAGTAGTGAAATAACTGCCAGTCAGGTAATGACTTCTCTTGTTTCCTTTTCCTTTTTTCGCTTAACATATGGGACAATATTATGAATACCCTATATGTATCAGTTCGGGAGATTCCCCATTTTGTAAGGATCTTGTTTTCCCCAATCGGGAATAAAATTGGTAATGGGCGCCATCATTTTGCCTATTGCCAACAATTCCTGACGACTTCCTGTTTGCATATTTTCACTGTAGAATGGTTTTTGGAACCCCCTTGTAAAGCTTGCTTGTCTAACGTAATGGAATTAAACGCATATTCGGTAGGTAGTCAAAGCTACCGAACAGCTATGTCCTAATCAATGGTTCACTGGGCCGTTTTTGAAAAAAGGCAGGTCGTCATGAACTTACGACCAATGCAAACCTTGTCATGACTTTGCCTTTCACAAGAGGGTACGAGGTTCCTGAAAAATATCAGTGTTTATTGCATATTGAATTTTATTTTCCATTGATAACATTTCTGTTACAATATGATAGCTTAATTATGCTCAAAAATTACAACAGGGCCTTGGGAGGGGGGAGGGGACTTGGGGGCTACATTCAACAATAATTTTCAGTTTGAAAGTTGTTTGTCTTAAAACGTCCAAAATTGCCCTAAATGGCCAAAACCTTTGAAGTTGAATGGTTCGGCAACACCCCCTCCCCACTACAGGGATTTATTCTCCTTATGCCAGCAAAGGTCACTTTCAAATCTTCTGCTTGCCTACGTAGCAGGCTGTACGGCATACTCCTTGTTCAGTCATATCCCTAACGCCTGCCAAAGTGAACACCGAACAAATTCTTTTGGATATTCATAGAAATATGTGGCCTCAAGATTGGTTGAATGTTAGTGAATATTTATAAGAAGGCAACATTTGGTCCCGTTTAAATTTTGCAGTAGCCTATGCCACCCACAGAGTTGGTATGTCATTGTAACACCCACTCCCTGGTAGTACCCACTGCACAGGTGGTTATGCAACACAGTAATGATAGGACTTCTCAGGTTTCAGTCTATGCTTTCAGTTTACGACTACAAGAGTACACACACTCACTCAAAGACAATAGCATGAATAATGAGAGTACATGAATAAGTCATATTATGGTAATGAAGTTTGCGTCTAAAATTGGACGCAATCCTCTTCACTTTGGCGGACGGTGGTTTGGGAAGCTGAGGAGCTGAGCAAACAGAGTCCGCTCCGCGAGGTAATCTTCTGCCTCGCTTGCAAAAGTATGAATAATGTGGGCCGAAATTAATAGGCACATGAAATAAAATGTTACTAAATGGTGCGATTGTAAACAAACTGGAAGAAGCTTTAAATCCCTTAAAATTGTAATAAGTTAAAAACATTTCAAACGAATGCAGACTTTCAGAATTCACAAGTTCTGTTTAAAGGGACTTTTCTGATAGGAATAACAATACTTATTTATAAACTCTTTGCTTGCACGTGGAATTTGTACCTCGAGTTTACTTGGATATTGATGTATTCATGACAAAATTAATTTCGTATAGCGACTATACCGTTCTACAGCCTACAAAACCGTGAGCTTGATTCAAGAGCTATTTCTCCACGAAGGGGCAATACGACTCTGGGAAGGGGTAAAAAAATCACAGGCTTGGACCTTAGATTACCATAGACCCATGGTTTTACCTATCAGAGGCATCATTGACATAACTCTACTAACATCATAGAGAAGTTAAATTAATAAACGAAGTTTCATTTGCTGATAATACATTTTTACGACATAAAAGTATAGGTAATAAGGATGGCACTATTTTTCAGGTTCGCTGAGAGGAAAAGCGGAAAAGAACGTAAACATACAATGGATTCACAACGGAAGAGCTTAAGTTTAAGGTTATTTCGAATACTGCTCAGAGAAACTGCTGTCCAATGGATAACGCGGATATTTGGATGTTTTAATGTAGAAGCCTGTAATGTGTGTCAAAAAAGGTTACTGCGGAATGAAACTAACGACTTGTTACTCTTCAAGTTTTTCTTTTTGTTTTGTTCTTTACAGGTTTGGATGACAATAGGAGGGATCATTACATTAATAGGGGTAAGGACTTTTTGGCTGGTGTCTTGCTGTTAGCTTTTTGAACGATGTCTTGGTGATTTGATGTACGATCCGTCCTTCATCGACTGGTTTTAAATGTGTGACAGATGCAGCGGTCATTGGCAAATATGGAGTCACATCCATAACCTATAGTAAAGTAGAAATGTATTATGAAACATTAGACTATGGTTTAATACCACAGCACACACACACATACACACACACTTTAGTACTCACCGGCTTTTCCTTCGTCACACCAATCAGCCAATTACTTTTAAGAATGTGGCAGAGTCCTATATTCAAACAAGTCTTTTAATTGTCTTATCTTTGTTAAGTTCGTGCTGCCATTTGTACTGTAGTAGGCCTACGGGTTAAGTGATAGTCCTTGGAGGATATGTGTTCTTTCGTCGACGTTTTTTCAACCTGTATTGTGTCTATTGAATTTAACTCTTTAGTTTTTATATGATTATTTATTTGTAGACGTATCCTGAATCTCATCAATAAATAAGACAGAAATGCTCAATACAACATATTTGTAACTTAATAATTTTGCATTAAACATTGACTTTTATCCACACATACTGCGAAAAAAAATCTGTTCTTCAAATGTAACGTTGATCAATGTTTTAATGTTCCCCATATATGTCATTTCATTCTTGACCTGGCATGACTGCTGCTTAAGATTTATTGTTTAAATGGTTGTTTAAATTAAGTAGTCTTGTAGTAGCTCTGAAAAATGAAAAAAAAAAGTTTTTCAGAGAACACTCTTGGGAGAGAAAACAAATCTACTTGCAAACTCTTTAAGTATCCACATCCTCCTTGCTTTCGTGGAAATGTATTGGTATATATATTGTTGTTGTCCCTGTTGTAAATCGGAGGCATAAAGGGTACTGTAAATATAACGTCTATCCTCGAATAAGCATAATTCATATTTTCACTTTTAACCGGACACCGTTGTCATCGTAAAGCTAACATGTACCCTCAACAAGAATACAGTCAATAATTTACACCGGCATCACCCGGAGAGAACAATCCTTATCATTTTCATATCATCATGTGAGAAAGAGACCATGTATACCTTAATCAGGAAGTGATTTAGGAATCTATATTGCGCCATGGTTACAGTTCTGTCCGTCCTCATTGGAAGCTTACTATGAAGTTTGTTACCACTTTGGAACGCTGTGTTGGCAATTATAAGTTCTGTCGAGAAGAAGACCGGGCGCTTAATATTAGAAGGTTGCGGAGAATTAATGTAAACTATAGTAATCAACCTTGGAAACAAATCGGCCAATTCCATTGAGTGTAAATGATTTAATGCGCCATACAAATGTTCAGAAGAAACGAAAAGAAAGTAAACCACACAACAAGTGCAGAAATCTAAAGAACAGAAACGAAGATAAACTACAGTAAGAGTTAAAGCGGCAAAAGTGTTAAATGTCAAAATTTTCAGTTTTGCTCTTCTTTCTTTTAAAAGATTTTTGACAATTTCAATGCAGTTACGTTGGTAACTTTTACCAACAATCATGAATATGTTTGCTAGCCTATACATAGAGACACGTATGTATCTTAGCCTTTTGTACGGCACTACAATCTCTTTCATGGTTTTTTATTGTGTACAAAAAGAAGAATTTAATTGTAAGAAGTTTGGCGTTTAAGGATGTTGTCTACTCCTATGCAGGGCACATATTACCTACACAATGAGACTGTACTGAGTCTTGAGAGTTTCATCATGCATTGCAGTGGCGTAGCCAGGGGGGACAGGGGGGAGCTGTCCCCTCTGGAAAATCTTGGGGGAAATTTTGAAAGTGAATATATGGTGAAATTTGCGTATGATCTGGTAAAATTTTAAATTTCTCAACCAGTACACTTTACTTACTTAAAAGTATATGCCACACTGGCACAACCAGTCCTCATTAAGGTTTTCAGAGATGGAATGATGACACCATGCTTATAGTTGTACTAGTAATGTTTTACTATCTGTTTTATACAGCATGGGATCTCTGGACCTCTGACAAGGGACTCTGTCCATTTACTGTATACTTCCAATGTTTCTTGATAATTAAAGCAGCAGCATTGTGGTATATGCAGTTTGTTAGAATGGGTCAGTGATCAAGTGTTATATTCTGCTACAAGGGCAGGTCCTCGTAAAATTTGGACTGATTGTGGTGAATGTGGTGAACTGATGAAGGGAAAGGTGTACCAGGGTTCACTTAATTACTGTATTTCACCCATTGTGATTCTGATCTACCAGTAGGACTCAAGAAAAAATCACCAAGACTTGAAGACAAGCAAGATAAAAACAGCTCCCTAAAAAAATAGGAATTCTTGATGATGTATTCAGCTTACATTTAGTAACAAATGTGGCACCATTTTGCATCTAGCCCACCTTATATGAGCAAAAATTTTCCAAAGGGGAGGGGGAACCCCCTCCCCTTAATCCCCTCCCCCAGGACAGCGATCAGTCACATCAGCCAGGTCAGAGGAAAGCACCCGCACAAAATTTGGACACTGCAGAGACAACTGATTATCAGGAAGCAGATCACTAATTGGGGGAAATCTTGGTGCTCTTGCCCCCCCTGACAAAAAACCTGGCTACGCCACTGATGCATTGCTTCCATACTTTGCCACCCTAGCAATAATAAGTACTGGATCTATTACTTTAGTATTAGACGAGTCGCCTTAACATTTATAGCTGTATTCCTTTCTAAAACGCAAGCCTGCTTTAACAGAAAAGGTTCACTTGATTTCAGCTTAAAGGGGAATTTTCATGATCCCAGACAGTTCTAGTTCTCCCAACTATGCAACTTCCAGCTCCTCCCATAACTGTATGAAGCTCTTCCTTGCTCAGGAATAAACCTGTTTTGTTGCTTAAGGCCATGTCCTGGTGAGCATACAAGGCTATAAAATGTAATAAAAGCAATCTCTCTGCCTTGTGTGGAATGTGAGCTATTCTGCATCTTTCAAATTTTCAAACTTTGATGTCAGTCAAAGAGCAGTCACCAACTGAGAATTTTGATACCCCCACACTAAAAATATACTTTGGGGGTGATGATTGTCTGTCTTTAATCCTCTGATTAGAAATTCGAAAGTCACGTTATGCCCAGGCAGAGTGGCCATGTGGATTTCAGCAATAAGTCTGGCTAAAATCTACCAGTTGTGACGGAAGCAGCGTCAGGGGGAGGCCACATCTACTTGTGCCTATAATTTTGCAAGGCCAGGGAAGTGTAGTTTCCTGCGTTCACGGAGGCGTTTTAGACTAATATTTTGGGTTCGCTACACGCGCAAAATGATGGTGAAGCTTCGCTTTCATAGAGGGAACTGTACATGAAAATCAAGTTCATCCCCGACCAATATGTATTCGTTCTACCGCACCTGATTTTGACTTATGAAAAGTTCTGACTGGCTATTTCAGTTGTAAGAGTACTTGATATTTATGTTCTTAGCAGACTATGGATGCAAACGTACCCAATCGGAAGGTAGTGCCGGATAGAATGGTACTGGTTTTTATAATCCTACGACAGAAGTTTTATCAAGTCCAAAGTCTGTCAAGCGATACTCCAGCTTCAAGGCGTAATGCATTATTTGCGTCAGCTATCATCTAGTTATTACTACTACGCACTCTTATTTCATCAATTATTTTGTGTAATTATCAGTCTCGTTTCTGAGGGAATTGCAAAAGAAAAAACAGAAACGTGAAACCCAACTGTTACATTTTTGTTGTTCAACCGTGATAGGCACACAGCAAATAGTATATGCAGACAGTTACCGTACACCGTATCTTTTTCGTATAGCCTAAGAAAGTAACAGATCCCATGGGGAATAACCAGTTTCCAAACTAGCGGCGAATTTGAAAAAAAATAAAAAACCCGTGCTAATTTGTAAAATATTGCGACTATGCTAAAACTATCGCTTATAACCTAACTCTAAAATTTGGGTTGGCTGTCACTTTTTAAAAGTTCCCGAACATGCACATTTTCAAGGTCAAAGGTCAAAAAGGTCAAGTTTTCAAATTTTTGTATTTTAAAATACTTTAGTATGACGGTACTTACAAAATGTTGTCAGTCAAAATGAACATTTTAAACAATTTTAAAGCGGTCAAATTTAAAAAAATAGAAGAAATATATAATAAAAGAAACGTACAAAATTTTAAGGTCAAAAGGTCGTTAAAGGTTGCACTTTTCTAACTTGATCTGCATTTTACGTCTTTGCCCATGAGGGCACTTATAAAATAATGTGAGTTCAAATAAAATTTATTCAGATGTTTTGAAGCATATTTAGCAGGGGTGGTGCCAAATGGGGTAGGGCGTCATTGCCTCCTTCGGGGAAGGATAGGGCCCTCGTCGGGGAAAGTTTCCAATCTTTTATGGAGACAGAGTGGATGCGATGAACTATTTAATCTCCGACGGCCACTGTCGGCCTGACACTTTAGTTGAGTTTACTCTAAAAGAGGGTAACTTCTTCAATCAGAGCTCTTCAATCAAAGCCACAAATTTTCAGTTTTCATCAATACATTGCAAATCCCACATTTTTACATATTCTTCAATAAAAAAAACCAAATTTTCAAATTCCCTTTAATAAGAACAATAAATTATCAAAATTTTCTCCACTAAAACCCTAAATTTTCGCCACCCATATAGCGCCTAAAATTTAATTCACCATCCTTCCGGTAATCCGTTACTTTTGTCCGGGCTGTGGGCTGTTGCCCCCGTCCCTACCCCTTGTCAAGAAGCCTAGTGTAATCGTTGAAATTTAGTGGGATTTAATGGAAATATTTATAATTTGCAATGTATTTTCAAAGCTGTATCAGAGAAGGCGTCTTTGCTTGGAGGGGCATGCAAATAATACATTATAGTGTTACTAAGTTTGGATTTTTTTATTTGATCACACATTTTTCTGCTATCGGTTTTTTTTTTGGGGGGGGGGTGAATTTGCACCGAGACACTTTCAATTCCTAACAAAATGCATCAGCCGACAAGAGGACGAGTCTTATGTCTGGTAATTCGTATAAGCTTTCAATTTTCATAAAATATATCTTCCCCTGAATTCCCCTGCTTTGCATTATTGAAATCCTGTGCTCCTCCATAATGACTTCTATGCACACGAAGAATCGGCGTAAATGTAAAACCCCCACCGATGAATAATGCGAACATGTTTGAGACGGTATTGATAATTAACACAGCGATGCGGTGAGGCTGCAAGCACGCGTAGCGCGCGGAAATTTTGGTACTTTGAAAAGGATTGGCGAGAATTTTGATAGTTTGAGAACGTCGAACTTGTGATAAAAGATGATTCATACTCAGTCAAAAAACACACCTTACCCTACCCCTACAGAAATTTATAGCTTAAACTCCTTTGAGGCTCATTTAAAAAAAAAATAAGGACGATTTTCCAAAATCGATTCGGGCACGTGTCCCCCCCCCCTCCCCATGCCGGCGCCACTACCCTCGAGCAAAGAATGGTTCTACGCTGTGTTGTGGACCTACTATATTGTCGTACTGCACGGTGCAAGTGAAAATTTCCTCTGGCAATTCCTATAAAAAGTATTGTTATTACACCATGGAGCTAATACCTCCGAAGGGTATTGATTCTATGATTACACTACGCACAACACCTCAAACTTTCAAGAATACTCTCACGTTGCACAGTGCACACGTACGCAACGGTTGCTGGAACGGGACACAGCATTAAGGGCTAACGATAGTCACTAGCCATGAGTGCAGTGGTGTGTGCTGTGCACCGCTTGACTTGCTCAAGTAGGTGTCATAAGCAGAACAGAAGACAATATTATCCGTTCCGGCGATTGAGGTGGCCAAGTAAGTATGAATTGGGGTTGAAGCCCAGTTCATACTTACTCGGCGACCCCAATGCGGAACGGATATTTTGTCCGTACCTTCTGCGACGAGTAGGGTCAACAAAGTTCAGATGTGCGCTTTGGATCCGCTTTGGGTACAGAAGCCCGGAACAAACCCGTTTCCAGTTTACGCGCTTACAATTTGTTCCAGATCCATTCGAGATGAACTGATTTTCTTTTTCCGCTTTGTTCTTCCCATGCGGAACGGGATGACTAAGTGTTTCTATCTTGCAATAAACAGCAGACTACAGTATATAATACTCTGGTTCAAGAGACAATTGCGTCTGCCAAGATGAAGGCATTTCCTCACAGGAGGATGAGCAATTGATCGAAGAAATGAGAGAGAACGCGAATTTTTATATAGACTAGTCAGGGCCGTAGCGAGTGGGGGTGTGGGGGTGTCACACCCCCAACAATATTTGGTCGCCGTCGGCAAATTTTCGGTTTGTCGGCAAATTTTCGGAGAGGGAAAGGAAAAGAAGAGGAAAAGAGGAAAGGACGAAAAGAAGAAAGAAGAAGGGAAAGGAAGGGAGTGAAAGGGAAGACGGAGAATGAAAAGAAAAAAGAGAAAGAACGGGAGCGCGTGGCCAGTCTGTTATCAGCTATTCCGATTTCCGGCTCTTCATCTAATTGGCCCATTCAAGTTGAAGGCCCCGTCGGCAAATTGATTATGCATATGACGGCCGTATACAGCCGTATCAACGGCCGTCGGTGTGATTGGACGAGTGACCGAGTCCGTCGGCAACTCGGGGAAAGAAAGGAAATTAAAAGCTTCCGTATACGCGCACTATTTCGAGTCATATGACACTCTTGAAAAACCATTTTCTGCACATTTTTCCTCACTTTCATCATCACCATGGGGATCAGCACCCGAATACCCATGGAGAGGGCGTCCTTAGCCCGTTTTCTAAACCCTAACCTTGACTTCAAACACATTTTGCAAACTCCTGAGGATCCGGTTTACCCACAAACACCCTGGCAAAAAAAAATGCATCCTGGAAAAATAATGCTTGCCGCGCATGTATTCCCTTCACTGCAATCTCAGGCTTTTAACTTTTGAACAACAAAATGAAACAGATACAGAACCCGTCCTGGCGTTCAAAGCATATTATGAACGCTTGTGTTAAGATTCTGAATACTTTTTTCTCCCTTTTTGAAAGCTGGACGCCTATTTGAACACTAACAGTATGTGAACGCCTGATGCGTCTAGTGTTCAAATGCTGAACGCATAGTGTTCCAGTTCTTAACAAGTTCAGCTCCTGAAGTATAGTGGCATGACGGGAGGAATAGCCTAACACATTAGAATTAAGCGGAATCTTTGCATTGGATAATGTATTATGAACCAAAATATACCTATCCTGCATGAGACTTACTTTTACCCAGAGATTATGCTAAAACCTCAGAGCTTCCTGGGGCAAAGCCCCCTGGACCCCCACCAGGGGTCTTAAGGTTTTAGCCCAGTGTTTTAGCCAGGCCCTATTTGTGGGACAATGTCGCATAAACGGCTACAAATGTCGCACAAAAAAATCTGACAAGCAAATTCTACCAGGGTGTAAATTTTGAGATTCCTCATTAGGGCAGAAATCCACTCAAATATTGCACCCCCCCCCCCTCAAAGATAACACCTTCTCTTCGCCCCTTATTGTCGTCATAGAGACCCAAAATGGAGCGAATAGACCCCCGTTTTAGACCCCCGTCCTTGGAGTGTGTCCACAAGGGAAGGACGTTTTTACCATTTGGGGGTCCTTAGACGCAGTTTCATGCTAAGGGTGGCAAAATGGTGGAAAATATTACACCGTTTATCCACTTAACTAAACAGCGTAAAATGAGCAATTCAAAGCATCTCCTTCAAATCCCCCTCCAGGATGGTGGTCCCTTGCGGAAATGTACCCCCTCCTCATCATTTGATGCAAGTCCCTAGCCATACAAGGCACTGAAGGGGGCGCAAGCTACCAGGGGGAGAAATTTTCTTGGGGAGAGACATACTAAAATGCATTATGAGAATGGTAATTTTAATTTTTCTGTGGGTCTTATAACTCCCCACACACATACCTTTGGCTACGGACATGCTTTGATGAATGATCAACGCAGACTGAGATTCGCAGAGATTGAAGTGAACTGAGTCACTATGAAGCCTGGGCGTATTAGCCAAGGTAGAGTGAAATTCGACTCCGTGTACGTCCGGGAAATATTTATTGGCATTATGTACCACCCCGTTGTCGTTTTTCTCTTCCCTTGCGAATCATCCAAACGTAGGATAGAAACATCCTCATTGGACCCATCTTCTATATTTGTGCAGAACCGGTTTACGCAACTTGACTGCAAAGTATGAATTGAATCGCGGTTGTGCGGGGTGTGTAAAGTGTCCGTTATACACTCGGCCACTGGTACACGCAAAGCGGGTAAGTATGAACGATTGACAAACTCTGCGACAACTACACTCGGCAAGTGTGCGGCGAGTGAGGTCGGCGGAAAAGTATGAACCTAGATTAAGATTGCAGTTCTGACAGCGATTTTACAGCCAAATTCCAACCACATCTGATGACATACTTTCTTTTCCAACTTCACCATTTCCGGTGGGATAAATGTTAGCTCTAAATATGGTTTGTGAATCGAGAAACATCAAACGAAAGAATCACGTAATGTGATAGAAAAGCGTGCCTAACCCTGTTCAGTCGGGAAGAGTCAATTATTGTATTTTGAAACTAGCTCCTCAGAACTTAGTTCACAATCACCTAATGCAGGCTCAAGAGGCTCGAGCCCCCCCCCCCCCCCCGGTCTTCAATACGTGTTTTGTATTAGATGAAAATGTATTTAAGCTATAGTTTCAACAGAGGTAAGGGGGCCGGGGCCGATTGTTCTTTTCTAGAAAGTAACAAACTAACAATCAGAAAATGTACAAATTTTATAGGACAAATTTTGTAGGACTAAGACATTGGTCGAAGCGTCAGCTGACGGTTCTGGGCAGAGTCACTGTAGTTAAATCACTCGCCCTCTCAAAATTAACTTACCTTTTGATGTCTCTTCCGAATCCGGACGAATCTTTTGTCACAAATTTACAACGTTCACTGTTTAAGTTTGCATGGAATGAAAAACCAGATAAAGTAATGTAATGTAATTCTTATGAAGAAGGTGGTGTTAAGATGGTTAATATTAATGCTTTCATAAATTCTGTTAAGATCTCATGGATTCGGCGGCTTTATCATGGAAACAATGATTGGTTTATTTTATTCTATGAAGTCCATAGAGATGTAGAAAATTTATTTGATAAAAGTATGTACTTTATTACAAGGTACATAAAAATAATGAAAAAAACACTTTTGGGTTGACGTGTTAGCTGTTTGGGTAAGTCTTAATAATAATATGACAATTAATACACCAACAGAATTCTTGAGCCAGAGAGTATGGAACACTAATGATTTATTTCAGATTGATAGACATCCTGTAGATATCCTCGCTTTTCTCAACCAAAAGTTTTATTTCGTAAATGACTTTTTGGATGACAGAGGAAATTTCTATGACTTTGAGATTATATACGTGACCACTTTGGGGTTCAAATTGATTTTCTTACATTTTGGGGTCTTCGAAGAGCTATTTTATTAGCCAACCACTCTTTCCAGATTTTTCAAAAATCTCCCATACCAATTAGGCCTCCAATATATGCTGTTTTATTGAAGTCTGATAAAGGCTGTCGGAAATTTTCTGACATTATTGTGAAACCTTTTGTTAGTTTCAACATCCATGTAAGAGACAAGTGGAATGATGCGCTTAACACATCTATTACAAGTGAGGTATGGAAATTTTATAACAATTTGACCTTTAGATGTATAACTCCTGTTACGCTAAAATGGTTCCAATATCAAATTGGCAATACTTTCTAATGTACA
This sequence comes from Holothuria leucospilota, assembly GCA_029531755.1. Taxonomy (NCBI): domain Eukaryota; kingdom Metazoa; phylum Echinodermata; class Holothuroidea; order Aspidochirotida; family Holothuriidae; genus Holothuria; species Holothuria leucospilota. The sequence goes on along the minus strand of CM055969.1, from coordinate 16,720,539 downwards.
AATGTATTATTACATCGTATTGGACTCAAAGTCAACGATCTTTGCACATTTTGTAAGAAAGAAAAAGAGACAATTTTACACCTATTTTGTATGTGCCCTGTCATTAAGCATCTAATGAATCAACTTAATTCTTGGACAAAAGACAAACTGTCGAAGAAATTTTACTACTCTATCGAATGTATAATTTTAGGTTACCATGGTTACAGTACTGACATACGGGCACTAAATTACATAGCTGTCATATTTAAATATCATAAGTGTAGACTAGAGTCTGTGAGACTACCTTACTTTCTTTTCTTAGTGAATTAAGATTTTTTGAAGGAACAAAAATATGTGAGCTATGTCAATTTAAAACAAGACAATTTTCTAAATGTTTGGTTAGAGTGTGAACATGCACTCTCTATGTAATCCTCGAATTTTCAAAATATATTAAACCTTATCAGTGAGATAACTAATTATCTCAATTATCTCGCAATGTAGCGCTACTTGTATGTATATGTATATATATATATATATATATATATATATATATATAAGTATGTATGTATGTTTTTATTTGATTTTGGGATACTAATCAATAAAAAAATAAAAAGAAATAAAAAAATAAAAAAAAAAGTAGTACCAGTCTAAAGATCCATGGGAGAAGACATCATGACATACACATTACGGAGAAGCAAAGCTTGCTATATTGCCTATAGTTTCAGCACATTGCTTGCCAAAAGTACACTATAGCGACCGAAAGTGACACCAACACATATTGCATGGGGTGAATATACCCCCCCATCGAGAATTCAATGATTCAAAAGAAGTTTAACACAAATACGATGAAGATTTCTGGCACAAATCTTTCCCAAGCTACTTCAAATTTGTCGCTCTCCGCAAGATCTCACTTTCAGTTCTACTCCTTTCATAGAAAGTACCCGGTTGTTTTAAGTAAAATGATGTTACAGAGGTCAAGCTCTGCAAAAACATGTTAACTCAATTATCTCAAAGTAGTAAGCATGTATGTATTGCATACTTAGCATATAGATGGGATGTATTGAGAACAAAATGCCCTGCTGTATTTGGCAGAGGTCAAAAGTTATATGAAGTCACCAAATGTCAACATATGACAAACTCCTATAAAAGTTTTTTCATAAAAATTTGCATACATGATTAACAAGAATCCTGTTGTTGTTGATGCTGTGTTTGTTCTCGGAAAGGTCATTTCAGGTCAACAAAGGTCATACTATGAAAACCGTGATAGCAAGATATCTCAAAGTAAAATTATTGATATTCTTGATGCTTGGAGTGTGTAGATGAATCACATTAGTCCAGTACATTTATATTTACATGCTTTTCGTTAAAGCTAAAGTCTAGTGAAAAAATTCTAAAAGCCTTTTGAGTCCCCTACACTTCCTTAAGTGTTACTTTACATTTGGGGCCCATTAAAGTTATCCATTATACTTCAATTCCCGCTAAATTGCTTTTTAATCATTTCTCCACCCTGCCCGAAAAACATCAAGCGGATGACCGGAATTGTCTATCTTTGGGGAGAGTGAATGCTTAGCCCTCAGCCAGTAAGCCTTTTATAGGGAAGACCGGGGAGGTCTTATCACCTCCCTGGGGCCTTATCACCTCCCTGGGAAGACAAAAGTGAATGATGTAGCTGGATGTACAATCATGTTTTTGTTTTGTTTTGTTTTTTTTGTCCACCCGAATACGTATATATGCATACATTCAACAAAAAAATTTATAGGACTTTTGTATAGCGAAAAACTTGCAAGAAGTCTCCAAATGCCATCCAGGAGCTTACTTGCGGAGCATGGGAAGGGCGATTTCCGGCTATCTAGGGGGTAGTTTTATCCAAAAATTTTCTGGTACGCTCCGCGCCAACTGATGGTGGCACTCCGCTTAGATAGTCTTCCCACAATTCTCACCCCCCCCCCCTCCAAAATTCTGGGTGCGCCACTGTTCACAATCATGTTGTCATAGGCCTATGACAGTGAAAAGAGAGTAAAGATACGAATCACCACAAGAAGTCAAAATTCTCCCAATATCGCTTCATACACATTCGTAAAGATGCTTGAGAATAGACTACCTTTTCCCAAAAGGGCGAAAGCCAAACGTTACCCGAAGGAATTGCTACTTGAAGGAGCTACGTGTCCAGAAGGGACCAACTAACATTTCTTGGAAGAGACTTCTTGAGTCAATATACATCATGGTCACAGTTGACTACCGTAGGCACGATCATTATGGACAGTTCTTGCTGTTGAGTTCACGTTTATATGTGCATGATCCCAAAGTTGTCAAATATTACAACGTTACGAAATATTTCTAGCGAAACAACATAAGGTTAAGTCTGGAATATAGAACGAAGTGACCAGTTAAACACCAAACATGGAAATCTGTTGCAACTACTTGGTTCTCATCATCACTTTTATTATTACCCTACCAGTAGAATGGTAAGTGTGTGTGCATTTTATGGAAAAAATTTTCATCGATGATGTAATTCTTAGCTTATGTTGTCACATACGTCTGTCTTTCATTGCCAAAGACGCCTAGTGTTCAGAAAACTAGAGCGTGGGAATGAAGCCGTACGCATTGATCATTGCGAGGCTGCCCAAATAAGACACAAAATGTATTATCGGATCCGATCCGTCAGTTTAATAACAAGGAAAACTAGAATAATTGCATTTGCATGCAAATACATTTCATTGTAGTGCGCGGTACAAGTGGTGGTTTGTTGTTATTGTAGACATTTAAAAGGAAATATTAAGTTCTGCAAAAATTACAATTAGTGAAAAAGTTGCAAAGTGGAAGCCGAGACTGGTTGTAAAGGGCGAACTGGTCGGGTTTTTGGGGACGAACTGGTTAACACATGGGGGCAAACTGGCCTGTTGGGGGCGAACTGGTAGAGGGGCGAAACGACCGTAAACCGTCTATAGTGGGTGGTCAAAGCCTTGATCGATGTTCCTGACATTCACTGGGTTTTTAACAACTCCCGGTCTGGTACGTGGACACGCGGATTTTGTCTTCGTCAATTTTCTTCTCTCAAAGCAACCTCGATCGGCACACTACATTGTGCACTTGTGACACAACATTTACAGTAGAACAGTAGTACAGTGAACGACTCATGCAAAAGGGCTTTTTGAAAAATTCCCAAGATCAAAAGAATCATCAAACTGCGTTCTGTAACTTACAAAGACCTAGGCTACGGGGTAGCAGATTAAAGTCAGCCACATCAATAAATGTAGTGTTATTTTCTCCCGCATGGAATTTTTCAAAAAAAAAAAAAAAAATAAGCCAGAAAGTGACAAGTAGGGGATGCAGAATTCAGAACTGCCGTCATGAAATGAGAAATGCAAAGAAGTCTTTGAATGCGAGAATGCTCATAGATCAACGCAGCGACGTAGCCAGGAATTGACAAGGGGGGAGCACATTTGTGACTGATGTGCAGTGGCGTCACCAGACTTTTTTATTCTGGGAGCACAAGGGGGCACAACAGTTCAATGAGGGGGCACCACTAAATAGTTGCGGATGCATAATTTTTCAGGGAATATGAACTGCACATTGTCAAGACCATGCTTCACCCCCTGGAACAAAACCTACATTGTTGACATAATCCTTTGGGGCCTGTCAGGTCTCCTTCCTCTATTTCTCATTTTTTTTATGTTTCTTCCGTTTTCTTTTTGGACAACAGGGGAGGTCACCCAAGACAGCTGGATCTGTGTCTTCCGCAGGGATCTCCAAAGAACAAAGCAGATGCAGGGTTTTCATTTGCACATTGAACCAACAGTGTAGTCATAGGTCACAGAGGGCATGAAGTTTTATATCATTGACCAACAAGAGACGGGCCTTGAACGCTGGCGGACCCAGGGCCTTTGTCTGGAAGGAACCAAACTGGTGGTTCAGTGGTGTGGGGAGGGGTGTCCCCTCCCCTTTAGAATTTTTTCTGTAACTGAATGCCCTCAGATGCGATTTGGTGCAACAAAAGTATACAATTGTGAAGTTAATTTTCTTCTAAAAAATTTCATTTTCCAGGTATAATTCTCGATAAAAAAAAAATCAAGTATTTATAGAACAAAGTCAGGATGATCTTTCTTCAAGAAATTTTAATTCTCATAGGTTTAAATACCCCTTACAACTTGCCTTAGCTGCAAAATGGTGCTAAAATCCCAATCCCCATATACGTTAAAGGATTCCGTTTCACAAATTCACAAATTATAATACGACATGCTAGATATTTCCAAGTAGTAAATCATGGTCAATTATGCAGATGTCCAGACTAAATCCTGAAACTAAATTTCAGTCGATCTCCTGACCCCACTGGTGGCACAGTGTTCAATGACTAAATTTAGCTAAATACGGACTCGGCGTAGCCTCGTCCGTTATTAAGCTAAATTTAGAGTTTCAACTATTTATTCGCCGGTGAAAGTCTCCCTATAACAGTTTATGCCTTAATTATTAAGCGAATTTTCGGAAACAATTTTGGCCCACCTTTGGATGAGGCCATGGTCCCCGTTGCCCCCCCCCCCCCCGGATCCGCCAGTGCCCTTGAATGAATGACACTTAAAAATGCCGATGCGGCAGTGTGAGATGCGGTAATACATGGTTCAGCCAGAGCCGGTCTTCCAGTCAGACTCTCTCTGACAGACTGCAACGTACATGTACCATAGGGACTACACTAATCCACTTGCTCATTTACTCAAGTAACAGTTGCTTCATCATGTACCACAGACTAGGATTCAGCATAGAACAAATTATAAAGAGTGATAACTTGAAGGAGAACAAGAAGTATAATAGTTCTGCTAGTATATGTACACTCGTTAGTCCTACACTTTATCAAGGCGTATGTTCACACGACGGCGCCGAGGGCGGCTGGTTTTGGATTACCAGGACCGATGCTCATCCTCCGACACACATCAGTCAGTGATCACAGTGTGTTTCGTGAGATGTGGCCATTGTGCCATTCGAAGAAAATACAAATTGCTGCCTTTTCTTGTCCTAAGAAGAATTAAATCATATGAAACCTAGTAGTCGAATATTCTTACTACAGAAGGTCTATATTTTTTTGAAAATCCCACATCTCAGTTGGAGGGGCACACGGGGGCACAAGGTTTTGCTGGAACATTTAAAAAAATTCAAACAGGAAAAAATCTGCTTGGTAATATGATATCACATGATAATGATGAAATTTGCAAAACATTGCACCTTTTACATGTTCTTTTGTCTTTGAAATTATCTGACTAAGGAAGACTAATGTTACCCTCTGGACAAGTTGAGGCAAACCATGTTTTATTACAAAGTACTTAATACCAACCACAATAGAGTAGATTTGGGAGAAGTCGATAATTTGATAAGAGAATAAACTTGGCGAGCTCCCTCAAAGTGGGATGGAGTTGGACCTGATCATTACTGTTATCGCAGTGTGATAGTAGTATAAAAATTATTCAGAGGAAGGGCGTATCACGTACGACTAGCTATACGCGCGCTAGCTTAGCTTCATAATCAACGAATCATACGAACATGTGTGTTGTGATCCTTTCTAGTTACGCATTATGTAAAGTAGCTCAGTCAGGAGGCCTGAATGTTACTACGATTATGATGGAGTTAACAGAGCTGACGAGAATTTAAGATCAAAAGAGCACTGACAAAATACCCTGCAAAAACATCACAGTTTTAACATCTTTTCGACACTGAAAGGGGGAGCAGTCTCTCCCTCGCCCCCCCCCCCGGCTTCACCCCTGGATCAACGAGAATTTGCAAGATCATTTGTCCAATTCCCAAGAACTTGGGAAATATCCCAAAACGTCGGTGCGGTACCCACTAAGTTTGGAACTAACGTTATTTTCAGGACCAAATCGCATTAATATTAATTTATCATTTTTGAATTTGACTTTTCTTTTGATCATGGTGTGTGTCACTGTGTGGCCCCATGTTTGTTGAAATTTTATCTGTATTCGTAAATGTGAGAATTTCTACCAGTAGTGGTGTTTATTAGGCGTATACTATTTTGGAGTAATTACGTTTTCTAAAAAATCTACTTTTTTCCAGCGCAAACATATTCGGTTGTAAGGCCTTCCACTTTCAAGGGAACATTCTCCGCTTCCGGGAAATTATTTTTCCTAATATTGAAAAAAAATTCTGGGTATTGAAATTACACAGGGAATTTTTGAGGGTAACTCGGAAACTGTTCGGAATTTGAGAGCCTAAAAACTGTTTTAGAGAGGATGCAGATTTGATAATGTCTGTAATATTGATACAAAATGATGTTTTCAAAACACTTGAACGACAGACGTTGTACGAAATCGTAACGTTTGTTTCAGTTTAGGAAATAGGTTTTAAAAAGTGGAAAGGTTGAAATACTTGTGATTTCGTGAATCTGGATTTTTCCTGTGCAACTCCATGAACTTGAAATCCATTGAGTCTGTTGGGTGTAAAGTTTAATTATGAAACATTCTTGATCAGCCAAGTAGATGATTAAGGTTGGCATTTCCCCTCTGAAGTACGAACGTACTGTGGGCGTATTTTACACGTCCTTACACATTCCTCTCCATTTGGATTCAAGATTTGGCGAAAGCGAAATGTAACACATCCTGCACCTTTTGAATATAAGTATAAATATAAAGAATATATGTTCATATTTCATTTTGAAATTTGGTGTAAAAAGTGTTCTGATTCTACACAATTCAGTTTCTAGAATTGCGAAACTTCCATTGAAGGAACACGTCACTTTCCCTTGCCGATCATTCTCGCGCTACTAGTTTCGCGCAGTGGGTAAAAAATCTGGACGTGGTGTTCTGGAAGATAATCAGGGGTGAATCTAGGAGGAGTGTGTCCCCAGTTACTTTTAAGTGATTTAGTTTTACGTAAGTAAACACTGAGAAAATCACATCTAGGTCGTTTCCTTCAGTTAGGTCTGGAAATAGTATTTTCTGTGATATGGGAGGTATCTTAGGTACAATTTTTGTTTACTTCCCGGTAATGATAGTAGCCGCCCCCCCCCCCCGATGGTTCAATGAAGCGTAAAGTTCAGAGCCACTCCGAAGAACAATCTTCGATACGCTACTATATCAGTAAGCTAACCTACTGAGTATCACAAAAAGCATTAGAAAGATGCCGCACTGTCACCCAACTACTTGAGATTGGAGCATCATACTCCTAGGGTTTAAAAATTATTCTACGCATATGCCCTAGTTTGGGTAGTTCTGCTGTAGGGACTTGCTTTTGGTATTTTCACTTGCCCTTTGTGTTACGAGTCTCTAACTGCTTTCCAAGAATGCAACTCCTATCCTGCTACGCTGTTCAACGAATCGCTAGATCGAAAAAATGTGAGAAAACGGGAGAAAACACGATTACCTTCTCAGGACTTTCGTAGCTTTCTTCAGACTATCCCTTATAGAGACTTCTCGAATATTACAGAAGGAACTGATTTCGTGGCAATTCTAACTTTAGATAGGTCTATGATTACTTTTCATCGATGCATTGTTCGCAAGAAATTGCTAGAATTTTCTTATGAACCTAGAAAATAATGGAATGCTTTACTGAGCCTTATAAAGAGTATTTTGTACGAAGAAGAGACTGAGAGAAAGATTCATTTCACACAGAGCCAGGCGTGTTTACAGAGAGATTGCTAAGCGGTATATGCATTCGTACACCAACTTGCAACGAGAGACCTTGTAAAAGAACGTAGCCTAGAGAGATTCTGCTCAAACGAGAATTCCTGATAGGCCTCAACAAATACATACCAATCACTGAACTGACGTTGTTTGAGAAAGAGATCGCCAACGAAATCAGATACCAAATCGAGATCGTTGTGCCTGGTACAGTCGCTGTTAATAACCGTATCAAACAGATTCGTGAAAAGCCTAACGTTAGGACGGAGCGAGTTCTATACTATAGCCCTGCCAAGACTAGAGATAATCACACAGAGTAGCTATTGCAATCACAGGCCTAGTTTTTAATTAGTAGATTTTTTGAGATTAAAAGGTCAAAAGCAGTCGCCCCAAACTTATTTTGAAACAATAGCTATATATGTCACAAATTTCTAGTTATTTCTCTTCCAAGAATCTTTCATGATATTTTAGGTCATAAATCTTGCATATTCAAGGTAAACCAAGCAGTTCCTTCTCGTACATTTTACAATTGAGTGAGAAAAATGCTGTCACATGATTCTCAAGATCCATTCAGGAAATAGGATAGTCTACTATGCAATTCTTTATTGGGGTGACTGCATTCCCCCTTTTAAGGAAAGGGGGCAGTGGCGCCGGCACGGGGGAATGGGGGCGCGTACCCCCCCCCCATGAAAATTTTTTGAAAATTTTAAAATGATCCCAAAAGGCGATTAAGCTATAGATTTCTGTAGGGGGTAGGGTGAGGTGTGCTTCAACCGAGTGATAGATCTATTTAATCATTTTCTATCACAAATGTTTCTCAAACTATCAGAATTTTCGCAAATCCTTCGCAAACTATCAAAAATTTCGCGCGCTCCGCTCGCTTCAAACCTTACCACTGTGTTCTTATTATCAATATCTTCTGATAGCAACTCCCGGAGAAGCACAGCAGCAAAAGTTGAAAGCTGTTCACGAATTAACAGGTAAAAGACTGGCTTTTTGAGTGGCATGTAGGTTTGTTGGGCAATTGAAAGTGTCTCGATGCAGATTCTGAATGCAGGTTTTGTCATGGAAATCTCATTTAATGAAAAATTTCGCGCGCTTTGTGCGCATGCTTTACGGTTTGCACTCCATCTTATGACCATTATTAACATAATAATACATGGAACTATAATCACAACATCTGTAGGGGCCTATAGCATCAATATGCGATCTTTCAATCTAAGTTGTTGAAGCATGATTTGGAAAGTTGAAATTATGCCGTTATATATTTTCCAGAAAATTTTACCGAGCGCTTTGCGCGCAGCCATTATAGGTATAGATGGCAGGCACGTAGCCAAGGGGGTGAAGGGGTCATCCGCCCCCTTGAGCATATTTTTGGTTTTTTTTTTTTTTTTTAATGTTTTTTTCAATATTGCTAGTGTTTCTCCTATTTATATGCTGTAAAATAGGCTTGGGAAGTGCCATTTCCAGCGATCTGGGAGGCACTTTGGGCCAAAATTTTCTTGCGCTTTGCGCCAACCCATGGTGGCGCAAAGCGATGAGAATCTGTCTATGGGGTCCGCCCCCTTGACAAATTCCTGCTTACGCCCTTGATAGATGGTGATTTTTAATACACTTACGACAAAAAAAGCATTCTGAAAACGCCTTTCTTAGTCCTTCACCCCTTTTGCTATACCTATCAGGGAGGTCTAATATCACCTTCCTGCACCAATAGTCTCCCTCCCGCCCGTTCTCCATTGCTGGAAGCTGTTCATCTGGATTTTCGTTCAAAATTAGTAAAAATACGATAGTTGTAAAGTGCTCTACTCTATATTATCATTTGGATGTCACGTAATAAGCATTATGTCGTTGCTCCATTTTATGTACTTTATCTAGAGCTTCCGGAAGGCCCTATACAGGTATCTGCCAGCCTTAGATGCCTTTTTATAATGCACAATGAAGGGGAGGAAAAATTTCGTTATATTCCAACAATGTTTCTGTGGACTCCACGCACGTATTTTTGGATAAAAACGTTGCCAATAGAAGGCGGTAAAGTAGCCAAAAGGGAGTCTTCAGGAGGTTTGTTGACAACGTATTCTTCTCTTAGACAACATGCTCTCCTTTTTCACCTAACCAAAAATTAGAATTCACTAGATTATGGACATTTTCCAGCTATATATCATCAGCTCCAAAAATATTCTAAAAGATAGCACCATTTTGCATCTAAGAAACCTTAAATAAGCAAAAATTTCTCAAAGGAGAGGGGACACCCCCTCCCCTTAGACCCCTCCCCAGGACGGCACCTTTATGTAGTGACAAAGGAAAGATCCTCACTGCTGTATTCAAAGCGCAGGTGCATAAAAAAACGAATATTTAAGCGTCGCCACTCAGTTGGATAAAAACATCCAGCCAGTCGGAAAAATTAGAATTCACTAAACTATGGACATTTTCCAGCCATACAGGTATGTGATCAGCTCCAAAAATATCATAAAGATAGCACCATTTTGCATCTAAGCAACTTTAAATAAACAAAAATTTCTCAAAGGGGGAGGGGGCCCCCTCCCCTTAGACCCCTCCCCAGGACGGCATCTTAGTGCACTGACACCTGACAAAGGAAGGATCCCCACTGTGTGTACGAACGTAGGGAGCACACGGAAAAAAAAAACGCATTTTGTGCAGACTTGGGAGGTTAACTGAAGTGCCATTACGACATCATCTGTTGTCCCCCCCCCCCCAATCACCAAAGCCTGGCGGCGCCACTGAAAGGGGGTAAATAGTAAGCTGCGCTGTTGCTGGTTTGTGTATTACACCGAGCCGTAACACTTGAGGTGAACTTAGATGAGAGACCAAGGGAAAGCACATTCTCGCGCAGGATTACCCTAAATACATGCACTGCTTTCTGCCATGATTTTACGGAGTTGATAAAACCTGTCTTGTTTTACAGATGCAAGATTTCAACATCACAGGAGATATAGGCATTCTCCATTGACGCATATGCAATGCCAGCAGTACGCGGTTCTTTGAAACTGTTATGGCGGAAACTGTTATGGCGGATTCTGCCTGGTTTTAGAAGCGGGACTTCCCTGTTGCAAAATGCCAGCCCCAACACCAGTCTTTGCATCAAAAAGATACAACTTTAGACAGTCCATTATTATACTCTTGTCAAGTTTGTTCTCACCTCAAGGGCACTCACGTACAGAATAAATGCACGGCACCTTCAGTTGAACGAAGGAGTATATTGATTGTATCACGACAGGTCCATTGTCTCGTTTTCATTTTATGAAGTTCTCATGTGCAGCAAAATTATCAAGGGAAATTCCGAGTCGATGAGGCAGTTATTTACGTTAAAGGGAATAGGCCGTCTCCCCAAATTTGTTACTATGCATGTGCTAAATCTTACAAGTCTCCTTTAACTTCATTCACAATTATCTTTCACGATAATAAATAACATAAATGTTGCATGTTACAGGAAAACCATGGTGTTTTTGAGCGGAGGTGTTATTCATAACGTCAACAGTTCAGTAACGAAATACTGTCAATATAATGAAAGAGAGCAGCACAGGAATTAGGCTGTTGCGGTAAACTTAGGCCTATTCTGATTGGGTGACTGTACTTGATCGTGAAACTGAGGGGATCGTCATTATATGGTATCTGTGAAGATATATTCGATATCGGCAATGGTTTGTCAATATTTGGTTAGAAAAAGTGTGTGTGCTAGGAGAATGGGGATAATTTAGAGTTAAAAAAGATTTTGACCCCTCAAGAGCTTAGAGCTGGGATATTTTCTAATAAACTTTTCATAAAGATACCAGTTGGCATGAATGTATCCGGATCGGTTTTTCCAGAATTTCTGTTCCTGTGTTTCCACTTTGCCTACACACGCCTACTATTATCGTTACGTTATACACACACATATATATATATATATATATATATATATATAAGTTTATAAATATGGGTGTGTGTCCGTGGGCGTGCAAGAAATACGTTTCAAAGAAGAGATGGAGGTCGCTTTATATGTCTCTCACTATTTAGTACATATTATGAAGAAGAACGTCTCGGACAAATCGGAAAATTTCATATATATATATATATATATATATATATATATATAAGTTAAATAGGTATGGTGTAAAAGCAAAAAGCCCCTACTTACTCAGAGTTTCACGCTAGGGTGTTCATCAGGAGGTCCAGATAGATAATCCAGATTATTCATCTGGACCTCCTGATGAACGCACTAGCGTGAGACTCTGAGTAGAGGTTTTTTACGCCATAACTATTTAATTTATACTTCCTCTTTTGTTCGCACAATCGAGCACTTTGTTAAGCTCGCCATCCGTACGTCGAGGTTCCTATCATGACCGCCTAGCTGCCGAAAATCGTCTAATCATGAAACTTGGAACCCTGTCCCCACATGGTCTGAACGTTAGACTTGAACTGTTTAACTCAGCAATTCCTGCATTGTAAGTTTGGCCGTGTCATAAATCAGTTGCATTTTGGTCACCTGATGAAGGGTATAAACCCGAAACGTCGTGGAATTTTTCACACACTTTTAGCACTATTTACTACTTCTTTTTGACCTACCTACTTCATAAGTGCTACGCACTACTTTGACTTTATAATTATATATATATATATATATATATATATATAATAGAAGTTAGATCCACGTGTATTCCAGTGAAAAGTACAAACAAGAACAAAGAACAAAGAAGAGACCAGTGTCATAGTTGACAGTATAGGCTATGCCATAGTTAACAGTATATGTTTGCTAAGTATAATAGTATGTTTCCTTGTACATTGAACTCTAAATTTCGCACTTGCAGTCTAGTCATTGCTGGAGAAGGTCCCAGGGGGACCGAAAATTTCAATAAAACTCATTTTTTGAATCTTTGTTCTTGTTTGTCAACTATGAGACTGGTCTCTTCTTTTTTATACATATACATATACGTATATATATATATATATATATATATGTATATTAATGTTATGAACTGTTGATTGCCTTTCAGGTGGATTGCCGATACTTTTGATTATTATGATAAGTCGTCGTCCTGTGAACCTATTCATGTCGAGGGATACCACACCTGTAAAGTTCTCGGCGTGAGTGGAACTGAATATTAATCACATAACCGTGTATACTAATTAATGATGGCCAAGGGCGGATCCAGCCCCTAGCTGAAGGGGGGGGGGCAGTTTGAAAAGGGGGGCGCCAACATCATGCAGGGGCCGCATACTCTTGAATTTGACCGACTACATTTCGGAGACCAACTCCCATTGCCATAGTTATATATAACTATACGGTTCGAAATTCTGGGGACCTTTTTTTTTTTTTTTTTTTTTTACTTTTCGGGCAGTTTTTACTTAACTTTTAGGACGCAGGGGGCGCATTTTTCTTGTATTGGGGGGCGCTAGACTGGTCATAGGGGGCAGTTGACCCTAGTTGCCCCCCCCTGGATCCGCCCTTGATGATGACTAATAAAGTATGAGATATGCAATGAAGTTTTTTTTTCAAAAAGCAGATCCATAAAGGAAACATCCACTTCTGGCAGTGACATGGACATATGCAGGAAAATGTGCAAACATTGAGAGCATCGAATATTTGCAAACAGAATCTGTACAAGCGTTGCGTGCAGTGTTAGAGGGAAGAGCGTACTGGTGGGATTCAGGTCCTTCTCCAAAGCCATTGTAAGTTCCAGGGCAAAATCCATGGAAGCTCCTGGGCTTCAGTGTGTCAAAAGGCCGACAGGGACTCTTCCTGGGGTTAATTTTACATGATAGCTGGTATAATCACAGTAGGAAAGGCTATTATATGTAGACAAAATTGACACTTTTGATGTGTTGCACTGGATTAAAATTTTATTATAAGGACCACAATCTATTGTAAACCTTAGAAAGGTACGGTGGAAAAGGTACGGTGGAACCAGGGATTTGTTAGGACACCTAACACCTAACACCGAACACCTCCCTGGTGGAACTTTATCATCTATGATGGTCACAATTTATAACGTACACAACCGTGAGACCAGCTCATATTTGTCTGCCATAACTTGCATTTATTTCATCCCCAAACATGTAATGTATAGAAAGATCGTGTACTTCGCCTAACATTACAAATGTGAATACGAGAGTGAATGTATTTCTGAGAGGGTGTGTGTGCGAGGGGTGTATCTGTGTGTATACTAGTGAGTGGGTGTATCACGTGTGTGCGTGTGAGAGAAAAAAGTTTTTTTTTCCAAATGCCGCCCTTAACGGTAAGTCGGATTACACACAAACTTAGTGGGTAGGTACCAACCATTGAAACTTGTGCACACGCCATCAGTGACGTCATAGGTCAATTGTCAGAGGTTAAATAACCTCCTTATCAGAATGTCATAAAAAGCCATTAATCCCCAGAATATGTAAAAAATTGAATGATCAATTTTAAAAATGTTTTTGATTAGTGGTTTGTGCAGAGGCCAAACGTCAAACATTATGTCAAAGGTTAAACTGGCCTAAATTTTGAGAAAACGTGTTGCGAATTCCTCTTAAAGTTTACGTCCGATCAAGTTCAGTCTTGATGGTAGGTACCTAACCACCAAACCTTGTGCATGTGTTTTTAACTGCACGTAACTGCTTTTCAGGTGTTGGAAACTTGATAAACCGCAAGATATGTAGAGAAGGTGAGGGAGTTGGCATTTGCTTCTCCATGTATTTCCCCTCTGTTGGCTAGTAAATAACAATGAAGGTGTCGTCCTTGGATTATATAAAACATTTAGTTGGATTCTAGACCTATCTTACAGAACGACGCTATATGGCAAAGGAAGTGCACAAACTTCAAGTCAGACCGTAGGAAGAGAATATTACTCCCAAAGGAAGTCTGGGTCCAGATGCAAGTTGTCGGATAGTAAATTTACCTACCACATCAAAACAGATACTGATTTCACTCGTTGCTTGATTGGTGTGTTCTACACATCTCAAAGTAACAAAGATGCAGTTGGCTGCGAAACTGAACAATTGATTGCAAAGTTGTACAATAGAATCTGCCAGTGAACAGTGATGTCCTGCCCCACCCCCCCCCCCCCCAAAAAATGTTACTCTTTACAATAGCGCTGCATTACTCGACACTGTACTGTAAAAGATGAGTCACATCCTTTGTAGTAGGCAAAGTAACATTGCTCATTAGTGCTCAATGGCCAGTTGGGCGTTTTTCCAGTGTATGTTGTGTATTTCATCTTTCACATTTTATAGGGACAAGTGCCCCTCTGAAAGCGTCCGTGGCTGGCAAAGGTAATTAATTCAGTGGCGGATTTAACAGTCAGCAGTGTCAGCAGCTGCTGACAGTCCCAAAGTTTTGGAAAATTGGGCCCCTTGTTGTGTCGAGTCGCTTCCACAGTCTACCGTTGGCCGTAACCTGCGGGGGCGGGGGGCAGGTTGGCAGCAGTCCCACTTAGCCTTTCCAAATTGTAAATGAAAGTTGGCCCCCTTGAAAAAAATACTGAAATGCTGAAAATTTCACTGTCCAAATTATGATTTCAAGGAAATCGCATATGAGGGTTCTTTTTTCCCAAAATTTTCCCGGGAGGTCCCCGGGCCCCCTGCCGTGGATGCATTCTTATGTGGGCTTCTCCTTCTGACGAGTGAACCATCCTCCTCCTAGAAGATACAGCGCTTGAATACACCAGCATGTGCGCTGGCTAAAGAAAAAAAGAGCCTCTGATTACCTTTAATTATTAGCTAGACTCAATAAAAAATGGTAAAGAAACTTCCAATTCAAAGGGCATAAGCAGTCGTAAACTTATTTTGAAACAACAGTTAAATTTCACAAATCCCTTCTTATTTTCACTTCACTGACAACTATCATTGCATATTCAAGGTGAACCAAGGAGTTACTCTGTACGTGAATATCACAGCAACTCCGTGGGAAACATATTGTAACATGATCCTCAAAAGCCATTCATAAAATAGGATGCCCGGGTACACTCATTCAAATTGGTGTGACTGTATTTTCTCTTTAAATCAAATCTAACTTTCCTTCTTGAAATTTAAACTTTTTTCTAAAACATGAAATCTAAAAGTTACATAATATAACAGGTTAAAGGGCAAAGGAGGATCAAGGCCCCATAAGATGACAAAGTGTAAAGATAAAATCAGTTCAAGGCTTTGCAAACGATAGCAAAATTTCGCACCTAAGCCAGGCCTTACACCTACCCCTTCCCTCAGCACCCCCCCCCCCCCAGGATGATACTCATGCACGGGTGAAAGGCACGGATGAAGGGTCCTCCCGACTGTCAACTATCCGTAGACACGCCACTTGCTCTCCTCTTAGCTAGTGTCATGAACTGTCCTCTGGAGATTTCGCTCAGGATACAGTCCTCGTCTACAAGTGTTTGTTTACCCATTTGTGCGACCACGTGGCAATTTTTGTCATGAGAACTCAGGAATTATATGTCAAGTTAGGTTAACCCCACAGCCATTGTTTGTATCTTATTTTGTTGGGAACAGGATGTTTTTACCATTTATGCAAACTCCGATGGGGTGGGGGTCAAGAGACAAAAATGCCGAAAACTTTGCTGGACATTTGAAATGGAAAACTTCTATGTCAAAGTTTTCTGATCCCCTAAAAACGGTTCGGAGTACAAAGTTTTAGTTTTGAAAGCAGGGTGTGTAACTAGTTTTAAGAATCCCCAGAACAAACAAACAAAAAACATTCCATACTTTCAATTTATAAATAAATTCGTACAAGTTCATTGATTCAGTTCATGAATAAATGTGATCAACATTCATTATGTAGTGTCTTTTATTGTTGTTTTGTTTTGCACCAGGGTTTTGCATGAATCCCAACGCCCCTAATATTTATCAAACAGGTGGATCAACCATGCTTGAATGTTTTGACTGTGCTTTTGTTTGTGTGTGTGTTTGTGTGTGTATGTGTTTGGGTGGGTGGGTGTGTCTATGAAAATAAGTTTCATGTTTCTTGTTTTGTACTTTCAATTTTGTGAATGTCTATTACATGTATGTGATATTTTTAATATAAATACCACATTTCGAAACTCAATGCCAATTTCTCAATAAATGTTTCATAAACAGACCAATCAATAAATAAATGGTACATAAAACGGCTTCAAAAACTTGATTTTCGGTCATAAAAACAAAATTTTCTGGAGCTGGGTGGGAAGACACCCACCTCTCGGACCCTCCCCCCGATCAACAGCTACGCTCCTTCAACCTCCCCCACCACCACTACTACCCTCTTGGGGCCCTTGTCTCAAGCTGCCGAGAGGGCCCTTTACCTTAAATCCGCCACTGACTTATATAACTCATTAGTGGTCTTTGATAATTGGCCCTATACCCTCAAAATCTACGTAAAGCTTCAGTGGAGTCATTTCGTAATGTACAACTTTAAATTAATGAGACTGACAGGTTCCAGAACCTAGTCGTTCGATTAAAAATTCACGATATTTTCTCTTTTTTCTCTCTCCTTTTCCATTTTATGAGCAACATTTCGATTTATCATCACGCGATCTTTAAAATTACATATTTGAGAAAATAAGCTCAAATCAATAAACATCAATAATTAACAAAGAAACTCCGCAGAAATGAAAATGGATGATGTGGGTCAATAAACAAAAAAGGTGAAAGAAGTTCTTCGGTGTTGCCACCCTAATTATACAATATACAGCTCTGTCAGCATTAACTTCTACAGCATTGCATACGATTTACAGAGCCAGTACCAGTACACCTATACTTTGCCAAGGCAACTCATAATTGATCATGTTCAACCGCATACTGAAAGGGACTTCAAAAAAGTAGGAAGATAAGAAGATACTGCACCTCCTTTTATTCTTTTCTGTTTTATGTAGAATTTAAATTCTGGTACAGAAAAATATTAATATGACTGTTTTATATTATTTATTAACTTTTTATATTAATTTATTTTATTTTTATTTTTACTTTCTTATTTGCTATTTTTGGTTTTTTTTTTTTTTTTGCTTTGCAGTTGTTAATGCCTGAAAAGTGGATCGTGATGATCATAGAAGTGGTGGTGACGAGCGTGCTGGGGTGCTGTTTGAAACGAGTATTTTCACTGTGCTGTAATTGTGACCGTTATCCTCGGTACTAGAACTGAATTCTAGAAGGGAACAGACCTAGTTTTCACGTTTGGGTAGAAGGCACTATCATTATTACGTTTCCCTTTTCTATACCAATGCTGATAGGTAGTTTCAACATAGTAAGTTCTGCGTCAATGATGGGTTTAATGCTGGTAATATTACTACAATCAACTACTAAACTGTATATAGATATGTACTGAATGATAAGTAAGATATTACAATGTTTACAAACTTAAACCATTGTCAAGTATGTTCACTTGTTGTACGTTACCATCCAAAGGGACAGCTAAGGGGAGATGAAGTTGGGAGATATGGGCCGCCCACTAAACATTTACAAGCGCCCTCAAGACTCCACAACAGACCCTAAGATGTGGCGTTGGGAACGGCGTACTACGAGGGTGGCATAATCTCTCTGCCTACCTTTACAAATACTTTCAACCTCCCCCCCCCCCCCCCCATTTAATTCACTCACAGTTTACGGCAAGCGTTTTTTTCAGCGCACTTCGTGCGCATACATTGTTTCTGTTCAGACTATAATTATGGATTGTGGTTCGGGTAATTTTCTATTTCCTACATGGGATAATTTCATACTGATTGATTACGTGAAAGTTGTTTCAAAGCTCTACCTTCACTTTCGTTATAATTTTCTGCTCGCTCTGCGCGTATGCAGTTTCGATTTTTTATATACCAACTGATGGATATTAGTACACCTCACATAGATCTTGCTCAAAAAACTGTGACTAACATTTTTGCCACTCTCGTCATGGGACTTTCTCCATTATTACTTACTAAACTGATAGACTAGCCGATCATCCATTCTCAGACCAGGGCTGTAGTCTGAACGAAATGTCTAGGGGGCAGTCCATGACACTGGCTAATCGGAACACCAAGTGAAGTGCCTATAGTTGGCAACCGATCGGGCCCATCCTTTTTCACCTGTGCATGAGTCCCATCCTGATGGAGGGTGCTGATGGGAGGGGGTGACATGCAGTGGCGTAGGAACCGGGGGCAGGGTCTATGGCCCCCGCAATAGTTTTCGTGGGGGCCAAATGTCATCCCCCCCCCCCAAATCGTGCCCGCATCATACTCTAATACAATAATCTGATTATTTTACAACAAAAGCCATCAATAACACATATATCAAAGTCAATACTGATTTTATAAAAAGTCAGTCTTTCAATTTTCAAGGAAATTTCCCCAAAACTGTCAATTTCGGGAATTTACATTGAGTTCGGGATATTTTAAGGAAATCAGACATTTTAAGAAATAACTTGCAGGAAACTCAATTAACCCTGATACCCAGATTAGTTAAAATTATTTATAAGTTTAGGCCTAATCTGAAGTCAATTTCCGATTTTCAACGACTTAAAAAACTTGCCTGGTAATTAAAATAAAGCTCTGATTTTAATTGCACCAGCACCTATATATTCGGTATTAATTCGACAGTGTGGTTTTAATGGTTAAATTTATATTATGATTATCAGTGGTGTATTTAGGGGGACATTAGGCCATACCCCCTTCACTGATGCCGATTTTTAGTACCTAATATAAGTAAATTTTTTAACACAAATTTTACTTCAAAGGTAGCATATGTGGCATCAGACTGCATGTAAGGACACCTAATTTTTCAAAAACTTTCAAAAGGGAGGGGGACACACCTCCCCTTAGACCCCTCCCGAGTGAGGCGATCACACAACATAATGCATGCCCCCACTCCTTGAAAGAAATCATGGCTACGCCACTGATTATTATCATTATTACTGTAACGACTTTCCCCAAAATTATAACAAATATGGAAGGTAGTAACGCGGTAAATGATTGTATGTAATTGGCAAGCGGTGTGATAAACCGATGCATGCCTATAAAATATGTATTGTTGTTGTTTCCTTTTTCTTTGAATATTTTTATTTTTTGTTATTCAAATTAAAATCGGAAAAATCAAATTGATCAAATGTGATGTTTTGGTGTGGGAAAGGGGATCAAGGTCGAGAAATCGCTTCTAGTCTGACCCCCAACGTCAAACATCTCCCTACGCTGCTCGCATGTAAGGCCTGGCTTAGGTGCAAAATCAGGGCCGTAGCCTCTACTCTTTGAGAAAACTTTCTTGTTCTAGTTTTCTAGTTTTCCTAGATAAAGGTAAAGCTTAGGTAAAGCTTGAGACTGTGATAGCATGATTTGAAATTTTAATTATTTACTGAATGCTTCAGGCTTTGACACAGCATCCGTACAAGGCTGGCACCCGGTGCGGGCTTCCCCCAGCGCTGTCAGTACACTACTGAGGGAGCCGTAGGCCTGCAACAAAATGCTTGGTCGAAATGTCTCCCAGATGGGGAGGGGTTTAAAGGGGGAATGACACATTTTAGACATCAAAGCTAAGCATTCGTTACTTTAAGATTTCATTCTTTAGAGACAAGTTCAGATTTCAAGAAGATAAATAAGATTTGATTTAAAGGGAAAATGCAGTCACCCCAATTTGAATTGAGTGTAACCGGGTATCCACTATCCTGTTTCATGAATGGCTTTTTGAGGATCATATTACAATATGTTTCTCACTGAGTGGTGAAATTCACGTCTATAGTAACTCCTTGGTTTTCCTTGAGTATGCAATACATATGCTCTAACATATCAAGAAAGATACTTGAAGTTGAAATAAGAGGTCATTTGTGAGATTTAGCTTTATTTTTCAAACATGTTTGCGGCGACTGCTTATACTCTTTAAAGTGAAAGTTTCTTTACCAGTTTCTTGAGTTTAGCTAATAATTACAGGTAGGCCTAATCATAGGCTATTTTATCTTTAGCCAGCGTATATGCTGGTGTATTCAAGCGATGTTTCTTTTTGGAGGAAGGTGGTACATTCGTCAAAAGAGAGACCCGCACAAGAATGCATCCACGGCGGGAATCAGGGGGACCTCCTCGGGAAAATTTGGGAAGCAAAGGAACTCGTATTTGCTATTTCCCAGGCTTTGGGGGCCTTGAAATAGTAATTTGGACAGCTAAAATTTTCAGCATTTCAGTATTTTTTCTTAAATAAGCCAACTTTTATTTACGATTTGGAAATTTTAGGGGGAAATGTGTTCCCTGCCCCCGCAGGCTACTGTCCTGCAGGCTGTACCTTTTCACAAAGGTGCCGCCGTTTGCAAGCTTGCGTAACAGACACTCAATTTCATTTCAGCACTGTTCTCACATCAGAAATGTCGACGTCATAGCATACCCCCGAACTGAAAACCCGTTTTAAGGGCCCCAGTTCTCAGCCCCCGTAGCACAATCCTGGCTACAAGACTGCCGCAAATGTAGCATTGATGTGTGGGGCAATTCAGGGGTTGACGTGAGTTTATAATAGGAGTTAGGTATGTCGGCTGGCTGGTTGCGATCATCTCACTAAACACTACGACCAAGGCATTTTTCACACATCCCCTTTGAAATGGCCCAGGTCCACTCTTGATTGCTGGAATTGCCTGAGGATACCGTTACCCATAACCCGCAAATGTGGGTTCACTACTATTTGTGACGAGACTTATTTTTTATTAACTATTTTTATAGCAACAAATTGTAGCCCGTCCTCAGTCACGTGAAAATTGTCTCCCTCCGAATCAATTGCTATATACCAGAGCACTTACATTAGACCTTAAGTGAGCCACTGTGTAGTGCAATACATGCGTTCCGTCAGCGGATTTGTGTGGTACGTTCCGTCAGCGAATTAATGCGAAGGAGAGCTCGAAGTGCGGTCTGTTCACAAGTAAGCCAGTTTACAACAGATACGAAACCTAGTGTGCACGAGACTGTATGCTTGTGTTCGAGAAGGGCCTCATGAGCGAGGAGGTGGTATTAGTACCACCTCCCTGTTGTGAGCATAGTCAGAGCAGGGAGGTGGTATTAACCTCCTTGGTCAGAGCTGCTCGTGCGCTGTGTACTGGTGGCTCCTCCCATGAGCACTGGTCCGTCTTCCAAAGACAAGTAGTTTTTAGTTATGAATAAATATGATAATTATGTACCCAACGACGTAAAATATATTTCGAGAGAGGATGAAATAAACTCCTATAGAAACCCGTTTTCGAGGATATTAGGGTAGAAGATCCATGATCCTTGATGCTTTCAGAAGATTAAGCATATAAAATTTCCTTACTTTAAAAATGCGTTCATAAATACCAACCGCCCATTAATACCACCTCACTGCTCTGACCATGCTCTCAAAAGGGAGGTGGTATTAATACCACCGTAATTTGTAAAGCACATGATACCATCGCACCATGTATATCTCATCACTGCGCTGCGAATAAAAGGATGGACGTAAGCCATCTCACCCATTCTCTGTAAGATCATGAGAGATTGTGAAAAAGAATAGAGTCCTGCAGCTGGTGAATAGTTCTGGCTGTCATTTTTACTATTTTAGTCGGATAGGCAAATACTGACACCTGTCGGTGTAAGTTGTCGACATATATCAGAATCTGCAATCCCTAGGCTCAAAAGACGTCTGGATAAAAAACAGAAAGAAATGAATAAAAATATAAGATAGAAAGTCTGTTGTAAAAAAGAAAATCAGCCGGCAGCCTTATTCATTCTGCTTTAGTGTAAATGCAGTTTATACGCACGCATAAAAATAAGATTATGGTGGGTTCATTAGAGTTCAGCCTAAGCGCGATTTGTGTCACCGTGATCCGTTCCCAAAATGACTCGAGAGTTGGATAGGCGACAATGAAAAAATTACAAGCTATAGTAGACTTGAACCAGGGAGTTGTTACACTAAGGAACCAAGGCAAGGTATGATGCGATCACATTGGCCGTACCTGATGTGGTGGCGCTCTTCTCCTTCGGGCACTACGAGTATTCATTGACTAGAGACCATGGTCAAAATGGCGGAATGTCCATCCATGGTACTGATGTAGGACTGGATATAACGCGCTCTATTGTCTAACATTGCAACGTTGGGTAACTACTTGGTACTATGGTGTTCACAAGATGGCGCGAACTATTCCTTAGCAAATCATCGCGCAACTAGCGCGTAATGGTTAACGGTGCGGGATGTACACGGACATGGAAAAATGCATAAAAAATTATGAAAATTATTCGTTAACCGAAGGAGAAAACTTACAGGTCATTGTGCAAAAAACTTTCTTCAACTTTGTCTACATTTTGTGTTAGCAAATTTTCAGTAATAACTGCACAATTTTGACACGAAAAGTAAATCACAGAGTTTTTCTCCCTGCAAACCATGGTTTTAGTTCATTTACTGTAGGTTTAGAACACCGTGCGAGAATATTGAAGAGGTTGATTGAATCGTTGACAATGGAAACTGATTCTCTGCAAATTTATGACTGTAAAGTTGTTGCAAATTGTTTCCACTTAGGGACATACCTATCATAGGCGTAGGGGGCGGTGGGGCTGGGGGCTGTAGCCCCCCAACCAAAAATTTTTGTGAAAATTCGGGCAAAATGCTGAGAATTTTTCGGGCACCTTCTGAAAGAAAAATAATGCAGTGATGTAGCTAAAGGGTAGTAATAGTTAAAAAAAACTTCCTTAGTAATTAATATAAAGTTCTGATTTGAATTGCAACAGCACCTATATATTCCGTATCAATTCATCAGTGTGTTTTTAATGGTTGAACTTATATTATGAACAATTTTTTCTCATTAACAATGTACAATCAGATTCTCAGCCTCTTTGGTGCGGTGTCCCGCAAGGTTCCGTGGCTGGTCCATTAGAGTTCATTATGTTTTCCGCCCCGTTACAAGACCTCATCGAGGCTCATGGTGTTTCTTGTGTTGTGTACGCCGATGATACTCAGCTATATGTTACCTTTGATTCTTCTGATCGCCAATCTGCCGTTTCAAAAATTGAAGCCTGTATAAGACATTAAATCATGGACAGTATCAAACAGGCTAGCGCTAAATGACTCCAAAACTGAAATACTCTACTTCCGCTCCCGATTTATGAAGCAAATAACTCCCCCTGTGCTAAAAATTGGTCTGTCTTCAATTAAACGATGCCATGTTGCAAAGAATCTTGGCGTCTACATGGATCCTTCTTTGAATTTAAGTGGCCACGTTGATCATGTTTGCAAAACTGCTTTTATATCCATTAAAAAGATCGGGCAAATTCGACAATTCCTTGAGACTGACACTACTACTCGCCTTGTTCACGCTTTTGTTACTTCCAGATTGGATTCTTGCAACTCACTTTTGTATGGATTGCCGGATAAAGCTATCTCTAAACTACAACGGGTTCAGAACACAGTAGCTCGTCTCATATCTCGTGTCCCTCACTCGCATCACATTTCATCTACCTTACGTGATTTAAATTGGCTTCCCATTAAGTGGCGTATTACCTACAAGATTCTCCTCCTCACCAACAAAGCTATTCTCGGATCAGGGAGCTCACAGCTCCCTGCTCGGATTATCACCCCTCTACTTATCGGAACTTATTCATCCGTATACTCCAGCTAGAACATTAACTAGGAAAGTCCTAGAGGCAGCCCGGCCTCCTCAACACATAGGCCTACATCATTGATCGGCACAACATCTGCCTTGGTCAATCAACAGGGAAATACTGATCCCCCTTTGTGGCAATCCGCCTTCGACTCTTTTAAAACGGTAGTTGAAGAGTCAATCGCCTCTGTACAGGATGCAATAAAGCAACTACAGATGGACCTAGGCCAGGCTATCGAATTTCAGGGTAAACGGATTGATGACCTAATCAAAGATGGCGGCCATGGGAACCGATCAAGCTAATTTTAGCGCCAAAATTGTACAGTTGGAGGATGCCTTGTTAAAAAAAGACGAGGAGATCAACAAGCTGGAAAGAATGTCCAGGCGAAACAACTTTCGCATTGTCGGCGTACCTCAGACGAATGGAGAAAACATCGAAAACATTGTTAAGGACGAAATCCTCCCTTTGTTCAACAACCCGGGTATTGTTATCGAGCGTTGTCATAGAGACGGTCGAGGAGCTAATGGACCCCCTCCACATATACTAGTAAGATGTCTTTCATACCCAATGAAGGTAGGCATTATGAAAAAGCGTAGAACAGTTTTGAACGGGAAACCTTTTTTCATCGTCGACGATTTGACAAAGATAGACCTCACTGAACGTAAGAAATGGGCGCCGCAAGTAAAACAGCTGTATGACAGAGGTACCAGGCTTCGTTTTTCTGGAGGTAAATGGAGAGATGGCACAGGGAAGCCCTACAAGTTTGAAGCCAGGACCACATAATTTCATTCTTACTAGAAAGTCTTAATTGTGACGTTGTATGGACTCCTCACTCATGATTATCTCATGTTATGCGGTATGTAGTCATTTCAGGCTCATCAAGGGTCGTTTCTTGACCTTTTTCAGCATTGTTCCTTTTTCTCTTTTTTTTTTTTTTGGCTGTTCTTTGCTGAATTAAGATTTCTTATTTTTTTTTTTTTTTTCATTTTACTGTTGTGATTATTTATAATGGTTTATAGCAACTTGAAATTTGCAAGTTATAATTGTAGAGGGCTTCGTAATGTTGATAAAAGACGTATGGTATTTGCTTATCTACATCGACATAAATTAGAAGTAATTTTTATACAAGAAACTCACAGTGTCTTGAGTGATGAGCGTCGTTGGCGCACAGAGTGGGGTCATGACATTATTTTTTCTCATGGCACAAACACAAACAAAGGGGTGGCTGTTCTTTTCAGTGCAGGTCTTTCGCCAATTGTGTCGAAAAAGATTACAGATGTTCATGGCCGATTCATTATTTTAGATATTACTGTAAACGACGATAGTTTTACTCTTCTCTGCGTATATGGGCCAAACACTGATAATGCAACCTTTTTTCATACTGTATATAACCATCTCGAGAGATTTCAGTGTGACAACATTATCTGTGGGGGTGATTTTAATTTCGTTTTCAATCTAACGTTAGATAAATACGGAGGTGTTCAAAACACCAATTTTAAGGCAGGTGACGCCTGTCTCTCTTATCTAGATAAATATAGTCTTGATGATGTCTGGAGGACTAGGAACCCCCTCTCGTCTGGTTTTACATGGACTTCAAATATTGACAATATTCGATGTAGGCTCGACTTTTTTCTTATTTCAAAAAAATTAGTTAACAAGGTCATTGACTGTTACTTTCAACCTCCCCTTCAGTCCGATCATCACATTGTTATTCTGCACTGTGACATCTCGACAGAGCCCAGAGGTCCCGGATATTGGAAATTTAATAACTCGTTACTTTTAGATCCCGTTTATATAGATTTAGTGAATTCTTTAATTTCTAATTACTCATCAGACCCTCACAATTTGAACCGGGATCCAGCGAGCTTCTGGGAAGGACTGAAGTATACCATTAGAAACAGCACTATTCGCTTCAGTAAATTAAAGGCGAATGATTCCCGAATATATGAAAATAACTTAATTAAGAAAATTGCTCAGTTAGCATCGGATTCTATAAGTGATGAAAACTTGCTAAACGATTTAAAAGATGCGAGAAACAATCTCCACCTGCTATATAAGAAGAAGCTTGAGGGTATTATGGTCAGATCTAAGGCGAGGTGGATTGAAGAAGGGGAACAAAACTCCAAATATTTTCTTTCTCTTGAAAAAAGAAATAAGCAACAAAACACAATTTATAAATTAATTGGTATTCGAGAAATGCCGCTTACAAACAATTCCGATATTTTAACCCATATTCGTGATTTTTACACTGAACTTTACTCCTCTCACTATAGTGATCCTGATATTTGTTTTTCTTTACTTCCTGAATTTCAAGGTATTGTTGATTATGATGTATGTGAAGGGCCTTTGGACTTAACTGAATGTTCTTCTGCCCTTTTTTCTATGCCTAATGGCAAATCACCTGGGAGCGATGGCTTTTCGACGGACTTCTATAAAAAATTTTGGCCTCATTTGGTACCTTTGTTTTGGACTCATTAAACTATGCATTTGATCAGCAACTACTCTCTTGTGAACAGAGAAGGGGTATTATTACTTTAATTCCGAAAACCGAAAAAGACCCTTATGAAATTGCAAATTATAGACCTATCGCACTTTTAAATACCGATTATAAAATTGCGGCAAAAGCCATCGCTTCTAGACTCAAAAAGGTTCTCTCTTCACTGATTGGAAACACTCAAACAGGTTTTATGAGTAATAGATTCATTGGCGAGAATGTACGATTTGTTCTAGACCTCATCGATTTTTCAAATCATAACAATATACCTGGTTTTTTATTCTTCCTTGACTTTGAAAAAGCATTTGATACTCTAGAGTGGAATTTTATTTATGCTACACTTCATTACTTTAAGTTTGGTAACGATTTTACAACCTGGGTACGTACATTTTACAATAACACAAATTCATGTATTTTCAACAATGGTTTTTCTACGGGTTACTTTCCGGTCAATAGAGGCGTACGTCAGGGTTGTCCTTTAAGCCCTTATCTTTTTATTCTATGTACTGAAATCTTAGCAAAGGTAATACTTAATAATGTTCAGATCCAAGGCATCACCATTTTGAGTCGCGAAACTAAATTATTGCAATACGCGGATGATACAGTACTCTTCTTAAACGGAGATCGAAGGTCTTTAGAGTCATCCATCCAACTTCTTCATAATTTTCGACGAGCTTCTGGGCTAAAAATTAACCTTCGAAAATCTCATCTGTTCCCATTAGGCCCCTTTGTCACAAATCCTCCAACTTTCATATCTTACTCAAATCTTTCGCTTCACCTTGATCCCATTAAATTTCTTGGAATTACGTTTACTCATAATGGTGATGATTTGTATCGCTTAAATTATGTCACGAAACTATCTCGCCTTAAAAA
Organism: Holothuria leucospilota; assembly: GCA_029531755.1. NCBI lineage: Eukaryota > Metazoa > Echinodermata > Holothuroidea > Aspidochirotida > Holothuriidae > Holothuria > Holothuria leucospilota. The sequence continues at coordinate 16,693,081 of CM055969.1, read as the reverse complement.
CACTTTAAACATATGGTCGAATAGAGACCTGACCCCAATAGGCAGAAATATTATTGTGAAGTCTTTTTGCCTTATCACAATCAGTGTACTTATTTCAAGTTCTTCCTGATCCACCGGATTCTTTTATAAATGAGGTTCAAACTATAATTTTTTATTTTATTTGGTCAAAAAATCCCGACAAGGTCAGAAGGAAGACAATGTACAATGATTATAGAAACGGTGGATTAAAAATTACTCATGTGAGAAGTTTCATTTATGCTTTAAAAATCTCTTGGGTGAAAAGATATTTAGACAGTGATGATGGTATCTGGAAAAGTTTTTTCGACTACCACTTAACTTCTTTTGGAAAGCGTTTTACTTTTCAATGCAATTTTACCTCTGAAGACATTGCATCAGTTAATAATATTTTCATTAGACAAGTTTGTCATGCGTGGAGCTCCTTACATTTTCATACACCTGTGAACAATTATGGTAATCAAGTTCTTTGGAACAATCATTTTATAAAGGTTGATGGTAAAATTGTGTACAACGAAAAACTTTATAGATCCGGCGTTTTATATGTTAAGGACTTATTTGGTGATAACGGCAGTTTGATTTCTTACGTCGATTTTTGTAACAAGTTTCGTATTAGGCAATACCCTTTCACTGTGTTTTTTGGACTGTTGGCCTCAATTCCAGCCGAGTGGAAAGGGGACCCCTTTAACACTGAAAATTCTCCGTCTCTTTATAGTGCTACGCTTAACCAAGCCCGTGTCACGAATTTTGCCTATTGTAAGCTCATTGATCAAATCGTTTTGCCACCTAAATGTATTGTGAAATGGAATGCTACATTTAACTTCACCCAGGATGACTGGCAGAAAATGTTCACTATTCCCCGGATTTCTCTTTCAGATAGTAAGCTTCTTTATTTCCAGTTTCGTTTTTTGCACAGAATCCTTGCCACCAATAAGCTGCTTTTCGCTAAGAATAAAATCGATTCTCCTAATTGTGAATTTTGTAAAACTGAAATAGAAACTATCGAACACTTATTCTGGAGCTGCCCGTACACATCCTCTTTCCTTTTAGACACAGAGCAATATCTCTTTGGTAGACAATTCATATATATTAAGTAAATCCGACTTTTTCTTTGGTTATAAGCTCCTTTTGCAGCATCCGTACAATTTTGTTTTTTTGTATTGCAAACATTTCATTTACAGCTGTAAACTGAATTCGACAATTCCTGATGTCGAAAGTTTTTATCATAAACTTTTATTCATATTGAAAGTCGAATATCATATCTGTTCCAAACCAAATTGTTCCCCGAAAAGAATTAAGAGATATCATGAAGTTGCTAATGCCCTTTCTTTTCGAATTTAAGCTTCTTAGATCTTTCTTTTTTCTTTTTCTTTTTGTATTATTATTATCCTCCATTGTTGAATGCGAAGTTACTTCGATTAACGACTGGTGTTTTTTTATCTATGCTTCATGTTGTTTAAGCATTGTCCTTCGTAGTTTAAAATCACAGCTCTACGTGATTTGTAATTACGTTAAAATCCGTTTTTGGTTGAATTGCGTAGGCGATCTGGCGATGGCATTATATTGTAACGAACTGAAAAAAAATGTTTTGCAGGTACACAGAGTGTATCACCATTGACCAGTTAACGAAAAGAAGTTAATACTTTTTATGTGAAAGTGAAGGGAGTGTGACATTGCATTGTGTTTAAATTATTCTGCTATATTGATTTCAATGGTGTACATGTTTTAGAGAACAGTTGCAAGTAGATAACTGTATTATATTATTGATCATCGGTATGCTTATTATAGGAATAAATGTATAACACGATATAAAATTTCTGAAAATGTTTAGTACGCATGATTGTAAATATTGTAAATATAGAAGCTTGGAAATCAATACAGAAATGGAGGGAAAAATTATTATTATCATCATCATCATCATCATCATCATCATCATCATCATCATCATCATCATCATCATCATCATCATCATCATAAAGTATATTTGATTATTGTATATATTTGAATATAGTTTATATTTATTTTATATATATTTATTTCTAATTTCTTCGTTCTTTACTCCCTAAATTTCTCTCTTTCTGGCAGACCTGCTTTACATAGTTTTGCTATTTCAGTTTACCCACACCTCGACTGCCATTACATGTTAAGTGAAGTAACTTACGAAATGAAACTAATCAAGAGGGAGAGATGTATCTCTGCTTTTCAGCACCCATTCATTTATGTCAAAATCATGCCATCACATGGCCCTTAGAGCATAATGTATTAAGAACTTGGCCCTGACAAACGTAGTACAGTAGTCCGGATTATGACTACCAGAAATTTAAGCACTTCTTTACAGTAATATAGGGCCATTTATGTTTTACTAGCAAATTCGCAGTCATCACTGTTTATTCACTACCGGTTCATGAAAGCAGATGGGTCAGCTCAGATTTTTTCTTGCCCCCACATTTCCCCAAAATGAATATAGCACATATCCAAAAGTGAACATAGCTCTAGGCTCCTTGTCTTGTTAGAGCTTGCGATAAGTGCATTAGACTTTGGAAGATTACTAAATTGATTTTAAAATGCATTTTTCAGTGACCTTGTCCCACATCTGTAGCAACGTAGTACGTGCCCTATTATTACTTTGGACATATATCAATGACCTTCTCCTCCGAATTGAAATCTTCAGACTCCGATGGAAGTATTCTGAAATAACTATTGATGACGTCAGTGCAAAATGCTCCCTTCAAACAAAGATCATTTATTCCAGTTCTTTTCGCAATGTAATCTGTGGTATCCTGTCACACAATAAAATCGAATTTACTGACTACCTTCCTGACTTTTAACAAGGTTTACTCATAATAATTTCCGAGGAGTAAAGCCCGATTCCGAACTCGCATTCAGTTCCGGACTTTAGTCAGTTTTTAATGTACGAGGAATTGGCACGGAATTGGAGGTCCCGTGATCGAAATTGGCCAGGGGTGGGCTGCAGCTAGACTCGGACTAGGAGCCAATTTTTATTGGTCTACAGTTTAATACATGAATTGTCCCACACACAGTCCACTATATTACAGGGTGGTATAGACCGTAAAATTGACCCTAAATAGACCCTTTCATGCAGGCAAAACTGTGTGTTAAAAATAGTAACACAACCATTGTGATAGGCTACATTGCCAAACAGTGGCGTAGCCAGCGGGGGGGCAGGGGGAAGAGTGGCCCCACAGAAATTTTGGGGACGCAATGAGCGATGTTGAAAAAATAAAGGAAAGCAAAAAAAAAAACGAAAAAACGGCGAGAGGAGGGAGGGATGGGAAGTTAGTGGGGCGGAGTGGGACGGGGATCTAGGGGATGAGTAATGACGGTGGAATCCGCAGAAGAACGGACGGCATATTTATTTTATGCAGGACGCATTCGATTGACAATAGGCCCCCGAAAAGTCAATCAAAACCCTGGATATTAATGATGTCATCCAGTGCTGTAGTCGAGTCCGGACTGTACGAGACCGAGTCCGAGTCCGAGTCCCTGTCTTCCGAGTCCGAGTCACGAGTCTGAGTCCTTAAAATCGTGACTCGAGACCAGTCTCGAGTCAGAGACCGGTTTCGAGTACTACAGTACTGATATCATCTCGTCTGGAAACCGTGTTCCGTATTTTTCTCCTTTTTTCAACAGATTATGCCTAGGGGACAGTAAACCCTAACCCATTTTTCGAACCCTAATCCAGTTTTTGAAACAAAATAAATACCGAAAAGGTATTGGTTGTCAATGTCACTTTCACTCAGAGGGCGGGCCTCCCCTTCAGGAGTGGCGCCAGGGGGGCCATGGTCCCCCGTCGGGGAATTTTTACATCTTCGTCGGGGAGTCTTAGTCGATACGATAAAGTATGCAGTCACCGAAGGCGACAGTCGCCCCAACGGTTTACCTATTTTTTGCTCTCAAGAGGATAACTTCTGTAATAAGAACCTAAAATTTTCGGCGGGCTACGCGCTCTGTAGGGTCACTCCATTTTCTTCAATATTTCCATTCCACATAGACAGATAGCACAAGTCCTGCCCACCTTACCAAGTAACATGTAGGCAGAGTAAACAGCTTATGTAGAGGTCGTAAATTTCATCCCATATCGCAATGCCTAGTTGCTGTTCTCTATGTGTGTCATGCTGTACGGTCAGTTGTTGAGCGAGTCCAGGTGGTTTCGATAGAATGTATGTTATCCCCGGTCTTCAACCCCTACAGTTTTCTTTCTTTCTTTTTTGTTCTTAATGATTAAATATGATTTTGTTTTTGTAGAAGCCTACCAAAAACCTTTGCAGTTTCACGATTCAGATTCAAAAGAACGATATCAGCGCGCAACTTGGCTCTTGAAGTATTAAGTGATATTATGCAAAATATGGTCTGCAATGGCATGTGATAGTTAGGCTCCTTCAAATTCCCTTTTCACCATGCACCCCCTCGACATAGTGGGTTGTCGGAACTTGGGGTCACTGGCATGGCCCGCATGGTACGCTTTGTCCACTCTTCCTCAGTTCCGTTACTTATAGCTAAATATAATACAATGTCATCTCATTTCCGTAAACCTAGTAATGTTCTCTTATGTCTGTCGTGAGGTACGGCTAGTGACCCGAGGAGGGAAGTAAAATGTACGTTATGTCTGATAGGGCCCACCTGCCAGAACAATTGACCTATATAAGTTTTAAACAAGTACAGATTCTCTTTAGTGTAGGCCAGTGTTGTAACAAGTCAAGTCACTGACTCAGACTCGAGTCGACTCGAGTCGCATATTTGACTTGACTTGACTTGGTCATCAGCCAAAATGACTTGACTTGACTGGAGTCTGGAACCCTAAATGACTTGACTTGACTCGAGTTACCACCGAAAATGACTTGACTTGACTCGGACTCGAGCACAGCATGACTCGAGCACAGCATGACTCGAGTCCAACTGAAAACTCGGGTCAGGGAAAATGACTCGAGTCTCCTGCTGCGACTCGAGTCCTTTGACGCGACTCTGATGTTCGTAAATGTACCCAATTCTGGACTGTGCACGTGCATATCGTGTATACAGACGCTGCCGCAACACACAGTGTCCGTGTTACAACCGATAATGTAAAAATCAACCGATAACGTAAAAACGACCGATAATGTAAAAAAAATTTACCGATAATGTAAAAAACTCTTTGAACCGATAATGTAAAAAAAAAATTACCGATAATGTAAAAACGTTCGTCTACCGATAATGTAAAAAAATTTACCGATAATGTAAAAACTGTTCTAAAGACGTTTTCGTATGGAATTGGAAACGTTGAATTTTATCAAAGAAAGTCAAATGTTAATTCAGAAAGGTCGCAAGTCATACCCCAGTTTTCATACTAGATGGTTACCGAATAAAATTTAGGAATAAGATTTCGATTGCACTTGTTAAAAGTGGAGTGAAAGTTTTCCCTTCCATATATGGCTTCACTAACACGTGGGAGAGTTGCGCCTGACCTCCGGAGAAGGCTCCTATCTCCGAGATGATAGTGGGAAGGGAATTACCCTGTCAAAAGGTCATGCACTACATTGGCCAACCGTTTCTGTGAGTCACAATTAAGCCTGTTCTTTCTCCTACTAGCTACGCTGTATGCATTAAGTTGAAAAACGCATCTTTCCATACATACCAACACTAATTTGGGGGCCGTGTTTCGCTTTGCCCCCGGGGAAGGTGCCTCTCTCTTTAACCAACCCTTAATTTACCCCTTCAAACTCGAAAGGTGATAGGCCTATGCGTCCTGTATAACATAGGGAAGGCGTTTGGGGGGAGGCTGCCCTGGTTGGGTTTGGATTGGCGATTTATAAGAGCAGGTCGAAAACGTGTGGAGCGGGTCGGGTATATTAAACGTTAGCATTACATGGCAAACATGCGTTTTTCAGCTTTGAATGCGCCCTGTATCTAGTAAGAGGGGCACACCCTAACAAACCTCAAGTGTGATATATGGAAGGGAAAACTTTCACTCCACATTTAACAAGTGCAATCGAAATCATATTCCTAAATTTTAATTAGTATCCATCTAGTATGAAAACTGGATGTTTTGAAATGCCTAAAATCTGCTCTTGAGGACACTGACCCTAAAAGTAGGCCTTTTAACGGCCCGCACATCCCACTACGACCGAGAGACGGGATGACTGACTTCGGATCTGTGATCAGCGTGGTCGATAACCTCTAGGACGCAATTCTTATCAAGCGTGAGTAGCTTCGATTTCATCCCCTTCTTCCCCTGGGGTGGGAAACGGGTGAGAGGGAACAACCTTCCTTCAGCTTCAGAATAACGACAGTAACACTCCTGGGTTTTCGGACAGGCTCATTTCTCAAAAATATTATTTTCAGTCCTTTAGCTTTTGAAATATCTGGTTATTATTAGAGGGCGCCCTCTATTGGGCCATAGTAGAGACCCTATAGTCCCACTATAGGGTCTCTAGGCCATAGACCTATGCAAATAAGTTATGCCATTAATATGACCCACCTTTATCTAATAAAATATGTTGCAGTGCTTTCATGATACTTTTTATCGTAGATATGTTCTTTTTGGTGAGCTTGCGAAACAACAGGGGAGTGAGGGCGCTTTAAGTATATGAAGGAGAAATATGACAGCATTATGTATTTGGCCTAGACAATTGAGAAAGTGACTTTTAATTCTTCTGCTGTCTTTGAATGTACCTTTTAAGGGAAATATACCTGCAAGAGGGCGCTGTAAAGTAGGAGTGAGAGCCCCTTCCCCTGGGGTATGACTTGCGACCTTTCTGAATTAACATTTGACTTTTTTTGATAAAATTCAACGTTTCCAGTTCTATATGAAAACGTCTTTAGAACAGTTTTTACATTATCGGTAATTTTTTTTACATTATCGGTAGACGAGCGTTTTTACATTATCGGTAATTTTTTTTTACATTATCGGTTCAAAGAGTTTTTTACATTATCGGTAATTTTTTTTACATTATCGGTCGTTTTTACATTATCGGTAAATTTTTTTACGTTATCGGTCGTTTTTACATTATCGGTTGATTTTCACATTATCGGTTGTAACAGTCCGTGTGTAATCAATACCAGCACTACATGCATATAGTATAGTTGTCACTTGACAAACGGGCCGCGCCGGGCAATTGGACAAATCCGCACTCACTGCTGCTGAAGCATGTCATATCAGACTATGTACACTTCATGCCAAGCATGGACCGATCTCCGTGGTTTCGATTGAAAAACATGTTGTACAGACGGGGTTGCCATCTTGGATGATTCTTCGTGTGGTTCAGGGACTTTCGTTGTACGAGATTTTTAATATTAGTCTGTTAATTTTTTTCTCTCTATAATAATTTTGTTGCCTCTGCGTAAAGTAGTACTGAATAATATTGCTTGTGCAACACTAATGGGACTGGTTAAGTCCTCAGTGAAGGTACGTGTACAGCTGGTCGCCGATAGCTCCCTATACGCGGACCTTACCACGACCCATTGAAAGTCCGGGGTCTTCGACCAGCAGAGTGGTGGTCGAGACTGATTATATTTCTTATAGCAAAGCTATGACCTAAAGTCCTTATTTACTGCCATAACTTTTCATTTTCAAATATTTAACTAATAGTGCAGTTGTCTTTGAAAACTTTAAAAATTAATAAAAAAAATAAAAAATGACGAAGCGATGCGAGACAAGAGAAACTATAAGAGAATTTTCAATAGCTTATTATGATTAAAGTTTGCAATGTTAAATGAAGGAAAACATTAATATCAAATACCATAATGGAAGATTTTTCTCTGCGCGCTTCGCGCGCACCCCTCGGGAAAAGTGACTAATACAACTTAAAATTTTGTCTGGCACCGTAAGATTTCTTTCAAAGCATGGGCCTCTCCTACGCGCCACACTATTGTGCCTTGAAGCTCTGACATAAGAGTCACTGGAAGTAGTGTACGTCATTCAATGCACCCTGGTCCTTGCAAAAAAAATCCCAAACTCTAACCATGTAAAGGGAATCACAATTCTCGATATATTTTTCGGCGTGCTTCCCATGCATGAGCCTGAAATAAATTGATGTCTCATTAGTACCGCTGTACGGCTGTGCGTAGGAAAGCTTTGATGGAATTGCCTCGTTATTATTTCCTGTAGGATAGCTTGAGTAAATTACTATTTCCAAAACCTCGCTACACCTCTCGCTGTCCACTTTCTCGACCAACTACTACCATCCTCAGCAAATTGACTAACGGTTATAAGAAACCTATTTCATTAGCATTCCAAATTACACGTGTAGAAGCAGAATTTGTTCGAGGAATCGTCCAGAATTACCGCAAAAGTTGTCAAATTTAAAAAAAAAATTAATACTCGGGGAGGACCCTCAGTCTCCAGCCTTCGGCGCTCGCGGTTACAGGTTTCGCCGGCAACAACTTCCTAAGATGCAGCCTCCAATGAAAATTACTTCCCTGCATGGCATTTAACTGACTGCCGATGGCCTTGGCCCTTGGCCATGCCCATGTGAAAAGTCCCCTTAAAACATTTCATTAATTTTTTTAAATTATCAGAATTATACTCTACAAACTGATAACCTTTGAATCGACACTAACTTATTTTCAAATTAATAAAAAAAATGCTGAGCGGGATTGTCCCAGATCATCGACAAAAATGAAACATGAAAGAAAGAACCATAGAGCAAGATATAAGAAGGAAAATTTTTGTCTAATGAACAATACTGCATTTAAAACTAAAGAAAAACAATAGGCTACAATTAAACGTCTCGATGTGTTTTCTTAATACAGTGCACTTCACGCGCACCTGTTTTAAATATTGTTTCAGGATTCCAGGTTACTTCCTGTAGAACATCTCGCTTTTAGCTTCGTTCAAACTCTTCTATTATCACTGGAATCCTTGAATTCCCCATGGCCTTACGCGGCGGAGGGGAAGTTCCCCTCCCCAGAAATTTTCAAAGCAAAATGTTTGTCACCATCGATCTATGTAAATTTACCGACTTTTTGAAGATAGAAGTTATAAGGCTCTCGAGAGTCTCATTTGAGGGTCATACCGTAATGTGGGAGAGGCACTTAGCGAAGGGGGTGCAAGAGCCCTCTCCTTGAGGAAACTTTTCTAAGCATTTTATTACTAATATCGCTACAAAGTCTAAAAATGCGATTTTTTCAGCGCGTGCACCTACTCTGAGTTCCAGATATCACATTCATAAAATAATTGTTCCAAAGTCCCAGCCTTTGGCATTCCACACGGGGGCGCCCGTCCCCCTCCTCCATTTTCAGAAAACAAATCCCGCCCCTGGTCACTGTGGCCATTTTCATTCGTTATTGACGGAGAGTTTATTTCCGAGAGGTGCACAGTGCTTCTGCTAGGTCCTTGACCTCCTCGTTCGATAAAAGTGTATCTTACGCCATGGCTTGGCCATCTGTGGATCATGGGGCGACGACATCTAACGTTAAGCCTACGTGGCAAAGTAAGATTGTCCGATGGCCAGCAGATATACATTAACATTGCTTGCCTGAGTAGTTATAGCATTCGTGTGTTGGGCGCAAGCTACGTGTGTTACTTTGGTAACTATGTGCAGCGTACCCCTGGCAAATTGCATGTAAAGTTAGGTGAAAACAATGTACCTGTGGTATACCAAATAGAAAAAGATTGTAGTCAGTGACAGGTACACTTCAGAAGAGGCAGAAAGGAACCAGTTGTCTATAGGTCATACCAAAGAAGAAATATTAGTTTTAAATTTAGATGTAATTGTGTGACCTTGTTGACTTGTAGACACCAGTGACTGACTCGAGTTGACTCGACCAAAATGTCTGACTTGACTTAACTTGACTTGAAAATGTGACGAATGACTTGACTTGTGACTCGACCTAAGGGTGACTCGTTACAACACTGGTGTGGGCTTACCCAAACAAATGTCGCGCGCTTTGCAATTTCACAGTTTAGATTCCGGATAAACACGGCAGATCCATGTTCCTCTAGTATATACAAAGTTTATGCAATATATGCCCCGCAATGGCATGGTATAGTAAACAGGTTTTCTTCCAATCCCCCCTCACCAACCTCTCGACGGCATCGGGGCTGTCGGGGTGTCGAGTCGAAGGACTCCACGTCGGGGAGTCTGGCCCCCTTCGAACAAATCCTGGCGCCACTCCTACGCCCCTCTAAAGACCCCTGTGGAGAACACTGGGATCTAGTATAAAAAGAAGCACCATTTTGCATCTAAGCCCTTCGAGACAGCAAAAAAAATTTCAATACCCCTCCCCCAGGACTGCGGTCAAGAATGGGGACGATGAGTTGACTCCCCCCCCCCCCAACCAGTGGCGTAGCCAGGTTTTTTGTCAGGGGGGCAGAGCACCAAGATTTCCCCCAATTAGTGATCTGCTTCCTACTAATCAGTGTTCTCCGCAGGTCCAAATTTTGTCCGGGGTGCTTTCCTCTGACCTGGCTGATGTGACTTATCGCCGTCCGGGGGGTCTAAGGGGAGGGGGTGTCCCCCTCCCCTTTGGGAAATTTTTGCTCATATAAGGTGGGCTAGATGCAAAATGGTGCCACGTTTGGTGCTAAATGTAAACTGAATACATCACCAAGAATTCCTATTTTCTAGGAAGCTTTTTTTACCTTGCTTGTCTTCAGGTCTTGGTGAATTTTTCCAAGTTGAGTCCTATTGGTAGATCAGAATCACAATGGGTGAAGTACAGTAATTAAGTGAACCCTGGTACACCTTTCCCTTCATCAGTTCACCACATTCACCACAATCAGTCCAAATTTTACGAGGACCTTTCCCTTGTAGCAGAGTATAGCACTTGACCACTGACCCATTCTAACAAACTGCATATACCACAATGCTGCTGCTTTAATTATCAAGAAACATTGGAAGTATACAGTAAAAGGACAGAGTCCCTTGTCAGAGGTCCAGAGATCCCATGCTGTATAAAACAGATGGTAAAACATAACTAGTACAACTTTAAGCATGGTGTCATCATTCCATCTCTGAAAACCTTAATGAGGACTGGTTGTGCCAGTGTGGCATATACTTTTAAATAAGTAAAGTGTACTGGTTGAAAAATTTAAAATTTCACCAGATCATGCGCAAATTTCACCATATATTCACTTTCAAAATTTTCCCCAAGATTTTTCCAGAGGGGGCAACTCGCCCCCTGTCCCCCCTGGCTACGCCACTGCCCCCAACACACACACATAGACACACCCAAAACCTAGCTACGCCCCTGTTGCCAAATGTTATTGGCCCGGAATTGTGCACATTGTAGGTATCGGAATTGGCGCGAAATCGGAGGGCACCGCACCCGGGTTTGGGCCGGAATGGTGGCCATTGGAAATTTAATTGGCGCGGAATCGATTTCGATGGACTCGGATACAGCCCTGGTAATTGTTTCATCTCTCTAGGCCTACATGTCTTTTAAAGGAAGATGAGATATTGTGCTTACCTCACATCAGAAAAGTGAAGCTGTGTATGAATGTGTGAGTGTGAGTTCGAATGAACTAAAATTGGTTTTTAACCATTATTTGCATATCAGTATGTTAGAAAAGATAAAAACAGTATGGTATGTAGAGAGTGAAGAGACATATTTTTAAATACTACATTCTAGTTGCTAAATTTCGAGATCGAAGTTGCAATGAACTGAAAGTGGTCCCTTGTCATGATTTGATTATAAATGTGCTGAGAAATTTCTTTAACCGAAGGTATGTTGAGAATATAGGGGAGATGAGATTTGCAACTCCATGGATTGCCTTTTTGTTTCCTTTTGGACGCAAGTATGCTTTCAACAGGAGAACATATCTAGTGAATCTACATACATTGAGTCAGACAGGCTTGTGACGAACTTTGTAACAGGACTTGCATTTAGCTTGAAGTAAGGTCGGACGTCTGCGAAAATTGGGTGCGTTGTGTTTTTTTCAACAGGAGAAGTGAAGACACCTTGAAAATGTCTTGTGGGTTGGAATCTGCAGCAATGATTTTGTGTTTGGTTGTAGATTCTTCTGGTCCCAAGGAGCATTTACAAGAGTAACCACTGACCAAATCAGAAAATGCACCATAGTTTTTACATATGCTGCTGCCACATTCGACAATGCCTGCCTCACAACGGGACCCTTCGTACCATAGTGGACAATCACACGTGTAACTACCGATAAGATTCATACATGTTCCACCGTTCTCACAAGGACCGCTGGCACACTCGTCGATATCTAGTTCGCACTGGAGTCCGGTGAAACCCTCTGGACACACACAGGTGTGACCGTTTACACGATCCTGACATGTTGCGCCATTCTCACATGGGCCGCTGGCACACTCGTCGATATCTAGTTCACACTGGAGTCCGGTGAAACCCTCTGGACATACACAGGTGTGACCGTTTACACGATCCTGACATGTTGCGCCATTCTTACATGGACCACTGGCACACTCGTTTATTTCATGACTACAAGTTGGTCCTGTATAACCACCTACACACTGACATTCATATCCGTTGATCATATCAATACAAAGTGACTGGTGCTGACAGGGTTGACTGGCACATTCATCAATGTCAACCTCACACCTGGAACCTGTGAAAGGTATGAAAAAAGACACAGGTTAAAGGGAAAATGCAGTCATCCCAATTTGAATTAGTCTAGTAGTCTATCATATTTCATGAATGGCTCTTGAGAATCATGTGACAATATTTTTTCACTGAATTCTAAAATTTGTGGAGAGTAACTCATTGGTTTACCTTGGATATGCAATATTTAAGTCCTAAATTATCATGAAAGGTACTTGAAAGAGTAATAACAAGAAATTAGTGCAAATAAGCTGTTGTTTCAAAGTAAGTTTTGGGGGACTGCTCTTGCCCTTTAAAGAGAACATTTTGAAAATATACACCTCAAGCAATGGCGTCCCTATGGTGACACTCGGGCCGTATCTTTCCGTTGTCATACGTGCAGGGAAAGCAGTACTAAAGGAAATGTCTAAGGTAGGATGAACTTTTGGCAAAACTTAATTGTATGCTTCAAATTGTTATGAGTGAATACATCATCTTGTTTGGCTGGTTCTAAAGGCAGAGAGGATGTTCTGGCACGAACAGAAGGGATGCCCCTTTTCGAGAAATGTAAGGTGGCTTGAAAGCAAACTGGTGCTACTTTTAACCCATCTCTCAAAGAAGAAAAAGAACGTAGTCAGGGTGTAAAAACCTGTCAACTCTACCAATGCCTAGACCTACAATCTTGAATAATGATGGCGATGAGTCGGTAGTATGAGTTCACACGGCATCATTCAGAAGTCTGTTAGTGTTTGGAACCCGACATTCCACCAGGGGGAGGGGGAGTTAATCGTTCAAAATATCGTGCCTACTATAACTGTCGGAGGTTTTCCAACAGTTTTGTCCAAGATTATAGCTTGTACTTATTTCTTGAGTGTCTTCCAGATTTGTTTCGGACGTCAGATTGCATCCCTTTCAAACTGTTCATTGTTCATGATCATGCGCAAGCAATGAAAAGAAATTTAGGCATACGCAAACCCGCCTAATGAGGTGAAAACTTGATATTGCTTGAAACCTTAACTATGAAATGTAAACACAGGCACACGTGCTGCCATTACCTGATGTTCCTGATAAACAGGTGCACATAAAATTATTCAGATAATTTGTACAGCTGCCACCATTTTGACAAGGCGTTGAGTCGCATTCATTAATTTTCTAAATAAGAAAATGAAAACTTTTAACATTTTTGTAAGGCTACTGAAGTAAGGATATTGTCATATTATAAATGCATTTCTGCCCAATGTTACATACCACATACGCAAGGAGTACCGTAACGAAATTGGCAAGCAACGTCAAAAACTTTTCAGGATAAATTATAAACATTTCCATAAAACTGAAAAAGTGGTGATTATGCGACAATTGTTTCTTCATGTCTTTTTAAATATTCCACAGAATGTAGTTGCGGAACTGCTCCCCCCCCCCCCCCCAATAGAAAACGTTCAACGTGAAAGAGAGGTTCGAGTGTGATAGTGTTATCTAAAAATCGTTTGCAATGTTTTTCTGGTGTAATTTCACGTTGTATAAGTAGTAAAGGGATTTGCCAGTGACAAAAATCAATGAACTCAAAAAATGCAGAAAATTTTTCTCTTCTAGGAGGTGAAAACAGCATCTCAATAGCTTGTAGAGTTTGGAAGATACTAATTTTCAAAGAAATGCAATTTTTTCTCAAGATAAAGTGCATTATGGGAAATATGTGATGTCATCGCGGCACATTAATTTGACAAAGCATTGAATTTCTTTATGATATTGGCACTGTTGTAGGGAATATTTAGCAACTTTGTTATGCCGTACATGTGGTGCAGATTTACGCTAAACCTACATGGAAAGCTATTCAAACATTCCAGGAGTATCAAATTTCAAGGACAACAGGACATTCAATTATAAAAGAAAACAAAAGAAATCTGAGGCAATGTGCCCACTTTACATAACATTCTGTGGCCTTGATAAGAACTGGAGGTATTTTTTGACAAAAATAGGTAGTCTTTAATATTAGATATCTCGAGTTAGGAAAAGAGTATTGCTACGGGGTTTAGAGGGTATGAACTGAAATTTTTTTCTCTTTCACATGGGACCCTTGTGAAAAGCCACTGGAAAATGCCTGTAACCGTTATTTCTAGAGCAGAGGCGGATCCAGAGTTCCAAACGGAGGATTTTCATCCCCCCCCCCCGTTTTCTGCATCACTTTCCTTTTGAGTCGGTCCCAAAGCTCCACTACAAAGTTTATATATACTAATTTTGATCGCTACATTTCAGGAAATACCATTTAACAGTGTTTAATTTAAATTTCCCCAATTACCGCCCCATCGAGGCTTTGTAGGCTACATTGGAATCTCGTACCTTCGAACTTTGCCCTCAATATATTAGCCCTCCCCCTTTCTGTAAAGTCCTGGATCCGCCCCTGCAGAGATCTGTATTAAAGGGTAAGGACGAAAGGTCTGTAAATAAAAGACAACAGGGACCTCCAACCCTCCATCCATCCCTATCATTTTGGCAAAGTGTAATGGATGTAGTTTTACTTTTCGAATTTCAGGATATAACCATATATTAGTGCTTTTTAAGAAGAGTCCCGTAGGATATTTCTCTCTGCAGGTAAAAAGCTGAAACTACTCACAAAAGGAGGAACAATTTATTAGAGATACTAGAAAAGTATAAAAAAGAACAGCTCTGAACACTTTCAATAATCAATTGTTTTCTTTCCGTGCAAGAAAAGATTTTTTGATATGCTTGCATGATTAATTTAAGCACATTGAACTAGCTAAACTGTCTTCTCGTCTAAAACTCTTTTAAATTTAAACATGGCTTACCAGTTACCACAAGTGGTCTTTGATAAATTCTTCCTGTATCCCCATCCCCTTAACTTTCATGCGTGGGAGATAATTTGGCCGAATTTTGGTCAGGGATGGGTGAAATGTCAAAGAGAAGTATTTTGATGGTATTTTGATTTTAAACCTTGGTTCCCTTAAATGACCTTTAAACTAATTTTGTACACTACACATGTAAACCTCTACAATGTTTCAAGTCTTTGAGTGCTCCACAATTCAGAATTGGCTGCCTGTTTGTTTTTGGTCGGTCTGTCGGTCTGCATCCAGGCAGACCACCAGACAGGAGAATGGACGGATGAATGGGAGGACAGACACACACACTTTGTCCAGTCAGAAGCTCTATTGGCTTATGACAAATTAAGTGTGAAACAGCCAGTACGATGAAAGACTTACAACGTGTTTTTAATTGTTGCTCGTCGGTCGGCCATTGCGCCCTCCCCTTTTTCAAAAACACACACACAAACACATGCACCCATCTCTCAACTTACAGTGCTGCCTCTGTAAAATGAAAAGTCACGCTGTGACGTAGATAATGTTAGAATATCATTAAAACATTACGAACATGTTTTCAGTGTTACGAGCTGGTCGTCCTTAAAGTCCACCCGTCCTCCGAGCAACACACTTACACAACTAGACCTGGTACACCCCTCAACTTAAATTAGCTTCTTTGGGGGAAGGACCCCAGACTTGGTGAACACTTTTAATGACGCAACCAATTTATTACGGCCTCAAGAAGAAACAAAACATTGCCTTTGCTACTGTGTTTTTACAGAAAGAAAAAAATCACAGCATTTTCACTTTCAAGCCTTCAATCATTCAATGCAAAACGCTTTATTTAATTACCCTCACAGTCTTGCGAAGCTTCCCCTGATATCCAAGTGTGCAAATTTTGACTCCAGTTGAGTCATTCTGGTTGATTCTTTCGGTGTCAATATCACTCGGTACACAGTACTTGTAAAAATCAGCAATGGCTTTCATCATGCTAAAAAAACAATCAACAGTAAAGGAAATTAAATGATGCTTGGCCTTTCGTTACATTTCCTTGCAATTTTGATTACAAAAATCATTCTTATAATTGTTATCCATTAGGCGGAAATTCCGGAGAGGACAGGGAAAACCTCCCCTTCCCCCACGCAACACATACTCTTTTTGAGATGCTACCATTGACTTTTAACTTTTTCATACGGTAAAGCTTCCTCCAAGAGCCCTTTATGCCTCCTCCCCACTGTTTTTTTTTTATATAAAAATCTTTGCTACTGATTGCTTCATTAAAAACTCACAATTAATTCCATGCAGTTTTATCGAGGGAGTTTGTAGCCTTCGCAGCAAGTCAGAATATGTGCCTATTTCCAACGCACATTATGAGTCCATCCAATACAGGTGCAGGAGTAATGACCGCCTGCAGGCAAGAGCTATTAAGGAAGACCGTCTTGTGCCAAGCGATATAATTTTTTACCACACAGGGCCTATGCTATATAGAATAGAATGATTTTTGGGCAAGTACCATTACTACTTTACCTTTTGTTACTATTTAGGCAGCATGTGATTTCTTCTATTCTAATGTACTGAGAGAAAAAAAAACCGATGTGACCGCGGAGCTTTAAATTTGACCCTCGAAAGGCATAATGAGCTTTGCCTGCTCCACAAACTACAACATGTTTTTAATACTGAGACAAATTCCATTTGGTTTACTGGGGAGTTATTATAGCACCTTCCCTGGTTTCACCAAGGAATAAAATAGAATGCTGAAGTGAGACTCGTGATCTTCAAAATGGAACAAGGCTTTGGAAGATGTTACAAGAAAGGTTAAAACCAAAATTTTTCCAAGCGAAAGAAGAACTTTAAAGGCAGTAGGCAGTCACCCCAAACAGAGTGAGTGTATCCTGTCACTCTTGTTCATGAATGGTCTATTTTGATCATGTGACAATATTTTTGTTAGTGAATTGTGGAATTCAAGGAGAATTTCGCCTTGCTTTAACTATTGTTTGTAATAGTTATGTTCAAAATGTCTTCAGAGGTGCCTGTAATGCAATAAGAGGAGATCTGCAAGAGTTTGCTGATTTTTCAAAGAAAATTTTGGGGCGACTGCCTATTGCCTTTAAGCATGTAGTAAAATATGCATGTCGTATCTAGTCATCGGAGTAACTAACAGAACGAAGCTAGCACATTTTCAGTCCAAAGTGCACTTGAAGCTAGCAAATAGTGACATCATGACCTTACAAAACCAACAATACTGTTTTGTTTTTCTTTGAACTTGGCGGAACAACCTGATGCACATTGGCATTAATTGTGGTGAGAGAAGGGTGATGCGATGTTTAGGTACCGTAATGTGTTAAATGTGGTGAAGAGATAATGTTGATGTTACACCGTTGCGAGTGTAGTCTTGCTCAAGAATCCAGTTCCATTTCCGTCCACCACAAATCGGCTGCGAAGCATACGTGCAGCGCGCCCTCTATTGCTCTTTTATTGAACTCTCCGAGGTTGACGATGACACAGAATGTTAGGTACACTAACTCTATGGCATTTAGTGAGGTGTGACGATGTTAAGGTTCACTGAACGCTATACCTATCGTGTACTTAATATTCTGTGCCACCGGCCAAGTGCTTCAGAACTTACAGAAGCCGAGAACATCGCGGTGGTGTGAAATCCGACGTGCCAATTTTCCCACCTCTTTCTTCGGTAAATATGGGAAAGAAAAATCAAGACACGATTTCTCCTTACCATTATCCACCGATAATGTGGAGTGGAGAAAACCAAAGTTAGTGAGGGGGTACTTCAAGAAAGGACCATTACACAATGTCTATTTTCGAACACCCTGTCCATAAATGGACGCGCCCGCACATGACACGGATTGGCGCTATATAACTGGTTATATCAGAGCCGTATATTTAGAGAGTTTGGCCAACTTGCGATTTGTGACGTCATACGTAAACACTGGGCGCCATTTATTCTGAATCTTAAGTGGCAAAAGGTACGATGTCTCGCTTGTTTGTGCTGCAATTGGACCTAAAATGGCGCCCTGTGAGGTGTGTCAGCAATTGACCAATCAGAATTGGTCCCCCATTGGCCAAACTCTCTAAATATACGGCTCTGGGTTATATTATTACCAACGGGGATAATCCCACCGTGGTACTGAGATAAAAGGCAAGTTGTAGCGATGGAATTGGATGCAGTCAATTTGCGCTACTGTATGTTCAACAGGGCTTTTCTCGTTTAAGTCGTAACTCTTTCAAGTCATTCACAGGTCCTGAATAGATAACCCTATCAAGATACAAGAAGGGTGCAGTAAATATTTTCTCTGTGTCTTCGGTTCATTTACTGAGCGAATTCAGTGGTGGCTGTATAGGCAGATACATACATAGATATATACGCTAAGATGGGATGCGACATAAATATCTGTTTTTAGACCTCTAAATCTTATGGAATTTTCTGTGAATCGATGTTAAGTTACTGCATTTAGTGCCAGAGGTTTATCAAGTGGCGACCCCGGGGTCATTTGCAGCCAGCGACGTAGTCAATTTTGCCAACTAGCAAGGAAGATGAAGCAAATAAGAAAATAAAAATAAGAAAACAAATACAATTCTTCACTACATTCCTGTTGTCTACCACAATAACGATAAGGAATAAAAAAGTGATACTTAAAGTAAAAGTGAACCTCTGGCCCGACTACTTGACAACCTTGGAGGTTGAGGGGTCAAACACCTCCCCCTTCTTCTACACACACTCTCGATCCCACACACTAATAGAGAGTTCCACTCCGGCCTACTCCTGGACACACATGTAGCGCACTCGTTCAAAAGTTACAAAATGTTGCAACAGTAAGCCTCTGAAAATTCTTGACAGGCATTTTCAAAAATACTGAATTACAACGTCTCCTTAGACAAGAACCCACTACCTGCACAGCTTACACATTCCTATTTTTTCAAATCAGGGAGATGGTATTAGCCACCTGTTCAGATGCTACAAATACTATCTTGAGTTCCATCCCGATGAAAAAGTGACTCTTTCTGTCACACGACCTTATTAGTCATAGATGTAGTGAATATCACTCGTAAGAAATCTAGGAAGAAATCGTAAGACTACGGGTCGTTAATGACACTTATACACTTCACTTAGTGACCAGAATACTGAAATCACTTCGAAGAAAGTTCATAGGCTACTACATTTTCACAAAAATTTCAAAAACTCACCATAGCACGGAAACAACAAAAATGACTGGAATAGTGTACAGAATTAGGCTACACATATGCCTCCTGGGCGGTCTACGAACCACCCGTTGTCTTCCTCTGAAAATATCATCCATCTTTTAGGTACCGTTCTGACAACTTGTGCGATTTTCAAGACCAGCTATCGTAAGAGTTATCTTGGTAAAAAGTGAATAACATTGCAATTATATTTACGACTCTCTTCCTTCGACACTCATTTGCTGATATTTTCATGAACAGAGTTCTGAAATACGTCATCACATCCAGCCGTCGTGCAGACCATTTGCAATGTTACCGAGTGATGTTCAGTTTTTACAAACGTCACACAGTCATTCAAGATGGTTTTGATGTAAAGTCCTGCGGAGTCCCTTCCACCAGGCGAAAGGGTGAAAATACCTCCACGGAGCTGTGATCCTCAGGACCAGACTTAAAGGTTGTGTGACAGGAAAATAACATAGTATATTTGATGTAAAAAGCATTAAAAATCCAAAAAATAGCCGCAATTTCCATTAAAATCCATCAAATATTGACCATTTTACAGGGAAATTTCTATTTCACACTTGTATCATGAATAAACATGAGCTAAATATGCAAATATGTGACATCAAAAGAGGGACATACCATATATGGCACATGTTAGCCTTTGTTTTTAACCTTAATTTCAAGAACACCGATAGCATTGTTATTCCCTGAGGGGTTTATTATAAAACTTAAAAAAATTTTTCCTTGAAAAATATTGATATCACTCACCAAACTGTAAGCTATATGATCAGTAATTAAGAGATAATTGATATAGGGTTAACAAAAGAAATCATAACACTGTGCAACACTCCACATCATACGCAATTAGTTTCTTCAGAAACCATCAAACTTTGAAGATGTATATTTTGAGAACGGTAAAAGATATTGAAATAATTCCAACAGATGTTTGATTGGAGGACTTAATTTTTTATGTGACAAGTGAAACAGCTCTGTTTGGTGGCATGTCACACAACCTTTAATAGTGTAAGTACAAAGTCCTGAGAACAAGCACAAGGTTCCGATTACGATTAGGAGTGAAGAGCCCTAATTACGAATACAAAGTCATGAGTAACAGTTTAGAAAAGGTGCTCGAGTACGAGTACTAGTATTGGTACACTTCTGAGCATAGGCGTAGAAAGCCGTTTTCTACCGGGTGCTGAACATTATTTCGAACCGCCATCCTGGAGTAGGGGTTTAAGGGGAGGGGATGGAAAAATTTAAATATTTTAGGGTCCTTATATGCAGTTTGGTGCAACATATTGAACAAATTTTAAGGGAAATAACTGCAAAATTTTGACATTTTTCACAGAGGGAACAAATAAGGGGCTTTCGTACTTGAATTGAGGGACGAAAGTATAAAGGGCGGAATCATACTTCCGCCACCACATGTTTGACTGGGGGTTTTATCTCCCAAGCCTCCCCCTGCTTCCTACGCCTATGCTTCTGAGAAATCTGAGAAATATAAGAAAAACAGTAATTTACAAATGTCTAGAAGAGAACTGTTGATCTATGAGCAAACTTATTACAAAAATTCTGCATTTCATATCTAAATACCACTCTAAAAAGTTTCACATTTTGTTAAGGAATGGGTAGCTAAAATGAACTGACTCTAGAAGTGAAGAAAATGAATATACACGTTACAATGTATTGTCCATACAATGAATACTCTTACTCTGCCTGAACCATGTCAGATCCAGAGCAAGTATATAATGAAAGGGTTGCAGCCCAGTGACGAAGGACGTTAATTTCATTATTTACATACTGTACATATCAGCGATATGGCGCCGACACGGGGGAATGGGGGCGCTTGCCCCTCCCAATAGATTTTAGAATGTTTTTAAAATTTTTTTTAAAAAGATCCCAAGAGGCGTTTTTTAAGCTATAGATTTCTGTAGGGTAGGTTGAGGTGTGTTTTCGACCGAGTGATGGATCTGTTGTAATCATTTTCTACCACAAATGGTTCTCAAATTATCAGAATTATCGCAAATCCTTCGAAAACTATCAATTTTTTGCGCGCTCTTCGCGCTTCAAACCTTACCTCAATATTGTCATTATCAACAATTTCCGGTAGCAACTCCCGCAGAAGCACAGTAACAAAAATTGGAAGCTCTTTACGAATTCTTAGGTAAAGGACTGGCTATGTGATTGGTATATAGGTTTGTTGGGGAATTGAAAGTGTCTCGATGCAAATCATGAATGCAGGTTTTGTCATGGTGATTTTATTTAATGAAAAATTTCAGCGCGCTTTGCGCGCATTCGTCACGGTTTGCATTCCAGTTCATGACCATTATTAAGGTTATAGTACATGCAACTATTCTGATCACAACGCTTTCCCGAAAAAAGAAGTACATCTCCCACCTCTGTAGGGCCTATGGGATCTTTCAATCTAATCTGTAGCAAGATGTGGAAGGTTGAAAGTACTTATTTGCCGTTATCCTTTTTTCAAAAAATTTTACCGAGCGCTTCGCGCGCAGCCATTACCGGTATAGGTGGTGATTGTTAATACACTTACGACGAAAAAGCATTCTGAAACGCGCATATTAGTCCTTAACCCCTTTTGCTATACCTATCAGGGAGGTCTAATATCACCTCCCTGCACCTGTAATCTCCCTCCCATTCCCCATTGCTGGAAGCTGTTGGTCAGGATTTTCGTTCAAACTTAGTAAAATACGGTAGTTTTAAAGTGCTCGGCATCATACTCTATAGTATCATTTGGATGTCAGGTAATAAGCATCTTTTCAGTACCCTATTTTATGTAATCAATCCAGAGTTTCCAGGGAGGCCCTATACCGGTGTCTGCCAGCCTTAGATACCCTTTTATAATGTACAATGAAGCATAGGAAACTTTTCGTAATAGTCCAAGAATGTTTCTGTGGACTCCACGCACGCATTTTTTTTACGTAAAAACTTTCCCCGAACAGAACGCATTAAAGTAGCCAAACGGAGGCTTCAGGAGATTTGTTGACACCATAACCTTCTCTTAGACAACATGCTCTCCTCTTTCACTTAACCAAAAATTAGAATTCACTAAATTATGGATATTTTCCAGCCATATATTATCAGTTCCAATGATATTCCAAAGATAGCACCATTTTGCATGTAAGCAACTTTAAATTAAACAAAATTTATCAAAGGGGAGGGGAGCCGCTTCCCCTTAGACCCTTCCCCAGGACGGCACCTTTATGCAGTGCTGTATATAATCGCAGGGACGCATACTCTCCTCTTTCATCTAACTTCCAAAAATTAGAATTCACTAAATTATGGATATTTTTCAGCCATATGTGATCAGTTCCAAAATACCCCAAAGATAACACCATTTGCATCTAAGCAACCTTAAGTTAACAAAAATTTCCCTTAGACCCTCCCCCAGGACGGCACCTTCATGTAGTGAAAAAAGAAGGATTCCACAATACTGTATACAATCGCAGGGACGCATAAGGTAGAATTTACGCAGACTTGAGGGTAACTGAGGTGGCATTACAACGTCATCTGTGGTGTCCCCCATCACCAAATCCTTGCGGCGCAACTGCATACCACAATTTGCAGAAATCGTTTACTCTGAAGACTCGCGATGTCACTTTAAAAGCCACACTATACTATCGGTGCTGGGGAACTAAGGAATCATCTATTTATTGTGTCGAGGCATAGGAATGAAAGGAGGGGAGACCACTTACACAGTGCATCGCTGCATGTGTGCATAACCAGTGAAGCCACGGAAATTAGGAGGTTGCGTCCGCTGTACGGGAAAAAATCTAGTTGATTGACGTTTCTCCGTACGTAAAGTGCATTAATTCGACTTTAGAATTTAAACGTCATTTTGTCCGATTTTCGAAAGATTAAGAGTAATTTCCACAACAGGGACAAACCATGGTGCCTTAAGTGATTTGTTTTATTCTCCTAACTTGAAACTTTCTCTGCCAATAATTAGGGCAAAAAAAGCAACAACGTGATGTATGTATGACGGGCCGTTGATTTGTCACCTTACAGAGAGCAAAACACAAGGGCTTCAGTCCAGATCGTCAGACGTCATTCTCCCTTACTTTAATTTCTTTGTTTCACAGTCTCCTTCACTACAGTAAATGTTCTGGGGGTTCTCCACAATTTGAGATAAAGTTCCATGAGAGGAAACAACCTTGGTCGCACCTAGCTCTACTGCAAAAGTAGGCCTATAACCAAATTGTCAAAATCTGTTGAGACAAACGATTGCCACTGTACAAACAGAAATGACTAGTTTATATTTTTTAAAGTCTGGGTGTTTCTTCAAGGGCCCGGTTTTCAGATTTTACTATAAAGGCTACATTTTTGACTACTTCATTGATTCAAGGTATATTTCACACACTGTCGTTCACGACGATGCACTAAGGCATGATATTTTCTTTTTGGAGGAGAGCCAACTTAAAGCACTCATATGTATAAGGAGATGACACAATAAATTCATTTAGTGTTCCTGTAGGGGGTTAATAGCGTAGCACCTTCTTCAATTTGTGCCAAACTAAGTACCTTTTAATGCATTGAGGCTCTTCTTCTTGACATCACGATTAATTTTTTACATGTTGAGATAGAGTCTGTTTTAATAATCACAACAAGAAGGCAGTCCATGGAGTTAAAAACGTCATCTCCCTCATCTTCTCTACATAGTTTGTGGATGTAGTGTTGAAGTTTTCCACATGTCCTACTGACAAGCAAAGAATGGTAAAATACGATTGCACCTTTGAGCTATGAAGTTATCGAATACGCATGCACATGAACATGAACTTAATCACTCAGTAGACTTAATCGGACTTACGGTTTGGGAACCCTGAGTTTGCTACTTACTTTTTTTTTTATTTTCCAATCCCCCCCCCCCCCATCCTTCCAAAAGGGCCTTTCTTTGTGAAGACGTTACTGCCTTATTCACCATATGGGAAGGAACTAATAATCTGGTGCTCTTGTATACAATTATAGCATATATAGCCAAGGCTAAAATTACACCGATAATTACC
The DNA here is from genome assembly GCA_029531755.1 of Holothuria leucospilota. Lineage (NCBI taxonomy): Eukaryota > Metazoa > Echinodermata > Holothuroidea > Aspidochirotida > Holothuriidae > Holothuria > Holothuria leucospilota. The sequence goes on along the minus strand of CM055969.1, from coordinate 16,668,540 downwards.
ATTAAGGGTTAGTTAGTTAGATGAGGTTTAACGTCCCAGTTTCCAACCAATTGGTTCAAGTCGAGACGACCACGGCCTTTTTTCCAGTTGTGGCTCACTGGCTTGTTTTTCCTACTCCATTGCTTATGCTGAGCACCAAGCACAAAGGCAGTAGGTTCCATTTTTAAAGTCTTTGGTATGACCCGGCCAGGATTTGAACCCTAGACCTTCCGGCTGCGAGTCGGATGCTCTAACCACTTGGCCACTGCAGTCGGTGGGTGTCATTAAGGGGGTGTCACACTACAGCGATTTTCAATCCGAAATCCGATCCGAAGTTTTTTAAATTGGACCAATAGTTTTTTATTCAGACTTTGTTCTAAGGATGGTAACGCTACATCGATAACTGATCCTAGTTTGTCTCACGATAAACTGTTCTGCTACCCTTATATAATTTATAACGCTCAACAGAGCGGTATTTGTTCGAAAATCAATCCGATTTTTGCGCGCGTATCCGATAAACTCTGTCCGTCGATGTGACGTCACGAAATAATAAGTTTACATTATATTTCATATTCTTCTGATGCAAATCATTTATTTACACAGGATGGCAAATATTTGGCTCTTTCTGACCAGGAATGCAGAGATTTTAACTAAAACTCACAAAAATCGGAACATAATCCTGTCATCGCTCTAGTGTGACCTGGGCTTTAGGCTATATGTTGACTGTCCGACACTATTTCTGCCCCTCCCTTATCAACGACTCTTGTTAACAGCAGTTTTGTGACTAACTTAACAATACCTCCTTTCGTATACTCGACTGCGGCGCATGTCCTGACGCCATACCATGGGGGAAAATCTTGAAGCTAATGCCTCATTCATTTCTTTAAATACACGGTAATACATGGGCATAGGAATGCCTATGTACATATATACATCTCACCAAATTGTATTTAAGGACCCCTAAATATTCAAAAATTTCCCAAAGGGTAGGGGAACACCCCTCCCCTTAGACTGATTACCCAGGACGGCGGTCAGAAAGAAAGTTCAGCCCCAACATTGAAGAGCGTCCTACACCTATGCTGTAATTTAAAATATTTAAAATATTACAGCGTTCATATTTCAAAAGTTTCTTCGTCAGCCGTTGAGATTACGACACGGTTCATTTTATGGTAACCTCACCAGAACAACCTGCGATTACGTCCATGAAATTAGACTCCTAAAGATATTCTGTTGCACATTTTGGTGCGCTTCTTAAAGGCAATGACAATTTTCTAGTTTGGGGTGGGGCACATTAGTGTTTGTTCAGGAGTCATTGTGGATCATTTCTGGAAACTATAGTTAGAACACCCCTTTTGGCATGTTAAACCAGCTATGTGTGATTTATGTAACATTCTCTAATGAAGTCATAATAATGTGTAACTGCTCAGTAGGTACATGCCATATACATGTAAGCGCTTCTGTGCGTGTGCTAAATTACTAATATTTCTCGTAGGCTACATCCTAATACTGTTCGAGACAAGTGGTTTGTCAGGGCCGTATCCTGCGGAGAAGGGTGACAACCCCCCCCCCCCAGATTTTCAAACCGTAAATGAAAGTTGGCCTGTTTGAAAAGAGAATACTGCAATGCTGAAAATTTTACTGTTCTAATTATGATTTCAAGGCCTAAAGAATCTGGGAAATCGCATACATCGGTCTGCTTTCCCCAAATTTTCCTGGGGAGGTCCCCGGATCCCCGCCATGGACGCGTTCTCATGTGGGATTCTCTTCCTGACCAAAAGAAACCCTCTTCCTCCTACAAGATACATAGCTTGAATACACCTGCTAAAGATAAAATAAGCTTTTATTAAATATCATCACCGTAAGGTTGAGCTCAGCCATAATCTCTCGTTATGCTGAATCCAGGGTACAGCGCAGCTGCAGTTACGTAATACACATTTCTTAAAGCTTCGTATAGCTATCATTCACATACCTCTGTATTGTTTAGGGAACGCTTAGTGTGGGTAAGCAAGGGTGAGGTCGTGGCACTCGATAAAGACTAAGGACCGAGGAAGGACGCCCAGCCGACGAGTCGCCGTTTTATTTGTAACAGGAGAGTTGTTGTCCGGACAGCAACTCCCTGGCCGTTAGCCTAGAATATATACTAGATCATTATCAGGCTGTTGTAGCAATGGCTATACTTAGTTTATTCCCCGATAAGTTTGTAGGGCATTTTCCATTTAGTGATAGTTAAGTTTGGGGAAATGCTTTTGTAGGGCTCCGCCCAAGATATTAGGCAGAGAGAGAGAGAGAGAGAGAGAGAGAGAGAGAGAGAGAGAGAGAGAGAGAGAGAGAGAGAGAGAGAGAGCGCCTGCCGCAGTTGTTTGTTTCTAATTATTTACTAAAAGAATTATTTTTGATTAGTTTTGTGCATCGCAAGTAGGGTGCAGAATTTGTGTTATTTTCTTGGAAATTGTCACTACTATAGAAAGCAGAAAAAAAAAATATATTTCTTTTTGAGAAAGTAGTACTATTACAAAATTCAAGTCGTATACTACGTTCAAAACTGAACTGAAAGAAAACAAAAATGGTATTTGTTGATGCTATATGTTGTGCTAAAGTTCAATTCAGTGAAAACAAAGATGTTATTTTCTTTTCATTTTCCAGGTTTTCATTATTACTGTGTAATGTAAAATTAACTTTATTTTTGTATATAACTTCGTTACAGACGGGTGGGGTCTAGGGGCCCGCCATAGGGCCCTGGTGGGGTCCAGATGCAAAGCCCCGGTGGGGGTTCAGGGGGGAAGACCCCGGAAGCTCCTGGGTTTTAATGTCTCAGAAGTGCCAGGAAGACTGTTTTAAGGGGTTCAGTGGTAATGTTCTTTGGTAGGCTATTGGAATACTCATACATTTTGGAAACGCTAATATGAGCACAAAACTCGTTGATAAGCTGCACCGGATTGAAATTGTACAAGAGCAACAATGTCCTGTTAAGCTTTAAAAAGGCAGGGATCTACATATAGGGTCATCCCAGACAACTGGATTTTGAATTCAGAGATCATTACAAGACCTGCAAGTTGGCTTGAGATCAAAGGCGTCGCCAGTTTTTGTGACTGGGCGCACCACAGATGATGGGGTAATAATACCTCAGTTCCCCCCAAGTCTGCGTAAATTACACCTTTACCTTTCATGCGTTCCTGCATTTGCATGCAGCAGTTTTGATCTTTCGTTTGTCACTACATAAAGGTGTCGTCCTGGGGAAGGGGTCCCCCCCCCCTTTAAGAATTTTTTTATTGAATATGTTGTCTATTAAGAGACAGATACGTTGTCAACAAATCTCCTAAAGCCCCCTCCCTTCTGTCTGTTTTACTGCCTTCTCTTTCGGGAAAGTTTTCACACAAAAATATGTGCGTGGAGTCCACAGAAACATTCTTGAGTTATTACGAAATATGTCCTTTCCTTCATTGTGCATTATGAAAGGTCATCTAAGGCTAGCGGATACCTGAATAGGACCTCCTGAAAGCTCTGCATTAATCATATTGATTGGGTGGGCAATGACATAATGCGTATACTACCTGACATTCCAATGATAATATTGAGTACGACGCCGAACACTTTACAACTATCGTATTTTTACTACTTTTGAACTAAAATCCCAATGAACAGCTGCCAGCAATGGAAAATGAGAGGGAGGGAGTGTATAGGTACAGGGAGGTGATATTCTAGCCCTCCCTGATAGGTGTAGCAAAAGGGGTGAAGGACTAATAAGAGCGTTACAGAGTGCTGTTTTCGTCATAAGTGTATTAACAATCACCACCTGTACCGATAATGGCTCAGCGCGAACTGGCAAAGCTCTGGTAAAAATTTTTGAAAAATGTATACCGGCAGATACGTACTTTCAACCTTCTACATCATGCTACATATCAGATTGAAAGATCCCATATTGATGCGAGGTCCCCACGGATGTTTAGAGATGTATCTCTGTTCTTCGGAAAGTGTCGTGATCAGAACAGTTTCGTGTATTATTACCTTAATAATGGTCATGATATGGAGTGTAAACAGTGACGAATAATATTTCCATTACAAAACCTGCATTCAGACTCTACATCGAGACACTTTCAATTGCCCAACAAACCTACATGCCACTGCCATAAGCCAGTCTTTTACCTATTAATTCGTAGACTTTCAACTTTGTGATGCTGTGCTTTTCAGAGTTGCTTGCTATATCGGAAGATATTGATAATATGAGTGACACTGACGTAAGGTTGGAAGCGTGCGGAGCGCGCGAAAATTTGGATAGTTTGCCAACGATTTGCTAAAATTCTGATAGTTTGAGAAACATTTGTGATAGAAAGTGAAGCGAGATTGAAAAAAATTTCTTGCGAAAATGAAGAGTAAAATATACCTTCCATCATACACGTATCTGTAGACTGAAACATTGGAGGATGATTACATGGGCCATTCCCCCTAGTCAAATGTTGGGGGGATATATCCCAATCCCCCCAGGATTTACGCCCATGAGCACACCACTTGGTGCTTCGCTTAGACAGTGTCATGAACTCCCCCCCCCCCCCCGGATTTCGCCCAGGCTACTGCCCTGTGTGTACTTCCGTTACAAACAACTCTATTAAAGATTGTAACCTCAATATCATCACCATTGAATAATAAGCAAGAACTGCACATATATTTACCTCGATGTGTGATTATTGGGAACTAATTGCATTAAAATATACCGGTCATATGAGTCTTTCCAGATCAATTTTATGGTCACTTACACAGTGAGTCCTACATTATGAAAACATCTCGCTCAAACAAACCTTCCACGGGGGCTTTGTGTTCATGGCACACTTTATTAATCTCTTAATCATCACTTTCGTAAGTGCACTACATAAGTATTTTACCGTTTGATCTCTCCCGCAGTTTGTTCCTAGTCGACGGTAGAGCAACATTTCAAGAACAGGCTTCTGCAAAAAAATAGTAAGACGGCATGTCTCCGAACTGACATAGGTTACTTGTAATTCAACGCGCTATGACGTCATGACTGGAATATCTTTGGTATCTGATAGACCCAACATAACCTTTCACGCAGGGCGATCCATCTACCGTCGACAGCAGCACGCATTTAATAAAGAAGATGGAATTTCAACTATGAGTGCGGAAGCGCATTGGTGACTCCCAATTTACGTTAGTGTTAGCGTTGCAACAAGAAAAGGACAATTTGTTTACTTTTAGTGATGTGGAAATGGAAACTAAGGAGGGAAATCGGTATAAAGAAAAATTGTTAATCAAGCTTTACATTGGATTATGAAGGAATATCTTTTAACAGACAGTTCGGAAAAGGAAAGGAAATTTAAATGATATTTTTGTGTGCCACTGTAGGCACACTTCCACATAACGTGTAGCGTTCAATAATTCTGTTATCTCTATGGTACGTTAATGTCATCATATTTCATATTTGCATCAACAATCCCTTTCAGTTACAACTCTTACTGAAAGCATAAACATGAAACTTTACTGTCGAAATGTTTGGGAATAAAGGATTAACCATGTAAGATGGGTTGCTAGAATGAACATCAAACGTCAAAATGATAGAAAACGTTTCGACTGTAGTTATTATCTTGGATTAAAAATGTTGTCCAACTGAAACCTACTCTGTACAGGAATTTAACCCTAGTTACAGCAAAACATGTCTGTCCCTCAAAAGCTTCCGTCACCAGTTGGCGAATTTCTGCTGGCAGACTTGGGGCTGAACCATGTCTTCTGAGCAACTTACAGACAAGTTAGCGGAGCGCCTGGGGGAGTTGCATCCTTGCTATTAATTTATCTCCCGTTCTGTTGGCAGTGTATGAAAATTGGCGCAATCGGTGACTTAATTTGGCCTTATTAACGAAACAGAGGCTCGATCTGTTTTCTGTGTTCGTATGAAGTGGACTGTAAGGACGTACAGGCCTTTAAACCAACAATAGAAGCTGGAATTTTATGATTGGATTCCGATCTTTGGGAAAGCTTTATAGGAGATTACACACGGATTAAAATCTACTGGATTTAATCGTTGGAACAAACGTTTTGGTGACCGTGATTGATTTTATCCAGCAAAGTTTGGTCTTACGTGGGTACTGATAGTATCAAGGCGTGTAAAGGAACGATGAAACTATGGATAACCAAAGGACGGTGCATAACAATTGTACTAGTAGTTTTACTGTGTGTGGTCCTATACCAACTATGTGGTGAGTATGTAAAGCTGCACAAGGTAATTTATGATCGGTGCTGGTCATTCATATTTTTGATGGTCTCAATAGTTTATCTAAATAAGTGATCTGCGTTACTTAACTGATCGGAAAGATGTTTTACGACCGACATATAATGAGACATTGCCTCTTGACTTAGCGTAATTAATCGTTTGTTTGATATTCTGCCTCGGATTTAGTAAACGCAGGGAGCTGCCATTGACAATGGCAGCTCCCTGGTAAACGCAAGTTTTGAAACCCACCCAACTTATTTACATGTTTTGTTTCAGATTTAACAGTACTGGAGTAACAAACATAGGATTTTTAATATTTAAAAAGTAATGCTTTTATAAAAAAAAATAGCAGGCATTTATGACAACGAAGGATCCTTCCAACTAAAGGCTATCTTTCTCGGGCAATAATGATAAAAATAAGAAGCAGCTAATAACAATAAGCTTCTTATACAGCGAGATACGCCATGGCGGCAAATCAAACAAATACAAAAGTCACATGATAACATCCAAAAAGCAAAATATCATTAAGAGGATAAGAAAACCAAACGAAGACCCTAAAGCGGAAAAACGGAAAATTAAATAAACGATTAAACTATATACATAAAGATATAAAAGTATAAAAACAGTAGAAAAATTCGAAGTCCTAATGTGAAATGGTTAGCATCTCATCATGAGTAACCATGGGTTATGTCAGATAGTAGTTTAATGCATCCATGCTGCCGATAGTTAATAGCGTCGTCAACACGTAAGAAGAAACTATGTACCTCTTTGAAGACAAAAATTCGCCATTGCTTGAGTGGTGTTACGATTGCGTATATTGTTTATAGGCTCAAGTGATAATAGCTAATGCACACTAAAGATAAAATGAGTACTGTTCACAGCGTAGGTCAGACTACAGGACAAAGTGTGTTGGTCTACGCGGAGTCTCTCGTAGACTTTAATAATCCGAGGCCGCATTCCTCATCCTCTTAGTGTTGAGAAACTTGAATGTCAGATGATAACCAGGTACGTGAAATGTTAGTTCGAGGTCAAAGTGAACGTTAAACAGTATTGCAAGGGGGCCTGTGTATTTTCTGCGCAGCATGTGTTCTTATGTTAGACCAGACATGGATAGGTTAAGTACCGGTAGGCTGTAGCCTAACCTTTCCTATAGTATAGACTACATTCATACGGGGAAATTCCTAGGGACAGAGAAAATGTATGCCCTTCACTTAACATTTTCACAAACTAACTTTCCATTCAAAAGTACTTTGCCCCCACCCCTCCCCCCACTCACACTTTTCACACAAATTTCTTGCCTGTGTGCTGTGTAAATGAATGTTGGCAATAAGACGTTGTCTCTTTTTTATAATGCAGTTGGACCATGTTTCTTTAGAGCAGATGCCTAAGAATGACATAACAGGTGATAAAAAGAGTATACGTTAGAGAGTCACACGGTGACAAAGCCTAGGGTAACATAGAAGGTGTCCTTTCTGGGCCTAGATAATATGAAAATGTTGATAAAAATGAAAATAACTTGAGACACGGTTCTTAACCGGAGTTTTACTCCATAGCTGCTTTCAGTATAGCTGATTCAACGAAATCATCAACTGACCTCCAAGTTTCCAGGGACTTTTAAGTGAGCCCCGGATCCTCTCTTCTAGGTCTCCTGGTTTCGGGCTTGCAGTAATTCCGGTCAAGTTCATGCCCCCAATTAACTTTTTTCTGAGAAGCTGCTGACTCACTTTACTCATGACTGTCGTTTCTTGTTAACTGTGAGAATGGAATTGTAGTGAAATTGTATGTAGCCAATTAACATTTTTTCTTATTGGGATGGGCTGTCCTTGCAATTCGCTATTAATGTGTGATGTCGCTCCCTGTTAAAAGTTAGCCTCGCTTCCTTATGATGGTTTATACTTAAGCCTTAACGATGTGTTTCTTTGCATATGGGGCACGCATTACATAAAACCGATGAGGATTTTTTTCCACATTTCTAGGAATGGCATAGTTGCAAAAAAAAATCGTTTTGTACCAGTTCTCCAAGATGGTGACAATGATCCCGTAATTTCGCCTGCTAAAGGAAATAACCAGGGCTGTACCGCCCAATTCGTGACTCGGACTCGATTCCGAACTGGAGTTCGTTTTTTACTGGACTCAGAAATGGCACAAGATTGGGGGTCCTGCAATCGAAACTGGCCCGGAAATGGGCTGGAATCGGATTTCAAGTTGGAGTCGATTCAAACCAAGCCAACAAAAATGAAAGTTTCATTAACGGTACTCAAAGAGACAATGCTTTTTGGCGAACAATTTAACACACAAATGGTCGCACACAGTCAACTAATATACAGGGAGGGCCAGACTATGAATGGCCATACTTAAATGACCTTTGTAACGAAATGCGTCTGAAAATAGTATCAAAGCATTTGTATGATATTCTACATTTTCAATAGACCGGACTCGGAACTGGCCTGGAACTGGGGACACTGGAATCGGAACTGGCCAGGAATGATGGCCACTGGAATCGGAACTGGCCAGGAATGATGGCCACTGGAATCGGAACTGGCCAGGAATGATGGCCACTGGAATCGAAATTGGCCAGGAATGATGGCCACTGGAATCGGAACTGGCCAGGAATGATGGCCACTGGAATCGGAACTGGCCAGGAATGATGGCCACTGGAATCGAAATTGGCCAGGAATCGGGTTAACAGGACTCGGATACAGCCCTGGAAATAGCACCACTTTCAAAGCATAATAGGTTTCGTCTGTACGTAGGCGTTATCTTAAGTATTTACTGGTATTTCGTATTCTGAATGATGGGCTAGGCACGCAGTAAGAGAAGTAAGATTTGTTAATGCCATACCGTAGACGTAGGCAGCGGGGTTTGAGGGGGCTTTAGCCCCGATCCAAGGATCCAAGGACAAAAACTCCTTATTTGTTTCCTCTGTAAAAAATGTCAAAACTTGGCAGTAATTTTCCTTAAATTTGTCCAATATGTCCAATATTCAAAATTTTTCCAAACAGAAATTTTTGAAGCTGACGTACCACTTATTCATATTAAAATAACAATCATCCATACATCTGTTACAGATATAACGAATTTAGGCTATACCAGTTCAAAAATTGCAAGTGTTTTCCTTTCATTTTAAAACTTTTACCGTCAAAATTACTATCTAGCTTACCACACAAAGTGCACTTTCAAGCCTGCCTTGATGCTGCGTATGATGGCATACTATTCCTGTGTTTATGAAACCTTCTGCAAGTATTCATTTTTGTTATTTCGTGGCTCCACCAGAGCAATGCTTTCACGTCATACTTGTATGACGTCATACCTTGGCCTATAATTTCTGACACTTACTCATACCAACGTCGGTGTTATTCCATATAGTAAACTCTGTATATCAGTGAGGGCCTACATCGATCATAATCTGGTTCTAAGTTGAAAGAACATTGATGCTATCGTCACTTTATGGTACACACAAGTCTGTGCTTAAACCAACCCATCACTCGGAAAAGAAGCAACTAAGGAATTATTCTTTCAATAAGGTCTGCCTTACCGTGTTCATTGGTTGATACCAGCGATTATCATCACTGTGTTAGTGATTTCAAAGAAATATCATCCGCCCTGAGAGGGAGGAAGTCGGCCGAATAAAGAATGCTTGCCAAGAAATTGACGGCCCCTTACAAAGTGAAATTGTCCATCTGATGGTTTCTTGAAATCGTGTCTAGCTCGATCTGTTTCACAACTGATAGACCACGTCTCGGCCCTCTTTCTAGTATCACTGAAGCTACTCCATGTATGGTGTTGTTTATATACATAGCGCAGCTGCTATAAAATAAGACCTATATTTAAACTTGTGAAGTGCTTGCTTTCGTCACAAAATACAGGTACTTCTAGATTTAAAGTTAATACCAAACTTCTAGCCTAACTTTGAATGCGAAAGATTATCCTTCACCCTTCTGATAATAAAAAGTAAAGCCTTACAGAATAATGAAAGGAAATTCTCACAATAATACAAATGATTGTCTCCAATGTCCACATTTCATACAAAATAATATCTGTTGTGACTCAAATATTCACCGTATTTACAATGAGAAGGGTGAAAAACATTGCAAACTTCTGAGGGACATTTCTGCAAGTCAATTATTTTGTTCGTTATCCAAATGCAAAGATCACACAGACGACCTTATGACGTAAGCATATACACTAATACGTCACTAATCTTATTTGAGTCTCCCCTCTATTGTGATTGATAGTATAAGAGGATATTAAAATGATGGAAACAACTAAAAATAATTATTCCATCTGTCAAGTAGATGTAACTTGTTGTTTACCACTGAAACTCTGACTACGTAGAGATAATTTCATACAACCAGCTGTTCGTACTGTGAGTGTAAATACAAAAATTCCAAAGGAAATATTGGAATTTAAATGGAAAATATACATGATACGGAAAATTTATAACGGAAATAAACACGAAATATATGTTATGGAAAAGGTTAGTATAAGTTCCACACATAAAGTTAATGATATCCCTAACGGCTTTTGCAAGGCAAAGTATTCTTAACATAGTAAAGCCCACTTTGTATGGCTGTTTTGGAGGGATAGTTAATATTAAGCAAAATGTGATTATCTTCAGACATATTGTATCACGTGACTAACTGAAATTAAAAAGGAAGTAGAGTGCGTTTTGGCTACACAAATTGCGCTATGCAATCTAAGTGAATACCAAGGTAAGTCTTGGATGGGATGGGATGGGAACCTCTAAATCATTAGCTACATTAGTCTATTTTTTATATCATGAGGAATTGGGCTCTCTAAGAATGGTCAGGTTTCTATCCTCTTGTTTATGGATGTACATTTCAAGAGAAACAAACACAAGTACCTTTCACAGAAATGCATTTCAGAGCTCCTAGAATTTGCATAGGGTAGTGGGGATGGTGACATTATATAGCCATTTAGACAATAGAATGGTGGGGTTTGCCAGGAAAACTTCATTTTGTAATGTAAGCAATACAGGATGTCAACATCGCGTGGGGTATTTTGTAATGTGAGAATAATTGGTGGTGTTTAAAATCTATGCACATTATGAAAAGTATCCACAATTTTAACTAAAATCCATCAAATATTAACCATTTGGAAAGCAAATTTTTGTTTTGTGTCTACATTTACGAGTGAAATTGAGATAGGTACGCAAATCTTTGACGTGGAGAGTGGCATCCACAAAAGTACTTGTAATGTTACCTTTCCTTTATTCAGCCCCCATTTCACGGACAGGACTCCGTATGGCCGGAGGCTTCAACCGTCGTCTACTTGGAAACTTTCACATCACAAAACCTTACTTTAAAACCACTGACCAGTTATTAACATATTATTCATGTAGGGTTAAGGCAAAAAATGCTGACAATATACAGCTCTCCAAATGCAGCCCTCCAGAGGTTTTACGTAGTAAATAGTCACCTCAAAACAGTCAAATTTACATAGGGTTTATCTTGAAAACCGTAAAAGATTAATGTAATATCAATGAATTTCTCATTTGTGATCTTAATCTGTATCATTTTTTGAAGGGGGGGGGGGGCTAAAAATCGACAGAACTAAGATACTGTTCATTTTGGCGGAGGCGCAAGATTGAAGCCTACACAATGACAGCGATAGCCAAGTTTTACTGGGGTTTACTGTTACAAGTACAATATTGTACCCTGGTACCAAATAGTAAGACTCAATACGTTTATTACAATGAAAACTTTTTCACTCACGCACACGAGTACAGAAAAATATGTCACACTTACGGATATGGTTACATAGTACCAGTGTTGTAACGAGTCACCCTTTGGTGAATGCTATAACTACTCAGGCAAGCAATATTAATGTATATCTACTGGCCGTGGCACAATTTCACTTTCACTTTGCCACGTAGGCTTAACGTTAGGTGTCGTCGCACAATGATCCACAGATGGCCAAGCCATGGCGTAACATACCGGTACACTTTAATCGAACAAGGAGGTCAAGGACCTAGCAGTAGCACTGTGTACTTCCAGGGTTGGGAAGTAACGAGTTACAAGTAACGGCGTTACTGTAACGAGTTACATTTTGTGTAACGGAACCATGTAACGAGTTACATTTGCATTTCAGTAACGGAGCAAGTAACTAGTTACAATTCTGTGTAAAAGTAACTGTAACGGCGTTACATTTGGGTCCCGTTACTTTCCCGTTACAAATAGTCAAAATGACCACAAATTGCATTTTACTCAAACTAGTAACAGAAAATTTTCAAATTGATGACTCTTTGGTAAAATTATTTTCGATATATTTATCACTGATCTCAATTATGGACGTCGCCCTCACCAACATCTTTTCTAGCATGGTACGTACCCCTCAAGTTCCGGCCAGTTCTGATTCTAATGGCACCAGTTTCGAGTCATTTTGCCAATGTATAACATATCAAACTTACAGATGTTTTAATTCTATTGAACATGTCTACCATTATTAATGTCATCGTTTGTAATCACTTCCATAGCCTGGCCTCCTTAGTAATTTAGTTGATCGTGTGTGTGACAATACTTTACATCTGTACATTGTGCACAAATTACAATGGAACTTTAAACACTTTTAATGTAACTTTCATATTTGAGAACTCGGCTGGAATGAACTCCGAGTACAAGTCTAGTTACATCACATTCCGGAAAAATTTCGATTCCGGAAACCTTCTATTCCGGGCAAATTCCTAATCTAGAAAAAACACTCTTGAGACCGCCATTAAGCTAGTCGAATCCGGACTCGTGCGTCGGAGCCTAGTAAATTATACGGTCCCAATCGTCGGTAAACACCGTGCATCCATTTATGTATCTTAAATTAGCATATATGGTATCCCTATTTGATGAATCAAACGTATGAATTTAGGCTATATTATGTTCTTTTCAATGCCCGTAACTCCTTACACTGGAATAATAGTAAGATTAACATATATATATATATATATATATATATATAATATATATATATATATATATATATATATATATATATATATATATATATAATATATATATATATATATATATATATATATAAAGCAGACTATTGCAATGGCCAAATGGCGTTAAAAGTATCCTAACAAAGCTAATTGAAAAAGGAGGGAAGTGTCCGACTTAAAGCTTCACCTATGTATTGTAAAGGGAAAGTGAATTATTGGCACATGGTCTGCATGTGTAAACTACATAGTCTCACCATTTGTATGTATTGTTTTGTATCAACACAATGTGCAACCTGAAATTTATGCGGAAATATCACTTAGCCCAACCTTAGCGGTGAGGTTTTAAAATTTTACCGTTAACAAATATAGAGCATTGTTTTACCGTATTTATGCCCTTGAGGGGTGAAGACTTTAATTACTGCTAAAACAATACTCTCCCCTTTAATAGCCGTTAATCTCTCTAAATTGTGATGGGAGTACAAAGATTTCCACTGTCAAAGAAGTACTGTCGTAACTGGAAAAATTTTGGTTACAACCATATTCGTCTAACAAGTAATTTGCGTAAGCTCCGACACAGTATCATGATTCGCTGCTTCATGATGAGCGTAAGGAGTCTCTGCCTGAATCCCCAGTGAAGATCAGCTGGCACCATTGACTTTCTTTGGGGAACACCTAAGGATAACCGGCACAAATGAGGTTCGGTCCTCTCATGTGCCCCTTCTTACTATCTAATTATGACCCCTTCTTCCATTCCAGGTACCGAGGTATCGTATATTCGCCTTGAAGTAACTAGTTACTTTTGAAATGTAGCTAGTTACTTTTCAGTCAAAAGTAACTGTAACTAGTTACTTTTTCAACACTGTAACTAGTAACTGTAACGAGTTACAATTTTATGGAATTAACTGTAACTATAACGAGTTACTTTCAAAGTGTAACGGGAACAACCCTGTGTACTTCTCTGAAATAAACTCTCCGTCAATAACGAATGAAAATGGCCACAGTGACCAGGGGCAGGATTTGATTTCTGAAAATGGAGGAGGAGGAAAACCCGTGTGAACTGCAAAAGGCTAGTCTCGGGGTCTAAGGGGAGGGGGTAACCCCCTTTGGAACAATAATTTTATAAATGTGAGATCCAGAACTCAAGGTAGGTGCGCGCGAAGCGGGCTGAAATAATCGCCGGGAATGGCACTTGCCAGGCTTGATAGCAGCCATCAAGAAGTGTAATTTTTGTGAACAAAATGTAAAGTTTGATTTTATTTTATTTTATTACACATTTCTGTGAGGACGGATTAGCTGAGCTGGCGGCATTTTGTCCAAGGGTTGCAAGTTTGAATCCCGTTTTACTCATTGTCGTACCCAGGATCTCTGTCATGGGGGGGCTTGCAGTATGTTGTGTGATCGCCGGGCTGGGAAAGGGGTCTAAGGGGAGGGGGTGTCCTCCTCCCCTTTGAACATTTTTTAAAAATTAGGTGTCCTTACATGTAATCTGGTGCCACATATGCTACCTTTTGAAGTAAACTTTGTGTTAAAAAATTTACGTATTTTTAGGAACAAAAAAAAATCGGCATCAGTGAGGGGGGCATGGCCCAATGGCCTTCCCCCTGTGAACAGCACAGCGTTTACTATCTAAGCGGAGCGCCACCATCGGTTGGCGCAGAGCGTTCCAAGAAAATTTAAGGTTTTAATACATCACAGATCGCCGGAAATGGCACTAGCAAGGCTTGATAGCAGCCATCAAGATGTGAAATTTTGGTGGAAAAAAGTAAACTTTGATTTTATTTTATTCTCAAACACATTGAGTTTTGTCACAATCAGTCCGAATCCATTCAAACTTATTCAGAGTGGGTGACTTTTTTCACCCAGATCACCAGTGGGAGGGGCTCCTGGGGGCGGCGAATTTGTGGGGGCTCGCACCCCAAGCCCCCTCCCCATAGCTACGCCACTGGGTAACCGTCACCTGATTTTTTGAGGATGGTAGTAGTTGGTCGACAAAGTGGACAGCGAGAGTTGTAGCGAGGTTTTGGAAATAGTAATTTACTCAATCTGTCCTACAGGAAATAATAACGAGACAATTCCACAATTTTCCTACACACAGCCGTACAGCAGTGCTAATGAGACACCAATTTATTTCAGGCTCATGCAGGGGAAGCACGCCGAAAAATATATCGAGAGATGTGATTCCCTACACATGGTTAGAGTTTGGGATTTTTTTTTTTTGCAAGGACCAGGGTGCATTGAATGACGTACAGTACTTTCAGTGACTCTTTTATCGGAGCTTCAAGTCACAATAGTGTGGCGCGTAGGAGAGGCCCATGCTTTGAAAGAAATCTTACCGTGCAAGACAAAATTTTAAATTGTATTAGTCGGTTTTCTCTGGGGGTGCGCGCGAAGCGCGCAGTGAAAAATCTTCCTAGCATTATGGTATTTGATATCAATGTTTTCCTTCATTTGACATTGCAAAATTTAATCATAATAAGCTATTGAAAATTCACTTGTAGGTTCTCTTGTCTGGCATCGCTTCGTTTTTTTATTGTTTTTATTATTTTTTCAAGTTTTCAAAAACAACTGCACTATTAGTTAAAAATTTAAAAAGGGAAAATTATGCCAGTAAGCATAGGCGTAGGAGCCCAAGTTGATTTGGGGGGGATGGACCGACTTGCCCGAAAAAATATAACCCAAATTTTCCGCGCGCTCCATGCACGATCGACATGTTAATGTGCATATCATAAAGGCATGCATCGGTTATCACACCGCATGCAAATATCATACAATAATTTGCCGTGTTAATCCCTTCTTTATTGGTTTCAGTTTTTGGCGAAGTTGGTGACCGCCAGCCTGGGGGGAGGGGTCTAAGGGGAGGGGTCTAAGGGGAGGGGGTTACCCCTCCCCTTTTTGAAAATTTTTGAAAAATTAGGTGTCCTTACATGCAATCTGGTGCCACATATGCTACCTTTGAAGTGAAATTTGTGTTAAAACATTTACGTATTTTAGGTACTAAAAATCGGCACTACCCCTTCCTCTTTTCTTTGAAAATTTTTGAAAAATTAGGTGTCCTTACATGCAATCTGGTGCCACATATGCCACCTGTGAAGTAAAATTTATGTTAAAAATTTACGTATTTTAGGTAGGAAAAAATCAGCATCATAGAGGGTAGGGCATGGCCCAATGGCCCCTAAAATACACTACTGATAACCATAATATAAGTTCAACCATTAAAAACACACTGATGAATTAATACGGAATATATAGGTGCTGGTGCAATTCAAATCAGAACTTTATACTAATCAACAAGGAAGTTTTTTAAACTATTAATACCCTTTAGATACATCATTGCATTATTTTTCTTTCAGTTGGTGCCCGAAAAATTCTCAGTATTTTGCCCGAATTTTCACAAAAATTTTTTGTTGGGGGGCTGCCCCCCCCCACCCCCAGCCCCCCCCCCCCGCCTCCTACGCCTATGCCAGTAAGTAAGGAATTTAGTCCTAGCTTTGCTATAAGAAAAAAAATCAAGCTCGACCACCACTGTGCTGGTCGAAGACCCCGAATTTTCAATGGTCGTGGTAAGGACAATGCATAGGGAGCTAACGGCGATCGGTTACACATGTACCTTCACTGAGAACTATACAGTCCCATCAGAGTTGCACAAGCAATATTACTGAGTACTGTTTTACGCAGAGGCAACAAAATTATTGTAGAGAGGAAAAAATGAACAGATTCATTAAAAATCTCGTACAACGAAAGTCCCTGAACCACACTAGGAATCATCCAGATGGCAACCCTGTCTGTGCAACATGTTGCTTTTCCATCGAAACCACTGAGATCGGTGATCGTAATGGTCCATGCCTGGCATGATGTGTACACACTCTGATATGACATGCTTCCGCAGTTAGTGCGGATTCGTCAAACTGCCCGGTTCGGACCGTTTGTCAAGTGACATAGGCATGCAGTGCTGGTTTTGTCCACACACGGGCACTGTGTGTTGCGGCCGCGTCTACCTCGCGATATGCACATGTACAGTCCACAATTGGGTACATTTACAAACATCAGAGTCACGTAAAAGGACTCGAGTCGCAGCAGGAGACTCGAGTCATTTGTCCTGACTCGAGTCTTCAATTGGACTCGAGTCATGCTATGCTCGAGTCCGAGTCGAGTCAAGTCATTTTAGGTGGTGACTCGAGTCAAGTCAAGTCATTTTGGCTGATGACCAAGTCAAGTCAAGTCAAATATGCGACTCGAGTCGACTCGAGTCCGAGTCAGTGACTTGACTTGTTACAACTTTGATGTCTGTTTGTAGCTTTCACTCTATGGGGACCTCCGTTACTATAACAAGGGCGCCAAGTTCATCATCTAAAGGCTGGTGGGGCAAGGATGTTCGAAAAGACATAGAATCAGTTTATTTCAATTATCTCCCTTTTCTTCCAGAAGCAAAAGGAGGAGGAGGGTCGAAGAAGGTATCCAAAGACAAAGATGAACTAAAGGTAGGAGATGAGCGACTAAGGAGCCCAACCTTGAAGTCTAAGACACAGTCTGGACATGGAAGAAGATCGTCGGTGGTAGATGATGACGATGATGACAATGATGATGGCAACGGTGACGATGATGATGATGACGATGATGACGACGACGATGATGATGACGATGGTGAAGATGACGACGACGATGATGATGATGATGACGACGATGATGATGACGACGACGACGATAATGATGATGACGACGATGATGATGATGATGACGACGATGATGATGATGACGATGATGACTTCGAGGAAAGTTTTGTCAAGCGACTAAAAGAAATAGTAAGTTTAGAGAATTAATAAAACGTCTGTATCTTGCACCGCATTACTTTTTCGTGGTTGAGAACCTGTTAGCATAAGTGTATGCAACTACTTTAAATTCGGGGGTTGAACAATTGCAAGAAATTTTTATGTAAAATGTTTCGAGTCTGAACAAAAAATGGAGAATATTTTGCGCAAAAATGGCAACATTTTGCCTGAATAGGAACTTGCAGTTCCAATGCCCACCTCGTATGGCTATGGCCATCGCATAGCCAGCAGTCAGGGGCCAAGGACAATTTTCTTCCTGATTTTGACATTTCGTCCCGGACTACCCGGAGCCCCAGTTTCAGCATCGAAGAGTGGTGGGCGTATATTACAGTTATGTCCATAAATTAATTCGTTACAGTTATTAGTTAGTAGTTACGATGTTGAAAAAGTAACTAATAACAGCTACCTTTGAAAAATAAGTGGCTACATTTCAAAAGCAACTACATACTTCAACTTGATATACAGTATCTCTTTCGAGATAGGGGTGGAGCATAACAGATACTATCGTAGGGCTGCGACATATGAGAGGACAGTCACATAATTTCCCTCACTGGATAGTGCAGGTGTTATGCAAAAAGAGGCAATGATCTCTCCTGATCTTCACTAGGGATACTGTAAGTAGAGTGGAAATCTTTATAATCTTATGGCATAGTTAAGAGAGTCAGGTGGCTATTATAGAATGAGATCAAAGTCACTGCTCCTCAGAATCATAAGGTAACACGATGCACTATAATTTTAACCAATGAAAGTTTAAATCATCATGATCTAAAGTGGGACTAAGAAAAATTTCCTAAGTACAAAACTCAAGTTCACCTTATGTTTATTTAAATCAATGCCAATATTGAGACTGTCATGTGTGGGAGAAATTTTGGTTTCCATGGTTTCGTTTACTGCAACTACATTATGTATCGCCTTTTTCTCATTTCCATATGCTTTTCACTTTGTAATTTGGAAAAGCCTACTTACTTTAATTAAAATGCTGTGTTTTTTGAGCAAGAGGAACACAAAAATAAAAAAAATATTGAGACTGAAGTAATTTACACGTGGAGGTCCGCACACACCACAGTCGACTTTCTTGTCACAATAGCTTGAAACTTCAAGCTGGTTTTCCCTCCCCTTGACATAAATAACGTTCTTTCAATTAGTTTTGTAAGGATGCACTTAAAGCCATTTGACCATCTCAATATTCCGCTGTTTTTGTTAGGCTAAATTTAATGTTTTTCCAGTGTAATGATTTATTGACATTTCAAAAATTGGACGTCAACCATGTCACATGCATGGACGCGCAGTAAAAACATACCGTTTTATAAAGAGGGATGTCGCGCCCGAGTCCGTACTCCGTTTTACTACGCTCGGAATTGACCCGGCATGGCAATGGGAGGTTTTGCAATCAGAACTGTCCTGCGATGGACTGTAGCTGGACCCTGGCTCTTCTATCCGGGCATACAAAAATGAAAATTACATTAAGATTAATTTAATTTTCAATTGTTTTTGGTACACAGTGTTATTATGTTAGTCATGAATGACCACTCACAGTCAACTGACTACCGCATTGTGTAGACCAGACAATGAAATTGACTCCTAATAACGACCTAGTTAATGATGTATCATGTATATGTAAAACAGTGCAAAACGATATGTTATACATTGTCAAATAGAGAACTCTAGGAACTGGGGCCACTAGAAACAAACCTGGGTGGGTCTCGAGGATTGTCGTACTAAGACCTGGCGGCAACTGAAAATCGAAATGGCTTGGACTCGGAATAGGTGGATCGAGTTCTAACGTAAAGCCTTAAAAGTACATGTTAAAAGTATCAAAGTTAGTGTATGGCTCCGTGGTGAAATAGTTTCTGATGGTACTATCCCCACTTTTTTCCTCTGAAGGTCAAGAAAAGCTTATCAAATTCAGTTTTTGTTAAGTAAACTTAGTCAATGACTCGTTGAGTATCTTACAATAAATGCTATAAAGTGTAAAATAACACAGAAATAAATACGGTTTGGTTTAATAAATGACGTCCTACACAAATCAAGTTTTAACGGAGTTATGAATGACTACATGTTGTAAGAAAAAACGCGCCTGTGAAAAGCCTAACCAATGATAAATGAAAGTAACCGTGAAAGCCTTCGCATATCCTTATTCGTAAAGAAACGTTAATGATGTTTGACATGACGACAATGACAAAAGAATGATAAATATATCGAAGATAATATTTCCACCAAAGTGACATCATTTTGAAAATTTTTAGTTACTTGTTCAAATAAAATATAATTTGTGGCCATTGCGACTATCTGTAACGAGGAAGTAACGGAACTAAAATGTAACGCCGGTACTGTTTTTGGGACAGAATTGTAACTAGTTTTTGGCTTCGTTACAAGATTGCGAATGTAACTCGTTACTTGCTTCCGTTACACAAAATGTAACTCGTCACAGTAACGGCTTTACTTGTATCTCGTTACTTCCCAACCCTGGCTATAATTCTATCACTGAATTTGGGTAAAAAGGGTATAATATCCACCTCATATCATTAAAGATGCAGAATCTTACGACAGATCCGTGATTTATAGCAATAATTTCGCAATGTTATGAAATACAAACCAAATCACTGCTCGTAAAAACTATCCCCGTCCAATTTCCAAAACAGCAGTAGACAACGCAGCATTAAGATTGTGCAAACAGAAGGATGGGTTGAGTAGTAAGTACTGTGGTGTGTTAAAATATCGCAATAGGACCATTCATATTCGAAAGTAGTGTTGTTTACCATTTAAGCCGTTTGCACTCTACAGGGGAGTTACATTCTTGTCAAAAACGAAGAGGAATGTAAAACTAAAAAAAATTGACTGAAGTTAGCCCAAAGAATAGACGGCACAAGATAAAAATGGTATTGTTGGCAAGTAGATGAATAAACATCCGTGCATATGTATTAGCCGATAAATTGCAGTGTGTAAAAGATTTTGCCAACATGAAAGTCTCAGGTACTTTTTGAAATTGTAATCTTCAAGTATTAGCGAGATGAAATAGTTAACTTCAAATGATATTCTCATGCAGCTTGCAAGTAAAAACTTCATGTCACAAAGTAATGGCTTTTCTTCGTGATTATTCAGATTAAAGCGGTCGTACCCTTCACCATTGAAAAAGTAGAAAGGAACCCATCTGGAAATGATGGAGACGATGACGAAGAAGATGACTACGCGGTTTGTGCGCCAAAGAAAGGAAAATGGAAAAAGAGCTGCATCGAAATTGTTACACAACAGCTAAAAGCTGAAAGAGAAGCAAAGAAAGCTAAACGGGCAGAGAAAAAGAAGCAAATGAAGAAATTAAAAGAGGCCCCCCAAAACGATGATGACGACGATGATAACGACGAAGATGACGACGATAACGATATTGCAAAACCTCCCTCAAAAAAGAATCGAAAATCTAGTCCAGCAAAAAAATACAGTAAAGAAAAGAACGAAGGTTCTAAGAAAGGAAAGTCAGTCAAGAAAGATGAGAAAAAAGAACCGAAAAAGAAGATCAAATCAAAGAAAGAAGGAGACAGTAAGAAACAAAAACAATCCCCACGGGCTACAGTTTCTAAGTCAAAAGTTGTTCACGATGGAGGCAAGTTGAAGGAAGGTAAGAAACCTGCCAAAAAGTCAACAAAACAACGTGTGATGGAAGAACAAGATGACGATGAAGATGACGACGACGACAACGACAACGATGACGACGACGATGATGACGACGACGATGATGACGACGACGATGATGACGAGGACGATGGTGAAGACAATGGTGACGACGACGATGATGATGATGATGACGATGACAATGACGATGATGATGACGATGACGACAATAAAGATGACAAAGACACTCATGATAATGATGATGATGATGATGACGATGACGATGATGACGACGACGATGATGATGACGATGGTGACGATGACGATGATGATGACGATGGTGACGATGACTATGATGATGATGACGATGACGATGATGAGGACGATGACGACGATGATGAAGACGATGACAATGATGACGACGATGATGATGATGACGACGATGATGACGACGAAGATGACGATAATGACAAAGTAGTAAAAAGGAAAGAAGCTAAGCAAACAGCTAAACCTGCCAAAAAATCTTCCACAAAATCCAAAGATGACAGAGTAACAAAAACGAAATCTTCAAAAACAAGAAATTGATGAAAGTTTAAGGTTCATATCCATTGATTTTATGAACTTTTGTGCTAGAGATTAAGTAGTATTTTCCACGTGCAATCGAAATTCATAAAAATTCCTGTCTGTCAAATGGCAGTTGTTGAAATGTAAACATAGTTGAGTTGCTGTATGGTTATACATCTATTACAAAGAAATTTCGAGTGTTCCGATGGAGTTCGAGCGAACTCGAAATTTGAGACGATTGCAGACTGATGTGTTTACATTTCAACAAAATATTACCGACTAAGGGATTGATCTAATCCCTTTCAATCATGACAAACGCATGGAAGAAACGGCAGGTCATAAATCGCACTTGCAAAAGTATTCGAATAAGATGCAGTCACGTTGCAAACATTTTATCACATTTACAAAAAGAAGTGGGCGTATTTGGTTCCAAGATGTCATAAAATTCACAATCAGAGAAAAGGCTATGGAAAGGAACTTTTGTGTCTACTTCATAAGCAGTGATGCTTATCTATACAGAGGATGGCACACCAAAGTCATGGCGCAACACTGCGCATGCACTTTTGCGTTGCAACAAGGTTCTTCCCTGACAAGCTTCGCGGTTTGTAACGGTCATCTGACAAATATCAGGTGCAAAAGCTGCCAACAATTTTGCTCAAAGCACATACCGGGGCTTTTCGTGATTCTTCATTGGTCACTATGTCAATTGGAAAGAAGAATAACAGAAGTATCCTATTCTTCAAATAGTCTTTCAACTGTATAAGGGGTATCTCTGTGATCTTCAGGTTGGTTGTAAGTGTTTGGAGAAGTTTTACAAGAAGCTTTACTTTTTACAGTTATTAATCTACTAAGCATTTCAGTCGTCCTAGAAATTTGGTCTTATACCTTAACATAATGCCGTGAGAGTCAGTCTATTTAAATAGTTGCCATGGAAGCTCCCGGGCCTTTCGTTCTTTCCAACAGTATAAGCAAAGGAGAACCGCAGATGTCGAATGTTGATTAAATGACCTTTGACATGTCTTTTCATTCCAAATGACGTGTTACAGTTGCTATCACGGCTCATCGCCAGATCAGATCATGGCGTTTATATTAATGTAAAAAAGGCCCCTGCTTAATTATCCTAAAATACCTCCCTGGCCTGGGGAGGAAAGTTCTACTTTGCCTGCGTAGCTGGCCATTCGATCTATCCCTACAGTGGTCAGATAACCATTAGTTTTGGAAGCCAGGAAGAGCAAGCCAACTACCTCTGTTCTGCAGGGTAAGTCCTGGGAAGGAAAGAAGCTTTAGATTTCGAGATTTGGAAAGGCGATTGATGTGAGAATATCTCAAGTTGGCTATCAATGCATTATGTAAAATAGAAACTGCTTTAGAGAATTATAGATCTGCAAATTTGAAATCTGTGGCGTCTGTATCGTTCTGCATCAGTTTGCATTACCCCACGTGAAACCTAAAGTAAACGTAGCCGGCTGATCAGGCACAGTAAAGAAATGCCTAGAATGGTCATTTAGCTACCGTATGTAAGGTAATGAACCAGTAAGTAGGTAATTTCGTAGCATGCAAGCCGATTCTGCGACTATCGACCCCTCTGTAGTGATAAAAAACTTCATCCGCTCCGAAAATTAAAGATTTCTTGGCGTTCATGAGAAGGATAATTGGACCTTCGACAAGAGGTAAAAAGCGCCTGTGGATATGATGCACAGCCTGAGTGACGTCTTTTTTCGCGAAAACAGATTATCTCTTTCCATGGTGTAATGCTCAACTGCTTATTGACAAACGTTTTAAGCAGTTTAACAGTGACGGGCATGCTTGTGGGGCCAATGCTTATGATGAGACAGTGTGGAAGCACGAGGGCACAATAGGGCATTTTGGGGCATGCATGCTTCCATACAACAACGATGAAACAGAAGAGGCAGCTGTAGGACAAGGACGAATCATAGAAGAAAAGATGAGATATTTGGGAGGAACTGATATTTTGGCGACTTACGTATTTTTTCATCTGTCATTCAATAGCTTACGAAGCCGAGAAAAAGACTTTTTAACGAAATCGATGACTGTAGTGATTTATAAACCAGTGACGCCTTAGAAACCTATGTCAATAAAGTTGTAAACCATTCCAATGAAATAAGTGCCGTTTTCTGCGCATGCGTAAATACAAAACAGACTATCGTAGTTACAGAAATTTTAACTCGAAGAATAACACCAGTGAAAACGTTGCAAAACCAAGCATAACACAAAAGACAATAAAGTAAATGCTTGCTTTACTCGAATTTCAAGGAACATCCTCATCCTCTCCAAATGCACTCACAAGCCTAAATCTGCGTTACTTTCATTGGGCAAATTGAAACCTATTCTACGATTGGTCAATAACAAGAGCAGATCAGTGAGGTGTATATGACCCTTGCACAGCGTATATGACCCTTGCATACCGTAGAAGCGAAGTCTTTAACACGCTCCATGCACATTTGGTATATGTAGTTTTACAGAACGCAAACAGCATATGAGTCGCAAGTCAAAACTGCTTGTAACGATCTAACAGTGTGGAGTCAATATGTATAAACATTCTTCCCTGTTGTAATTATTTCGGCAAAAGTTGCTTTTGATAGCCAACTTCTAAATGTTACCGTGTCGTGACACCGCAACTTCTCAAATGTGACCCTTCAGGCTTGCCTGGATTGAACATCGCGGCACATTTGAGTCCTTTGGCCTAAGTACTTAAAGAAGAATGCATTCTTCGCACCGAAAACGGGGGTATGATAGACCGATAAGACCGAGAACAGGCAAATTTCTTTATTTCTGAAAGAAAATTTTTAAATGTTGGTCTTCCGATAGAACCAGTTCACTGATATATGAGACAGTGTTTTAATCGTTGGCATAGGTGTAGGGGATGTTTCGGTCTAAGGGTTAGGCCCTCTTTGCCCAAGAAAACTGGTGCCCACCGAGAACTTTGAATGCATTTTTCCAGTGCCGAGAAATTTGAATGAGTTTTTCCAGTATTCTGCCCCAGAAATTGGTTTTACTGCAACTCAAGGGGTTCCATCCTCTAACCCTGCCCTCAGCTGGTACTCCTATGATTGTTGGTTTGGAGTAGTAAGTTAGCCCCTTAACACCGCCAAGTTGGTAAGGACTTAGTCACATATCCAGCGGAGTGCACTGTACACATGTAAAGGTTTTCATATGACGTCATCACGTTTCGATTGCCAGACTGGCCTTCACAGTTATGCACAGGTGCGTGCTACAACAGCCAAGGGGTGGCTCTAGGCGGGGACAGGGGGCCATCCCCCGTCGGTGACGGGTTGCCCCCCTCCCCCATCGGGGAATTTTTCCATTTTCGTCGGGGAGCCCTAGTCTGTACAATAAAGTATGTAGTCCCGACGGTGACCAGTCGCCCCTACGGTTTAGCTGTTTTTGCGTTAAGAGGGCTGTACATTTATCTCAGTTTCCTCCACGATAGTTCCGTTCAATACTTCTTAATAGTACAACCCTTCCACCTTACCAAGTATCTATGAGTACACAGTTTATGTAAAGGTTTGGAATTTCATCCCATATTGCATAACCTCGTTATTGTTTTCTCTTGTCTGTCGTGCAGTACGGTAAGCGACTCGTGGAAGTAGGTTTGCCTATTTCATCTGGCAGACGGAGTGGATTCTATACAATGTATGTTATCCTCGATAGGAACCAACCGTTCGGGCTCTTCGCGCGCTTTGTAATTCACAATTCAGATTCCCAGAAAAACCAATAAATCAGCGCGCAACTCGGCTCTTCAAGTATATGCGGATTTTATGCAAAAGAGTGCCCTGAAATGGCATGGTGTAGTACAAAGGTTTTCTTCAAATCCCACCCACCCCGTCGACGTCTGGACTTCGGATCGCTTACCCCAGCTCCATCTGGCCCCCTGCCGGGCAAATCCTGGTGCCACCCCTGTTATAGCAATAACCAAATACAATTCTGGCCGTCAAACACTTTTTAATGGTCCCTTCGGCTGGATCAGGTGTCTTCCAGCTCCCTGGCTGGATGCAGACTAGCGAAAACCAAAACGTTAACCCGGAAGGGGTTCTGCTCCCCAAGAGAGCTACGTCCCCAGAAGGGACACTAAAACTGAACTGGCCACCTCGACCTTCAGACAATTAGAATTGTCAAAAAACAGAGAGACTCGCCACGCAGTGACGTCGTTGACAACCCTCTACAGGTTACCTCAGAGGTGCCCCTCCCTGGCACATCAAAATACAGTACTTGCACAAATGGAAACTCTTTGCAGGTTTGCTCATGTTTTGATTGGTCAGTATTCCAGGTTGTCATTTTGGTTAAAGCGATTATTTTGGTTTCGATCGCTACACTCGAATAGTAGGCGAGAACTGATGGATTGTAAGGTCTTGCCAAAATAGAAGTTAACCCGCAAAGTACATTATTGATTAACAGCTTGATTGAGAAGTCACTGAAAAAGTTCTTTCCGACGTATTGCATTGGTCAGTGCAGGGAGTTTGCAACTCCCTGGTCAGTGCCTGTGAAATAACGAACTGTATTACCGTGTAGAGAAAATCTTCAAAACTGTGCCCAGTGTTTATTACTGACGTAAAGGAGAGTGAGCTGTTTAAAATTGTTTTCCTTGTGACAAATATGAATGCCGTGCCTTAATCTTCCTTAAATTTCTTTACCATTTTTCGTGATTTCAACTAACGCAGTCTGCCTTTTACTATAGCAATACTTATAAGAAGGCTGTTATCCTAATGCTCATTCTTTGTATTAAGATGTGGCATGTCAGGGAGCTATCATTCCTAGTGGTAGCTTCCTAACATGCATTGTATTTCCCCTGGCTTTCTTGAACAAGTTTGCGTCATCGTTTTGGAGTTTTGAAGTTCAAGTGAACGAGGGTCCCAATGACATGTTAAGTTCTCAGTTCCATACAACTGACCTCCTTTAGGCAACCGCTCCGGGCCCTTGACCAGACAAAGTGTTGAAGAGGAGGGGGAGCCTGCCAGATGTGTTTCAGGGTGAGAGGTGTGTATTGAGGCAACAGTAATTTTTATTACCAAAACTTTTCTATAGGACAAAGTATTTTCAGGGGGGCTCTGCCCCCTTGGCTACGGGCGCCTGTTAGGTATATATCTGCTACAACCTCTAAAGATTTGTGAATTGTAAATTGTCAAAATCGTGGACCCCTAGAGATTCATAACTAATATGTTTAAGTACACTGCCGTAAATTGTTGCTGTAATGAACAGAGCGTTTGCAACTCGATGTGATCGGGCTATACTGGGTAGCAGTGGTGGTGACAGAACTTCCCAGACAGAGGGGCCAACGTTACGAAGCCCGACAACGGCAACGGGTTGCAACGACGAACCCAAATTGTCAGCGCAAAAAAATTGGGTTTAATTGTGAAAATTTAAAATTGGAGTTTTAATAGAAAAAAATGAAAATTTTTGGCTACTATTGAAGAAAATTTGGAATTTGGAGAGCTATTAAAGAAAATTGAAAAATTTGGGTTTAACGGAAGAGTCTACCCTACTTGAAAGAAAAACAAATTCTCACGGCGACTGGTCGCTGTCGGAGATTACAGTCTCTATCGTACCCACTCAGGTTCCACGACGAAACTGGCAGATTTTCCCGGACGGGGTAGCCATGGTCTCCACTGCCCTCCCCCGCCTGGTGCCACCCCAGTTGGATAGTCCAAATCGATTTTAGTGTGTGAATATGATTATGACGAATGTGAATCTGTAAATTGCCGTGTATAAATTTGCAAAGGTATAAGTCGACATTTGAGTATTTTCATAATTCCATCACTGTGCTTTATATAGATCTAGTACTAGAGGTTTCCTTCGTTTTGTAGGTTTTTACCAGAATCAGCAACAAACCGTGTATTTTTGTACTATACACGGAACATGGATTTCTGGAAGCAAAAATTATTGTTAGGCTCCGGTGTGCTTTTATAGAATTGTGCAAAATTACCGTTTCCGTAGAAAAAAAAACTAGAATAGATAGCCTGCCTCCTATAGCTACATGATCGTTCTTCCCTTCCGTGGTGGTGAAATCAGTAAAAGCAGTGAGTTACAATTTCTGTAAATTCAACGCCTAGGTTAGTTAGTGGTAGGAAAGACTTCGAGGTTCTGAGCAGACGAGAGGAACATTTGGCCTATCGATACTGGGCAAATAACTGTATTTTTGAGTACATTCAACGTTTTGCACGTACATTAGTGTATGTTGCAGTACTAAAGGTTGTCTTATTTTACTAGAAAAAACTGGATCATTACATTGACATTTCATCACTTAAGCAAACCTGGCGTGCCTTTTAATTGAAACTGCATTGCAGGTTAGACGACACGGTAAAACATTTAAAAGTTAAATACAACGTGAATTACTGAAACAAACCACCATTATGACAAATAGATCTATGCATTGACGTCACCATCACTTGACAATCGACTACAACGTCATGTCAGAGGACAAACAAGGAATGTACAGTATACTATAGTTAGTCACAACAGGGAGTTGGTTAT
This sequence comes from Holothuria leucospilota, assembly GCA_029531755.1. Classification (NCBI taxonomy): domain Eukaryota; kingdom Metazoa; phylum Echinodermata; class Holothuroidea; order Aspidochirotida; family Holothuriidae; genus Holothuria; species Holothuria leucospilota. Next base: position 16,639,907 of record CM055969.1, on the reverse strand, counting down.
GGTACAGACTTACCTCAGTCGAAGACGCTCTTAGATTTGTGTAGCCCTGTGACGTCATATCCACTACGATCAATATGAGTCCAACTGATGAGTCAAAAGACAGATTACCTTTGTATTGACTAATCTATTAATTTTAAGGGTGTTACTACCAAAGAAACGCAGTCCCACATACACACATTGTGGGTGTAATACTATGGAGTTAAAGAGATCGTAAACAAGTATTTGGTTATTTTTCATCATCAATTTGTTACTTTCTAATCATATCTACGTCACCTTTTAAATGTGTTGAGTTTTTATTCTTAATGCCACCGTTTCTCTGTCAAAACTGCTTAACGTAATCCCTTAAAGCTTGAAAGCTTGAACAAATGTTACGACAAATGAATTCCATACTTGGCTATAGGGTGGAGAGAACGGCTGTAGTCTTGTGTTCTTAGGTTACTCCGTTGAAAATATGTATGATCGTTACAGGAAACAATGCACAGTTCATTAAGAAACAACACTTAAGGTAGTAGTAGATGTGTAGTCGATTTTTACCTTAATATCTTTAAACCTGATGTCACAAATCCAAGAAAACTGTATGTTTGCTAGCCGTGATACCAACAAATTTACAACTACAAATTTTAAATAGCTCTGAATATTCATAAGGATTTTCACAACTTTCCGAATCCTTCCGGCTAACAAGACTTACTCATTATAGTACTGGAAATTCATGGCAAGAGTGGACGGTGACTGTAAGCACGTACGAGTATTTTAAGTAATTAGCTCAGTGTGGGCTTACAAATTACGACATAGACACCCAATCGTGCTAGGATTAGTACGGTATATAGGGAATGATTTTGCCAACGAGTGTCTCTTATCCGTTGGGCTGGCAGCTCCCTACCCTGATATTCATGGGTCAAAGCATGGAAGTACTACCTCCGAGGTTAGTAGTACTTCCATGGTCAAAGCATTTCGTAACAGCTAATGCAATTTCTTTTTTGTTTGCTTAAGATTGACGCAACAGGTGACGTTAAAAGGGCTATAGAATGTTTTACTCAATTCGCAGTAGTTCTATAGGGTATGCTCTGTCAGAAATCTATCACCAAAAAGTGAAAGCGTCGTGGCGTCTTTTCCTCTTAGATCCAAAGATGTTGCAAGCATAGATACCAAACCCGCATAGACCTTATGCATTGATGTCATACTGACCTCGTTTTGGAGGAAAGCAATGAAGCACACGTGCGCTAAAGACGTGGATTTCGCCGCACGTGTAGTAGACTTACGTATACCATTGGTTGACAAATCAGTTGTCTGCATTTATTGGTGTAACTTGCAATGATACGGGCTTTTGCGCCATTTTTCTCCAAAAGAAGGAGCACTTTCTCCATTGTGACATCATATGCACAAGGTCTATATCTACGCTGTTGTGGAAAAGTGACTCCTCAAAAGAAGCAAATAGCGGGACGGAAGTGTGAATTGACATGCGGGCCGTCCTGTTCAGCGATCTGCATACAAAATTAAGAACACATTACATCAAATGCTATTTATAATAGCTTGGTGTGCGTGCGCGTGGTAAACGCGCAGAATGCATTTCTCAGTGTATTTACCCGGAATTCTTGACGCGCACCACAGCTTACTCAGACAACGTACGCACTAACTGCTTCCCCTTTGTAAGCGCGTGAGAAACAGACGCTCATAGGCCTACAAATCTACCTCAACAGAAGATACCATGATAACTGATCTATAAATATGTTTATAGACTTTAAATCACTGTTATTGTGCATTCGAGTCATGTTTAAATGTTTCTTTGGAATGCCTCGGGGAAGAAGAAATAATCTTTGTCCTGTTAATGAATTATACTGAGGGATGCCTTCTTGGATTTAACAATGTTCCAAATTAAAAGAATACTTGTGTATGATATTAATTTGATCGTTTTCAAAACGACTGAACAGTAATCAGCACCTCTGCCCTTGCAGGGGAATCAACGCGCCATTTTAAGGCATCTATGATTGCAACATCTGTGCTTGCCAGTGGCACGCTTACGAAATGCAAAGAGACTTCACTGAACACCAGGCCGGACGTTTTGTCAGTTACTGTACGTTTCCATTGTGTGTGAAATATTTTTTTTTTTTTGAGGCAAACGACACTTAGGAATCCATTAGTTCTGTGATTTCATTTTGATAGACCTGAAGGTTCTCTGGCAGCTTGGTGCAAGACCCATACACAGTCTTCTACGCAAAAGTTTGTACAAAGTAGTTTGCTATTCCAAGTCGTTTTATATATACAGAACGAGTTGATGTGTAAATATTCTTAAAACTGGTGTGCACTGTTAACGCTTTTACAAGTTATGCAATTGCTTTGCATGGCTCTTCTCTTGAAATAATTATTCAACTGAAATAATGTTATAGGACCTCAATACAGGAACACAAAGAGAGTTTAATTATCCGAGCAAAAGCCCATTTGTCTCTCTTTGAACGGAACTTACAATGTTCACCCGCAAGCTTAGGATCAAACCTAACTATTAATGATATCCATAACGATAAATGACAGAATGATAAATCGTTGATAGTGAAGCGGCTAGTGCCATGATTATGCATATACAGTGATACAGTGATGTAACGGGGGGGGGGGGAGTACACAGTACAGTATTTGCGATTTTCCCTTCTCTGCATTAAAAAGTGCGCGACAATTGGTAGGCTATGACCAGAACCAGTGGCAAGTATGATTCCGCCTATCCATAGGACTTCACGTAACGTCATCAAGAGCGTTTAAAAAGTTTGACCAAGGGCACCGTCGGTCATGCACTGGAACCCTCGATACGCCACTGTCCATGTAATTACTGCCAACTCTTAGTGATCTACAAGTTGTACAAGCTATGACCACATCAGCAACTACGATGAATAAATTTGCAGTTATCGTTTATCGGTATACTTGTCGCTGTGGTTTCAATGACTCTAGCTTAAATAGCAAAAGTAGTCACCCCAAATAGAATTAATAGACAATCGTGCTATTATTCATGAATGGTTCTTTTTTATCTTGTGAAATTGTTTTTATACATTGTTAAATTAAAGTAGAATTAAACCCTTTACACCTTTAACATGCAATATCTGTGTTTGGCAACATGATAAAACCTAATGGCAAGGAAAATAAGGGATTTGTAAGATTTGACTGTTTTTTGAATAAGGTTCGGCGACTGTGTATTCCATGGGTGGCACCAGATGGGGGGGGGGGGCAGGGGAACCATGCCTCCCCCTCCTGGAAAATATTTCAACTTCGCCGACTGGAGCCATGATGGGTATGATAAAGCATGGAATCCCCAGCGGCGAACAATCGACCCGACAGTTTACATGATTTTGCCCTCTGGCAGTGAAAGTAGATTCTGCGAACAAACCCTCAAATTTTTCAAATTTTCCCCAATAAAACCCGCAAATTTTCAAATTTTCTTCAACAAAAACCAAAGTTCTTTTAATTTTCTTAAAAAAAACCAAAACATTTTGCATGATTTGCGCGCCAAAAAATGTTGCTTTCGCTATCCTCCCGGCAATCAAGTTACCTCTATCGGGGCTTCGGGTTGCTGCCCCCGTCGGGAAAATCCTGGTACCACCCCTAGCTTTATCCCCTTCTAAAATTGCTGTGATATAATAGACCCTTTTTCAAATAGCAAGTACAAAGGATTCTGGGATAGGGTTATGGTGTGTGTAGTTTTTGTCTATGACAAAGTCCTTGGCACGTGACAGAGTTTCAGTTCCAGCTAGCATCAATAGGAAAATTTCTCTCTACACTGACTATATTATCATAGGCGTAGGAGCCTAATTTGATTTAGGGGGGCTGTAACGACTTGCCCGAAAAATGTGACCAAAATTTTTCGCACTCCTCGCACACGAGCACAACTTTCTGTATTGCAGGGGGGGGGTGAGGGGGCAGATAACGTGTTTGCCCAAACTCCCCTCCCCTCGAGAAATTTTTTTGCTGTTGTGCTTCTCCGGGAGTTGTTATCACAAGGTAGTGATAACAAGGACAATACTGAGGTTAGGTCTAAAGAAAATGAAGAATGGGAATGTGATTGAGACGGTGGTTAAGAAAATCACAACAGAACTGAAGACTATCAAAATACATCCATGTATATTATTCACACTTTCTTTAGTTTGGGATTCCTAAAATAAATGGCTGGACGCCATTTTGTCAGAACTTTTGCCATAGGTTTGCTTTCGGTAGCCGTTGGCTGTCGGTTCTCTCTAATGCTTACTTAATAACGGGTGGACTTCTTTACGTGCTTGTAGAAAATACGGTACATTCACTATTTTCTGAGAGTGGTTATTACAATTTGTTCATGTTTTGTGGTGAAAATGCTTAATGCGAATTGATTTCAGCGAATAAACCACTATAGGGTGCCACTGACAGTGTATCTAACCCTCAGGTGTGTCATAGTGAATAACAGTCCGGCGGTATAGACGCATTGACGTCACCAACTGCTTAATAACCGGCCCTGACGTCATGTAAGAGGACATACTGCGAATGTAATGTAGCCCATAAGAGTGAATTACAGGCTTACCCCTTCCGAGGGCCCACTTCGATTTCTATAGTTCTGTGAAGTCATATGCACACCCACAATAGGCCCGTACCTGCGCACTCTGTACTGATATTGCCATATGATTGGGACTGTTTACTGATTTATATACAGGTTAACATAGAGAAACACATTTCTAAATGTCTAGTAGGATACACGCATATTATTTTTTCCGATTTGATACTGGTTTTATACGTTACTAATTGTAGTACGTGAATTGATAGATTGTAATTTATATTGTATTCTGCTTTCTAGTTACGCATTAAAATGTCGAAAACAGTCCTTCCCTGATGTCCCGAACTTTTTGTCGTACTTTTTAAGGTCAGATGACATGAAAATATCGTACCTGGCTATGTGATGTAAATCCATGGAAACTGTGGATAATAGTCTACAAAACCCATCCTAACCCACCTAAATGTGACCGTTTTACAAGATTTCATGGCATGAATAAACATTAGCTAAAAACTGCAACGCTTGATTCGGAAGGACGGCATCACAAGATATTTGTCCTACTATTCCTAGTCTTTGTTTGTTACAACTTCATTTGAAAGAGTTGTAATGTCTTGAGAAGTTTATATCGGAAGTAAAATATTTGTCTTCCTAAAATGCTAACATTACCCACCATTCTGCACACACGTTAACACGTTCAGATGAGATCATTTAAATGACTTATAAAAGAATTACTGACACTGTGTTGCCCGCCCGGCGGACGTGTAGGCTATTACTCCTGCATCTATAGCAGCTGCACTCGGGCTAAGGGGGCACCCGGGGGGTCTGGCACCCACGATGATACTTCGTTTGCAATGGACTTTTGGAAGTGGAAACCTTTCCCCACCTGGGTCTGGTATAGGATTACACTTTTGACCATATCTATCGAAATCTTGAGAAGACATCAAGCTGTCTGGGGGCACCCAAACCATTCTTACCCCCGGGTACCCTGAACGAAAGTTACGTCACTGCTCTAATTAATCTTAAAAACATTTTTCCAATAGCATTAATATGTCATTTTACTGATTTCTTCTCTCAAAAAGTCGGACAAAGAAAAAAAAGTAGGATAAAGAAGGACTTTTCAAAACAAGAAAGCCAAAAGGCTTAGTGATTTCTTGCCGTTGGAAATATTTTTTTAATGTACTTCCACGTTCCGATGTTTCAAATTGACACAGTTTGACAACCACGTGCTTCTGAAGAAAAGTCCTGCTAGCTATCTCCCACTACAGCCAAACACATGAAACTACTGCCAAAGGGAGTTTCAACCCTGAATTGACACAAGGCTTCACAAGAAGCCATCAGAGAGCCTTGTAATAGTGAGAGCAAGAACTGGCTTGGGTGGTTTTAACAGAGTGCAATCAAGACTTGTCTTGAACAGCTTCAACAAAAGCGAGCAAAGTCAGCCAAGTCAGCAATTAACAGAAGTGCAACCAACTTTATCAGCTTTGTAACTGATTTTGATTTCATACCCTGGCAGCTGTAAAGCTAACTACAATATCCATCAAGGATACCCTTCATGAGATATCGTATTTACGTTTTCACCTTTTGACCTCTGGTGGCCCCAAGTGACCTTTGTACACCGCCAAACACAGTAGGGTTCTTTTACTCAATATGAGGGCATACTGTACATATGCTAAGCATGAGCTCCATCAATGTTACCACTGCTGGGATAACATATTTTCAGCAGTTTACAAGGTCTTTGGTTTTGTATAATATATAGACCAAGTATGAAAAGGGACAATCATTCTGTCTTGAGATACTGTGTTTACAAGCAATTTCCAAGATTTTTATAGTTTCACATCTGATGATCTCAGATAATTTTGACCCCCACCAAAAACAATCGAGTTCATCTACTGAGTATACTGCATCCACATGCAAAGTATGAAGTGTCCATGTTTCCTACCTTGAAATATTGTGTTTACAAGGTTTTTGGTCTTTTACGTCTGGTGACCTCAAATGAACTCTAAACTCCACCAAAAACAATAGGGTTCTTCCTCTCAATAGGTTAGGTTAGATGAGGTTTAACGTCCCAGTTTCCAACCAATAGGATAAATCCATATACCATGCAAGAAAGTATCCTTCATTCCTACCTGGGGATAATGTGTTTACAAGCAAAGCTTCACAAACACACACACGTACACCCACAAATGCACACACATACAATACACATGCCACTGTGACTGCATAAATTCCTTTTGCTTTCAGAAAGGAATCATTAAAGTATGAGATGAAGGAAAGGCTCAAAAACAGGAGAAAGCAGGAAAGGTAGGAGTCACTTGAAAGTCCATTAAGGTTGTTGGCTTTACTTTCTGATTACTGTTAGAATCATAAATTATTCATGAGCTTACATTATTAATGAGCAGAAAAACAAGAACAAAACAAATTAAACATCAAAACATCCTGCTTTATTCTGTATAAGGCTTTGGAAAGTATACTGTTATGTGTCTTTAAGTTTATAACTGTTGCCATTGATGCATATTAAATGCAGGTAAACCAAAAGTGTTACATTAACAAAACATACAGGACCACAAAGATTGAAGATATGTTTTTCTATCAAATTCCAAATTCAAAAGCACCATTTTGAAGAAAATGCTTGAAAGAATATAAAATTAATGAAGATATGCAAGTGAAGGAGGTACAAAAGGAGGGGAGAATACCCCAAAATGAATGATACAATTTTCATCTGACAGTGCACCATATTTTAAACTAAAAGTGTAACATTAAGCAAAAGCAGTACCTGACAGTTATTTGAGTTAGCATATTTCTGTAAGTAAAACTTACAACTGATGTCGACTTCAACTTTACAAATCAAATACTTATCACAGAGAACTTGAGCTTTAGTGTTTGGTTTGAATGACAAGAGCATCAATGATGCTGTAGCTCAACTACAATTTCTCTCACACAGTTAATGTTATATAGTTTCACTAGGGATCCAAATCAAGGAGTCGTAGACTGTCATGATCTAGGAACTTCAGTGCTATAGATGTAAATGGTCACAGCAGTGGTATATCTGCTAGAGTTGTCTGGCTTGCAACTTTTTGTTAAGTGTTTGTGGGCACAGTACTGTAGGTAATTCTGCTGACAAAAATTTGGCTACTTATACCCCAATTTGTCAGGTCTGTCAAAAAAATGATTCCTATAGTATACATCATACAAAACATAAACCCTTATGGAGAAGCACTAGCATGCATTTCACCATGTGATGTTTTGTGACCCCAAATGGCAATTAACATTAGTGTTTGCACCGGGTCCAAAATTCGGAACTAGGTACCCGAACTCGATGGTCGGTCGGGTACCCAGGTACCTGAAAATATAACTTATGTTAGGCTACAAGTTTGTCCTAAAGTCATAAAAGTCATAATGAGAAATTTTGCATTGCAAGTTGATATAATATATAACACCAACGTATCTTACGTATGGGCATGACAAGTGTTCTTAGGCGTGTCCGCGATAAATTTTGCCAGGAAAAAGTAACAAATGACCTTTGACCTACTTCAAAAGTACAACTTTGAAGATTGACCTGTCATCTACTGTACACTCTGGCCAACTCTGATAAGGTTTGGATATAACCCCTAGTGGTTGAAGGGTTTTGAGTGATTTCACGGTTTGACCTCTCTGACCCCAGATGACCTTTGACCTACTTCATAATTACAACTCTGATGACCTATCATCAATTGAACCCTCTGGCTAACGTTGATAAGATTTGGATATAACCCTTAAGAATTGAAGACATTTACAACATTTCACTTTTTGACCTTTCTTTGACCCCAAATGACCTTTGACCTACTTCAAAAGTACAACTCTGACAGCTTGTCATCTACTGTACATTCTGGCTAACTTTGATAAGATTTGAATATAGCCCTTAGGAGTTGAAGGCTTTTGATTGATTTCATTGTTTGACCCCTGCTTGACCTCAGATGACCTTTGACCAACTTTAAAAGTTCAACTTTGATGACCTGTTATCTACTAAACACCCTGACCAATTATGATAACATATGGATATAGCCCCTAGGAGTTGAAGGCTTTTGAGTGGTTTCACTGTTTGACCCCTGCATGACCCCAAATGACCTTTGACCTACTTCAAAAGTACAACATTGATGACCCATTATCTTTTTAACACTCTTGCCAAATTTGATAAAATTCAGACATAACCCATAGGAGTTGAAGGCTTTTGCGTGATTACACTGTTTGACCTCCTTTTGCTTGACCTCTCCTTGACCCCAAATGACCTTTGATCTACTTCAAAAGAACAACTTTGATGACCAATCATTTACTGAATATTCCTGTCAAATTTGAAAAGATTCCAACAAAACCACAAGGAGTTGAAGGCTTTTGCGTGATTTCACTCTTTGACCTCTCACGACCCCATTGACCTTTGACCTACTTCCTGTTACCACAATTATCAAGCCCTTGATATGTGTTATACCCACACCAACTTTGAGAAGAAACGATCAAAGCACCTGCATACAGCAGCCTTTTTTCCAATGTTGACGGACAGACAGACGGACAGACAGACGGACAGACAGACGGACGGACAGACAGAGGGACAGACAGACAGACAGACGCATTGCCATGACAATTGCTCAACTTGTTGAGCTAATAAAGCACGAGGGCTTGGGAGTACTAGGTCTAGCAGGGAAGACAGTCACCAAAGCAAATCAGTAAAGGCCTTCCACTTTGACAATATTTGGAAATTCTCAAATTATGTCAGTTAAATCTCTACCTTCACAAAATATCCATGAGCAAATAAAAAATTTTTATTGAAGAACTCAAGACACTTGTCACCGATCCTTGATTAGTATTCTTCCCACAGCGAATCCTTTTCTGCAAAGTCATTGTACAAGCTGGCACCTAAATTGAAAGGACAAATGAAGAATGCCCCTATACTAATTTCTACAGGCTTCCAAGCAGTTTATGAAAGAAATTTCCTGACTTGTCCTTGTGCTTTCCCCGATAAACTTTCCAAATTCCAGAAGGATAATTATTTTGAGTTTTCCCCAGTTTGTCAAGTACACAAAGCCATCACAGCCAATCATACAGAAGATGGATATGATGTTTGGACATATGGAAAAATACAACAAGCTGACCACTGTTGCTCCAGACAAATCAAATTCCCTACCTTTTCCCTGATTTCAAGCATTCTTTTCAAATGCCCTGCCCTTTACTTGACTAGAAAATGCCAAACTCATTTTCCAGGTTTCCCCTGATTTTCACGATATATCAGAACCCAGTCATGAATGGTCCTTAATCATTAGACAATATAAATTTTAACTGATTTTTAACTTAATGCAAAGCTATCCCTTTGTTTTCTGTTTAACTTTTCACCTGTAGTATTTACACTGTGAAACCATGCAACATACTTGTAAAACAATATGAGAAGCCGATTTACAAAATTTATAGATAACTGAAAATACGGTTGGAGTAAATGCTTATGTTTGTTGATTGTGTACCAATCTCAACAGCTGAAAAGAAAGCATGATCCACTTCCTTGTACAATTTATCCATCATACATGTAGTGCAGGGCTGTGAGGAATGTGTATTTTCCAAGTCAAAATACCCCCAGTTTTTATTTTTCATGTACTAAACTAGCCAAATTTCCCTCCAACTGCCCAAATTTCCCTCCAAATACCAAAATTCCCTGAAAGGGGATTCCCACATTCCTGGCTTTTTTCCATCCATGCATGACGGAAACTTACTGTAAGCCTACTTCCAATGCACTCAACACTAGAATGAACTCATCACCACCGGTTTACTTGTAGGGTGGCAGCATATAATCTACAATCAGCTTACATACAGGTGGCAGCAGACACCATATCCAGTTTACTGATAGGTGAGAGCAGACAACAGAATAGCCGTGTTCCAAATAGGTGCCAGTATACAACTATGGAGTTACTGATACAATGTACAGGTGGTTTATTAAAGATAGAATCAAACAGTATCACCATCACCTTAATACTGACACGGGGCAGTAGACAGCATCAAAACCAGCATGATAGGTGGCAGCAGACATCAGAACAACATAGTAAATGCCAGTATACAGCATTAAAGCTACTTACACAATAAAGCTGCTTACTGATAGATGGCAGCAGACAGCACCATACCCAGTTTAATGGCAGTTGACAGCACACATCAAACCTAGCTTTTATATGAAACCTGGCCTCTTTACCAACATCTTCAATTTTCTGCTCAAAACAGGACACTGTTTAATCCCGTAATAGATGAAAACCTGAACAGAGAATTCTGTTTTTCTTTCACATTCTGCTCTGGCTGAGCAAAGACTAACACATTCCTAAACAATGAATAAATTTTGTATTGCATATGAATACTTCAATGTTAATACACTTCCCTGTGCTTCACCTCAGACCCAACTGTATTTATGGGAGCAATAAGCCCTCCTCTCATCTCACACAATCATCCATGTTCTCCAATACTCGACACTTCATCTTTCTTCCGTTTATTCGTCCCATCTCTCTTTACTTCAGGCATTTGTTGTCCTTCCTCTCCAGATGATTGTCTAAATTCACACATCTGTTGCTTGAAAGATGTTGGTGGGTAGATATTACAGGAAGGGGGTAAGGCTGGGGTTACCTTGTAAGATAGGTGTGGTAGAGTACCCCAAAAAGACTAGAGATAAACCAGGAAGTACAGATCCACCATGTTAGGAATGAATAAATACCTTGAAAGAACATCGGACAAAAGACTTTCCTTAGAGCATCCAACGTTACGGTGAATTGTTCTGTTGCCTGACGAAAGGCATCCACAGCATCATTTGTGGATGAGTTTGAAGGGGTGGTACTGGACCTGGTAGAGTTGAAGCTATATAACTGCACATTGTCAAAAATTCTGAAAGAAATACCACCTTGCAGGTGAAGAGACAGAAGATATTATTCACACCCTTCTTCATAGTCTATGCTACTTCATGGCATCACAAAATAATGATTTCAGACCACTTATGATGGTTTTACACATCATGATAAGGGAATACAACCTGGCAATAAAAGAGATGAAGTAACTTGTCACATACTGCATAGTCTATGCTACTGTATACTTAGAGAAACTAAGGCTTTCAGCTTTCATTTCATTTATTTGCTTTTCCACATCACAGTAAGGAGTTAACATCACTGTCCTTCTCTTTTGGGTTACAATGTTTTGGTCAAGAGTGATACTCACAAAGTAATAACATTGTTTCAGATATCGTGGTCAAAGAAAATGTTGGCTATTCTAACTTCTCTCCATTGGACAAAAAAGAAATGAAAGGAATGTTGACAGGAACCTTGCTCAACAACTTCAGTCTTCAATGCACTACTCAATTAAAACATATCTAGTTTGCTAAGGTATTTTATTTAAGAGAGATTGATTATTTAAATTGCACATCAATATCCAATACATGAACACCATGCACATTTTGCTTCTAAAGGAGCCTAAACATTCTCAGCAAATTTTATTTCAGACAGTAAGGGTGGTAGGACCCTCTGCATCATGGCTCGGTGGGTGGGATTTTCACTGGGTTATGCCAACTACAGACTTAAATGAATGATTCCCAAATTGTGGACACAACCCATCACATATATTTGAAATGGTTCATTCCAATTTTGTAAACATCAATATAGTTAAGGACTTAAACTATGTTGTTCATAATGGTTGGTTACAGAAGAATGCACTATACCTGTGTTTGTGGAACATTTCTAGTGTCCAGCCCAAACAAGGCTTTTGCGAGTGACACTACCTCCTTTTCACTTGTAAAACACCCCAGTCCCCTCCTTCCTTCCTTTTCACCTCACCTCACATCATCCCCCCTTCCTTCATTATTCCAATTTTCTATACAAGATTTGATATCATCAGCAAATTTTAAAGAGATACTCTTGACCTGAAAGTCAAATCAGTCACTGTGATAAAAACTTTCGAACTTACTACTTGTCTTCAACAAACAGCTGACACTCATCAACAAGAGCAGCGGAGCCACATATTGTAGTGCAACCACACACAAGTATGAGAAGACACGAATGATCTGTCAAAATATAAAATAACATAAAAATTTTCCAACTTCCTTCTTTAGAAACATGCTAAACTGAATAACTAAATGAATGACCATTTATGAAAAGGCCTTGTTAATATAAAAATTTGCAATACAAAGTTTGTGAAGCTCTCATCTAGCAAATTGGACAGCACCAGGTACAACCCAAACGATAACACTGCTAGATGCTAACTAGACAAGTCCTTATATAAAGCTCTGATTACATGATCATACATTTGTTAAAACCTTTATCATACATGTGCATGATGATGTTCATGAGCAAATATATGATCTTGTAGACGGACTTCTCAACAAAGTTGAACAATGCACAACATGTATAACGGTGTGCAGATTTTTAGCTGCATGTTTTGTCTTTCCAACGAATGTTCAAACATTTGAAAACATTTCGGTCTATTATCATTTGCTCATAATGTATGGTCCTAGTTAGGGAAACCATCTTTTAAACTTGCGTATTATTGCATTGTAGAGGTTAGGTTAGATTAGATGAGGTTTAACGTCCCAGTTTCCAACCAACTGGTTCAAGTCGAGACGACCACAGCCTTTTTTCCAGTTGTGGCTCACTGGCTTGTTTCCCCTAATCCATTGTAGAGATATTCATCAAAAGTCAACAATTTAGGACATTTTAAGTCCTAGAAGTTCGGGAATAAACTATATGGTGCATGAAAATTTCACATATTGTACACATTGCTGCATTCTCCAAGCAGGAATCTGTGAAACAATGTCATTCATTTGCATAACATTGCTCAAGAACAAATGTATGACCATGTAGACAAGCAGCTAAAAGATCCATTCAGAATGCAAACAGTGAATGAAGCCAACACTTCTTCCTAGGTAAACCAATTGGTTAGAAACTGAGCCGTAAAACCTCATCTAACTCTAACTCATACCCTTGGTTTTACACTTCTAGTAATAATCAACTTTCTCCAGGGCTAGTGAAATACTTACAAAGCCAATGCTGACAACTGACAATCCTTCAAGCCCTGCAATAAATGCTTTTTACTGTTATCCATTTTCATTAAATCCTAGTTGAAGCATTTTTTAAACGTGTAAAATTTTGACTGCCAGAGTCAGTGATACAATGTAATACCACAGACTCCTTACAATGCTCAGTGCATTGCACTTTTAAACCAAAAAGCCAAAAGGCTTAGTGATTCCTTGCCATGGATATAATTTTAGAGCTGTAGTTTGAAGGTGACACAGTTTCATTGTGAATTTACTGTGCTTAAATTCTGGTATAAGTTAAACTTCCATGGGCAAAGATGAGACAGATTGATTCATATTGACATGGTCATACATCAGTTTCTTCATTTAAATTTTCTGCATTACAGATATTAGATCTGAACATGTTTCATACTTGACAAGTCATGTTTAGGAGGTTTCACCAAATATGAGGTCCCTCACTATTACTCATCTTGAGATACCATGGTTTCAAGCATGAGATTTCAAGGTATACTGCATTTGACCAAAGGTAGACCCACATGATTATTGACCTCCTTTAAAATCAATCGGCTTCTTCACTACTATGGAACACTGACAAACCAAATACAAGGTTCATAACAGGCTGTCTACCTTTTAGACATATCATCTTTACAAGGTTCACAGTTTGACCCCTGACTACCCCAAATGACCTTTGACATGTACCAAAAATAATAATAACCATTGACAAAATATGGGCCATCCACACTATAACATTAAGATCCCTTACACTTACCCTTCTTGAGATACCTTGTTTACAAGGTTCTGACCTTTTAACCAAATGATCTTTGACTTCCACCACAAACAATACGAATCATCTACTCAATATGATGTTTCTACACCTCAACTATGAAACCCTAAAAGCTTACCTACCTTGATATACTGTGTTCAATGAGCAGTTTTCAAGACTTTTACTGTTTCACCTTTTTGACCCCACATGACCTGGAAAAGGATCACCTCCACCAAAAATTAAAGCCATCATCTTCTGAATATGGACCATGCACATGTCAAGTATCAGATCCCTTACAGTTACTCCTGAGATATCACACTTACAAGGTTTTGACCTTTTGACCTCTTGTGACCCAAATGACCTTTAACCTCCACCAAAAATTAAAGCCATCATCTTCGGAATATGGACCATGCACATGTCAAGTATAAGATCCCTTACAGTTACTCCTCTTGAGATATCCTGTTTACAAAGTTTTGAACAACTCTTGTTCTCAACTCAAATGACCCTCAACCTCCACCTTAAATTATAAGAAGCATCTAACATATGGGGTCGGTCGGTCATCCGAGTCTTTCCCCGTTACCCTAGCAACTTTGGAGTGAAAACAACAACTGACTACAGTATGACCATATGAGAACACTTAACACGCAATAAATTGTTTTCACTCCAACACATTGTTGTCGTGCGGAAGTGACGTGTCACCGACCGACCCCATATGAGCCATTGACATGACAATTATGAGATCCCCTCACACTTATCTTTCTCAAGATACCTAATAGCCTGAGATCAACTGATGAAATGAACAGTCATCCCATCTTGAGCCATTACTGATCTACTCCAACATCTGGTGCTAATGTGACTATAGCCATATTACAACATCACAATACTAGAATAACCAGAAAGCCAAAAGGCTTCGTGATTCCTTGCCGAAAGGGGGTGCTTTGTTACACTGAGGTTCATCCATCAAATTTATACTTCTCTACTTCATCATTTTTTATGATGTGGTCACAATTTAACCCCTGCTCACATCAGCTCATGCCACATGACCTTTGAACCAAAACTTGAATAACCAAAAAGATGAAAAAAAAAAAAAAAAAAGGTTTTCGGACTTCAACCTCTGGTGACCTTGAATGACCTTTGACCTCTGCCAAAAACAATAGGGTTCTCCCCCTTGCCATGACAAATCTACATACCAACTATGAAAAGTGTCGGCCATTCCTACCTCGAGATACCAAGATTACAAGGTTTTTGGACTTTGACCTCTGGTGACTTCGAATGACCTTTGACCTCTGCCAAAAACAATAGGGTTCTTCCTCTTAACATGACAAATCTACATACCAACTATGAAAAGTATCGGTCATTCCAATCTTGAGATATCGCGATTACAAGGTTTTTGGACTTCCACCTCTGGTGACCTCGAATGACCTTTGACCTCTGCCAAAAACAATAGGGTTCTTCCTCTCAACATGACATGTCCACATACCAACTATGAAAAGTATCGGTCATTCCTATCTTGAGATATTGCGATTACAAGGTTTTTGGACTTTGACCTCTGGTGACCTCGAATGACCTTTGACCTCTGCCAAAAACAATAGGGTTCTTCCTCTTGACATGACAAATTTACATACCATCTATGAAAAGTATCGGTCTTTCCTATCTCGAGATACCGCGATTACAAGGTTTTTGGACGTCGACCTCTGGTGACCTCGAATGACCTTTGACCTCTGCCAAAAACAATAGGGTTCTTCCTCTCAACATGACAAACCTACATACCAAATATGAAAAGTATCGGTCATTCCTATCTTGAGATATCACGATTACAATGAGTGTCACAAACACACATACACACACACACACACACGACATCACCATCGCATAGATTCCTTGCCTGCCTACGGCAAGGAATCAAAAATTGACACTTTGGGAGGAGAACCTATAATTTATAAATTCAAGGGTGTACAGTACATATCGAGCTTAAATGATGGATTTAACACTGAATCACTCATTTCAAGTGCGTAAGTCTTCAGCACCTTGTTTTTGCAATATGTAGTTATATCATAAAATGACACAATTTTCTAGCATAATGTGTGTGATGTGAGCATGTTGCTGTCAGAGATGTTACAAAATCACAGGATGTTGAGAAGGAATTTTAAAATTAATATATGAAGAGGTTCAGGGAAGGAAAGCAACTTTATAAACCCCATACCACAAAGTGCATAAAGTGATCACTAAATGTCAGAAGTTGTCACACAGACGTGGAGTAGAAGAACAATTTGACCTATGCCCCTCCTACTACATAGTTACTGCCATGGATCAATATTAAATTCATACATTCAAACCTAAACCAAGGGTGTCTGACCAAACATTTGTTGCACTTTCTTAAAATGATGACAAATGGTGAGTTTTCTTCTTTTAAAGTCTGCCATACACAATTCAACTTGGCATATTCTCCAACTCAACTATTCTGTTTTAACCTGATATTGATTTGTGATTAAGACTATTGTACGAAACAGCCATGCACACTCTACATATACTACTGACTAGCCTATGTTTTTGTGGTTGCACTATCATACTTAAGAGCCTTGTTGCAGTTCTGTGCAAAATGGCTGGTAACTGATTAGCTATATTGCTTAAACAGGGGTCGAAATTTAATTTTTTTGCTGCTTTTCCACGGAACAGCTCTTTTTCCAAAATTACTGTTCCGGATCAGATTTTACTGTTCCGGAGCACAGTACCTCGGCAAACGTACAGTTCGTGCACACGTGCAAACTGCAAAGGTGCAAACTGCTGTTAACTGTATTCGAGTGGTATGACTGCACGACTTGACCGTAACTTGGGGAGGGTGAATGTTTACCTGCAGAGGGGATTAGCCAGTGGGATATCCTGATTTTCTTTTGGTTCTTACTGTATTTTTAAGCACAAATTTATCGCCAATAACCTTGCATTTTCCCGAGACCTAGCATTACAGTGTCCAAAAACCTACTGTAGGACTCAAAATTGATGCAGAAGGCACAGCAAGGCAAGTCGTATTTGAGTGAGAGCAAAAAAGTTCCACAGGAAAGGAATATTTTTGCTTGATTCATCCTTTGCATTGCGGTTTACTGCTATAGCATAGCAATGAGTGGATACTCCAACATATGAGTGCACATACTGTTGTTATTTTCTCGCAGCAAATTTACGTGAAATCGTTCTAGTCGTATCCTTCGCCATAACCTTGATTCAAGTATCATTCCACATAGTAAGTCAATGGGAAGATCTTGCAAGGAAAAGCAAACACTTGGGACCCATTGATTTTGGTTGCGAGATATCTGCAGTCAGAATTGCTTTTAGTCGTTTCAAGTTTCCGTGCTTAGTTGCTAGCTCAGAGGGAATATTAATACAAAACCCCCTAAAAACACAATAAAATGCAGGGGAATATCAATGAACAGTTAAGAGGTCATTTGGAACATACCACGCAAGACAAGGGGTGATGCAAGATGACCTTCACTTGCAGGGCAATAAATGACATAACTGTACTAAACGTTTTTCTGCATTTGGTAGTAAAACTTCAGTATGTGCGTTTACACAGTATTGTACCTTGCAGCACAGGGAATAACACATGCAAGTGTAACAGACTTTAATTGATAACGGTGGAACGAGATTGCATTTCATACTTATGCCAAAATTAACGGGGATTTTTTATATTCACGGCATCATTACTTTACAGAGATCAGCATGTGCGTATATTTATATGCACTTTGCTTCCTGTGGAAAAACACTGTTCCACGGAACAGTGGCTTTTGAAAAGTTACTGTTCCGGCACTAAAAGCACTGTTCTCGGAACAGCGGAACAGTGGGAATTTCGACCCCTGTTAAAACCTTACCACTTTTGCAGATTCCAGGTGGAAAACTGAACAAGTTCAGTGTACCTTGAGCACCCATTGGGTGTATATGAGAGCACTAAGAGTCCCTAGTAATATATAAACCACACATAATGTTAGGAAGACCTACCATTTTTTGAAGTTCAAGGCTATTTATCCTACCAGCTTCCATCTTCATGCTATCAAATCTTTCCTTTGCCATGTTTAAGTGAGACTGCAAGTGGACAGTGGTTAAACAAAATCTCAGAAGACAGAAGATTGGAATAAGGCAAAATCTGATGAGGTCAAAGGTCTCATCTGACATTCTTCAAAGAGAAAAAGAAAAGCACAAAATAAAACAACACACATTTAAATGATTATATAAATACCCTGAGGTACTCCAAACAGAGAAATACCAAATTAACCAGAATGCAAAAATGCATTGAGGTTTCAATGATATATGTTCTATTCCAAATAATGCCATGAAGTCCCATATCTTTCAGTCACTGGTCAAAATTTCCCAAGAATTCCCAAGATCGTCATCTGGGGTTACGAGAGGTCAAAAAGCAAAATTTCCCAAGAATTCCCAAGATAGTCATCAGGGTCACCAAAGGACAAAAAGCAAAATATCCCAAGTATTCCCAAGGCCTAACGTTACAGTATAGCCTAGAGGCTATGCTAAATACTTGGCAAGGCCCTAAGTAACATTAGCCTAGGTCTAGCCTAGGCCTAGCTATAAGTATAAACCTTGCCCAGGCCTATGCACAGCTGGTCACAGAAATCTCTCTGTAAATACTACAAACTTAGATGATAGGTACCAACATTTGACAGGCAATAACTGCTTTGATTAGCCCTAGCCTAGGCCATAGCTATTACATTTACAGTAACCTACCTCTAATATCAGCCCATACATACTGTACTACAATTAGGCTAGCCTGTACTGTGGCAGTTAGGCTAGGACTTAGTCACAGGACTAGGACTTTGTCTAGGCCTAGCCCATAAACCTGGAACTCTGCATTAGATTTATGTACTGAGTCTAACGTTATTGTGTGTGTAGGCTAATGTTTGTTGTTGGTTCTGTAACAACACTTAGGCCTAGGCCCTGACTGTTAGGCCTAGGCCTACGTTAAAACTTGATCTGCCTGGTAAATTTTCCACTAAAGTTACTCATGCTTCTCTGAAGAGGAGCCATATTACAACAAACTGTGATATTCCTGCTGTAATTTTTATTATTCCATTTCTTGGTGCTATTTTTCCAATTCAGTTACAGTCAAATCTAACATTAACGTTGGGCTACTCAGCCAGCTCAACAGACCTTGGCAGGCAGGCTATGTGTGATAGTCTGTCACTGCACTCAGAAACTAGCTTTTAACACAAATTCTGATTGGTTGAAAGTGGATCTGTTTACAACTGATCAACCAATGATATGGTAGCTTATGGAATGTCATGGATCTGCTGCAAACTATCTACTGATTGGTTTAACATCAACTTGTTGACAAAAATTTAACCTATAACATAACAGCATAGATTACTGAGCTCAAATAAATACACTACAGTACTGTACAGACAAGTGAAATACTGTAGTCTATTCTCAGTCTTTTGATATGTTGACTAAAGAATAATAAAGTTCGTGAAAGGACCTATTTACTCATTCAAAATTCGGATTATCAAGGAAAAATCCATATTCCCATATTTAAAATGATTTTCCGTACTGAATATGGAAAATCCGTGCTGGTTGGGAGCTCTGTCTCAGGGTTTGACCCTCCTGGTGACCCCAGATGACTTTTGACCCCCACCAAAAATGATAGAGTTCTTCCTCTCACTATAAGGCATCTAAATACAAGGTATGAAATTTATCCAAGCTTCCTACCTCGAGATATCGTGTTAACAAAGTTTTCAGAGTTTGACCCCCGATGACCTTTGACCTCCACCAAAAATGATAGGGTTCTTCCTCTTACCATAACGCATCTACATACAAAGTATGAAATTCATCCAAGCTTCCTACCTCAAGATATTGTGTTAACAATGTTTTCAGGGTTTGACCTAGGTGACCCCAGGGGTGACCTTTGACCTCCACCAAAACAACAGGGTTCTTCCTCTCAATATGGGGCATCTATGTACCACGTTTGAGAACTGTCAGAGCTTCCGTTCTTGAGATATCGTGTTAACAAAGTTTTCAGAGTTTGACCCCCGGTGACCCCAGATGACCTTTGACCTCCACCAAAAGTGAAAGGGTTCTTCTTCTTATGATAATGCATCTACATACAAAGTATGAAATTCACCCAAGCTTCCTACCTCAAGATATTGTGTTAACAATGTTTTCAGGGTTTGACCCCCGGTGACCCCAGGTGACCTTTGAACTCCACCAAAAACAATAGGGTTCTTCCTCTCAGTATGGGGCATCCATGTACAAAGTTTGAGAACTGTCAGAGCTTCCTTTCTTGAGATATCGTGTTAACAAAGTTTTCAGGGTTTGACCCCGGTGACCCCAGATGACCTTTGACCTTCACCAAAAATGATAGGGTTCTTCCTCTTACCATAACGCATCTGCACACTAAGTATGAAACTCATCCAAGCTTCCTACCTCAAGATATTGTGTTCACAATGTTTTCAGGTTTTGACCCCAGGTGACCTTTGACCTCCACCAAAAACAATAGGGTGCTTCCTCTCAAAATGGGGCATCCATGTACTACATTTGACAACTGTCAGAGCTTTCTTTCTTGAGATATCGTGTTAACAAGGTTTTCAGAGTTTGACCCCCGTGACCCCAGGTGACCTTTGACCTCCACCAAAAACAATGGGGTTCTTCCTCTCAATATGGGGCATCTATGTACCAAGTTTGAGGACTGTCTGAGCTTCGCTTCTTGAGATATCATGTCAACAAAGTTTTCAGGGTTCGACCCCCGGTGACCCCAGATGACCTTTGACCTCCACCAAAAATGATAGGGTTCTTCCTCTTACCATAACGCATCTACAAACTAAGTATGAAATTCATCCAAGCTTCCTACCTCAAGATATTGTGTTAACAATGTTTTCAAGGTTTGACCCCTGGTGACCCCAGGTGACCTTTGACCTCCACCAAAAACAATAGGGTTCTTCCTCTCAATATGGGGCATCTATGTACTAAGTTTGAGAACTGTCAGAGCTTCCCTTCTTGAGATATCGTGTTAACGAAGTTTTCAGGGTTTGACCCCCGGTGACCCCAGATGACCTTTGACCTCCACCAAAAATGATAGGGTTCTTTCTCTTACCGTAACGCATCTACATACAAAGTATGAAATTCATCCAAGCTTCCTATCTCCAGATATTGTGTTAACAATGTTTTCAGGTTTTGACCCCGGTGACCCCAGGTGACCTTTGACCCCCACCAAAAACAATAGGGTTCTTCCTCTCAATATGGGGCATGTATGTACCAAGGTTGAGGACTGTCAGAGCTTCCCTTCTTGAGATATCATGTTAACAAAGTTTTCAGGGTTTGACCCCCGGTGACCCCAGATGACCTTTGACCTCCACAAAAAATGATAGGGTTCTTCCTCTTACCATAAGGCATCCACATACTAAGTATGAAATCTATCCAAGCTTCCTACCTTGAGATATCCTGTTATTAAGGTTTTCAGGGTTTGACCCTGGTGACCCCAGATGACCTTTGCTCTCCACCAAAAAACAATAGGATTCTTCCTCTCAATATGGCATCTATGTACTAAGTTTGAGAAATTTCGGAGTGTTTCCCTTCTTGAGATATAGTGTTAACGAAGTTTTCAGGGTTTGACCCCCGGTGACCCCAGATGACCTTTGACCTCCACCAAAAATGATAGGGTTCTTCCTCTTACCGTAACGCATCTACATAGAAAGTATGAAATTCATCCAAGCTTCCTAACTCGAGATATTGTGTTAACAAGGTTTTCAGGTTTTGACCCCCGGTGACCCCAGGTGACCTTTGACCCCCACCAAAAACAATAGGGTTCTTCCTCTCAATATGGGGCATCTATGTACCAAGTTTGAAAACTGTCAGAGTTTCCCTTCTTGAGATATCGTGTTAACGAGCAAAGTGTCACAAACACACACACACACACATACACACACACACCCGCACAGTTGTGCTTTACACACTGTTTGAGGACCTCATTGTTTTCTCTATTGTGTTTGCTTCCTTAACCCTAACTTTAACAATAGACTCTCTATTGTTAAACTTCTGAGGACATGAGAAATCTATTGTATTTCCTTCTAAGGACCTGAAATCCATTGTTTAGGTCCTCAATCTGAATGGAAAGTAAGTGCGCACATACACACATACATACACACGCCATCATGACTGCATAGGTTTCTCTTTTCATCGAAACCAAAAAATTAAAAACATTCATTTCTAGATCAAAAATAAAAACACTTAAACAAATCTTATTCATGATTAAAAAAATCTACAAATAAAATTCCTCCAAATATCTATATCCTTGAGACATCCCATAAAATTTTGGCCTAAAAGCCACCTTGTATGGGAAATCTAATACTTGACAGGCAATATATCTAACCCTTGAGTTAAAAGAGTAAACCCTCTTGTGTGGTAAATGTATAGATACAATTGAAATAACATCCTTCTTAGTTTACAATTATATACAAGCAAGGTTAAGCTCTGTGTCATTATTTTACATTCTATACATGTTTTTACTTACAAAGGCTCACTTTTATCATCAAAACCATCTCCAAGATTTGGACTTTTGAAGTATGTCCTGGCCACTGGTTTTACCCACATGAGAGAAATGAATAGCGGGAACAGAAAACTTATGTGGAGACCAAATCTGCAAAATGAAAATTTAGTAGTTTGGTACTATGGAAATTTTTAAAAGTTTTACTGTACTAAACTTACATTACACTGCAAGCTAAGGCAAAGAACAGAGCTAGATGTCATTACTAACTGCATATTGTGCAGGAATACACTTTCAATGGCAATTCCGTATAGACTTCATGCATGCCATTAAAAGCCTTAGGATGCTCCAATATAAACAGAAAAATAATACAGACCAAATAACATGTCCTAATAATTCTAGTATTGATGGGCAGTTACTGCTAACGACAATACTTCATGTCAAGTAGTTTCCAATTCAACAGTTTTGCTCAAATTTGAGTTTGTTGAATTTAGAACAATTAATTTATTTTGATACTCAGTTGTTAAACAAAACAACAAACAATATGCAAAGGCAGTCATGATAATTCAGATAAATGAATTTTACAAGATACTGCAACAGATTTAATTTCACTCCTACCAAACAACATATGTACCCAGGGTTTTATTTTCAAGTTTTTTGGGGGAGAGGGGGAGGAGGAGGAGGAGGAGGAGGGAAGAAGGGGGTAGACCATCCTGTTTGGAGAGTAAAGGGGAGCCAACACACCCTCTTTGTGTAATTTTTGTTTATGTAAGGTGGCTTCCATGTATGTTATCTGTGGCAAAGCTTCTGAAGTGAAACAAAACTTCAAACTTAGACATTCACTCAAAATCTTTTTCTTTAGGAACATACCAAAGGTCTACACACCAATCTGAGGGGGGTGGGGTGGGGGTGGGGTGGGGTGGGGTGGGGGTAGTTACCCCTTGCTCACCAAGGAAAAATCCCTTTGCACCAACCAGTACCAGAACCATTCTTAAAGCAAAGAGAGTAAAATAAAGAAAATACTCACATTATAAATCTCTTCTCACAGTAATGTTTCTGTGCATCAATGTACATCTTAGCATACCTCAGACCAGGAAATGTCAGTATCCCACCTATCACTGTGGCAACTATGGTAAGAATTACTTTAAATGTGATGAGTGACATGGGACCATCTGATTCCATTGTCTTTTCTTTCAGAAAGGCAGTAGCTCCCTCTAAAAACTCATCATGAGCTGAAAGCAAAAGTAATTTAGAGCACTGAATTTTCATTTCCTTCTCCCATTTTTGTTCACTTTGCTTTGAAAATGCATTCAACAATTACACACATGATGCAAACTTTTAATAATTACCAGAATGCAAAAATGCATTGAGGTTTCGATGATATATGTTCTATTCCAAGTAAAGCCATGATGTCCCATACCTTTCAGTCAATGGTCAAATGCTATCTTAACATGTTGGAAAACTAGTGTTTTGTATTCCTATTTAGTCTTGGGAATCCTTGGGAAATTTGTGTTTTGACCTCTAATGACCCCAGATGACGATCTTGGGAATTCTTGGGAAATTTTGCTCTTTGACCTCTGGTGACCCCAGATGACCTTTGACTTCCACCAAAAACAATCGGGGCCATCTTTACACCATAACACATCCACATACTAAGTATAAAATCTATCCAAGCTTTCTCCCTTGAGATATTGTGTTAACAAGGTTTTCAGTGTTTGACCCTCGGTGAGCCGAGATGACCTTTGAACTCCACCAAAAACAATGGGGAACATCTTCTCACTATAACACATCGAATTTACCATGTATGAAATCTATTCAAGCTTCCTAACTGGAGATAATGTCTTGACAAGGTTTTCAGACATTGACCCCTGGTGACCCCAGATGAACTTTGACCACCACCAAAAACAATAATATTCATCTTCTCATTATAACACATCTACATACTAAGTATGAAATCTATTCAAGCTTCGTAACTGGAGATATCGTGTTAACAAGATTTTCAGAGTTTAACCCCCAGTGACCCCAAATGAACTTTGACCTCCACCAAAAATAATAGGGTGCTTTCTCTAACTATAAGGCATCTACAAACAAAGTATGAAATTTATCCAAGCTTCCTAACTGGAGATATCAGGTTAACAAGGTTTTCAGGGTTTGACCCCTGGTGACCCCAAATGACTTTTAACCTCCACCAAAAATGATAGGGTTCTTCCTCTTACCATAACACATCTACATACAAAGTATGAAATTCATCCAAGCTTCTTACCTCGAGATATTGTGTTAACAAGGTTTTCAAAGTTTGACCCCCTGTGACCCCAGGTGACTTTTGACCCCCACCAAAAACAATAGGGTTCTTCCTCACAATATGGGGCATCTATGTACCAAGTCTGAGAAATGTCAGACTTTCCCTTCTTGAGATATCGTGTTAACGAAGTTTTCAGGGTTCGACCCCAGTGACCCCAGATGACCTTTGACTTCCACCAAAAACAATCGGGGCCATCTTTACACCATAACACATCCACATACTAAGTATAAAATCTATCCAAGCTTTCTCCCTTGAGATATTGTGTTAACAAGGTTTTCAGTGTTTGACCCTCGGTGAGCCGAGATGACCTTTGAACTCCACCAAAAACAATGGGGAACATCTTCTCACTATAACACATCGAATTTACCATGTATGAAATCTATTCAAGCTTCCTAACTGGAGATAATGTCTTGACAAGGTTTTCAGACATTGACCCCTGGTGACCCCAGATGAACTTTGACCACCACCAAAAACAATAATATTCATCTTCTCATTATAACACATCTACATACTAAGTATGAAATCTATTCAAGCTTCGTAACTGGAGATATCGTGTTAACAAGATTTTCAGAGTTTAACCCCCAGTGACCCCAAATGAACTTTGACCTCCACCAAAAATAATAGGGTGCTTTCTCTAACTATAAGGCATCTACAAACAAAGTATGAAATTTATCCAAGCTTCCTAACTGGAGATATCAGGTTAACAAGGTTTTCAGGGTTTGACCCCTGGTGACCCCAAATGACTTTTAACCTCCACCAAAAATGATAGGGTTCTTCCTCTTACCATAACACATCTACATACAAAGTATGAAATTCATCCAAGCTTCTTACCTCGAGATATTGTGTTAACAAGGTTTTCAAAGTTTGACCCCCTGTGACCCCAGGTGACTTTTGACCCCCACCAAAAACAATAGGGTTCTTCCTCACAATATGGGGCATCTATGTACCAAGTCTGAGAACTGTCAGACTTTCCCTTCTTGAGATATCGTGTTAACGAAGTTTTCAGGGTTCGACCCCAGTGACCCCAGATGACCTTTGACCTCCACCAAAAATGACAGGGTCCTCCCTCATACCATAACGCATCTACATACAAAGTATGAAATTCATCCAAGCTTCCTAACTCAAGATATTGTGTTAAAAAGGTTTTCAGAGTTTGACATCCGGTGGCCCCAGGTGACCTTTGACCCCCACCAAAAACGATAGGGTTCTTCCTCTCAATATGGGGCATCTATGTACCAAGTTTGTGAACTGTCAGAGTTTCCCTTCTTGAGATATCGTGTTAACGAAGTTTCCAGGGTTCGACCCCTGGTGACCCCAGATGACCTTTCACCTCCACCAAAAATGACAGGGTTTTCTCTCATACCAAAACGCATCTACATACAAAGTATGAAATTCATCCAAGCTTCCTACCTCAAGATATTGTGTTAACATGGTTTTCAAAGTTTGACCCCCGGTGACCCCAGGTGACTTTTGACCCCCACCAAAAACAATAGGGTTCTTCCTCTCAATATGGGGCATCTATGTACCAAGTTTGAGAACTGTCAGAGTTTCCCTTCTTGAGATATCGTGTTAACAAAGTTTTCAGGGCTTGACCCCCGGTGACCCCAGATGACCTTTGACCTCCACCAAAAATGATAGAGTTCTTCCTCATACCATAACGCATCTACATACAAAGTATGAAATTCATCCAAGCTTCCTACCTCAAGATATAGTGTTAACAAGGTTTTCAGAGTTTGACCCCCGGTGACCCCAGGTGACCTTTGACCCCACCAAAAACAATACGGTTCTTCCTCTCAATAAGGGGCATCTATGTACCAAGTTTGAGAACTGTCAGAGTTTCCCTTCTTGAGATATCGTGTTAACAAGCAAAGTGTCACAAACACACACACATACACACACACACACGCTATACACACACACGCCATCATGAATGCATAGGTTTCTCTTATCATCGAAACCAATAATTATAATAGTACAAAATTTGACACACTTCCAATAAATCAAAGAAAACAATTCTTACCATCTTCTAAACCAAATTCCAAGATATCTTCATCTACTACTAGGGTTGCCATGGCAATCACTAGAAAGAAGAAACTAAAGGTGACACAGACTGACCTCTCACCAGCATCCTCTGTCTGGAAATAGAGGGCGGTGAGGTGAAAGAGAGTATGTCTGGTGAGATGTAGTCAAAGAAATTAACAAGGCATTGAGAACACTAAAATGTGGCCTATAAAGGATGGTTATGCCAATGACAAAGCCATGCATACAGTAGAGGGTAGCATTACCTAATACCACAATTTCAATTCGATATTGTTGTTTCCAGGACGATGCTAATTTAAGCAGATAGTCTCCTATCTAGACATGATGAGAATTATTAAAGACTGTTGTATTTACAAAATCCTGATCTTTGTTTTCCATACTCTAAGATTTCATCACTCCACAATTTAGTTTTAGAAACTCCTTTCAGTGGAGTTCAATTTTTCCAATTCCTTTCATTGGTTTAATGCTGTTGCAGTGTAATTAACCAGCATTTGCCATTTTTACACCTAACCAGCATATATTTATGTCCAAATTAATGCTTCTGTGGAAAAAAAATTACCAGGTGCTAGAATTTACATCCACTGATATGTGATTTGAATCAAGTTTGCTGTTATAATATTCATGCTTGGAATGCAATGGATATCCACTGGTATTCGAGACCTGGGATATCCACTGTGTGTGATTATTGTGTCATACATATTTGCTGCCATACTGTAGTTTGATCTAGAGGTCTACTTTTCTGCTGGGGATATTTTAGTACATTGCTGTGTTGTTCAGATCAACTGGATCAATTACAAATTTTGGGATTTCTTTTGTTAACATATATACATGGATGTTAAAAGGATGCATCAAAAGGATTATTTTCTCAACAACAATACAGGTGTTGTATATAACAGTCAGTATACTGCACCTCTTGACAGTCAATGTTCAGCCTTTCAATACAGCAGCACACAGCCCTAGCTGAAGTTTCACAATTGTACATAGCTTTTGTAGATGGACAAAAGTAGCAATTAGCAAAGTATGCTTTGAACGTTGTTACAACTTATGACCAAAAATTGTGCACTCACATAAAAATACAAAGCCCTACTATGAAACTTATGTCCATTTATTTTTAGAAGTACAAAGGCTGTTGTTAACCTAGTGTTTAAAAAGCAGATTAACCAACATTTTCTTGGATTCTACAAGATCACCTTAAAGACTACCTTCTACTGTTACTACTCTAAACAGCTGATACTGTACTGCTAGGAATGATTTTTAAAACTTCTTTAACATTAATTTGCACAAGCCTTCACAGCTGAGTAGTACTGCACTATGTGTACAATGGTTTGAGTACCATAACAAGTATACAACAGTCTCTGTTTTGAGTATGAGTACAACCCCTTTTGACATGAGTATAGTAGTACAATAGTAGTAGTAGTATACTAGTATAGTAGTATAGTAATCTGTGAGTAAACTTGGATCAACTACACACAAGTATCAATGACAAGTACAAAGCCAATTCGACTCTGCCTTTAACATTTCTCTAAAAGTAATGGCACATTTAGGCAAAGACTTGTCCACTGTATAAGTAAAATTTCTCTCAAATCACTGGCACATTTTATGCACAGACCTGCTGATTGTAAAATAACATTTTTCTCGAAAGAATGGCACATTTTAGACAAAGATCTGTTGAATGTATCTCACTAAAGGTGACATCCTTAAACTGCTCTCGAGCTGCCACAAGCCCAAAATTTCATGAAACATTTCTGACAAACTTTTCAAATCCTCGCACACTTCACACGGAATCTCGTCAAGCATGGCTCTGCTCAGTACTGGCTGAAAAGCCAAATTCCTGTTTGTACAACATTGTGCTCTTCTTCACTAGTGACCTATTGTAGTCTACTGTTCATCATCGGTGTCAATGTCAGTTTATCTATTTGAAATATCATGACTATAAACCTACAGACTATTTGTTAAAATAGTAACATAGCTGTTTCAGACAGTGTTTTAGCTTGAAAATGCAAACAGAGGAAATTTCCATCTTCACCAGAGACATTTGAAGGGATTTCCAAATTAAGAGGCATTTTTGTACATTTTGGTATCCATCCAGCCAATGACTGATATAGATCTAGCCATTCCAGACATTAGAATATTCTCTTTGCAGGCCTGCGGATTTCACGCGAACGATCGTTCGCGGTCGCGTGTTGGTTACGTGACCGCCAAACCACGTAACCGAAAAATCGGTTACGATGTCCCATTTGACACTCAAATTCAACTCTTCTGTGACCTAAAATTTGAACATTCATTAAGAGGCATTTTAATTTCAATCAGGAGATATTATCTGATAAAATACAGACTACTAATTGCGACACTTTTCTCACATTGCTCTTGTCTCATATCACAAACAATAAAATAGATCGCATGAGGCTCGCACCTTGCAGCACATGCTATCGCAAATCGCAATTGCAGAGTCCACACTAGCTGACTGGTATCACGCACTACGGCGACCTGTCCAGCCATGATTCCCGGTTGTACACAATGCGACACTGCACAAGCTGTGATTACGGCCCCACTGCATTGACTTCGCACATAGCCCGATATCATGAAAGTTGCTTCAAAAATTATGCCACAGTTAACACACAGTATATCAGTGGGGACTCACTGAGTGCGCGAAGATTTCTTCGTAACGTTCCTGCAATGACGATGTCAAGGAAACTTCTTGCTTATGCAGCTAACTGGTACTGGAGATGATAAAATGGATGTGTCAGACTGATATTGGTTTTATCTATACTCAGTTCGATCATAAAATAAGTGAGAAATCAGTATGTCCTTCAACAGTAATTTACTATGATTCTACGTGTACAGTAGTAAAGCCCCGTTTTTCGGAACTAGGTATCAGATTTAACAAGAAAAATCTTCATAACAATTACAGTAGAATCCACCAAGTTTTTAGGGCTTTACTGTACAAGTCCTGCAGAACTGCACTTATTTCCTCGGGACTTTAAAAGTCACGGCAAGATGTCAGGAGGGCTAAAATAGCCAACATGTAGGCATAGAAAACAATTTGTTATCTCTTTGTCAAATTTGGAAGAAAAATCGTACGTATTTGTTTTTAAATTCTTGCTAGGATCCATGAGTCGGTATAGGCTCAATTTCTCCTTATACTAAAATATGTTAGGTTAGCATAAGTCCTAGTTTCACTAAATCTGAAATGTTAGTTTCGTAGTGAGCTTCATCCCTAAAAATAACGAGAGTAGACCTTACAAAAACATTGCGAATTTCTGTTTGGGAGTCTCGTACACATGTGTCTCTAATACTTTTGGAAATTTATGCCGAATTTATACGCTAGATACCTCTCCAGATCGTTATAGCTTCTATTCAGCACATACACTCATTTAGTGTGTACAAAGCATCGGTCATTCAGAAGGGCGTAGGCTTGAATTTTGGGAATCAAATCCAGGTGTTTTAGAAGTCTAAAAATTTATTTGTCGTATGATCGGTCACAAAAAAATAGTAACCAAACACTTTGGGGGATTTTGTCTGCAATTTTGCCAGCCTTCTCGGAGTTATTTGGGGAATGTGTTCACACGCTTTCTTATGGACCCTGTGTACTGCACTTGAGGCAAAAAGTTGAAACCCTGTCGGTACTGTACATCCGAATTTTACCCATATCCGAAATACATTCGGTCCCGATGTGTTCGGATAAATGGGGTTTTACTGTACTCCAAACCATATGCTGTTACCTCACGACATGGCCTCAGCACACACATTTACAGCATCATGTCATTTTGAAATATTGTTTTTCGTATAAATTGAACACATGTTGTGCACTGTGGCATTGACAGTGCAAGTGATCGCTCATTCGCTCGTACACTCTCTTTATATTGGGAATACGCAAAAATGGGTTTTTGAGACTCAACAACATGGGTTACGTTAGGTTACGTGGATCAAAAACCACGTAACCTAAAAAATGGTTACCATGAAATCTGAAATCCTCAGGCTTGTCTTTGTGATATTCTAGCAGGTTGCATAGGAATAAATTCCACAAACCTCAATCACGGATCCCCTTTCACATTATGCTACCAGATGCATTGCAACTTACATGACTGTTCCCTTACATGGTCAACACTTAGGAGAAAGTACCATGGTACTCAAGAGTCCTACCATCATATTATTGGCACTTCACAAGAACAGAATGTAACCAGGGTAACTTTTACAAAGTTAGCAGTAATTCTGCAATCATGGACAAGGCCTGTATTTGTCACCTCTACTGGACATTGAAAGACCCAAACTGCTAGAAATCTCAGAAAAAAAGGGTACTACAAGCGCAGGGCTGCAAAACTTGCAAAACTTTGTGGGCGCTCATACTTTGAAAACCAAAATTTCTAGCTCACCTGGTCTACTTAGTTTGGGACTAAGATGAAAATTTCTAGCTGCAGCATTATTTTCGCAGACGCAATGCATCTCTGCGTCCAGCTTTTTGCAGGCGTGCTACAAGAGGGTAAAGTTTGAAAATGAGGGGAATTCCTCTTGACCAAAACCTACCTTTAATGTATATGTTGCAATGTCAAACACTACACTACACGTGTATGGATTAAGTTCATAGTTGTGGTTACACTTTAAAGTCCCAGTACGACTTTGTTTAAAGAAATACTTAAACCGCCAAACATCATCACAGCAGCCAGATATATGAAGTTGGTAACAGTTTAAGAGGTTCTAATATACCTAGAAGAACATCCTTAGCTTCTTTTGGGAGTAATCTTTGTCCAAAATGCAGATGTTGAATTCAGATTGCCAACTGAAATTTGTGTTCTTTCCTCATAATGAGCCTATCAGTCAGGAGTATGAACCAATGAAAGTCTGTTTATGATTATTCATGAATAAACAACTATAGGTGCCTTGCCTACATGCTCAACTGTAGTAAAATGTACGCACAGAAACAGTGCAGAGCATTTGCTTGCATATTCGACGGATGGACACACAAACAGCCTAGGACTATACTCAGGTTAGTGTAGGCTTAGAATTGAAGTGTAGTTAGAAATAATTATCCATGCCAACAAAATTGCTGCACAACTAACATGAAAGAGGAGGAAAACCTCACCTGAAATCCTAAGCAAGATAACGTTGCCTGGCACAGCAAGGCAAAATACAGGCAGTTATACGAACATGCACGCCCACAGTCCGGCCACCAATGTCACGAAAGTTGAATGCTTGTGTGTTACGGCCCTATAGCTGCATTCTTCGTGCATCAAGCACATCGTAACCTAGCATTCATCGTTGATTAGTGCACAATGAAAATACGGTAAGGGAGTGTAAGGGAGTGCATATGCAGTAGATGTACACTGGTTGCATTGTGCTGTCTCACGTGCTGGACAGTCGTCATGATGTGATCTCGAAGCAGCTGAGTAATGAATATTCATAATGATCTAGACCTTCCCACCATGATGAACCTTGTGCATATTGAAACAGCCGTTACATTTACAGTCACGATTTGTTTAAAACAACCATTCTCTTCCGTAAATGTCTTTTTTCTCCAACAAATCATTTCTTTGGTTATGTTTGGGTTCAAGTAACCTTAAGCACAACTCATTTCTTTTATCCAGATTCGTATACAAAGTTGTACTGGGACTTAAAGCACTTCTACCCATACCTTAAATAAACACATTCTTCATGTCACTAGAGGACCCATTGGCCATAAGTTGCACCTCTGCAGCTCTCTCCACATGTCCCCTGAGTTGTTATCTGTGCTTTAATCTCTTGAGCAAACAAGCTTCCAAGGCACTCTTGACCACAACTCTCTTATCAACCAGTAGAAATACTTGGCTTGTAAGGTATACTACAGAGACTGTTGTTTGAGATTAGACATGCACCACTGCACAACCTTTTCAGTGAGGAAAAGAGGGGAGAGGTAGGTGTGAGAGGATGACTCACACTCTAATAAACTTAAACTTAGTCAGAAAACCCACCCATACAGGCACATGACAGGATTTTGAGTCCTCAGAAGGTGCATCATACTAGTAATGGCAAAATTAGCAGCATGTTTGCCAATAATACCATAATGTTTCCATGGTAATACCGATTGCAAGCTGTTACAATGCTCAATTTCTGTCTCCATCTACAACATGATACAATACCATCACAATGAGCAGGGATGTCAGAAGAATTTAATGCTCAAACTTATTTCATTCAAAGGATACACCACAAACCCCACCATCATCACCAACCAGATGAGGCTGAGGTTTAACTCGGATCCAACGTCAATGACAGCATAGTAGAGTTCAGTAATAGTGTACACTGTCAGGGCCACACAAGAGAAGTCCACTAACCATCTAAATTCAGATAGATACTCTAGGAGTAACAAGTGGACGAGGTGGACAGGCTTTGTTGTCAACTCAAGGTTGATATTTTTTGGCACTGTAAATGTATCTTCTAGTCCCAGTTGCATCTTTAAATTTTCTAATCTACAAAACAGAATTAGTGCCAACAATGAGAAAAGAAAAAATATGATTAAATGACTGCACATTAACATTTAATGCACCTTAACCACTTGGGCAGGTAACATTCAGAATTTACTTGCCTTGAAAATATTTCACTTCCAGTGAAATGATTGAAAACAAAGGGAAACTGACTATTTCTGAAATTTAAATTTAAGGACGATTCCAGCTGTTTGTAGGTTGCATATCTTTGGATAAATATAGACACAATGCAAGCATTTGAGTTCTGTCAGTCTCTGTTATAGCACTGTTTCTTTCTTTTCTTAGAATTCTTGGATTAGAACTGTCATTCGTACATTGGGATAACATGCTGGGATACAAGACTGAGAGCCTGCCTGACATAAGTTGCACATGCCTCAGAATTAATCTAATGATCACATAATTGTGATTCCTAGCAACCCATCCAGGTCAAAGAAACAATGAGTATTCATCTAATATAATCTAGTCTTTCCTGGCCTAAATGAATTGCTGAACTGAAAAGATTCAAACTTTGAACTAAAATACTTGAAATAAGCTTTATGCATATCAACTCCATAGCATCTTTTGCCTATGACAAAAATTAGTTCACTGAAGAGAGAAAACACCAGAATGCAAAAATGCATTGAGGTTTCGATGATATATGTTCTATTCCAAATAATGCCATGATGTCCCATATCTTTCAGTCACTGGTCAAAATTTCCCAAGAATTCCCAAGATCATCATCTGGGGTTACGAGAGGTCAAAAAGCAAAATTTCCCAAGAATTCCCAAGATAGTCATCAGGGTCACCAAAGGACAAAATGCAAAATATCCCAAGTATTCCCAAGGCCTAACGTTACAGTATAGCCTAGAGGCTATGCTAAATACTTGGCAAGGACCTAAGTAACATTAGCCTAGGTCTAGCCTAGGCCTAGCTATAAGTACAAACCTAGCCTAGGCCTATGCACAGCTGGTCACAGAAATCTCTCTGTAAATACTACAAACTTAGATGATGGGTACCAACATTTGACAGGCAATAACTGCTTTGACTAGCCCTAGCCTAGGCCATAGCTATTACAGTAACCTAGGCCTACCTCTAATAAGTAATATCAGCCCATACATACTGTACTACAATTAGGCTAGCCTGTACTGTGGCAGTTAGGCTAGGACTTAGTCACAGGACTAGGACTTTGTCTAGGCCTAGCCCATAAACCTGGATTCGGAACTCTGCATTAGATTTATGTACTGAGTCTAACGTTATTGTGTGTGTAGGCTAATGTTTGTTGTTGGTTCTGTAACGACACTTAGGCCTAGGCTAGGCCCTAACTGTTAGGCCTAGGCCTACGTTAAAACTTGATCTGCCTGGTAAATTTTCCACTAAAGTTACTCATACTACTCTGCTACTCTGAAGAGGAGCCATATTACAACATACTGTGATATTCCTGCTGTAATTTTTATTATTTGATTTCTTGGTGCTATTTTTCCAATCCAGTTACAGTCAAATCTAACATTAACGTTGGGCTACTCAGCCAGCTCAACAGACCTTGGCAGGAGTCTGTCACTGCACTCAGAAACTAGCTTTTAACACAGTTTTTGACTGGTTGAAAGTGGATCTGTTTACAACTGATCAACCAATGATATGGTAGTTTATGGAATGTCATGGATCTGCTGCAAACTATCTTCTGATTGGTTTAACATCAACTTGTTGACAAAAATTTAACCAATAACATAACACCATAGATTACTGGGCTCAAATAAATACACTACAGTACTGTACAGAAAAGTGAAATACTGTAGTCTATTCTCAGTCTTTTGATATGTTGGCTAAAGAATAATAAAGTTCGTGAAAGGACCTATTTACTCATTCAAAATTTGGATTATCAAGGAAAAATCCGTATTCCCATATTTACAATGATTTTCCGTACTGAATATGGAAAGTCCGTGCTGGTTGGGAGCTCTGTCTCAGGGTTTGACCCCCCTGGTGACCCCAGATGACTTTTGACCCCCACCAAAAATGATAGAGTTCTTCCTCTTACTATAAGGCATCAAAATACAAGGTATGAAATTTATCCAAGCTTCCTACCTCGAGATATCGTGTTAACAAGGTTTTCAGAGTTTGACCCCCGGTGACCCCAGATGACCTTTGACCTCCAACAAAAATGATAGGGTTCTTCCTCTCACCATAACGCATCTACATAATAAGTATGAAATTCATCCAAGCTTCCTACCTCAAGATATTGTGTTAACAATGTTTTCAGGGTTTGACTCCCGGTGACCCCAGGTGACCTTTGACCTCCACCAAAACATTAGGGTTCTTCCTCTCAATATGGGGGATCCATGAACCACGTTTGAGAACTGTCAGAGCTTCCCTTCTTGAGATATCGTGTTAACAAAGATTTCAGAGTTTGACCCCCGGTGACCCCAGATGACCTTTGACCTCCACCAAAAGTGAAAGGGTTCTTCCTCTTACCATAACGCATCTACATACAAAGTATGAAATTCACCCAAGCTTCCTACCTCAAGATATTGTGTTAACAATGTTTTCAGGGTTTGACCCCCGGTGACCCCAGGTGACCTTTGACCTCCACCAAAAACAATAGGGTTCTTCCTCTCAGTATGGAGCATCCATGTACCAAGTTTGAGAACTGTCAGAGCTTCCTTTCTTGAGATATCGTGTTAACAAAGTTTTCAGGCTTTGACCCCCGGTGACCCCAGATGACTTTTGACCTCCACCAAAAATGATAGGGTTCTTCCTCTTACCGTGACGCATCTACATACAAAGTATGAAACTCATCCAAGCTTCCTACGTCAAGATATTGTGTTAACAATGTTTTTAGGGTTTGACCCCAGGTGACCTTTGACCTCCACCAAAAACAATAGGGTGCTTCCTCTCAATATGGGGCATCCATGTACTACATTTGAGAACTGTCAGAGCTTTCTTTCTTGAGATATCATGTTAACATGGTTTTCAGAGTTTGACCCCCGGTGACCCCAGGTGACCTTTGACCTCCACCAAAAGTGAAAGGGTTCTTCCTCTTAATATGGGGCATCTATGTACCAAGTTTGAGAACTGTAAGAGCTTTCCTTCTTGAGATATCGTGTTAACAAAGTTTTCAGGGTTTGACCCCCGGTGACCCCAGATGACCTTTGACCTCCACCAAAAATGATAGGGTTCTTCCTCTTACCATAACGCATCTACATACTAAGTATGAAATTCATCCAAGCTTCCTACCTCAAGATATTGTGTTAACAATGTTTTCAGGTTTTGACCCCTGGTGACCCCAGGTGACCTTTGACCTACACCAAAAACAATAGGGTTCTTCCTCTCAATATGGGGCATCTATGTACTAAGTTTGAGAACTGTCAGAGGTTCCCTTCTTGAGATATCGTGTTAACGAAGTTTTTAGGGTTTGACCCCCGGTGACCCCAGATGACCTTTGACCTCCACCAAAAATGATAGGGTTCTTCCTCTTACTGTAACGCATCTACATACAAAATATGAAATTCATCCAAGCTTCCTACCTCGAGATATTGTGTTAACAAGGTTTTCAGGTTTTGACCCCCGGTGACCCCAGGTGACCTTTGACCCCCACCAAAAACAATAGGGTTCTTCCTCTCAATATGGGGCATCTATGTACCAAGTTTGAAAACTGTCAGAGTTTCCCTTCTTGAGATATCGTGTTAACGAGCAAAGTGTCACAAACACACACACACACATACACACATACACACATACACACGCACATACACACATACATACACACGCCATCATGACCGCATAGGTTTCTCTTTTCATCGAAACCAAAAATTGGATACATACAACATATTAAAGTTCAACATGACTCCAACTTTTAACAAAAATTATCTTCAACAAAATTTCTGCCTATAGTGAAATGTAACACTTACAACATGAATTAATCCTTACAGGCCACCCATCCAGCAAGAAAAGACTGCTTCAATCAACCTTTATACCAGAGACACCAAAATACTGCATGTAGAGTACTGTACAATCATACTTAAATTATCTCTCTTTGATTGGTAAAATTTATTTCCAGTTCACACCTGTTTCTCTTTCTCTTTCCTTTATTTGGAGCAATGCCAGCTGCTTTTTTCAAATCCTGATCAGAAGGGTAACTATAAAAGTATAAATTCCTGGGAAGAGATGGAAAATAGAAATTCTGGGTGTATATTAAGCCAGTTCAGAGTTATAACTGTGCAAGTCAGGTCATAGGTCATAGGGGCATAGTAAACACTATATGCAGCAGCAACGCTTTGGTTATGTCATTGCCATGGTAAATGAAGCCTTGAAGCAAATTGACTTGACTTCAGCAAAAAATATTGCCAATGCGATTAAATGTGGGACACAGGGGTTTACCGGGAATGAAAATTAAAGTTACACTTTAAAGTTTTTACAGAAAATCTTCATTTAAAACTTTTCGTTATGATCGCTATTTACGTACCGAAACTCATTTAGTCTGTAGTGCTGGGACCGAGTAGCTAAGCCTTCACGCTAACCTTACCCAACTAAGGAAAATCGGTTACAAAATTAATTATGCCAATACTTGTAGAAGCCTTTCAATCCCCTCCCTCAGATATCTTACAAATGTGACATCTCAAGATCATCATAATCAACCAATTGTTTGCTATTTTACACATGAAACAAACTGTTTTTAAAAGTTATCGAATCGTAAATCTACCATGACACAAGCAGTGTCATCATAATACAAACTTAAGGGGACTTCAATGCAAGAATACACACAAATTTGTATTGACCATTTCTCAAGTTGTGATTGGCTGGTTAGCTACACCCAGTTCCGCGAAACATGTTTTAGTTGGTCGGTACTTTGTGTCGGTCACTGCATGCTAAAATTCAATTAGGATTTCTCTGTATATCACATTCCATTCTCTACGTACGTAAGGTATCACCCTGCTACAACAAAAAGTTTTGAATACTCGTATGTGAAGTATGGCTGCTGGTCGAGTTGTGAATAGGATAAGCGATCACTGTTCCTTGTCTGCAAGGTGGCTATACAGACCCCTAGCTTCAGTGAAAAAGGGGCAGGGGGGAGGAACATTAGGAGGGCAGAATTTGTGCGCGCGAAGCGCTGCGCACCATTGGCCGGGAGTCCAGGGGCCCGCCGAAGGGCCCCTGGTGGGGTCCAGGGGCAAGCCCCGGTGGGGGCCCAAGGGGGCAAAGCCCCCGGAAGCTCCTGGGTTTTAGCTTCTCTCTCAACCCAGAATATGGTCTTTTTTACCTTTCAACACCCATAGACTGAAAGAATCTGAGCCACAGAATATGCAGATTCCAGACCCTAAGTTTTTAGCCACTACAAAGAAATGAGAGAAAAATGTGAATGTAAGATAGATAGCCTATATGTATTATTTTGTCTTTAGTCTTTACCTTTAATATTTCTTGACTGCATATTAATTACTAAATTAATACTGCAGACTACATACTGTGTCTTGATACACGTAACGTGTCTTGATTCACTTCTACAATGTCCCCAAAATTGTATGTGCAATCTTCATCAAGCTCTCTTTTATGAATGGCTAGCATATTGACTGTATTGCCTCGTCTGTCGTACGTGGCACACGAATAAACCCCAAAATGGTACTTTTTGTTTTAAGGTCCTCATGTGTCTTCAGAGACACTGGTTGTCACTGACTTACACGTACATACGTACATTCTTGAGACAAACGAGCCGATTCAAAAATTCAACATGAAACCACTGAATTATATTTAAACCCTGTTTCACCTCTTACCAATCTCCCCTAACGTGGTGATTGTGATTAAGAAATCACCCATTAATTATCTGGATCTTACATGGCAACCCAGGTTTTACCCATGTGATTGCTGGCCCAGAAGTGTTGACTTGACAGCCTGTTTCATTTTGTGGAATGTCATATTACAGCAGTCTTACTCCTTTGCAAAACCGCAAAAGTTTTGAAAGACCGGAATTTATTGTTTCAGTGCATACACAGCCGAGGAAAGTGGGATCGCATTTATGATGGCCCATGATTGATTACATAATCTGTCAGTCAGTAAAATGTTGTCATTCACAGGACTGATTATTAATAACTAACTCAGTAGCTTGCTTTAGCTGAGGTTATGGCGTGTTTGTTAAAGACGATAAAAAGTGAAATTCCCACGACTCTACAGTATTTTCATACTTTTATTTTATACCAGCACTGCTGTTATAGGCTAACTGTAAACTTGGAAAATATGAGGTCAGGTAGCTGTCCACAACGCCCGCCATTTATATTTGTCAGTCACTGGTGTATACTGATTCGATGCAGTTACTGCTTTGTATGAAAGTTTTCAGGTGCTGTAAAAATGCCTCGCATGTAAATTAAACTTTATACAAGAGCCCCGATCATCATGCAATTGGGCGGTCGAAGTATACATTGCATTCAACTTCTAAATTTCAGGCACATAAAACTGTTGCTCAGTTATGCCTCCATCTTATCTCCCACCATGAACGTTCTCTCCGTTATGCTGCATTCAACCTTCCCCTACCCTAAAATGGAGGCACAAGGGGCGTATAAGTATTCGTGTTGACCCATTTGCAATGTGACTTCGCTATAACGGAGCAGTGTTGCGATCAAGCATAGAAATAAAAGTACTTTTATTTTTAGATCAAGCATAGAAATAAAAGTACTTTTATTTCTATGCGATCAAGTCACTGAATAGTTTGTGGATAACGATGTTGACCTGTGTACAGTACTATGTGTACACGTGTACCATGCAACTCCGACTACATCTGTGAGCGCCTGCATTTGGCGAAGCCATCTTACGTTTTACATGTAATGAGTAGCCTTCTGCTGAGCCCCAGCTAGCCTAGCTGCCCGCACTCATTGGTTGGTTGTAGTCCGCGAGCATAGCTGCAAGCTTTATAAACACTGAACTGGTTTACGAAACCCGCCCAGCAACTTCACTACTTCATGTCAAGCCAGTGCATACTGTATAGACCTCACTTAGCTTCTAGCAACCTTTTCCCAGAAAATCGCGTAGATAACTTTACTAAATTATGCCATAAATATGCGAGAAACTTTTCCTAAATATAAGATGCTGAGTTTGGCGTACGGCGAACAGCGGTATGACTTGCGCAAGTGCAGTTGAGAGTGTAAACCTACACAGTACGTACAGCACGTAAGAAAGTTCGCTCAGATGCGAGCGTTTTTCCACACTGTACGTATGGGGAATTTTTGAAGGCTGGTCGTTGAATTAGCCTGCGTTGCGGGTCTCCGGGGCTTCTGACACACAACATTGTCGTATTCCGTAGCTACAAGCTGAACAAACAACTTTGGGATCGCAGGTCAATGCATGGCGCTTCGATAATAGATTGCAATGTGAAGAACGCGCTGTACGTTTCTATAGTAAGCATAAACACTGACATATAAACCTGTTCAGCTGTCTTTGCCGTTTTAATAATTTGGCGCAGTGCAGAACCCTGCGGAAAATTACAAGGGCGGCTGAAAGAAAGGGCAGGGCGGGGATAGGAAGTCAAGAGAAGGGGCAGGGCGGGCGAAAAGAGGGGCGGGGCGGGCGAAAAGAGGGGCGGGGCGGGCCGCCCCTGTGAAACAGCGAAGCTAGGGCACTGCTATAGTCGACATGCAAATAGGCTAGTTCACTTGTGATCCTGCAAAATTTTCGGTGTTTACCATTATTGCTAATATTTGCTGGCCGTGCCAAGGTAGAGTGTATTTCTACCGAGGTAAATCCGTTTTACTTCAGCAATTTTTTGTCGTAGCCAATTTCTTATTCTCGAGGGCTGCTCGCAGACTGTGGAGTATTGTATACCGTAGTAATGTGAACAGTGTAAGGGCAGTGGTACTAAGTATTTGCTTTCAGAGTGCCCTTATGACCTTTGACCTGTTAGATATCGCTGTAACTCTGAACTGGCTTATTACAAACAGTCAAAGTTAAATTTTAGTTATTTCATTAAATTGTCACCAAGGACTGATCTACAGTATGTCTCTGTGAAAATGTGCACATACTAAGAAAAACAATTTTTATTCTAATATGAGGAAGTGTTGACATCAAAGCCCTAGCTCCAACTGAAACAGAGGAGTGGTATGTAACCAACATAGAACATATGCACGAAATGCGATACTCTAAAACGTGCATGGCAAACATGACTCAGGTACTGATAATAAAACAACTGTTTGCAACATGTGATAGATAATAAACAATCAAGACAAACAATTTTTTAATTGTGGTTGTAAATTTTGTAAGGCTTTTTTTTTTTTTTTACTTCCTTCTACAACGTCCACACAGTGTGTCTTCAGTTTCATCTCCAAATGTTAATAGCTAAAAATGTTAGATATTGAGGTAATAACTACACTCACAGCTACAAGAAACATCAGTCACACTCTGCAATGCTAAAGTGTTGCACTTTTTTGGACAGTCTTCAGATATTTTTACATCCAGTGTTGGGTAGAACTTACAGTCTTTTTGAAGTAGTTCTGTACTTGTATTGAGACACGAAACAAATAAAAAACATGTTTTGAACTTTCTTTCATGTGAAAATTTCCCAGTTTCTCATGGAATGAATAAAGTGTGTGCAAAGTTTTATGGAAACTGTCACACTCACCCTCTCCCTATGAGCCAAAGTGCCAGTGAGTGGTATGGAATGATTATCTTCTGGAGTAATGTTGTCATCACAATAGTGAAAACCAGCTGTGGACCAAGGAGTGCCTGCAAGAGAATACAGTACTTGAGGTCAGAGGTCAAGTAATATCTGCTGACACATAAACTCCACATATTTTTAAAAACATCCTCAAAACTGCTTCTCATTTTTCAAGCATGACTTCTACATATGTAACTTTGGGTAGCATCAATGATTAACTTTCCAATTCTTTAAGTACTTACACTGTTGTAAAATCCCGCATTCCATTCCACAGAGTATAAACAGCTATATATTTGGTCATAATTATGCAACCAGATTTCAAGGCACACCTCATTGTCTAAGCCAGGGGCTCTGAACTAGTTTTATGATTATGGCCAAACTGAACAATACTGAACTTTTCACAGGCTTCTTAATATCAGTGCTACATAGTTTTTAAGATCCTTTTATTGGTGACCCATTTCCCTAAAAGGCCCCAGAAGCAGACCACCACCAATGGTTGCATGTAGTGAACCTTGAACTTTTGGCCAAATTACTCTCACAGATTGCCAGAAATGGTACTTCAATAGACCTTGCACAAATACACTGTATATATGGTACACTTAACAGAATGGTGATAGTCAGCATGAAAATGTACATAGGACTAGAGACAACAGGTTTGGAAAATGGATGTACATGTGCAGTAGGTCATATTTTATTTGTTAATTGTGGATAAGTGTTTCCATCTAAAGGCTAATAGTACTTGTTAAACATTGTGTTTAAATCCTTTTATTGCTTAATTTTCTTGCATTTTTAAATATCATATTTTAAATATCATATTTTAACGAATGCTTAAATTTGTGTCTTTATTACTACTGTTG
Source organism: Holothuria leucospilota (assembly GCA_029531755.1). Lineage (NCBI taxonomy): Eukaryota > Metazoa > Echinodermata > Holothuroidea > Aspidochirotida > Holothuriidae > Holothuria > Holothuria leucospilota. The sequence continues at coordinate 16,596,901 of CM055969.1, read as the reverse complement.
GGATAAGATAGAACTCGCCTGCTGCCACTTGAGAAGTCTTGAAACATTTGAGTAAATGCTACTATTAAGGTTACCTGGGTAAACTAAGAATAGAGGGTACACACATGCCCCCTTTCCAAAAACAAGTACCCTTAACGACATCCTTGCCCCCTTCCAGCCCCTTCTATTCCTCCAGTTGATACTAGACAAACCTGCCTGCCATATATTTCCAGTTTTCAGTCTAGTACGAGGCAGGATTCACGCACTTTTAAAACCGTAACAATTCAGTACGAGCCTGACAATGAGGAGCTAAAGGCGTGTCTCGACCTCAGGTGGAGATTTTACTTAAATTTTCCTAATTTGGAAACCATCGTCTAGAATCCTGGCTCTGTGTAATCGTTATTGTTGTCAGGGTTCATCATGTCAGGAGGTGGTCGTAGGGGAAGACCCCCCTTATCGCAAAATCAAGGCCTTACGAGATCTGCCACCCGCAACACCTTACGAAGAAGTCAAGATGGCGTCGCAGATCTAGCCCCTACAGGCGCCAAGGGTGATGCAGACACTTCATCAAACTGGAAATCGGCCATCGAATCTTTCCAGGACGTTTTTCAAAGGGCCATCAATGATCTTCAAAAAAGCCTTCAAAAACTGGAAGATGAACTAGGAAAATCTATCGAATTTCATGCCAAACGAATCGATGACCTCTTTGACAAAATGGCGGCCAAGGAAACTCAACATGAGGATTTGTGTGCTCGAATTTCTGCTTTGGAGAGCCTGGTCACAACGTTTTGGACATAGACATAAGTTTTTTTCTTGTTTTATCTTTATCCATCTGAATTATTCGTCGGGTTGCTATATCATCTTTCATCTAAGTAAATTTTGTTCAGATATGAAGTATATTGTAACAGTAAACGGTTCTCGTAATGGCAATTTAATTCATTATCAAGATGGGGATTAAAATTGCTAGTTTTAACGCTAGAGGCCTGAGACAGCCCAATGTAAGAAGACAGCAATTTGCCTATCTTCATAGGCATCGTTTCGATATAATTTTCATTCAGGAAACTCATAGCTGCTTTTCCGATAACCATTACTGGGCTAATGAATGGGGAGGGAAAATTATTTATTCCCATGGCACTACTGTAAGTAAGGGGGTGGCTATTGTTTTTAGACCCGATTTTTCCTTCGATATTTCTCGCACATATTGTGATGACCATGGTAGATGTATTATTGTTGATATTAATCATAGTGGTTGTACCCTGACCCTCGTGAGCGTGTATGGACCAAATATTGATAATGCTACTTTTTTCGGCAATGTCTCGACCCGTCTTTCCGACTTCCAATGCGATAACATAATTTTTGGAGGGGATTTTAATTTCGTTTTCAATCTGGATCTGGATAAAAAAGGGGGTGTTAGAAGAACCAATTTTAATGCTAGGTCTGACTGTCTCAAACTCATGGCTACGCATGATCTCATTGACATCTGGAGGGAAAGGAACCCCTTATCTAAACATTTTACCTGGAACTCAAGTATAGCTGATATTCATTGTAGATTGGATTTCTTTATCATTTCACGTCATCTTTCTTTTAAAGTTTCTGACAGTTACTTTCAACCCACTCTCGTGGTGACAATGTAGATGAGGATAATGTCAGAACTCTCAGCTCAAAGTTAGCTTATTCTAAACTGATTTCTAGTGTTGTGCTTCCCCCAATATCTTTAGATAAATGGAACTTGGAATTTAATTTTACGGATGATGAGTGGAGGGTAATTTTTAAAATCCCTTCGTTGACGTTATCAGAAACTAAAATAATCTATTTTCAGTTTCGATTTCTTCACAGGGTTCTGGGTACAAACAAACTTTTATTTTTAATGAAAAAAGTAAATAGCCCTTTGTGTAACTTTTGTAATGCTGAAGTCGAAACGTTAGATCACTTATTTTGGAGTTGCCCTTTTACATCAACGTTTCTCTTAGATACAGAGCAATTTCTTTTCGGACGGCAGTTTATTCTCTCAAAGAAGGATTTCTTTTTCGGTTACAATTTACTTATCGATCATCCATTGAATTTTATTATTTTTCACTGTAAATATTATCTTTTCAGCTGTCGATTCCAAAACGTTAAGCCTAATGTTTTTCAGTTCTACAAAAAATTGAATTTTGTTCTAAAGGTTGAACATCATATTTGTTCCAAAAAGAGTACTCCAAGGAAACGTGTTACAAAGTATAACGAAATCTGTAATTGCCTTTCATACAGACTTAATTTGGAATGTCAATAAGTTCTTTGTCTTTTACTTCATTCCTATATTGACAATGTTTTTGTATGTATATAGCCGAATGTTTATGAGATTTTGATTTCGCTAGAAATAAAAGATGGAAAAAAAAAAAAAAAAAAAAAAACCCGTAACAATTAACATTATTTAAGGAAATCTCTCTTCTCCTCAACATAAACCATTGTTCTTTCAACTATAATTGTTACCTCCAACACTCTGGCATGGTGCAAACGGAATAATCTCCTCATTATGTTACAGGTGAAAAGTATTAGGAATTTTTCTTAAATGAAAATATATTATTATATTATGTTATTATGACAAGAATGTGCCTTTAAACTTCATAGCAAAAAGCTTTTCTCTCCACAGCAATTTCTGTACAAAATTTTAATAAGAAGTGGAGGGATATTTACTGTGCATACACATTCACTAAGTCACATGGATCCTGCACCTTATCAAAAATTAAGTTCTAAAACTCCTACATGACCAACTTACAGGGGTATGAAAAATCTTTGACTAAGTCTCTACTTGCATTTTCTTGGATATAAATGAAAGGGATAAAAAATATGGGCTACCCATGGACTGAAAGGAAGCTTTTCAGAAATACTATTTTTAATAGGTGAGTAGAGGTATGTACATAATCTAGATGCATTCTGGTGAAATTTTCATTCCATTCTAATCTTGTTCTGGACATATTAGCAAATGAAGTTACCAATTTGAAACAAAAAGTGAATGTAAGCACAGTAAGCATAGTGATGATACTGTATCTACTCACACTGAAGAGCAATGTGTTCTTCAGTCTATTATATTAAACTTGAAATAAACATGGATATGAGCTTGCTGCTTCCCATAAGAAATATAAAGTTTGCAAAATTCTTGTGCCTCTCATCCATACATGTTTGGAAAGCATGAGATTATACAAAATTGGTTGTAAAAATGAAAACAAAATCAAAGCAGTGATGGTCAATGTATGTTATGAGGTCAAATGTGCTTGCTATAAGTTTACCTTGGGTTTCAAATGTGATAAATTCATCTAAATATCTCCAGAACCACAAAAGGTACGTGAAACAAAATTTTACCAGAATGCTCTTGAAGATTTAGTACCCCTTGAACATTATACGTTTCCTAACTTTTCCAGCTGCCACAACTCCGATAAGTTGCAAAAATCATGCATGTACTGTACAAGAAAGAACAAGATGATCAAATTTTTCATACAGTATATCAACTCTGCAGCTACTGTAATCAAATTTCTGTAACATCATCCTGTTGCTTACCATTTAGCTTGTTATTTATCTTCTTTAGGCATGGAATCAAAAATGAGACTGTTTCACACTCCTTTGGAGATACTGACTAGAAGAAAGTTCTGCTGCAAAGCCTGTAAAATTAGAGAAAAGAACAACTATGTTCTAATATGAGAATGATGACAGGACTGTTAGACAGCAGTCTGGTTTTCAGAAATATGGCCTAAACAAAATAAGAATCACACATCAGAGTCAAACTTTACCACACATCAGCAAACATCAGACCAGCAATATGCAATTTGTCTTTACTCCTGCTGCTTACCAAGTTTAATACCAAGGTGCCCTAATTTACCTCCAAAACACTTGGTTTCAAATCTTTATATGCATTAATGTACATATGAATCGTAACTTCAAAACTTCACTCAAACCTGATCAGACTGATGAACTAAACTTTTTCTGTGACTTTAAAGGTATAAGCAGTCACCTCAAACTCATTTAGCTGAATCTCACAAATATCCTCTTATCCTTCAAGTGTTTTAAACACTGTTTCAAAACATAAATATTGCTTATTCAAGGTATGGCTAAACCAAGGAGTAACTCTGGGTGAATTTCACAATTCAGTGAGAAAAACATTGTCACATGATTTTCAAGAGCCATTCATTGACAATTTTAAAGGATCCTACATGAAAGAGTTTAATTTTTCTCATGACAAGCTTTTCAAACCCCACCCCAAATTTTGTCCATAACCAAGGGTGGAGCTAAGTTTTGCCCAACTGAGGAGCCAAACTCCCTTGGTGGGGGGGGGGGAGGCGCAGCCTGAAGCCCCAAGGAACACGATTGCTAAGGATGCTGATAGCAAAATACTAGGAGCACGGGGTGCCAAAATTTGGGATTTATGTTGGAGAAAACTGAAACTTTTGGGCTTGTATTAAAGGAAATTTGAGAAACTTGGGTTTTCAATGAGGAAATGAAAGAGGTTAACTGAGGAATTTGCCCTAGTTTAGAGCAAAATCAAGTAAGTTGTCGCGACGCTTGGCCGTTGTTGAGGACTTCATATTTTATTGCACACATTACAGCTCCCTGAGAAAATCAAAAAATTTCCCCCACTGGGGCAGCCTACTCTGATGGTGCTTGAACCCCTGCTCCCACTTGGCACCACCCCTGTTCCTATCTCAAGATATTAATATGTGAAGATTTCTATCAAAGCTTTGCTTCAAGGTTTCAAAATGCTACGTATGTACTGCACTACCAGCAGACTGCTTCCAAAATCTTTTTAGTTTTTTTTTAAATCAAACAGTTTGTTTATAATTTAATATAAATTTAAGCTTAAGATTTAATGTGAATAAAGGACTCAAGTGTCTACCTATTCATTTAAAACATGTCAATATTATCGAGAAATGCTTCAGAAGTTCAAATAGTCTTCCTGTACACAACATCACAGATTGTCCATAATGCAATGCACTGCAGGAGAAATGAATATTTGCTTGAAAATTCATAACATCCCAACCCAACATATTGATATGGGGTTTACCGTATATACCAGTAAAGGGAGGAGACAAATACTTCATGAAATGAAACTGTCATATTTTCATATTTTGTCACTGGAGTATCTTTTTTTAAACATCTTTTGACAATAAAACATTACAATGGAACATACATCAGCCACTTGAATATCAAATAACGTCAGTCCTTGTACTTCTAGAACAAAACATCAGAATCAGATTGAGCATCAAGTAATGTTGTGAAAAGACTTCACACATCACCCATTATTTCAGTCAGGCCCTACTACTGTACAGCAGAGAAATTTCAAGGTTTCAAAAATCGCACAAAACGCAGGAATAAAAATCAAATAAGGCTGTGAAGAGCCTAGGAAGCAGTTATTCCTTGCCACTTGCTTATTACTTTAGCACTGTACATGGTTTCAACTTGGCACAATTTCCTTGTGAAATAACTATGCTTAAATTTAGGTATAGAAAGCTAAAAATCCATGGGCATAAATAAAACACAGAAATCACATTAACATGGTCATAAATCAGATTCTTACTTTTAGTCTTGGTAAGATGTTACTGTACAGTCTTGAAAAATTTATCATTCTTGACAAATCACACTCACAAGGTTTTCACAAATATCCTCTGTTGACCTATAAAAACTACCAATGACATCCACCAAAAACAATACAGACACTGTAATCAGGGAGCTGCCATTGTCAATGGCTGATCCCTGCTGTAATATCCAAATGCCATGTATGAGATTAATACAATTTTCTTCCTTGACACTGCCATGTTCACAAGGTTGTCACATTTTTACTCAGGTCACCCCAAATGACCTTCTAATCTCCACACAAATGACCTTTGACACCAACAAAGTTAAAAGCAGAGATGCCAACCTCATGATAAAAAAATCAGACTTACTCTCTTGAAAAATCAGATTTTTGAGTGAAAAGTCAGACTTCAAATCACGCGCACAGAAGATCGTCGGCCCTTATGTAAGATATACAAACAAATGCAAACCAGACTTTTCCAGCACCAATTCAGCACACTTTTTTCGTAGAGAACTTATAAAATGAGAAGGAGACAGGAGATGACTTAATATCGTATTTTTGCACGCAATATCATACTGTCATATTTTGCTGTTTTTATCGTACTAAATACGATAAAATTGTACTGGTTGACATCCCTGTAAAAGAGATCATCTACTCTATGTGGAGCACCCATATGACATTAATACATGTTTCCCTTCTGGAGATGTTTACAAAATTTTTGTAGTTTGACCTCCACTGACCTCAAATGACCTTTGACCACCAAAAATGGTGGGGATCATCTACCTAACATGGGACATCCATGAGGATGCCAAGCATAAGGTCCCTTACTGTTACCCATCTTGAATTACCATGCTTTCAAGGTGGTTTCAAGGTTTATACTGTTTCCTATGGTAGATCCAAATGATCTTTGACCTGTACCAAAATTATCAGGGTTACACTATTTACAGTATACTATAGGGCACCCACATACCAAATAAAGATTCATTAACCTTTCCTTCTGGTGATACCATGTTTATAAGGTTTTCACAGTCTGATCTTGGTTAACCCCAAATGACCTTAAAATCCACAAAAATCAAGAGGATTCTACTCATTATGAGACTCACTGATAGTGTTAGTAGGATTTTTTCTAATTGTGAGTACAGAAAACATTAGGCACAAGCATTTTCAGAAAGAAGAATACTTTGAAGATGTTTTAAGACTTAAGCATTTTTCACTACATGGCTGTTCATTTTGGCTAGTGAGAATTTCGAGCATTACACGTTTGGGTTGGAATGAAGAATAAGCACCCACAAGTCAGGCTAAGTGTTGAATATTACTGTTCAATTCAGGGTGAAGAAGTCAAGAAAGGCACCACTTAGAATTTGGAAATTCAGTGATTATGAGGGGGGTGGTGTTACTTTAATAAATTATGGACACTGAATCTAAATATGCACTGGCACAGGTTTAGGGAATGACAATAAATTTAAAATTCCAGAAGAGACCTTACTACCCTTGCACCCACCTTTCAGAGATCAAGTGCAGTAACCCCCCCCCTCCCCCCCAAAAAAAAATATATCCACTATTCATTCTGAATATGATTCCTAGTTGCAGGCCTTCCCAACTTTGACTGAACATTCAGCTCAAAGTGGATACTTTGTTGGGTAACACTCCTATACTTTAGGCAGATGGGTTGGACAAGTCCTTTTTCGTTTCTTGTTTGAAACAAAAAAGAACACATAGCTTTAATGACGCTGGCCTAGGCTATGCCACACTGTGCCATTCTTGTACAGGCTTAAGCGTTCCTGGCACTTTTCAAGCCATTACTTAGCCATATCCACTGATTCAAGAAATGTGTTCTCCAGAGCAGCAGGGTATTTTTACCTAGTGTACTTGCCCATGAACTGTACTGTGCATTTATGTTAGTCTTCATTAACAAGGCACATACATAGAGGGATGTGCACTGGTCATGCAATGTAAGGCACAGCCTTCCTACTGTATGCAAACACTTAGTAAAATTTTACTTTAAACACTAGCCTTCTTTATCCTTGGTTTTATGAAAATGCCGACATAAACTTTCTTGTAAAATATCACATGCACACAATTTGGCGACTGTCATCACAATAGTGTACATCAATGCAGAAATGTTCCGACTAACAGTACTTGCTGTGAATTTGCAGTTTGCCAACTGGTACAGAATATATGGCCACTGAATTTTTTGTATGGGTAAATAGTTATAAAAATATGGGTTTCTCTACAATTTCAGAGGGACAACAAGATTCAGCAGAAACTCTAAGATGCCTTCTGGACCCCTCCTGTCTCTACTCCTATTATCCTTTTCTTTCAAACCTCCAGCTTAAGTTGTATTTGGACACTAAACAAGCCGGGTCCAAACTTTGTCTAGCTCGAGCTCTGAACTTAGGCCTATCCCAAACCACAACTTACATCCTATTACTGCTCTATTTTGTTTAAGCCATGGTACAGTCTGTACTGCGCTAACATACGCTCAGCCTACAGTACACTCTCAGCCTACTTAAGTTCCTGTCCATTCCACAGTGCAGACTGTTTTCTCCACCCTACTCTAAGCACTACAGTAGATAAGAAATACGCTATGCTGCACAGATGAAGTTCTCCCTGTTCCTCTTTGGATAATTGCTACTTACATCACACTAAGAATGCTCTGACAATGTGTACAGGAGTCACCTAACCCAGAGAACTTTTCAAGTGCTACAGTATGGTTACTAACCTATGTAGATCGAGTCCAGTATAGAATAGAATTGAGTGCGTATTGTTTAACATAAGTTAAACAGCAAAGGAGGGCTAAGGCCCCACATGATGCCATAAGTCCTAACCTTCAAAAAAAAAAAAAAATTCAACAAAACCAAAACTGAGTGGTGCCCAATACACTCAGATTCCACCCGAGTCCCCACTGTCTGTCAATGTAAGCCTTGGAGCAATGGACTGGAGTTAACAATCCACTCACTCAGGCAGACTATTCCACTCACTGACAACTCTATCACAGAAGATGAACTTTCTAATGTAAAGCCTACAAAAACACTTCACCAGCTTCTTACAATGAAATCAAGAATTAGCAGGAACTTTTAGGTAGCTCAACAAAATAAACAGGGCATTCCTCCCAGAAAGGAATTTGTAAGCATGTCCCCACTAATCCTTCTTTTCTCAAAGGTGGTGAGTTCATGATTTCCAAGTCTTTCATGATAAGGAAGATTGCTTTCTTCAAGAATAAGCCAAGTGGCTCTGAACTTGTCCTGAAAGGAACTTTCCTTTCCATAACAGGGACTCCAAGCCAAAACAGCATTGTCAAGAAAGGGTCTAATCAAGTGTTCATGTTTGCACCAGGTCCAAAATTCGGAACCAGGTACCCGAAGTCGATGGTCGGTCAGGCACCTGGGTACCCAAACTATAACTTCTGTTAGGCTACAAGTTTGTTGTAAAGTCATAATAAGAAATTTTGCTTTCCACGTTGATATAACACCAACGTATCTTACGTTTGGGCATGACAAGTGTTCTTAGGCGTGTGCGTGATAAATTTTGCCAGGAAAAAGTAACATGTTAGGTGTTCTGTCACATGTGCAATCTATGTTAGTGAAACTGGATCTAGGTAGCAATTTCAGATCCGGGTCCTGACATCGTCGGTCGGGTACCCCCAGGTACCCGGGTACGCGGTGCAAACACTAAAACCTAGTAAGGTCACTCAAAGAAAGTTTCCATTTTTATAAAAACAAAAAAGAATGTGAGTCCGTCTGTACCAGCAAATCTTTTGGTGGACTTGATCTTATCTGTGAGCTATAAATCTTCACCTCAGAATTGTCCTACCGAGAGATACACGTACAGTACAACAAGTTCAGCCTCCAGCTTCAGCCAAAGATCGGAACAAACCTAATATGGTCAGCGGGTGCTGTTTGCAATTTGTGTACAGACCTGTATGTAATACAGCTCTGTGTAGGCTTTGCTCTTTAAATTTGAGGCTGCATGTCTTTGTGTGTGCGTGCTTGAAATGTATGACGGTTCATGTGCATTTGTCTGGAAGCTTGTGGTAAGGGTGCTACATCAAAAACTGACACCCTGATTGTGACAGCAGTTATTGATGCACACTGTTGGTTTGATAGGTGAAGGAAATTTGAACGTGGCCTTAATATTAACTTTCGTTCTTTGCTTCGCTTTCACCCTCTGATGCGGGAGGAAGACAGTATGGATAGCTACGCAGGCTACTATCATCTGCCTCTCGGGCAGTGAAGTGCAGCCCAACAGTTTGTGTTCCAAACTTTATTTCCTCACATTTTTTTACTGTTTGGAATTAATCTTATGCACAAAATTGTATCCGATGAGGTGCTGGATGTTCTGCTGGAACAGATGATGTGATAAACAAAGTCTTTTGAGGCTTGCGGTAAGAGTGTACGGGTAAAAACAGGCCAAGATTCATGCTTTGTCCTGAGAGATGTCCTACCTTGTTAATATACATATTTATAGTGTGTAGTATAATAGGGTGACCATCGACTGCGCAGGCCTGTCGAGTGCGTATCTAGCATAACATACCATACAAAAAGCTTGCAATGGTAGGGTTCCTTAAGTGTTCATTCGACGGTCAACACACTATAGGCCTAAATGTAAATATTTCGAACGCCTGTGCCTTGTACTGGGCCTATGCATTCTGTGAGAGACCGAATGGATAGCTATGCAGATACTCGCAACTGTCGTGAAGCGACCTTTGAAGCTGCCCTACCTTGTTAACATATATATATAAGTATATATCACTTCCGGGCACTGACTCTAAATTAGAGCCCTCCGTATGTATATATACAGTAATGCTCCGAACGCCTGTGCTATAGCCCAGGCCTGACCTAGTAATACTAATAGAAAACATACTATTAAAAAAGGTGGAAGCTATTTTCCCGACAGTCAGTAAAATTATGCGACTTTCCTTCCTTATTCTCCCGACTGTAGCAAAAGTGATGGCGCTATCCTAAATTTGTAACCTCCAAAAATACTTGAATAGTATGTCAGGAAAATAAGATTAATACTGTTTACCTGACAGTCGGGAAAATTATAGGACATGCTTCCTCATTTTCCCGACTGTGGCCGAAAGTGGTGGTGCTATTCTTAACTTGTAGCCTCCAAAAATATTGGAATTGTAAGTCGGGGGAAAATAGGGTTATCATAGTACTCGTCCTTATCTGCCATACTGTCGAAAAACTTATCTTCCTTCAAAAAGAGTAAATAAACGGTCACTAACACCAGTAATTAGAACATCTTTCTTTTTCCTACTGTCCTAGACTTATTTTCTCCCTTGTTTCACTCCAATTCATTGCAAATAGGTTCTGTTGTTACCTCCGAAATTAGTAATTAATAACAAGTGACCCTCAGACCAGGCACGTAGCCACGTAGCCACGTAGCCACGTAGCCACGGGGGGGGGGGCAAGTGCCCCCCCCCCCCAATTTTTCAATAAAAGGTCTTGCACTGAAGGAGGAAAATTTTATTACGAGACCAGCCTTTTTAGAATACAAATATAAGAAGAAAAAATGGAAAATCTCGCACCATTTTGCATTTAGAATCCTTAAAATAGGCATAAATTTTCAAAGGAGAGGGCGTCACTGGCCAAATTGAGCTTGATGTATCTGACACCCCATTATTCCGCCTCAAAAGTCCCCCATCTCATTGGTCCAAAATATGAGACGGGGGACTCATGGGAGATGGGGACAAGTGAAACGAGGGACCAGCCAGTGACACGGGGACTAATGAGACAGGGACCCATTGAGATGGCTGGGATATAGACATTTTCCCGAACACAACAGACTGCCCAAGTCAATATTACCATTCTGAGTGGTGCTATTATTGTCTGAATGAATGCCAATCAAAGTACATGCAGTCACCAACTGGATTTAGAACTACGGGGATACGTCTAAATATATTTGTGGGACGGACGCCATACCTCCTTTAATCTCCCACTGAGTATGTCCCCTGACCGAGTTATTTCCACCGACTGGTTATAGGTGTGGGGGGGGGGGACCGGGCCCCTTTGTGCATGCCACAACGCCACTGGTGGGGAGTGTCAAAGTGCTTGCATCCGAACTTGACGAAGGAGTAATTTGAACTTTTCATGGTATTTCTTCTTCTCTGCTTTAATGACCTTGTTCACTGTTTGCACAGTTCTGCAATCGACTATGCTGAAAGCGGTAAACGTTTCTTTTTGATGTAGTCCTATAACTCATTGAAGTTATCAAACTCCATGCTGACATGATCTATTACAGTATGTACCCACACGTACGTGTACCGCGCACGCTAACTAGCAGGCTTAGGCTACGTCACAAGTTCACAACTTCGTTGTGGTGATATGATTGGTCAATTGCTGTCGGGAAAATATGAAAACTAAACCTCTAATTTTCCCGACTGTCTGGAAAATAGCCACAAGGATTAAAAAATGGTGGGGCCTATTGATACGAAAATTTTCGTATGAATAAAGGGCAGTGGAAGCCCTATTCATACGAAAATTTTCGTACAAACAGAGGGCAGTGGAAGCACTATTCGTACGAAAATTTGCGTGCAAAAGCTTAAAATTCCACTCTTTCTGGAGGAATACGAGTCAATCTAAAATTGACATTTGGGTGTTTTTTTGAAAACCAACTAGGCCTAGCCTAGACTGGTTTCTGTTCTCTTGCTCTATATGGCGGAACTTCATCAGTAGTAGCCTTTCAAACATTGGCTAGATTCATCATAAGATTTATAATGCAGCTATAAGCGCATACAGTAAAGTATCGTTGTACTGTTTTGTCCGGCTCTGCAGTAAAACTTGATTACACAAGTAAATCTTTTAGAGTTAATGTCCTCTCATAGACAAAAAACGGTTGGGAAACAAATGGGATTCATATGAACGTTTGCAAAACAACATTTCAGTGCTTTTCAAGTTTGCTTTAAATGCCTTGTTCCTACTTACAGCCTACAGCCTACAGTCCGAGTACGAGTGTGAGTTTCACTTGCACATTCATCGATCATTTGTACCGTAATCATACTAGGGCTAGGCCTATCATGTTCATGTGCATGTGCGTACATACGCAGACTGTACATATGCAGAGCCATTTATATGGCTTTGCATGTGCCAGTCGGCTCAAGTTTTCTTCGTATTAACTGTGACTACATGTAGGCTTATTCCTACGAAAATTTTCGTATGAATAGTAACAACGTTAAAAAATACAAGGCCTAGCGTTAGGCTATGTAGCCTAGGCCTAGCCCTAATGCATATTACAGCCTAGGCTGCAGGGATCTTCAAAAAGGGCCCAGGGTCGTGTATTGTACAGGAATACAGGGTTTGGCTTTTACCACAAGCGCTTTTGATACTTTAGGCCTAGGCCCGGATCCAGGTGTGGATGAATCACTGCGTGATAACCGACTCTTGGAGGTGTTTGCACAGTATGAAGCAGAAGCGTTGCCCTTCGATATTTCAAGCAGCCTGCAACAGTTGCAGCACAAGCTGACAACAAGCTTGCTGTAGCTTTCGTCAAGTGTAGTGTTTCCACATACCAAATTACTGTTCCTCTTCTTCGGGTAGGCTCTCAAAGAGGGGTCCTACTAATGAATGCCCGATATTGCCCGTCGGTACAATGAATGCCCGACCTATCAGAATGATTGCCCGTGATGTGTTATTGATTGCCCGACCCTGTGAATTGATTGCCCGTGCTGTTTTGATCGCTCGTCGTGTGAATGATTGCCCGGCCTGTGAATGATTGTTCGATTAGGAAAGGTTTCATTTTGAGGCTGGTGATTTTTGATGCTGTCACAGCATGGTTTTTTACCGAGTAGATCTTGTGTTACTAATTTACTAAGCTTTCTTGAGGATGTTTCCTTATCTCTTGATTGTGGTCACAGTGTTGATGTCATTTACCTTGATTTTTCAAAAGCCTTTGATAAAGTTCCATTAGGTAGACTTATGGTTAAACTGCATAGGTTAGGCATCAAGGGCAGTTGTGCTGACTGGATAAATTCATGGCTCAATGGTAGATCTCAGAGAGTTGTTGTTAATGGTAATTTCTCTTCTTGGAAAGAAGTTACAAGTGGAGTTCCACAGGGTTCTGTTCTTGGCCCGCTTCTTTTCTTAATTTTCATCAATGATATTGATAGCTCTCTCACATCTAGTATTAGTAAGTTTGCTGATGATACTAAGCTCTATAGGAAGGTTAGTGATAAGGATGATGCCTCATTACTGCAAAAAGACTTGGATAGGTTATTTTCATGGTCTCAGACTTGGCAAATGTCTTTTAATGCAGATAAGTGCAAAGTCCTTCACTTTGGTCCTAAAAATTTCAGCTATGATTATAACATGAATGGTAGTATTCTGAGTGATGTGACTTTTGAGAAGGATCTGGGTGTAGTTATTACAGGTGATTTAAAGCCATCTAGACGGTGTGCAGCTGCTGCTGCTAGGGCTAATAGGGTGCTTGGATTGATCAGTCAAGAGGAATTTCAGTAGTTTTAGTAAAGAAATTGTACTAAATCTGTATAAGCAGTTGGTAAGACCCCACCTAGACTATGCAGCCCAGGCTTGGAGTCCCTTCTATGAAAAGGACAAGCTTCTTTTAGAGCAAGTTCAGAGGAGAGCCACTCGCCTTATACCCGAGGTGAGACACCTACCTTATCATGTTAGACTTAAGCATCTTGGGCTTACCACCCTGGAGTTGAGGATTAGGGGGGACATGCTTCAGGTGTACAAATTTCTCTCTGAAAGGAATCCTTTGTCCTCTTGCAATTATTTAAAGGTTCAATGTAATTCTCGGGTTCGAGGCCATGATTGTAAGAAGCTTGTTAAGAATTTTGCAAGGCTCGACATTAGGAAGTTCAGCTTTTCTCATAGAGTTGTTAACGAGTGGAATAGTCTGCCTGAGTGGGTAGTTAACTCCACATCTGTGCACTGCTTTAAAGTTAACATTGACAAGTTCTTCCATAAGTGTGGTAGAATCTATTGAATTGTGCTGGGCCGGCTCGTTTGGTGTTGGTTGGTTCTTTGTTTTCAGTTAAGGTTGTATGGACTTCAGGGCATCTTATGGGGCCTTAGCCCTCCTTTGCCCTTTAACCTGTTATGTTATGTTATGTTATGTTAACGATAGGCCGTACCGTCACCGTCACGGAGGTGGGATGATCAGCTTAGACATGTAGGTTAAAGCTGCTGAGGTAGAAACAGTTTTTTCCGCATCTAGGCTAAACATTACTGAGAAACAATATTATTGAACCAAAACATCGGCATGTTGGCCACTTCACTTCATTTACACTGAAGTCTGGGGAGGGATTCAGCCACAGGGAAGACTCGGGAACAGTTTTTTTAATTCTCTATTCCGGAGTACTCCGGCCACAAGGCAAGGACGACGCCAGAATATTTTGATTGGCGAGGAAGCATGTGGTGTGATCGGCGTCCTGGGAGGGGTTCTAAGGGAATTAGTACATCCCCTCCCCTTTGAGAATTTTTTGTTAATTTTAAGGTTGCTTAGATGCAAAACGGTGCTATCTTTACGGTGATATTTTTGGAACTGATGATATATGGCTGCAATAGCACAGCCAGGACTTGGTGTCGTTCAAATCTCATCATCGTTGATTCGTTGCATGATTGCATCTTCCGTTGCATCTTCAAGTTTTGCGCATCCATTCACACGACGAGCGATCAATAACACAGCACGGGCAATCAATAACACACCACGGGCAATCATTCACACAGGTCGGGCATTCATTATACCAACGGGCAATATCGGGCATTCATTAGTAGGACCGCTCAAGGGGTGAATAAGATCCAGTGATGTGCGGGGACCAGGCGCGGTTTTACGGGGGGTGGCTTTGGGGACTTAAGCCCCCAAAATTCGCTCAAGCCCCCCAAAAAATTTCAGAGGTTGTGTTATGCTATATTTGCGTGCACTGAGAAAAACAAAATTGCCCAATACACTTGTGCACATCTTGGTCCAGTGGATTCACATATTAGGTTCACGATTTCATACAATGGAAGTTGGGTCAGATAAGTAACATAAGTAACATCTATGATATGTACGCATGTAAATCAAGTTAACAGATTAATCATCTGTTGGAAGTTCAAAACGAGTCTTTTGGTCGCTGATCTCGTCAAGCTATACTAGCAGTCCTTTTAAATCTACAGGCCGAATCGTTATTCCCATAAATGTGAACAGGTCCAGTTGCTCGTATCTCTCAGTAACGTTTGCTACATTCTTCCAAATAAAAAAAATATATGCCTGTATATACGTTACATCTATGTCATGGTCAGGGGCGGTGCCACTGAGGGGGAAGGGAGGCCTATCCCCCCTGTAATTTGCAGAGAAAAAGAGTAGGTAAAGAAGACGGAAAGGAGAAGAAAAGAGGAGGGCGGGGTACGTAGGCCTATATCTGATCCATATAGTTAATCCAGAGCTTCCAAGAGGCCATATTCCTGTTTCTACCAGCTTTTAGATACGATTTTATAATGCACAAATGAAGCAAGGCAAATTTTCTTAATACTTCGAGAATATTTCTGTGGACTCCACGCACGTATTTTTGAGTAAAACTTTCCCCGACTAGAAGGCAGTAATGTGTCCAAAAGGGGACTTCAGGAGGTTTGTTGATACATACCCTTAGACAAAAAAGGCTTCTCTTCCACCTAACCAAAAATATTAAGAATGTTTTGAAGCCATAGCCTATGATCGGGTCCAAAAATATCCCAAAGGCAACACCATTTTTTGCATCTAAGCAACCTTCAAGTAACCAAAATTTCTCAAAAGGGGAGGGGGTCCGGGGAGGGGGACCCCTCCCCTTAGACCTATCCCCTAGAACAGCCCTCTTTTACCCAACCAAAAATTAGAATTCACGAAGTTATGAACATTTTCCAGCCATATATCAGTCAAAACTGTCCCGAAGACCGCACCATTTTGCATCTTAGACAACCTTCAATTAACCAAAATTTCTCACAGGAGAGGGGAAACCCCTCCCTTTAGACCTCTCCCCTAGGACCGCCCTCTTTCTCCCACCAAAAATTAGAATTCACAAAATTATGAACATTTTCCAGCCATATATATCAGTCAAAAAATAACCCAAAGACCGCACCATTTTGCATCTTAGCAACCTTAAATTAGCAAAAATTTCTCAAAGGGAGGGGAACACCCTTCCCCTTAGACCTCTCCCCTAAGAAGGCCCTCTTTCCCCCAAACAAAAATTAGAATTCACAAAATTATGAACATTTTCCAGCCATATATATCAGTCAAAAAATAACCCAAAGACCGCACCATTTTGCATCTTAGCAACCTTAAATTAGCAAAAATTTCTCAGAGGGAGGGAAACACCCTTCCCCTTAGACCTCTCCCCTAAGAAGGCCCTCTTTCCCCTAACCAAAAATTAGAATTCACAAAGTTATGAACATTTTCCAGTCATATAGTCAAAAAATTACCCAAAGAACGCACCATTTTGCATCTTAGCAACCTTAAATTAGCAAAAATTTCTCAGAGGAAGGGGACAGCCCTTCCCTTAGACCCCTCCCCGAGGACGGCGATCACTCAACCCATGTCCCCTATCAAAATAACCTTGCGCCGTCCCTGGTTATGGTACTGTTTTTATTATCAATGGTTTCAGCGTGCGCGTGGCCGATTTACATATTTGAGAGAAAATTTTATGATTCTTCCCTTTCAAGCCCCCCCCCCCAGCCCCTCCCAAAAGTCTCGATCTAGAACCGCGCCTGGCGGGGGGGGGGGTGCTAACCTACATGTAAGTTTGCTTTGAAAGTATACTGGTGGCATTGACAGTCCCTTTAGATGAATTGTTTCTGGAATGACCTTTTGGTTTTAAAAACGCTGCGTGGTAGGAACTTGTCACCACAAATGACGGAAGTAAAGTCAGTGATGGACTTTTAACGGCCGTCCAGTACTAGAAAATATATGTCAAGGTCAAGGACTAACTACCATATTTTTTCCACAAAAGCAAAGCAAAGCTAAAGACCTACAAGTCTGCTATAAAGGTGAAATACAAAGAGATGTATTACGACCCAAATCTTCACAAAGATCTGCCAACTGAAAGACTAAAGATCATCATCTCAGTCATGGGCGTCCGCAGAAAAAAATTCAAGGGGGGGGCAAAATTTTTTAGGGGCCCAACTTTTTCCATGGGAAATATTTTAGTCCCAGAAAAGAGTTTAGATGCTACTTTTTCACACAGTGTTGACAAAGGCATAGCCAGGAATTTGTCATGGGGGGGGGGGGCGAAGCGCATAGGCAGACTCTCAGCGCTCCGCGCCACCATGAGTTGGGGCGGAGCGCAAGAAAATTTTGGCCCAAAATGCTTCCCAGATCGCTGGAAATGACACTTCCAAGGCCTTTTTACCGCATATAAAAGGGGGAAACATAAGCAATATCGTAAATATAAACTTTAAAAAATACCAAAATATGCTCGGGGGGCTGCTGGGGCCTGAGTGTTGATATTTTTATTTATTCCTGTTTTGAGAGTAGAAATTCACACTGATTGAACTGTTAAGAAATGTTAAAGTTATATTTTCTTCATTTTTTTCTTTATTTTTTCTTCGTTTTTTCAAGTTTTTGATTTTCCAGGGGGGGGGGGCAAGTGCCCCCCTTGCCCCCCTCCGGACGCCCATGATCTCAGTCTGTAGAAGCTAAAGAATGACTTTCAACTTGACCTTTGAACCTAGAGAGGTTGCCGGTTGAAAAGCCACAGTAGTCCTTGGGGTGAAAGCAGAGGTCAATGAAGCAGGGAAACTGCCTCAATAATTATATGGTATCATAATGTGGGTGGTGCGAATTTAGCCAAAGTGCCTGTAATAACTTTAATGTGTTTTTTTTTTTTTTTAAATTAAAAAATTGCCTTAATGCCTTCATTGTAACCACACTGCTTTCAGACCGAAATTGGGTTCCTTTTTTAATACATTGCCTTTGTGAAGACAAAACTTCAGCTGGATCTGAGGCCAATTGAATAGAGCCATATCACATGCAAATACATTTCTCCTTTGGAATTTCTGATTGGTCAACTAATCTGAGCAACAGCTGAGGATAGCAAATTAAATCTTTAAAACCGTGACTGTCATACATGTAAATTATGCGGCGTGCAGGAAAGACATCGAGCCGCTCCTTTGCTTTCCCATAGTTTCTCAAGTTTCTTCTTCAGTACTAGCCTAGGCTATATTGTGCATAATTAGACTACAGCATGTTTTTTTTTCATTCTGTTACAATGTATCACTATGAATACTGTTCAAACTTGCGAACTTGTTTTTCGTGGGGGACAACCAAATTTCAGAAACGGAACAACCAAATTTTTGTTCCTGGTTGCCCTCCGCGGGCAATCAATTAGTTTCATTTGCCGGCTTAAGGATCATCATTGAAAGTGCTTTCCGTCTTCTCAAAAGAAGGAGAGTTTGGAAAGAATTCTCCTGCTTAATTGGTATTCTTGCAATGCATTGTCCGAGTCCTATTCTAACACCACAACTTGAACAAGCATAGTAGCCTGCGGTAGTAGGTGCGGTTAAACGGTGGGCTTGTTGTCCCTCACGTATACGTAGCAAACAATATATCACGAGCCAGGGGCGGGATTTGATGTCTGGAAGTGGGGGCAAAACTGGGTAGACTGTCAAACGGCGCCAAAGGCGCCGCGGGAGCGCGAAGCGCTCCCACCGGGAGTGGGATCCAGGGGCCCACCTGACGGGGCTCCTGGCAGGGTCCAGCTGCAGAGACGGTGGGGGTCCAGGGGACGAAGTCCCCGGAAGCTCTCGGGTATTTACAAATTTTAGGCATTAAAATGATGCATTTTAGCTTCAACTTCAAATAACATAAGGTGGGCACTTAACAGACCACAAAAATCACAGTTTGACTTTTTTCAATTATATTTTTACTCAGTATATAGGATCGATAATGCAGAGGGCTTGAGGAAGGTGGGGAAAGTGGATTATTTTGAGGGTTTCCCAGGGCTTTAGAACAATAATTTTAAGAATGGGAGATGTAGTATTCAGAGTGGGTGCGCGCAAAGCGCGCTGAAAAAATCGCATTTTCAGACTTTTTAGCGATATGAGTAATAGGAAAACTAAGAAAAGTGTCCAAAAGGAGCTCGAGGGCTCTTGTCCTCCCCCCCCCCCCCCCATAAGCGCCTGTTTCTTATTACGTAACCGGATTTGGCACTTTCCGTGTCTTACAACTTGCATCTAAATAATCTTTAAAGAGTCGGTAAGTTTACACAGATTAATGGTGATAAAAGTTGTGCTTTGAAAATTTCTTGGGAGGGGAACTTTCCCTCCGCTGCGTATGGCCATGGGAACACTAGTGGTTTCAATGATAAAAGAGTTTGTGCGAAGCTATGAGAAGCAAGATGTTCCACAGGAAGTAACCCCAAATCCCGAAACAATATAAAACGGGTGCGCGCGAAGCGCGCCGAAAAAACAGCTTTGATACAACGTTTGAGACTTTTTCTTGTAGCCTATTGTTTTTCTTTAGTTTTAAATGCAGTATTTTCGTTGCATAAAAATTATTCTCATTTCCCTGGGTGCCTGTTCTTATCATAGAGCAAGGTATAGGAACCTATATCCTGCTCTATAGTTCTTTCTGTCAGGTTTCATTTTGTCGATGGTCTTGGACAAGTCCTCCTCAAAGTTTGCCCCCTTGGCGGACGTGTATTACTCCTGCACCTATATCTGCTGCACTCGTAACATCAACTTCCGCGAACTTGAGTATTAGAGTACGTACGTCAAAAGAGGATTACATGTTCGACACTTGCTGTGAAGGTAACCCTCAACCAGTGTTAGTGTGAAAAATAAGTTAGTGTCGATTTGAGGGTTATAGACTATGTGATACTTTAAAAAGTCAATGAAATGTTTTATGAGCAGTTTTTTACATGGACATGGTCAAGGGCATCGGCAGTTAAAGTGCCAGGGAAGTCATTTTAATTTTTATTGAATGCTGCATATTGGGAAGTTGTGGTCGGCGAAACCTTTAACCATAAGCGCCGAACGGGCGAAGCCGGATGCTGGGGACTGAGGGTTCTCCCCGAGAATTTTTTCTTAAATTTGGCGGCTTTTGCAACTATTCTGGACCATTTCCTGAGAAACTCCTATTAGCCCCAGGTGTAATTTGAACTGCTAATGAAATACTTTCCTTATGACGATGATGCAAATTAAGATAGTAAGCGTCAGTCAATTTGCCGAGGATGGTGGTAGTTGGTGAGGAAAGTAAACAGCAAGAGGTGTAGCGAGTATTTTGGAAATAGTAATTTACTCAAGCTGCTCTACAGAAAGTAATAACGAGGCAATTCAACCTAACATTTCCTACGCGCACAGCAGTACAGCAGTACTAATGAGACATCGATTGTATATTAGGAGTATGCGAAGCACGCCGATTTTTTTTTTTTTCAAGAATTGCGACTGCCTTCACATGGGTAGGATTTGGGACTTTGTTTGCAAGGACCATGGTGCATTTTGTGACGTACTGAGCTTCAAGTCACAATAGTGTGGCGCGTAGGAGAAAAGAAATTTTAAGGCGCCAGACAAAATGTTTCATTGTATTAAGTTCTCTAGAGGTGCGCGCGAAGCGCGCCGAAAAAAATCTTCCTAGCATTTTAATGGGTTTTGAAATTAATTTTTTCCTTTATTTAACATTGAAAAATTTTAATTAAAAATTTTTTTAATTTAAATTTATTAGCCTACTTTTTATTTTTTAAGCTCTGGAAAAAGTGGGGGGGGGGGGGCGGGGGCAAGTGCCCCCGTTCCTATGTCACGAGCCTTTATCGATAGGAGTAGGCCTATAGGCCTAAACATGAAAACCGTTTTGAAATTTGCATCAATATGATTTTTTCCTTCATGGTGCCGGCTAGCCCTACTGTTTCTGCATGCCATTAGAGACAAAAGTTTCTTGGGCTCAGGCTGCTCTGTCAATACAGACAGAGGCTGACTTCGCAAAAACAGTGTACACTTGATCCGATTTCCGGTGAGTTTTCATAAATATCCAGTTCCTCAAAGTTTCAAATAACTTTGATTTTTGTTATGTATCATTCCAGCAGCTTTCCTAAATTTCCGAAGTTCGTAAATAAAATTCCAATTCTGACACTCTTTAAATAAGGAAATTTTCTTGAAAGTGGAAGTGCTGCTCTGGCCTAGCCCAGAAATTTAAAGCGCTTATCGTGCTCCCGGCTGTAATCGCACTTCCTGTGAGCACGTGTAGTTTGTGACCATAGAGCGGGATGCAAAAAAAAAAAAAAAGCAAAAAAAAAAAAAAAATTGCGCGAGCGAGACAGTTCTTAGTCAGGGTAACCCTGCCGCGATATAATGCGTTTGCATTTGGTCTTTTCACGTGTCGTACACCTCGACGTTAGGGAACAAAACGTGAAGAAACTCACTTCCCTGGAAAGGTAGGGGGCCAATCGGGGATAAGAACGTTCATCTAAATGAATCGAGAGATTTTTACGTGCTTGGAAACCAACACGAAGGCAACAAAGTCCCAAACAAGTTCCGGAACTGACGTTAAACGCAAGGACAAAAACTATATGTACAGAATTTACACAATATACAAACAACTATTTACACGCTCGGGTCGGGTGGTAGTGACACCACGCCAGGACTATCCATACAGTTGCGAATTTAAAGCCAATGGAAAACATGGATGGAAAACAAGCTTCTCTTGTAAGTTGTACCAAAACAACGTAGGCCTATCTTTTCGGTGAATCAAATTCTTACCGAGAAGTCAATCACATCAAAGGAAGATAGCGGTACCATTTTCTCCATACTTTTCACAAAGCCTCACGCCTACATCATCGTGGATAAACATTGAAAATGTTCCGGATTAGTTTGTTACGGCGAAACTTAACGTCACTGTTCACTCCTACTCGAAGCCTGTACAATGTCAGTGTTGATGGTTGAACGCTTCAAGGGATCAATAGCGATAGCGATGGGCGTGGATCATGGGGGATGGGGGGACGCGTCCCCCTCACTTTTTGGAAGGGGGGACATCTCCAAAAAGTCCCCCACTTTTTCAAAATGATGAGAACTAAAAAGGTGATGAATTGTATTATAACATAGATTACGAATTGACACTACATTTTAAAAGCTCAATTGCGCCCAAATATGGCACCATTTGCCATAAAGACACCTTCTAATTACCTTTTTTTCAAAGGGGAGGGGAACACCCCCCCCTTAGACCCCTCCCCAGGACGGCGATTCGCAAATGGTGAAAAGTCCCCCCCCCACACCTTTGGAGATGGATCCACGCCACTGGCGATAGCACTCCTAATAGAGATCTGAGGGTCGAGAGGTTGGTCAGCTAGGTTTCCTGTCCGTTGGGGACATAGCTCCTTTGGGGAGCAGAACTCCTCCGGGGGTAATATTTAGTTTCGCTCCTCTCTTCTCCAGAGAGTGGAGGGGACTTTTGAAAAAGTATACTCCTAATAAATATGTTTACTTAGACTAGAAACTTCACCTTCACTCGGAAGTGAAAATCAGTACAAAATGCTCCCTGGCGTCGAGGTAATGTAAACACGTGCCACATGTCAAAAAGGTGTTACGACAGTGACAGGTAGAACCAATTGGCATCTAATCCAACTTGCCTCAAAAAACTAAGAAGTGGAGGAATGTCGACTCAGAAGATACCTCTTTCACTTACATCCGGTCAACAGACAGAAAAATATCACTAAATAATTAGAATTTCTAAATAAATCATAAAATCAAAGCTTTCCAAATATAAGTCCATTTTGCATCTAAGCCACCTTACATAAACAAAATTTCTCAAAAGGCATGATGTCCCCCCTCCCCTAAAACGACAACACTTTCCCTTACACCAACCCCCCCCCCCCCCAAAAAAGGACTAAAGTCCTTGAATGTTGGAAAGGATTCTAAAAATACAACCAGTTGAAAACTTTGCCAAAGATGGCACAATTTTTCAATTAGGTCACATTACATGTCACCCTCCCCTTAGAACCGCACCCAATGCGTCAACCCTACACGGTGTGACAAAGGAGGGATCCGCCCGATTTTCATTTATCCTAGGTACGCGCCTGGATTCTCCCCCACCCCCACCCCTCTCCCATGGATTTCGTCATGACCGAGGCCCTGGCAGTGTAGTACTTCCAGTGTGCTTAAAACTAAGATAAACGGCTGTCGATCTTTCACGGAAGAAGAGAGAGTGAGTGCACGGTACTCTTGTTTTAGATGTTTCTTGGTGTATTCGTTCTTTGTCAGTATGTTCTAAACTATAATCGTGTTCGTGCATGACAACTGAAACTTTGGGGATGGGTCTTTTTCATGTTGGACCCCCTTTCAAAGAGATCCCTAGATCCGCCCTTGCAATGTAAGCAATAGTTTCTGCAATGTTGAATGAAGAAAAACGTTGCTACACTGTTTAGATAATGCTACTTTTCGGCGCGCATCAATCGTATCCTAATTGTCCTATTAATACTTTTTGTAGGACAGGTTGAGTGGAACTCCAGTACGATCAAGCATCATCATTATTCCAGCCTCAAGCAGACCACATCCGCCATGAAATCGGCCGGGATTAGTCGGGGATTTACCAATACAAAAAATTAGATCCATGCTCTCTTAAAGGGGAACAATAGTGGCCATTTGACCCTTTACATATGTGTAGTATACATATAAATACTACAGATAATCTTTACCTGGTGGACCTTACGTGAAAACTTTATTAAGAATAATATATTTTAAATTTCCCTCGCTTGCTGGCATGTGCGCAGACATATTCGAAAGAAGACGACTAGATATCAGCTGATTGCTGACGTACACATGCACCTCACGATTTCCAGAGCAAAATGTTGCCAGCTCAAATAAATTTAAATAGGCCTTCTTAATTTTTCTGAGTGGTGGTTCAAAATTTCAAATTATGTATTTTAAATCATAAAAAATGTAGAAAGCATAACAAAAACTTCGGTGGGATTTTTCTGCCCCACAGCTAAAAATACTAAATAGTTCTTGCCCATTTATTTTTCATAGTATTGCAAGAGGATGCTATCAAGGAATACTCTCTTTCAGTGGTTCCATTTTCCGAGGCCATGCTATCACGCTGAAGGGCTGTGTTCATGCGGTGTTTGGATAGTTCTTCATAAAGATTTCTATACGTAAATCATGACTATCTTTTTTTACTCTTATGTTACCATAAGAACATTAAGAGATTCAACTCTTCGGTAGTAGTCATGAAAACTTAAGGAAACTCTGATCCACTGAGGGAAATTTTTGTCTAACTTATGGAAACACTATTCTCCTTAAAACACCTACACGTGTTCGCTAGGGCCTGGCTTTCGTTCAAGACGAAAGTCTTGTGATATTTTCTGATTTAATGCATATGATGAGGATTTTGCGCAGGCACTGTGAAGTATGATATCGATTATTGCATATTTAGTGGAGTACTGGCCGCATTCTTTCAGCAACACCTTGAAATGTCAGTCGAGAGTTGTATTTGAGTCTACCGGAAGCAAGCGTAACCATTCTCCGCGATGTGTTCCCATCATGGCTGCCTCGAGCTTTCGGTAACAGGCACAGAATTTCTTTTTGGTTGAGTAAGCTTCAATCAGACGCATTTTGTCTGGTAAGAGACTTCTGTGTACTGTTTGAATATTTTACTTTGAATTTTACAACTTTTATTGGCAGATTGGCTGTTGAGAGTTTAGAAAAATCTAAAACGTTTTGACAAGTATGATCGAATCCCTTCGGACTACGGCGATGCAGTGCAGTGGTCAGTACCATGCATGTGTGTGATATGCCATATAGAGTCAATATGGATTTCGAGCTGCACTTTTAAGTGTAGTATTTTCTCGAACTTTTTAACTGGTTAAAAATCGTACGTATCAAGTTAGAGGAAGGCTGTATGATGATATTAGATAGTAATGTACAGATTTCTGGATTTTAATGGCAAATTTAACCGCTGCATTTTTTGAAAATTAAAGATAATGTTGACGTTACCGTGAATACTGTAGGTGTGTGCTTACAAACTGCACAAGCAGTTGTTGTAAAACCCGCGGCGAGGTGCAGGTGTGACATCACAGTTCCGTTGCATTGTGGGTAATATCACAATATCATGACTGCCTACGCAGTGGCATTTAGTGAGTTTCAAAATTTTTTTGAAAAATTCGTGTTAAATAAGATATTGAGTTATAGTAGTTGTTAATGGTATCACAATGCTTGGAAAAATGTGTTCTAAATGTTGTACTTGCTTAGAAAACTGTACAATTGTTTCCCTTTAAATGCCCATTCAGTGTTATATGTACCCTTATATTATTCCAATGAGCGCAAGTTTATAAATACGTATATTGTTACGAGGCGCTAACCAGGACAAACAGAAGGTCACGACGCTTACAGGTTTGAACGCTGCTCCTGCAACCCAGTTAAGCGATTCGCAATAACAATTGGAATGTTCCCGTACATTCCACAATTGACTAGACTATATAAAAAGAACATTACGTCATGGCACATTGTGTTGACTGCTTAGACGTATTCTCGAGTCTTCTACCTCATTCTTCGAATCGTATGTTCTCGTCGGCCTGTAACTGACATATAAATATGGATCCGGAAAATACTCGAGAGAGGCAGTCTAAAACTTAACGAGAAACAACAACCGAAAAAAACAACACACACCAGCTGAGAGACAACCTACTCGAGAGAACGAGCTAAAAGTAAACCGATTGAGACGCAGGCCACCTGAACGCTGTATTTTACCTGTAACAGACGTTGCTGTAGACGTTGTTACTCCCGTTGCTGTAGCCGACTACTGATCTGTCTGGATCGGATAGCCTAGCCTATAATCGTTATCGCTTTGGGGTACCACCACCAGCAGCCTAGCCTTCACCATCTTGAATAGCTGATATCACCGCCGTCTTCCAAGAAGAAATATTGCTTTGCATACCTGTAACCCCTCCCAGATTTAACGGTATCGAGAATCTCAGTAATCTGTTTGTCGGGAAATTAGTGAATATTGTTGGGAAAGTAATCACAAATGAAGGAAACTTCTGTCAGTGTGGCAGTATAATAATATCTACTCTGGAAACGATCTTTTGAAGAAATCCAGGCTGTCGGGAAAACTAGAAGTACCTTATTGCCTAATGGCCTCATATGAAATAGACACTCGTTTGTCGAGGTGACTGATCACTGCTCAGGCTGAAAAGCAAGTGCAAACAGTGGGGCCGGCACGGGGGAATGGGGGTGGGTACCCCAAATCGATTTCTGAAAAAAAATATGAAAATTTTAAAATAATCCCAAAAGGAATTTTAAAATAATCCCAAAAGGCGTTTAAGCTATAGATTCCTATAGGGGTGAGGTGTGTTTTCAACCGAGTGATGGATCTATTTTAATCATTTTCTATCACAAATGGTTCTCGAACTATCAAAATTTTCGCAAGTTCTGCAACCATACGATCAGTTTAAAAATACCCCAAAGATAGCAACAATTTGCATCTAAGCAACCTTAAATCAACTTGCAAATCCCCCTCCACTTAGACACCTCCCCAAAGACGCCACCTTTATGTAGTGACAAAGGAAGGATCCTCCACTGCTGTTTATTGCAGAGACTCATAGAAAAGGTACAGTTTACGCAGACTTGGGGGTTAACTGAAGTGGCATTACGAAGTCATCTGTGATGGCCCCATCACCAAATTCTGGCGGCGCCACGGAGTGCAAACAGACACCATGTTGGACACTGTGATGTAAAAGCCTTTTGGAATGTGATGCAATTCAACCAGACTTCTCGTCGGGGATGAGTTGTAGGTAGGCGTGGTCAGTTGCGTCGAGTCGCTGTAGGATTGTAAATCAAGCATGCAGCACACTTCCAAGGTGAATATAAGTCTGTCACTGTTCACCCCGTCCATCACACAAGGGGGCGAGTACATTGACTTTCTGAAACCGTCGTCTGATTTTCAAACGCTTCTTTATTGGCCAATTCCTACAAAAAAAAAAGAATTGGGTCGACGACAGCTGCACATTTCCACGACCCTGCTCGACTGCGATGCAACTCCCCCACCCTCCCCCGACTCCACTACGAATATCAAATAGTTTGGTATTTCCGATTTGATCAAGAAGAAGACTGTCAGATCGCAATCGGGCCAGACAGTGGGGTTGGGAACAAAATCTGGAACACCCTTACTGAGCCCTCTGCCACGCGACTGGTTTTTACCAGGTCACCAGGTTTCCACTTACACAAGTCGTGAACTTGGAGCGCGTTCGTGTTTGATGAAAACACTTGAAAGTGCGTACCAATGATGTGCATTCTAACGTGTTGGCATGCACATCATTGGTTCGTACACATTGTATTCCGACTTTTCCTGTAGATGCAGTACCTAAAAACAGCAGCGGCGTTACTGTTGCACTTATAGTTGAAACATTTGTGCTACATGTGTATTGCGTGTTATCAGGGGAGCAATCATAGGGGCAAAGGGGACTGTGGCTCCCATAACTGAAGAGTGAGGGGCAAAACCGCCGTTTCGCCCCTCCCACCCCGAATTATTAATAGTTATTTATCAAATAATCGAAATTAAGGGGGAATACCAGGTTGCTTCTGCAATGTAAAATGGAGTAAAACGCTACTAAAAGACTTTTCAATACTTTTAATGGCTTCGCGCCTATCCTTCATATGCGTTTATTGCCCTGTTATTGATTCAAGGAGAGCAGAGCATGCCTTGGATTATTGCAAAACCTCGTGCAACATGCCCACCCTAGCTCCCAACACTCAAACCTACTGCATCACGAAAAAATCGAATGGACGTTTGTCTTGGCTATTATGAAAAAAAGGGCAAAGTGCAATTTTAGGTCTGTTTAGTTCGTTCTCAGTGCTATTTGTAGATAGGTAATTGCCATGCAAAATGAAGGCAAGCATTAGTAAAATGTCTCTAGAAGTGCTATTTTACGGCGTGCTTCGAGCTAATTCATTTTGCACTCTAGTTGCGCTACCATAACCTCCCATAGAACAAAGTTAGTCTGAATTACACTATTTTGAAAAGATACATATATCTGTTCAAAATAGACTGGTCTGTTTTGTGCGTATTCAGTGCTATTTGTAGAAAAGTAAATACTTTTCTAATGCCGACAATTATATAAAAACCCCAGAGTTTCCGGGCGCTTCGCCCACTGGTTCCCCACAGAGGGACATTACTGAAATGGGCCTAAGGCCAGCAACTGAGCCCCACGCCAAAGACGATCTTATGCTCCTACCATAGCTTAGGCTCTTACCATAGCTTAGGCTCTTACCATGGAAGCGCTACCTTAGAGGAAGTCTTCCATGACCAAATCGACCTTGCTGTTGTAATAAATGAAAATTGGCGTCCCAAGGTCAAATTGACGTTGCCAAATGCGTTTTCCGGTAGGTTTGTTTACCTTGTCCTCCCGTTATACTTAAAAGAAGGGTCTAAGCTCAAATCAAGTTTTGATATATTAGAGGGGCACTTATTCTAGGCATTCTGGTGAAATTTGCATTAAAAGGGCAGATGTGTGGTTCCAGGGAGGTGATTCTCAAGATATTAGTAGTTAAAGTTGTCACATTTTCAATACAAAGTGAACTTGAAGCAAGCACATGTAAAGTCATAGCCTCACATTGATGAGCAGTTCTTTGTTTTTCTTTAAACTTAACAACCAATTTTATCCTCCACAATCACATGTTATGGAATGTGATTTCATGAGAGGCATAAGAATTTTATAAACTGTACATTCCACATGGGAAAGTCCTGTCCCTATTAACTTCAAGGTCAGCACAACAGACTGAAAAATGAAAGGGAACAAAGCATTACTCATCAATGTGAGGAAGTGCCTCAAGCTCACTTTGGGTCGCAAATCTAGTAACTTCATTTGCTGAAATCTTGAGTACTACATGTCCGATTTGAATGGAAGTTTTACCAAATTGCGAAGATATAGTTCCTCTTTCACATTTATTTTTTTTTATTTATTTATTTTATTTTTATTTATTATTTATTATTATTATTATTATTATTTTTTTTTTTTTTTGCTTAAACGCTTCCTTTAAAAATCTTATTCTGTACTATTTGCAAAAGGTATCTTATAACGAGGGTTATGAGTTAATCGTTCTTGACAGTTATTTTGTCGGCAATGAAACGTGTACCTGTAGGAAAGGTCCAGCACCCAACCCTCCCCCCCCCCCGGCTCATCCATCCTTAGGGATGCCCCTGAAGTCAATAGAGATGGAAGCACCCTGAAGCATTCTGATGCCAGATGGGGAATTAAGGTATTCATTACTTTTTAGGCTTGTGTTACTTGTTTGTCATGTCACAATTTAAAGAATCTGAGGGGGAATAAGCTGAATGAGCTGGGTAGGCATAGGCGTAGGAGGTGGGTGCTGGGGGCGCTGCAGCCCCAACCAAATATTGTGAAAATTCGGGCAATATGCTGAGAATTTTCGGGCACCTACTGAAAGGAAAATAGTAATGATGTAGCTATTAAGGTAATCAATAGTTTAAAAACTTCCTTGGTAATTAAAATAAAGTTCTGATTTGAATTGCACCAGCACCTATATATTCAGTATTAATTCACCAGTGTGTTTTTTAATGGTTAAACTTATATTATGATTATCAGTGGTGTATTTAGTGGGGCCATTGGGCCACGCCTCCCTTGCCGATTTTTTTTTGCACCTAAAATACGTAAACATTTTAACACAAATTTTACTTCAAAGGTAGCATGTGTGGCACCAGATCGCATGTAAGGACACCTAATTTTTCAAATATTTTCAAAGGGGAGAGGGGAGCTCCCTCCCCGCGTCCCCCTAAGCTTAGACCCCACCCTCAGGACGGCGATCATACAACATAATGTATGCCCCACCCCCATGAGAAAAATCCCAAAATTATAATCAATATGGAACTTGGTAACACGGCGAATGATTGCATGTAACTGGCATGCGGTGTGATAACCGATACCTATATGATGTATACATTAACATGTTGAAACGAGCGTGGAGCGCGCCGAATTTTTTGTTACATTCTCCTACGCCCATGTAGGTGGACTATATATGGGACGGGACCCTTAAGTATGTAAAAAGGCCCTGATGTGTGAATGATGACATTAATAGATTACAACCACTAGCTAGAGAGCATGCACCAAAGGAGCAAGCTACCTAGGGCAGCGGCCATCACCCGGTAAAATATGGCTGTTTCAGATGTGAAATAGTGCAATGTGATACATTTAGAAAGGACCACATGAGCAAGTTCTGGAGATAAGCTTAAAAGAGACATTGAATTGAAAATTTATAGACATATTATCAAGTGAAAAAATTGTGTACCTTCATTCCCAAAATATTAGGGGCATGGCCCGAAATGTCCCGGTGGTTACTGATCCGATCAAAGACAGAAGCCATATTTCTTTCCCAAAATCGAAAAAATAACAATTGAGTGCACATTTTTGAATGCAAAAATAATACCATAAAATCTTTGTTGCTAAAGCTTTATAAAGTGATTAAAGCTGTGGAAGATTAAATAAATGAATATTTGGAAGAGAGAAAAAGAAAAAAAAGATAGGGTCTTTCATGGCATCTGAAAAAATGCTATTAGACGAATGGATAAAAAGAAGTGACTACTACACGACAACCTTACAGACGAAGGAAGATTTTTGTTTTGCTTATTCAAAGGTAGTTCTTATAAAGAGGTCATGCCGAGACCTTGTCACATGGAATGTCGTGCACCTCGCCTTCACCCCTTTCTGAGTATATTCTGAGCCCCACACTTACATTCGTCAGTTGAGCCCGTCGCGGCTGTAATGGCATGTTTTGGTGACCAATACTTTTAATACCCCCAAATAAAATAAGCTTAAGTTCCAAACAATGACTTGTTTTTTCTGTTCATTATGGGGAAGGAATGTAGCAGTACAAAATACTCAGAGGTTCGGACAATAAGGTGGTGAAAGTTGACTATACTTCAGAGCGCCACTGTGTCTGCCCGAGTGACTGGTAGCATACGTCACTTTGTAAGGCCCAATAGAAATGAAAGGGCAACGGATGAAAGTCAGCATATCGCTTTGGAAGGATTAGAAGCTTTTGAAAAAGACCAAGTCTTTGGCAAGTTGACGTCTCTACACTTGATAAAAATACAACGTTGGAGGTCTATGATTGTTGTGAGGCCACCTTAAGTTGGTACATTTTGAATGTTACTTGTGTGTTCTGTTACAGACTTATTTGTCAGCAAGTAATGTTACAAAGCCCCATCACAACAAAGTGACAGTTTTAGTAACAGATCTTCGACTCGCCCGCTTCAGACACGGACGTTAAACTGCATCCGGTTGTGGAGCTTGTTAAAGCGTGGGGATAATGAGGTTACCCTTTGCCACAACTGCCTCCGGGACACCCTTGGGCAAGGTGCGCCTGTAGTTTTGGCCCAGTTTTGTTCAGTTTTTTGTTTTTGTGTAAATAGTGTATATAGTGTACATAGTGTAAATATAGCAAGTTGACTCCACCCCGGACCCCTCGTGGCAGGTGGACCCCGCCCCGGACCCCTCGTGGCCCCTGTTGTTGGTGTCTGGTTTTTTGGTTGTTGGCGGTATGTAGTATTATTGCTTTAGGGTGGCCGGGGGGAGGTTGGTCTGTTGGGTATTCGGGTTGTTGTCAGTGTGTGTGTGGTTCAATTGTTGTAATGAACATAACTTTCTGTTTGATTTGGTGGTGTGGATAGTTTTGCATTTATGTTCCTGTCCGATCTGGTTTGAGTTTGTTTTTTGTTTGTATGTGCCGTTTCGATGCACTTAAAAAGCACCCAAGGCATAATAAAGAAGTCGCTCTGGTGGACAAAAGACGCCGTTCGTTTTCTAAGTAGGCTTAACATTACTGTGGTGAAAATTATTAAGAACAGTCTGCTAATAATTATAAACTTCCGTTTCATCAGGTTTATAAAAAGCCCTTTTACAATTTAATATGGTGCCCCCCCCCCTCCTCTTCTTAAATAAAACTTAAATTGGACATAATCTGTTGATTTAGACGAATGCAAATTTGTCACTTTAATTAGATAGATTCGACAGATGCTGAAGTCAAGCAGTTTTTTTTTCTAAAACCAGAGTTTTTTCATGAAACATATTATAATTCATTTAAAAGGGGTTAGTTCGCCCTTTACTCTGACTTAGGCTTATCTTAAAAGGTGTGTGGTCCAGGGCTCCCCTGGGGCCCTGGTGGTTCCAGGGGCGAGGCTCCTTTAAGCCCGGAGGTAGGTCCCTATTTAAAGAATTAAATTTCATTAGAATGAAGCATTTGACTATCTTAAACACATTAGGTGTGCACTAAACAGATCCCAAAAATCACATTTTGACCATAATAACATAATAACCTTTCTCAGAATAACAGGTCATTTTATAATGAAGAGGATTGGGGTTGTAAGTACAGTAGTTAAAATGTTAATGGAAGAGCCTGTACAAAGCTAGGGAGCACGCAAGATATTCTTCAAGAGGTAACCACAAAACGGTATTTAAAACGGACGCGCGCAAAGTGCGCAGAAGAAAATAGAGTTATTTAAGACAAAATAGAGTTATTTAAGACATTTTATTGATAGCCTACTGTTTTTCTTTTATTTTCAAATGCAATACTAACCATTACATAAAAGATGCTCCTACTTTACCTAGCCACATATTCTTTCTTTTGTTTCTTTTTTGTCTATGATCTGGGACAACGGACCTATCAGCCTTATTACTGCGAAAAATAAGATAGTTTTGAAAATCCAAGTTAACCGTATAACATTTTAAGGACGATCAAAGTTTGAGGGTTATAGGTATAGCATTTTCTTAACTCAATGAAATGTTGTTATAGGTAATTATTCTTACAAAGAGAAGACCACGAGCGTCCGCAGTAAAAATGCCAGGGAAGCAATTTTCATTGAAGGTTGCATTTTTGTAAGGTGTGGCCAGCGAAGGCGCCAAGCCAAAGGCTGGGGACCGAGGGCCTCCCAGAGAATTTATAGTAATTTTGATGGCTTTTGCGGTCATTTGGGACCGTTTCTAGAGAAATCTTGCGTTCCCTGGGTATAATTTCAAATGCTAATGAAATATTTATCTTATGATGATGCAAATTTAAGATAGCAACCGTCAGTCAATCTGATAAGGATGATGAAAGCGGTTGGTGGGGAGAGTGAACAGCAGGCGGGGTTGCAAGGGTTTTGGAAATAGTAATTTACTTCAGCTATCCTACAGGATATAATAACGAGGCAATTCCACAAAGGCTTGCTATGGACAGCAGTCCTATATAACGTAACACTAATTTATACTGAATTCAAGCGAAGCACGCCGAAAAAGTTATTGAAAATTGCGAGTTTCCTGTACACGGGAAGGTTACTGAATTGTTTATGCAAGGACCATTGTGCTGTCAGTGACCCTTCTTTCAGGGCTTCAAGTCACAAAAGTGTGGCGCCCATGCTTCGAAAGAAATTTTAATTGAGGTATCAAACAAAATTTTTCAACAACAATTGTCCCTTCCCACCCCACCTTTGAGCTCCGTCTCTGCATTAGTTGGTTTTCATTGCTGATGCGAGTGAGGCGCGCCGAGAAAAAGTATTCTGGCATTTTTATTGTATTTGATATTTATGTTTTTCTTTATTTTACATTGCATAATTTGCCACAGAATTAAAATTTCCCTCATAATTTCTCTCATCCCGCTTCCTTTTGATCGTTTTAGTTCATTATTTTTTAAGGTCTAGAAAAGGGGGAAAGTGCCCCCCCCCCCTGCACAGTCGTAACCTCGCTTATGACGGATGTCCTTAGACCTCTGTATATTTCGGCTCATGAAGCCACTGATATTATCTAGCAGTTTGTAATATACTCAAAAACAAAGGAACAAAGAAAACTATAAAGGAAGACACTTTAAAGCAAGAATGGGTTATATTCTCTGAGTTTTGGCAAAATATTTATAATATGATACATAACATATACACCACTTGGCGTTCTCAATCCGTAAATAAAAAAGTGTTTAGGTCTATTATAACAAAATCGTTGGGACTCCAGCGTGTAAAGATAAAATCATAAATGTTCGATGGACATTACTAGATATTGACAGTGCATGTTGTTTAAGATAATGGTGAATTCTTAAAGCCAACAAAGAGGTTGCAAGGCGGGAGAAAAGTTCATTTAAAGTAAAAGAAATGGATAACCTTTTAGAAGCTTGGCGTGAAACAAAGTTTGGGCCTATTGGAACCATTGTTTTAACAGTTCCTATTTCCTACGTTTCACGCATTCCCTGAGATGTTACTGGTGTCCTTAAAATGTTACCGGTATCCTTAAGGAAAAATGTTGGTAGTTGCTTCAAACAAATAAAGCCTGTCAGATTTATACACAACACTAAGATATACTTTTCATATACAAAGTAAAGGGAAATTTTTCTCTCCAAACTTTAATAAATGTTTATAAAAGTTAAAAAAAAAACTTTTATAGACAATGTGCGTGTGCCGTCACATGACAATAGATATCGAAGCGCACCCTCGGCTGAGGTAAGCTGTAATTAACTTCATTGTACATTAAATTCATTTTTTGTTCTCCAACATGGCGTTGGGGTTAGTTTTCAAGAGGACGGTGGCCTCGATGAATAGGAACTTTGTCGAAAGTTCAGATGGCTAAGGCCGAGTGCGCAGTAGCGGAGATTTGTTTGAAAGTGTGTGTGTGTGTGTGTGGGGAGGGGGGTAATGGGCCCTTGAAGCAAAAGTTACTGTGTGAAAAAGTGAAAGTCAATGGGAGCATTTCTAAAAAAGTAGGTGGATATATTCCCCTCCCCTCCCCTCCTCATCCTCCCAGGGAGTTCGCCTACGACAGCTCGTAAATAGTGTATGCATCCTCCCCCTAACTCTTTGAAATGCTAAATCCATTGCAAAAGATGGAAGCAGGATTTTACTACAACTCTACCTGTTCTATAATTTTAACACCGATGGGATATAAAAACCACTCGAAACACTCATTCACTATAAAAACATAACAAAACTTAAATACGTTGTCTCAGTGAACGCGTTGCAAATGGAAAAGAAAGTAGTTAATGACTTGACTTCCGAGCACTGGCTTCTGATTTTATGGATTTTTTTTTTATTTTAGGACGCTTTGAAGATTGACTTATTCCTACCTTTTTTTAATTGAAAAAAAGTATTTTAAAACCATTTAGTGAGACAAAAGGTTGCCCGAAAGTATTCGAACGGATATATATATATATATATATATATATATATATATATATATATATATATATATATATATATATATATATATATATATATATCAGGCTTCTGAAGAGTGAGGACCTGTTCAAATTGGCCCTTACGAAACAGTTCTGTAAAGGTGTCTTGTAGTAACCCAGTTACAACCTTTCAATATATATATATATATATATATATATATATATATATATATATATATATATATGTTTATATATAAATATTTATATATATATATATATGTTTATATATATATATTTATATATATATATATGTTTATACATATATATATATATATATATTTCTCTAATTCGGCACTTAGGGGGAAAGTTGTTGTTGAAAAGTCGACCTTAAGGGGAAAAAAAATTTCGGGTGAAATATAAGTTTCGCCTTAACGTTTCCACACACTTTTTCTATAGGAATACGTAAACTTACAAGGGCGCCCTCTTAGATTTACAAACTAGATGCCATTACTTCAAAGTTGTCAAATTTACGGACACCTAGCTGTTAACACGAACGGATGGCTGCCCATTGAAATAACGTTAATTATATTTTTAGACGTTAAGGGGAATTTTTTTCTTATGTATTTTATTATCTTTTTTTCGCCCTATGTACAAGCAGATATAACAATTTCCCCTTAAGGTGGGAATTAGCGTTATATATATATATGTATATATATATATATATATATATATATATATAATATATATATATATATAATATATATATATATATATATATATATATATATATATATATATATATAGTCATTACATCTTCCAAATTTGCTTCAGAATTAAAGCTTGTCGCATGCGTGAGCAAGCAAGCGGGGACAGGGGACGTGTCCCATTTCTTTTAAAAGTGGGGATATCACGTTGTTTCCCTCCCCAACACCCCTGATTTTCTCCAGAACCCTAACAAATAGTTCACATACGTTTGGTTCTATAGTTCGTAATTTCAGATTCAATGACGTCAAACTCAAAAATCGTAAAAACATATGTAAATGGATTTAAAATGGCTGGAAAGTGCTTCAGAGTACATTAAATGACATCTAGAATCCGAAGTTTTCTGGGCCCTTTAGCGACCAGAAGGGCTTAACTATTTGCTCCCACATAGACCCTTTTCCAAATAGCAATTGCAATGGCTTGTGGGATAAGTTCTGGTACGCGATGTTTTTGTCAATGGCATTTTGCTGTGGCAAAAAATGATGCACACCAAAAATCTATCCCACAATCCTTTGTAATTCCTATTTGGAAAAGAGTCTATTGGTTCTGATAAAGTTCATGCCTCCCGCTCACCTCTGTGGAGTTGTTGACACGTTGGCTTGTCCACAGGGATAAATGACGGTTGTAGATATATGAATTTGTAAACGCATGTTTTTCTTCCTGTAACAAAGGTACCGTACTCTTTTTACTTTGTTTTTAACTTCCTGGTGAAATAAGTAGATAGCTTTACGATGAATCCATAAAGCTTACTGTGTCTTCCTTATTTCAGTCCTGTTGAAGGCACGTCACATCTGACGAAAGATTAACTACCTTCAAGTCATCGAATGGCGTACTCATTGAAACCAGCTTATTTCTGATGGAAATATTGTGTAAAGTTAATACTAAATGAATACAACAAGATGTTTAACGAGGAGGGGTTTAACTGAGGGGTTATTAGACCCCCCCCCATACGGGTTTTCGAAGAGCTTTGCGAACTCCAAGACACAAGTACGTTGTCTAAATGCGTAACTAATATATCATCGACATAATAATCCTTCGTCGACATTTTTAATTATTATTGTTAATAAATTAATAAGACAAATTTCATAGGTTAAACCATGCGATTTCCACTCTGCTCCACAGTAGGCTTTTAAGTCTTAATGAAGCTGTAATGTATGGATTGCATGACATAATTTTGCTGTAGTTGTTAAAATATCAGTGGCTTAGTCAGAATTTTAGTAACAGGGCAAGGTCTTTAACTAATACAAAAAACACTAAAAAAGCTACTAAACATTTAGTTCATCATAAACGAAAAAGTCCCATCGAATGCTTGCCAATATGAGGGTTAAATTCCCCTATTTCACCCTTACTCTCTTAAGACGGTAACCTTAAGCCCGTAACCAGAGGCGGGGCTGAACCCCCCCCCCCCCCACACTCCTTCCACAACAGTCCGCTCATGCCAACTTTTAAACATGCATTTACTTCAAAACTGCAAATGCCGCACCATTTAGCTTCTGAACTTCTTTGATTATTTAAAACCTTCTCAAAGTAACCTCTCTTTAAACAACACCTAACCGAAGAATGGCCTCTGAATTCATAAATTTATTCAAATGTTACGAATTAAATCCTACTTTGAGTTCCGAGTGAGGAAGATATTCTCCCCGTTTGACAACCTGGTCAAGGGACCTTTTCTCTCTTATCTTACTGATTACCTGTTTCTTATCGGGTGAAATACAAGATTGTACTGGTTGTTTTAACTTGTTTATATGGCTTTAAACGTTCTAGCCACTGAATACATTGATGACTTGGTTGTTCTCTACAAACCCATCCGTACCCTTTGCTCGTCTGGTGACAACCTGCTTCGGGCCCCCATTACAAAAACTAACGCTGGTGACCGTGCCTTCTTTGATGCTGCTCCATCACTGTGGAACAGACTCCCACTTGATATCAGACATGCTCACAATTTACTTTCATTTAAATCTAAGCTTAAGTCTTACTTGCTTTGTGAAGCTTTTTCTGTGTAAAGCGCAGCCGAACATATCTTATGATGGCGGCTCTATATTAAGTTATTTATTACATTACTACATTACATTATTACACTCTATTCCACCTCGAAATTTCCTGCATCAAGAGGATAAAGCGTGTCTTACTATACAAATTAAACAAGGCTTCTTTAATCCCTTCGTCTGTTTCATGGGAATCTATTCCAATTATACTATTTATAAAAATACATTTGTCGTGAGCGATTTTACAATGGAAAATGACTTTTCACATTACTTTTCAAGAAGCCTTTAAGTGTGCCTGCTAGAGGCAACTCAAACTGATCGACTAACACAGATTATGTCATCACGGATATTTAGTAGGGCCCTTAGAGTGACAAGGTATATTTTGATTTAAAAAAAGGGAAAACTAGTTGAAAGAGAAATTAGAATTGGTGGGTTTCATTTTTTTCTTCAGGAAGATGCAAAACTTTTTCAATTAATAAATATATAATTATCGCAACATTTTGTAAGTAAAGTTTTGTTAAAATAAAAACATAAAGAATTTATATTCGAACACTTTGAATTAAATTTTCAACCAAGATGAAGGATCCTTTCAAAGAGTTACTCCGTTTTTTTTCCCCCTTTTCACAATACCGGGTGGTGTTCTCAGCCTCACACTTTCGCACGATATCCTTATCTTTGATTTCACTTCAGATACTTTGATTACATTTTACATTTCAAACTTAGCACAAGTGCGACGCTTCTGAACGCTTCTCTTAGTGTGGGCTGGAAACTTCTGGCAGGTTCATTTCCTGAAAGTGTTACATAGTCAATGCTTGTTGTTGCATCACAACAGTATCACAACATATTTGTTATCATATTTATAATTTTGGCAAGTTTTATGCTCTCAACCAACGACCCTATGTCGGGGGTAAATGCTGTGGGTGATGACTGCCGTAATTTTGATAAGCCTGATGAGGGTTATCCCCATGAAAAGGTGTCCCGTACCACTGAAGCCCATAGGGGCTTATGTGGTTCTGATGGTGCGGTGTCACGTGATACCGCGATGCCGGTACATTATTTGAGACATGAGGACCATCGGTCCACGAACTGGTAGAGTTATTGTAGTGTCCCTTGGTGTGATAATTTGAATATGCATGAGAATACGGTGACGTAGAACCAGATGATAACGGCTGAATATCGTGTGACACAGGATCTACAACGTGATGCGACGGCGGGAATTTCGAAACGGACGAATATGAGGATCCGTCTGTCATCTGACCCGTTGAGATGGAGTGATTATAGTGGTTTTGTATACCGGTAGCCGGTAGCGGTTCCATGTGACTGACAGGTGAGTCTCCTTTGGTCGGGGCCATGTCTTTTTCGGCGGGAGAATCTTGGCCATCGTTGACAGAGGATTCGTCGCTGTCAACTTTTTGTTGATTTCCCGGTATCTGCTGATGTTGTTGTTTTAAGACTTTTTTGTACTTTGAACGTCGGTTTTGGAACCATATTTTAACCTGTGTGAAAGTAAGGAAAAATAAAGAAAACTGATTATCTTCATAAAAATGGTTATTATTCTACTTCTCCAATGAAATGAAATTTAATGACAGGATCTAGCGCTCAGCATTGGCATGAATTTTGAAGCTTAAATGAGTGCAAACCAGTGTCTCGAAAACCCAAAGCAAACATTTCCCAACTTTTACCTTATCAGTCAAGTTGAAACATTACATACCGTGAATTGTGGATTAATCCAGTAAAAGACTGGTATCTTCAATATTTATAAAATAATATGTCTTAATATTTGCTTCGTAATTTGTAAATCAGTCAAATTCACTCCTGTTACTTTTTAAATTTTAGTTCATTTACCACATCTTTTCACTTATGCGTTTTGTTACTGAGTTGACTACATAAATGTTTTCGAAATTGAGATATATGGACTTAAAGACAGACTGTCATCACCCCGAAGTATATTTTTAGTGTATGTATATCAAAATTCTCAGTTGGTGACTGCTCTTTGATTGACATCAAAGTTTGAAAATTTGAAAGATGCAGAGTAGCTCACATTCCACACAAGGCAGAGAGAGTACTTTTATTACATTTTATAGCCTTGTGTGCTCACCAGGACATTGCCTTAAGCAATAAAACAGGTTTATTCTTGCACAAGGAAGAGCCTCATACAGTTATGGGAGGAGCTAGAAGATGCATAGTTGGGAGAATTGGAACTGTCTGGGATCATGAAAATTCCCCTTTAAGCTTCATATTAGTAAGTAAGAGCAATGGCGCTGAACCGTTACGTCATCATAACTTTACTGAGAGGAAATTGAGGGGAATCCATTGTGTCACAAAAGGAGGAAATTCAAGCTATAAAGTGGAACACATCTTTAGTTCTGCAACTTCTACTCACAAATGTTGAAAATCAAATACAAATATATATAAATATGGCGCAACAGTTCTGCTTAAAATGTAAGTTCGTGCTTGTCTGACCAATTAGGGCAAATTGAAACATGCATAACACTAACACCTCCAATTTTGTAATTAAAAGTTTGATAAATACATATGTGTCACCCACTACGTAACGTAAACATCCCCCCCCCCCCCCCCCCCCCGTTCTTCCAAGTCGGTTACTCCCTTCCCAGTACCCTTTGAAATGCGAAAATGTTATGTTCCCTTTCAAGAAGCACGCCACCACAGTTATGAAACGGCGTTTCCGTTACAATGTTACTGTCTAAAATTATGCTATGACGAAGGCAATTGTATTTTCACAGGTTCTGGTGTAATCATTTTATGCGTGTTGTGACAAACATCACGTTTCCCACCAGGAAATAAACACTGTACCTATTATTAAAAAACAAGTTATAAAATGGCCTTGCTTTAAAATATTTTCCATTTTCTTGCATCTAGGTCAACATTCCATTGACAAAAATCCTTCCGCGATCAAGCGTATCCTAATACTGGTTTCAATAAAGCCACCGCAAAGCCAACCGAAACGTGTTAAAAGAAAGCTACCTTGATTGTAGGAATGTAACACTTTGTTCTAGTACAACACCGTTGACTTTCTGTTTTCAATCGTGATAGCGTGGAATGAGTTGATGCCAAGGTAGGTATTTGATAATCATCCGTATCTACTTCTCAACCCACCCATCCCACCCATCCCACCCATCCCACCCATCCCACCCCAACCTCCCCCACCCCAATCATCCTGTTGTACTTGAAAAGTGTTAGACGCGATATAGATTTTGTTGACAAGTGGTAGATTTTAAACTATGCAATATTTTCTTTTAAATTCTCCCCTCCCTGACTTCCCCGTATTTTCTTTTCCTTTTTTTCCTTTTTCGGTATTCCATACCACATATAACCTCGTCTATTGGTTGTTCATTGATGGTAAGTAAAAATATTTCAAGTAATCGAATGGAGTTACCACTATTTGAGCAGATTTAAACGTGCTTCATTTTGTCTTTCAATGAATCTTGACATGAATATAGATAGAACATAGAACTAGTCCAATCTTTTTGATAATCCTTCATGATGCCAGGCTTTTGAATAATTAAAGACATAAATGGAAGTACTGTAGCTGTTAGCGCTTAGGGTTGGGGCCAGAAGAGACAGGAGCCTACGTGATATTTTCTTCTGGAGGCAGGGACGTCTTTGCCGGAGGACTCTGGTAAACCGAGCAATTGCACGATTTTCTCTAATATTCTACCCGTAGGATTAGTTTCGCATCAAATCTAGGGGATGTTGCCTTCTGCACATCTTCTGTCACAGGCTATAAGGCCATCCCCAACTTGTAGAACGCTGTCCGGGTCGGGGAATAACTCTTATTTCGTCGGGAGCCATAGAGAGTACGACAAAGTTTGTAATTCCAGATGGTGACCAGTTGCCCTGAAGACTTACCAGTTGCCCTCAAGGCGGACAGATTCTTCAGTAGGAACCTAAAAGTTACGGCATCCTTTACCGCTGAAAATTTTGGGTTCGCTTTCTTCCAGGGGTTGCTGGCCCCCAGTCTGGGAGCTTGCTTTCCTGCGGAAAATCTCGCTGAGATTTACGAAGAAATTCGACTGCTTCAATTGACACTCACGGTCTGTATTCTTCGAAGGTTTTATTCCCATCCAAAAATAGCATTGTCTTAAAGGGGCTATGGCATGCCGACATACCTATTTAGGAATAGCCCTGCTTGTACTTCTTAATACAATTGGTGACTGCATTTTGATTGACACTCATTCAAACATTCACTTTACTCTGGTTGGTCAATGCTGACTTACATAGTCATTTGTTTTCCCAATTAGCTCAAACAGCTGTGTGTCAACATGGCCTTGATCAGTTGAAAGCTAAAATTTCCCAATGAATTTAAGATAAAATATATTCTACAATACATTCATTATTTGTATACTAAGGTACATACGTATGGTCTCTTTTAAGTAAAAAATAATAAAGCAAGCAAATAAGCTAGGATTTTACCCTAAGTGCTTGCAAATCATTTTTAGACAATCTTGATGAAATCTCGAAAGACTATGTTAGCTGTTAATAGAATTCCCATTACATTTTGTAAGGTTTTTATCACGGTACAGGAAATTAAATCGACGGATTATCGCTACACGTTGTGTAGCCTGTCTTCAAAATTGTACCGAATCGTTAAGACGAAGATCACTTCTTCGTCTACAGTGCATTAGATAGAGTTCAATATACAGAAATTTAGTTTTTCAAAACCTGTCGCTTGAATATCATCATACGTACTAAAAGATTTACTTTAATCTCTGTCGTAAATCTCAAATACACGTATGAAATATGATATCTGGAGTTTTACTTGGTGAAGGGCATTGTTGGGTAACAATTAAATGGTCTTTGATCTTCAGGTGTTTCATTAATTGAGAATTTGTTTACAGTCGTCAGGATTATCAGTAGTGTGAGTTGAGAATCTTTATCTTAATTGGATGTATTCATTTTTTTCTGCTAAGGATAATTACATTTTGCGCACTGTAATAATAGTAAAATCCACACTTACATGGCAAAGATATGATCTCAGGTATTTGTTACTAATACCATACGCATCAATAAATAATAGGAAATGAAGCCATAAAATCTGTAATAAATAAAACCTAATTCTGAATTAGAACAATTTTTATCAATGGATATAGTTTAGGGGTCAGACACCTTTGGATGATTGCTTGCAGTAACTAATTTTGAACTAATCGCTATCGGCTATACAAAAGAATGAATCACTTATCAACATCGCTGGTCGTTCCAGCATTGCTGTTTTATTTATAACAACCGTTTGTTTTCGTTTCACTGTGAGATTATACGTGTGACCAGATAAATGGAACGTTTTTTCAGGAGGGTGTAGCTTGGTTGTTTCTTTGTCATTTTCTAGGTTTTCATGCTGTGTAATATAAAATTAACTTATTTTTATGTATATAACTTCGTTTCAGGGTTTTTATGTTGGAATAAAATTCTAAAGTTTTCAAACGGTGTACTCTCGTCT
Source organism: Holothuria leucospilota (assembly GCA_029531755.1). NCBI lineage: Eukaryota > Metazoa > Echinodermata > Holothuroidea > Aspidochirotida > Holothuriidae > Holothuria > Holothuria leucospilota. The sequence continues at coordinate 16,553,128 of CM055969.1, read as the reverse complement.
TTTTCGTGAGTACACCGGGGGAAAGCTGTAGCATTTTATTCCAACATAAAAACCCTGGAACGAAGTTATATACATAAAAATGGGTTAATTTTATATTACACAGCATGAAAAACTAGAAAACGAAAGAAAAACTACATCTTTGATTTTATTGAATTAAATATTAAACACAACTTATACAGCATAAGCAAGTAACATTTTTGCTTTCTTTCAGTTAAATTCTAAACACAGCATTTAAATCGCTGGCCTCCACTTGAGATCGTAGGCGCTAGAGTGTATGGTAGTCAAGACGTCATCGAATAGATGGAAGTGATTGTTATATCAAACACTAAAATCAATCGAATAACATTCCCTCGTCAGCGGCAAACTACATATTGTATAATGATACCATAAACATTAAAAGGCAAATCGAAGCGATATACGTGTGTATAGGGCTAGACACTTCCTGCCATCATCTCCTACGTTTTGTGGTGAGATTTCGCTTTATTGGAAAAGTAGACAAGTCTCTTTCGTCTTATCCTTTCAAACTGAAGCCATAAAAATAAGTTGTTGCCCAATCATTGTCGCTTTTCTTCCCCTATCAGATTTACACAAAGAGGGTCTTCACGTTCTTCCCGTCACAAGAGAAAACGATATCTTAATGGACTGTAAGGGACACGGGCATTAAATACAAGAGGTTTTTCTTTTCTGGTCTTGTGTTCTCTGTAATCACCTAAAATGGGATTATCTTATCATGGAGACGGCGAGACGACAAACTATCAAAGAAAAAATCGATCCCAGAAGAGACGAAATGTGCAATCAATAGAACATGGATGAGAACTGTCAGTGACCTTTTAAGAGCCTTCGTCTAATTGTAGCATTTATCCGGGCCTGCTTTACTAGTTCTGTCCTGAGCCTTTTGTCAGTGTAATCGACGGGCGTTTCTAGATTAATTGGGGCAATTTGCCTCGGTTATCGACGCTGGCCCTTTGGAGAAAGTTATCGTTTTAGTGCTCACATTATAATATGTCAGTTACATAAATGCACCAACGTTTCTTTGTTTTAGCCAAATTTCCATGCAATTCAATTGTTGTTTAGACCTGTATAGACAAAATGGTTTCCTATGATGACAAACCTTGCTGATTATTGGCTTTTGGGGTTACGATCCCGACCTCTAAGCCTATTAGCTTCATAGAAGTTAGGCATTGATTCAATCAAAGTGCTTAGAATTCAATTTGTCATTTACTTTGATCGACTGAGGAGGTTAACCAGGTTAGCGAAGAATCAATCGTAAATTGAAATTTTAATGAAACAGATTATTGAGGGCTTTATTGAGAGTTTTCTCCTTAATGGCTGGTCAATAGCTTCTCCAATAGGAATCGGTAAATATAAGTGAATTTGTACTTTTGTTGGAAACTAGACACCGTAAATACGCCACCGTGTCACGGTTATTTTGGCTACCACTTCAAAAGAAATATGCCCATGGAATCCTCCAGTTTGCTAAAGTTTGCATTTGCTTTTGGAATAAGATTTTGTAATCATGATCATTTTCAAAGAAACCAAACTTTAAAAAAACAAAATTTTGAAAATTAAAGAAGGACCAAATGTCAAAATTATGGGTCACTGAAGTGAAAACTTCTGTTGTGTCACGCCTAGCCTAGAGTAAAAGGGGCATCTCTGGGGCAGCAAAATCGTGCTTATAGTAGACTTTTAAGTTGTAAATTTCTGTACGGCTGACTTTATGATTATGATTATGATAAGTTTATTGTCCGTAAAATGGAAATTCGTTACACAATGGATATTTAACAAAAATACAATTATAGCTCAGTAGTCAGTTTAAACATTTCTGCAAACAGTTTTAAATCACCATGCATTATTTCTAAACCACGATATACCCCAAAAGATGTATATTACTTTACTTACAATATTTTACTACATTACTGCATTGTTGTACGTTTTTATTCAGTTCTGTATTTGCACGTTTGAACCTTAATTTGTGTCATGCACGGTATCCAGTATTATCTAATATCATCTTTTCGTATTCACCTTATGAATTGACGTCATGCAACGTCATTTTGGAGGGTAAACAATGAAGCACGTGCAAACTGTACGCAAAACGTAGACTTCGCACGCTCTCGTAGTAGTCTTACGCGCTTATCCGACCGGCACACAAATCAGCTGTCTGCATTTGTTGGTGTAGGCTGCAACGATAGGTTAGTTAGTTAGTTAGATGAGGTTTAACGTCCCAGTCTCCAACCAATTGGTTTAAGTCGAGACGACCACGGCCTTTTTTCCAGTTGTGGCTCACTGGCTTTTTTCCTACTCCATTGCTTATGCTGAGCACCAAGAACAAAGGCAGTAGGGCCTGACGCTATTAGAGGGCGCAATTTCTGGTCTGTGACGTCATATGCATAAAGTCTATCGTTAGAAGTTAAAGTACAAGCCACTTTTATAAGATAAGGTCACTAATTTTGATCGATCACTGTTGAAGCTATTTAATAACTCGAACACTTTGTACTACGAAATTACACTTTGTACTGCTAATGAACAATAAAAAAAAATCTGCCGACCCCTATGAAGTTCGTGAAATTTTGACAGGGGCGATTTTTGTATCTCAAAGTTTGATAATAGCCTCCTCATAAAAATACAAATGTTAAGCCCTGAAATTACCTGTGTTTGTGTGAGTCCAAGCGAAGCTGCGAGGTCCGCCCTCTCCGGTAAAGCAAGATACTGCGCTCTCTGAAAATGCTGGTTGAGTTGTTGAAGTTGTATGCTGGTATATATTGTGCGTGGCTTGCGCATTTTCTTCCCTTTTAAGCGTGATGGAGTTGCAACTCTTTCGCTACAAGAAAGCATCGTTGTACCTGAGTTGGGCTCACTTTGTGATCCTGCTGAGAAAGTGAAACAAGATAGTCACATCAAAGTCGATTTGTTTTAGATTTCAGACTTATAATCTATTAATAAAGTCAGTAACTGAAATCTATGAGTATGTTTAGGCCTACTGAGAGTGTTTCATTGTGCTACATAATTAGACCACTTCAATTGCGTTCTTGAGTAAACGAGTATTTTACACTGCGCACATGAGAATTGAAGAAGAAAAGTGGATAGGGTATCATGGGTAGGAGTCCAGTCTTCCTAGCAAATGAAGCTGTTCAATCACCCTTCCCTTTATACGAAAATTCCTGCAGGCTGTACCCTTCTGCAAGCGAAAATCTGACACTGCTCCCATATGGGAGTACAACCCCGGAGGGACACGAGACTTACCGTATCTGACGAGTGACGAGCAGGGACCGCGGAGCCAATTTTGAAGTGGGGGCTAATCATTGAAGCGGCCCAATATATCAAGAAAATAAAAAAGTTTTAGGGCGGCCCAAAATGCCCACAGCAGAAAAAGTGCCGGGGCTAAAGCCCCCGTAGCCCTCCCCCCTCCCCCGTCTCCGCGGTCCCTGACTAGTGACACCCAGCCTTCAGACTTTTACATCAAAGTCTGTCCTCACAGTACTTCGTCCAGTTTTTTGTTGGTTTGTGTTTGTCTGTGGGCTGGGTCAATAGGAAGAAAACATTTAAACGAAACTGACGCCCGTTTTTCAATTTACGGCCGCTATATATTTGCTCATTAGTGACAGTATTTTTAAACTAACTAAAAATGCGTTATTTCTCAATAAATTAAAAATTTGATAGAAACATAGTAGATACTGAGAAGAAACAAAAATTAGGCATAAATTACCGCCTTCGACTGTCTGTTATTTGGGCAAACAGTCGCAGTTGACAACGTGACTCCCAATCTAAGCATAGTTTAGGTTTGGAAATGTTTCAAGGTCAGGGATAGTTTTTATTCAGTTAAACTATGCAGCGTACCATTACAGAAACCGCGAAGCTTGTTATTATGTAACAAAGGTGTAAATAGAGATGTTCAGAGAGAATGGGAAATATCTATTAATAATCTGACCACATCGTTAAATTTTTGTTGCTGTTTGTCTCACACGGCTTGTTTTGGTTAAACACATTTACGAAGGCTAACATAAAAATGATACATAACAATAAGTGCATATCTTCACACGCAAGTTTAACTTGGAATAAAGATTCGACTTGACATGGTTCGAAAGACCTACAGAATTATTTTGCGGCAGCGCCCTTAAACCTTTGATGGGTATATTGTGAACGAATGAATGGATATTCATTGGAGTGGTTTTCGATTTCAATGAAACAATGCACATTTCACCTTTCTTGTAAGAACCGTATATACAACGGGAAAACGAACACTGTTGATTCGTCGTGTCCCTCCTGGTCACTGCTTCGAAAAAGGTCTGTAACCAGTAACCAGTATAGAAGTCACTTCGATTTAATTGTCGTTTTATAACGTGTCCTGATTTGGGTTAATCTAGGCAACGACTTAGAACCAAATACTGAGACATAAACAACCTAGTTTACCACAAAATTAATATATAAATGAATGAATGAATGAATGAATGAGTGAATGAATGAATGAATGAATGAATGAATGAATGAATGAATGAATGAATGAATGAATGAATGAATGAATGAATGAATGAATGAATGAATGAATGAATGAAAACGTAAAAAAAATCATTTCGCGAGTGAACACAGAATGTAACCATAATATAGTGCATATTACAATATTTTGTCCTTAATAAACCTTCTGCAAGACGAGTTTCTAGAGAAGAATTTGTAAAAATTTCTGGAGAATACTAAGAGTTGCAAATAATTTGTAATCTTGCATTTTTCGCACCTTTTGGCATTTGGAACGGCAATGCGCAATGTAAGTTTTTGAGTGGCGGGCAGGGTGTAATCCGAAGTGTCCGCTGCAGTCGGCCTGGTTCAGAAGTCACAGATTCGTGACACTATCTGCACCGGCCCGAAGATGCCCTAAAAACAGGCAGCCCTGGCCGCGATCGCCAAAACGGCTAATCCGCCTATCTAATCCTCAGTTAATATCTTCATTCCATCAAGCGTGCCTTAAAAACATAAAGACAGATTCTTCAACCTTCAAACATTCGTTCACTACATGCAGCATTTCTACACTTTGCGACTCACCTTATCTTAAAAAAAGAGAGAAAAACTTGAAAATAGGGCAAATGCAAAGTAACGCCCACATAGAGGAGTACGTAATCTGCACCCTGGTTAGTCACTGGAAATGAGAGGCAGAGAAATGTTGTAGAACGTTGCACATCAGTGTAGCGGAACAATGACACTGAGTGTATCGATTCCCAAATTACGTGAGAGTGTAAAACAGACTGTGCTGAAAAGGCTAACCAGCTATGAGAGTGTCATAGGATCTAGTAGTAGATGAGCTTTGGACAGTGATTTTATGTTTGAATTATTGAAATACAGATCTGTACGCTGACGACACGACAGTTTATTTTTCTAGCAATGACTTCAATGAGCTTCAGCAGAAATTAAATGAGGATGCACTAAACATTAGTAACTGGTGTAAAAGTAATAAAATGGTAATAAATATTGATAAAACAAAAACTATGTTGGGGTGATCTAAGCAACGGCCATATATCCTTGATAAAACCAGTGATCATACCTTGAAGATATCCCTAAATAATATCATATTGAAAAATGTTAATTATGAAAAATATTAGGCGTACATTTAGACAGAAATCTTTTATGGCACGATCATGTAAATTTATCTGCAGAGTAGTTGGATTGCTTTGTTACGCAGGATCAAACCTTACCTTAAGAAGGAAGCAAGACAATTATTTTATAAAGGTTCATTTTATCATTTATAGACTACTGTTGTCTTGCCTGGGGTGAGTGCAATAGTGGAGATAGGGAAAGAATAACCAGGCTAAAGAAAAATGCTACCAGAATTACTCTAAATGTCTCCTATGGTCAAAGCCCGGCCACACTGTTTCAAGAATTTAGGTTGGAAAACTTTCAAGGAGCATGTAAAACAGAAAATATTGGTAATGACTTACCGTATAAAGCTTCAAACAATCTATAGTGCCCACGTATATGAATGATTTGTTTGCTCAGACAGCCAAAATGACTACTCCCTAAGATCTACTTCCTCGAGAAACTTGTTTATTCCTAGAGGATCCACTAAATTCCATAGAAGAAGATTTAAATATCTGGCAACAAAGGATTGGAGCGCATTACCTTCGAATATCAAAGAAACAAGCACACTGAACAGATTTAAACGTTTATTAAACAGCTCTTAATGCGGCCTCTTCCTCAGATTTGAATTTGATGATCATATGATTTTACAATCTAACCTTTATAAGCTAAGTTCCATTTTGTTATGTTTAGATGTGTTAGTCTTGAATAATTTTATGCTAATCATTAAGGTTGTTAATTTTTTCTTCAGGTGGAGTTTGCTCTTAGATAGCCTTTTTTCGTTTCTCACTTTTAGCTACTATTGACTGTTTTACTAAGTTTTAAATTTTTTTTAATGATCATAAGTTTCCTAAAATCTTACCTTTATAAGCTTAATTTCATTTTCTTTTATGTCGAGATATCCTAGTTTTTTCTCAAGTTTTAAGGCTTTCGATTGATATTCTTTCAAAGTCCAGCCTTTTTCGTGTCTTACTTTTAGCAACTTTTTAATGTCTTTACTCTATTTTTGTATGTTTTAACTTTTAAGTTATCTGTCCTGCTTTAACTGTTTAATCTTGCTTCTAGGATCTCCAAGGTTTTGCTGATATATTCCTTTATGCTTATTCATCATTTCGTTTTGTTTTATCACTGTTTTGAATTGTTCTGTGTTTTTACACCTTTGACTTGATCATTTTTGTGCTTTGTTAAGTTCGAGGGCCTCATGGGACATCAATAATTAATAAATAAATAAATAAATGAATGAATGAATGAATGAATGAATGAATGAATGAATGAATGAATGAATGAATGAATGAATGAATGAATGAATGAATGAATGAATGAATGAATGAATGAATGAATGAATGAATGAGTGAATGAATAAATAAATAAATGAATAAATAAATAAATAAATAAATAAATAAATAAATTGTCCAGAAGCAGGCTGGAGCTGGAAGTGGTCAGTGGTGTATTTTGTTTGAAGAATTTGAGCCATTGGGGACAAGGAAATTGGTCCCTTTATCCTTACCGAGATAAGAGTAACGCAGCTTTGTAGTGTACGTTCAATGACGCACGATGTCTTATGGTATTTGTTGCTTTTAGGTGGCAGAATAAATAACTAGTACGGTATACTGCGGAGGGGGAGGGGGTGCGCATACAGAACTTAAATAAAAAACTGTAATTATCAAAACCCTTGATTATGGGAATGGTAACTAATCCTTACGAGTACTCAACTGTACGGATAGGGTACAGCCAATATGGCGGACAAGCGGCATCACAACATAGAAACGTTAAAACTATTTTGGTGGACGTACCACCGACCTCGTCTGTTGCAACTCCCTGTCTGGACTAACTTACACAGGACATAGGAATATATCAGTTAAAATACGAAAATGGGAACGAAAATCGACGTGTAAAGATTTAAGAAAATATATATTGATCTAAATTGATAAAAATTAAAAAAACTTGCTGGAGCATGTTTTTTAAAGTAAGCATAGGTGGTTCTTCAAAGGGTCAAAGTGGGGGGATTGCCTCAAAACTTCTTAAACCACGGCCTCCATTCACCAGAGGATATATACTAAATGATTATTGCGGTAGTATGGACGACAGGTCTTTTTTTCATCTCACAATGTCTTATATTTGTATTGGGTCACACGACCTTTAGTCGTATCTATTAATATTGTGTGAGACGTCGTTGCTTCAAGATATTTTGTCCCCCCCCCCCCCCCAACAAAACAAACATTTTTTCAGCCTTTGGAAATTAGGATATGTCGATTGACTGTGTAAGTCGATGTTAGTTGGTATATGTGGATTGGTACCGGTATGTGAAGATTGGAAATGGTAACATGTCAACTTTCCATATGTGTTCTACCAATGGCTAGCCATAAGAACGCACGAAGCCTTCGGGGCAAGGGAAAATTGCTTTCTTCACATTTGTCGGGCAAATAATTTGGGCAAATATCGGCACGTATTTTTTTTTAATTTGCCCGAATGTTTCAAATGTTGCCGCAGTTTGCTGTCCCGGACATGGGAGTCAATCCTGGGGGGACAGGGGACTGTCCCCCCACATTTCGATGGGTGGGGGACACAATATCAAATGTCCCCCCACACACTTCGTAAAGAGTAGTGTAGTGGCTCTATTTGGCTGGCTTTTTGAGTAGCATGTAGGTTTGTTGAAAGTGTCTCGATGCAGATTTTGTCGGGGAAATCTCAGATAGTGAAAAATTTCGGCGCGCTTCGCGCTCATGCGTCACAGTTTGACTCCATCTCATTACCATTAAAAAGGTGATTATACAAGGAACTATTCTAATCACAACACTTTCCGAACACAGAGATACATCTCCAAACATCTGTATACGGGCCCCGCATCAATATGGGATCCTACAATCTAATTTGTAAGCATGATGTGGAAGGTTGAAACTTTAAAGCACGTTGTTGCCGTTATACATTTTTTAAAAACTTTTACAGAGCGCTTCGCGCGAAGCCATTATCGGCATGGATGGTGATTGCTAATACACTTACGAAGAAAAACCTGAAACGCGCTTGTTAGTCCTTCACACCTTTTGCTACACCTATCCGGGAGGTCTTACATCACTTACTGTGCCTATTTTCTCCCTCCTGTCGATTCTCCATTGCTGGAAGCTGTTCGTCTGGATTTTCGTTCAAAATTAGTAAAAATACTATAGATGTAAAGTGCTTAGCATCATAATCTATTTTTTAATCTATTTTACCATTTGGATGTCAGGTAATAAGCATTACGCCATTGCCCCCATTTATATAATTGATCCAGAGCTTCCAAGAGGTCCTTTTATAGTGCACAATGAAAGAAAGGAAAATTTTCATAATAGTCCCAAACAGTTTCTGTTGACTCAATGCAGGTATTTTTGCGGAAAAACTGCCAAAAAAGTAGCCGGGGGGGGGGGCTTAAGGAAGGTTGTTGAAAACGCATTCGATCAGCTCCAAAAATAAACCAAAGATAGTACCATTTTGTATCTAAGCAGCCTTAAATTTACTCAAATTTCTCAAAGGGGAGGGGTTCCCACTCCCCTTAGACCCCTCCCCAGGACGACACCTTTATGTTGTGACAAAGGAAGAATCACCACAGCTGTATACAAAAACGCAGAGCGCATAACAAAGTGCAATTTACACGCTGCCACTCTGTTGGAAAAACATCCAGCCAGTCCGAACTGGGGGTCTTCACACCCAAAAACATATGACCCTAGCTACGGGCGTGGTTGGGGTCCTATCTATGATGGTCATGTTAACTTTGGAATCATTGGCGTAGACAGAGGGGAGGCAGGGGGTCATGCCCCCGATCGAACTCTGAAAAAAATTTGTTAATGGAACACATAAACTGGCTTCAAGTGATGCTAAATGTTGCATCTGAGAGTACTTAAATATTCAAAAATTTCTCAAGGGGGAGGGGGACACTCCCTCCCCTTAGACCCCTCGATCAGGCCCCGCAGTTGTCCCCCTCCAAAGAAGAATCCTGACTACGCCAGTGTTTGGAATCCTAAGTCTTATTAGAATAGGACAACGTCAGTCATCACAAAGAGGGGACACAGGGAAGGGCCTATAGAAAGACACGCCCTTTTCAAAAAAAAAGGGCTTGATAGTTGGAAGCTGTTATGTGATTTTGTATACTTGTAGAATGATAAATTATTTGCCAGCAATATGTGTGTATTTGATTTCTATATGGTTATTCCTACAAAATATTTCATAAAATACATAATAATATGTCACCTTATGCATACAAAATACCATATAAAGTATGCACCAAATCATATATTTTCACATTAAAAAACACAAACCCGTGGGAGGGGGAACCTCCTCCCACACCCTCCCCCTCCCACACCCTCCCCCCCTCTAGTGCAAGCGCGCTCGCCCTCGGTCGCTTCGCTCCCTCGCAAAATCTACCGCTTCGCCCCCCCCCCCCGGACAAATTTCTGACTTCCTGCCTGGTCATGTGTGTCCCCCCCACACTTTAATACGGATTGACGCCCCTGGTCCCGGAATAGAAAATATCTGGATTTACTTTTGTTGAACGTGTGGGAAATTACCGTGAAACTATTAACTTAATATAACTCTGCACTAAGCTTTAAGCAATTATGGAGAGAAAACAGAAAAAAATATTCTAGTCACATATAGTGAACATTCCCAGGTAGGTTGAATGTCAGTGCCAAGAAAACGAAATATTATGAAGATGAAAATTTGATCTTTTCAATATGAGAGCTTACCGTGGTAGTCTTTGGCTGCCGGTGAGTATAAAGATCCGGTCATGGAATGTTGGCGGATGGATGGGTAGCTGGTATCGAAACCATTCGTAGACCCAAACGGGAAGGAAAAGGCGCACGGGCGTTGATTTGACTGCATGGCGTTTAACCCACTCAAAGGTGATCGTACACTATCTGATGCACTGGGGTGTTTGTTCGAGGAAGAATGGTAACCGTGCATCCCGCCGTATGGCATGGCACCTGGATTGGGTGACCCCGTATGGTACCCACCCAACGGCTCACTATGGTGAGGATGATGAGGATGATCCGCGTTGTCTGGGTAATGTGATCGGGAATCGTAGTTGTAACCTACCATTGGCGACTCTCCCGTCATATTCATGTCTAGGTCTGCCCTTTCTTGTGGTGGCTGTACGAAACCAATTGGAAAAACAAATGGATGTTATGTTTTAATGACAAACAATTCCAGATAACTGCAACGTGTTTTAAATAGTTAACCAAACCAGCGTCTCAGGAGGAAAATGTACGCATGCTCAGAGAAGTGCCTTAAAACTGATAGTGTCTCTTAATCCACCGATTATGTTGAGGTTTTATGCACATGTAAACAAACAGAAAATTAATTAAATTTTTGAATTGCTCGTGTTAAAAGATAGTAGGACGTAGATCTTAGGCTGTAATTACGTGAAATGAAAGGATTACAACTGGAGCGCTCCCTGATTACGTTTCGTAGTACGGGTGCGTATGTAACGTTCGTTTCTACAATGAACGGGAAATAGAAGGCGATACACGGTGCATATCGAAATTGATCACTCTAGACAAGCGGCCTGCTTATATTATTTGCTGTGTAATATTTGTTTTCGACTTGTTAAAATGATAGCATTACTGATGTTTCGTAAGTTAACAATAGTCGATATGTTGCACAAACAAATAAAGCCATTCACATTATTTAGTTGCGGCTTTCTTTTGGCAAAAATAACGCTTCCCCGAAATGAATCGAAGCATTATTTCTCGGTTTTGTGGACAAAAGATTATGTGCAGTATTTGATCTATTGTTCTTGCCTTTTCCTTTATACTGTATTCTTACCTTTGTGCTATATATTCTTTACCTAATGGACTAGACAATACGGACTTAGGTAAAATCTGGGATGTGACGAGAGGATCACGTAAAATGGATAAGCTGTGGCCTGCAATCTGGGATCTGACTAGGGGATCAGTTAAAATGGATAAGTTGTGCTCCCAATCTTATTTTGAAACAACAGCAAAATCTTACTCGTCTCGTCTTTTTCCCCACAAAATACATGTCATTGTTTCAGATCATAAGAAATCCATATTGAAGATGAAGCCAGCGGTTACTTTACATGAATTTGTCGATAAAAATATTGTCATATGATAAAAAAGAATCCTACATGAATTACATTACCAGCATATAATTCTATTGGAGTGACTATATTTTTCTTTAGGTATGTGTAACAGCCGCTTTTAGAAGTAACTTGGTCTGAATGTTCAGGAAAAATTTTCACAAAAATTTTCCTAAGATGTTGGTGAGTACCACTGATTTCATCATGGGTAAGTGGGGGGGGGGGCAGGATGGACAATTAAGTTTACTCCATACATCGAGTTGTGTAGGAAGTTATACAAAGTAATACATCCCTGCTCTAAGACTCATCGCATGTGAAGAATACTGTTTCGCATAATGCTGTAAAATACAAGTACTGGCGGCTCCAAATTAGCTAGAATACAAGAAATTTTGAGGATGTGACGTAAAATCCACTTAACGTTTTTGTAATGTCGGAAAGTTTCCATTGTTTTTACAAAAATTTGAAGCCAACTACAAATGACATAACCTACCCCTACTTTACATAGCCCTTACTAAATATGCTGCACCCGGATATAAGTTACCCCAAGCTGAGTACTTCTGTGGAATCACGGGACATAACCTACACCTAATTTACATAGCCCTTACTAAATATGCTGCACCCGGACATAAGTTACCCCAATCTGAGTACTTCTGTGGAATCACGGGACATAACTGCACTCTATCTGTCTATGATACTCTAAAAATGATTTCACCACTTGAACGGCTAGTTGGTATACAGTATCACTTATAGAAAGAACCCGACAACGGGCAGCACCCTAATTGTTTTAAATAGTACTTGCATGAGTGCCGCTTATGGCAGAACTTTGAAAATACTCAGCTATTTGCTTTCATTGTACAACCAGTTTACGATGTGTATTTTATGGGTTTGTCAGTTTGTTTGTGGTTTTTTTTTTCATTTAAACTATGCTGGTGCAGCCAGAGGAAGTCTGTTATGCATCTTCGGATCAAAATGAAGTCGCACGAAGAAATGTTTATTAAATGCAAACATTCAGTCACATTCTACATTTATAAGTTGTTGAATACGTAATAGATTCAACTTACAGTTTTTGAACAGTGTAATCATTGTCAACAGAATGAAAACTACAAAGAATACCAATACATCCGTTGCAACATTTTCAAGTAAGGAAAAAAATTAGCTGAAAAATGTCTGATAAAAACGGAATACTTATAAACTCCAAGTATTATAACCAGAGCAATAAAGAACATCTTGGCCCTGCAAACTTTACTGGACTGTTTCATTATTTTGTCTGACTGCCAGTACATTGAAAGTGCTGTACAATTAGCACCATGAAAATGACCTAGTCTACAGTTAGTACAGTACCCTGACAGTGGTAACGCAACAATTTTGGTGTTGAATTGACATCAGCACCCTGAAAGTGCTGTGCAATTAGCACCATGAAAGTGACCTAGTCTACAGTTAGTACCGTACCGTGGCAGTGGTAACGCATCACTTTTTGTGTTGAATTGACATCAGCACCTCGAAGGTGCTGTCAAATCAGGTTCTATATATCCCAAGATTGACTGAAAAAAGTTGAAATTTTCATGAAACAGCTTTCTGCTCAAGAGCGCTTGGTTTATCAAAAATTTTGTGTTTAGACTTGTGATGAATATTCTCTTAGGTGCTTATATTTGAGTGATTTTCCTTTGTATAAACTTTGCTTAGTGTTACAACTGATAATGTAGTAATTGACCAATAATGTATCGTCAACCGAAAATGTAGTTAAAATTGACCGATAATGTAGTAAATTTTACTACATTATCGGTCAAGTGGTAATACATTATCGCTTAAAAATTTTTACTACATTATCGGTTTTGAGGTGATACATTATCGGTTAAAAGTTACTACATTATTGGTCAATTTTTTCTTCATTATCGGTTAGTGATACATTGTCGGTCAATTACTACATTATCAGTTGTAACACTTAGGTCTACTTGTAACACTATTTAATCATTTTACATTTTTATTGTTAACTTAAAAACATTAAAATTAGTTCATTTTGCTTGAGCAGTTTTTTCTGCTTTCTTGACTTTAGCTTTACTTATGGCGTCTTTTATTGCATTAATAGTCAGTAAATTTGCAGATCATATATACCAGTATACAGTATACACTGCATACATGAAATAACATCCGTACGCTTACCTTTGATCGGATTTATGTTATAACTTACCATTATTACATCTCGTTATTTTCTTGCACAAAAAGGAAACTCCCAGATGCGAGCTGCCTACTGGAAAACTAACAGCGCTAATCTCTGTTTCCCACTGGGCACCTTCCACATACTGTAAGGGTTTATACAGCTTTAAAAATGATCACAGAACAGCTTTAAAACTTTTTGAAAAGGCAAGAGTTAATCGCCTTTTTCATTTTCATTTTATTTATTTTTTGTCCTATTTTTTTTTTTTTTTTCGTTGAACGTACATTTGTTGTACCGTCTCCTCAGATTTTTACGGTTTCAGCTTATAATTCAGTCACCTTTCATTGGTTTGTTATTAAGAAGGGTAAATTCAAAATCCAAAAAACTGACGTTTATGATTAAGAACATAAATAATATATTCAAAACGTCAGGCAATATGGATTTCTTTGTTTTAAGTAGGAAATGGTTGGCTCATCTGTGACCACAATCCTAGTTAAATTTTTAGTGGGGCGACGGTTTTGACGAAATTTGTTGATCTTGCTGTATTGTAGCACGAAGGTAAATCTTTAGAACAAAGTGTTGTGACGAGTCAGGGATCGAATTGACATTCCCCTAATCAAAACGACCAGCAATACAGCAGCGGAGCCTGACGGCTCCAATGCAAAACAGAGTCACTCTGCAGTGTGCCGTGAGGAGTTACATTTTATTAAGGTTGCTTAGGATGCACCTTCCCTTCAGGTATTTATGGCATAGGCTATTAAGCTTATTTTGAGAGCACAATTCAGTGGGGTTTTTTTTTAAATTCATTAAAAGCTATTAAACTCAAGCACCGTAAAATTCCTTACTAACCGTAAACACGTAGTACATGATTTTTCAGACACATGCTTATCAGACGGAGGTCTTGGGCGGCAGCTTTTTGAGTGCAGCTATGTAGATTTTGGTATAAAAATGTCATTTTCGTTGCAAAATTCACTTTATAATTGCCTACTAAACAAGGCAAATTTCAGGACAATCGCCTTCCTTACCTAGCCCTTCTGCCTTTCTTAAAACCGCTTCCCATACGCCTATGCGATTTCAGACATTATTCAATATTGATAAAAACACAAAAATCAAATTTAAATATAGATAAACAATCTCAATCTTCGTGCTTCGATTCACTTTTGCAATATCCATAGTGAACGGGTGCACAAGGGCATCCCCGCTGGGTTAGTTCTAAGAGCTTTATTCGGAACGAAGCAGACAGATTTGACAATGGTGTGAATTAATATACGAATGGTAAAATGGTGGTGAATCCGTGCAGGGAAGCATCGGTGTAACTAGTCATGGATCGAATCGCTTACTGTGCCATAACGCAATGGTGAGATTTACTGTAGTTTAAGTGACTCCAAAGCAAAACAGAGTAAAACTTTGGTGTAACGAAATTTATCATACTTTAAAACTGCAAGTGTTGCATTTAACTGAAGATGCATATGCTGCACTTTCTCAACAGATGTTTGTGATGTTTTCGGCTATTTTGATATCACCTTTTGGTTGGCTTCATTACTAAAGGCGCACGGATACTGATAGCAAGCACAACAAATTCATCACTCACTGTAAGGACGGAATACATATTTCCGGCTAATTTTAAATAATATTGATAGTGGTAAGGAATATAAAATTGAAAATACCGATACTTTCTGCAAATTTGGACTTCAGTTCACCTTTTGCAGTATTTGCCTGATGAGCGTGTGTAGATGGGAAACCCTCTCGGCTAATTGATGTGTATGAGTTGAATTCTGATAGAAGCGGCAGGGTTTGACGATGGGTGTCTTGTGTACAATTAGTTATGATATGATGGTGGCGAATCTGTGTCACGCAATGATGTAATAAGTCATAAATCACTACTGCATATACCTTAAAGTGCAACACATGACGATATTTGCCCTTTATTATTTCACTGCTATTACGAAGCTACGAGTACAACACTGGTAGGAGGGCTTTTTGTTCTAATCTTGAACTGGCGGTGCCAAGTTAGGAAGGCTTTCAATAATGGGAGGCTGAACCACTAAAAACCGATTTTGACATTTTCTCGGATAATTTAGGAAGCTTTAAGACATTAAATTGAAAAATAATCGTGGCCTGCTGCCCCAACTCCGGTTCCGACGGCCCTGACCGATGTTTGGTGATCAAAATAAGACCACAGTGAATGCCAAGTAAATGGAGGTGGTGGAATTTGTAGTAAATAGGTGGGGAACTGGATCCTTTGCTCTGGCGAACTATAATTGGCGTACGAGCCAGTGAGACTGTAGCCCTTCCCCCTCCCCGGAGTAATCAGCTGCACCGCCACGGGATTTCAAAAGTAAGTGGGGGGAAGCAGCAATGTGGGGAAAAACTTGCGTGTGCGTATTACTCCTGTACACTGTATACTTTTGCACAAGAGCGGACTGGGACACAATTGTCGGCAAAAACCTTGACGGGGAAATTTCCCCATCACCCCCCCCCCTTGGTCTTGGTGGCTCAGCTGCAAATTATTACGTAAACTCTAGCAGTTTTCTCGGGTAAAATACATGCAGGCAGGTGTTTCTCGTACAAAACGGCTCATCTCCTCCCCCACCCCCTCCCCCTAAATTGTAAATATCCATGCCTGTGCAAAGTATCGCAGGTGGTTCTACATCCTAAAGCAATTTACGTTTTTTCCCAACATTCTTGAGACTTTCAGATTGATAGTATCTTAATTAGAGCAAATCTGTGGAGGGAAATTTTGGTCATAAGATTTGAAACAGTGAATCATTGTCTCCCTTTGTAATTGTTATCAGTTGTAAAACAAAGGCTTGAATTCACACTTTGACGTTTAGATCAGTATTCTTGCAGCCAAAGTATTACCATAGTGACAGATGACAATTCACAGTTGACCAAAGACTTAGGGGCCATCCATACTTGGGGGGTCAGCCGTTTATTTCATTATTTCATAGTCTTACCAGTAGGTTTATTGAGCTGTTGCGTTGAAAATGCCTACATTTAAAGTTTTGGGGGTTTTTATTTAATTTCACGTAACGTTATGTCTCCTTGAAGGGAAAATGCAGCCCCCCCCCCCGTCTGAATTAGTGTACATGTAGCCTGGCATCCTTTTTTCATGAATCCCTCTGTTAAATCCAGGCCCGTAGCCAGAAAAACCAGTTTGGGGGCACATCGATATTGGAGTTTCGCCGGCCTTAGGGAGGGGTCTAAGGGGAGGGGTGTCCCCCTTTGAAAATTTTTGCCTATTTCAAGGACTCTAGATACAAAATGGTGCGAGATTTTCCATTTTTCGTCTTATATTTGTATTCCAAAAATGCTGGTCTCGTAATATTTTTTTCCTCCTTCAGTGCAAGACCTTTTATTAAAAAAGTTTTTGGGAGCACGTGTTACGTACCCGTACCCCCCCCCCCCGGTGGCTACGTACCTGGTTAAATCACGTGAAAATCATTTTGGTATGGAATTATTAAATTTATGCAGAAGAACTACTTTCATTACCTTTAAAATTCAATATTAATGTTTGTAAACATTATGAAATGAAGTAAGGGAATTTAAGCTGGTCTTCGACATACATTCATGTTCGGATGATACATAAATGTACTTGGTAAGGAGATTTAAGCTGGTATTTCAACATATATTTAGTGAAGCAACTACCTATTCCCTTGAAGTGCAAAACGCAATCATTTGTAATCCTAGAAAAATGAAAAAACGACACAAAACCAACGAGCTACTGTTGTAAACCTATCCTTGGATTGATGTATTCATTGATTACTACATGAAATGCTCTGACAATTGCCCGAAAACATCTCATCTATTGAGGGGGAATAAAAGCATGACTATAGCTATGGAATTTATTATTCTATTCAGCAGACCAGACAATATGGCTTTAACATGACAAGCAATTCCTTGAAAATCTATTATGAACGACCCGTTAAAAAACTTAAAAAGGAAATAAAATGTTGTGTTACATTATTATAGATCCAGTCCAGGAAGACTTAGTATCTAGTTGTCGTGAGGCAGTTTATCTCACGCATATAGGCATATGAAGGTCGACAACCCCCTAATTACTTGGGCATAAATGAAATGTGGATTTCAGGGAAGAAAGTGCCCTTTTCAGAAAAAAAAAACAAAACTTGACATATTTGCTAACACGTTACGTAAACTTTCAGGGGAAACATCTTACGCGGGCAGTAGCGGAAATTCGTGTAAAAAGTGGGGGATAATGGGCTCTTGAGACAAAAATTACTGTCTGAAATAGTGAAAGTCAATGGGAGCATTTCCAAAAGGCTAGGGGAATATACCCACCCCCCCCCCCATCCTCCGCGGGGATTTCCACCTGTGCCAATGCCCTTGTGAAGTGTCTTACCGACTTATGATAGAATATATGAGCAGGTCAGTAGGCGCATCCCAGGTTGTAACGCGCCAGACACTCATATTGATCCACGTGCGTAGTAAGTCTGTGAAAATATATCCTTTGCAAGAGAGATGCGTGTCCTTCATTTAAATATGAAAAATATCATAAACTTGATCTTCTGGTAAACTCTTGATGCTGGTATGTCACGGTATGGCAACTAACTAAATTGAACATTACAAACTTGACTTAAAAATACGCAAGCACGATATGCCATGTTCGTTGCTGTATGCTTTACAGCATTACAAGTTTAACAGCAACATGAATTTCCATTAACGACTATAAATATAACAGCCATGCGTAACTGAAAACTTGTCTTTATAAGTTTCAATTATTTTTTGTCATTATATTTTTGTACCCTATAAAATACTGTAACAAATTTGTTTTTCTTTTTATTAGATTTCTCAGAGGAAAAAATTGGTCGGGTTATGTAAAAGGAAACATGGAGTAAGACATTTGACTTGAAAATAGGAACTGTGGTATTAAATCCTGGCCTGTAAGCTCCGTATATGGTTCCAAAGAATAATTCACAAGAACATATAAATTTTTAAAAACTAAACTAGTCTTTAAAGACGACATTCCCTTGACAATCGAAAGATGCCAATCATTCTGATCTGCTAATCAGAAATGAAATAAGAAACAGGCGTTAAAATGGTATAAACTTTACTGCCAAGTAGGCCATACCTTTTATTATGGGGCCCGGTCCGATCGGTCGACAAGGCGCACTTATGACAAGTCCAACATCAAACACACAAGTAAGTCCGACAACTGTTTTAACAAGTGTAATCTATCCAAATACGAGGAGCAATTAAAGCACCTATATAACGCTGTCAACACACATATATGAACACGTATGGATAGCCTTGCTAATACGGATCACCTCTGAATCGCTGTCTATTATGACAATGAATAGATGTTTGTCAACTATTGGCATACGCGGTCAACCTACCTACCTACCCTTGAGTCTAAACAGAAGGCCACCCCGACAGCCTATAAAAGCTACCATCCAGCCACTGCAAAAAGGTGAACTAATGAATAATATGGCGCTCCACTGATTAGGAAGAAAGGGCTCAAGAATGACAAGTGCCCACGCGAGCGACCGCTTTGAGCTAACCGGCGCCACTCCGTTGATACCCACGGTCTGTTTACGGCCCGGCTCATTCACTCTGAACCAATTCTGAACAATGGTTATTTTTCCTTCTCATTATTGGGAGATGTTTAAGTCAATTGTCCGTGGCCTGATCCTCAGTCCATTCAATCGTCTCCCCTTCTTTTACAAGCTAAAGAGCTCCAGGAGTAAGGGTTAAGCAACCCTGTTTACAAGACTTTTGCCTCCTCTTGACCCCAAACACCACAATTCTGACTTTGGGACCATCACTGCATGACGTTTGTGTTGTTCAGTATCGGCGACTTTTGATCAGCGTTGGTCATTGTGATTGGTTAGCGATGCACATTGGCCAGAAGGCTGAAATTCCATTCTGCTAAAAGATCTTGTCAAAAGATATCTTCGAAAGTGATTAATTAAAAGAGGATAAAAATAAATTAGAAACGTTGAGTATAGAAAATAGTAAAGTCACCCCAAATTTTGTCTTGAAAACAAGTGTTTAAAGTTTTATTTTGGGTAGTAGGCTAACTATCATGAACGGTTGTGACGTCACTAAAGGTAATTTCAGTCCAAGTTGGTCGTAGTTCCACGGACCTAAAAGACGGAAGCTATCGTGCTTTCCTTAAACACCAAAGATCGAAGCCAGGGGACAGTGTTTGAAGCCTGTATTGTAAGTTCTTTCATTCCGGCCTGATATCTAGTTCTTGTGCAACGCAACGCAGCTATTTTGGAAATGCTAGCTATAGCCTAATTTAAAAAAAGCCTCGTTACAAAATCTTCAGACTTCAAGGGTGATTTTTATCCAACGACCCACGTGTACACATTATCCGTACTTCCGTTAGTATAACAGATTGAGAGAAATTCTTGCCCCCAGAAGTGAACTTTATGCAACAGAACTATCGAATTCTTTTAGAGTCCTGGATTTTATCAGAGACACTTGACAGGGTTATTGCGCCTAGGTTGTTTGGGAGCACTTCGCACAGCCTCTGGTAGGAGAAAGTCATTCAACGATCCCTTGACTTTCCCCACTGGATTATCCAGAATAGGCTAACGCGCCACAGAGGTGGTTTTAATTTTTGAAGAAAAAAAAATCAAGAATCCGAGGGTAAGTTATGATCCGATATACTGCCAGCCCATCGTTTTATAGGATGGTTTTAGCAAAACTTTAGCTTTAATATGAGAGGAAATAAAGATAACATTCTGGTGAAACTTGCACGCAGTTCCTGAGATATTAGCAGATGAGGTTTGCCACATTTTCAACCAAAGGTGAACCTTGAATTACTAAGCAGAGGTGACAATATGACCCCACATTAATTAAAATTTTGGGGTAAATTTACGATCAATATTCTCGCCCATGAACCTCATAGCTCTTTTGTAATGTGAATACATTAGATTATTGGAAATTTTACAAACTTTACTTTCGCTATGGGTGTAATCATATTCTTATTTCAAGGTCAAAACATTAGATTGAAAAACAATGAAAATAAGACACTTCCCGTCAACATAAGGAGGTGATATCACTCCTGCTTGCTTCAAGTTCACTTTGGGTAACAAATGTAATAACCTCATCTGCTAATATCTTGAGAATTACACATTAAAAGTAAATGAAAATTCCCCAGAATTCTAAGATTTATTTCCTTGTTCCGCACATCAAGACTTCCTTTAAGTGTGTGATATGACCCTTCACGTGTTTGAGGGAAAATCGCCCCTAAAAGTTTACGGACCTATTTTTGCTTCCACAGGTGCTACAAATACTGACAGTCATAACATAACATAACATAACAGGTTGAAGAGCAAAGGAGGGCTAAGGCCCCATAAGATGCCCTGAAGTCCATAAACCCTTAACTGAAAACAAACAACCCCCAATGAGCCCAGTACAATTAGATTCTACCACAGTCGATCTTAACCTTGAAGCACCCACTCAGGCAGACTATTCCACTCGTTGACAACTCTGAGAGAAGCTGAGCTTCCTAATGTCAAGCCTTGCAAAACACTTTACTAGCTTCTAGTCATACAAGACAGGAGGGGACGAGGATGGTTTTGCATGATTTGACATCCCCGAGCACAGCATACAGGCTTGGATCCAGGGGGGGGGGGCTTTCCCGGGCTCAGCCCCCCCCCCTTTCGCCACATCAACAGTAACAAAGACGCAAAAATTAGCATAATATTAATCTAGGAGAATATTCAAGTGGGCTTTCAGTCCCCCTCCCTTTCGAAATGTCTAGATTCGCCCCTGGAATAGGGTTACGGAGAGAGAGGCACAGGAACGTCATCAGTGATAGAGGAGGGTTCGGTGTACTTTACAAAATCAATGAAATGTTGCTATGGTTGGTCGTTACATAGACATGGCTATGGGTGTCCGCAGAAAACATGCTAGGCAAGTAATTTTCAACGGGAGCCTTGATCGTCCTAGCTCAGAGAGTTATGTTGTAATCTTTATTTTAGAAACTGCATTATTTTTTCGTAGTAATAAAAGAATTGAGAAGAGCACATTTCCCCAGATCTTCGAAAAACTTATAAAAACTAAAGAAAATAACAGATAGAGGAGGAAAGAAGAAGAGATTTTAAGGGAATGAATGATTTTGACATTAAAAAAAGAGAAAAACATAATAGAATGTCTTTAATAATGCTGTTAGTCCGTCAGAACTTGAACTGAACTTGGAAGTGAAGTTTATAGTCTTTTTAAGGATGATTAATTTAGTTCTTGACCTGAATAAGACATTTCTGCCAGCTGACACGGTAGCAGCAGCATTGAGCATTTTTCCCTAGCAACGAAATTCAAAATGGCTGCCAAAACTTATAATGTAATAAAATAATCATTAAAACTTATTTGACACAACTGCTCTTAAGATCTGTTCATATATTATGATGAATATTCAAAAGTATTTTTTTTTTTAGCTTTTCTGTTAGGATCTAGGTCAACCAAGATGGCCGAAAAAGAAGAGGGCCTCCAACATTATAGTAACAATAATAATAATAGGTCATTATATAATAATAACTCATTAAAATATATCTGACACAATTACCCTTAATATTAGTTCATATTTAATGATAAATATTCAAAATTTACTTTTTGGACTTTTTAATGCAAGATTGCCGAAAAAGCAAAATAGCGGTCAATATTATACCAAAAACATATTATACCAATGGAAAAAATAATCATTAAAAATAATTTTTACACTATATTCCTAATATCTGTTCATATATGATGAAAAATATTCCAAAGTCGTTTTTTCTGAACTTCTATGTGTGGAACCAGGTAAACCAACATGACCGGAAAAACAAAATGGCCGTCAATATTGTAAATGATAACATATTAAAATAATGAAAAAGTAACCACTACAAAAATTGTTTACACAATTATTCTTAATATCTGTTCATATTTTATTATAAGTATTCAACAATTGTTTTTCTGAACCATCTTGGTTGATCTGGATCTCGACAGAAAAGTCCAAAAATGAGTTTTGTATGTTTATCATAAAATATAACCAGATATTAAGGGCAACTTGTGTCAAGAATATTTTTAACGATTATTTTCTTCATTGTTATAATATCTTAATATTATAATATTGGCGGCTATTTTGTTTTTTTCCTCCTGACAGAAAACATGAGAAAAAGTCTTGAATATTTCTAATAGAATATGTTTTGATGACGAGTGTATTCACATGTTGAACTGATCACGGTTTGTTAACGATCTTAAGTAATGACGTTATTCCATGTGCAGATGTGAATGCAATATTAGTGGATTAATATAGCGCTTACACCTTCTTCATGTCAGTTCATCCACAGTTGTCGCCATATACAGTTATTTCCTTCTCTCTTCTGCAAGTAGCATTTTGTGATGAAATTGCCGGCAAATGTTTTCTTGGTAATCAGTAGACGATCATCTGTCGGATGAGGTACTATCTCTTTCACTTGAACATTTTTCGAAACTTTAGACGATAGCCTATCGATATGCAAGACACGGAGGCATATAGGAACACCACTCGATGCTGTACAAGATAGCTGAGATTGCAAGTTTAAAAAATCAGCTGCACACTTGCAGAGCTAACCAATCAATACATTCGTACGGAACGCATGTTTAATGTAAAATGTAAAAGTTTCAATAGAACGTGTTCGATATGGCGTCTGTGACCTATCAAATTCATGGCAGGGGGAAGGGGGAGGGGAGAGAAGGGTCTTCGAGGACATAAGCCTCACACAGTTGCGATGAAAGTACAGTGGTAATTAGTCTCAGTAGACGTGTCGTGCCAGCCGTCACAACTTGTGGCCAGTAGGTGTATTATCTGATTTACCCATATTACATAACACTCTCAAAACAAATACAACACGTGATACCGCGATTTTATGGTGAGTAAACTCTATGTTGATCGATGTTGATGTCTTTCACTCCGGAAAACGAATCCTCTGTTTGAACTAACCCCCCTTAGTAGTTCTACATCATCGAAACACAGTTAGCACCCTATCCATTCTTCCTCAGCCATACAATAGATGGCATTTATTCTTACATTAATTTAAAGAGGAACCAATCGGGAAATTCCCGGTGGGCTCCCCAGCTAAAATTCTACCTCGCCATTACACTGCACCTCTCTTCTTTACTGTCTCCTTGGAGCATTACCGGAAAGACCTCGCTCTCGGCGTTGTGATCGCAATGACAACTATTATATTTGTAATCAAACTTGCGTGTCTCAACCACAAATTGAAAGCAAGCCATGGCTGTCACTTTACATATAAAATTGGAAAACTGAAAATAAATTTCTTCCGCCATCTAGCAGTCGCGCCATCCTAGTTTTTGACGTTTCATGGACTACTCTTCTTTTTAAAATCTATTTCATCTTATCAAAGAATAAATTCATTCTTGACATCTTCTCATTCAAGAAATTTATCCCAGACATGAAAATGTAGGAAAATATTAATAACTATCGGCCTGGCAACTTCCATCAGAGCTGTAATCTGTCAAGATTTTGTATTTTCAATTTCCAGTGATCTTTGTCATGATTTTACACTTTATCAAAAATTCCCACAGGTCACGAGACGCGCTAAAGAAATTTGAAAGTTTTGTTTCATTATTTTCTTTCCTTTTAATATTTTCAAAGCCCTTATTGTCGCGTCATAAAATGTTCTTGCTAACGTTCGTGGAATTTTCACGTTCCAAGTTTTCCGTTCGACGTCACATGTACTTCTGTCGATGAGTAAAATGACAGGTCGGTCAGAGATTTGTCAAAGATGTTCATCATAATTTAAAGTGGTGCTTAAAATATAACCAGCCTTGCCGGTATCACAAATTTCCCTGCTTTTCGTCCGAGTTGTCATATTTTCGACGGATGGGTAATTGTTTGAGGAGTTTCTGACTTTTCTCGTAAACTTACATTTTAAACCTCCCAAAGTGCGGAGGGTCGCGATATGAATGTTAACACTCGTCTCATTTTGTCTTATTTTATTTTTTATTTGTTTTTGTGACAAATAATAGTAATCGGATTACTTTGAATCTAAAGCAAGTGGAAATGAGTTTTTGCAGATTATGTGTGATGGAAAAGGTTAAATCTGCACTGTTGAATGAAGTGTTTAGGAAACTTTCGATAAAATAGAGGGCGCTTGTAGGTTATTACCACACGAAACTTTTTAGACGCCAGTAGTGTACGTGATGTTAAATCGTATGCTACCGTGACACTTTCAATCGCGAACAGTCTTTGAGGGGAACTACGGAAGCCGAGAACATCGCGGTGGTGTGAAATCGGACGTACCAGTTTTCCCACCCCTTTCTTCGGTAAACATGGGAAGGAGAAATCAAAATACGATTTCTCCTTACCATTATCCACTGATAATGTGGATTGGAGAAAACCAAAGTATCAACCTCCCCTTAGACAAGATCGGTGGCGTAGCCACGGGGGCTTCGGAGGGAGGGGGGGGCCTAGGCCCCGAAACTTCCGCCAGCCCCCCCCCCAAAAAAAATTGAAGGTTATGTGTTAAATGTCTAAATATCACTGACGGAATTCCATCTTTCTAATTTCTCACGCATTTCAAATTGTCAAACTTCCCGATCTAAACAGGTTGGTAAAACAGGTTTCTGTTTCCAACCTTTATCAGTTTTATGCGTCGACGCCGGAAGTATTTGTCACAACGAGAAATAGATTTCTCTTTTTATTATAGGCTGAGCCATTATGTAGGGCTGACAATTCTAGATGAAAACACAAGCTAACAAAAACTAGTCACGGGATAATCACGGCTGCTTGTAAGTGGAATATCTGTACTCTTTGTATGTTCTTTAAAAAGAACCATTTAGAGTTGATTATCAATTAAGCCAATTTCTGGTCGTCTCAGATAACTATAAAACTTTACCCATGCCTTCCTTACGTTTGAAACACATCGCAGCCCTTTCAAAACTTTAATCCAGGGACGCACATCAGTAAGTGTTAATACAAACTTTGTGTTCATACTAGCCCTAGTCTAAATGTACTAAAACTCAAAAGCATTACACTGGAAAATTTCCGTTCGGAACAGTTTTCCTGAGTCTTCTGAATATTAAAACCCAGAAGCTTTTTGGGGCTTCGCCCCCTGGACCCCCACCAGGGGCCTAGGGCGGGCCCATGGACCCCACCCATTTTGGGCTTCGCCCCAAAAATGTGCTCGGCCCCCCCCCCCCCCCCGTTATGAATTTTTAGCTATACGCCACTGGACAAGACCCCATTTTGATCAGGAGGTGGCTCAAGTTCATACATTATTAATACACAACTCTACTTCGAGCTTCGTTTTAATGGAAGAGGCGACCCAACCTGTTACCTGATTAAGGGCCTGGTGTGAACTTCATGAATGGTTTAATTATTCTGCCGATTGCCTGGCTTGGTGGGTTGAAGTTTATAAAGTATTTTCTTCAGAGGTTAAAAGAAGAAAATACATTTTACACAAAATCATGGTATTTAGAAAATGTGTTTTATCAGCTGCTCAGTGATCATGTGTCAACCCTGTCCATTATTCCGTCTTTACCTTTTTATTTCCCTTGCCTTTGTCTAAATATAATAACTGACAAAGGTTTTTGTCGAAAAAATCACCAGTTTTTAATATTTCTTACAAAACACGCTCTGGAAAAGGTTCGAAGGTCTCCTATCTTGTACAAATGTGAAAATAAAAGAAAAAACATGCGGATGATCTCTTAGCGAGTTGCTTAGGTCTAGAGGGCTTATGATTCAGTCCCAAAGCATCCCTACCTTGGCTATGGCCCTGGTCTGCTCGCAGATCATTACGTGTAAGGATTTTGTAATATATGGAACAGAAGGACTCAATGAAGTTCAAATTAATACTGGAGCCTATAACTCCGAATTACGGTCAATTTATTCTTCATACGGAGTGGAAGACCAATTTTGATTCATCCAAGTGTTTTAAAATGAAACAAAAAATCATTTAAATGGGATTAGAAGGTTTCTTACATCGCGACATTATGAACAGTGATTTTTTTATTTTTTTTTAAAGACAAAACGAAAGTTAGTACTTTAGTGTTATATAACACCTTTAAATATCCTGTTATTAATTTTATAGTTTAATGCTAAACACAAAATATTTCATTGTCTAGGAAACATATTTATACCAAATTTTCCCGTAGTAATTCGAAACTAGCTATTGCTTGGCATTTGACATGCGAAAACAACACGGGGTGCCTCTTTACGGAAAAACAGCCATGATGTCTTGATTTAGGGACAAGGATGAATTACAGTCGGCCTTTGGGAGGCAGACTAGGCAAAATATGTGTTCTTTCTTTTACTGAATGAAATATTTCGTAAATTTAAGTTAAGAACCATCTAAATTCTCATCGACACGATTATGCATACGTTCACACCATCCATGCATACGTTCACAGCATCTTACCTTTGTATTTGTGAGGACGTAACTAATGGACAAATGTATGATTGTGTGGACTATTTTCCCAACAAATTTAAAACGTCCAACATGTATGACTGTGTTCAAATTTTTGGCCTCATGTGTCACCTTTCCAGCAAATGTTCAAAATATTGTAAAATATTTTTTCTATTTTCAATATAATTTGTTCAATTTATTGTCACTGTAAAAGACAAATTGCCTGAGCTTGTACATAACTTTACTCTAGGGAAATTTTTATCCGAAATGGACAATTTAGGTAGCATTAAACCAAAAAGTCGAAAACTAAGTTACATTGCAAATGAATATTAAATATCTTTGATGCAGCTTGAAGTGGGATTGTTGTGGAATGATGTCATAAATTTGTATGGCAATGTTCATGAACACACATATGATCGCGTAGACGGCCTTAAAACTTCTTCAAAATTTTAATATCAAACAAAGTCATTAACTTGAGGTTACAGACCCAAATATCAAATATAACGAGATTTGTCGATCATTCTTGGATCAAGTTGGATGTTACATCCATTTCCTGGGCATAAGCAGATCGTTCTTAAATTGCGTACCACGAAAACTCGTCAGTCCGGATCCTAAATTCAAAGATAATTGTATCCACCCCAATTTATATTAGGGGACCCCAGTTTTTTTATTCTATCTGTCTATAGACTTTTTTCCAAATAGGAATTACAAAGGATTGTGGGATAGATTTTTGGTGTGCATCATTTTTTGCCACAGCAAAATGCCATTGACAAACACATCGCTTACCAGAACTAATCCCACAACCCATTGTAATTGCCATTTGGAAAAGGGTCTATGGCTCACGGTAATTAAGTGACAATAATTTTTGTTTCTGAATTGTTAAAGTTATGTAACGGAAACAAAAGGAGATTTGTAAGATTCACGAGACATTGCAAATAAAGCCCCTCTCACACATCATCTGCAAACTGGTACGAACTATAATTCGTAGCGTGTTCGCAGTGAGTTCTGAGTTCGTAGCGCGTTCCTGGTGAGTTCTCACCGTTTGTGATACTTCGTAATGGGCGGGGAAATTTTTGAACATGTTGAAAATTTTAACCTCGAACTAAAAGTTCATACAGCTCGTAGTACCGTCGTAGCACATTCATAGTATGTTCGTACAGTTCGTAGTACGTTCGGGAAAGCAGGAGAACACGACCAGGACTTACTGCGACCTCACTATGATTTTATTACGAAGTGACTACGAATATACTTAGAATGTACCACGAACCTCTACGAATTCCTACGATTTACAACGACTGTAATACGAGTTCTTACTGTCAAACAGATTCATCTCCTGGACTTTTTCAATCATCTCCCATAGATGTCGAGAGGCAGACACTCATCGAGTGACATATTCAAGCCCTTTAACCGACACCCAGTTGAGTTACGGAATGTAACGTACTCTGATTTGATATAACATTCGACAGACATATGAGTCAGTTCTTGACAGAATAATTGCCAAGGGACACGGGATTCTAGGCCAAATAGTTGCAAAGTGTGGCCAAACCGCCCAAACCACCAAATACTAAGACCATACCCTTACTCTGTAAAATTTGATAGTCTAAACCCGCATGCGGGCAGTTAGAGCTCTTCAGAGCAGAAACTTTACAAACTAATTCACTGAATTAGGAAAAGAGAGCCTCTGTCGGCTACCAGCTTACTACTACAGAAAATGTAGTGTAACCCATGCAAAACTCCAAAATCTTGACCTTCATTCAAGCAGTTGGCAACCATGTGCCAATACCAGTGACGCAGAAAAAGTTGAAAGCAATTTGGCAATAGGCGTGCCCAATAAAGAAAATAGACTTTCTTCATTTATTTAAACGGAACATATCTTTTATTTCTGTATTTACAGTCATAGTTGTACTACAAATAAAGAAAATGTCGAACTTCACCTGTGAAAAAGTGATTTGCAAGGCAAGGGAGATACTACAAAAAAAGCTTTTTATGGTGTGATTTTTGCTAATGAAAATGTCAGATGCGTTTGCCCTGGGAGCTACCCAGGCCCGTAGCCAAACAAGGGTACTGGAGGGGGGCCAGAATTTTTCCCGGGGGCGAAGAATTTTTCAGGGGAGCCAAATGTGTACAAATTTATTAAGTCAATTTAAAGATTCAAACTCTCTAGGGGATCAAAAAATTTCAGGGAGGCTTCGCCCCCTGCCCTCCCCCATTGACTTCGGCCCTGGAGCTACCATGAGTATGCCACTGAATGGGAACAGGCATTGGTAGCATTTTACTTTCAAACTTTCGGGACGGTTGAAAAATGTAAATGGAGAAGCCTGGTGGAGGTCATTCATTCTGAAAGCACATCCCGGAGAAAAATCCGGGAGAAAAATCAAAAGAAGTTTGAAATGCAACTTTACCTCTGAATTCTCCTTACATGTTTTATTTCTGCAGAAGACTCATATATCTTTGAATGGTTGGACTATTGTGGTTCAGTTGAGATTCAATGGTGCGATAATGGAGAAAGGATTTGCCAACCGAAACAAAATTTCGATATGGTTGCAACATGTTTTTAAGTTAATATCCAACACATAACACCTTCCATGTTTTGCCCACTTGTAACTTAGGCTACATGGTAACCACTATATACTCCAATGATTTGTCGTGTAACGTTTTAAATAATCACTTTTATTTCAGTGCTGTAATTCCTTGTTAACCAGACATAAATTATTTTCGTTATAATAGACAATAATTCAAAATTATTGAACACAATGACCGGGATAATAACATGACAGTGCCAATCTTTTCTCTGTTTGTTCGACAAACCGACCCCCTCAAGTGTTTGTAGCGCCTGTAGACATAAGCGTACTGCGTATGGGCATGGAAGTACTGCCTCATAGTATGGGACTACTTTCAAATGCGGAGTGAGCACTTTTGCCTGAATTTTTTTTTTTTTGGGGGGGGGGGGGTGGGGGGAAGTGTCACACGTTTGCCCAGAGTAGGTAATATTCTTCCAGAAAATAATAAATAGTCTACCCGAATGGAGGCTACAGCCCCTTCCTCTGCCCCTACACCTACATCTATATGGTCTTGTGCCCACATATGGTATATACGCTAACTGGGCATGAGTAGTGACGGCCAGCGTCGTGAAATTAAGCAATCACAAACGTGACCGCGTCGCTGACGTCATGTGAAATATTTCCATAAATCGTCGTTCTCTTTACAACCCACGGACTTCTTATATACATGGACGGAGCATATTGCACTAACGTCCTATGCGTAAATTGTCTCCACCGTACGTACACGAATAGGCTTACCAATATGGCTGCCTGCTATAGTCTTGTGTGTAAAAGTTTAGACTTGCTCAAGTGACCCAGTATCGACAAATTGTGTGAGAAACCTGTAATATTTTCGAAAGAATGCAAGCTCAGGTCAAATTCATCAAATAGAATGGAGGACTGTGATATCGTTCTACCATTCATACTGATATTTTGTCTAAAATGTTGCAGATTCATCGTCAAATTGGGCAAATGGTAGTAGCCCGGCGGCCATCTTGGTTAGCCAAAATTTGTTCGAACGGTGGCGACCGTATTGATTGCGTAATCCTCTGTCCATGTATTGAAGTCCGTGTTACAACCACGTTGTCAACATGAAAAATGGAAGGTCAACAATCCTATGAGTGTGAAAACTCTTTTAGCACAGTTGATCCACCTGGACCCAAACTGTGTAACAGGGTCAGGATAATGAAATTACATCTTGAAAATGTTCTCTTCTACAGCCCTTTATGTAAATAGTGTTCGTTGTGGTTGACCCTGTTGCTCAGTTATATTTCGAATTTATCAAACATGTAACTGTCATGTCCTTAGCTTTCTCAATAACTAGATTTCTGTGTTATTTACAGGCAATTTATACAGCTGTACAATTATCCGTCGTGGTGTTGCACATTTATAGAGGTTTTGTGTAAAAAAGAAGCAAATTTAGTGACTTTTACTGGTCCTCGTCTTCCGAATCGTCTTGCAAAGGAATCGTAGAGTGATTATATAAGCCCTGGTTCATTAGATTAATAGCCAGAGGATTCTTTAATCCATTTGCTTTCTTGATTTTGGCTCGTTTGTTCTGAAACCAAATCTTGATTTGCGATTCACTGAGGTTCAAATCCATTGCCAAAGATCGGCGGCGCTCTTCGGTTAAATAGTTGCAGACTTGGAACTCCTGTCGAAGTCTTTGTAACTGAGGGGCACTGAAAGCAGTTCGAGGGCGCTTCTCATCTTTCCGTCTTCTGGATCGAATCTTTCTTGTTCGAGGACCTACAAGGGAAAAAAAAAGCAGAAGAAAATTTGGAATTATAATATTAGGTCCAGGATAATAAAACGCCGACCTTTCTTTTGTAGGCACTATATGCTGAAGTCATAAAAACCTTCCAAAGAACTGAAAACTGGGGTTTGTGTATTGGGAGTACGTTGACACTATAACATTTAGCGCATTTGTCAGTCTGGCCTATTTTGTCATGCCTTCGGAACCAATATGACGCTTTATTGCGAAAAGTGTGAAAGTAGGCTAGAAAAGTACCTCTTTCGCCTCAAATTGCATTTGCAAGTGATAGGGATGACGAATTGCGCGCTTACTGGACTGCAACTTTTTAAAGACTTGATAAATGTAACGGTTATTAACGGGTATCATTATGGCAGAAGATTTCAGTTCTTATCATCGATTCCTTAGGTGCTATGCCTTCAGATTATCTCACCAAAATTGTGGTGGGTGGGGCGGGGGCGGGGGTGGGGTATTGTTCTGTAAAAACTATTGAAGTCCATATTTGTATTAAAAACAGTTTGCATAGTTTTTGATGAAGTAAAAAAATCTGCGCCAACTTCTGCTACCCCTGGTGGGCCATTTAATGCACTTCATAAAAACTGTGATAAAATTGTAAAAGAAGAGAAATTGATTTACCACTGATATTTATAACTAAAGGCGCGGTACGATCATATTTGGCATCTCTCTGTTGTGTCAACATCTTGTAGGGTAACTTGTGTATTAGCATAAAACAGTGTGTGTGAGCTACGTTTATGGATATCCAAACTGTACGGTATCTTACGAACTTAGTGGATGTTGTATATTCAAAGATTAGAGCTTTGGATTTTTTGCTACATCTAACCAGTGTCCTAAAAGAAGTGTTTCATGTAAGGCATCATTAATTGAGAAGAAAATATCGAAGGGATTGGCTCAGTGTAAATCACCTTGTGGGTAGGATGTGCTAAGGTTGGGATATAGATGTTGTAGCAAATGAATTATCATATTTTTATGCAAATACGAAAGAAACTGAACGTATTATGTACTTTTGCATTTTACCCTTTCGCTGTGCTATGTGGCATTTTGAGAAAAATATCAAGGTATTCACCATCCCGTTGTAGAACTTCTCACAGTAAAAATTCAACTGTCATGGTACACAAAATGGAACCGTTGCAAGGCCTGTGGTTGTGAATTTAGGGATATACTTTACCTTGTGAAAACTTTTGCAAAGGTTCAGAGGTCACAAAATGGACGTAACTGAGTGTAGAACTAGTTATGTGGAATACGCGCTGGTGGTCTACCTAAAATTCTTTCATTCAAATGACTGACTAGGCTATCTTTAAGTGCTTTAAAAGATCGAATTGCTTGTAGATAATTGTACAAGTAATCTTATTCCAGCAAGTTCTGCGTCAAGCAGTTTAGCAGTTCTTACTGTCTTCTCTGTATTTTACAGTTAAAAGGGTTAAGCAAAGCAATACCGTGCATATATCCTTTCAAATGAGCCACATTAGAGGGCGCTGATACAAATCATGATCATCACTCCAAATGTTGGTCTCGCAAGTCTGTGAAACCCCTGCTCCTTACCCCTCTCGCGGCTATTACAAACCTCACCGACACTGAGGTATAGATTTAACTAATGCCTTGATCGATCATACTTTTTCGGCTTGTTCTTGCACAACTTTCATTAAGCTCAGGTAAAAGATGAGTGTCAAAAACAGCCAAGTAATTGTTCACCTTTACTTTCAATGGGCCGTCGATTGTATGTATTTCAAAGTTTCAAGTGATGTGTCAATAGACCCGTAGTCGAGTGACGTAGGGCCAAACAAAACGCTTTTATGATCTTGCTATAACTCATCAAGTAATCAAAAGTTTTGCTGAGCGCCATACTGTACCTAATGACTTAACTACTAAGAAAGGTCCAATAGCAGTACTGGTAAAATTTTCCTAAAATGTGAATACCGAGTTCAAATGGTATTACTTCTGCAAAGATTATTATTTGCTCTTTCTCACTATAATTTTCAATAGTGCCACTTCTTTCATTTCATTTCAGAACCACAATTAACGGCATTTTGTTTTATTATTTACGGTGCTAAGCGATTTTGTTATGTGTGCTTAACACCGTGGTATCCGATCGGTATCGATCATAGTTGAGACTTCAAGCATCGTACATTGGTAAAAGCGATATCAATCCAATATACAGAAAATAAAACGTGAGTTGATTTCAGAAATAGGAAAGTGTTTGTCCGTCTGTCTGTCATCTTTGAAAAGGAAACGAATACATTTTTCTTCTCCTTAAATTACACTAAAAAGCATCACTTAAAGTTTAAATCATTAATGTTAATCTACTACTCAATAAACTTTGCCAGCCTTACAAATAAGCTTTGGTTTAAGCAAATGCGAAAATCAAAGTAATATTTGCATTTTATCATTAAAACATTATACTCAAATGTGTTAAAACTCTGCATACCTCCCAATTGTGTCGTATACTGATATTTTATCCTGCCCTTATGTTTGCAATTTCTTTAATAAATGTTATTCTCGCTAAAAAATCAAAAATTTGTAGGATTTTTGGTAAAAGCTTCTTCATGGCCTTTCTATAATTTTTCAAGCAGATAACTATTCTACAACGAACCCCCTTTGCTCCTATCTAAAATCTTAATTCTCAGAATATTTTCAACCATTTCAAACTACACTGCAAGGTCGTTTAAAGGTTAATGCCACAAACTTCCTTCCTGAATCTTTTGCGAACTCTTCTCAAGGATACTCTTTGCTGAATCTAAAAATTAAAGCAAAATTCATTTAATTCTCAAGTTATATTTGTTCTAAACTATCTACTCCACCTCGTAAAACACATCCAATTAGAAAGATGTCACTCACTCCTTTGAATGCCTGGCGCTATACTTGACTCGGACTACTCTAAGTGACATTTTAATTTCATACTGCGTGGTTTAACTAATAATTTTCCAATTGAAAGATTGTTTAAGACTTCTTTGCCATATGTTCCGAACGAATGCTCCTCGTAATAATGTCCTATACATTAGCCACTGCGCATGCGCTGAATGTCGTGATATCATAATAAAATAGGATCACCAACAAAACAAAAATTGCAAATAGACGAGGTGAATAAGTTAGAAAGGAGAAGGGAAGAAAAAATAACGTTGTGAGATATATCCTCTACAAATAAGTGAAATTAATATTTGATATTACAATTTTGATTTAAATGTAGTGAGCCGAATGTTTTCTACATTTGAGGTTAAATTCGGCGTTCCCCGTGGACATTATCACGCTCTGCAGCACGCTGCAGGTAGTTCGGTAACCCCCTCGGGAGCCCATAATGATTCCTCGTGGCGTTAACTTAATATTCTGTTTACCAAATTTTCATTACCATTGTCATTTACAGTTAATCTTAGCTTCCCATCCGTGGCTATCGGATGACTGTCACGGTTTAGAGCCCTGCTAGAGAAGATATATGCCCGACAGATGGTACTCTTAAACAAATTTGGAAGAAAATTGACAATCTGTGGATTTAAACGAGAACTCTATACGCGTGAGTGCGCACTGTGACTACGCTATTCGGAGCCCACACGACGAATTGGAAGTGCTCTGTAAAAGAGTGCTCCTAGCGGATTCTACTCCTTTGGGGTTTAGCTGTTTAAGTTGTGGAGGCCTTTGTTCTCCGCTTATATGCAATTCCAAATTTTAGGAGGAAACCTTTACAGGCATAAAAAGTCGATTTTGATTTCCTTTTTTTAAGTGAGTTGTCACTTTTCGCCGTATTTGTCTAGACTATACAATGGGTTGACTGCGTGTGAGAAAACTTTCTCTCGCACTAAATATTGCTGAGTTCTGTCGATGAGGTTTTAATTCGAGATGCGAAAAGTTGGGAGACGACCTCATAGACACTGCTGTATATATCTGTAAATCTATGACTTTAGCTGGGGTCCTCGAAAGAGGACGCTAGCAGTTTGAGAGAGAGAATAAGGGAATTAGAATTGATTACATGGAAAGAGGACTCACGCGAAAATGCAAAAGGGAATTTAATTTTACTTACCGGGAATAGAAGGATGAGTCTGATAAACTCCTCAAACTCATATAGGCCTACTTTTAATAAGTTTAATATCATATTTTATAGATACAGTAACAAATTATAGAAAGTTTCGTATTTTTGTCTTTTTGAGATTTTAGGGTGGGTTGTTCGTGGCAACAACTTACACATATCGTATTACATATACGAGTTTACGGAAAAACATAGGAGAATGGCAAAAGAGGGCGTCCTTCAGAATCCTACCGAACGCTTAAATGAATAGAGGAAAGTCAGGTGGCCATTAAAATCAGCCAGTTCCATTCAAAAATTAAAATAGCCACGGATGAAAAAGCCATTTTGAAATGTAAGATAATGTGCATCTTTTCTAGGTTAAACAAGACCGATGTGAACTTTGGGTTTCAAAGAAATTTCCTCACATTCGTAGTTTCCTCCTGTTTATTTTTATGGTAGGTATGTTAGCGAAAGACTAACATTACTTCTGAATTTAGGTAGTCAAATTTGAAATTATCGGTTGTAAAATTTTGCTCTTCATCCGGCAAACTTGACCGTTGGATGATGTAAAATTATCGTTCAAATAAAGTAGTATATTTTATTGTTTGAAACTATTACATAAATCTACAAATTCCTTATACATATCATATATTGAACCTTTATAAGTTTTTTTTATTTTAGTTTCCTAACTTAACTATATCGATCGATGATAGACTTGGCTTTGATAAGAAAAAAATCCACAGAGTTTAAAAATTCAACACTCTTATTTAAAGAGGCGATATCTTGAAAATATATTCTTATTTATTATTTGAATGTTATGAATAGCATAGACTCGTATCAGGGGAGGAACATGACGCATATTGCAATCAGCAAATGTTTTCTACACTGTAAGAGTATTAATCACTCTATGTCCCACTTCGTAAACAAGGTAGAACTAAAAGAAATGTTTGGCAAAAAATTCCAAACTTAATACATGAAAATCAAGCACTGTAGACAGGCAAGACAGTTGCGTTATTAGCGGTTATACCGAGAGGGGGAGGAGAAGGGACAAATCTCACACTTTTCAGGGTGGCAAACAATAGAAATAGTCTAGAACTGCATTTTGGCTATAGGCTCTAGGCAGTGTTAATTCAGTCAAAACAATGAGACCCCAAAATAAAAAAAACCTTAGCTAGAAAGGAATATTTACGGTTTAGCGGTTTAGGTACACTCTAAAAAACGTCTGGTGAAATTTCACCAGTCCGTGTTGATATGCCACCTACACAATCCTGGTTATTTATTTCACCAGGAAATAATGGTCATGTGAACCAATACACCGGTGAATTTAACCAAATACCTGGTTATTATTTTAGTTTTTAACCAGTTTTTTTCGTTAAGTCGAATAAGAATTCCTGGTTAAATTAACCAGGATTGTGTGGGTGGCATATGAACACGGAATCTGGTGAAAATTTCACCAGATATTTTTAGTGTGTAAACATTTTCTTGGTACGCTATACACCAAGCACTTCCGCACAGATATCGTCCCACACCTTTGTGCCTACTTTTCGAACACCGTGCCGCTAGAGGTCACATGTATTATCACAATTTTGGTTTTTAGAGACTCTGGCAGTCCGACCAGGGAGCTGGAAGACATTCCAGCTCCCTGGTCCGACCCTGTCGAATTTTGAAGAGACACTTTTTCGTCTCATATTAATTTTTATATAGCCCTCACGAATAGTTACAGTATGATTATCTTCCTCCCCTCTTCCTATCCTCATCTCTAAAAAGTATTTCGAATGACATTCTTTGCGCGCAAGATTTGTTCCTGTGATTGATTGCATAGTGGCAACGTCGTGACCGATGGTTACGACAATAGTTACCGTATCTAGGATACAGAAGCAAAGGTCCATTGTCCATTGATCAACATTACGCAACATGCGTTTACGTAGTACCACTTTTTATCTTTTAAACAGCTTGATGACGTCACTGCACGCTCATGAGCTCCATACAAGTAACCGGGCAAGAGCTTGCAATATTCATTTTCAATCTATCGTGACGTTTGACATAGTTACCATCCTTTTGGATTGATCTCGTTCGGATCCTTTCTCTTGTGAATCAGTGGTTTATTGCATTTGAGGCATGTTTATTTCTTTGTTCTTGTATTCATTTTATCCGACTGCTATACCGGTAGCTAATAAAAAGTACTTGTTTACCCTACATTGTACCCTGTCACTGATGCCTTCTGTTAAAGCTTTCGCCCAAATGCCGGCAGGCATATGTGCCGCTGGTCGAGTCATAACATTCCCTACTCGCCCGTGGGGCAAGCTTCCGTCATATCTCTGTAACTTGGACCATATTTAGAAAGTATGAGTCCAATCATATCTAGCATAAACTTCCTTAAGCTTCCCTGTCGCCACCAGAACAACCGACGCAGGGCGAGAAAATATGCCGCGTCTATCGTTTCTCGTTTGCAACTTCAGAAAGTAAAAACAAAAAACGAAAAGACTTATAATAACAAGGCGCACCAAGTGTGGCTTTTTATGTTAAAGGCGATATGTTACTTATGGGCGTTAAAAGACAGTAAGTCTCTCAGGTTACCGATGGTGACGGGAAGCGGGTTTCTGGAAGAAATAACTTGTGTTATTGTGAATAGTGCAATTAGATGAAAGAAAAATGGAAACTTGAATGAACAATGACAAAGTAATTAAAAAGACTTAAGGTTGCTTCGTTTCAGAAAGTTGAAGTAGATGAAGTGTACTTAAGGGTCACCTACAACTACCCGAATAATGTGAACTAACATAGACCCACCACAGTAGTTCATGTATTTTTTTAATCACGCTAAATTTTTGATAAATGAATTGTTGATTTTATGTAAGATTAGCAATCAAGTTGGATTACCTTTAATATGCAAAATTTATGTTGTAAAAAGCATGATAATTGTACTTGTAACTTGTACAGTTGTAAGGTGAATAAGATGTGAAAATATGCAGGTGATGTTTCAAAGTTTAAATAAAATCATGACAAAATTTGAAATTTATCAGATACAAATTCTATGAGGTTCTTTGTGAGTCTTTTTAACGTGTGACTCAATTAATTACTCATTTGCCTGATACACTGCAGTTACATGTTTAGTTACATTACAAAATGTGAATGTGATGTCCCACTTTACGAAAACCTGGAATTTTGTTTAAAAATTTAAATCTCTTTTATGACATATTAACTTGCACCCCAACAAATATGACCACGGGTGGCTTTCTCACAGGCTGCATGTATATATTTAGTTTGCATATGTAGGTAAGTACTGAATGCATATGAAACCATTTTTTACTTACAAAGTCTTGGAAGAGTATTATTCCGAGAAACAAAGGAATGTAGGGATAATACAGGATAATGTAGGGATAATACATTATACAGGCTTATAAAACACAACAACTTATAGCAGATGAATTCATTTAAAAAATAAGTTTATTCTCCTTTAAGTATACCGTAAAGGTTGCAGGTAAGAAGCATGTCAATTAATTTACAGATTTAGTAAAAATAACTCATATTTAAAACATTCTATCAAAAAATCAAGCAACATAGCTCCTACCTTGATATTGCAAGTAACAAAACATTTGCTTAACCTCATAGTCGTTTGAGTAGAATGAAAGATGAGTAGTGTAAGTAATAAAACTTAGGACTGACATACGGTTACAACAAACATTGGCAAATGTCTCATTCTAAAAAATTGATTTATTTTCACTTTATGGTAATTACATTATCTTTTAACTCAAAAAAGGATTAAATTCGTTGACGATCTTTCCCGCTCTTTTTTATTAACTTATTATAGGCCTACTTCTTAGGAAAGGTTTAAGTTGGATTTTGACGTAAGATGTTTTACAATCCTACGCTCAAAATTCAGGCATAAGCTACCTGTATCTTACTCATGCACACTTGGCAGACTTTCCTCTTTAAACCGCTAATCTCTCCCGCCCTATTGACCTCACCCATTCGTGAGCACATTGAACCCATTTCCGAACCTTCGCCATAGGGCTTAACGCTTCCAGATTTCCCTGCATCCTAAATCACGAGCTAATCGGGCATTCAAATTAAACGATTTACGTGTGTCGGTGAAAGATGTTTGTGTTGTGTCTCTGTTCAGAGGCGGGGATCTTGGCCTAAATAAGTAAATGCGAAATAAAAGTGAAGCAAAAGGACCGGTCAGTTAATATTTTAGATTACGTGCTACCCCAACAAGAGTTCATTGAGCTTTGCCAACAGGTCAAGCTATCGCCCGGCGTCTTCCAAATCACTGTTCCGTTACTCATTTCTGTTCGACCTAGATATTTCATCGCCCTCGTAACCTATGTTGACGTTTGTCTTCACCTGCATACAATCAGGTGGTTTGAAGCAATTATCCCATTGAGGATTGATATGTTGATTGGAGGAAGGGGTGTTTTTCAAACACAAGATTAATGACTTCACAATCAATTGATTGAGGACAAAATTTGTTACAAATTTGTGATTTTTGCATTACATAATTTTTCAAGTTCAATTGTCTAAGGTTAAGTGGAAAATGGTAACTAGCGGCAGTAAAGTATTTGGTCATGTATGAAGGGATCACTAAAAAACAGTATCGATTATATTTTAATTGATTGATGCAGCAAAGGTTTTATGAAAGGGGTGAGAGTTGGTAAGACCGTCTCTTTCATTTACCGTCAACATGTGACAGGATAGCAACATTACATTTTCGTCTGAGTTGGAAATATAAAGAAAGTTTTCAGTTACCGGAGAAGTGTGCATTAAATTTAGTGGAATAATTTTAAGTTTCCACCAGGTTTATTTGTTGGTTACAATGGAGATACTGTTGTGTCTTTTTTTTTCTTTTTTTGAAAAGGTGGAGGCATGTGTTCCGTTCCCATCGTCTGATTGGCCTGTCACCAATAAAGACTCTGAGACGATGCGTTTATCCTTCCCTTTCCCTTCTATTCCTGTGCCCTATCCATCCTCCTTGTAACACAATGCATTATTTTGAATTCAATAAAGACGATGTAGCTAGAGTTATGAAGGGTATGCAGAAAGTTTACAGTGGTAATGGACGATCTAAACTTAAATTTACTTTTTAGATTAAAGGAAATGAGCAGTCGCCCCAAATTAATTTGAAAACATCACCAACATAATACAAATTTCTTCTTATTCCCTCTACAAATATCTTTAACATGGATTCATTCAAAATTGTTTCATGTTGAAGGTAACCTTTGTAGTTATTCTGTATGAACTGAACATTTTAGTAACAAAAATATTGTCACATGATTAAACACAGCCATTCATGAATTAGGATACCGGGTACACTAATTCAAATTGAGGGGACTGCATTTTCCCTTCAAACTCTCAAAGTTGTCATTTTACGTGTCAATGCAACCAATTAATGTTGTTACTTGATCGAAAAGTACCTACAGACAGTACTATGCAAATTTTATAGTTAAGGTACATGCGCATTTGTCGACAAGCATCTGGCGAAATTGGAGAGGCTGGTAAACATTTCTTGACTAACTTAAAAAGAATCACTTTTTTAATTCTTAAATGTCTTGGTATTTCACTTGATATCTGTATACTCTCATCTTTCCTGTATTATGTTTGTCGTACTTGTAACTCGCTTAGTCCGTCAACAGGTAAATATACACACTACATGACGGCATGTTAAAAAAGGAGACTGCATTGTGTCTAAAAGTCTCATCCAACCGACACCCAACACCCCTCTATAAGACTTTCAAAATTTGTGCAGTTTGCCAATATCTAGAGCTTCAGGGTCCCTGCATTGTGTGTAAGTAGTTGGTTTAATTAAGATTAACTTTACCATTTGTAGGCAAATAATTACATAAAGAGGCCAACGACTTTATTCATTTCCCTTTCAAAAATTAGATTTGTTTCCGTGAAATTGCCACTGGTTTTCTAAAGAAGAAGACTTAAGCATGGCCTTACAGTCTTGAGTGCAATCATCAGTTTTCCATATTGTTGTGGACCTATTCCCCTCTCTAAAAGAACTATCTCAGTACTGGTGTCATTATACTTCTTATCGAGTATCTACTGTCAAAGTTACATTTGTGTATGTTGGTATCCGCCATTAATGAAGTGAAATATTTTACAAGTTTAAGTTGTACCCCCAAACAAAAGCTTTCCCCATTAATCTAGCTAAAATCATGTTTCATCACATTAATCTAGCTAAAATCATGTTTTATCACTTATGTTGTATTTTCAATTTTACCTCTTTTAGCGTCTTCTCTTTCTGTTTCTTATAAGGGTTGCCATGACATCCTTACATAACATTCCGTAGAAAATTTCAAATCTGGAATCAATGAAATACTGTAGTGATGAGTCTTGTAAAGTATCATTAAAAATGTGGACAGTTTGCATTATTTGATTGATTCTGATTACAACTGATTCCTATGTATAGGATTCATTTTCTTGAAATTTAAGAAGAATGTATTCTCTTTGTTTATAGACGATTGGTTAAATACAAAACCTATGTGCTTTGACAATTTTTATCCCATTTAGGACCTCAATTTATTTGGCAGTATGTATCAAAGAAAATTGATAATCTATTGTTGGATGATGTTCGCTTCCCTGGCTGCGTCTGACTATATCACTAACCGTCAATGAAACTTTCGTTATATTCATTACCATGATTCTCTCATCTATATCCCCTCTGAGGTCGGGTAAATCAACCCCTCGCGTTGCCGTCAGACGACAAGTCTTCCGATTCTGTCGCTTGCTACTGAATTGGTTCTTTTTTATCATTTTTGAAAAGTTGAGGGAAAGATATTCTTCATATATCCGCCAGAATAAAATAAAAAAAAATTGTAAGTGTGTCCACGACCGTCATCTTTTCGTGCCTTTCACACAATTTTAAGAATCCAAACTCCCAGTGCTATAAGTAACCCGTAGCTCGTCTTGCCAAAGTCGCGTGGTTGGTTCAATAATGGTCTTTACATATGGGTTTCAGGTCTCTGTAAATTGCTAGTCTTAAAGCTCGTGTGACCTACGAGTCAAAGCACTGTTCTCGGGTGCGTTGCCCTCGCGATGGTAAAGAGTCGACGGATTACACTCAGATTCTACGGATGTCATCATAGGACCCCACTTTTTTGTTTTGATATTCCAATAATTTATCTCGGAACATATGAGATTGGATTTTTCCTCCCACTTTTAAACCGATGCGACGGGGTCCAAAACATTCACCCCGCATTAATCTAGTGTCGAGTGACTTGTCACTTATACGCGGTGTGCTTTGGCGGCTGTGAAAGAACAAAACGTTCCGAGATTCCTTTCAAAACATTCGATCGGGAAAATTATCAAGGCACTTGCTTTCTAAATAATCTTTTTATGTCTTGAACCTGCGGTAATTAGGTTAGTAACCTGCAGGACATGTTTTCATATACTTTTGTATACTACTGGTATTTTAGAAAGGCCGGGCAGTAAATATTGCAAGCCCCAAGAAGATACAGAATAAAGGGAGGATGTGACATCTCCAGAGGATGGCCGCTTCCTCATCCAAAACCATCAGAAAGATTCAGATTATCCTAAGTATATTTATGTTCATTGCTGGGCATACATAACCTTGACAAAAGCTGTTAAACAGCTTGCAGCTG
Organism: Holothuria leucospilota; assembly: GCA_029531755.1. Classification (NCBI taxonomy): domain Eukaryota; kingdom Metazoa; phylum Echinodermata; class Holothuroidea; order Aspidochirotida; family Holothuriidae; genus Holothuria; species Holothuria leucospilota. Next base: position 16,510,080 of record CM055969.1, on the reverse strand, counting down.
TTCTCCCCGCGACATTTTAGGAACCGGACATCCTCGACTGCATAGAATAGCTACTTTACCCCCAACCTCACCTCCCGTCTCCTAGTCATGACGTTGTTATTCCGTTTAGTTCGTTAGATAAGAAAGACTGTGGTTAGGTTCATAAGACACCATTCTAAAAAGTCAATCATGTGGGCTGGCAAACTCGGTACCCTTTTGAGGAGGGCATGTATATTATTAAAGACGCCGTTGGTAAGGAAGTGGTGTGTGGCGTGTCGGTTGAAATTTCAAGCCGGGAGAGGGAGACATAAACCATCCCATCTAAAATTATCATATTCTGATGTTCAAAATGTAATTGTTTTAGAAGACAATTTGGTAAATTATAGAGAGATCACTCCGTTTCCGTCTCTCTGATATTTGCTTAAGATTAAGCTTTCCATCAATGGTAAAAATGACAAACGTTGATTCCAAGTTTTACAAGACCAACGACGGCTTGGGTGGGAGTGATTGTTAGTTTGTGTAATTACGAATCCATATTTCTCCGTATTTGGAAATAAGAGGGCGTTTTAAACTTACTAACTCTTTACTTACTAAATCTAATGCTACAAATCTCATCTTGTCTCTACTGCAAGTATCTTTCACACTGTTTAAGAGCATAAATGTGGCATGATCCTCAAGTTAAACAAAGGGGGCTTTTTGCAAACAAAAATAGAAAAATTCAGTTATAAAATTGTTGTCACATGATTTAAAAGAGCCATTCATGAATTAGAATACCCGGATATGCTAATTCAATTTGGGGTCACTGCATTTCCCTTTAAGAATGGACTACATTCTTCGAGTATAGTTATTATTAAGTCAGACCATTGTGTAAAACAAGAAAATAACTCATTTGAAATCTGTCTACGCCAATATTTACTCTTTTTGTCAATATAATGTTGAATAAGCTATAAACATTTGAACAAATCACCAAAAACCAGTTTGCACAGACCTGCAGACGGACTGAAGTTAAGCGAACTCGTAATATGCTCTAATGAAGTATATACATACCCTGTAGTTCTAATAGGAGGAAGGGCTTATTTTTAAAGAAACCATTTATAATTCAGGATTATCTCAGCAGGGGGTAAATCTTGTTTTTACGTAACTCAAGAGCAATGATATGATTTGCCAGAATAAATGCACGTGACACTCTCAGTGCGAATAACAAATCGTAATAATAAAATATTAAACCAACCATCCAATGAACCGACCCACTTAAATTGATAAATTAAATTATTTCTGTTATACAACCGAATCATCCTCGCAATAAAAGCAATTGATCAAGGGTATAAGGCAACTCTCCTGACAGACTAAGGACACAGGCGTTAAAGGGGCGAAGTCATCATTTTGTGAGAAGACTATTCCCGTCCTTTTCCTAAAAGCTTAATGACGCCATTTTATTTTTATCATGTTGCTGAAACAGCTAGTGTGGTTTTAACTGTAAAAATGATTTAAGACCAGATTTTTATCTAAGTGCAAGCATGAAGTGGTTTGTTACTTCTAAAAGCAAATTGATGACATGTAAGCAAAAATATAGCAGCTTGTATTTCTTTGTGGACCCTGTGAGGCGACACACACTGAATTAATCTCGTATACCTTCAATTTTACGGCAAATATGAAAACCATAACAAGCCTTAATTCAGACAGGCCATGGAAGTAGCCCTTTAAGGAGATGATACAGGATCAAACTCGGAGGATATTGAATGAGAAAATGATTGGCTAAACTGTTTTCTTGTTGGAGGGAGGGCTAGGGTTCCAGCTATGTCAGGAATGAGAACACAGGTGCATAGAAATCTTACCACTTTTTCTTTTTCACTTTGAGATAATACTTGTGAGTGCTGTTAAAGGCTGGTATTTGTGTCAATAATGTCATTTGTAAGTGAGCTGGTAACATTGTTTCCGTTGGTTCGCACCTGTCTAATTAGGCTTTGACAAATGTTCTAAATTTGATAACGAGAAGTGGCACTTTTTCCGTCTGTAACTTTGGTATTTGGCTACAGTACTTAAAGAAACGGACTGAGATTTTTGTCGGAAGCCATGTAAGAAATTCAACTCACTGGGCAGCTCGAGGCCGTCAGTTCTTTTTTCCTTTTCCCAGACTCGTTATAGGTCAGAATCTAAGAATGTTCGTCACTTGAACCTAGTATAGGCAGCTATATACAAATCAACACTTTGGTATCAACACAATGCAAGGGTTAACTTCAGGACATCAGTCCACGCACAATAAGGCTTTCAAAGCCTGCGTAACTGGCCGTAGGAACGGCCCTTAAATCAATGAGAGCCTTTGTTTACTGGTAAAATTAGGGAGACACCAACAAACAAGGAAGTTGCTACAATCCATAACAACCACCTCAATAGCTAATAGTGTTACCAGTGAACTTGTAGTGTTACCTGCCTGAAATTAATAGAAACGGATACTTTTCAGGTTTCTGATAATACACATATCGTGTCAAGATGGGAATCTGAAAGTGTTAACTAGCTTCGGCTTCATGTATTGCATTGACAACTTGAAGATTGTGCACAACTAGTTTGCCGTACACAGTCGCCACTGATAAAACATTATCTCAGTTTAGTGAGTGACATGGGGAGGGGGGGGGACTGCATAGGATTCCCTTCCGGGAACCACAAAGGAATGTAAAGATTACGGAATATTGTTATTTTAAGTGAAGAACCTGAAGAACCAAGTTTACAAGACTGTACCCTTGGAGGAAGCTACTTCGCAAATTTCATGCATGTGTGCCATGCCGTTACATACTAAGTCAGCATGCGCAACACGGTAGTAGCCGTTCAAAGTTAGAAGGGCAGTGAAATGGGCATTTCCCTGTCGAAAGACTCATATGATCACCTGTGATATTTATACTGTTTTCACTTTACTTGATGAGGCAATGCTGGAAGGGGCACCATTAGATAAGTTTGCCGATCATGCCCCGAGTTCAGTCTGGTGACAGCCTACGCTAGCCATATACGAGGTAGGTCATCATTGCTGGTCATGAGAAATCAGTTCCCTCACTTCAGGGGTAGCGAAACTATTGGTATCGAATTGACTGTGTTGTCGACTCCGTCACTACGGCTACCAAGCGAGGGGTCTGGCGTAGGAACCAGAGAACAAAACTGCCAGTCCCCACAGTGGGGACTGGCAGTCCTCACTTAATATGAGTACCGGTATGTTTAGGCTCAATTTGACGATGCTAGGCTATCGTAACAAACGCCGGCACAAAAAAGTTCAGTATGGAACGCGAAATGGGCACACTTATGTGAGGACACAGACGTACCACGTGCCAGTAAACATGTATATTGTGTTGACCGTCAAATGCGCACTTAAGGAACCCTACCATTGCAAGCTTTTCGTATGGTATATTATGCTAGATGCGCAATCGACGGGCCGGCGGAGTCGACGGTCACCCCATTATACAGTAATGTCCAAGGCCTTGGTTTGCGAAACGGTTAATCCTGTGAGAGGGCGCTCTAATATTGTAGGTAATTTAGAAAGCAGAATTAAAGGTGCTAACAGTCAATGAACTTTTCTCGATGGGTTATGCGTACAAAGTTTTAAGGTCTTCTTTTATTTGTTTATTCGAATTCGTTATATATTCAGGAGGATTAGCTTTATATGTTGTCGTTTGTCTAGCAGCTGATTTTTCTTTAAAGTCTGTGTTCTTTGCTAAAAGATTATCAAAAAGTCAACTATTCTATCCAAGTTTTTAAAACCAAAAAGTTCTGTCAGCTTATCATTTTATTTTTGCATTTTTGCTTAGTTTCTAATGACTTTACTTTACTTCAACATGCTGTTTTTAGAAGAAATCTGAAACCGAAACAGTTTTGAAGGTATCCTGTCTCGTGCTGTGCTGAGAAATGAGATTTGAATACATAAATGGTGAATCAACCAATGGAAACTAAACGAACCTATAATAAATTCATGTTTTGTTGGATTAGTACGTGTTTAGTTCTCCAACTTTTACAAAGATTTAGGAGACGGCAAAGGGCATGATGTAACCTAGATATAGTCCCTCACTTTTTTTCTTGTTTCGTTTTCGGACAGAGATATGATTGAATGGATGGATGATGGATGAATAACTTTTGGCCATGAGTGGTCACTTTCACATGTTTCCATTGCACACTTGACAAGAAGCTTTCTTCGATATTTCATTTAAGTTTAGATCACCGCCGTCCATTTTTTCTAAATAGGTTCTTTTCCCACCTTGCTGTTTATCAAGTTTTGCATACACAGTTTACCTGCCGGGTTCGAGCTGACAATTGTGTCTATTGCGGCATTTGTATTGTTATATACCAAGGGGGTGTAATCGAGCACTGCTGTAACTTGCTGGTTACATAAACCGATCTAATAAGGGCAGAAAGCGGGAACTGGAGGTTTTAAGCCCCCAAAGAAATGCAGGGGCTAAAATATGTTTCCTCGCTCTGCTTTTCAAGGATGAAGCCCTCTTATTTGTCCCCTCTGTGAAATACAATAAACTTTTGTCAGTAATAAATCAAAATTTTTCTGTCTACTTATCACTGAACTGCATAAAATGTAACATTATATTTGCTTTATTCCAGAATTTTCCAAACAGGAGGGAGACACTTTTTCCCATTAGACCGTCCCCACTTTTTCCTATTAGATCCTTCCCCCAGGACAGGGATCTCAAACGCTCAACCCTCCTGGCTAAGAACAGTTTCCTACCCCCTGTGCTTGGTCATACATCATGAAGAGAATTTTGTGCCACATACAACTCATTAATATAGTACTATTCTCTATACTCATTAAATTGTGACAGCTCAAACGTTCATAATAACACTACCCGCATGTAAAAACATCCTTTAAATATTGTGTTGATACATTTGCGGGGCAATTTAGAACCAAGCTCAAATTATTGTCTGTGGTTGTCATAAAATGCGGTCATCTTGTAGCACAATTTGTAATGGTCTCCTGACTTGCTTCTTACAAAATTTTCAGTTATCCAATTTTGTTTTGGGGAGGGATGGGGGCATATTATACTGAGCACATGTTCACATTCATCCTTTTCTCCAGTCTTTTATTTTGTTGTTGTTTCATTGTTTTGTTTGTTTTTTAGGAGTTTGCTTGTACAAGTTTTGTTTTCCCTGACCTCCTCCACTTTCTAATCAGATACGTTTTGTATAATAATTACACACTTTTGGAAGTCGTTGTTGATAAGAGTGAAAAATAAACCTAAAATCTGAGATGTACCAGCAGGGCCTACCACCTACGCAGAGAGCTATCACCAGATGTCCCGAAGCCAGAAATGCCTTCAAGATTGCCCAGAATGATACCTCCTATGCCTTGTGTCTTACATCTATAAACATTCGTTGCTTGAGAAACTACGTTTAACCTAAGAAAGTCGGAATTAAATCAATGAGGACAAATACACAAAAATTATTTCAAACTGACATGGCTTCCTTCGATCGAATGGGGGTCAGAACGCGCGATCGACCGGTCAATTGCGATCTACAATTGACGGACCACGGAACTATTACAGATAGCCACATGGAAAGATTTGATGGATCTAACGGAAAATGTCACTAAACATATATAGCTCCCGTCATTATTGCGCATTCAGTCCTTTCCACACATTTGCTACATCGACACTCACAAAACGCAATCCTATATAACTAACATGGTCTGCATGCGACCCTCCTACTGACCTAAGTTCGTTGAGGGATCTATCCGGGCGTAACTACATAGTTAGTTTGTGGTACTACGAAAGCAGTGTAAGCTATACTGAAGTGAATCACTACGGTACTCGATAAACACGTAAGAATTGACATTTGAACCTAGCCTTCATTTTGTTCCTGTAGCTTTACAAATGCATGCATTGGTTCGAATCCCGCCCGAGACCGCGATTTTTCCGCTGGATCGCCTCCTGGCTTTTTATTTATTGGGGGTGGGGGGGGGGTGAGAAAACCGTGTGGCTATTTTTCAATAGAGCTATGCCCATTGTACCCTCTTGCATACTAAAAGCAGGAAGCTATTAGTCCAAGCACCTCTCTGTTAAAAGCCAGACGTCCTATGCAACACTTTGCAGACACGTTAGGTAAAGAGGTTTTCCACGCAGCGTCAGCGTCTTTCCGATTGACGGATGGTGACTACGGCTCATGAGTAGTGTCGACGACTTACGCGCACATCATTATAGTGCGTGCCACAAATGTGGTAATGTGATCACCCCTGAAAACGCACTCAGGAGATTAAGAAAAATGTCGCTCTGATGACGTAAGCGTTCATTTGTTTCATTTTCTTGGGGTACCCATGCAATTGTGCTTGTCACTTTTAATGCGTTTGGACAGTTGGAAGAGAATTAAATATCTTTAATAGTACATACACCAAGGTTTAGAACTTCGCCGTTCATTCCTCCCAGACCATATATAGGGTGGACTTAAGTACAGTCCGAAAGAACTCATACACTCCATGACTATGTGTAATTGTCTAACACTGTACATCTAACGATGTAATGTTACAATTCAATTTCACTTTCAGACAATTGAAGAAACGTGCTCACTAATACTGCTGGGATGACAACAGTAGGGACGAAAGAAAAAGCATAACAAACTAAATCGATGTAACATTGGAAACAAATTCTGGCAAGTTTACCGAATATACCGACAAAACTCCTGCGGACAGGTGTTGCTTTCCGGTGTCCCCAACCTTTGGCTACGCTAATGAACTCACATGTATATCTATACATGATCAGGATACTAGTTCAAGAGTTCAGTTATGGTCTTCATCACACTTGGGCTTTTTTCACTTATTCTTCTTGCTACAGGAATCACGGCTTGAGTACCGATTTAATTAAGTTTCTACTTTCAAGAGTAGAAACAAATGAGATGATCCCAATCGGGGGTTTGGAAGATGTCTGACACCGTGATTGATTAAGACGCAGGACTTGTCAGCATGGCCAGCTCGAAACCTCTGTTACCAAGTGAGAGCCATTCCACTACACAAGGTAAAGCACGTCGCATGGGAAATATGATAGAACCAGGGAGTTGCTATTTGACAAATAGCAACTCCCTGATAGAACTGTCCTCGTTACGTCGTTCCATGTCGCTTTATCAGTGAAGCAGTAAGGGAGAGATAATGGGAAGATAAATAGCATCTTTCCAAATAAACATCACTCCTCTTTTCGGGGTATCCTTTATGTTTTCTTTTTTCAGTTTCGTCCAGGGAGAAGAGCGTATCCATAAACTGTATTTGAAATGTGTGAGGTTTGGACTTGATCGACAACCGGTCAACTTGTCTGCATTTCTAATGTCTTCCCGGAAGAGCTGAAGTAGGGATATTCAGGGCTAGTGACAGAACTTTCCATGGCGAAACCATCTAAAGAGCGTCACGTCGTATCATTCACACCTTCAAAGCATATTTTGGAATTAATAAGTTGTTGAACAGTCCTCAAAGAAAAAAAAATCAGAGGGTCGAAATATATTTTTGGATATTTTCGAAACCATTTCCATGCAGAGCGTTATAGGGAATCATTGATGTGATCATGTGAAAATAGTGATGAGTTCATTTAGCAAAAGCGTGATGCAATGGAAAATGGACAACTGAGATTGATCTCTCAACAGGATGGAATACTCAGAGTTCATGAGGGACGGCCTTTAATAGCCCCTTCTTAATCAGTCACCTCGAAGGAGTGACCACTGGGAAAGAATGAAATAATTCTGGCCTTGCTGTGCCAATCCTTTGGAAAGCCGTAAAAAACTTGGTTCTTGCCAAAGGAAAATGCACCCAGACAGCAAGACAATTTGCTGAGCTTAAAGGGGAAAATTTAATGCAGTCACCCCAACTTGAAGAAGTGTAGTAGACTGCCATGTTTTGTGATTGGCTCTTGAGAGTCATGTGACAATATTTTTCCTCCTAAAATGTGAAATTTACTAAAAGTAACTGATTGGTTTACCTTGAATATGCAATATTGAAGTCCTAAAATATTTTGAAAGATACTTTGAAGAGAAATAAGAAGAAAATTTTGAGATTAAGCTGTTGCTTCAAAATAAGTTTGGGGCGACTGCTCTTGCCCTTTAAATACAACTGTTACCAAATATGAGATAAGCCTCTATGGAAAGGTGCCACAGTATTGTACTAAAGAATATTTTTTTTTTTATTTGAGCTAGGCTTACAACCTTTCAGGTGTGTAAGTTGGACTTAAACTAGTATCGTTTTCACTTTTTGAGATAAACACCAAGAAAGTTTCAAAGTAGTGGAGACTGGAAGGCTATCTTCTAATTCTTGGTTGTGTACCGTCAGACCGTAGCCAACATTTAAATATGGTGGAGTAGTAGTCGTTTGTAAAACCGTGATCAAAGCGTTGCGTTCAGTTTGTCGTTGCTCAAGCACATCAAAAAGATCATTTGCGTGACTTTTCCTTGGTACAATGTGCGCAAGATTGAACGCACAAAAGGTGCAGAGTAAATATTTTCTCTACGCGCTGGGGGCCTTGACAGGTAATATTTCAATATGGATAAGGGCGCAATGGTCACGTGACTACATATTTCCTTCGCCACCCACGACGAAGGTGTTTTCCACTTTTCGCAACTGAACCTGTTGTCACTAAAAACGAGTTCGATATGTGGCAAATATTTCGTCGCATCGTTTGATTTCTGAGTCCCTTTGCTCGAGGCTAGATTTGGCAGTAATGCTCTGTAAAATGATAAGAATTACTTTTGACGGAGTGGGAAATCTATCTGACGTGTCGATGAAGGTGTTTTTGAATTGTTAGAGGCATAAAAAATCTTGCACCTTAGAAGTACTTGTGAAGACGTCTTCATCTTAGGGATGTGTCATTAGCCATGAATTATTAAACTAGGCTAAAAGCAAAAGAAATGTGTACAGAGTAAAGGTTTTGTAAATTTTTGTCGTCGTGTTGATAACTTTTAACGTTTTGATATGATTACTTTATCATTTTCATAACGTGAAATATTCTAGAAGGAACAGATTTGAACATGTTAACTTTATGGTATGCATGAAAAATATTTTCAAGGGGCGACATATGCTAAGAAATGTGAAAGCAATATATTTGTTACTAAAAAGTGATCTAGTGGATGAAATTTATAGGTGTGGTTCCCAAGGACCCCTGGACTATACTAGGGGTGGTTCCCAATGACCCCTGGGCTATACCAACACACCTGCCTCAGTCTGAGTGTTTTCACGTGTTGGTCAAAGATGCCACCTAGATTTCAGCAATTTATTAATTGTTGACTGGTAAAATGATTTTCAGGAGTGCAACCTCTGTAGGTTTTTCAGGACAACGGTATGTTTGTTCTATTCATATAGTAGCTAGACTATGAAGCATCCCTCACGGCTCCCTGGTTCAACATACTGTATGCAAGGGGGTTTTACTTCAAGATAATCAGTGAGTTAACACTGCAGACAGACCTAACTCAGTAAGGTGCACTTAGGAAATGTATTTTCTCAATAATTGTGACCATGGTATAACTTGTAATTGAGGAAACAGTTATAAGTCATTGCAGCGGCACTTGATTTAATGTAGGCCTGGGTTTGGCCATGTACTGGTAAATGTGCTGAAGGCAATACTGTGTTGTGAAAATAATTTTAAAAGCCGGAGTGTGGTTAAGCAGGTATACTTGCAGGTGTTCACATAATCGGAGTTCACATGGAGATGGAGGCTCCGGTGGAATTGCAAATTATGATGAAACATCACGTGAGTATTTTGTTTAACTTATTTAGGCTAAGAATGATGTGTTCATAGTTGAATGTTTTGATGTTGTTTGTATTAAAGGTCGTGTGACATGAAAATTAGATATTTGATGTAAAAAGCATTAAATATCCAGAAAATAGCCGCAATTCCCATTAAAATCCATCAATGGATAATATCTATTCCACACGTGTATGATGAATAAACATGAGCTAAATATGCAAATATGTGACATCGAAAGATGGACATACCATACATGGCTCATGTTAGCCTTTGTTTATTTCAACCTTAATTCCAAGGACACCCGGTATCATTGTTATTCCCTGAGGGGTTTATTATGAAAGTTAAAATTTTTTCCTTCAGAAACATTGATATCTTTTACCAAACTGTAATCTATCTGATTAGTAATTAAGACATAATTGATATAGGGTTAACAAAAGAAATCTTAACACTGTGCAACACTCCGCATCATTATTTTTGGGGCGATGCGCACTGTCTAAGAAGAATTTTTATGACTGGCTAACGCTAGCCCTAATCCCTAACTAATCCCTGACCTTATCAATGAATACAATAGATACAATACAATAGAATCAGCCAATCAGAAAATACCTTCTTTGACAGTGCGCATCAGCTGTTATTTTTGCATAGTCTATGAGTTTCTTCAGAAACCATAAGACTTTAAAATCGTATATGTTGAGAACGGTAAAAGATATTAAAATAATTCCAGCGGATCTTTCATTAAAGGGCTTTATTCTTAACTGACAAGTGAAACAGCTATGTTTGGTGGCATGTCACTCGGCCTTTAAACTAGGAAACGAAGGAAAGTTGATAAATTGTAGGATTTGGAAATAGATTAAAATGAAACGAACTCTTGGTGCAATATCAATTATAAGACGAGTTTTAGAAGGAACGTGTATAGAAATGAGGGTTTAGAAAATCAGAGGACTATGAATTGGTATGGTGGAACTAGATGGATTAAGAAAGGGGCTCAAATGGCTAATTTGATTTTGCTCGATTAACGAACGGATGTGGGCTTACATTAAGAGAGGGAGACATCATAATTTTGTGGCTGAGGGTAAGGTATGACTGTAGCCAATGTAAGGGTGGAACTTAAGAGACGAGAAAGGGATACACTTGTCTTTGAAAAAGAAACTATTTAAGGATCGGTCTTGATTCGTTAAAGCCTCCTCTGCTCGAGCAATATTCAAGGAGGTTGTAGGCTGTATGGAGAAACTATCGTTCAGAAGAGGTTATGTAGTCAGCATTTTGCCAACTACCAACCTTTATTACGCGGACTCGCTTCGGTGATGAACTATTTCATGAACTTTTGTATGTCCGGTATAGATTTACAATATGAACTATTCCTTGCCAGTATGATGATAGCAGGATAAAGATGTCATCGTGTTGCATGCTATAGTCCCATAAAAGAAAATGATGTTATTGTAACTGAAGAAATATATTTTGGTGTTTGAAGATTTTGTTTTCTTGTTTGCATGGTCGTGTATTGATTTGTACCTTACCTAAAAGTAACCGGGTGACGTCATAGTTGGGTCACAGTCTGGCAGGCTGTGTATACAGTGAAGTTTATTACATATACTGTACCTGACTTATGATGACGTTTGCTGACACCTGTTACATATGTGTATATGCTAGTATAGGTAACATAAGACAATACTGTCAGGATATATTTACTTCGTACATATCGAATAAAAAACAAATGATCAAATATGAGATATGTGGGGTAATTAGCCCAGAACATCTAATGCCTTTTAAACATAGTGGATGAATGCTCCATTCTCATGCCCATAAATTTCTACATATATATTACACAGCTCCCGGGCCTCACGCCTGGCTCGTAACCGGGGTCTTGCCACTGGACCTCAGCAGTACAACCTCTGAGGTACTTGGGTACAAGCCATGTAGGCCTGAGGGAAGTTTCGTGCTCTCTCGCAGAATACGGCACCGAAACATTTTGTCAGAATGGTGCATTACAATGCATACTGAATCACCCAGCAATAGACCAGGCTAGTTATCAATGACCATGTTTCCAGGACTGTATCCATCTAACTCGATTCCGGGCCAGCTCCGAGTCCAGTATCCCCCATTCCGGACCGATCCTGAATACTGCCATTTGACAACGTAGCATATCATTTGACCATCGTGAAACTATTTTTCAATTTCAGTTAGCTAATTAAAAAGGCGATTTTAGGAGTCAGTTTCATAGTCTGACACACCCTGTAATTGACTTAACTGTGTGACCATTTAAGTATTAAACTGCACACAAATAGCAATGTAGCCTGAAATAACATTTATGTAACTTTCATTTTGTGTACTACTAGGGGCATTTTGTGGACTACTAGGGGCATTTTGTGGACTACTAGGCGGGAATACGTTCCGATTCCAAGTTCATCTGCAGCCCATTCCGGGCCAATTCCAGTTCCGGAACCTTTCATTCTGGAGCAGTTTTAGTGGCAACTCCCTATTCATACACGGACTCGAATTCGGAATCATGGGTCCGAGACTGGACTCGGGCGTTACAGCCCTGCATTTTCCTTTTTAAAATGGGCAACACAAGGAGTCTGGGCTTCCTCCAGGAAAATTTTGAGATTAAACACTGTCAATCTCAATAAGTATGCATGAACAATACAGCATTGGGATCGTCTCAAAAAAGGCGTTGCGAAAGTGGGGAGGGGGCTGGAGCGGGAAAGGTTTCCCTCTGGATCTACGCCTGAATCAAGTGAAGCTGTTCAGTAAAAATTGCCAGTTGGCAACTGTGGTTACGGGTCAGCTTTATCTATAGCCTGCAAAACTGGCGCATATGCGGTCTCTGAGTATATCTGTTAGATCTCTTATTTGCTTACTGAAGCCTCAGAAAAGCCCGAGCTAGCTAGCCTGTACTCCCTTGACCTAATCTACGTTCCTGTGTCATGGTGTTGAAATTTGTAATTTGAAAACGTGAAAACGATGCACCATGAATTTACACGTGACCAGCCCCGAGGACACAAAGGTCGCTTAGCATGTTTCTGACCAAAATAGTGTCAGCGATGTTGTTATAGAGTAACTTTCTCAGCAGGAATGCTCTACTAATAAAGTCATATCGAAATGATATGGACACTTTTGTGAAATAAAGTTAGTAGTCGTTATAACAAACGGTTTGACAGAAAATTAGAACTTGGACCATATGTAGGCTAAATACCTTTTATTATAAATCTGTGATTACATATGGTGGTGTACTACGCTGCTTCTGGTGCAATACAAGCCACGTTTTGATTTAAACTGGCATTTGGGCTTATACTTTTCTCTTATTGAAATCTATTTTGATAGCTCAAAGCAGGCGCCCAGCCAGGATTTGGTCTTAAGGGGGAGGAGGAGGGGGGGAACAGGAATGATGAGGCAACTACTTGCTAAAGGTGCGTACGAAGCGCCAAAATGACATTTTTAAGACATTTTGGTTATGTTTCACTTCATTTTACAATTCAAAAGTTACCAATATTTCAAAAAGAAACATATTGAAATAAGTTTTCAAATGTAGGTAATTTTGTTCCTAGGACACGGAGGGCCCCTACCCCATGACTACACGCCAGGTTCAAAGCCTTCATTGTAAAGATAAGCCTAATTTCGAACAAAATTTATAGGCAGGGTGTGAATTAAGATGTAATTACCTTTTGAGTATTTTTCAGTAGACAGAATGACAAGGACAGTGAGTTGATTAAGATGATTCTTTAGTGATTCCTTTTTACTTAAAAAGATAAGGGACTGTTCTGAATGGCTTAAAATACTTCTTTTCGCCCAACTGAAAAGACCTTTGTCACAGGAAAAAGGATTTAACCATCCAACGCATGAAAAAGCATTTTCATCTGACATTTCCCATATTAGAAAATTTCACTTGTGTTTTTATATTGCATAGTGTTATGAAGTGTATGCATGGCAACAAACATTCTGGCCAGATGCACCCTTTATCTTCCGAATGTTTATCCATACTTGTTGTCCAAAACCCTTCCAGGATGGTAAAGAAGCAGTGACATAATCATCATTTAAATAAGAAGGACAGGTGTATCATAAATTTACTGCCAAGGCACAAAAGCACACAAACTGAAGAACTGAACGACAACACTTACTTTTGCCAATATTTAGGACAGAGGTAGTTGTATATTTTTCTGTTAAACTTTCCATAATATTTGCTGTAAAAACATATTTTTATTGTAATTCTGCGTGGGTTTGTTTATGAGATTTCCTTCTTTTGTGCTTGAACTGGTCGAGAAATATTTGCATCTAATTGTAAGAGATAAATCCAAAGTTAAGACAGCGAAAACAAGATGACAGGAATAGGAGCATGAAACAGCTCCCTCTATCCCATGCATTTGATATTGTGCCTCTCCTAATCCCCAGTCCCTACTAGCACCGTAGTCAGGTAGTATAGCTTTGAGCTGCCTACATCGGACGTGAGCTTCAATGTTATTCTAAAACAACTCTTAAATCGTGTGACCTACAAGGGTGCATGATCGTAAAGGAAAAGTGCGAAAGGCCCGACACCTCTAATTTGGTACCCTGCTGAGCGTAGCCTACTTTTGTAAATAGCAGACCCATTTGTGTCTAAATTTCATAGGCATGGTTCATGTTACCGGCCACAACACAGAAACGAAACGAAATCTGAATTAAAAGGGTTCAAAAGTACTAAAATAACTCCAAGGGTGCAACGCCTCATGGCGCATGTAGGAGACGGGTTAGGGGTCGCTTATCTTTGCTTTTGCACCCTGTGTCCACCTAATTCCAAATAGAAAAAAAAATCGACTCTTGATAAGATTATTCCAAATGAGATGTTAAAATGAGTAGGCAGGATATCAATTTCAACTGGTTGCAATAACGTCTTAATATCAACAATAACGGTTACAACAACATTCGTCTCGATGGATTCCATACTGACTCATATATTCATGTGTATCCTAGACAGTACGTAAACTTTGCGACCCCTACACATCATGCACATGTTTTACTGTCATTTCTATGATCGTTATGTCTGTCAACTTATAAAACGATTTATTCAAAACATACACTGTTTCGTGGCATTAATGAATTTAGAGGAGTGTATAATGCAGGGAGTATACAATAGTCCTAAAAAGGGGGATGAATCGACTAATAGCCAGTCAAGGAAATTTTGATTTAACTGGAGATGATTTAGTAAGAAAAGTTTCAAGGACATTTTACATATATTACAGAAAGAAATGCAAGAGCAGGAATGTAAGACTTTCTTCTGTATTTCTTTCCACGAGGAGACACATTTGCAGGTCAAGATATGTATGGAAAGAAAAGGCTTCAAGTGAAACTTTTCTACTGTGCGATAATGGACAGGGAAGTTTGAGCAATCATTTTCGCCCAAACTTATAAAAGTCGGCCTTATCAGTTTATAGGGAATGATATGACAAGTTCTTCAGTCATTTGTGCGGGTGAGGGTGGGTGTTTTTCCCCTTCTTCATTGCTGATTTCTGTTACCTCATACACTTGGACCATTTAATGTTGCAGAGACACAAGCTGCGGCTCTGAATGGGAGCTGCCTCGTGCTAGCCTCAGTGCAAGGTACTCTAGCAAGGCTTGTAGTAACCAAGGTGTAGCACAATGGAATAGTGCACATGGCTGGTCTACATTGCCGGGTCGAAACTATGGTTAAGTGCTTTATTTATCAAAAAGTGCGTGCAGGAATTAAATTCTAAGAAAATCTGCAATGTTATTGGTATGGACGACAAGGACGCTGCCCTTACTTATATGATATCCCCCAGCCTACACCCGAGTACTGTATAATTCGAAAAATTTCTTTTAAATCTATTAATCAGTACCATTGCTCTCTTTTAGGCAGCCTGACCTATGCTCCTTATGATCGCTTTATTGACATGTGGTTTAGTGTACCTATAGTCCAGAAGTATAAACAAATATTTAAGAGATTGAAACATCAATCTCATTCATCCAACACTTTCCGGTATCGTCATACCGTATTCTGCTGCTGAGTTATAAAATGTTGAAATTTAGTTACTCAGTTTTGAAAGAGTCAATTGTGCCATAATCTTTGATATCCTTTTTGTACAACATATATGACGGAATTATGTTTACTTTTGAAATTATAATGTTCATATATGATTCTAGAAAACTTTTTCTTTTCTTGCTTGGAATGTGGCAAGGAGATAGGCTGTATAGCCAATTCACTCTATAACAAGAAGAGAGTCATCACATTTTGGCACAAGGCAAGGTGCAGAGGCTTTTAAGGAAAAAACAAACCAAGAAAAGCAAAGACGGTAATCGCAGTAGTTGAAGAGTGACATTAAAAATTATTGCACAATCTGCCATGTTTAAATTGAGTGAATATATCAACACAGAAATGTACTGCAAACATGAGAGTTGGACCAGTGGGATACATTTTATAGGTTTCGTAACATATACCTTTAAAGTTTTATATTTTACGTTCACTTAAATGGAAATATAACTTCAGAACTTCAGTTCAACTAATGAAGTTTCCTATTTAAGTGCCAACTGGCCTTTCCAACTAAACTTCACAACAATGGAGAGGTTCTGCTCTGAAAATCGTTTGGTATCCATGGAGATGTTTTAGAAAAGTTTATTGAAGCAGCCGGCGTACTCCACCCGTACTTTTTATAGTTCCCGGACTATCTGCTACCCTATTTCTTGCGGTAAATCGTTCCAGAAATGTCAAAATTTTCAAAACTGCGACGAAAGTTCTTTGTGCTCGTACCCACGTGGTCTTGTATGGGAATAATGAACATAAGAATAGGGTTATAACCTCCCCATCCGCCTCCGAACCTAAAGCATCAAGGAGGGTGTTTTCCAACCCAACATCCAAACGGAAAACTGGAGTAAAGTGAGGTACAAGTGATTTTATGGGTCACACGTATGGCCTAAATGCCTAAATAAAATGCAGTCTATAACAATGGATGCCCTAATAAGATCATGGTTGGCTCTGATCGTACATGGTGGGTGCACATCAGAAATAAGCGGAAATCCTCAAAATTGTGGCCAGTTAAAAAAATTATTGACGAAATACACATCATTTAAAGATATTTTTGATAAATCATAGCTACACTGGGCTAGGTTTTCAAAGAATTTCAATCCGGAAGAAGAAAGAATGACCTACTTAGGTGTTATAATTAGACGTCGACCGAATTAAATATAGCTAAAAGCGACAAAAAGTTTATGGTTTGCTTTTTATTTCTCTTAGCATTTTACCGCCAATTTCCTTAAATTACTTTTAGATGCCCACCACAAGGATTTACCACAAATTGGTGAGGAGCTGAGAAAAACTGTAAAAAAATGAAATTAAATACCCATGAATTAAAGTTTATTGATGAGCCAAGAGCAAAATTCAGACAAATTTTGGAGGGTGAATAAGGGGAAGTTCAAAGTACTAAAACGTAACTTTACAGTTCAGGACCACTCAGACGCAAAGCTTTGTTGTTCTGTTTGTTGCCGTAGTGTATTGAGACCGTCTTCTCCTGGGGGTGGGGACCGATACCGAGGGGAGTCTCTTTCCTGGTGATACTGCTTTGCCCAGCCCTCCCTCACCTTTTGGCCAAATCTACTGCGCTAACGTCTACGATACGAAAAGATAAACATCACGTTGCAAATGCAAAGATCACTGACTGTTAACTAGGTCTGAAGTTCACTTCTAAACATGAAGACCAGTATGATCAATGAAATTACCTAGCTAAGTCGTTATATCTGTGGAAAGCTTATATTCACAGCATGATACAAGGTTTACGCTTTTATTCGCCATCCAAACATAAACCGCTAAAGGCAGATGTTTCCGAGACGTTGGGACTTTGTTCTTAACGGAGTGAGATCTTCCTTTCATAACCTCCTGTCTCATTTTAGTAATGTTTTAATTCACTTTACAATTTCAAAGTCATCCATGTATTACAAAGGCTTCCAATCGAAATAATTTTCTTACAACGGGTGATTTGAAGCATCCTATTTCGCGTTTGGGTGATGGGGGCCGAGTCTCCCACCCGTGGCTACGCGCCTGCTTGCAGTACTATCTTTTACCATTGGCAAAGACCCTCCTTGATTCCTTGCCGCCGTCACTTCAGCCCTCACCGAGGCGGAAAAGTGTGTTTTTTTCCTTGGGAGAAACTTCTAAGGATTACATGCACTGTTTTATTTCAATTGTTTTGCATGCAGCTTTTATAAAGTACATTCAGATTCCATATGAATTTCAACGCCAATTTCGCGTTTGATTTAAAATAAAATTGCCGTAAGTTAATTCCGTACAAATCTGAGACACACCTCAGACAAAACGCTGTTATGAATTCAATTTACGTAATTCTGAAATTCTCTCGTCGGTTCGATCTTTTGGATTCATGTATAATTTAATACTTTTCTACATCTTTGTTGAACATTCTGACTAAGTGTTTCGCGAAACTAATACTCCCTACAGGGAATTAAATGATACTTATGTACTTTGCTTAACACGATTAGCATTAACACTTTTGGCTATGCCAACGATAGGCGTTAACCAGTAAACGATAACAAGCCAATGTGACCTTTCGTTTGGGGGCATCACTTTTATTCGGAAAAATTTGGATTGACTTCTCTGTCATGAAAACTCCGCATTTTGAAGTGAATGTAAAAGATCGAAGCCGTAGTGGGTGTTGACTGTAACAACTTTCAAAAAGGCACGGGCTGTTCTAATGATATAGCCTTTACATATACGTTAATATGATCCCTTCTCCTCTGCACTTATATGGCTGAGTTAAGTATATTCAGTTTGTCGTCAGCTTATATAGAAAATGGATGGCAAGTTGTGGCACGGGTTTATGAAGCCTTTGCAGTAACTCACAGCCTACGCATACTCCTTCTACACTGGACCTGCCAACGCTTAGTTTTCTTCCACAATATTGGCGCAGACCGGTTCAGCAACCGATTTCAAGGATATATTCCAAAGAAAAGGAAATAACCGAAACATGCTAATTATGACTAACTTTTGGGTGTAGCTTTCGGTCAAAAATCTTGCGAATTCAAAAAGATGTAAACTTATGTTCGCTGAGTGTTTTATGATTGGTAAATTCTCATTATTCAAAACAGTTCTTCGGATATCGTCAGTCATGTGCATAACTAGTTTTAGCGCGCACGTTTCATGTTCCACCTGAGTGGCTGCAAATTGAGCCTTTCTGTTTCGATATTTAAATTGGATTGGTCTAGGAAGAGAGAAATTAGTATTAAAGTAGACATTTGATTGGCTGTGAGAAACATACAGGACCGATGACGTATATGACTCAGTCGAAATTATGAAGTCACATGGTGAAACACTAATGGATAACCCACGCCATTTTTTAACAAGGACAAGGTCATAATCCCTTTTATGATGACTTGTTGTGAATTTATGTATTCAATAGTTGAGCCAAAATCGTTACATCACTTTATTCAAATACGCGGTATAGGCCCGAACACCACATCTCCGGTTACATTTCGCACCAGTTTGTCTCCTAGGCGATAGCGCACAAGCCTGCCAAGTCGACGTTAGCGGGTAACCTGAAGCTAAGTGCAATTAAAACTTCGAAGTGAGGTGTCAGCATATCTAAGTGTGCAATGTGCAGCCGACTTGCCTGCTTGTCAAAATGTTTGCATTGTAAAAAGGGAAGTAAAATATGTACGAAACCCCCTTGTGGATGTCTTTAAGTTTCCTCATAGTTTTTCTCCTAATTTGCGAATCTCGCTTTTATGCAAAAAGGCAGAAAGCCAGAAAATGGCAAAAAAGTGGAAATATGTTCACATCATGTGACATTGAAGCTAAACTTAGGAGAATTGGCAAGGACACGAAAATTGACGTGCAGATTAGATCACGTGATAAAGTCATGTAAACCACATATTTTCGCAGAACTAAAGCAGATCAATGTACCGTTGGATTTTTTCTTCAGTTTTTCGGGATCACTTAGAGTTGGTAGTAGATACTCGATCACACTGTTTTACCAATAGACAAATGATCATCGTCGACAAAAGTTATTTAGCTCGTGCTAAATAATGGTTAATTACATATTTTTAGACTAACTAGGGAGTTGTTATTTGGAAGGAGATGTATTGAAAAGTTTAATTTATGTTAACACTTTAAGACCCCCTAAATCGAGGGATCTCTTTCCTTTGTTTGGTGGCTCCAATTGATATCATTCACCTAGCAACATCATTCAAGTCACGTAATCTTTTAACAATTGGCCTGTGCAGAACAATAGGTTGATGTATAGGTCTGCGCAGCCAACACGTTTAGAGTGGGTGATAGTAAACTCAAAACAACTTTTTAAAATAAAAGAATAAAGTTAGCCCCGTCCTTTACAAGATACCGCAAATGAGCTGACGTGGTAGAAGTCTAACTTTTGTTATGATAAGTTTCCTAAAATAACTAGATACAGATTCTTGTTCATATTTCCACGTACAACCTAACTGATGTAGCCTACTGTGATGACCGTGACCGGGCGTCGAGAGATGCAATATTTTTTATTTCCCTGACACACTGGCAATGTTGTTGCTGTGGAGGAAAAGCCCCAGTCTTACTGTAGACCTAGATGTAGCAGACGACAACCCCTTTTGTGCTAACTTCCAAATCCTAAGACTTATAGAAATGTCAAGAAGGATACATACTGAGTGATCTTAGCGGCACAAACCTCACTTTACAGTAAAGTATCTCCATCCAAGTAAAACTCCATGGACGAACATTAGGCTAATCGTCTTTAAGCCAACTTTACAAATGGAACCTACTGCCATTGTGCTTGGTGCTCAGCATAAACATTGGAGAAGGGAAAACAAGCCAGTGAGCCACAACTGGAAAAAAAGACCGTGGCCGGCCCGACTTAAACCAATTGGTTAGAAACTGAGCCGTAAAACCTCATCCAACTCTAACCCTTTAAGCTAACTGGCATCGCACCCAGTTTTCTTCTCTTCAAACATATGCAAAAGGGTTATAATTTCCATCACCCCTCCATCAAAGGAATTCGGTTATCTTCGTTCTAGGCCTTCATGTCACATGAGGAGTTTTTACGTGACGTCACGCGTTTCTAAAAGCTATTCTGCTGATCAAGCGCAAAAAAGAGGTTGTGTTTGACACGCTCCTACAAAGACAAGATAGTGATATAATTACAGCTTGACGGTCAAAATGTCCGTCACAGAGAGACAAGCGACGCAGTGACGTGTGCGAAAATCATACTTATTTACGTTAACGATTCACGCAACGGCTGGCTGGAAAAACAGAAATTCTGACCAGTCCAATTTAAACTAGCGAATATTCGTTTGGCACAGTAGCATTAAACTAGTGCATTTTCTATGCGCACCCAAGCCAACGTGTACTTCTGCGGCTGCTCGCGCGCACGAGTGCATATGCGCATGCACTGTGAAAGCATGCATTGCTCGTAAGTAGAAGTACCGGTACATTATAAAACCATCACGTGGAAGGCCTCCGCTCAGCGCATTTCCGATTGCCATGCTGGATGTTACAGCTTACGCGCAGAGGTTGTGTTGATGTTACACTCACCTAGCGGGCCCCAAAATGCAATTAGCGCTTGGCGGCCAAAATGTTTAATAGGGGTGACGTGTAACGCAGTTACGTCGAAGAACCTCTCAATCGATGAAAACCCTTTTTGATCTCTCAAGTCAGCTTATATACAAGATACATTTGTTTCGATTGAATAATTTATGTGAATTTTGCTTTTCAAGCGCTCCCAGCTCTGGGACCCACCACTGAGAAGCGTCAAAACGCTATCCCTTTAATGTATATCCTATAATGTTACTCTCTATGAGCAAGGCACAACTGCCCTCTTGACTATCACGCTTCCGTTACAAAGCCCTGATGACGTCATGGCTAAGGCTGCACTGATGCCACAGAACGTCATTCTTAACAAGTTAAACGGTGTTTTGGATGTTTTCATACATTATGATGAAGAAAAAACGATGTTTTTGCCATGCATGTTAACAACAGATTCATCTTCTCCCATAGACGCAATCAACAGCGGAAGTTGTAGATTTTCGAAAGTCCCATCGACTCTCTGGCGAAGAGCCAAGGGGCGAAACCAAACGTTACTCCCGAAGGAGTTCTGCTCCCCCTTAGGTGCTACGTCCCAGAAGGACACAATACGTCCTCTAAAGGACAACTTAACTGACAACTTAACTGACCATGCGTGGTCCCATTCTAGAATGGCTGGATAGAATAGATACCACGGATACCCCTGATCCTGGGAGCTCCGCCGTCGTGATCACGGATACTCCTGCGCTACGTATCAGCGGAAATTGTTCATTATCGGTCGTAAGGTCGCCTATTAGAGTTCATTAACACCACCATCAAAAGCTAGGCTAAACTTTTTCTTCTTAACTACAAGAATGCTAAAATTACAAGACATCTACAGAAGAAAACGTGAATGTAGCGATTTTGGGCGTGGTAAAAATATACGTACGGGAAGACATATTACATGGGGGGAGAGAAAGGTGTTTGCCTTGAAATTTCACGAAACGATCATGACATGAGAAGACATTTTTCCATGTAATCAATAATTTCTTTTGCCATGAGGGGAGGGGGATTCTTGCTCAGACCGTGTCATGTATGTCTATGGTAATACACTCGGTGTCATTGGTTTGAGAAAGAAGGTTGCAAGACTATTCTTTTTCAAAATGCCGTTTTGTAAATTCCTTCGGTCTGTTGCTCCAGCCCTGCCCTAATGTTGAAGATACTAGCTTTTAGTTATCAAATGGAAATGTAAAGAAAAGTAACTTACTAAGGAGGAACCATTGAAACTTAAAAGTCGTGTAGGGTACCGCCAGTCGTACCGAGTGATTGATTCTAGGCTACACACAGGTTATGAAATACCGTCTGATGTATCAGGATGTTTCTCAAGGATATCAAATTACTCACTTCGTAAACTCGCGTAATCTCCAGAGTTATAACCAACTCATTTTTTCTCAAGTCAACTCAAGTCAAGTCCCAAGTCATTTACCTTCAAGTCAAGTCCCAAGTCATATTACCTCCAAGTCAAATCAAGTCGCAAGTCAAGTCGAGTCACAAGCCATTTTCGTTTGCTCCATACCATTCAGTGCATTCTTCGCCAAAGAGTCGAGGGGACTTAGGAAAAGGTTTACCTTGAAAAAGTACTTTTTCGCAACGTGTCAGCATAAAACGGGGCCAAGCATGACATACACATGATATAGAGGTGTTAAGGTCAAGAGATTGGTCACGTCAAGTCTAGTTGTCATCTCGGGACGCAGCTCCTTTTGGGGAGCAGTATTTCTATGGGAGTAACGTTTGGTTTCGCCCTTCAGCTCTTCTCCAAAGATTTAAGGGGACTTAGGAAAAGGTATACTTTTACGCGACCACCAGAACCTTGGGCACTTCTATTCAACTGGGTGAACTCTTCTTCCGTATGTAGTCCTGGTAAATGATTTTTTTCAGCCAATCTTGATTAGGGCCACGCAAGACAGATCCATGATGTAGAGGCAACGGTGTGAAGGTCAAACGGATGGTCACGATTAAGTCTCATCGTCCCTTATGGAAGTAGCTCCTTTGGCGTGTGGGGGACAGAATAACTTCAGGAGTAACGTTTGGTTTCAAGGGGACATTGGAAAAAGTACTTTTCATGACCGTTTTGTCAATAGCTGTTCTACTAGCGGTACATGAAAGAAAAACTTGCATTTCTGTTCTTAGATAATTTTGTGGTAAAAAATCACGCCAAGCCCATTCACAAACATTGCCATTCAATGTCAAGTCAAATGTGTTCAATTCAAGTCAAGTCGCAAGTCATTTTTCTTCCAGTCAAGTCACAAGTCAAGAAAAAGTGCGACTCAAGTCGGACTCGCGTCCAAGTCAACGACTCGAGTCATCAACTCTGGTAATCTCCTTTCAAGACAAGCCTACAAGTTGCTTGTCGAAACTTTGTAGACTATTGACGTTCTTATTAATTTCTGAAAGGAAAAAATGTTACCGTAACATAAAATCCTTCCTTCCTTGTACTTGAGTATATCTAACAGAGTTGCCAAAGGTGACCTATACAACCGTAAGTTACGAAACCAGACTCACAAAATTCATGGAAAATACATGAATATTAAGTTTCAACTAACGTGAAAATCTTTTAACATTTTGGAAGACTATTTGGAATTTTCATCATTAATTTTTCTTATTTAATCAAATATTTTATTGAATAACACATATAAAGTGAAAGGTCAATGAAAAATTGAAGAGTTAGGGAATACCTGCTAAATAGACATGACTAACGCAAATAAAATGTAACCCAAATGAGAAACTTAAACGTTCCTCAAGTACATTATTACTGTTTTAGGTTATCACTGTTGAAGTCTTCGTCTGATAAGTGTTCTTTCTGTGATCTTTTACCAGGAGTGTATCCAGCGGTTGTTAGGAGTGAACGCAAAAGGGTTGAAATAAAAGAAAAAAGGAAAAATGAAGGGGAGGAAGAGAAAAGAAATATAAGATAAAGAATGCAATAGCGAAAAGGAGGAAAAGGAAAATGCTTGCTTCTCAAGAAAATCATGTACTTCAAAACTACAAGTGCTTAGTTGTAATTGATCTCATGACGGTTAATCGTCATGGTGCATTTAACATAACTCGGGGAATCTTTTTACATGGTCTTCGTAGATGATTTTGATCTCGAGGCTGCGGTCTTTGGCGCGAAAAAAATTTTAATTTGACAACAGACGTCGAGCGCAAAAGGCACAACCTCTCTGTTATCATGGCTGGCAAAAGGAGCGATCAGTACAGTAAGTCATTCAAAATTAACAGGCGTGTATCGGGGGGGGGGGGTTGTTTAAGGATTCCTCCTCCAAAATAGGGGGAAGAGGGAAATGAAAAATAAGGAAATTTAAAAGGACGGTAAACAAGGAATGAAAAAGGGAAACGAAAAAGCGTGCAGGTTTAACATAAGCGTTTACACGCTCATCATCATATTTTAACAGGATGATCTTTTAACATGAATTTATTGGTGGCAGTATGAAAGGGCAGTGAGGCAATTGTCCCCATAAATTTCGACCATAAATTTCAAGCGGCCAAAGGCTTCTTACTTTATTTCTGTAGGGTTAGGAAGGAATTAATGAGCATGCATGTAACCGATTTTTATTGCTTTCTATAACAAATGTTTCGCAAATTGCCAAAATTTCGCTCTCTCTCAACTTGCTTTAAAGGTAAGTCAAATAGCTTCATAGTTCTCGTACATAGGACAAATTACGGAAGAATATAAGTTTCCATTGCAAGGATGCAAAGAAAGATAACTCTTTCCCGGTTTTCCTCGTACTGTTTTCAAGTTTTGAAGACACATGTAAAGAAACAATATTACGTTTGTGGTACAGAAAATTTGCCTATCTTTCAAACCACTGATTTATAGGTACAGAATAATGCTGTATAGTAGCTTTGTTATTCAAGAAGTATGGTTTTCACCAAAAAAAAAATCAGTTATTTGTAGCTCAAGAATAACTGAACCCAAATTTTTAACATTTCAGATGATGCAAAATCCGTTACTCAAGTAATGCATAACATTTTGATGAGATAAAGCTATTGGTGGAGTTTATTGGTGAGTCTGAATGATTTAACAATGTTTATAGCTACCTCCGTTGTATGCCATACCGGTGCATTGTAACCGTAATATTTCCCTTCAAAAGTATATTCCGGTGACTAGATTAGTTTTTTTTTTTCAAAAAATGCAATAAAATTTTCTGCATTAGGCAGTAAAACCCTCATCTTTACAGCATGTTGCATTTGTAAAATACTAATTTTAAAGTAATGTTGTTTTCAGCTCCCGCAATGCATGATGGGAAATCTGTGATGTCATCTGGGCAAATTGATCAGGCATACATTTTACTTCTTTTTAATGTTGATACATCTACATGGAATATTTAATAACTATGTTTGCTCTTACTTAGGTATGAAGCAGTTTTATACTAGATCTGCACAGAGAATATCCAAACAATCCAACAGTGCCAAATTTCAAGGACAAACAAGTTATTCAATTACAAAGAATAAAAGAATCTGAGACAATTTGCCCACCTGGCATCACATTCTGTGACCTTGAAGAAATCTAAAGGGATTTCTTGACAAAAGTAACCAACCTTCATAATCTTGAGTTAGGAACGGAGCACTGGTATAATTTGGTACGGGGTCTTGATGACATTTACCGAAACCGAAATACTTTTTTCTTTCATATTTACCTTCATAGCAGGTGTCGAATATGTACTGCCTCTTTGGCGTACATACTCTAACGAGTGCAGCCAATATAGGTGCAGGAGTAATACACGTCCGCCAGGCGGGCAACTTTCATATACGAATCCTAAAAAATACTACCGGAAATTGAAAGAAAATTGAAAGCATTGCAGATAGTGGGCATTCTTAATTCAGACTTACCTTCGCATCAGACACATTTTGTCATAAAATTATAAATAAGTGTCTTGGTACAAAGCCTGCAGGCGATTTGTATCATGAAAAGTGACTCCTAATGCAAATTTCATCTCACTTGGCGCAATTATGCACGGTTCACGCTTCATACCTGGTGACCGTTAACCAGGACAATAATACACAAAACTACGCATAGCACTAGTGAACACACATAATACTCGGAATTATTTTGACGAAATTTCTTTCCGAAAACTAGAGGTAAACCTCTAACCTAGTTTAAAAGACATGTAGAGACCGGTCTTAAGAGGGAATCATGAAGCAATAAATACCAATCGTAGCGTGCTGCACATGAGTTAAGGTACACATACTACTCGTTACAGAAAGTTTGTCATTTTTTTTTCGGCGGGCCTCTCGCGTTTCCATTATCGCTAGTATATGGTTACTGTTTTATTAATACAGTTTAAAGAAAACATGATGTTTAATCCGCAATTCATCGGTTCTTCCACTAGTGGCACCTCGCTGGTTATACCTGCTCCCTCTCGCTCATATTTCCCTCGTAACTACGTGTTCATTCGAAATTATGACGATTTTTGTGAAGTGCTAGGCTTTCTTTCGATGCAGTGTTATGTGGGTCAGCTAAAACCTTCATGCCAGTGCTTTGAACTAGTGGCCCTACCCTCTAGACCCCACCACTGCGATGGAGATGGGGGGATGTAACCCACTTTTCAGAGGGACAAAAAGTTAAAATCGTCTCGGGGTGAGGTGAGTATATTTTCTAGATTTAAGGATGCTATATTCCGCACATTTATGTGTGGTAAATTTCAAACTTTTTTCGCTGCTACTCTCTTTACCTGATGGAACTTGTGATGGAAGAGTGTGGGAGTTCATATATTTAGAAAAATCCCTCTGCTGACATATGAACAGACTGTAACGTTTCTGTTAGCTTCCTCACATTTTAACATCTGACCTCTTGTAACTGAAATGACCCTTTCCATTAGTTGGAGCCCATTCCCTTATACACCCGGCCAAAAGTGAAAATATTTTATCAAATATGGAGAATTTGTAGATATATAATCAATGCAAAGCTTTGCCACAGATAGCACCATTTTGTATTAAAGCTACCTTAAATAAATAACTTCTCCAAGAGTTGTGGCTACCCCCCTCCCTTGGGAACCGCAATTTATGACAATCTGGAACACATTTTTGGCAAACATTTTTCGCTGCACGCTAACTGGTGCCGGCGGTCCGCTTAGTGTCAAAATCTCACTCTGAATTCTCCAAGTCCCCCCCCCCCCCGTAAAAAAAACCCTACATAAATGAATGTTGACGCCCTCTTTAATCTACAAAAAATAAAGCCAGCATTCGTTTTTTATGTGTTTTGGCTTCATCTGCTATGCTAAAATATCCCCCCCTTTTTTTATTTAAGAGTTTGCTGACCAAATCGCAAACAACACGTCAAGTTACGGCAACATGGTTAGCTTCATTTAGTTTCCTAACGGCAAAAGGAAATAAGATTAAGAAAATAGGGTTAACAGAACAGAAATCAACCAACACGAAACCCTTAGAAAACTGGAATTTGAAAGTAAAATTCCTTCGTCAAAAACCTATTGATATAACAAGAAAGACCCTGGTTTTCAATTACGGTGGTGACAGAGAATCTCAAAACAAAAATACCAAATAGTAGGTAAATAGTATTAATTTACCGTAAGAGTAAGAAACCTTACCCAGAAACTGGGGTTGGTTTCTGATACCAAAGGTTATTGATTTTCAAAATTTTGAAATTATAAATCTCATCCTAAAATAATTTTTTTGAAATGCATCTCTCCGTAAATATTATTTGAAGACGTATTCCAATTACATTTTGCCGGACATTTCATACCTAGTTAAAATAAAAAAAAATATTATTGTTTGCACCAAAACTTTTTATTAAATTATACTCTCTTTATAGAACTTAGACATAACTCGAAATACCACAGCACCATACTTTTTATACAATGCCCCTCACGTTAACCAAAGAAATCTCCAACTTCAGGAAAATGATGATTTCATTGATAAAGTAATTAAAACTAGGAATGATTACCCTACCTGTGTACTTTCAAAGATTAAATGCTGAAAAAACTGTTGTATTTAAAATTCTAGACCGACAAAATTAACTCCTTGTCCCATTTCCTATAAAATGAGAAAAAGTTTATAGCGAAACGAACATTAAATTATGCATCAAGTTCTGCGCGAGAGACTCATCATCGCTTGGTGGACGCAGATGGATTTTGCTGGCGATTGAGCGTGATTTTTTGCTCTCTGGAGGTGGTCCGAGGGCCCATCCTTAATTAGAACAGAACATGTCGATAAAGAGGACAGAAGAAATTAGAACAAGGCACCCAGATGTGTGTAATATTGAGGCTACGGGAAAGGACGTTTGGTTAATAACTGGTCCCCATGTGGAAAGATTTATCGTTGACACTCCTCTTTACCTATTCAGCTGGTGTGAACGCCTGGGAAGAGATAATTGTTCTTTCTAATTAAATGATCTGATATTTATTCATATAGTTGAGGAACTGTATGACACCTCATCGTGAGTATCTGTGACTATTTTAAAATCGCACTTGATCTGTCCCTCTATTGAGATTTAAATAGTGCCGTGGCGTGGGAACGCCTGTATGGGGAGAGCTGTCAAATATTGTAAGCAAACTCTAGTAATTTTATTTCTCTCTACATTTCAATTGTCGAAAGGTGATTGTCATTTCGCTTCTTATCTTCGAGCTGATTAATTATTAAGGAAGAAAACTTCTCGCAAGAGTAAGATTTCGTTAACAAAAGAACCTTCAATTTTGATAAATCAAAGAGAAAGTATAGTTATTAAATATTCTTTCTCTACTCCCGATGTGTATATAGGCCCGTATACAGCATTAGAATCAGTTACAGTCAATGTTATCCGTATGTGAGTAAAGACGTATATGTGTTTATACGAAGACATTTTACCGCTGGCATACAGATCATCGCGGCCCCGTAATTGGGTGGATCGCATTACACATATGGGCAGCCATGAACGGCCAAGAGTCGTGAGTGGTTAAGTCCCAAGTTTCTCCTTATTGCGCTAAAAATTGGATGGGTAAATCGGAGCATAACGCCTATTAATGAGGTCAATTACTTTTTCTCGCGTTTTCTCCTATTTTGAAGATCTGATCACCTCATTCAAATCCGGACGTTTCAATTCGGGGCACAAAAGAGAAAAGAAACTGAGAGACAGAAGATACAAGATGATAGCCGAAGTGAATTGGACAGCCATTGTGTTTAACTTCATAAAGATTGATGGACCGGTGACAAGTTCGTATAACAAATAAAATCAGTGAAATCGAGGCCAAGCAAATGGGTTTATACTTTTGATGTTCTACAATATGCGCATGCGTTTCAATGTTATTTGAGTTGCGCGGTTTAGCTTATGTTACCTCCTAAGTATTTTTTGTTATTTTTTGATCATCGGTCTTGTGTGAAAAAATTAAATTTTGTTATGTTATTGCATTGTTTTCTTTTCGAAACGTAAGCCGTTTAAAAGGTATTCTGATAGATTTTGTGCAAAGGTAAAAGAACTTTTGTTCCTTATTTCGATTGTTTTGTTTTATATATTGCCAAAGTCCTTTTGTGATAGACCCATTCGTTTCTGATAGATCGTAGGCTCCGTGAATATTTTTAGAATGCAGTACTGAGGTCACAATATTTTTGTAGGTGAAATAATGCACTTTTAATCAATTTTTATTTTCTGAAGCATCCCTATAGTGTCAAATAATAACACAGAACCGATAACTGTAGTGCCTCATATTTAAATTAGCGTATCTCCATGCTAATTTATTGATGGAACAGTCTAAATTTCATGACACTATGTTTACTATCAATGATCAATTATTAAATTCATTCAAGATAAGGAGGTGGTTTACCATGAATATTCAATGTTTGTATACTTTGAAGCATTATAGACGGTATTGTAAGGAAAGTAGCAGGTTCTTTGAAAGATGGAGCTACTTTTCCAAATAAGGTAATGCCTTCAAATTGAGAACTGTACCAAAGCTTGATCCGTAGGCGGATTATAGATCTACATACTCTTATCAGACCTTTCAGTCACGTTGCTACATATTCTTCACTAAATGTTGTATGGCAAACTTTCTGAACCAGGCCTGTTTCAAAGTTTTCTAACAGGGAGGATTGATTTCCACTCCAGTGACACTCGGGATGGAATTCGTAACATTTTAGTAAAAGTTGTGAGTGTGAAAGTCGTGCTAGACATTCAGTGTTGCCTATTGGTAGGTCACAATTATTTGTTGAAAAATCAAGGGTTTTGATGCTAACTGGTGCAGCATTTTCCGAATTTTGTAATTTTTTGTAAATCTGTTCAACAATTGACCTGACCGAAACTCTCTATTGGGAGGGATCGTCCGCCCCCTTGACCACCTCCTGAAAACGGGTTTGTGAACAAACTAGGAGACTTTATGTGAGGGGGCTTACACCTCCCCTAATGAGAAAACTTATTGTCTTCCCTAGTCCGAAAACTTAGTGCATAAACAGGCAGACATTATTTGAGAATAATAAAGACTATTATTAGTAGGATTGCTCTATAAAGAAAGGTAAACAAAAAATTAACATTTCGGTTCCGAGGTCGCAATAAGTACACCGTGTCTTGTGCCAGCTGCATTCTTGTATATAGTAAAGGGTTCGAAGTATGCTTTAAATTCCTACTAGTTTACATCTTTTTGCACATAAACACCATCCATCTGTGCTTCTAAGAACATTGTCATTTCGCTATACAACATATGTACCGGAACTCCTATGCTTAAAACAAGTAGAGAATTAATTGAAGTTTATACTTAGCACGGCCGTCAGATCCGATCCACAGAGATTTTGAAAAAAGACAACGATGTTTGTTGGTTAATTGCTTGTTCTGTTTATACAGACCGGAAGAGAAGAACGGTTCTTTTTCCATGCTTTCAAAATTTTTAAATCACATTTAACTTACGGATCGAGAAACTGTGCCTGATGTTTTGCGCGCCATTTTATGCGCAATAACCAGGCGATCGTCTGCAAACATAGCAACCTTGTTAGCAGTAAAGATGTCAGCCATGGTATGTGTTCGCAAAAGAACGTGGGCGCCATGAGGTCTGCGTAGATTAACGTACCTAAATCATGTTATGTATAGACTTAACCTTGGCATGATTTATGTTATATTGTTTATACATAAATACTCTACAGCATTCCATGTTTCTTTTCTAAATATGGCTAAATTTGCACATGCTCCGTTGCTTGTGCGCGTTTCATTTCCCTCTATATGCGGCACTTGTCGGGTTGACGCGTGTGTTCGACGTACCATGCACAGAGACAAAGCCAGCCGATATGATTAAACCAAGGTTGGGGGAGGAAGCAATGCTCACAAGCGAACGGATGAATTTATGATAAACACTGACATGGGCTATGATTTAAATAGTTTTTCATTATCGCTAATTTCCAAATAAACGCTTTCAAAAGTAGAGTCGTAACTGTCGACAAGATGTCTTCAGCCAGCGAAGATCAGGAGTATAACAAATACAGGATTATGCGAGGGAGGGAGGAGTAAAAAGTTTAAAAAAGTGGTGTGTAAAGCATGACAAGTTATAATGTTTAATCAGAGAATTTACAATGCAACCTCCTGCTCCTGATATATCAATGACGGGATTGGTAGAAGAGATGTGAAACACCATCACGTGAAGTGGCAAATTGTAAGGACCTAGAGATTGTTTGGAAGGAGGGAAGGGGATTGTGGGAATGGAGGAATGAATTATAAGTATAAAGTTACCAAATATTTCATTACATACTACTTGTTCAGAAGAGAGAGAAAACAAAAGTTTGATCTACATCTAATTTTCGAGATTGAGCCTGCTTTGGATGCTGAGATCATACCTAGACTGAAAATAAGGAGTGACGCATTTTCTGGCTTTCCCCTTTTTGATTCCTTGCCAAAGGCAAAAGGAATCTGTGCAATCACGAGGGCAATTGTGTGTGTATGTGTGTATGTATGTATGTGTGGTTGTGACGCTTGACTTGTAAACACGATATCTCAAGATAGCAATGATGGATAATTTTCATACTTGGGATATCGTATTATTACATTAAGAGAAAGATCCCTATTTTTTGGTGAAGGTCAAAGGTCATGTGAGTCACCAGAGGTCAAAAACCGAAAACCTTGTAAACACGATATCTCTAGGTAGAAAGCATGGATACTTTTCATACTTTGCATGTGGATGCGTTATATATAGTCAAAAGATCAACTCTGTTGATTTTGATAAAGGTCGGGGATTATCTGAGGTCACCGGAGGTGAAAATACGAAATTCCTAAAAACTTCTTGTGAACACGATATCTCAAGATAGCAATCTACAATCTTCATAGTTGGTATAACTTCATCATATTAAAAGCCTAAAGGACCATATTGTTTTCAGTGGAGGTCAGAGGTCATTTGGCGTCATGAGAGGTCAAAAACCAAAAACCTTGAAAAACACGATATTTCAAGATAGGGATGGCGGATCCTTTTCATATTTGGTATATAGATGCATGTGTTACTTTAAGAGAAAGAGAACTCTTTGGGGTTGCTGGAGGTCGAAGGTCATCTGAGGTCATAAGAGGGTGAAACTAAGAAAACCTCGTAAACTAAATAGGCAGTGGGCGGTACCTCCAAATTGTGTCCGGCTTTTGGTTACAAACGAAAGTTAGGGTTGAATTTTGTTCCATTCCAAAGATAAAATTATAGAAAAAAACATTTATGTTTTTCACAAGCATAACTATTACAGTAATAATCATTTGAATTAACTAATTGCGAACACGTGTAAAGGTTGCTGTGACTATAGGATGATTATAAATACTCTATGCCGAACGAGTTCTCTGATGGCGTAGTGGATTACAGCTCGGTTTCTCTGGCACACAGACTGCCCGGGTACGATTCCTACTGGGATATGTTCTTTTTCTTTCATTTCTTGTTATTCATTTTTGGTAGGGTTTTAAAGGTCTTATGAGGTCAGCAGAGGTAAAGATGTGAAAGCATCGTAAAATATGAAAAAGTCAAGAAGTGTAAGTCTGAAGGATGAACCGAGTCAGTGCAACAAATCATTCCCTTTCAGTAAGGAATCACTAAACCTAAGGGCTTTCTGATTTCAGAAAGCAAAGTTTAAATGATTTTTCTTTCCACTCCCATTTTCCGGCTTTTTCTTAATTTCTAGAACACAAATTTTATGTGATTTTTGTTTATCTTATCTTATATGCAGACGAGGGTTAGGGGAATATGAGCTGGTTCCGTACATAAGAGTGTTACATATCGTAGCCTAAGACGTGCGTGGTGTTTGCTTTGAATAACTTGACCCACTCCACTTCGTGGCAAAGTTTTACGCGTGCCTGAGAAGTGATTTTAACCGGGGTATGAAATATACGCGTACGAGAGGACGATTCGCCCAGCAACAGCTAAAATCGCCTCCAGAGAGACGTGGAGGAGGGGGAGGGGAGAGCGACGAAAAGAACAAATGTTATGAAAATAGCCCTCCCCCCCCCCCTCCTAAATGGTTGCAAATAAAAATAGCCGCGTGGACCTCAAGATGGCTCAAAAACTTTGTGAGGCGATTTTTTCCCACGACATTTGCAAAGAGCCCTTTTGAAAAACAAATTAAAAAAATTATACCTTGATGTCGGCCGTTCTCGTTATGTCCATTGTACTTGTTTGTGAAATTAACATTTGGTCGAGCTGATCACCTACACAGTCAACTATACCCGCGAGCAATTGACTGGCTGGATTTTATTACATGTCAATTTCTTTTTCACTTTTGTTCACAGTTTTTTATTTTTTCTATTTTTCTTGGAATAAAGTGGTCCCCAATAAAGACCTGTTTATGGCCGTTCGCCCGGAGCTGACTATACACAGTCCTTACTACGACCCATGGAAATAGTGGGGTGATCGGCTGTCTGCACGATGGTCCAAATTAAGTTTCTTCTCACAGTATATTTCGGGCCTAAAATCTTCATTTACTACCATAACTTCTTGCCTCCAAATCTTACAGGATTACTGCAGTTGCTTTTGATCACTGAGATCTTCTGAAAAGGCAAAAAACTGGAAATGAAATCAGCAACCTTTTCAAGCCTTGGAATTTACTGTGTCCGTGACTAAGGAACGTGTTTACATCAATTTGCCAATGAGCCACATTGTTACGCCATACCGAAATCATATGGCAATCTGCCATGTTAGATGTTTTGGACTGCAGAGATCAATGTTCCGAGTGACGTCACAATGTTATGCACATGGCATTGATATCAACAAATATTTCGAACTCATACAGTGAATCCTATGAAGAGACAAAGTGGATGATTTTATTTCAAATTTTCGACCCTTTTCAGAAGTTTTAAGTGATCAAAAACAATTGCAATACTTGCGTAAGATTTGGAACGGTTATAAATTAAGATTTTAGGTCCTTCAGCTTTGCTATAAGAAGAAAATCAAGATTTTCAATGGGTAGTAGTATGTGGAGCTTTCGGCGACCGGCTATACACGTACGTGTACTGAAGACGAGGTATAAAGAAGATCGAGAAGTTGAAAACTTAACCTCTTCTCCTTTTACCGTACAAGCCGTATCTATGCTACTACATACACACATGTGCTAAATCTGCACGGCCATATTTGTTACCGTGATGAAAAATGCCATACATGACTAACGGTATTTTGTTTTACCTCTAACCCCGGTGTTTTAGATACTGCTAACGAGGATAAAGCTTCAAAGAAGCATGCATGCGCATTTTAACACTTCTTGCCATCCCCATCACATCACTCCCCTCCCTACATCAAAATTGTGGTCTTTACATTGTCTCAATAGTGGTTGGTTTGAATTCCCAAGTATTAGGCCTTCATAAATTTCCCAAGTATCAGATCTACCCTTACACTACACTGGTGACTGGTGCAATCGTTCCCAATTCGTTTACGACTATTACCTATATCGGTGTAAAATCTTTCATGCCTCGCTTACAACTTTGCAAAATTGACCTCTCACAAACCATGGAAGACCCCCGAGGTAGTACTTCCATGCACAAACGGCCTGTAATCAATCTGTACACGAACTATTGCATCCGACGTTTTTTACCGGTCCGACAAACCTCGCACAGGTTTTTTCGGGTCGAGACATTTTTGTACCAAATCTAGAGGGGGCTTCATTTGGGTCAGTCGGTTAAAATAACCCCTTACCCTTCCTGCTATTTCAGGAGAACCTTAACAGGTTAATTACCTTTTTATCGAAACGGTCATTGGTTCCGTTACTAATTGACCAAAACATATTGTTCAGTTTTCTTCCATGCCACGGGACACACAATTCGAGACATCCGTCTTTGCCTAAGGGATTTGACCTAGTTACAGAGGCTTTGGTCAGTGCGAAAAAATCCGTCGCCAGCCGCTGATTTACCTGACAATCGCAAAATGTGTAAAAGCAAACACATTCTTCGCTCTAGTCAGGGAAGAGACAATGAAAAAGAAGTGAAATTTACTTCATTCAGTAGATCTAGTTGTACATTCAATTTGTATTTTTAGAACACGCTTTGTCCATGCGTCAACTGCGCAAACGTGAAAAGTCGCTGACAATTTCCTGTGGGTGACAAAAACCGCAAAAGATTCTCCGTATTGTCGTTTGCTTGGTAGACGTAATCGGAAGGCATTGTTGTTGAACTGTTACTTTTTGTCAAGAATGGAGATTATCTGGGCTATAGCTCATATTTGTGGTCATAATATTTGCGTGACTGTAAGAGAAGCAAATTTGCCAAATGTTATTACAGTTGAACGATTCATGACCTCACGTTTGGATTTCTGCTCTTAAAAATACTTGAAAATGTAATATATTTTAGATTATATTTGTCAAAGGTGATAATTTAAGCAATGTACATACTCCACTTCACGGGCACGTTGTGGCATATGTAGAAAATGCAGACATTTTTTGGTTGAAAGTTAGCTGAGACATTGTGCTGAAAAGAAGATTAATCTTATTCAAATCGGTTTATCTGATCCTCTTATGAAGGAATTGTGTATTTTGTTTGAACAAACTATGGGAGTAATTTTTACTTGATGACGATAGGATGGTTTGTTTAATAGAACCTGTTTCATTCTCCACTCAACTACAAATTGACTTCTATGAATAGCTATCCCTCGTGACATGAACTTTTATTTTGTGATTTTTTTTTTCCAAATTCGCATTAAAGCACAGAAATGTAGGCCTATTACCTTAACCAAATTTGGATTCCTTTTTCGAGGAAACAATGGGGCGGGGCTAAGGCGGAACGGTTATTTACATGAAACAAATCCCCACACTGATTTAAATATAGACTTTAATGAATTAAACCGAATAGAGGACTGCGTAGTAGCCAATGGATATAAAATGGAGATTATACTCTGGGAATCCCCATCAGTTTGTCCGAAGCTAATGACGTTGTTTTCAGATCTGCAAAAGCCCTATAGCTTCTGTTGGAAACAATTTATCAACAAAATATCAAAGTGGAAGTTGATTAAAAATAA
Organism: Holothuria leucospilota; assembly: GCA_029531755.1. Lineage (NCBI taxonomy): Eukaryota > Metazoa > Echinodermata > Holothuroidea > Aspidochirotida > Holothuriidae > Holothuria > Holothuria leucospilota. The sequence goes on along the minus strand of CM055969.1, from coordinate 16,473,496 downwards.
TTCTTAAGGGGTGTGGGAGAATTTATACACTCCGAATCAGATAAAGCATAAGAACGAAATTAGGCCTATACCCGACAGGGGCTATGTTTAGTTCACTACAGTGTATCAATTTCTCTCTAGGCTTAGAAATAAACATTTTAAAAGTAATTTTGTGTCTCATCTACCCAACTTTTAGCAGCTGTATAACTATTTTGGGGTATTTGTCTTATGGACCATCGTTTTTCACCGATTCGGATAATAGGTTTACCTCCAGCGACGGGTTATGTGTTTCCTATATAACTTGGTTCACTTTCTTTACTCAGTATCTGGGACACGTGGCACCAGACTTGGATATAAGTCGGCCAGAAGTCTTATAGAGAATGCGTCTTACTTTTTGTTTAAAAATTTCCTTCCATTATATTGCTTCCTTTAGTCACTAATGAAAAAATAGTTTTGGTGCCCTTCCTTATCACATCTGAAGCCAAAGAGAAGAAAAACAGAACCTCATTTATTCGTCACCAAAGTCAATGCTAAATAGCTTTATCGTTGGTGAAGAAACATCACACAAAAAATAGTTTGATGAATTTCCGCCGCAACACCATCCGTTTGACACAGACCTATTCAGGCTGGTTGAAGTTTACCTAACCGGACTGATGTTTTACCAAACCTGTGCAGCTCCTTAAACCAACCCGCGGGTTTTAGTAGCACAATGTATTGAACGGGCAGTAAGTCTTCAGGTGGCAGATATGTAAAGGCAATATTTGTGCTCCAAAAGTTTTCTGGGGAGAGAAAATTTTTCAGAAGCGGCATCCCTTCGTCACCCTGCCCCCGGCAAAAATTACTAAAGACCACGTGCCCAAATTGGATAGAAAAACTACTCAAAGGTTCTGATAATTTTTGGAATAGTTATAATAATTAAAGAAGGTTTAATGAAGGACTATGTTTGAAAACTTCCATAAATGTGTATTAAGTAGCTGAACTATGACCCTAATAAAAGATATAAACAGGAGAAAATCATGGTTGCGTTGATTAATTAATTGATTTGAATTCACTAATGAAATGTTCGAACTCTGCAAGAAAAAATAAATTTAACAGTTCGATTCTCTCTACCTTTTTCAATGTTTAAGTCTTACAATGACCAAAAACTACTCCCATGACAACTATGAAACAAGCAAAGCAGCTTTTCGCTGTCTATGCGACAAGGTTGGATTCAGCCAATTTTCCTAGGGGGTTAAGGAAATTGTAGCAAATTTGAGAAATGGTATACCTAAGTGTTTATTCACTTAAAAGTATAGTACGCCTGGAAAGACAAAAGTACCTTAATAAAACTTCACATGTGTATGTCAAGTGTTAAAAGTTTAAGAATTTTATGATTGATTGAATACGGAAGAATGGAAGATAAATACTCCCTCCTCCTTGGATAGCTATTCTCCCGAAGATCTTACGCCCAGCCCCTTTTAGCTATACATGCCTTGTCAGCCTTCCACCAAGACGGTCTCCTTATTGTGAATCAAACATACTTAGGTGACTAAGAAAGTCTTTTATGGATTGAATGAGAACGTCGAAGCGCCGAGCTTTGAGATACTAGAGGTTCTTAACACAATTGCTTTCGCCACCAAATGGTGTCGCGCTCACGCACAGTTATTGCAAGTTATCATTAAGCATATTGTGTATGATTAATGTACCAATGATTGATGCTAACGATGGTTATTACATCGCCTAACCAAACTAAATTGCGTTCCAACATAATCCGACTCTAGCCTCTATAAAACATTCATACTTTCAGTTTTTGTCTTCATCGAGCGATGATGGAGAAATTTGTATGCTGCGATCGCACATTAAATAAGCCAGCTTTATCATGTTCAAAAATTAATGGAGCAAAGGTATCGAGTGAAAAAACTATTTGGCATTTTCAGAGAAAGATGACGAAGATGTTCTTTTTTTCTCGTTCAATTCATGAACTCGGGACACGATAGGAATGAAAGTTGACATGTTGTACAGGTCATGTAAAAGAAAGAATGTGCACACACAGATGTAGAGTTTTTTGGGACATCGAGAAACAGGCAGAAGGATTCATGATAAGCATTTGCATCTTAATGAAAACAAAGAATAAAAATGAGAAACTTAGCAAATATAAAATAAAACTAAATGGCTTTGTAAATTTCGAATATCATGCCGAAATAATTTACGAGTTGACGGCCTAGTCCATTTTCAGGCAGTTTGCGTCTCTTACAACATTATTATCTTGCGATAGGAAAGTATGTGCATTGAGATAACTCTTTGGTCACAAGGGGTTCATGTCTTTATCTTCTCAATGTGGAAACACTGAACTCCACAAATTAATCATCATATTTTCTGGTTTCTCGATAAGATATGTACAACATGTCTCATGATGGTTTGTGAAAAATCCGTCAAATTTTGTTTGCAACAATTTGTCATGGTGGTATCTTATTGTCCGCAAGTTCTCATCTTTATTTTCATCATTGAAAGCTCGTTTTAAAAATTAACATTGCGGTAATGGAAATTTGAGCAGGCTTCCAATTTGACGACCTCCGAGAGAGTTTTTGAAGGAAAAAAAACCTTGTCAGCTCTTGTTGCCACATTTAGTCATGCATTTAAATTGTTTCTTAATTAACTTGTACTAACATGGTTTGAAACGACGTTATGGGTTAACTTTGTGATACAAAAGTACGTAGACACGCGGATTCTTGTCAGTCGACACCGTGAAACTGTTCCATCAAAACTCCCAAATAGAATGATAACTGTCTCTTTACCGCCTAATAGTAATCAGCAATTGTTGGCTTCGTGTCGCCGTTGATGTTACTCTCTCATTTTTCATATTTTTATTTGATTAAAATAACTCTAGCGTAATGGAACTTTCGCTTAAGTCGATTTGCGGAAGATCGGAGATTAGGCCATAGCTCTATGCATGCAAGGTTTTGAAGTTTTAAGACAAACGAAAGCAAGTCTGTAAGAAAAACAGCTGCAGATATTTCAATGAAAGTCGGAAGATTTTTGAAGAAATCTCTAGAAACTCCATTGGAAATATGGGGTGGGGTGATCGGGACGGTAGACTACAGCCCTGTCGATTTCTACAGGAAAGTTATAAATATCCTTACACTAGTATTCACGACAAACAATCTATAAGTTTGCAACTGAAATGCATATAAGCGGCTTCTGCTAGCAAAATGTGATACTACCCCTCCCATGGAAAGAATTTCCACATGATACCATTATAAATTAATTACGATCACTTGGTAAGCCATGAAAGATGTGAAGACTAAAACACAAAAAATAAACTAAATGAGACCTACAACGTACAAGTCTGAAGAAAATAGTAAAAATGTGAAAATGTATAGAATATGTAACACCGAATGTTATCACAAATTCGCACAAATTTGGAGGTGTACGTTAGACAAAAGCAAGAATGGTGAAAACTCTACCAATATTTTGTATTAAAACAAATAAATCGATGTCAGAGGCTTTAACGTTTGAAGTATTGCCATCATTGTCTACAAATTAAAGATTTTCTGTTTTTCTCTGTAAGTTCTATCAGCTATAATACTTTTTAAGAAAGAGACATGCCATGTAAAGTAGCCGTACGACATAAATATCTGTATCCCAACTTTAAGTTGTTAAAAATCATCTCTTTTTGTGATGATCTTGGTTTGTAAAATTATAAACAATAGATTTTGGATGAAAGAAACATCTGTTTTCAGTATAAGACTTTCTACTGAGAAGACGTCCTTATAAATTGTCAATTATTTCATCATTTCATATATTTTCTGTAAAGTCAAGACAAAGCTCTTAGCATTGATTACACATTGAAACTGACTTTTACATTACTACTACTGGTATGAAGTGAAAAGTTTAGGTTCGAGATTCCTGAATTGCGTAAGTGTAATAAATGGTCCATTACTCGAAGGCTATCACCAAATATTACACCCTATAGCCTAGTAGCACCATGTTCTTATTGTATCACCCCTAGCCTACATGAAAGACGAAATATCAATGTACGTACATATGATAGATGGAAGCCGATATTGCGGAACGCTTCAGCGATAACGACCAGGTAATCAGTTTAGACTTCATTGGTATAACTGACAATATCCGTTGCTAGGGATTACCCTCAATGCGTGATAAATGAAAACAATGGGATTAAACAATTAACCTTATGCGACGAGTTTGAAGAAGATGTTTTAAAGGTCCAAAACAAAAACTTGATAACTATAAAGGGAATTTTCATTTATTTAAAGAAGTTTGAGGAAAGAGGGTTGTTATAAATTTATTTATTTCTTTTTTATTTAGTTATTCATTTTTGCATTCTCTTGTTAATCCTTACAAGCTTTATACAATGATTGTACGGACATTATTGAGAAATAATATATTTTGCTGGCAAAAATCTCGATTTTAACTTGTGCCGCTGAGATGTTTATGTCAAGTTAAGAGCGGCGAAACAAATTTTCATTGTTATGTCGATACATTTCCATAAGTTTGCTTACCGATATTTTATGGCAGAGCACTAACTAACACGTTTTGAAGCGATCATAAAGCCTAGTGACAGTGAAATATATCGGAAGCTATATGTTAGAGAAGCTTTGAAATTAGGCCATGAATTCACCAGGATGATATTTGAATGTGTAGGTATAAAAGGAAAGTACACTGTAAGAGAGAATCTTCCAACTTTTAACAAAAATTTTCGATAACTGAAGATAGTGTACGGCATACTAAGTATATGGCTGTAAATACTGAATGTAGTCTTATCAACAAATTGTAAGGATTTTTGTGTGACGTAAGAATTAATGAAATGGTTATATAACAATCAAGTGTTGGATTCTGGTTGGAAACTTTCTCTTGACCTTTACAGTTATGGCTTTTTTATCACCAATGCTAGAAATGAAACGTTTCTGTGAGTGTTCCTCTTCAGGTTTGCACGTTGACCTTACATACTTCAAAACCCAGGATTGAATAAAAAGTAATTTCCCCCTAAAATTTGTTATGTATCGTCTACTTTTTGTTGAATAATCCTGAACGTAATTATAAAAGTACATAACAAGTATCGTATTCTCATACAAAGAAACCGACAAAATAAAGTAACATGCCGTTGCATGTTTTTTTTTTACAGTATGTTGTTCATTCTTGCTCACAGTTTTAAACGTTTAATGAGAAAATCTCAGTGCCCAATTGCATTAGCCAAAATAAAATGGACATAAAATAGCATGAAAACATTTCAAAACACAAGTTATGTCATAAATATTTCGCAAGAAAAATATTGAGATTTAACAAAAGCAACTAAACCCTTCCTTTTCTTCAAATTCAGGAGTTTGTTTCATAATTTCAGAGATGTAAGGAAATTTTCAAGCAAGTTTGAAACATGAATACGTGTGAAAGTTTGTCAGACATTTGATCTATGAATTGTGAAGAAGATGTTGGTTTATTTTCTCAAAAGTGATGTAAATACATTGAAGTTTCTCACAATAATATAACCTAAAAGAAAGTACCTGTGAGTTTTTGTTGAGTTTTCAACGGTACTTCTTTGAAAGAAAGTATTTCGGAGAGTGAGTTAATAGGATATTAATAACAGTCACAATTATTGTATCGATTCCGCAACAAATATTGCTTGAATTTAGAGGAAATGCATTTCTAAAAACAAATTAAACTTAAGTGAAGTAACTTACCCGAGGATGGACGATCCGAATATCTCGTACAATAGACCCAGGCTGGCCACAACAACGGAGAATTTATACTGGCAGAATTAGTCGATTTATCTGAAATCTTGGTGACTGGTTTTTCCGAAATAACTTTCGAATCTGCACATTCTCGTTTCTTCCTCTGGCTTTCTAGAAGCGAATTTGTCCTAAAAATGTTTTCCACGGTCAGCCGGTTCAGTTGTCGTATGTGGTCCTCGTGCCTTCTAAAGCTGTTCCCAAAATCCTTCCTCAAAATATTATCGATACTGAAGTTGGTCAACTTTGGCCACGTGGACGGTGATTCTCCAGGCTTGGATGGACTTTGAGTCGTATATGTGGAGTCTGGTTTAACGTCTTTGACTGATTTATCCGCCATGGTATCGACTTCGATGAAACTGAATAAAGTCATCACCCCTGAAACTGCCCCTTCCTTCGTAAAATTCTTTTTTTTTAAATGTCCTCCATCTCCTTCCCTTCCCCCTCTCTCTCTATTTCTCTGAGCAAGGTTGTTGTGCTTTTAAGATTCGGGTCTATCGAGCAACCCGACGTCCTAAAAAATGGGTACAAGCCAACTCTTTTCCCTCTCTTTTCTTCTTTTTGTTGCAATTGTTTTCTCCTTATCTTGTTATTTTCAATCAGCTCTCCTAATACTCTCGTGTGTTGGAGATGGTATGGTATAAGCGATTCGCAATTCCGACTGACAGACTGAGCAAAACTACCAACAAACTCTACCCTTAAAGAAGATCACATTAAGCTATTAAAAGGATATCCAATCCACCTTACATTTGGTAGTACCACAAGTGACAATGACCCTTTACAAAATAGCGCATTTAGAACCAGCAGTGAGTTGTCAGCCAATCAACGATCAGTATCACTGTGACGTTGTTTGCGGTGAATTTAATCATAGGCCGAACAAACTTTGTCGAGTCTTAACAAGCGGAATCCCGCATGTGAGGCTGTCGGTTACAACATCTTTGTGTTGTGAAGGAAATAGTTGCAGTCCTGCGTAAGGCATACTACTATGTTGCAATTACCGTTGTTCTTATGCAGTATATATGGTCTAAAAATGCACTTCAGAGAAATTTTCATTGCCCTATATGGCATTCAAGCTACATTTTAAAAAAGTAGGTGTAACGTATTCATATCTCATGTATGAAAGATCCATAGGCCTATTTAATTAAACCTGGAAAGGGGTGGGTCGGGTTTTAGTTTCATTTAGTTTTGTTGCAAGTAAGGTTGGAGAAAAGTGCATCCACATGACAAAACCATCGTTGATTTTATACTTGCCAAGACGAATGTAGAAGGGTTCGAAACGTGTCATATGAAACATATGGAATATGAAATACATGACATATGAAACATGGCATACAAAACACACAACCAAGATTAAATAATTATGCAAAAACTTAGGCAAAGCACAATCACACTCCCGACTTATTCATATACTCATACACAATCTTTGCATTATCTGGTTTGAACCAGCGGCGGCACCAAGGGGTCATGGGACATTTGTCCCCAGTCAGATCCTTTGCCCCCAGATGCCCCCACTCAGCTCCTGAAGTATAACGGCCTGGCGGGAGGATAGCCTAATACATTTAAATTATTTGGAATCTTTGCATTGGATGATGCATTATGAACCAAAATACACCTATCCTGAGACTTAATTTTTCACCCAGAGATATGCGAAAACCTCGGAGCTTCCGGGGGCTTCGCCCCCTGGACACCCACCTGGGCGTTGCCCCTGGACACCACAAGGGGCCCTAAGGCGGGCCCCGGACCTCACCCGATAAAAGCCAGCGCTGCGCGGGAAAATTCTTTGCCCCCCAAAATTTTCTTTTGCCCTCCATTTGCCCCCACTTTTAAATCATGGTGCCACCACTGGTTTGAACATGACCGTCAGAACAGGCCACAGCCTCCCCCTCCCCCCAATAAAAAAAATAAGCTTGTTTGTTTGTTTTTAGTTAACAGTTACTATTAATGTGTCTTAGAGCGGCTAAAAATTACGTGAGAAAGTGCCAAAATTCAGTAGCTACAAGGGTTCAGCCTCTAGTTTAGAACCCTTTCGAAGGCCATGGGAAAGGAGGGGAAAACTTATTTCATTAAGCATTGAAACGATCCAGTATTAATTATAAATATATCAAAGTCATGTTTTTATTTTGGGACAAGTAAAAAGACCGGAAAATGAAGCTTCATGCGTCTTCCCATCATGGACGACGATCATGGGGGGGGGGGGGAACATGTCCTCCCCAATATTTTTAGTGGGGTCATAATATCAAATACCCCCAAAATTTAGAGGAATGCAGAAAAAATAAAAAAAAATAAATAATTGTGATATTGGCTATTAATGGTATTTGGGGAGAACTTTACATCTGCGTCCTCGCCTGGCTTCTAGGTCTTTTCTCTCTTTTTCTCTTGGCTCCTGAACATCAGCAGGCGACGTATGGCGGTCCCCTGTACCCCTGGCCTGAGACGCAAAGCGTTCGTGCAAGCAGATGTCCCCCCCCCCCAATAATTTCAACAGATCACCGCCCCTGCTTCCCATGATTGTAAGGAAGACAAATCCCATCTTAAGGGGGACTTACGCTGTCGCTCTTGAAACCCTTGCTATCACTTTTGGAGCGGAAGGTACAAACAATGCTTAATATTTTTCTTTGTTTTGAGCTAGACATTAAAAGAATGTTAGGAATCGTTGTCTCTGTAATTTGCCCCAAGTGGAAACTTACCCCGGGTTACTTTAGAATGTAATGTTCCTTAAGTTTAACATTTTTGGAAGAGCAATAAATACGACAAACGTTTAGGATCAGGAAAAAAGGGAAATGACACTGCTTTCAATTCTCCTCTCCTCTTCTAATCACCTACTACATATTCCAAATACTTCTCTGTAATTGACAGGGTTGTTCCCGTTACGCTTTGAAAGTAACTCGTTATAGTTACAGTTAATTCCGTAAAATTGTAACTCGTTACAGTTACTAGTTACAATGTTGAAAAAGTAACTAGTTACAGTTACTTTTGACTAAAAAGTAACTAGCTACATTTCAAAAGTAACTCGTTACTTCAAGGTGAATATACGGTACCTCGGTACCTGAAATGGAGGGGGGGGGGGCATAATTAGATAGTAAGACGGGGGCACATGAGACGACCGACACCTCATTTGTGCCGGTTATCCTTAGGTGTTCCCCAAAGAAAGTCAATGAAGCTAGCTGATCTTCAATGGGCATTGTCGCAGAGGCTCCTAATGCTCAACATGAAGCAGCGAATCATGATACTGTGTCGGAGCTTACGCAAACTATTTGTTAGAGGAATATGGTTATAACCAAAACTTTTCCAGTTACCAAAGTACTTCTTTGAGGGTTGAAATCTTTATACTCCCATCACACAGTCGGCTAATTTAGAGAGGTTAGCGGCTATGCCGGAAAGGGGAAAAGCGTTGTTTCAGCAGTAAAGTCTTCACCCCTCAAGAGCATAAATATGGTATAATAAGAGGATGAATACATTTGTTAGCAGTAAAATTTTAAAACCTCACCGCTAAGGTTGGGCTAAGTGATATTTCCCCATAAATTTCAAGTTTCACATTGTGTCGATATAAAACAGTGCATAGAAATGGTGATACTATGCAGTTTATACATGCAGATCATGTGCACATAATTCACTTTCCCTTTACAATAGGTAAAGCTTTAAGTCGGACACTTCTCTTTCCAATTAGCTTTGTTAGGATACTTTTAACGCCATTGACCATTTCAATATTCTGCTGTTTTTTTATATTAACCGTACTATTATTCCAGTGTAAGGAGTTACGGACATTGAAAAGAATATGATATAGCCTAAATTCATACGTTTGATTCATCAAATAAATATACCATACATGTTAAATTAGATGCATAAATGGATGCACGGTGTTTACCAACGCTTGGCACCGTATAGATTTACTGGGCTCCAACGCAAGAGTCCGGATTCGGTTAGCTTAATGCCGGTCTCAAGAGCGTTTTTCTAGATTAGGAATTTGCCCGGGATAGAAGGTTCCGGAATCGAAATTTTTACGGAATGTGATGTAACTGGACTCGGACTCGGAGTTCATTCCAGCCGAGTTCTCAAATATGAAAGTTACATTAAAAGTGTTTAAAGTTCCATTTGTGCACAATGTACAGATCTAAGGTATTGTCACATACAATCAACTAAATTACTCAGGAGGCCAGGCTATGGAAGTGAGTACAAACGATGACTTTGTTAATTAATGGTGGACATGTACGATAGAATTAAAACATCTGTATGTGTGATATGATATACATTGGCAAAAAGACTGGTCTCGGAATTGGTGCCATTGGAATCAAAACTGGCAGAAATTTGAGGATCCTGAGTAGTACCATGCTCGGAAAGATTCGGGAATTTAGAATCGCAGTTAGCTCCGACTCGGATAGGGTGAACACGGGTCCAGCCCTAACGTCTCAAGAGGCAATGATTAAACTTTCAAAGTAAGCTGGTATTTGAATGCCCATGGGCCAACCCGTTTCTCACGGTACACTGTCTCCACTGTGTCCTCTAAAGGACAATATGAGTAAACCAAGGCCCAGCTGACTTTACTTAGAATACATAAAGTCAGCTGAGCCTTAGAGGACCGTTCAGTATTTTTCAAATAATCGCACAAATCGGTCTCATGGATAATAAGCATTGATCTGTCTAATAAGTATTTTGACATACAGATCAATTTTAAACTTATTTCAATCAGGGAGTTGCTATTTGACAACTCCCTGGTTCAATAGACAATCAAGTGGCCCGGCCTGTAAGCCTGCAGCGTGTGCATCTAATATCAACTTCTGATTCTAATCGTGAATAAAATTTGATGTCGGTGAGGGCGACGTCGATAATAGCGATGAATGATAAATAGCCTATATCGAAAATAATTTTACATTTTACTACCAAAGTGTCATCAATTTGACAATTTTCTGTTATTCTGTTATTAGCTCAAAGAAAATGCAATTTGTGGTCATTTTGACTATTTGTAACGGGAAAGTAACGGGACCCAAATGTAACGCCGTTACAGTTACTTTTACACAGAATTGTAACTAGTTACTTGCTCCGTTACTGAACTGCAAATGTAACTCGTTACAGGGTTCCGTTACACAAAATGTAACTCGTTACAGTAACGGCGTTACTTGTAACTCGTTACTTCCCAACCCTGGTAATTGAGCTATCTATTTTATCTCTCTTCTAAGAAGAGTATTATGTGCACGTCTTTTTACGGATGTACAACATTACATGATTTTGATTTTTGATAATTTCGTACGATTTTGAGTTAAATTTTGGCCTATAAAGGACAGTGGAAATAAAGTAAACGTTTTTCCTTTGTTTTCAAACTCTAAAAACGTCCGGATAAAATTTGACCCTAATCCGGATCGGCACTTACCCAAATCGGGGTCATTTGCAGTAATAAAATCCGGATAAAAATGATCCAGTCCGGATCATTTTAGATCCATATCTGATTAAATTATTGATCCGGATTCGAGTAGGTGCCCCTCCAATCCGGACTGGGATCAAATTTTATCCCGACGTTTTTAGAGTGTACCTTTTCATTAAGAAACCCAACCCTTTTTCGAATAAAATTGATTTGAAATCTAATCCAAATACTACTGCCAGAGACGTCATTCCTCCGTAAATTTGTAATTATTTAGAAAAATTACCTCACATATTGAAAGCAACATCAGCCATACCGATGCTGAAGATATCTCGATTTAGGCCCCCCCCCCCCAAAAAAAAATGGTGTAAACTTTATTGTGTCCCCATAGCATTAATGCACAGTACATCGAGGAAATCCCTGGTTATATGAAAGCAGTTAACAGGGTTTTTGATGAAATGTTACGGGATAAGGGTGGGAAATTTCCTGGACCATGGGCTTAATTCAAGACATGTGCCTCAGACGTTCACAAAGGGCCCACATTGTAAAGTAATAGGTTCTGTTGGGCAACTCATGTTGACTTTTACATGGGTTTCCTCTAGGCCAGGTAAAACTTTACCTTGCCCAGAGAAGGGCCTTGCATGGCTCAAGTCTGCACCAGTTCACGAACATTGGTAGGTGCATTGTACAGAAGAACCCAGCAACCTTGCGTTTTGCTTTGGTCTTTTAAAAAGCCCTGTAGGCAATCTCCCACTTCAGGCGAAAACATGAATCTACTCCCAAAAGGAATTTTGACCCCCGAACTGTCTCTTTTAATAAAACCTAAAAATGAGAATTTTTCTTCGACAGAGGGACTAATTGGCTAACTATTACCAAGGGAAGCAACGTATTTTTCCTTTAGTAGAATTTTTATGAAGAATAAAACATTTGTTTTTGAAAGAGAAATCTTTTTCTTTAAAGGAAATCGTCTAAAAGTGCATTCTCTATTATTTAATTGCACGTGCATCATTTTTAAAAAGTGGGGCGTGCCCTAGCATTCCATTGGGCAGGGGCCATATGGGCTATTTATATGTGATACATGGTTTAAACAGTGAAATCAAAAGTTTATTCTCTCTTACCTGCTTACCGATCTAATTTACAGTGGTTACATGTCTACCGTCATGAAGACTTAGTTACTCTCTTAATTCAAAAGATTGAAATTAAGGACCAATCGGTTACAATTTCTATTGGAATATTCAATATAACAGAATGAGAGTAAATCTTATTCGTTTAAAAATTTTCAATCCAAATTTAGATTTGTCACTCATCCCACTCTTTAAAATTGATTTTCAGTCAAAAGATTAAAGAGAGTAAGCTTGAAATGACGGCGGGAGGTAAGGTTGTCACCAACGTTTGTAGTAATCTAGTCCTCGACTGCTCCTATGGTGGAAATTTCCCCTTTCGTTTGGAATGCATTCATTCAAAACACTTCATTCAAAGGGAGTGAGATCATTAGGCGTAGCCGAGGGTTAGTGTAGTGGGCACATGGGGAAAATGCCAATCAAAATATTTCCGCCCCTTCACATAAATGCACAGCCAACATTTTCTGAACAGGGAATCTGGAAAGGCTCATCGATATTATTGTAATGTGTTTCAGTGTTTTATTTCCGCTTTCTTCATGATCATTGCTCATCTATTATTTCCAATGCCCCTCGATTATGAGTGACGGTTGCAGAAATAAAAGGCCTGTGCTTTTATTTCAGGATTAAACTACACCAAGTACGCATACATTAAGCAAAGAAGAATATTAATCTGAGTTATATCATTTGCATGCTCATTTTGAACCAATTTCTTTTAACCTTTCCTCCGGTACCATATAAAGCTGGCACCAAGGGTAGCCTTGATCAGGCCTCTTATTTCTGCATCAAACTTCAATTTGAAAACCACCATCAAATTTCACTCTGCATACCAGCACACTTGTCAGAACGTGGCAGAAAGTTTTCGAAAGTCATCTAAGGTTACCGTCAACGTTGATTCTTTCTGACATTACTACTCTTCACAAAAATTTTACCAAACAGGCAGAGATGTGCTTACCGACGAGGTTATAGACTTAATACCTGAAGGAACTTGCGGTAGCTACATGCCTTGAAGATGAAGAAGCACTAACCCTAGAGGAGGCATCAAAATACGTCAAATCAAAAACGAACAAATAGGGCTGGATTTATTTTCAGGGGGTAATCTATCATATGAGGGGGGTTCCTCTTAGTGTCCTTTGTGGTGACATTATTTTGGGGATAGGACTTGCACGTGATGGTATCCTAGCGAAGTGCCACCATCATTGGTCTGAAGCCTACATAGCAATTTTGGCAAAAACGCCGATGAAGGCAGATTGCTCGAAATGGCACTTCCAATGCCTTTCAATTTGCATGTACATGTTTGAATCTGTGATGATTTTTTATTCCATCCCCTCCTAAAGGGGGGAACTCAGACACATTTTATTAATTATAAAATTTTATTAATTATTTTACTAGGTGAGAAGTAGAAAATGACATTAACTTATTACCTCTGCTTTATTAGTTTTCATTATTTGTTAAAGAGGAAATTTGAAGATAATATATGCACATGGCATCGGTACAGAAATCCGTAAAAGGTAGTTTTGGCAAGTCTAAATTCGTTTGAATTGCATCTATCGGGTGTACCTGCAGGTAGTGCACTGAGTGATCGTTACGTCAATAACCAAATACAAAAGCTCGCATGGGCGTTCTAATGGTAAAGCCGCAGCATATGATCAGGGAGAGCTTCCTGATATGATGTATATATGCTCAAGAAAATCCATACCTTGAATTCCAAATTTCGGAGCAGGACCTTTACCTGTAAGTCATGTAATGCAAGAAGCCCCGAAGAAGGTCTGGAGGAAGGCCCGTAGCCAGACAGAATACTGAAGGGGGCGAAACAGCTTCCGAGGACGAAAAATTTTAGGGGGAGAATTATACTAAAACGCATAAAGGCAATGGTAATTTTTAACTTCCTAAGAGGGTGAAAAATTTTTCTAGGGGGAACCGCCCCTAACCCTCCCTTTGGCTACAGGCTTGGTTGGGGGTCATTCCAGGAAAATTTTGAAGGAAAACAGTGTTTGAGGCGAATTCTTGATATTTTGCAATCATGATAGTTACACAAAGAAATCTTTTATGAAATTTATTTCATTGTGAAAGGTGACCATCCGCCTACAGTTTTGGTAGGCATATCATTCAAGGGGGAAGGGAAGCGGCTCCAGGAAAAATTTTTATCCCTAAAAATTTATTAGAACAAAATTACTACCCCATTGCTTTACATTTCTTAACATATCTCGCCCGTGAATGATCTCGCCCCATGGCAGCCCTCTTAAACACCTTGTCTACTACAGGCGTTGGAATATGCTTGCCAGCTTCACTATAATCACATATTGTTCAAAACAGCAAGACGAAAGGTGTGGGGTCCTCCCATAAGAAAATTTTGAAATTAAAGACAGATGTGATTTTTTTGCTTTTGAAAATTAAGGTAAGTACTCAAAAATCATTTCATACCACTGTATATTATATTGAAGTGTCACGACTTACTAGCCATTGACCGAAAAATCAAGTGCCTGTCAATATAAACAAGATAAAACAGACGGGGATAAACAATGATCATAATCCAGATCACAATAGATCACACCCATCCCCATTCGTCCTTTTCTGTTGACCCTAAGGTTTTTAGGACCCCACAAGCAGCACTGGTCATAGCGAAGCACCACCATATATAGGTAAGCGCCTAGCGCTAAGAAAATGTTTGCTAAAAGTAGTTCCTACTGACAGTGGCGGCACCAAGGGGGCATGGGGGACATTTGCCCCCAGTCAGAAGCTTTGCCCACCCAGATTCCCCCAGCTGCTGAAGTAACGTGGCCTGACGGGAGGAATAGCCTAATACATTAAAAATTTGGAAGTTTTGCATTGGATGATGTATTATAAACCAAAATATACCTATCCTGAGGCTTAATTTTACCCAGAGATATGCTAAAACCTCAGAGCTTTCCAGGGCTTCGTCCCCTGGACCCCCACCAGGAGCTCTAAGACGGGCCTCTGGGTCCCACCCGCTTAAAGGTATTGTTGCCTGGCGGGAGGAATAGCCTAATACATTAAAACTATTTGGAATCTTTGCATTTTTGATGATGCATTATGAACCAACATATATCCAGCCTGACACCTAATTTTTCACCCAGAGATATGCTAAAACCTTAGAGCTTTGCCCCCCTGGACCCCCACCAGGGGCCGTAAGGCAGGCCCCTCGACACCACCCGCTTAAGGTATAGTGGCCTGACGGGATCGACGGGAGGAGTAGCCTAATACATTAAAATTATTTTTAATCTTTGCATTTGATGATGCATTATGAACCAAAATATATCCTTCCTGAGACTTAATTTTTCACCGATGGATATGCTAAAACCTCAGAGCTTCCCGGGGCTTTCCCCCTGGACTCAACCAGGGGTCCTAGGGAGGACCCCCGGACCCCACCCCCTAAAGCTCGCTCTTCGCGCCCGATTTCGCCCTACGCGCGAAAATCTTTTGCCCCCAACATTTCTTTTGACCTCCATTTGCCCCCACAGTTTTTAAATCTTGGTGCCACCACTGTTCCTACATAGCCTAGTCGGAAAATGAACCTTCCCAATTGCTAAAGTGTAGATAATGTTAATTAGGTTTAAAAAAAAATAGCACTAGATCCGTTTATAGAAGACAATGCCAACAATACAGCGAATACACCAAAAAGCCAAAGCCCGAAACTCATATAACTCATATAACCACGTACCAGTATTAGTACTCTGGTAAGGCTTACGACAAGATTACCATGCATAATTATGCCCATGGCATGCCTCAGATACACTTTCCTAAAAACATCTTATCAGCAATTTCAAATTCACGAATTCCCTAGTATCATAATTTAGATCACAGGACTGGAAGGCAGAAATCAGGTCAGAAGCAGATGTGAAAGCTAATCCAAAAAGTATACTCGTTTATGGAAATGTTCGGGAGGTGGTCTCAAATATCGGGAGCTCGTAACCTACAAGTTGTCTCGATTATTGGATAAATCCTTCCTTATGAACAAGATCTGCTGCTAACTTCAGTTGTTGAAGTAGCTTAATGAAAAAATGCTGCGTACTTCTCTCCTCTTTCTTTCAACTCGTAGCTAATTACATGATAATGGTAATAATTGGTTGTGTCTAGCAAGTTTCTTCGCGAAAAGCGAAACAGGCTACTCCCCACTGCAGGCCACCTTAGCTGTTTCGCTTAAAAGTTGTTTCGAGAAACAAGCACAATGTTTCCACTTTATAAACAGGCAAATGCACATGGACGTCAAAAAACGGCACAAATTTTTTTTCACTTGTTTTGTGTTTCTCATTTCCAGACGCCTGTGTGACTTGGACTTTTACAGGTCAAGGTTCCGGTCTCCAAATGCGTGAACGTTACTATATGTCCGGATGACCGCCCCAGCTAATACCTAATTGACCTCTGAGCTGATTTGATAACACATGCGCAGTAACATGTCCTTAGTGGTTTGTTTCTGTTGCATTAACTGAACGCTTAGTTTTAACTCTGTCTTTTTCTTTAATTATCGTTTGCAATAGTTTTGGAGTAATTTGACATCAGGTTTTGTGAAGATTTCTTGTGATTAAAGGGGATATGGCATCCCCCAGACCAGGCAGTTGTTAGCAAGTCTCTGCCCAAACATATTTAGGAATAGCCCTAGAGTTCTAAATACAGTTGATAACTGCACTTTGATTGACAATCATTCAAACACTTGGTATACAGTAACTTGTACAGTCAGTTGTATTCCCAATTAAACTCACACACACACTCACACACACACACACACACACACACACCCACACACCCACCCACACACCCCTCACTGTGTTTGACAATATTGCCTCAACCAATTTAAACTTAGTGCAGGGTAATGTAGCTCTGTCTTAGAGATGTACTAGACACGAGGTTTGGTTTAAATTGGAGGAGAGGCTAGAAGTTAACTTAGTCCGTCGTCCGCTTGGCGAACGTGTATTACTCCTATATTGGCTGCACTGGTAATGCCAAAGTTAAGTACATGCGTGAAAAAGAGGACGTACATATTCGACACCTGCTATGAAGGTAACTTAGAAGGGAGAATTGATGCTGGGGTGAGATAATCGAACCTTTAAAGGTACCCAATATTTAAATATTAACATTATAAATGTATTGTTTCTGTACTGAAGAATACTTAAGATGCCTTATATTGCTTCACGTGATATAAACCTTGAACGAGATCAGTAGATATAGTTATTCAATTGAAGGAAATATTGGGCATAAAAAATGATCCCAGAGCCCAAAATTTCCCGATGAAAAACCAAGAAATTGCAAATTTTCGGTACCACTCATTTCATGTAGGTTTGAATCTGGGAGTCCAAATTTTCCCGACTTACTACCTGCCTATAGGACTTCCCATTAACAAAAGTTAAGGTCGTTGGAATGCACAATTTAAGAGAATTGGTACTCAAATTTGTTCCCAGGCGCCAAAATTACCAAAATTACCTGATTTTAGCAAAGAGGGCCATATTCGACAGGTCACTACAACAAAACAGATCAATATTTTGCAGAACACTTTCAGTATATTGGGGTAGACTGTGTTTATTTTACCACTTATACTCCTAAAAAAGTTTTAGACCCCAAATGTTGGCACAAAAGAGCCTTTCTTGAGCTAAATTAGCCAAAATGATCAAAATGGCGGCCGAGTCTTGAATTGGCTGGCTACCCCCTTGCACATGAAAAAATGGAGCACATGCTTTTCTGATTGTGTAATGTCTACTCTACATCTTATCGAAGTTTTACCAAATATAACAACAAAAAATGCAACAAACCAAAACGTCCCTGACTAAATTCGCAGAAGCAATTTGCAGAAACTCAGTCAAACTATGTTTTACGGCGAAGTTCATCCTACCCCCCCTCCCCCCGCCTCCGAAAAACACCCTGTTCCCTTCTCCCAATTTAATGAGAGAAGAAAGTGTTTGACAGCCTATGGATGAAAATTTTGCCTTGTCTGAGCTTTCTAGTACACGCCCATTAAAGTGTTAAAGGAACAATCGTAGAGTCATGCCCCTACCCACCCCATACCCACCTTGTCGACATGGTCCCCTACATCCCAACTTTGGCAGAAAAAATCAGTAAACATTCTTTGAAAAGAACTAAAGCATCCATTTCTATCATGGTTAAAATTTAAGAACTCTGCTGTAACAAAATTAAGAAAAAAAAGAATGTTAAAGACAGATTTTCAGCACCCCAGACAGTTCCAATTCTCCCAACCTACTTACTTCTAGCCCCTCCCACACTAAACATCTTTATCCAGACACAATCCTAGTTTATTGCTTCAGGGCATACACTAGTGAGCATACAAGTCCTTAATGTGTAATCAGAACACTCTCAGTGCATGCTGTGTAATATGAGGTACTCTGCATTTTTTGAATTTGATGTCAATCAAAGAGATGTACCTATTGAGACTTTTGATATACTTAGGGTGAAATTGTGTTTGGGGTGATGAGTGACTGCCTTTAAGCTCTCCTAGCAGAATACAAGAAGTACTCAGTTCTTATAATACGAATCCTCATGCATTTCTAAAGCAACAAAGAAATATTTGCTTTGTAGCGTAATAAGTGAGTCCAAAATAGCCCCTTAATTTTCCTCAAAGGCAAATTTCCCTCAACAAAGGATATGGAATGTCCTTTTACTACGCTAGGTTATTCCTTTCTAACATAGTGTATTGGCCTTAACGAAGATTCTGTTGAAAATTTCCTTAAAACACTTTTAAAATTAAGAATGTGCCACAAAATGAATTTTTTAATGCCAAAAATTCGTGCTCTGATAAATATTTATGAAGGTAAATCTTATAGTAGAATGGCAAAGACAAAGCTTCTAATAATATAAAGAAGAGACAAACTTTCCCTCAACCTTTACAAAAGTGACCTTCATTGGGTAGTAATTATGTAATAATGGAGTGTTTAACGTCATCGACTGTACATCTTAAATAAGTAATCTAACCTACTTTACTTTGCAAGGCTTGATACATTGCAAATATCTGATGTCAATTTTTTAAAGGTAATGAGTAGGACAAAAGCAGTGGGCTTGTGAAACAGCTGTGATACGCCAACCTCTTTAGATATTTTGAAAATGACATTTATGAGATGTGCAGGGCTTGCATTTAACGCTTACCCACTTACTGGGGATGAGTGATGTTTTTCTAGCGTAAGTGCCGTTGCTAATACGAGTAAGTCCGTGGGTAAGTGAAACACACTTGGATTGACACATGGTATTACTCTTAAAATTATTTCCAAATAATTTATATACTCATCAAAAAGAAGTAAAATGCAAAATGGGAAGATGGTATTTTATTTGCTCTTCCGTAATTGTCTAATCTCTTGTGGGACACAGGAGTCAACATAGTTACATACTGAAGTTACGGGTGTGGGAAAAAAAACTGTTGGTAAGTGACTTAAAAAAATGGGTAAGCAGGGGAGCAAGTGGGTAAGTAGTTGGGCAAGTAACAAAAAAGTTAAATGGGAGGCTTGGAGATATGATGCAGGCACTTGTTTGACGATCTATCTACAAAGTCTGCAAAATTAACTAAAGGTACACCTATAAGCCTAGGTCCTCGGAACTATTTCACAGGGTGGGGATTGTGAATCTATAGTATCGGAGAAGCAGACCATCGATTGCGTTGTATGAAATATGAACTGATTCCACATACGAGGACGGTGGGGTCGGGCTCTACCCTAGAAGAAATTTATTGATAATAATAAGGTTAAATCATGCCCCGTTATCATAATTCATGAATGGTCTTTTTTGATCATGTGACAATATTTTTGTTACTGAATTATTTAAATCATGGATAATAACTCCTTGTTTTATCTTTTGTTTGTAATAGTTACGTCCAAAACATCTTCAAAGGTACTTCTAAGGTAAATAAGAGAAGATTTGCAAGAGTTGGCGGATTTTTCAAAGTAATTTTTTTTTTTTGGGGGGGGGGGGGACTGCCTATTGCCTTTAAGATATAGATGGAACATTTTCAGTGCAAGTTGGAAAAGGCGGGAGTACAGGGCGTCATAGATGAACCTAACCATAGAGTATGGCTGGCTCTGCAGGTATCTGCCTGAAGCTAATCCTGTATGTGTAATTTAGTACACATCATTCAACAGTATTTTGTTTCTCTTAGTATAGAGATACACTCTGAAACAATCTATTCAATGGGGGCTCGAAATCAACCTTGTCAAATACTTGACTAGATTTGTCAAAATTGGTTAGATTTAGTTTTAAAAAAATGGACCAGTCCATTCAAGTTTGAGCCAAATCTGGTGACACATTTGGCAAGATCACGATTCATTCCCCCATTGGTTTGATTCTTTGTAAATTGGAATAATAAGTCATATGTCTCTCAATAAACACATTTCACCGTACATTTAATCCGTCTCTACATTGTTTTATAAGTAAAAACGTAATTTTCCTTGGTAAAGAAATGCATTCTTATGCTAAACGTGCACAGTCTAATGCATATTTTGCAATATTTAAAAAAAACATTTATGAGGAATTTTATAGGCTGTAAGTATCAACTCAAACTTGAAACTATGAAAAGCTTTGTTTCTTCATGAACTATTACTTGTCTATGCAAATTTAGTTTTGTAGACAAAAACATGAATATCAAGCACAGATGCGATAGAGGTATTTAATTATATTAGCTGAAATTCCACGTACAAAATGCCTGGCAAGGTCCCGTTATTTCATTTCCATGCTATGCTATACAGTCGAGTCAACGCTGCTCACATACACCCTCACATACCGTTGCTCTTTGCCCCACCCCTCCACCTTCTACTCTCCTTACTGTCAACATCAATTCCTTCCATCAATTTTTAATAACTTTTGGTTTCGATATAACCATGAGGAGATGACCTAACATTCCCTCAAGAAACGTGAATTGAAATAATGCATTCATAACAAACAACTCAAAGTGTAGGTCCTTTAAGTTCCCCAGCCGCATTCGTCTGTATCAAAAGAGAAGAACAACGTAAATACTCACAGTGGCGGACTGAGCAGTCGGGCAACCGGGCACTGCCCGAGGGCCCACACAGATAAGGGGCCCACACTGTCATTCGGAAATTTTATTGCAGTTGAAAAAAACATTGCTCGCAAACTAAAAACTGGCAAAGATAACATCTTAAACAGGATTGCAAAGTCTTCTAGTGAGCTGAGTGCACTTCCCTTGATTTAAGTATTCTTTAGTACCGAAGCCTTGAGTTTGGTAACATTTTCGTTTGTCCTTTAGCACAACTCACACCTTGCAACTAGTTTACCATGTCAGGTTCTACCGTACTTATACACGTAGCCATCTTGAATATTATGCCCTACATGTGGGAACTATGATCTACCTCGAACCCTTCGTCCCGTGGGTTGAATTTATCATGGAAATAGAATGAGTGGCAATGAGAAAAAAGTCAATGTCAACTTCTACAAATTCAATTTCTTTTACATTTAAATACTGAAATGGATAATGAGGGAAAGAAAAAAGCTGCAGAAGAAGAGTCAGCTGATTCGAGTAGCAAATAGGATGACAAGAGCTGGTGACATGTGAAATGTATCAACAACTCTACGAAATGTGAAATTGAATAAAGCCAAAACCGATAAGACCCAAATAATGTGGCGCTATACCAAAAGGAGTCTCAAGGGTCTCGGGGGCATGGGATTCAACTTTGCCGTTTTGTTACCACGAATGTGTAACATCAGCTGCAGCGGGGTGTTAAGTTAATGAATTCAAGTCGGTATGGTCGGAGATAATATTGCAATGGCTTCTCTCTGCCCGTTAACGATGCTATTTTTCAGGGCCTTTTATGCAATATCTCGCAACCTGACCGGACGGCTGGGACACAGAATCGGGGTGAATTTTTCTTCTTTGTCATAAATATTGAACATAACAGAGAAATTTCTTCTGATTATTTTGGGAATTATTTCGACAAAATTTTGACAGTCGATTGTTTTGTAGCTATGTATCCCTGTAGCTTTCCTCTGGGACAACTGTATCGTTTGCACTCCAAAAGCAATTATTTGGTTTAATTTCTAGGCAGAATTTTCTGTAGCTGCTTCAGAAGACCAGAGGTGAAGTTGTGTGATGTAACCTTGTGGCTAAAACTCGGAACCGTTGGACATCTATCACTGTTTAGTTTATTACTATCATCAAGCAATAGAAACGAATCACCAAAAAATAAAATCTGGGAACAACAAATCTGCAAGATATACAATATCCAGTAGTTTCTGTTTCGTGACTCCTTAACCTGCTGACGTCAACGGTCCACATAACTTAATTACCTACTATAGACTACTCAGTGGGCTAAGTTTACACATGTTCGTGTAGGCCTACAGCTTAATCTTGTTTTAAGGTGGGCATAATCTAGACCACGTTTTACAACATATCTACTTCTAAGTATAATCACCGTTGTAAACTGCATCTGTTCAATATACCATTTTCAGTATTTCCACTTCCATGCATCCACGAAACATAATTGAGCATGCGCACTGGAATTTCTCCCGCTTCGTCACATCGCACCGCCGATGGATATTTGGCCAGATAAAGTCTTCGCGATGGTGGTATTGATTGCTGAAATGGACCATATGCAACTTCTTACCAGAATGAAACTGAGTTATAGTTTTAAGTACTTACTTAATAGAAAATGAAGTTCGAAGTGAAATTAAGAATCTGTAGAATCGGTTTCAGAAAGAACATTATACAATTCCTGATCCTTTAAAGGAACTATGGCATTCCCCTAATATATTTAGACATATCCCCATGGTTCTAAGTCCAGTGGGTGACTGTACTTTGGCATTCATTCAAACAGTAATAGCACCACTCTAGTAGGTAATGATGACATGGACAGTGAGTTGTGTTCCTAATTAGGCTCACAGTCACACACAGTTTGTTTTTCAATATTGCCTCGAGCAATTGAAACTCAGTGCAGGCTACTGGCTCTGTCTTGGAAGTGTTCTTTCTCTACACAGTTATTTGTGTTTAAATTGGAGGCGGCTAGAAGTTAGGTTAATTGGGAGAATTGTTACTGTCTGGGGTGAGCTTAGGGGGCCTTAAATCCCTCTTCTTTGTCGAGACCTTTTTCATGTAAATTGGGTACTTCTTTCCCTTAGATCGGTTCAAAAATACAAGAATATGTCAGCCAGGAGTTTAGAGTAATCCAGTAGAGCATCTCTAGCAAGCTTTGTCATGTTATATTATGCGTAAAGCTGTATAAAACGCTTCCATGTATCTGCTAATTTTTCAGGAGTCAGTAACATTATTCTAAATGTTAATCCAAAGAAAGTTTCTTCGTTTATTTAGTACCAAGTAGTGGAAAGGAGAGTGGTTTATAGAATGCCAGTATAGGACTCTCAACGCTATTAAAGTTCCCCACATGACATCGTATTCATTCATACGAAACCGTGACGTTACTACGAACTTTTCCTTCTTTTTCCTTCTTTTTCATTTTATTACTTTGTTTTCATTTTTCATTTTGTTTAAAACAAACCCATCCATCAGTTCTTAAATCATAACGATCACTTTGTTCAAATATAAAGTTATCATATTCCAAAGATGAAAATTATTCTCATATTCTGACAGGCTTCGTTGATTTCTGCCGGCGTATGCGTTCATATTTTTGTCACACTCTGAACGGGCCTATAGCTCTACACACGACGTCGGTGCACAGTCTTGTAAATATTAAATATAACTCCTTTTTAATGGAAATGACTAATAATGAGATCTGAAACCCCCAAAAAGGCTTCTCCACCAGTCGAATCGATCAGACATTATCAATTCATTTCTGGGGAAAGTAAGCGAACAGCCAACAAAACCCGGGCGAATCGCGTTAAGTACACCTCAGGCTCTGGAACAGATAGTAACATCAAAACAAAGTTAAGTTGATAAATGTTGATTAACTACAGTGGGGACTAAGCGACTCCTTTCTTTCACCCATGAGAGACGTGTCGAATCTACCTTCAGGCGCTTAACAAAGTCATTTACGTCTACAGAAGACTGGTTATATGAGCCACAGCGAATTTTTGAAGTTTTTTCCCGCCAATTCACCTGGGCCTAATTGTACATCTATCAACTCTCCACCCAAGGGTAATTCTGGCAACAGAACGCCAGATGAAATCTCAATTAAACGTTTTGCTTGACTGGCTACCTTTTCCTTTCCTCAGGTTTACTCGTTACCAACTTTTCCGACACCCAATTCGAAATTAGCGACAAAAAGTTTAAAGGGAGAGTCAAAATGTCCCCACGACGAGTTTACTCCCCCAATATACTGGATGTACTAGGGTAAGTGCTTTATAAGATGTTGAAAACTGTAAGTCTAGTCTGGAGGATATAGCAACAAAGGGAGTGGACGAAGGACAAGCACAATGTTGTTAAATGAAGGCCTATGTAAGAAATAGAGTTTGGGAAGAGTTGTGCAGTTGTAAAACCAAAAAAAGAGCAAATAAACTAACAAATTTATTTGCTATTTTATCTGGCTTTACTTTGTCAGAAATGTTCAACCTCTCGTAGTTGTGTGCTTTATAAAGCTATATGTTGATTTTATTTTTATTTATAAACTGCATAAACAAGAAGTGATTATCACAGGCGTAGGGGTCTGTAACTTGATAAGTACATGTCATTGAACCTTTATATTGTGGCTTTATGTGTGCACTTAGTACACAAAAATACATGACTTCTGCGGGTCATACTTATCAAAAAATGGTCTTTTCCTGACCTGACCACCCTATCAATGCTTTGGGCGTAACAGAGACCAACGAAGCTCCCACTCAGAACGAACAGTTGAAACCA
Organism: Holothuria leucospilota; assembly: GCA_029531755.1. Lineage (NCBI taxonomy): Eukaryota > Metazoa > Echinodermata > Holothuroidea > Aspidochirotida > Holothuriidae > Holothuria > Holothuria leucospilota. The sequence goes on along the minus strand of CM055969.1, from coordinate 16,448,566 downwards.
ACCCGGCGTCGGTCTGGGGTCACCGCAAACCACCTACCTAACCCGACCAAGCAACTCAGACGTACGTACGTACGTTCGTTAACGAAGGCATGGTGTTTGAAACAACTATTTCCAAATCCAGGCGCGTATCCGGGGGGGGGGGGTAATGGAGGCATGTGCCCCCGGGTAGGAAGGGCAGAGAAAAAATGAGAGAGAAAAAAGAAAGGAGAAGAGAAAAGGAAAAGGAAGAGAAAAGAAGAGAAATAAGGGAGGCTAGGAGGAAAAGAGAAAAAGGAAGAAGAGAAAGAAGAAAGAAAAGGAAAATAAAAAGAATAAGGGAACGGAGATGATGGGTTTGATGAAATGGTGGCAGCGTCATAGCTAGGTGCGTTACTGAACTGCCTCTGGATGTTGCCGACTAGCTTATTCAGCCCGTCAACTGATTCCTGGACGATACAATCGTCATCAACCCGTGTGATGAGAGCCTCAGATTCCCCTTTTGAGAGGTCCCGGGGGAGGTGGACATTTTTTGTTATCAATTATGAACATTATTAGCACAAACGTACCAGTGGGTTTTTCTAGCATAAACAAGGTGTAATGTTATACTGAATCATCCCCGTGGCCTTATGGTAGCCCATAGCAGCATGGTCCCTCATCGTCCGAAAAGCACTCAACTCTTCATGCACGCTTGAGGAGCTGAAGAAGCACCATCATAGCCATAGCCATGGTCCGTTCACTTGTGAGACTTTCCACAAGAGATGGGGGAGCTGCCGCCAGGAAAGGGGAACTTTGAGCACTTAAGGCGCAAGTTCATACGTGGGCCCAATTTTTTTAAGAGATGATCCGGGTACGGCTTGAGATATCATCCCCTGTACTTTCCGCAAACTGCCATCATCTGTTAACACCACTAGCTACAAACATAATCTTCTTCAGTGCCCACCTTTATGTTACCCGAGCCCCTTATGTCTGAATCTCCGGCCGAGGGGCCTTCTCTTTATCCGGTTTCACCAGGGTCAATGGCAACATAGCACCCTAAAAAATGTCTCTACAACCGCGCCTGCACAGCAGCAAAATTTGAAAGCTGTTTACAAACTACCAGGTAAAAGACGGGCTTTTTGACTGGCATGTAGTTTTGTTGGGCAATCTGAATGCAGGTTTTGTCATGGAAATCTTATTTAATGAAAAATTTCGGAGCTCTTCGCGAGCATGCGTCACGGTTTGCACTCCATCTCATGACCATTATTAAGGTAGTAATTACACATGGAACTATTCTGATCAAACACTTTCCGAAAACAGAGATACATCGCCAAACATCTGTAGGGGTCTCACAGCAATATGGGATCTTTCAATTTAATTTGTATCATTATAGGTCACATAAAAAATAACTTGATTCTCATCACTGACATCTGTAAACATCCGTCGCCCGGTCTTTTTTTTATTTTTTGGTACAAATCAATTTTCAGTGTGTTCTTTCTGGGCCCTGTTTTATACTAAATATCGTGTATCCAGAGTATTTGTCAAGTCGGCCTAGTCGGTTGCAAGTTCCGGAGGAACATTTGATTGTGGTATTTGGTCGGAATGATTTGAGGCAAATATTTATGCAAAAACCCTCAGAAAAGATGTCAGAGATCAGATTTTCTTTAAAAAAAAATGCACATGGAAACGATTACGTCGGCCGGGAGGTTTTAATTCATTAATAAAAAATAAAAAAAAATCTACTCGTCGTCCAAAATCAGCCCGGCCGGTGATGAGAATCAAGTAATTTTTTTAGTTATGTGTAAGATTAAGTACGTATTTGCCGTTACATATTTTTCAGTTTTTTTAAGGAGCACTTCGCGTGCAGCGTTATCTGTACAGATGGTGTTTTTAATACACTTACCACGAAAAAGCATTCTAAAACGCGCTTGTTAGTCCTTCACCCCTTTTGCTACACCTATCAGGGAGGTATAATATCAACTGCAACTATACTCTCCCTACCGCCCATTTCCCATTGCTGGAAGCTGAGCGCCTAGATTTTCGTTTAAAATTACTAAAAATACGATAAATGTAGTAAAGTGCTTGGCGTCATACTCTATTAATCTAAATTATCATTTGGATGATGCAATTGCTCCATTTTATATAATTGATCACGAGCTTCCAGGAGGCCTTATACAGGTATCTGCCAGCCTTTACAATGCACAATGAAGGAACAGAAAATTTTCGTAATAGTCCAAGAGTGTTTCTGTTGACTCCACGTACGTATTTTTGCGTGAAAACTTTCCCCGAATTAGAAGACAGTAAAGTAGCCCAAAGGGGGACTTCAGGGGGTTTGTTGACAACATCATTTTCTTTTGGACAACATACATTCTTCTTTCGCCTAACCGAAAATTAAAATTCCCTAAATTATGGACATTTTCTAGCCATATATAGGGGACAGCTACATTTTACTAGATCTCTACTTCTTGCTGTTCCATGAAATTGTTCACTCCAAGGGCGGCAGTACCAGGGAGGTACAGCCTCAAGGTTAGGCGCAAATTAGAGGCCGCCAGAAAAGTCAGGGAAAAAAGGGAACAAATTTGCTGAGAAGATGATCATGCACAGAACGTCCGTGTGGAAGATATTTGGCATCCTAAACACTCCGTTATTACATGAAACCACTTTCTCCAACATGTTGACAAGTTTTGCACTGCAGTTGTGCTTTTTTCACCCTGTATCCCAAGTACCGTGACTATATAGACTGTTATTTACAGGCTACCGAAACCCGCGAGTAGCACGAAAGAAATAGTACTTGGATCATGGACCTGATATCGATAGTGATTGAAGCTTACGGGAGAGGACGAGGAACTTTACTTGCTCAGTGTTGTGCGGAAAAGTAAGAGTCAACTACAAAATAGTATGACACAGTTAGATAATTCTAAACTTTGGGTGTTCTTCTGTCTCTCTAATAATCTCTTTCTGTCCCTTCAATCTCTAGGCTCTCTTGTCTTTTACCTTAGACCACTGAATGACTTCCCCCGACTGGCCACGAAGGTGGGGGCTGTGCCCCCGCCCCTTTAAACACGCTACTGGTGTGTAGTCACAAGTATGTATGTATGTATGTATGTATGTATGTATGTATGTATGTATGTATGTATGTATATATATATATATTTCGGTTGTTTCGACAAAACAACCTTCAATGGCCCCAGTAAATTTTTAAGTGCAGAATATCTAGCAAAAAAGAGCTTGGCACTTGTAATGAACCTGCACGATTTATCTTTACTGAGATGCACTAAACCTTCGAAAGTGAATATTCTTGGCAAGCATACCAGTACCACTAAAGCTCTCCTGGTGTCGCGGATCCCACAACATAGGCTGGTATTATAATGATAAGCGAAATACTGATCCTAACAACTTATCTACCTATAGGCAACTAAGTGAAAATAATTTATCTGAGTGGAATATTCCTGTCAAATGTTACTAGGCAAATGCCATCAAAGTGTATTTCATCTAATACAAATCGTCCTTAACGCCAGTAACGTGTAGTAACGTGTTGTAACGTGTATAGTCTGATAATGATGTAGGATATTTCATTAGTGTGAACGTTTTTCCACCTTGACATGCAGTTCTATGTTCACAGGTCACAAAGTACGAGATAACCTGATAACGTGATACTTTGGTCAGAACGAACGAATTGGACAACCTATATACACTTCAATTTATTAATCTGTCAAATTTTAATTTTCCTTTCATGCTGTTCTCACCAACTGCGACTCAAATAAATATTGCATTCATTTCTTAAAAAAAAATGAATCATTCCTTATGATTTTACTAACCTAATTAGCTGTGGTATCGAACTGACATGTTTGGCCCTTTCAAAAGCAATGATGGAGAAGTATACTAAAGTCTGCCAAATTCATTACAGCATGCTTTCGATGAAAGTAGCACCGAGTCAGCGCGAACATTGACATAGTATTGTCATTCTTGGCTTACTTATGTAGGAATTACTGACTGGAATGACTGGTTGAAAAGTGACTAATGTTGTAAAATATTTGAAGCACACAGCAGATAGGAGATATTTTTAAATAGGCTAAAGCTAGAAATGACGTTTGCGGACCTAGTATATACAAAGGAAATATCACAAAATTGTTGAAAGAATCATAATTGGCAATGAAGGGTGATGAAACTAATAATCAAAACTGAAAGTACCTTTTGTAGTAAAACGTTTTACAAAACTACAGGGCATAACTTCACTAAGTGTGATATTGTCAAAATATATACATTCAATAATCTTAGTAGGTACTTCAGTTTCAATATACAACACACACACAGAGGTCTTTGAAAGCATCGTTCCCCCACCCCTCACCCCAGTTGGTTCCACTTAGCATTTAAGCAATAACGATACCACAAGCCTAAAGCTTATTTACGCCTCCACAAAGTACGTAATTCCCGACGAAGATTCCTGACGGTTCAACTGTTTTTGCTCTCAAGGAAGTCTTCAGTTGGACCCTAAAATTGTCTGTGTAACTCGCGCTGCGAATTTCTTTGTATAACTTTCCTCCATAATTCCGTTACGTGTAAATAGTACAAGCCCTTTCCCTCATCCAAATCGCATACTTGTTCTCTTGAACTTGTCACATGGTACGGTAAGCTCCTTAAGGTTCGAACACTTCATCAGGCAGAGGGGTGCATGCAGACAACCATAGACGTAGGAGGGGGGGCTGGGGGCTGCAGCCCAACCAAATGTTTTTGTGAAAATTCGGGCAATATGCTGAGAATTTCGGGAACCTACTGAAAGAAAAATAATACAATGATTTAGCTAAAGGTGATCAATAGTTTAAAAAACTTCCTTGGTAATTAAAACAAAGTTCTGATTTGAATTGCACCGGCACCTTTATATTTGGTATTAATTCACCAGTGTGTTTTTAAATGGTTAAACTTATATCAGTGGGGTATTTAGGGGGACATTGGGCCATGCCCCCCTCACTGATGCCGACCTTTTTAGGACCTAAAATATGTAAATTTTTTTAACACAAATGTTACTTTAAAGGTGGCATATGTGGCAGCAGATTGCATGTAAGGACACCTTATTTTTCAAAAATTTCCAAAGGGGAGGGGGACACCCTCCTCTTAGACCCCTCCCCAGGCCGGCGATCACACAACATAATGCATGTCCCCAACCACCATGAGAGAAATCCTGGCTATTCCACTGATTATTATCATTATTATTGTAACGACTTCCCAAAAAATTATAACCAAGATGGAAGGGTAGTAACATGGCAAACGATTGTTTGTAATTGACATGCGGTGTGATAACCAATGCATGCCTATATGATATGTACATTAACATGTTAAACGCGCGTGGGAAATTTTTGGTTGTATTTTTCGGGCAAATCGTTACAGCCACCCCCCTCCCCCCCCCCTCAAAAAAAATCAACTTGGGCTCCTACGCCCATGCAGACAGCAATACTATGCATGTTATCTCCGATAGGAGTCCGCCACCCCAACGATTGATCTATTGCTCCCAATGATTGGACAGTCTTCTAGCTGCAGTTCAGCTAAAAATACGTTTCGCGTGCTTCGCACTTCGCAGTTACACAAGTCAATTTCCGCAATGGGTACATCTCACGAGTGCGCCCCTCTTTCCTGCTTGTTTAAATTATTGATCCTCTCCCTGTTATCAAAATAATTGACTACCTTCAATTACATCATACCTATAGTTTTTTATGCATCTGTTTTACTTTTTATTTTTATTTTTAAGTTTTATTTTGTCGAAGTTAACGTGTAGGTAATAATTGCAATGTAGGCTATTACATACTTTACAAGCGAATGTCTTTATTACGTCATATACTTCAGTAAATTCTACAAAATTATCATCATTTCCAAACCTGATCGAAATTATCACGATTTCTTACATGTTTCTTGCAACGAGGAAAAGACATTAAATTTTTCATGCTGTTTAGATAATTTATCACTACTGGCTTGATAAGACTGGTCTCTCCACTTCAGAGGGCAAGATTTATTTTCATGCACCCCTGTGCATAACGGATACAAACCGTGAATGACAAACGGTTTAATTTTAAAATGAACTAAAACTGTCTTCAGATGTTGATATGTTTAATGTATTACAAACAATGGAAAATACACCGCAGACAGGTATATAATATTATAAGGGGCCTACATGAATATCTGGACTGAGTTTGAGATGGACAGAACGAACCGGAAACTGACAGATCATAACAGACATATAGGCCTAATACCAAATGATCAAAAAAAAAAAACTATAAAATTGAAACAAGTTGTTCAATACTTATTCAGCTTTGACAAAATTGACATACACACGTACAAATAAATATGAACAGAGTTTTTGGAACTTTTCTCAATCGTACAAGTTACACAATTACAGTAGCCCAGTGTGATTTCAGAGTACTTTATGCCAAGTATCCTCGACTTTCTGACGAAGAACCAAGGAGAGAAACCAAATGTTATTCCCGAAGGAGTTCTGCTCCCCAAAGGAGCTACGTCCCCGAAAGGACAAAAAACTTTAACTGACCAACACTTCGACCATCAGATCTCTACATCAAGGGCCTGTAATGCGTGCTGCCGTTCTTAACTGGCTGAAAAGAGCAGATGCTACACATGGTCTTAGCCAAAAGGCCGAGAAGCGAACCTTGCTCTAGCACCATGCAAGTTTAAATTTCAGACTTACACAAATGAATTATTACACCAGTAATACTCCGGGGAATGAAGGTATAGGCTGCATGAGCGGAGGGATGTACACTCAGCTGAAAATAAAGGTTGTTGGGCCAATCTTTTCCCGAAATCTCTGAGCGTCTGTTACTTTCGAACCAAAATTGACCTGGTTTGATTTGGCTTGACCTAGGTAAATCATACATTTGTAAATATTATTCTAGTGTAGGCAGCAATGTAAAACTGGTGACGTTAGATAGGACATTTGAAAACAACGCATCCATTTATACAAAGCCTACAACAGACCAGTTACAATACGGTTGCCAAATCTAACTCTGACCTTATTGCCAAATCCTTCAAAAACCGTTGCCAATGTGAACCTGTCACTGCCAAATTCATGGAAAGTCATGAAAATGTTGACACTGATCATCGTATATCAGAATGCACAAATTTAATGAAGATTTACATACATCAAAGTTGTATTTCAATGCAAAATTTATTTTTTATTGTCACTGCATGATCTTCACTGCCAGATTAGTCAAAACTGGCAATAATGATGGCCATTTGGCAACAGTTTAATGCAACCCTATATTGTCATTTACTTAGTGGCACACCTACTTTAACAAGTTAACGCATGACCAGTATTTGTTTTTATGCGCGTAGCCAACTCGAACGACTATATTTGTCAAGTAGTGAAGCGTAGCGGCCAATATTTCTCTTCCGTCGGGTTTGGTGATAGCTTTCAGCTATTAACAGTATTATTGAGCGGTAAATCAAACTAGGCTCAGTTTAATGCTTTCTTGGCAGTGGACAATAACCTTAACAGGTAAGTTAGTACCAATGGCGCAAATACGGAATATGCATTAATACACTATGGTTGTGTGTGACATGTGCACATGTAAATACAATCACAAAATGATGATTCTACGTAAGTACGTAACAGTACGCATGCAATGATCAACAGAGTGAGAAGCGCAAATATTTATTTTTCTATTGTAACCATTTTCTCTTTCGTCTTGGCTGATCAAGGTTTCCTTCCGTCTGAAAAATGCCGTTTTTCATAGGCTTAGGAAGATATTTTGGAGAGAAAATGAATGGTTAGTGGCCTCTTGAGGGGTTTGTGATAGCCTACAACCTAAGCGGGGTACCACCATAAATGCTGAGGTGGCAAGCAGCGTAACAAGAAAATTTTCGCCTAAAATGACTCGCAGATTGCAGGAAATGACTCCTCCCTGACCTTGTAAGCGCGTCTAAACGTTCTTTATTTCGAGTTCTCATGCTGCAGAAATTATTCATTTCTAAGAAAAAGGTAAATTAACGTGTCCTTGCAAGTGCAATCCGGGATGCGGGAACTTTTCCTGTTATAGACTACTTGAACATTCGCCGAATTGACTGTTCTTGAGGCGGGATCTGAGAGGAGGGGAGTGCTCGTCACCTCAGTTTGTAAACTTTTGCGCTTAGGAGTTTAGAGGCAAAATGGTGCTATTATTATCATATTTCATCTACTTACGAGTTCTCATACACTAGAGGTTACCATTTTAGTGTCCAGGAAACCATCATGTTTTGTGAAACAGAGCAAAACACATTTAGGAATAATGAAAAAATGAACACAACTTTCTCATGAGCCGGCCAGCGCTGTTCATTTCCCACTGATACAGCGTGTTCCATTCTAGTGTTAAGCCGCGGTCACACTACAACGAATTCGGATCGGATTCCGATCCGATTTTTGTGAGTTTTGATTAAAATCTTCTCCATTTCGGGTCGGAAAGAACCCCAAATTTGCCAGCCTGTGTAATTATATGATTTTTATCCCAGGACTACGAAAATTAAATTTATACGAATTATTTCGTGACGTCACATCGACAGACAGCTTTTATCGGACTACGCGTGTCCGATAAAAGCTGTTTGTCGGTGTGACGTCACGAAAAAATCAGTTATCATTTCATTTTCATAGACCTCTGATGCAAATCATATATTTACACAGGATGGCAAATTTTGGGTTCTTTCCGACCAGAAATGGAGAAGATTTTAATAAAAACTCACAAAAATCGGATCGGAATCTGATCCGAATTCGTTGTAGTGTGACCGCGGCTTTATGGTTTGCAGAACTGTGAAGGGTAGCAAATTTTTGAAATAAATCTGTATTGATTATTCGCTTAAAATTTAAAAGCCTTTTTTTCGATAGAAAATAAGTTGTTTTACATTGTACCGTGTGCAACACTAAACAGTTCAAAGAGAACAAATATGCGAAAACTGATGATGAACCATGATTTTAAACACATAAAACAAGAAAAATTAAGTACTTGGTTGAGAACTTACTTTTAATTTTTATGATAGGTCTTTACATGAAAATCAAGGCTGTCGAAAAGTGAAGGTAAGACAAGTTCCCGTAAAGGGTATAGATTGTTGGCAGTAAATGAACGTCAAAGCGTCGTTGTTTGCTGGTCTTCTTAGACAAAGTACTAGTCTTGATAATCGAAATCATCACAAAGATAAGTCAACCTATCCCAGAAAAACTTCATCATTTCACAACTTTTACTAGAGAATGAAACGTATGAAGAGACTGTCCCCTCGCTTGCATGTACACCTCTGATCCTATGGTTCAGATATGTCATGTTCATACTGTCCGTTTCCTACATAGCTTCACAAACCAACCTACTTTATTTAGGAGAAGACTGTACGGTCACCTGTAGCCTACAGATTTAAAGAAGTACATACCCAATGCACAAAGTAACACAATTTTGACGTGCATACAATGATTTGTGATTCACAACGAAGTCGATGGATTAAAGGCATATTTTAAGCCAACCGCCTGGACTTGGCTTTAGATATCAAACTATGCCAACTGGAGACACATGTAACACAGCATACGCCTATCATGTGATAATTAAACCAAGGGTAAAAAATAAATTCCGGTAAGATTCATATACCGTCAGTCATTCAGAAACAAAGAAAAAACCAAACCAGAAAGAAGAAACTGTGGACACACCATCTGTTTTAAAACAAATTGAGACCCTCTAATCCATAGAACGTATATGCATTACCAATAAAGTGTGAAATACGTAAAAGTAACAAGCTTCAATTAGTCACACTTGAAGGCTTCCGTAAAAAATTAGTAAAGCTCCGCCTCCATCCTGGTGGGTTCTACGGAGACGATTGCATAGGCTAACAAAGTTTATTAAAGATGACCACCGTGTTGTTAAGTAGGTTATGTAATCTGCGATCACTACCTGTCTGATACGACGGGGAAAATCTGCTTTACACCGTTATCTGTTTCTTTGAAACTATTTACGTTATTTTACGTTATCATGATAGATACACAAGGGATATAAAGACACCACGGTGCGATTTTCTGGTCTCGCGTGTCATAGGTGAACTTCTATCTGCGACATCGTGTATGTCAAATGAATGCAAGAGTGTCGTAGTGAGTCAGCTTGAAAGAAACATGACTCAATCGTAAACCGACTACAATATATTTCTTGCCGACTTTGCTGATATTTCGGTGAATCTGTCACACCGTAAAATAGTATAGATACACTACATACTTCACACCGTAAAATAGTATAGATACACATATTTACTACAGCGGTTCTACATCTACATCCTGTATTCAAGTTAAGATTCTTTTTACTGAAAATGGAGAAACACACACTTTCTGTGATGGCACTGAATATCAGAGTCGAAAGCGGCAGGGACATGGAGGGCCCAGGAAGGGAGGAGTCCAGGTATATTAATTTACTGAACTTTTCCTGCGCAAGTGTTTTTTTCTTTTTTTTTTTTTTTTTGATGGGTGTTCCGGGAGCTTCGGGGAACACTACCTTTTCCAACTGTCTAAGGGCCTGTTAAAGTTGGTAGACATGAACACGCGCTTATTTCACTGTGGAAACGATCGAGTAAGTGAAGAATCTTACCACACACAACTTTTTCAGACAACAAAATCATCAATTTTAGTGTGGTAAGCAGAATATAGAACACTGGAGATGATAAGTATGGCTTAAAATGCGGACTGGCGTCCGACAGCCATTCAAGTTTCACAAGAAGACTTCTCATAAAAGCAAAAAAACCACGATTTATCTCAACGGGAAACTATGAGATATATATCTTTTCGGCTCACAAATTGTCAAAGAAGTAATGCTTAAGAAGAGACTTTCTCACAGTTTCAATTTTTAATAACGTTCGCTCGGCTGTAACTTCTACATTTTCCGACGGGGATATGTATCGGCAGGGCTATAGAGAGTTTTGACTTTGTTATTTGAATTAGCGTGTATATACAGTACAAAAACATATGTTGCCCATCATCACGGATTCCGAGCTCGTTAGTTACCGGCCTAGAACTGGGGTTCCTGACCCGTTTGCTCACAAAGGTGTAAGTTCTAGTCCCAATGAGCTAAAATATTCAGGTTATTAAGTTAGCCTGAAATGTTGGCAGCTATCACGCTAGAAACTTCTCCGGACTGACTTTCAAAATTGTTTCGAAAAAGGTTTTAAAAAAGACCAACATTTATGTTTACAGCTGAGTTCGACATGAGAAACAAAATTCAGGCTAATAGATGGGGCGTGATGGAGTATCGAGCTGGATAGTCTATTTAAACACAATAGTGTATACAAATATCATACTCTTGGAATATACATATTGCCCGTATTTCGTACAGTGTTTACTCAAAAAAGATACTCTTATCACTAACCCAGTTATTTTCCCGACCAACTTAAATAGCTCCACGCATATCTCCTTGCCCACCCGGCGGACGTGTATTACTCCTGCACCCCAGGGGCGTCAATCTGTATTGAAGTGTGGGAGACACACATGACTTAGCACAAACTATCAAGCCCTTTGTTTTGTGAAAAGGGCGTGTCTTTGTATGGGCTCTTCCCTGTGTCCCCTATTGTGATGACAGTGACGTTGTCCTATTCTAATAAGAGTTAGGATTCCACACACTGGCATAGCCAGGATTCTTGTTTGGAGGGACCAACTGCGGGAAAGAATTGCGAATGTTCTCTCAAAAACAGTTATTTCCTACGGACTTCAGACTCACGACATTCATAAGTTGGCCAAGAATCCTGACATGTGGGGAGGGAGACAGGTACAGCTTTTCAAGGGGGGGGGGGGGATGGCTATCATTGTTTACTGTTTCTATATGCCAGCGTTTCTAAACAGGTAGGCGGCGGACTACCGATTTGCCCAAGAGGGCCGTAAGGCGGGTCGCTGGAGTCGGCCACCTAAAAGGGTAAGTATTTCTTTCCGTCATTTTTAATAGCTTTTCTTATCCGACACACTGAAAATTTTAGTTGTATAATTGCGTACGTTGCTTTGTGTTGAAACTAATAAAAGTGCAACCTCATTTTCAGTAACTGGTCAAAATTGGTCCTCCAGTAATTTTAACAATTACAGTTACAAAATGGGAAAAAAGTCTGGTATAATCAATAAATTTTTCTAATGGGACTCGATGGCTTGTACGGAGGTGGCCCGTCATTCTGATTCCGTACAGGCAAGTTAGAGCCATACCTATTTCCAGAAATATGAGGACACTCCTAGTCTTCTTCTGGAGGGACGCTCCGTAACAGGTTTGTGAATTCTAGTTAAATTCTCAGAGCATTACCCGACGAAATGCTGGCACATTTCAGAATCCCTAATACAGTAAGCTTGTTAGGTCACCCCACGTCTTTGCCGACGCCTTTACAGTGATCGCACCTACACAGTCCGGCCCTTAGCCAGACGAGGTATCCAGAGGGGGCGAGAGAGCTTCCAGGGGTGACATATCTTTAGGGGGAAGTATACAAAAAATGCATTGAGGCAATTGTATTTCTTTTATTTTCTAGAGGGGAGCAGCTATGAAGGGTCGTCTCCCCTTGCCTCCCTTGGTCACGAGGTTGCAGACGATACGGTTTCTCCTCCACCGATGCCGATTACTAAGTAAAAGAAGAACCTTGATGGCGTCAGAAAGTTAACCAACATAGGGCAAAGCTCCTGACGAGGCGGGGCGTTTCAGCTATCCGAAGCTCCTACATGCAGACATGGGCGACAGGTTGTGGGAGCGATGCAGTAAGGAGGGGTTTAAATGAAAGCCTTTGCAGCACAATATCACTCCACTGCAGGGTGTAATGGTATTGGGCAAAGGCTTTTTTGTAATACCCTCACCCCTATCGGTGATTGGTTGAACCCAGGGCCGAAGCTAGGGTCATATGTTTGGGGGGGGGGAGTGAAGGTCCCAAATTCCGACTAGATGGATGTTTTCCAACTGAATGATGGTGCGTAAATTGCACCATTTTTAGGCGCCCTGTGTTTGTATACAGCTTTGGGGATCCTTCCTTTGTCACTTCATAAAGGTGCCGTCCTGGGGGAGGGTTCGAGAACTGTTTGTTAATTTAAGGTTGCTTAGATGCAAAACGGTGCTATCTTTGGGGTATTTTTGGAGCTGATCGTATATGGCTAGAAAATGTCCATAATTGAATTCTAAATTTTCCGACTGGATGGATTCTTTTTCCAAATGACGGCCCGTAAATTGCACCTTCGTTTTAATGCGCCCTGCGTTTGTATACAGCAGTGGGAATCCTTCCTTTGTCACTACATAAAGGTGCCGTCCTTGGGGAGAGGTCTAAGGGGAGGAGGTGTAGCCCTCCACTTTGAGAAATTTTTGTTAAGGTAAGGTTGCTTAGATGCAAAATGGTGCTATCTTTGGGATATTTTTGGAACTGATAATATATGGCTGGAAAATGTCCATAATTAAGTGAATTCTAAGATTTGGTTAGGTGAAAGCAGAGAGTATGTTGTCTAAGAAAAGAATACATTGTCAACAAACCTCCTGAAGCCCCCCTTTTTTGACTACTTTACTGCCTTCTATTCGTGCATCTAAGGCTGGCATATACCTGTATAGGCCTCCTGGAATCTCTGGATCAATTATATAAAATGGGGCAATGACATAATGCTTATTGTCTGACATCTAAATAATAATAATACAGAGTATGACGCAAAGCACTTTACATCTATCGTATTTTACTAATTTACTAATCCAGACGAACAGCTTCCAGGAACGGACAGGAGTGAGAGTATAGGTACAGAAAGGTGACATTAGACCTCCAAGACAGGTAAAGCAAAAGGGGGTGTAGGACTAACAAGCGCGTTTCTACATCTAGTTTATGCTATAAAAGTTCACTGGTACGTTTGTGCTTATAATTTTCATAAGTGATACAACGTGGATTGTGAGGATTGCTCGTGAAGCGCGCCGAAATTTGGGGGTGTACTTCAATGCCAAAATGAAAAACCTGCATGCAGGCTCAGTCAGAGGTGGTGCTTTGATTTGCCGACATGGGGGCGAAGCGCCCTGACTGGGGGCCAGTTACTCTGAGTCCCGACATACGCAATGGGTTGCCGAACTCCAAATATAAGGCTCGCGAAGCGCGACGAAAAATTTTGGGTTATATTGAAAAAAAGATTTCACATTTTTGTTTTCATTAAGGAAAGTTGTTTGGGTTTTTATTGAAGAATCTGGGCAAAACCATGACATTTGTTGAGGCGACTGCATGGTCGTCGTCCGGGATTACATTCTTTATCTTACCCATAGTTCCCCTACGAAACTGAAAATCTTTTTCTTACAAAATATGTTTGCCACGATGGCGAGGGTGAAGAAAGAATCTTCCAAAAGTTAGGAAAAAGAGGAAAGAACTTCGCAACGATGCATTTTCGTGTTTCTCTAGGATCACACCTTCACGGAAGAACAATATTTGTGGAAACGTGGAATAAATCCAATTTGTTTGAAACGAGGGCGTTACCACTAGACAGAACTATAGATGAAAGCGCGCCTATCGCGAGAAATTTTTTGAAGTTATAGAAACAATCGTTACAGAACTTACTGGCTACGGGCCTGATAAATAGACATTTGGAATAATTTCTGAGTATATCTATGCCTTCACCAATGTAAGTCTATATAAAATTTTGCGCAGTTTTGTGGGGCTTGGAAAAATTTTGGGGGCTAAAGCCCCCTAGCTCCCGTAGAACTGTGCCTGGTATAATTACCTTAATAACGTTCATGAGATGGATTACAAATCTTGACGCATGCGCCCGAAGCGCGCCGAAATTTTTATTAAATATGATTTCCATGACAAACCCTGCATTCAGAATCTGCATCGAGATACTTTCAATTGCCCAACAAACCAACATGCCACTCAAAAAGCCAGTCTTTTTCCTGGTAATTTGTAAACAGCTTTCAACTTCTTCTGTTAATAAATTTGGGTCTGGACTATAATTTGCTGCAAAACAGGTTAACAAAAGATCGGATAATATTGTCCGATCAGGGTCTTCGAGCTTCCTGGTTCGATTGTTCTCAGAAAGTATTTCGACGGCAGGCCCAAGCCAAGAGAATGTTCCCCTAAACCTACCCAAGCATTAAACAGGATTGCGGTTACCCTATTTAAATTTTGAAAGGCACAATAGGAGCAACAGTCACGTGCATTAGCAAAGGGTAGAATAAATATTATGGCCGGAGAATATAATGTTAATGTCATGACAGGCCCGTGGCCAAACAAGGGAGAGGTTGAGATAGCTTCCTGGGGGGCGAAGTACTTTTTAGGAAGCAAAATGTACTAAAACGCGTTAAGGCAATGGTAGTCTTTATTTTCTAAAGAGCCCCCATCCCCTACCCCCTTGGCTACGAGTTGTGTCATGACCATTACGGAGCAAGAAGAATAACTTGCATTAAGCATTCAAATCATGACAATTGTCCACAGACAAGTCAAAACATAAGCCAACAGAAATCAATTTCCTGAATGCACTTTCACCCTTGCAGTTCGATATTTGATTGAATATTTCAGACGCTTGGGTAAACAAACAATGTTCTAGGCCTCTTGTGACTTTTAACCGCTCGATTTAAATTGCAATTTTCAATAACTAATTAAATTCATCCATATCATCTGTGACAGTAAAGATCTATCTAAATGACTCTTTTGTTTTTCGAGAGTGTTAGTCGTAAAAGTAAATTGTATTCGACGGATGCTTTTTTCTGCTTCCCAGAAAAATTGAAAATCATTCTCTTTTGCACGCCGTCTACTTGTGCCCAGAGGCAATCATTCTTGAAGAGGAACCGCCACTTTGTGCGGGATAGCCCCCCAAAAGATAAACTGTTAGCCCGCTCTACGTGGATAAGTGAATGATTTGATGCAGTATTTCGCTTTGATAAATTCAATTGTCACCGTTGACTAGGACGAGAATGTCGTTTGATTTGCTTCGGATGAAATAATTGGGATAGAGACGTGTCGACGCTCCAATTAAACGGCTTCTTAATCTCCCGAACAGACTTATCAAGTTGTTCTGGGCAACCCATCCTGACATGTTTAGAAAGACACAGTAGGCTCCCAATCAATGCAATCATGACAGGGCAACCGCGCCTACAGATGAGCGTGTCTGCAAGTACGGTAAAGTTTAAGAGGCGTGAATCCATGGTAGCCTATCAATGAATCCTTTGAATTTTTTAAAAGAATACTTCAGAACCAAACTGACATCACACCTGCTTCCTTAAAGGTCACTTTGTGTGGAAAATATGATAACTCTGCTGCTCACATTTCACAACCCGAAAAAACGAAGTGAACGAAATCTTCACCACAATAGTTAAAGTAACTCTTTAAACTGGGTTCAAATCATTGATGTTGGAAGTTGAGCTGTGCAGATATTGTCCTTCTTAGCCCATTAAGCTTATTTCAAATTTTATTTCTTCCCGTCTTTCACTTTATATTATTACGTGAAAACTAAATGAAACTGAGGTCATCTCTCCATGCCATCCATACTTTCACCCATTCTACGAATTTTGCATACGTTACTGAAGTTTGACGAGAGAGATTATAACAACCATATTAGTATGTCACCTAAAGACAAAATCCAAATTTCTGCAAGTCACTATCGTTGGTATGAAACAAGCGCTTAGCCAGGAATTTGCCAAGGAGGGGGCGAAGCCTGAAGGCAAACTATCTAAGCGTAGCGCCACCATAGGTTGGCGCGAAAGCGTACAAGAAAATTTCGGCCGAAAGTGCCTTCCAGATCGCTGGAAATAAGTTGCATCTAAACATTTTTTGTTTTGAGTTACTGGCAATATCATAAAAAATCATTAAAAAAAATGCCAAAAAAATATGCTCAAGGAAAGGGCGATTGCCCCTTTCACCCCTCCTTGGCTACGTGCCTGGCATGAAAAGTCTGTAAAGGGCAGCAAAGAAGTTTTTTTATAATCAAAGACTTTGACAAGAAATTTTCCTGATTTAAAAATTTAAGGACTCACAATACATAGTGAGGAAAACCTGAAAAGGAAGATTACCGCACTATCTGAAATTAGTGAATACATGGGCACAAGAAGCAATGGATGGGAGCTGCAGGCCCCAGGCGAAATACGTATTATCTTGGGGCAAAGATGCATTAAAATATCTAGCAAACGTACGCAGCCACCCTAGCCCCTTTATACTACATTGAAAGTTGTTCTGTATAGAATTAAATAATAACAAAAAGAAAGACTTTTACAAAATGAGCGACATATACTTAAAATCACTTTCACAAATGTAGGTTTATAAGATTATCATGAAGAGATGGTCAACTTAAATGGTTAATGGTGGGGAGGGGGGGGGCAAAATATTATTGTAAGAAATAAGGGTTCTCTTTTCGTCAAATTTAAAAAGTTTTGTTTGTCTCAAAAGTTAACCTATATCTTTTGTTCTAAATCAATAGTTTGAGCCTGCATGGTTTTTTCCATGACTACTCTGACTATGGATGCTTTGTGACCTACAAGTCCAATACAGTAAGGGCTAGTATATGATCTCTTTCTCAGCTGCCATCTTTCTTTTTTTCATTTCAAAGTCTAAAAAATGTTCATACGCTTTACCCTTCCGTCGGAAATTTGTTTTCGCCCGTCGACCTTGGCTTTCAGGACTGTTGGAAAAAGTGTGTCATCGACCTCCTTTTACTTCACGAACGGGAATGTTTATAACGAACGTGATGTGTATAAAAGGCCACCGTATACTGTCCCCCTTGACACAGAAACTTCATATTAACTTTACAGTGTGATTGGCTAAGTAGGTGAGTTGAGTTGGACGGACAGAACACAAAGTGGGTTCGCCGCTTTTAGAAGGGTAACAACAAACACAATTAGACCACTGCCGTAGGGCAAATTACACACCTCTACCAATACTTGACCGATTTCCTCTGCAAACTGTTTCCATATTTATATGTGCTTGGCATACTTCAAATTGGCCAATCGGATCCATGATCGTCGCCTTGCCCTTTCCCACGAAACAAGAACGTTTCGAAAAATACCACCATCTATACAGAAATAGTACATAGGACATTGCCCTCCATTAAACTGTCGAGATACTTTGCTCACAAATCTGTATCTCTGAAGTAAAATACAATTGTTTCAAATTATTTCCAAATTTTCTGAACACCAGGTAGTCGGTGTTCAAAGACGTTTGGTGAGAGGTAGTAAAACAAACGTCGTAACGCCAACACAAGTATAAAATATGAAAAATAACCTGCGTATTGCAGGGATAGGAAAATTGTAATAACTTCACCCAAGCCCCACCCAACCCCCTTCGAAGGAAAGCTTGTAGATTTAAATGGACAGGGATCGTCAAGTCACGCTTTCACCAAAAGATACAGATAACATTTTGAACAAGTTGCAGTGTTGCTTTGGATGAAACTGCAATAAAGATAACTTTATGATCATGTAACTAATTTCGTGAAAGATGTCATACAATAATTACCCAATTTATGTTAATAAAGGGAATCACTTCCAGTAGTTCATATCTCGATTAGAAAACAAGTTGAACAGGCTGATGAACAGATAAACTTCCATTAATATAACACTGAGACACACACCCACACACACGCACACACGTACGTGCATATATATTCTGTGTTTTCGTGTTCTGTAACTCATTCAGTTGTTCAGTGTTAAGTTCGTTGTAACTGAAGAAGGGGCGGTGTGGTCCGAAAATTTAAAGACATGTTTCACAAGCTTTTCGTCACGTTATTTTTTTATTGGTTTGATACTGTTCTCAATGAATTATATATATATAATTCATTGGTGTGATAATGTTCTCAATGAATTATTCATTGAGAACAGTATCACACCAATAGAAAAATAACGCGACGAAAAGCTTGTGAAACATGTCTTTAAATTTTCGGACCACACCGCCCCTTCTTCAGTTACAACGAAAAACACTGAACAACTGAATATATATATATATATATATATATATATATATATATATATATATATATATATATATATATATATATATATATATATATTTATTTATGTCCGTGACAGTGTGTGTCACAGAGCTTTCATATTGACATATTGACAGGTTGTGCCTATAGGGAACTGTAAAGCTGTCTTGCGGTTCCCTATAATCACAAACTTTCAAAATAAATAAATATATATATATATATATATATATATATATATATATATATATAAATATATATATATATATATATATATATATATATATATATAAGGTCAAAGTACTGCGTAGCACTTATAAAGTAGGTAGGTAAAAATGAAGTAGTAAATAGTGCTAAAAGTTTGTGAAAAATTCCACGACGTTTCGGGTTTAAACCCTTCATCAGGTGGCAAAAATGCAACTGATCGTTGACACGGCCAAAAATACAATTTAAAAAATACACAATAAAATTGGGCACGGCAAAACCTCGGCTAGGAAAACAGACAGTGTTAAGTGGTTACCACAAGTCAAAAAATGCAGGAATTGCTGCGTTATAACAGTTCAAGTCTAACGTTCAGACCATGTGGGGACAGGGTTCCAAGTTTCATGATTAGGCGGTTTTCGGCAGCTAGGCGGTCATGATCGGAACCTCGACACGAGATGGCAGCCGAAACCATCAAGTCACGGATCGAGCATGTTGACGGGGGATTGAAGTGTGTGGCTACCGGGAACCCTGGGAGGTTCTGTTTGATTGACCTCAATCAAAACTTTTAGCACTATTTACTACTTCATTTTTACCTATATATATATATATATATATATATATATATATATATATATATATATATATATATATATATATATATATATATATATATATATATATATATATGAGTTCCTGTGCCTCTAGACTCCTTTGGTGTTGAACCTCTTAAAGGGAGAATGCAGTCCCCCAGTGAACCCAGTAGTCCAAATTCAGGAATGGATCCTATCAATCATGTGACAATACTTTTGTAACTTATTTGTTAAATTCATAGAGAATAACTCCTTGGTTTACCTTCAGTATTCAAAGTTTTATACAGAAACATAATGAAAGATACTTGTGAGCGTGGGCGTCCGCAGAAAAATCTTAGGGGAGCAAAACTTTAATTGATCAAATTAGGGGAAATTTTTACTTCCAGAAAAGAGCTTAATTGCTAAATGTTGGCCCCCTTTTAAAGGGTGTAGCCAGGAATTTGCGGGCGAAACGTGTAGGCCAGGGGTGGGGAACCCTTTTCCTCTGGCGGGCCGCTTTGATAGTCATAAGCCGCTTGCGGGCCGCAGAAGTAAGGGCGCTACAAGTTTTTTTCCCATGGGGCGCAGGCCAAGGGGCCCTGGTAGGCAGAAGCCCCTTGGGTTTCTGGAGTTTATTTATACAAATTTTTAGGCAATAGAATGTTCATCCACTATCTTTAAATGAAATTAAATCCCAAAGGCTACGCAGACTAGAAGTATCACAATGTGACCATTTGACTTAGTAGTAAAATGAATCAGCACATACGAAAAGTGTGCGTAGAGTGCGCCGAAAAACGCATATCTCGTAACCAACTTTATTCCACTTTTTAACGTTTAATTCACTCTTCAGAGGAACAGTTCTTACCCCCACCCAATCTACCGGAATAAATAGTGCCAACCGATTTTAGTACTCAGTGTAATAGATAATCCTTTACACCTGTTAGTGCACTTCTGTCCATTGCTATGTAGCCTTCCACACAAAACTTCCGATACCACCAAATGTACAAGGATTCTGCACCAGGTTTGTGTCTAACGAAACGGTGGAGATGTTACATTGTGGATACTAAGGTTTTTAGTTATAATCTGCTCAGTTTATTACTAAAAACCTTAGTTTTTGGCAGCAGTTTTTCGTTAAATATGCGGAAAGAGGTAAAAGCAGGAAATATGATAGGCACCATGGGCTAAAATAGGGGTGGGGAACCTCCTGTCTGAGACAATTTTATCCGGCTCGCGAGGTAATTCATAAATGTAAATTCAGAATCACTTGATAATAATAAAAACGGCCCGCCAGAGGAAAAAGATTTCCACTCCTGGGCTAAAAGATTATTATCAATTAAATTCCAAGTGATTCTGAATTTACATTTATGAATTGCCTCGCGGGAGGGATAAAATGGTCTCGCGGGCCGGAGGTTCCCCACTCCTGCTGTAGGCAAATTATCTATATCTAAGTTGGCTCGAAGCGCCAAGAAAATTTTGGCCGAAATGCCTCCCAGATCGCTTAAAAATGGCCCTTCCCATGCCTTGTGAGTTGCATCTAATAATTTTCTATTTTGAAAGCTCGTTTTCCGGAAATTTTCAGCGATATCATAAAAAAGTTGATGTTATTTTTTCTTCAAGTTGTTGATTAAGTGCCCCCGTTGCCCCCCCCCCCTCCGGACGCCCATGTTTTTGAGCGGATTAGAAGGAGATTTGTAAGATTTAGCAGATTTTTGAAAATTAACTTGGACCGAACTGCTTTCTTCCTTTAACGTGGTACATACAGACGATTTATCCTGTGCTTTGTGTAGGTCTTCTGTACATCCGTTCATCGCATGCATTTTGATATGGGTCATTACAATAGATTGCTGTTTGGACAATAATTACCCTGGGGTATTGAGGTTCATTGCGAAGGATAGAAATGCTTATTTTGGAACGAGTTTTTAATTCAAAAAGATTGTGAAAATCTCAAATCTGATCATTAAATATGACAATAATCGAAATCATCTATTTGAAATTAAATTTAGTTAAATTCAACTCCTTTGTTTTCAAATTCTTTTATAGTCAACATCTGACAAATTAAATAGGATGCAAATACACTGTTGAATGAAAACTGTTCGTAGAAATTCTGTAGATAAACCCTCGTCAGATTTCATAGGAGAAATTTCAACAGCTTTGCACACTAGGAGACCATAGACCCCCCCCCCTTCCCCCATCATACAGAACAGAACAAAGTAAAATAAATTGGACTTTTAATCACCGACACACAACTTCGATATGATGCGTGTATCCAATATTTTGATAAACGTAACTCGAATTATGACACTGAACTGTTGTCTATCAAACTGATGATCTGTCACCTTTAAATCCTGTCGCTGGCGATTGCTTTTCACCCAGAAAATTAAATAAGCCGTGACTAAATCGACTAGTTAACCTGCGGGTAAACACAGTCATGGTCAAGGGAAGTATTTTTTTTATGGAGCCGTTCTATGATTGGACATGTGTGTGTGGGGGACCACAATGCATTACAGTTATGTGTCTACCTATACTAATAAGTAGTTCATATAAGCATGCGTAAACTGCAGGTACGCCTTTGTTGAGACGTTTAATTAAACTGAAATTGAGCTGTTACATTGAAATGTGACCAACTTGATTCCAATCGACACAGGTGTAAATCTCTATATGAGATTTGGATGCGAAAACGCGCATATGACCCAACGGCTCAGCGGGAGCGTAAAAGGCTCCCACCTTCGGCGTTTGATTCAGGAGCCCGCCTTGGAACCCCTGCTGGGTTCCAGGGGCAACGTCCCTGTGGAGGATCTCAGAGCAAAGCCCGGAAGTTTGGGGGTATTTACGAAAGTTTGGCTCTTGAATAAAACATTTATCCATCTTCAAATACCAGTTAGGATTATGCCCTAAACAAACCTTAAAATCAAAGTTTGCGTATTTTTTTTTTTTCAAAATAGCCTAATTAAGACTAGCGGCCGTTCGATTTCTTCATGATGCAGCTAGTTTAATTGTTTGGAGGATTAATGATCGTAGATATTGTGCCCGGTTTTATAATAATCATACTTTTGGTTATAACGGAAGTAAAAATGAGACAATACGGGTACCCAATAAGATAAATGCACTCAAAGCGCTCCGAAAAATATCACTTTTACACACACTTTCTAATGTTTGCCTCCAATATTCATACCATACAACTCTTCTACAAATAGCACTGTATAAACACTAAACAAAGAAACAAACTGTAGTTTATCTTTTTTCGTAAAATCGTAAATTCGTACTGACGGGAAATCGATTTCTTCTCAAGTTATGCAGCGGGTTTGAGGTTTGGGAGGATGGGGAATCGTAAAGGTTGCACAGGGTTTTCAATGATCCCAGTTACGTACCATACTTGAAGTAAATACCACAATTAGGTCATATGATGGAAACACGCAAAAATAGCATTTATATTTAAAGACATTTAGTAATGATATGTTGTTTTTCTTCCTTTTATAGCATTTAATTCCACAAGGATACTCTTTGCTTGCCTGTGGTGACTCCTTCATATTTAAGACTGACAGGGGCCCCTAGTCAGTTACCCCAGTACTAGTATAGTCACGACAAAGTATAAGACTTCTTCAACAGGATAACTTACCAACCTTAAGATTTTTTCTTCAATGTTATCTGACTGTATATGTATCACCTTCAAGTAATTATGTTGAAATGTCGTAACTGAAAAATGATCTTTGACAGAACGGATGACATAGCAGTCAAAATACCTCAAACATGTCTGTATTAATTTGTTAAAGCCACTTTACGTAATATTTGCAACATCTCGCATTCTTGCGGTATCTTTACTCCTTCGTAAGAAAAAGGTTAGAATTACATCCGTCTTTAAAGCTAGGAATCTATCCGTTGACTTCAATCACTGAACGATCAATCGTTTTTGCTCCTTACATCTTTAAGGTTCCTACGAGAAATCATGTTAGACAGTTTGACTGATTTGCTTAGCTTTCTTCTCCTCTTGCTGAGATGAGTTTCACAAAAATGTTTCAATGTACATTATGCTGCTTGATACTTTAAAATATATGGCTGACAGTAGCACGGATCAACTACAACGATAATTTTTGGGTCAAGCATCATTCATTTATATAGAACTGATCCTGCTATATTTACTTTCTTCTCATCACTGTCAAACTGATATGTATTACATGCCATTGGCATGACTGCTCTCATCATTACGCGTTTTACTCCAAGGGAAATAAAATAGCTCGTTACTCTCTTTAATTCTACAGTATTCTATTGGATACTGCCCTCTACAGGGACTTCTGAAGTCATAAGTCCTACGTTACGATAAAGAGCTGTAGTGAGAAAAAAGTAGAGGCGGAAAGGATGGGACCATATTATAAAGACAAATGCTAACATTAGCCTATGAGATATTGCTTTGAAAGTTGTCAGGAGTAGTGTCCCTTCCAAGTTTCTAAAGCCCAACATAAAATCATGCTTTTGTAAATTGCCAAGGACGTAGGGGCTGTGGCTTTCACAAACCAAAAAAAAAGGGGTGAAGGGGCGAAACCATCAGTTCACCCCACAAAATTATAATAGTAACTATCAAATAATCGAAATTAGGGGGTATTTAAATATAGTAGATTACATTTGCAGTGTAACATGAAGTAAATCGTTACTGAAAAGTCTTCAAAATGCATTTCTGAGCGCTCTTTGTGCACATCCATCTTATGCAATAATTGTTCAATTGTTTCCTCAAGAACATACAGTGTGACTGGGATTAATTCAAGCCTTGTACGATTATCCATCCTGTATGCAACACTCATAACCGATGCATCATGATGAAACAGGCTAACCATTTACTCGAACTGGGCTTTTATGCATGGGAAAACTGCGGTTATTAGGTATGTTTACTTCGTATTCAGTGTTACTTGTAGATATTTAAATGCAGTGACTAGATAGAAAATTGTCCTTCAGGCCGAAATCCCGATAGAAGTGATGGGAAAATAAGTAATCGAATCCCAAACTGTAATTGAACCAATGTTTTCGTCTCAAGTTCTGTCGGTGTGATATGCCCATGTGGAGTTCCGTTAAAAAAAATCGTGCACAGGTCCCAGCGAGCAGTTCAAATTTTCAATTTTCGTTAGGGCGCCATGCGTAGAACCGAGCCAAGAACATACTGCATATACTCAAGTTAGCTTCTATCCTTTCCTTCATTATTCAACAGTAACAAAACAAGTGGCGGCACTAGGGAGTCAAGTAGGGGCGGTATTTACCCTCAGCATCCCTCTTGACCCGAACTAAATCTTGTACTTATCCAACATACATAGAACCAGGCAAATTGTTCGCCTTTGTAACAGCCTAGATTGCAATGTATAGACCAACTTGAGACCACGGGCCTCAACAGGTGGGGACGGGGGACATGTGCCCCCCCACTTTTGAAAGTGGAGATGATTGTCCCCCTTTTCAGAACTCCAAAAAATAGTAGGCACGTGTTTTGTTTCCCTTGCTTGCATTATATAGCTGATTCAATGAAATTAAACTAGAAATAGTAAAAATAGCCACTTAAAAGCATGGAGAAAATACCTCAGGTTACAGCACAGAGCATTTGGCCTCTAATTTGTCAAAGCCCCCATGTGAGTCCCGGATCCCTCGCTTTGCTATTGGCCCTTGAAGTAGTTCTGGTCAAAGCCCCCCTCCCTCTCCACTTTTAAGAAGCCCTTGGCGCACTTGCTTGAGACTTAGACTCAAAATTCATTTTTTTCCCGTAACAGTTAATGTGCACCCATCTCATATATACTTGTAGGCATAATTAGGCCTACTTTCTGTAAGGGGGGTATCATCAGTGATATTACCGTTCCAAAGCTTAACCATCACCCAGTGGCTTAGCCAGGATCTCTCTCATGGGAACCATGCATTACATTCTGTGATCACCGGCCCCCAGGAAGGGATGTAAGGGGAGGGTTCCCCTCCCCTTTATTTTTTTTTTGAAAAATTAGGCGTCCTTGCATGCAATTTGGTGTTACATATGCTAACTTTGAAGTAAAATTTGTGTTCAAAAAATTTGCGAAATTTAGTCTATTAAATTTATTAACAGCTGGTCCCGAAGATTTTAGAAGCTACGACAAACAGTACGGTAGCAGAGATACGAATTTTCCATAGGAGTCGATTTTTTTAGGTGGGCAATCTGCACTTTTAGAGCGCGGAGTTACAGGACCAATTAACCCAACCTCATCCTCACCATGGTTTGGGCTGAGGTAAAATATAAAGGTTTGCACACGCCCTAGATAGTAGTTAATCGCACTCAAAACGACAGAATTGTCTTTACAATTATGCGTCTGCATGCGTGAGTTCCCAGTATCATTTCGATATTTATTATGAGTAGGTTGGCAATATGGAAGATAAATTTGTCATCCGGAAAGAAGGTAGCCGAAAGCCGCACTCTGAACGCATGAACTAACGACAGTTCTGCATTACATGCCTTAGTAGCTAGTATGTGAAGAAACTCTAGATAATTTACTCTCAAACACGGTCAGACAGAGAACCGCTGCTGTGGTGAAGGGCATTTGAAAAAGTCAAACAAACTTGATGATTGTATGATTCTGTTCACTGAGCATAGCTATGGAAAGAGCGGGCTCATATACAACGTCGCAAACGCTTTGTAAATGCATTGTTAGATGACGTTAAGTAGACTGCATTTCATTTAGTTTTTACAAGTATTGAAAGATAACTTGCAGAGATTTTAATTTCGGTAATCAATCAACGTACGTCAGCACCATACCATACCTTTTTACAGCACTCCATACAACAATTAGGTTTCCGAGATACAACTTTTTTACAAGCTTTGTAGCTTCAAAACATGCACTCCGCAATGCGCCACTGCTATTTGCCACCGTCTCCAAAACATGATTGTCAATTACACGGTAAACATGTTACAACTGATAATGTAAGCCTAGTAATTGACCAATAATGTATCATTAACCGATAATGTAGTAAAAATTGACCGATAATGTATCACTAACCGATAATGTAGTAAAAATTGACCGATAATGTAGTACCTTTTACTACATTATCGGTCAAATGGTAATACATTATCGGTTCAATTTTTTTTACTACATTATCGGTTTTGAGGTGATACATTATCAGTTAAAAAGTTACTAAATTATCGGTCAATTTTTACTACATTATCGGTTAGTGATACATTATCGGTCAATTACTACATTATCAGTTGTAACAAAACGAAACAAATCCCCATTCTTGTCTAGACTTCGAGAGGGCTATTTATATAACCGCTAAAGAAATTATGCTTCTGAACGGCAGTCTTGGCATGCATGCATCAACCTATAGCTCCTCTTTAGGAGAGCAAAACTGGAAGGAATCAAGAAAAAAAATAAAAAATTACATACTTAAAACACATATCAGCAGGGGTTATTTGGGCCCTTTTGCAACTTTGCTACATTTTTTTTCTTTCTCTTCGAAGATGACTTACATCGTTAAGTTAATTCAGAGGCCGCACGGCACCGACAATGCCCGGGCGGCATGCGTCACTAAGAGCTGCATTTAATCAAGGATCCAGACAGTGCCCTCTATACCAGTTTGTCACTGATCTCTATATTTAACTGGATAGCGCTTGTGGCAATATTTTTGGAGCCACCGGTGCTGCCATCTTGCCACTCCAAAAATGGGGCTCTTTCGTCAACATGACAGTACGATATTGTGTAAAACGGTAGACTTCTCAAAGTTCTCATTAGATTGAGCACCGAGATGAGTTGATTTTTAAGTTACAGAAAGGTTACAGTAAGTGTTGCAATCTAGGTGACTGCCCTTTATATTCCTGCAGCTGATTGTTGGTCCTAGAGCCCATTGGTCCATTTACAGTAAAAATGAAAACTTAATCCTCAACCCAACATGGTACCTGGGCCCTACTTATGGCCCTATGCTACAGGCAACAGAAATACCCGTCAGCAAATCATGCTTTATGCTAACAGCTGCATGACTAATACTGGCCTGATGGTATAGGACAATGGCCCTACAGTCAATTAGAAGCTGGCCCAATGTCAGGGGTGAGGGGGTCCGTCTTTTACAAAAAAAAAAAAAAAAATGATTTTGCCAGCTGCAAAATATATTTCCCCTTCAGTACCTGATCTGGCCACAGGTAGCATTCCCAAGTATGATGGCGGGATCATGTCGGAGGCGGGGCGTCATAATGGGTCCCACGTAGGTTAGCTGGCCCATGTGGACCCCACTGAATTTTGCATCCAAGATTTCATTAAGCCTATGTGGAAGTCACTAGGTCATGTTACCTGTTTATGGATATTTCTAGGTCCACTGGTCGGTTTAGGGCACTACCATTTACTTGTACATGTGGGTGATGGTATATGAATTATATGTAGAAATCATGCATATTGTCTACAACTTGATGAATATTTTGATCTTCTTCCTAATTTATGAAAAACGAAAAAATGTATCTTCTGGACATACTCATGATTCCGTCATTGGACGTGAGCATATGAGCCACTCAGCCCTCAATACACCCACATACTATTGCCCAGGTAATCCTCGCACGGAACCGGCCAGGGGGCCAAAGCCCATGCAGTAGCCTAGGGTTGCTCCACATGCACCCATCTGGGGCTGCCGCCTACTGTGACCAGTATGGAATATAATGGTGCGGCCTATTTTCATCCCACACGGAACCCAAACCATCAACAGACTGCTAAGAATAACCCGCTAGGCCCTTACTGGGCCAAAATATAGTGAAAAGGTAATGATCATATGGGTTCCATTAAGATTTGGCCACAGGACGAGCGCCACATGGAAAACCAAGCAAGTTTCACAGTGAATTAACTTAATGCACCATGAGGCTAAACGGGACCCTTCATGCTCAGGCCAGTTTACCCTAGACCATCTGCCCAAACAAAACCACAATAATACGGCCATATATGGGCCCAAATGTAACTGCACATTCTAACCCACGCCCATAAAAGCCCATAGTACCCGCCAAAAGCCCATGCGAGACCCATGTTTGTATGTCCATTCGGAGAAGGGCCAGCCAACTACATGCCGGTTTACTACATGCACTCGGTCCAGGTTTTCCAAACATTTCCCATCCAGTCATCAGATTGCATGTCTTGTCCAAGGCTCTGTCCAGACCTCCCCCATGTTTCCCATTTATATGTTCCACATTTAACAGAGGAAGGCCTGCGGACCCCCTTCCTAGTCGTATCTTAGGTGTTCTGATGTCGATGGAGTCATCGCCGGAATAAGCCGCACTAAGTTTCCTCACAGACTGTTATGATTTTTCTGCACACGGTTGAGTGCCCTTCTAATGCCATTTGAAGATAGTTAAATGCTTTATTCTAAAGCTTACAATTAAATAAATATGTCCCCTTACTCCCCTTATAAATTACCCCTTACCCTCCCTTCCAATTTCCCCTCCAACGAGATTGCTTTGGTAGCCGAGAGCGAACATGATCACCCACACTAACTTGTATACCAATGTACGCACTGCTTTGTTATAGGCCACGTTAAGTGGGAGTGGCATGGCTGTCAACGGGTTTCATCTAGTTGTATGGGGCTTGGACAGGCAACGCGCTATTTATATATAGAGATCAGTGGTGTGTTTTTCATGCTCTACGTGAAGCACGAAGTGCTCCTCTAGAAACCTGTTTGGTTCAAAGAGAAATAAAGTTAAAAAATCTTTTGTGCACTTTCTCGTCGAGAATATCATAGCCACTTGCTTCTTGTATGTCTGCAGCTGTCTCGAAGTTGAATAAATTAATAGAAGGCGCTGAAAATTTTTCGTTACTTTGCGCTTCAAACTATTCCTCTCGAATTACTCACGTGGTATTTAGAGCAAGGCTTTACTCAAACTATGAGGACAATTGAATAAACTTGGGTCAATTGAAATTTCCGTGTTCACGGTTTAAAGTTGTTTTTGCACCTGCCGTGCAAATTTCACCTATATTCGAAACGATTTTACAAATGATATAATGTCCGTTTTGTAGCAGCTGGTTTGGTAACTGTAACTGTCGCTGGCAAAGAGGATGACAGTTTTGAATTTGCCAATTGCCTTTGGTGGAGTAGGATATATACTCTACCTTGATTTATAGTACAACAATGGGTCAGGAGCCCTCAAAAAAGACTCATCGAGCATTCTGTCATGTATACATGTGGACCAATATTATACCAACGAGGTCACCTTTCGTTTTAGGCATTGTTCAAAAAGATAAATAAATGAATAACAAGTGGCAGACGTGATTTTGAGTGATAGTTAATCCTATATTCCATCCTCTTTCTATGGACGACCAGATTGTAATCCCAAAATTAATAGCTTTTTTCCAAAATCTTTCTTGGGTGGCGAAGGTATACAAGTTCGCACCCCTTCCCGACTGTTGGGCCACGGGTAACCCTTCATCACACAATTTGAAACCCCTATCCGGGGATTTGATCCAGAGACAATAAATTGTAAATAGTCCTTGGTGTGTTAGAAAAGAATCTGCCACACTATAATCTACAGCAGAGTGCGTAACATGGACTAGGGGACCTTTCCCTAGTCACTGGTCGTTAATGGGGCCAGTGGGGTCTGTGAACCACGCCAGACTGGAGAATAAAAGGGACCAGACTCGCTAACTTCTTCTAATTTCTGGTTCCTCGTCATCCATTATTTTCGGCATTATTGCTTGCTAATTTTTCCGCTGATATGTGATGAATTCTTTGTTATCCCATGCACTGTCATATTTCTAGCATGTTATGTTGAAATGGATTGTAGAAGATAAACTTCAAAATTCAAACCCATTTTTTGTAAAATAAGGCGTTTGTTTTGTTCGCCTTCTATCTAGGGAGTAATCTCAATAAGTAGACCCCTGGGACCGCGAAGTCGGCCGGCAAAACTTAAGAATGGATGTCCTTATCTCTATCGTTGTATTCATTATAATTTACCTCTTCGACTAAAAGGAATTTAAGAAGTATCCGTAGTTTGTCTTAAAGCTTGTCTCGTATAGTCAATTTTTCGGTGGAACTTTTTTTCAGCTCGTAGTAAAAGGTAGTCCTCAGTAGCTGATTAAGAGCGGAGCCACAGGTGCACGTGCACCGGCTCCCGCATTTAGGGGCCACTACAATTTGAAAATGACATTATGGTTCATGACATGTAAGTTTTAGCAAGTAACGATGGCGTGATGCGTCTCTTGTAATGTTTGTCGACTACCATACCAAATCCAGAACTTAGGCGCCGGGTAACCTTCATAGCAGGCATGGGCGTCCGCAGAAAAAATTTCAGGGGGTGCAAAATTTTTTAGGCGGCCCAACTTTTTTCATGGGAAATATTTTACTCCCAGAAAAGAGTTTAGATGGTACTTTTCACCCAGTGTTGACAAGGGCGTGGCCAGGAATTTGTCAAGGGGGGGGGGCGAAGCCCATAGACAGACTCTCAGCGCTCCGCGCCAAAATGGGTTGGCACGGAGCGCAAGAAAATTTTGGCCCAAAATGCTTCCCAGATCGCTGTGTACCCTGACACTTTTCTGCGATTCAACATTGTTAGGTGCAATTTGCTCGCATCTGGTAACCAGAAAAAAGTACACAAAGGAAGAAATGTTTTAATTTTTTCTCTTTTGATTTTTTTGACCGGCGGTGGGGCGCACGCTCCTCTGTGTTCCCTGGATCCGCGCCTGATGATGGCGTGTGTATGTGTGTGCGTATAAAAAATCGACCGTTTTGGGCATAGTCTGTATCTCGGGTTATCTGGTATCAATTTTTCTTACTGAACTAGAAGGGCCTCCACAAAATGCGTGCACCGCCCCTCCCCCCCACCCGCACGCTTTGTTCGGCCCTGCCAGGGAAGTCGCAACCGGGGAGGTGTGTGTGGGGTGTCACCCCAAAGTTCGTCAGAGCGACGACAGTCGGAAAATCTGAACTACCAGCTGGAATTTCTGATATCTCAGTCTAGCACATTTTTCTGACTGAGCCTATGTTAACTTTGTATATATTTTCCAACTAGACCAAGTAAGAATAATACCAAACGTTATTTTCCTCACGTAAAATCAAATCAAAGCTGTCCTTTTTTTCGCAAATTCTTCTCAAACTCTCAAAATTTTCGCGCACTCCGCGCGCTTCAAACCTTACCTCAGTGTTGTTCTTATTATCAATATCTTCCGAAAGCAACTTTCGGAGAAGCACAACAGAAGAAGGTGAAAGCTGTTTACAAATTACCAGGTAAAAGACTGGCTTTCTGAGTGCCCTTACTCAAAATCCATATATGGCCCAGATATGGGATTTCATATCTGGCCCAGATATGGGCCAGATATGGAATTCATATCTGGCTTGTACAAGAATTGGGCAGATATAACTTGATATAATATAAAGGCCATATATGGCCCAGGTAAAGTTTCACTTTTATATGGCCCAGATATGCCCCATATATGGCTACTCCATTTCTGGCCCATATATGGAAAATCCATATATGCCACATATAAAGAGATTTATATCTGGCCCGTATCTGTGCCATATATGACCCATATAAAACTTTATTTGGCTCACTCTTTATATGGCCCATATCTGGCCCATATATGGAAATTTATATCTGGCCCATATCTGCACCAGATATGGAATTTATATCAGATCGGATAAAAAGTTAGGCAGATATATGGCCAGATAAAGTTCTATCTGGATCAAGCCTTTATATGGCACAGATCTGCTCTAGTTATGAATCATAGTTAGGACTTATAGTCCACACTCCTCATGGAGACTTTGAACAGAGAGAGCTTTTTAAGTACGTAGAAACAGGCACTGACAAACTAAAGGATAATCCCAAACCCAAAGAAAAACCCTGACGGATCACGAACACAATGTCAAACAGACTACACCTACCATACAACAAGGAACAGAAGAGTCTTTGTTACTACTGAGATTTAATACTGCCACTGCAGCCAACCCAAAAGCAACACTCCAGCCCAACCACCACAAACAACCCCAAAACAAAGTCCCACAAAGACCACACACCCAAAGGCAACACCACGCCCGAAGGCAACACTAAGCCCGAAGGCAACACCAAGCCCGAAGGCAACACCAAGCCCGAAGGCAACACCACGCCCGAAGGCAACACCACGCCCGAAGGCAACACCACGCCTGAAGGCAACACCACGCCCGAAGGCAACACCACTCCCGAAGGCAACACCACGCCCGAAGGCAACACCACTTAAAAAGCACCGGGGCAAATACAGGTGCACCTTGCCCAAGGGTGCCCTGGAGGCAGTTGTGGCAAAGGGTAACCTCATTACTCCCACGTTTAAACAAACCCCACAACCGGATGCAGTTTAAAGTCCTACCCAGAAAACAATGTTTAAGTGGTCCATGAAATAGAATATAATGTAAGTATTAGGTTGAATTGACTTAAGTACATAAATTCAACTTATTTCATAACAGTGAACAGAAAAATGCCTTGAAATTTCCTATTTTATGTAATCACAGTGATATGGGCTTCTTATTTTAAACTTAATTACGTATTTGACTCTAAATTTTGTTTACTGCGTGGTGCATATTTTCCTTTCAACTTCCTAAATCATGAAAAATGTAGGTTTAGATACAAGCTCCGCCCAAATATGCAAATTACTTGCCTAAGTTCACTTAGTACACTGCGGTATTAACAGAAGTGTAGCCATTAAATAACTGCAATGTCTGGGAAGGTGATGCTGTATCCAAAACATGTCTTAGTTTGTAACAAGCATAATCCAAGAATCAAATCAAATAAATAATAAAACAAACTAACAAAATGCTCATTTGCGTATCTAGCATATCAAGTTATATCTGGCTTGATATGGCCATATCAAACTTTATTTGCATATCTGAAATTGCATTGTATCAAGTTATATCTGGCTTGATATGGCCATATCAAACTTTATATACATATCTGGATCACGATTATATCAAGTTATATCTGGCTTTATATGGCCATATCAAACTTTATATACATATCTGGATCATGATTATATCAAGTTATATCTGGCTTTATATGGCCATATAAAACTTAATATATGCATATGTGGGTTATGTTTTAATCAAGTTATATCTGGCTCTATATGGCCATATCAAACTTTATATACATATCTGGATCACAGTTTTATCAAGTTATATCTGGCTTGATATGGCCATATCAAACTTTATATACATATCAGGATCACGATCATATCAAGTTATACCTGGCTTTATATGGCCATATCAAACTTAATATGCATATCTGGGTTGTGTTTTAATCAAGATATATCTGGCTTTATATGGCCATATCAAACTTTATATACATATCTGGATCACCATTTTATCAAGTTATATCTGGCTTTATATGGCCATATCAAACTTTATATACATATCTGGACCACGGTTATATCAAGTTATATCTGGCTTTATATGGCCATATCAAACTTAATATGCATATCTGAGTTATGTTTTAATCAAGTTATATCTGGCTTTATATGGCCATATCAAACTTTATATACATATCTGGATCACCATTTTATCAAGTTATATCTGGCTTTATATGGCCATATCAAACTTAATATGCATATCTGAGTTATGTTTTAATCAAGTTATATCTGGCTTTATATGGCCATATCAAACTTTATATACATATCTGGATCACCATTTTATCAAGTTATATCTGGCTTTATATGGCCATATCAAACTTTATATACATATCTGGATCACAGTTTTATCAAGTTATATCTGGCTTTATATGGCCATATCAAACTTTATATACATATCTGGATCACGATTATATCAAGTTATATCTGGCTTTATATGGCCATATCAAACTTTATATGCATATCTGGGTTGTGTTTTAATCAAGTTATATATGGCTTTATACGGCTATTTAAAGTCTTTAATCAACCAGATATTTCCAGATATAAAGCCAGATATGGATTTTGAGTAAGGGTGGCATGTTGGTTTGTTGGGCAATTGAAAGTATCTCGATGCAGATTCTGAATGTAGGGTTTGTCATGGAAATCTTATTTAATGAAAATTTGGGCGCGCTTCGGGCGCATGCGTCACGATTTGCAATCAATCTCATGAACATTATTAAGGTAATTATACCAGGCACAGTTCTACGGGAGCCTCCAAATTTTTCCAAGCCCCACAAAATTGCGCAAAATTTTATATAGACTAATATTGGTGAAGACATAGATATACTCAGAAAATATTCCAAACGTCTATTTATCAGGCCCGTAGCCAGTAAATTCTGTAACGATTCTTTCTATAACTTCAAAAATTTTCGAGCGCTACGCGCGCTTTCTTCTATAGTTGTATCCAAGGCCGTCGCGACCGGGGTGTGTGTGTGTGGGGTGTCCCCCCCCCCCCCACAAAAGTTCGTCAGAGCAACGATAGTCGGAAAATCTGAAATGCCAGTTGGAATTTCTGATATCTCAGTCTAGCACATTTTTCCGACTGAGCCTATGTCAACTTTGTATATATTTTCCAACTGGACCAAGTGAGAATAATACCAAACGTTATTTTCCTCACGTAACATCAAATCAAAGCTGTCCTTTTTCGCAAATTCTTCTCAAACTCTCAAAATTTTCGCGCGCTCCGCGCGCTTCAAACCTTACCTCAGTGTTTTTCTTATTATCAATATCTTCCGATAGCAACTTTCGGAGAAGCACAACAGCAGAAGTTGAAAGCTGTTTACAAATTACCAGGTAAAAGACTGGCTTTTTGAGTGGCATGTTGGTTTGTTGGGCAATTGAACGTATTTTGATGGAGATTCTGAATTCAGGTTTTATTATGAAAATCTTATTTAATGAAAATTTGGGCGCGCTTCGCACGCATGCGTCACGATTTACAATCAATCTCATGAACATTATTAAAGTAATTATACCAGACACAGTTCTATGGGAGCTAGGGCGCTTTAGCCCCCCCCCCCTCCCCAATTTTTTTATAGACTAATATTGGTGAAGACATAGATATACTCAGAAAATATTCCAAACGTCTATTTATCAGGCCCGTAGCCAGTAAGTTCTGTAACGATTTTTTCTATAAGTTCAAAAAAATTTTCCCGCGCTAAGCGCGCTTTCATCTCTAGTTCTATCTAGTGGTAACGCCCCCGTTTCAAACACACTGGATTTCAACGTTTCCACAAATGTTGTTCTTCCGTGTAGGCGTGATTCTAGAGAAACACGAAAATGCATGCATCATTCCGAAGTTCCTTCCTCTTTTTCCCAACTTTTAGAAGATTCTTTCTTCAGCCTCGCCATCGTGGCAAACATATTTTGTAAGAAAAAGATCTTTCAGTTTCGTAGGAGATCCTTCATGGGTGAGATAAAGAATGTAATCCCCGACGACGACCATGCAGTCACCCGAACAAATTTCTTGGTTTTGTCCAGATTCTTCAATAAAAGTCCAAACTTTTTCAACTTTCCTTAATGAAAATTCAATATAACCCCAAATTTTTCGGCGCGCTTGGCGGCCTTATATTTTGAGTTCGGCAACCCATTGCATCTGTCGGGACTTAGAGTAGCTTCCCCCCCCCCCCATGTCGGCAAATCAAAGCACCACCCCTGGCTGAGCCCGCGTGCAGGTTTTTCATTTTGGCATTGAAGTATACCCCCAAATTTCGGCGCGCTTCGCGGGCAATCCTCACAATCCGCGTTGTATCACTTATGAACATTATAAGCACAACGTACCAGTGAACTTCTATAGCATAAACTATGTGTATACATTCTGAAAACGCGCTTGTTAGTCCTAAACCCTTTTTGTTACACCTGTCTGGGAGGTCTAGTATCATTTTTCTGCACCTATACTCTCCCTCCCGCCCATTCCCCATTGTTCGTCTCGATTTTCGTTCAAAATTGGTAAAAATACGATAGATGTAAAGTACTTGGCGTCATACTCTATATTATAATTTAGATGCCAGTCATTGCCCCATTTTGTATTATTGATCCAGAGCTTCCAGGAGGCCTATACAGGTATATGCCAGCAATAGATGCCAGAATAGAAGGCATTAAAGTAGTCAAAAGGTGTGGGGGGGGGGTTCAGGAGGTTTGTTGACAACGTATTCTTCTCTTAGACAACATACTTTCTACTTTCACCAAATCTTAGTATTCACCAATTTATGGACATTTTCCAGCCATATATGATCAGTTCCAAAAGTATCCCAAGATAACACCATTTTGCATCTAAGCAACCTTACCTTAACAAAAATTTCTCAAAGGGGAGGGGTCAACCCCTCCCCTTAGACCCCTCCCCCACGACGGCACCTTTATGTAGTGACAAAGGAAGGATCCTCACTGCCGTATGTAAACGCAGGGTGCATAAAAAAATGGTGCAATTTACGCGCCACCATTCAGTTGGAAAATATATCTATCCAGTCGGAATTTGGGACCTTCACACCCCCCCCCCCAAACATATGACCCTAGCTACGGCCCTGGTTGTATCTAGTGGTAACGCCCTCGTTTCAAACATATTGGATTTATTCGACGTTTCCACAAATATTGTTCTTCTGTGTAGGCGTGATTCTAGAGAAACACGAAAATGCATCGTTGCGAACTTCTTGCCTCTTTTTCTAGTAACTTTTGGAAGATTCTTTCTTCAGCCTCGCCATCGTGGCAAACATATTTTGTAAGAAAAAAGATTTTTCAGTTTCGTAGGAGATCCTCAAAGGTTGTGTGACATGAAAATAACATAGTTGGATATTCGATGTAAAAAGCATTAAAAATCCAGAAAATAGCCGCAATTTCCATTAAAATCCATCAAATATTGACCATTTTACAGGGAACTTTCTATTTCACACTTGTATCATGAATAAACATGAGCTAAATATGCAAATATGTGACATCGAAAGAGGGACATACTATACATGGCACATGATAGCCTTTGTTTTTTCAACCTTAATTTCCAGGACACTGGTAGCATTGTTATTCCCTGAGGGGTTTATTATAAAAGTTTTTCCTTGAAACACATCAGCGTACCAGTGAACTTTATTAGCATAAACTAGGTGTACATTCTGAAAACGCGCTTGTTAGTCCTACACCCCTTTTGCTATACCTGTCAGGGAGGTCTAGTATCATTTTTCTGCACCTATACTCTCCCTCCCGCCCATTCCCCATTGCTGGAAGCTGTTCGTCTGGATTTCGTTCAAAATTAGTAAAAATACCATAGATGTAAAGTGCTTGGCGTCATACTCTATGTTATTATTTAGATGCCAGGTAATAAGCGTTATGTCATTGCCCCATTTTATATAATTAATCCAGAGCTTCCAGGAGGCCTATACAGGTATATGCTAGCATTAGAAGCCAGAATAGAAGGCATTAAAGTAGTCAAAAGGGGAGCGGGCTTCAGGAGGTTTGTTGACAACGTATTCTTCTCTTAGACAACATACTTTCTACTTTCACCTTACCAAATCTTAGTATTCACTTAATTATGGACATTTTCCAGCCATATATGATCAGTTCCAAAAGTATCCTGCCAAGATAGCACCATTTTGCATCTAAGCAACCTTACCTTACCAAAAATTTTCCCCTTAGGCCCCTCCCCCAGGACAGCACCTTTATCAAGTGACAAAGGAAGGATCACCACTGCCGTATATTACAAAAGTAACCTTCATAAAAACGAAAATGAAGTTTTCAAGCCGCCACTCATTTGGAAAAAGAATCAAACCAGTCGGAAAAATTAGACTTCATTTAATTATTGACATTTTCTAGCCATATATGATCAGCTCCAAAAATATCCCAAAGATAGCCCCATTTTGCATCTAAGCAACAATTAACAAAAATTTCTCAAAGGGGAGGGGTCAACCCCTCCCCCACGACGGTAGTGACAAAGGAAGGATCCCCACTGCTGTATGTAGAAACGCAGGGCGCATAAAAATGGTGCAATTTACGCGCCACAATTCATTTGGAAAAAATATCCATCCAGTCGGAATTTGGGACCTTCACACACCCCCAAACATATGACCCTAGCTACGGCCCTGAGCCCTGGTGATCCTCTTGTATTAAATTTCAACGATGAAAAGTGGACCGTGATAAACAAAAGGTTGAACTGCATCAAAGCAACCTTAAATTATCAAAACTTTCTCAAATGGGAGGGGCCCCCTTTCCTTAGACTCCTTCCTCATGGCGGCGCCTTTATGTAGTGACAAAGAAGGATCCCCACTGCTGTATGTAAATGCGGGGCGCATAAAAAATGGTGCAATTTACGCGCCAACATTCAGTAGGAAAAAACATCCAGCCAGTCGGAATTTGGGACCTTCACACTCCCCAAAACATATGACCCTAGCTACGGCCCTGCACGAGTGACAAAGGAAGGGTCCGCCTATGTCAACTATCTACAGGCGCTTGACGGTGCTCCGCTACGGCTCTGCTCAATCCGACTTGAAAAAGATGGTACTATTTTCTTATTAACAGACTTTTTCCTTGAGACATAATCGGTGCCTGTTCTTGCGTCTGATCGTCTTTGAAGACGTGTCCATGATTCGTCTTTTTTTAATATCCGTTTCTAAAGCTGACGGATCCTGGTGGTGGGGAAGTGATATGAATTTCTTTCCTGTCGGTTCTCTATAATAGTGTCTGTCAGTCTTCTTTTAGTCCTATTTAAAGGAAGCCTCCACACTAAACGCGTCTATAAACGTCTTGAAAAGCTCGCTACAGTTTTCACAAAGTTTTTTTTGGGGGGGGGGGGGAGATAAGGTGTTTATATAGTTAAGAGGGTGATGCCAAGTAGGGGGCACTTCGGGCCATGCCCCCTTCGCGGAAGGATTCCCCCGTCCCTCGTCAAAGAAATTTTCGAATTTTGTGGGAGAGCCTTAATGGGTTCCAGTACGTCAAAGCATAATATTCCCAACGTCGACCAGTCGTCCCGACTGATTACTTGATTTTCCACTCAAGGAAGGCATACTCTGCAATAAACACCCAGACCTTTATATTTCATTCAATATAACCCCCAATGTTTCAAATCTTCAAGAAAAACCCAAAATCTGTTGCCTTTGTGGAGGCTTCGGGTAATTGCTGGAACCGTATACTGGGGAGCTGCCCCTCCCCTGCCCTGCGAATCCTGGCGGCTCCTCCCGATTTATGCGGGCCATCAGCGGAAATAATTAAGGACCCGTTTTTATCGTAGGAGTATCACCTATACTGTACAACGCATAATTCAAAGACGTAAATACCATGTGTTGTATAGAAACTGCAGAGGACAAGGTAAAGCTAAGTGACGACGCATGAAAGTGATTCCCAAGTTCTGCCGGTCTCGGAAAATTTAGAGCCGAGTCGCGAGTCCGGACTATGCGAGGCCGAGTCCGAGTTCAAGTCCGTCGAGTCTGTAAAATCGTGCCTCGAGACCGGGTCCGGAGTCCGAGACCCGAGTACAACAACACTAGCATTTACATTACCATCTACTCTATTTGAAAAATTTGCTCATAACGAGTGAGGACCGTCTGCCTTTTAAAAAAGTAGATTTTATATAAACTATGACATAAAATACTAAAACCTTCAGATTCAGCGTAGTTATTTGGGATATGATGTCATCGTGCAATGACGTAATTACCTTGTTAACTGGTGACTGCATCTGCACCGAACATGCAATGACTACATTGCAAGATGACTATGACAAGTCTATTTGTTTACCTATTTCGAGTGCTAGCCACAGAACTCAGGCAGTAATAGTGTAGTATCTACTTAAACACAACTCTTACTAAGTTAATGTATGCACCAGCTACAATCATTCTCAACCTAGGCTAGGGTACGTGAATCTGAAAGCCAAGTGAAAGCCGAGAGAGGTTGAATTGAAAACTAAATAGTGAATCGTTGCTAATCTTTGCTTTTATCTTCGATAGATTGAATATCACGTTTTGCAAAAATGAATCGCCTGTTCGGAACCGGTAAACCTAAACAGCCACCACCAAATTTGACTGATACTATCGCCAATGTGAGTAACGTTAGGCTGCTGTGTAGGCTAGGGTTAGGCCTAACGTATACAGTATGATGGCACGACCTTATATTAAGGCCACTCTAAGAAAGTTTTCGTTTTTATAAAACAAGACAAAAGAATGTGAATCTGTTTGTAGCCTACAGTATGTGTACCAATAGCATGAAACATATAAAAGTGTTTTCACCAATATTGTAATAACATTTGCGAGGTTTATTTCAGTGCTGTATGAAAGACTTGGTCATTTTGTACTGATTATGGAAGAGACTCGATGTAAAATTTGCTAAATTCTGAAAAATATAATCCAGAAATGTGTTTCACTCTATTGGTACACCTACTGTACCGCCAGATTGGAAAGCCTGTGATGGTGCGCAGGGGATTTTAATAACGCCCAGGAGAATTGCGCGGCCGATACTAGGCCTGTCTAAGCGGAGCGCCACCATTGGTTGGTGCGGAGCGTACTGAGAAAATTTTGGCCAAAACCACCTCCAACATTGCAGGAAATCGCCTTTCCCAGGCAACTTGTGTGTTTGTTGCCAACAAGTTTGCTTGGTTGCAGTTGTCAGTTGTTAAATTTGCGTGGCTGGCAACTTTGATATTCATATTGTTGCGCAGGATAAATCCCCCGCGCAGGGCAAACTTTCCGATCTGGCTGTACCGGAAAATCTATTGGCGGACTTGACCTTATTTGAGAGCTATAAGTCTTTACGGCAGAATTTTCTATTCAAGAGATATCATTACGATAAGTTCAGCATTTCCAGTGCAAGCCTAACATCAGAAGTAATGCACTTATCAATAAAATGACGCACCCCACTACCCCCTTCCCCGGCATTGTCAGTCAAATGTGAGTCATTGACCAATGACAGTGTGACTCACATGTCCGTCATTGAACCACTATTGTCAGCCACCAGCATGACTGAGGTGTGAGGGGTGAGTCGCATTTACCTCGATTGTCAGTCACTGTTGTTACCAAGGAGTGGATCAGTGTGAGTCAATTGTTACACTTTGTACAGGGATACCAATAGGCATTCTCAACTTTTCAGTCAATATATGGTGACCCAAATGTCAGTCAAAATTGCAAATTGTGCATCAGTTTGTAACTGAGATGTGAGTCATTTTACATTAAGTTGTCAGTCACAGAAGTGACTGAGGGGTACGTCATTGTAAAAGTTTTGTCAGCACTGTTGTGAACAATGACTGACCATGTGCAGGGGTAGTGGAGTGTGCCATTCAGTTGATAAGTGCATAACCTAATAAGGCCAGTGGGCGCTGTTTACAATTTTTGTACAGAGCTTTATGTACGGGTTCAGTGTAGGCAGTTTGTGCATTTAGTTTCAAGCTGCATATCTTAGCATGCGCATGCTTGAAATATTAGACAGGTTCACGTGCATTTGCAAGGGAGTTTGCTATGTGCGTGCTGCATCAAAAATTGATATTGATACACTGATTGTGACAGCAGTTCTGACGTGCTTTGTTCACTGTATCGATGCATGAAATTCGAAAGTGGAAGTATTAGGTCCTGTCACTATATACTGGAGGTATCATAAGTTGACCACTTAAACTAACATTTCGACAGAAAAAATAGAAAAACCTTTAAAAAAATGAATGAAAGTTTGCAGTAATGCACTCATCAACTGAATGACGCACCCCACTATCCCCAGACATGGTCAGTCATTGTCCACAACTTCATTGCCAAAACATGTACATTGACATACCCCTCAGTCACTTTTGTGATGGACAGTTTGTGTAAAATGACACACCCCTCAGTCACCAAATTGATGAACAGTTTGCGATTTTGACCGACATGTGCGTCACCAGACTGACTGACAAAAGTAAGCAAGTACAGTATATGAGGAGCAATGCTGAAGGTTGTCATCTTTGAACAATTGATAACAAATGACCCACAATGACTCAACCCTTAGTCAGTAAAGTGACTGACATCTGAGGTAAAATGACTCACCCCTTTGTCACTCTAGTGGAGGACAATATTGGTACAGTGATGGACATGTGAGTCACACTGTCATTGGTCAATGACCCACATTTGACTGATCATGCCCGGGGGGTAGTGGGGTGTGTCATTCAATTGATAAGTGCATAATATTTTCTAATGTGTCTTCCTTGTGCAATATTTTAGTGTCATCAGGATTGAGTTATCAGTACAAAATGAATTATGAATGATAGGGGGGGTTAGAGTTAGATGAGGTTTTATGGCTCAGTTTCTGACCAATTGGTTTGAGTCGGGCTGGCCACTGCCTTTTTTCCAGTTGTGGCTCACTTGCTTGTTTTCCCTACTCCATTGCTTATGCTGAGCACCAAGCACAGTGGCAGTAGGTTCCATTTTTAAAGTCTTTGGTATGACCCAGCCAGGAGTCGAACCCCAGACCTTCCAGACTATGAATGATAGGTGGCAGTACAGAACACTGACAGCAGAATGTTGATGGAGAAATCTTGAGTCAGTCACTCCAGAAAAAGACAGGGCTGTCAACTGTCACGCATTCAGTGTGAGAGTCACACATTTTGGCACAATCTCACGCTCTCACGATGAAGCACCAGTTTCTCACACAATGTCTCCATATGGTGTAAAAATCCATGCATAACGCAAACGATGTGTTGGGTGTTGGTAAAACGCCAGCTGTCATGCTACCCGAGTTCCTTCTCCTACTGATTATAGTCAGTCTGCAGTAAGCTGACAGGCAGAAGTAGTGCAGTATACAGTATAATTAATCTTGCCATCATCGACCGAGCTCCTTTCAACCCAAATGTAAACAAGTATCTCAGAGTCCACAGGATACATTTATATTGAAGAGCAGGAGGGCCAACCCAAGCTCGGGTGGTGCTAAATACTGTATGTGATTGCACAGGGGCCTGGCTATGCACGCAGAGCTGGAGGGCCAAGCCAAGGGGCAGGGGGGCATGGCCCCCAAATGCCCCCCCCCTCCCGGCTACGGGCCTGGACTGTCAATAATACACACTGGTAGACCTCAGAATTTCCAATTTTCGTAGGCCTATATTTATAATGCGAACAAAATATTGCCTTAAAAATTTCCAGAAATGTGAAACATCTGAAAACTGGCAGTTCTGGGCATGTAGTAATGAGGCACGGGAAGTGCCGTTTCCTGCAATCTAGGGGTATTTTGGGCAAAAAGTCCCCCTGTAGGCTCCCAGTAAATCTCACTCTCACCAGTCAGTCACTAAAAGTTGACAGCCCTGAAAAGAGCAGACAAAATACCATTAATTACCACATTTAAAAATAACAATGTTAATAAACATTTGAGGAGAATGTTGTCTTCTCTATCAAAATCTAGCCTGAAAACTTTATCAAAGACATTTTCATCATTTTTTGGTAACATTTGCAAAATTCTTGTTTATTCTAATGCCGAAACTTGAAAATTTGGTTGTGAGTAACATTTTTGCTTTGAATATTGAAAATGATAAGGTAAATTATTGTTTTTGATGTTGTTTAAAGAATATGCATTGTAGGTCATGCTAACGTTGGAATCACATTGCTCCTACATACTGTACTACTGTACCGTTTAGAATGCAGTGATTGACTCATGATACTGATTGACTCATGATTACCTAAGTACTATGTACAACAGAACTGCTTTGGCTTGGCCTAGCATCCTGTGTAACTGAGTAAACTGAAGGCTAGCCTTCTTCTTTTGCAATACAATGAAGCATCCACAGGTACATTAACTTACTGTACCACGCATGCATCAAGAGATAGGCCTACGCTATAGGCTAGTTAATGAACCTAATAAGCAGTATCTGCGGCTGCCGGTCGGCCCCGACCAGGACGCAGCATTGCCGACCGCCACAATCTGCCAAACTAATTTTTCCGACCGGCACTTATTCCTTATAAGAAACCAAATAAAATAGCCTCGTGGTCGAAGGATCGACCGAAAAGAAACTATTTGTTGGTCATTATTTGAGACTGGATGAAATCCAGTTCATAATCGTTCATAATATCCAAAACACACCTCG
Organism: Holothuria leucospilota; assembly: GCA_029531755.1. Classification (NCBI taxonomy): domain Eukaryota; kingdom Metazoa; phylum Echinodermata; class Holothuroidea; order Aspidochirotida; family Holothuriidae; genus Holothuria; species Holothuria leucospilota. The sequence goes on along the minus strand of CM055969.1, from coordinate 16,404,121 downwards.
TGAAAAATAATATAATTTTGCATTCCAGAGCAGTGACTCGATGCCTGATTGTCGTGCTTTAGTTTCAGTTATTAAAAGGAGCGATTTACAGGCAACCAGCGTGCCAGCAGTATGTTTTTTTTTCTTTATTGAAGTACGTAAGACCACGAACCTAAGCAAGGTTTACAAAATCCTATGCACTGGGTGCCTGGCGCTCCTTATTCCAATGTTCAGGATTGAGTTCGGAAAGAGTGGAAACACTGGTTATTAAACTTTAATTAATTTAATAGCGCGGAAGGCACAGACTAGATCTTTCCCTTACAAATTGAGAACGTTTTCATGTTGACAATGAAACCAGACAGAACTCCTGAGACATTTCCCATGCTTTTGCAATTGCCTTTAAACAACTTGAATTTGCACCCAAGTTCTAAATTGGCCAAAAATTTCCTCCGAAATCTAAATGGTGGGAAAAACTCTCGTAAAAAGAATTAATTTGAGGCAGGCTCTTGAAAACGTAACAAGAAATATCGGTAAGAAAGTGTATAATTACAGGCCATAATCAATGAATTACGTTTTGTTTTGCCAATACATAAACGTAATCATATAAGAATGATTGTGATTGGCTACAGTCCAAGGCTCCAAACCAGTGTTTCCACTCTTCCCGAAATTCGGGAAATCTGGGTGCTCTTCGGAAAATTTCGGGAAGGGGGCTATTTCGGGAAGTATCGAAAAATCTGGAAATACAGTATGGCGTGTGGAAACGACGTATGGCTTGACAGGGTGAAATCCTGGATCAGGCATTAAAGTAGCATAAAAGAAATGTTATTGAAAATAGCAGGAAACACCAAGCCGATTTCAGGGATTTTAAGATTCCATTTCAGGAAAAATGAATTAAGAGTGTGGAAACACTGCTCCAAATTGAAGCATGGATAGTAAGTGAAACCATCAGACCTCGATAAAAGTGTTGACCGTATCAATTTGAATTGACTTCAGAAATGACTTAAATTGATATTATTTTAGAGACAGTTTTGGCACATGGTTAATTATGCAAACAAATTTCAGTCCTGAACACATGGTTCGATCCCCTAAAGCAAGCTGCAGTCCTCTGCATGCACTTTGTACTGCGTAAAGCACAGGTAGCATATTTGATCGTCAGAAGAATAAAAAATAGCGCAAATCATTAAAAATGCCAAAAACATTTTCCTGAGATGTGCAAAAGACCCCAAAACAACAATTCGCATGATAATCGCAAGCTCTAGTCAAACAGGTTTTCTCTACTGGGTGTCTTTCTTCATAGTGGCTTAGCACATTGGCTATTGCCTAATGTGTAGTATGTGTATACTGAGAACCTAGCCTTCCTTACACATGTGGAATTTGTAAGAGTCCCCTTACAAGTTGAGCTACCTTGCCAAGAATTTAGATAAAATTTCTTTCCAAAGTGCTTAAAAATATGTAATGTGTTCCAGAAAAGGTTGTTTAACATAGAAGGGGTGACAAAGTGGGTTTTTTTTTGTGAAAATGACTTTCATGAAATTTTAATTTTATTACCATATATATAACTGTTATGTGGAACAAACTCAAGTCATGTCTCCAAGTCCATTCAAATGCAATAGAGTTGCTGCAACCTACCCCACTCTTAATTAAAGATGTGTCCAAAGCCATAAGAGGAGAAAGAAAAGAGTCGTGGCGCCTACCCCACCCCTTCCCCCCACAAAGGACCCTCATATTGCTGTTACTAGAAAACAGTACTATGCCATACATGATTCCAATTAGTTGATCCAAGGGCAACCACAGTATACATTAGTTCAGTGTTAAAATCTGGACAGCAAAAAGAAGAAAGGAAACAATAGAAAGCATCTAATTTCATATTTTTTTGCAAGCACACAGTACATCATGCTTTTGAATTCTTACAATTTTATGGACTCACAAGAAAATTATTATGATAAAAATAATTTTGGAGATATTGCCCAAACTTAGGTCTCAGCGCTATGTATGGCATAAAATTGCTTCATTTGAAAACAAAGTTAGAGCAAACTTTGAAGTAATAACAATAAAAGGTGACATCTTGTTTTTTCTGCATCTGATATATTACAATTTTTCAGTTTTTTTTTTTTGATAATTTGAGAAATTTTAACAACATGAGATCCCTAGCTTTAGCTTTTCAAGGCTGTGTATAGACAGGTTAAAACACTCGGGAAGTGCAGTTTCCGGCCATCTGGGGGTCTGTAAATTCCAAAATTTTTCTTGTACGCTCCGCGCCAACCAATGGTGGCGCTCGGCTTAGATAGTCCTACCGGCACTCAAACCATCCTGGGCAGAACCCTGAATAAGACCATGTTCAAATTTTGTGCATGATCCAACCAACAATGCGTGTCAATAACTGCAGCCTGTCACAATCAGTGCGTCAATTTTTGATGCAGCACGCTCACCTCAAGCTCCATGGAAGTCTGTCATAATATTTCAAGCATGCACATGCAAAGAAGTGCAGCCTCAAATTTAGAGTGCAAAGCCTATATTCGGCTTAAGCAAAAAAATGTGAACTTATTAAACGTGTATCTTTCTGTGGTAAAGATTTATAGCTTACAAATAAGATCAAGTCCGCAGCAAGATTTGCAGGTATAGATAGATTCCTATTCTTTTCACTTGTTTTAGAAAAATGAAAACTTTCTTAGGATGGCCTCATTAGGTTCCACCAATATACCACAGCCCCGATGTCACTTGCAGTAGCACTAACTGTGTCTTTATGACTGTCATAAGTAGTTATTAATTAAAGAAGCAGGGAGACTATTCCAGTCTTTGACCATTTTGGGCAGGAAACTAAAGTTATAGCAGTTTTCCTGGTATACAGATGACAAAAGTGCATATTATGCATCCAATGAGTCCTGCGGGTAGGATGCTGAAGTCTGTTCATAGGGACATTATGAGCCTCACCAAAGACATTCTTAGTGAAAAGATTCAGCCTATTTTGCCTACGGTGCTCAGCCAACAGAGGAAGGTCAAGATCCTTAAGGATAGAGGTCATATGCCCTGGCTCTTGTGATAAGTTAAAACAAACAAGCCAGTCTTCTTTAAATACTTTCAAGCTTATCCTTTAATTACAGTAAGTCTGGTGTGGGTCCCACACACTGCTAGCATTCTTCAGCACTAACCAAAGAAGATCTTAACTTCACATTGCTACCCTGTTGAGCAAAAGGACAAATTCCTTTGGAGTGCAGTACCCCTAAGATTCTGTTGCCTTTGTTACAAACATAATGAATGTGCATTTCCCAACTAAGGTCACAAGGGATTAAAACCCCTAAGTTCTTAATAGAGTCACCCTTGAGTAACTTCACGCTGTTTTAAGACATTATAATCGAAATAGGTAGGGTTTTTTTTCTTGGCAAAAGTGATAATATTACACATGGAAGGCTGGAATTTCATGCCCCAAGTATTGGCCCAGAGACCTAGATTGTCAATGTCATCCTGGAGCATACGACAATCACTAGCATTATAACTGGGTTACAGAATCATCAGCAAAAAGCCTTGCGTTAGAAGTGGCAACATTAACAATATCATTAATGTGCACTAAAAAGAGAATGGGTCCTAGGACAGACCCCTGAGGGACACCAGACACAGCATCACCAAGTACCATTTACTACAACGGCCCGTTTACTATCAGAGAGAAAATCACCAACCCACAGAAGAACCTGTTTAGAGACACCCGGACTAAAACGCTTGGTTTTGAGTAGTCCATGAGGCAAAGTTTCAAAATCTTTTTCAAAGGCTAGTATGAAAACATCTATTTGCTTAAATTACATATCAGAAGCCCAGTCTTCAGTGACTGACACCAGTTGAGTATCACAGCTATGCAAACTTTTAAAGGCATGCTGCTTTGTCAAAAGGATTTTATTTGCAGGAATGTAGTACTTGCGACCAGTCTCGGTCTTGAGACCCGCTTGAGACCGGTTTTTCCCAGTCTCGGTCTCGACACCCTGTGGTCTCAGTCCTGGACCCTTGTGGTCTCGGAATGTTTTCCGGTCTCGCTTCGAGACCAGCAAAAAATTTGATGTCTCTTAAATTTTCTTTTTTTTTCATTTTTTTGAAATAAACTCATTTATTTCAAACTATTTTTAAGTTCATTTACTTTCATTGAAAAAAATTATTCCCTGAGAAAAAAATCATTCATCCAGGGAGTCCATACACTGTATCTAATATGGGTTGAACTTAACTTGGTCAATGGGGATAATAGTGCATTGGACTAGCACACAGGTAAGGTTACTCAGTATAATGAGAACAGTGGCAGTCTGGTACTGCACTGCATTGCGTGTTCACAGTGTGGGTGTGTGAGTGTGTGTGTGTGTGTGTGTGTGTGTTGAAATCCTCTTCTCAGTGTTTGTTCAGTGCTATTCATTTCTAGCTCTTCGGGATTGCCTGTTGGCCTTTTCACCACCATATTTAACCAAATCTGGCTACTAATGAACATTTGGCGATTGAAAAAAAAGAATGAAATAATACAGTATACCAGTGTCATATACAAATATCTTAACTTACAGTATGGACCAGAATTCTTTCTTAGATGGGAAAAAAGTGCAACTGCAAAACATTTGGTCATAGACATGATACTACAGCTATCTGGCGACTCTGAAGACTATGAGTCTAGGCCTAAATATTACTCTGTTAACTGTTAACTCTGTTAACTTGACGGGCCATTTTGATACTGTAGTCATAATCCACTCGTGGGTGGCAGACAGTGAGGGCACAAAAAGCTTTCCCCAAAGGGCGCAGGCCACCAAGGAGCCCCAAACAGGCCCTGGTGGGGTTAGGGTTAAAGCTGAGGTAAGGAACTAGTACTATGCCCCCAGAAGCTATTGAGGTTGTGCAAATTTGTAGGCAATAGAATGCTCATCCACTAACTTTTAATGGCATTGACTGTGCAAGACTACTCAGACTAGGAGTATCACAATATGACCATTTGTCTTCTTATTTTTGCATGAAGCAAGGACTGAAATTTAGGAACGCATTTTGGAACCAACTTTATATTTCTTCACTTTAAATTGCAAAATTATCTGCTTTTTGACGTTTACAGTAACTCACTCCTTGGACGGACACTTCTAACCCCCCCCCCCCCCTCGAATCAACTGGAATAAATACAGTGCCCTCTGAGTTACGTACTGCAATAGATAAACCTATATGTGATATTGCAATTCTGTTCAATGCTATGTAGCCTACCACTAGAAGTATTAGGATCAGGCCTGGCATTATAAAACGTGCCCGCCTAAACGCCCGTCTTGGCTCCTAAAAATAATTGTTAGAACTTGCCTAAGACAGGCAACCATTGCCCATCTGCCCAAAAACTCCTGACCAGGCCTGATTAGGATTCTGCACCTGGTTTGTCTAACAAAACAGTGGGCATGTTACGTTGTGTATACTAGGGTTTTAGTAGCAGTATTACATGACATATCCAGAAAGTGGTACATGCAGGATAAATGATGGACACCTTGGGCTAAAGCAGGACAAAAGATAGGAACCATAGGCTAAAAGATTATTATCAATTAATTTTTAAATTATTCTGAATTTGTATTTATGACTTGCCTTGGGGGCTGGGCAAAATTGTCTCGCGGGCCGCATACGGCCCACTGGCCGGAGGTTCCCCACCCCTGTGAGAGGCCTTCATAATTATATGCAATCCCTATCCTAAGCTCGAGAACAAAATGTCTGGTAATTGAATTACGAGTACTCCATGGTCATGTTTGGTCTGAAGGAAAGGTTGACACTCACTAGAGTTCTGTGACTCATTTTTCAGTGGGTTGGACAAACTCACCATGATACATTAATTGGCACCAAGTTCATCAACACTGAACACTGACTCCGATTTAAAGAGAAGGGCCACATTAGAAAAATACATGATTATGTTAAATTATTAATTATGGTAACTATATATGATAATAGAAAACAGGTGCACATATCAATGAGCGAGGCACTCTTGGTACTACATAGATCGTTTGTGGAGCATAGATAATAATGTTAGCTAAAAAAGTATTCAGAAAGTTGGACAGTTTGTTTCATTTTCCTATACAATATGTACAATCGGTCTCGGTCTCGGTCTTGACACCCCCTGGTCTCGAATATGCTGGTCTCGACTACAACACTGATTATTTGAATCAAAGAAGTCCGTGCAGAGGAGAGCCTTTGCCATTTGCTTGTCCCTACAATAGGCTACTCTGTATCCCATGTTTGAACTCACAGTTTGGCCCTTTGGGCTTGCCATACTGTTCTAGTGCCATCTCAGTGTCTCACTATCTGTACATTCTGCCATAGGTCTACAGTATGGTCTTTCCTCCCTGACAGAAGGGTTGGGAGGTCTATGAGGGAAACTTGTCCATTTTGGGAAAAGATTTTCATTGGTGTTCTGGGATGCATCAGTGGAACTTTTTGAATCATGAGGATAGACTGACAAATAAGAGAATTAGAGACATGGCTGGCTGGATACATTGAATGGTAATTACTTTAAGAGAGGAATGGAGAAGTTGAGAGTGCAGTCTTTACAAAATATAAACTTTGTTAAGGTTGATTGAACTCCAAGATGCATTCCATGTAAAGCCAATTTCAAAGTTAATGCCACTGTGTCAGCTTCCATAGGCCAACAAAACAGACCAGTGTGTTGTACAGCACAGTGTGAAATTACATTGCCTGCTGTGATTGAGTCATCATGCTGGAAGCAAAAGGTTTACACAAATTCTATCCTATTTGGCAGGAAGTAATCATATTTTTGTGTGAGATTAAATGTGAATTAAGTGGAAACACATTGCAGCAGAAAGTTTTATGAATGCAGTTTTATCTTGGGACTAGTTTTCAGTACAAAATATTGTAATTAGGCTAGTTATATCTGCAACTCTGGTGACTTATTTCATTGCCACACCAGGAGATTCCCGTCATCTACCCCAAAGGTCTTTGGAATTTTGTTCATGGCCTTTGTGTCCTTCCTTACAAAATACAACAAAACCAGATAACACAAAATCTTCTTTTTGGCCTTGAAACCCTTTGAGATGCATAAATGTGCCCTAAAAGCTAATGTCTTATTTCCAGCTCAGATATACACAGTTCAGGTGTAAACTCTTATGTCAGTATTTTAAGTGTGTTGCCCTTGTAAACTTGTTACAGTATTCACAACTGATGAGATTATAATTTTTCTCTCGTAGTTTACCCCAATGTTTGTGTTCAATTTCTCATAATGTACATGCACAACCTTCTCAATAGCGGACATTTGTTTCATCTTCAGGTTGATAGTCGGTCAGAATCAATAGAGAAGAAAATATCCAAGCTTGATGTGGAATTGAAAAAGTACAAAGATCAGATGAAAAAGATGAGAGAAGGTCCATCTAAGGTATGTATTTTAAAAGAGAAATTGAGTAGTGAAGCAACTTTACACAGATTTTTTTCAATCTACTTTTGGTCATGTCTAGGTCAAGGGTGCCTTTACAGTAGTATACTACAGTACTTAAGGTCCAAGTCTTCAGTCACACATTCTGAGTCTTAGGGTCAACATCATGATTTTCAGTCATGGGACCTTTCCAAGTCTTAAGCCTCTTGGAGATAAGATTGTAGGAAAAGTTTTAGGAAGCTCCAAAAGTTAACTTTTCCAGGTAACGAAAACTTTGATGATGTTGTACTGAAGTTCATGTTGACATCAGAAAATAGATTCTAACCTCAAATTGTAATAAGAGATACTTCAATAGAACTTAAAAGTGAGATATACAGACTATGAAAAGCCTCTTAAAAACAAGCATGCAGTAAATATTATACTTTAACCAGTGTCTTGATATTCCACAATGAAAAGGAAATATTTGCTGAAATTAAAACAAGACACAAAGCATAAAACTAAAACACTCAATTGACATCTTGGGTAAAGTGTTCACAGTTTCATTTACAGTGTGATAATATTCTTGTATCATGGAGTGTTTTCTTGTTATAGTCTGTTATGCAACATGTGGAGTTATTCATGCTTCTTAAAGACATTATTGCAGTCACTGTAATGGTTGTCCTATTAAACTTATTCTGCCAGAACATATGTTTCTTCATTCTGGTGTATTTTGCTAGCTTGAGTTTTAATGGTGACCTTGGAATGGCAGTTGAGTCCATTAAATCTGGGAAAAGCATGTATTTCAAACATGGAGCTACTCCTCTAATATTAGAGTAGCAGCTCCCTGGTTCAGATTTGACTTGGAATGAGCTGGACTGGAGTCCTTGAATCCAGTTTTAAGTGCAGCAAGACTGGGTTAACAAATATGTGTAGGCTCCTCAGAAGTGACAGTGTTACTGTACAAATGGTTTTGAGCTTGCTAGTGCATAGGTGTAATTGTTTTGCAAGATAGAGTTTTACATTTCCTACTTTGTAGGAACTATTTATTCTTTAACAGTATCAGGGGCTCCAAACAACTCTTTTTTCTGCAAGTGTATCATTACACATTTTCCTGGTTCCACTGGGTACAGTACCTCAAAGCAAAGTGTCTTTATTGGTTTGTGCACAGCCTACCAAGAACATTTTTGTTAAAGTTCCTTCCAGATTACAGGAAATGGCAATTCCCAGGCATTGTTTAGTTATATTTAAAATTCTTTGAGCTCTCATGTTATTGGATCTTTTGTAAATCTCTTGCCTTTGATATAAATGTGATCTCAGGGTATTGTGTAAATGCTGCATGAAATAGAAATTGAAAAAGGAAAGCATACCACAAACCACTGAGATAGCCTAAATGTGCCCACCAGGTTGAGAACTAAAATGCAAAGGAAAAGGATATTTGATAGACTGATAACCTTCCAGACCAGTTGCAAATAGAGATTCCTGTCTCGGACTTCAGTAAGAGATTCTGTTGTGAGACCCAAAATATGCTTCATTTTAAGTCTGCTTTTCAAGTCTTTTCTGAAAAATTCAAAATGGAAGAAAGAAGATTGAAGTTACTTATAATACTAGTATGATTGTTTGCTCATATGTTAGAGATGATTCAAAAACTACTTGAAGGCTAGGATAAGGGAGTTAACAATTTCATGTGTAAGTTGAATATAGAGTTGCCAGTGTTGTAAAAATGTAAATAACATTTGGAATGGATTCTTACGTGGAATTAAGGTTTACTGTAGGCAGTGGTGGGTACCAGATCTGAAGATAAGTTAAATCACCAAGCCTTGTTTTGAAAATAACATTATACTGACTGCTAACTTCACAGTCATTTGCAAAGTACAGTATCAGACATTGTGGAATTAAATGTATTTTACATTATGTTTCATTAACAGTGTATGCTTTTAATAATAGTAAATGTATCTTTTTGTCATTACTTCCAGAATATAGTCAAGCAGAAAGCCCTCAGAATTCTTAAACAGAAAAGAACGTAAGTTGAAGAGTTAGTTTTTTCACTTTCATTTATTTCCAGAACATTATAAGATTACAAACTTATATAAAATATACAGAAAAGGGTGGAAAAAGCTTAAAAAAGCAGAATGCTTGTACTTAGCAGGCCACCTTTCCAAAAAATTCAACAAACAAAACAAAAGCAAAGAACCAAAGACAGACTTAGCAACAACCACCACCCCCTCCAACCTAACCATCCAGTGGTTTAATGGCCACACAGTTCTAGCATACAGCATGTTAATATTGAAACTTGTATTGATAGAAGTTTCATGTACGTATGGTAAAAGTGAAATAAATTTGCTGTGACTTACAGTATTTGAATCAGATTGGTACAGTAACCACATTTTCTAAGATGTCAAGTAAGCAAGTAATTATGTATAGTGATACTAGTGTTACAGGGTAACAGGAAGTAGATAGTCATGGTGGTGTGAATGGTTCCATGACTATGACTTCTGTGATAAGTTGTGATTTCTGTTGGGTGGTAAGCCATCTGCGCGATTGAACATGTTCAGTCATGGTCAGATGCAGTGGGTAGTTGTTGTGATGGTGTGGACTCTCCTGCAATGGGACAAACAATCCTGCAGTGGTTTTGTCAATGAGTAGCGTTCACGTACAAAATTCTTCTCTTATTGCAACTGGAAATAACCACAAGCTCATTAGACAATTTAAACATGGGGAGTAGGTGCTGAAAAGAGAACTGTCCTTGAACTGTCCATACCAATAAGCTTCAGGCAGTCCAATGCAGAGCCGCTAGATTCGTTTGTAAAGACCAAAGATGTTAGAGCAGTGTCTCATCCGTGCTTGCAGACTTAAACTGGCCTGCTTGCAGACTTAAACTGGCCCGCTTGCAGACTTAAACTGGCCTGCTTTAGAGGAATGCAGGATCAGAGCCAGGTTGATTTTACTGTACAAGTCTATTCATCACCTGGTTGCTGTTAATCTAGACAGATTTGTGTCAAAGCCCGTCAGTAATGGAATCTCTACTTGCAAATGAATCATCTGTCTCCGTTCACCACCCCACTGTTAGAAAGGACTGCTTTAAGGTTTCTTTCATACAAAGAACAATGGCTGAATGGAGTTGTCTACCCTCAGCTATTAGGGAAGCCCCTTCAGTTGAAACACTCAGAAGCCAGGTAAGCAAATTGAACCTTTTGTTCTTGAGGAGATCCCAAATTAATTAATTTCCGTCTGCTAGCCATTTCACTGCAACCATACAGGGTATATCCCGTCTGAGGAGAACTGCTTGTAGTATCTACCAGAACCAGAACCAGATTTCTCACTTTGCATCACAAAGTAACAACTAATAAGGATAACCTCAGTTCTGTAATGAATTACTGTTGTATGCATGTGACCTTGTATACCACGTTATTTTTCTAATTTTTGTCCAGCATTTTAGTAAAAACAAAACTATTTACCGAAAATAAGTGTAAGCATAGGAGCACAAGCCAGGGGGCTGGATGCTACAGAGTTTGAGAAAATAATTCTAAGCCAGGTTATTGGGCAAAATTTGGCAATTTTCACGGGCATCACAGGCTATGCAGGCAAAAACGGCTGAAAACTCTGAAAAAATGTATCCTGACAACTGTGCGTCAGTACTGAATGATTCTGTTTGACAGGCGCCAGTTGCTGTGATAATGTCCCTTGTTGTACAGCGTGTATTGTAACAGTAGCTCAGAATGCAAATGTTTCGGTTACATCCACAGTTGTACATGTAGTTAGGCTATAGGGTGGTGGAAGTTATAATTCTCCTTTTCCACTGCTAGGATTGCAGGTAACATAGGACTCAAAAGTACAAATGTAGCACACGTCCTATTTGGGAGATGCACAGTGTAGACCTTGTTCATGAAAGCATGTGTACTCAAGTTTGTAATAGGGATGTTGTAGCAAAGCATCTGAAGTATACAGCCTTACTCATGATGCAAAATGAAGGAAACTAGGTAATTTGGGCACTTTTGTGTAAACTGCATCCCTGGTGAAGTGTGAAGGGGAAAGTCATCATCCTTTAAAGGAGCTGTCATATAGTGAGCTCGAACTTCCGAAGGATATGGTACTCATATTTTGAACCAGGGGCGAAGCGAAGGTGTTATCTTTGGGGGGGTGTGAAGATTGTGTTTTGCCAACGGATCTGGTAAGGCGTAGTGCGAAAACGAGCTTTAGCGGGTGGGGTCCAGGGCCCCGCCTAAGGACCCCAGGTGGGGTCCAACGGGCACAGCCCCCGGAAGCTCTGAGGTTTAAGTATATCTCTGGGTGAAAAATTAGGTCTCAGGATGGATATGTTTTGTTTCATAATGCATCATCAAATACAAACTAGATCCCCACTAATTTTAATGTATTAGGCTATTCCTCTCGTCAGGTCTCCCTATAGTTTTAAGTGGTTTTGATCCAGAGGTGCGCCAGTGCTTTAGCTAGGACATTTTCCCAATGCGACATTTACTGATCTGTGGCCTGGGGGAGGGTCCCCCTCCCCTTTGGAAATTTTTGGAATTTGAAAGGTGCCTAGATCACAAATGGTGCAATATTTGAGTGGATTTCTGCCCTAATGAGGAACCTCAAAATTGACACCGGGTAGAATTTGCTCGTCAGATTTTTTTGTGCGACATTTGTTGCCGTTTATGCGCAAATAGGGGCTGGCTGAAACACTGGACCAGCCTAAGGACCCCTAGTGGATTTCGGAAGGCGAAGCCCCTGGAAGCTCTGAGGTTTAAGTATATCTCTGGGTGAAAAATTAAGGCTCAGGATGGATATATTTTGGTTCATAATGCATCATCAAATGCAAAGATTCCCACTAATTTTAATGTATTAGGCTATCGCTCTCGTCAGGTCGCTATAGTTTTAAGCGGTTGGGATCAAGAGGCCCACCAGTGCTTTAGCTAGGACGTTTTCTCAATGAAACATTTACTGATCTGTGGCCTGGGGGAGGGGGTGTCCCCCTCCCCTTTGGAAATTTTTGGAATTTGAAAGGTGCCTAGATCGCAAATGGTGCAATATTTGAGTGGATTTCTGCCTTAATGAGGAACCTCAAAGTTTACATCCGGGTAGAATTTGCTTTGTCAGATTTTTTTGTGTGACATTTGTCCCACAATTAGGGGCTGGCTAAAACACTGGGCCGGCCTCAGGGCCCCTGGTGGGGGTCCGGGGGCTTTGCCCCCGGAAGCTCTGAGGTTTTAGCATAATCTCTTGGTAAAAATTAAGTCTCATGCAGGATTGGTATGTTTTGGTTCATAATGCATTATCCAATGCAAAGATTACGGTTAATTCTAATGTGTTAGGCTATTCTTCCCGTCATGCCACTATACTTCAGGAGCTGAACCTGTTGTTCAGAATTGGAACACTATGTGTTCAGCATTTGAACACTAGACGTGTCAGGCATTCAAATACGATTAGTGGATTGGCGTCCGGTGTTCAAAAAGGAAGAAAAAGTGTTCAGAATCTTAACGCAAGAGTTCAAAATATGCTTTAAACGCCAGGATCTGAAGATGGGTTCTGTATCTGTTTCATTTTGGCCTGAGATTGCCGTGAAGGGAAGACACGCGCGGCATGCATCATTTTTTCCCAGAATGTTTGTGGGTAAACCGGATCCTCAGAAGTTTGCAAAATGTGTTTGAAGTCAAGGTTATGGTTTAGAAGATGGGCTAAGGATACCCTCTCCATGGGTAATCGGGTGCTGCTCCCCATGTTGATGATAAAAGTGAGGAATAATGTGCAAAAAGTGGTTTTTGGTTCCTTGTGTTAGCAAAAGGAACCTATGTAGTCAGCTTGGCGTGTGTGTGTGTGTGTGTGTGTGTGTGTGACACTTGCTTCGGTACGCTGTATCTCAACAAGGGAAAGTTGGACTAAACTGAAACTTGGTATATGGATCTGTCATACTGAGAAGGTGTGCCCTATTGTTTTTGGTGGAGGTCAAAGGTCATGTGGGGTCACCAGGGGTCAAAGACCGAAAACCTTGTTTGCACGATATCTCAAGGTAGGAAGCTTGGATAAATTTCATACATGGTATGTGGATGCATTATGGTGAGAAGATGAATGCTGTAGCTTTTGTTGGAGGTCAAAGGTCATCTGGGGTCACCAGCAGTCAAACACTGAAAACTTGTTGTTAAAACAATATCTCAAGTTAGGAAGCTTGGATAGATTTCATACTTGGTATGTGGATGACTTATGGTGAGAAGATAAATCCTGTCATTTTTGGTAAAGGTCAAAGGTCATTTGGGGTCACTGAGAGTCAAATACTGAAAACCTTGTTAACACAATATCTCAAAGAAAGAATCTTGGATAGATTTCATTCTTGGTATATAGATCCACCATAGTGAGAAGCTGTGCCATACAGTTTTTGGTGGAGGTCAAAGGTCATCTGGGGTCACCAAGGGTCAAAAACTGATAACCTTGTTGTTAGCACAATATCTATTATTATACAAAACTTATAAAGGGCCACATCCAATAGAATTATTGCTCTATGGCGCTGTACAAAATAGAACATCAAAAAGGCACAAGGATAAAAAGTAAATAGATAAAAAAAAATGGTAGAAAATGGTATAAATATAAAATACAATCGTAGTAAAAAGTAGATAGAAAAATATGTAGCTACATCAAAATCTTTCAATTAGTAAAAGGCAGCTCTAAAAAGATAGGTTTTTAAATATTTCTTGAATTGGGTAACAGATGTAGCGTTTCTTATATCAGTGGGTAAATCATTCCACAATGCAGCTGACGCATAGTCAAAGCGCCGATTACCATACAATTTTGTTCTTGTGATAGGCTTTGTGAGAAGTGACTTTTGTTCTGAGCGAAGACTTCTATTTGGTTGATACAATTTCAAAAGATCAAGGTAGGAAGCTTGGATTAATTTCATACTTAGTGTGTGGATGCCTTATGGTGGGGAAAATATTTTTTTGGTGGAGACCAAAGGTCATCTGGAGTCACTGGAGGTCAAACTCTGCAAACCTTTCAACTCTATATTTCAGTGTAGGAAGCTTGAATAGATTTATGCTTTGAGGTGTTGCTTTAAATCCAACAGAAAACCCATATGAGTTTTATCGGATGTCAGAGGTGAAATCACCAGATGCCAAAAAGCAAATTGCTAAGAATTCCTAAAGTCAAATATAAGCACAAAACTGTATCATTCCAGCACATTAAGATCACATTCACCCAGTGACTGAAAGATGTGGGACATCTTTCAGAGATGCCGAGTATCTCAATTTTAGTTGAAATTATAGTACTATGATTTTAATCCATAATTCTGCCATTATGAAAACCTGCATCAAATACTGCTTTTTAATATTGCAGAAGATTCTCTGCCCACAAAGCAGAGGACTTGTGAAAGTTCACTAGACAGACATTTGTCCTTAGATTAGGACATGTGAGCTTGCAGAAAATTGGAAATTGGAATTAATTAATTAATTAAATGCTACTATGGGTTGTTAGTTTTATAAAGAGAACTAAGTTACTGACGATTTGGATCAGATACCATTGAGCGTGCATGCATTGTGATTGCTTAATTGAATAAAACAAATTGTAACTGTAGACTGTCTGTGTTGATATCCCTTGAAGTGCCTGTATTTCTTCAGAGCAATTTATGTATGCTTGAAAGTGTTAACACAAGATGTGCATTGTCTACAGAGCAGATTTTGTGCATCTTCAGAAATACTGGTTCGTTCAGTAGTTGGTTCAGTTTCATTACATTCAGCAAGGAACCACAGTGCCCATTGGGCTCTTGTTCAAGAATGTCATACGACCCGAAATAGTGCACCTATACGAAAGCCGTTAATTCCCTTCCTTTTCCTGAGTTCCCGACGGACTCAGTCACTCGTCCAATTACACTGACGGCCGTTGCTACGGCCGTATAAGGCCGTCACATGCATAATCAATTTGCCGATGGGCCTTCAACTTGAAAGGGCCAATTAGATGAAGAGCCGAAAATGGAAATAGGCGATAACAGACTTGCCCATTTTTTCTTTCTCTTATTTCTTTTCATTCTCCGTCTTCCCTTTCCCTCCCTTACTTTCCCTTTCTTTTCCCTTCTTCTCTCTTCTTTTCCTCCTCTCCTCTTTTCCTCTTCTTTTTCTTTCCCTCTCCTCTTTTTGCCGACAGACCAAAAATTTGCTGACGGGCGACCAAATATTGGGGGGTGTTACAACCCCCTACACCCCCCCGCTCGCTACGGCCCTGTTTTGAACAGTGTGAAAGCCTACTTAATTGTGAGTTTGTACCTGTTGAGAAATTCTGCAAGGGTTTATTGGCTGGGAAACACATAGTGTGCATGTCAAAGGAGGAGTAATTTGAGGCACACGCTATGTGCAGCAGGCTTATTATGATGCATCGGTAAGAGTTGAAGCAGTTTGACATGGTGCTGTGGTACGTTAAGGGAGGTGCCAGAATATCTATGATGCATGCAAATTGTCTGCGACGGAGAAGTCTTGTCGGGTGGTAGGTAGTTGTGGCAGTGTGACCCAGGCTTAAGAGATTCAGTCATTACAGGAATAAAGGGAGAGTTTAGTATGTCTGTTGAGATAGCATTATAAAGTTTCCCAAGCCTCAGTTATTATCATCTTGTGAAGAATGATATCCTTCTGTTTAGCATATTTTTCTGTAATCTTATGGACTGACCAGTGTTCAAAATGGATTGTATTTTGAGCTGAATAGCATGCAACATAGCACTAAAGAATAATGTAGTTAATTGTTATTCAGATTTTGACCATGTCATTGTAAAAATGTCCTGGTAAAATAGTAGAATTGGAGTACACTGAGCTGAGTAAATTTTGTAATATAGATCTGCACTATGAGCTCATCTTACACATTGTAAATGAGAAGAACTAAATTTTTAGAATACAATTTCTTATTAGAAGGGATTGTTAACCTTTTGTGAAGCAAACATAGAGGATGGTTGAGTAGAATGTGTACTTTTGTTCATCTGCTTCTTGAAATAATTGTGCGCATGGTGTCATTGATCATTGCTGAGAATGAGTTCATAATTACAGCAGGTAATTTTTGTTGTGACTGCTGTTAGTAATATTTACCACAGGAGTGTGTCTAAAGCTTTGTTGCATCAAGCTGCAGTACTGTTGTGAAGTTGACTAGAAACAAATTAATATTCAAATTTCTTTTTCGCTCCAGATATGAACAACAACTCGATAATTTAAGGCAGCAGTCTTTCAACATGGAACAAGCAAACTATGCTGCACAAACCCTGAAAGATACAAAGACCACAGTAGATGCCATGAAACTAGGGGTCAAAGAAATGAAGAAAGAATATAAGAAGGTTAACATCGATCAGATTGAGGTAAGGAGATCACATGGCCTTGCTAATCATGCAATAAACCTCAAAGAAAATACTCACCAATGTTGCCAGTTGTGTGCCTTAGCCTTTTCAGAAGACCTCTTACGGTAGCTGTGATTATGGCCTTCGAATGACCAAATTAAGAAAGAATATCTTCCATTTTGTATCTGAAGGATTTATCTCCCTAAGTGAAGATTCAGCTCAGCGTGGCATTACAGTTAAAGTTTTGCATGATACAGGAATGCCAGTCATTGCTTCTTGACGGGATTTAGCCATTATTGGACTTTACTACCACATGGACGAATGAAGTTTCTGAAGTACAAGTTGCCAAATAAACAATCTAAAAAGGATAAAAAAAGGAAAGACATTATGTTCTTCTTTAAAGGTTGTGTGACATGCCACCAAAGAGAGCTGTTTCACTTGTCACTTAAAGAATTAGGTCCTCCAATCAAAGTTCTGTTGGAATTATTGCAATACCTTTTACCGTTCTCAAAATATACGTCTTCAAAGTTTGATGGTTTCTGAAGAAACTAATTTCCTATGCAAAAATAATGATGTGGAGTGTTGCCCAGTGTTATGATTTCTTTTGTTAACCCCATATAAATTATCTCTTAATTACTGATCATATGGATTACAGTTTGGTGAGTGATATCAATACTTTTCAGGGAAAAAATTTTAAGTTTTATAATAAACCCCTCAGGGAATAACAATGCTACCAGTGTCCTTGAAATTAAGGTTGAAAAAACAAAGGCTAACATGTGCCATATATGGTATGTCCCTCTTTCGATGTCACATATTTGCATATTTAGCTCATGTTTATTCATGATACAAGTGAGAAATAGAAATTTCCCTGTAAAATGGTCAATATTTGATGGATTTTAATAAAACTTGCGGCTATTTCCTGGATTTTTAATACTTTTTACACCAAATATCCAACTGTGTTATTTTCATGTCACACGACCTTTAAGGAAACTGTTCATGCCTAGTGATACACCTTTACTATGAGAAGTCACTTTTTGACTTGCTTTTGTCTTTTTTATGAATACAGTGACAGTTTTCTTGTGTTTCCAAATTACTTGGCATGATGGTTTTAATCAAAATTGCTCTCATCCTCATATTGTTCTTAAAAAATGAAGAATGTACCACTACAATAGAAAATGTGTCTAACAGTGTTTTTGTTTACTGGCTTTAAAGTAAGGGAACCTTGTGCTGTCTTCAGCATAGCCGTGTCTGTCTCAACCCCCTTCTCAAAAATAAAAAAAATATGAAAAACATGAATGAATCACTGCAGAATTATTGGATGAGTTTTGCATTGCACAAAGAAAGAATTGACACTTTTTGTGCGAAATTGTTAAACGTATGTTTTCAATCTAAACATGAGACATTTATTTGTGATGACAGGATCTCCAAGATGATATGTCTGAAATGTTAGAGATGACAGATGAAATACAGGAAGTTTTAGGAAGAAGCTATAACATTGGAGAGGAAGTTGATGAAGCTGACCTGGAAGCAGGTAATTGTGAAGAAATTCAGGCTTTTTGTAAAGTTTAAATATTTCATAACACATTATCAGCTTATATCTGTTTATGGTGGTTAAGGGCAAAGATCCATGCAGCTAAAAAACAATAGAAGTTCTTAATCTCTGTCCACAGAATCTGGATGTTACCCTAAACTGGTTTTACTGAGAGTTTAAAATGACCCTTGTCAAAAACATGAACTCTAAGCTGTTGTCTTTCGTATTATGCATGAGATGCTGTTTAAAAGGACTACAAGAAGTTGCAAACTCTGAATTTAAAATTAAATTAGTTTTCAATTTTATCATGCAAAAAGGAGGGGAATATAGAAGGAATATGTTAGAAAACCTGTGTTTTACACAGCAATTAGAACTGAAGCTGCCAACATATAGTTATAGAACATCATATCTATTCACAGTTTTGCTGTGAGATTACACCAAAGTAACCCATTTATGTAATTACCCATATGCATCCTGTCACTTTCTTGATTTTTGAGTTGTTGTAGCCCTCGAACAAATGGTAACAGCTTCATTAATGTTCCCCTACTCCATTTGCCTAACTGGGGGAAAAAGTGCTCTCAGTTAAGGTTGGTATTTGGGTGATTCCATAAACTTGGGTAGTAAACTATGACATGACATTTTTGGACATAAATTCATGAATCACCATTTCTTATAAGACACAATTTTTTGATTTGTTACATATACTAATTTATTTGAAAATTATGTCGAGTTAGTCCCATAAATAGGTGAAGGGATTGTCAGCACCCTCTAAGCAGCCTTATTTATGGAAATTTATGGAAAAATATCGGTTCCCCATGTTTTGCTCCGGTCCGGTTTGGGTTCTTTTGTTTCTCAGTGCCTGTTTCTATGTACTTAAAAAGCTCCCTATGTAAAGGGGGACACCAAAATACTAAAATGACAATAAAAAAATGTGAAAATCTGTTCCTATAATTTATGTGTTTCTTTCAAATTATTTGAATAATTTGGCACTAAAAAATCTACTTTTTACTAGGGCTGTGCATTTCCGGTTAATTCAGTATCTGTTTAACCGTTTTTATTATCCGAACGGTTAACCGTTTACCGAAAATAAAAACAAGTCAAGGTATGTAAACAAAATAAATATTTCGGAAGAGTGCCACCATTTTAAATACCAAAGTTTATACACTTAAAATGGCGCCGGTAGTGATGATCGTCGAAGTAACGTGCAAGTTAAAACGTTTGCATTACTTGCGATGTTTTGGCAAGCAGTCCCAATGCAAGGGCGAATCATGCATTTATTCAAACTTTTCACAAACATGCATACTTTTTGTTATGCTACTGATTACTGTTTTCGAGATTTTTGCGGTCTAACATAGCACCATAATATGAGAAGCCTATGGATATCACTGGCATTATTGCAGTTCAAGACGCACTTCTCCGGCTACAGCAATACAGTATCACACATGCCTAAAGCAGCTTCGAGTACAAACGTACCGCATACAGTGTACTATAGTATGCCTTGTGACCTGCAATTCATACGTAATATACGTGTGTCTGCTAAGAATTCCAGTACCGTTATGTCGTAACGGTGTGAAAATTTTTAAAAATATGTATTACTGCATGCTCCGTAAAAATTGTAACATTGAATTTAAACTTGTCTTACATCACATGCCTTTTTGGTTCCTTGCGTTAGCAAAAGGAACCTATGTAGTCAGCTTGGCGTGTGTGTGTGTGTGTGTGTGCGTGTGCGTGTGTGTGTGTGTGTGTGTGACACTTGCTTCGGTACGCTGTAACTCAACAAGGGAAAGTTGGACTAAACTGAAACTTGGTATATGGATCTGTCATAGTGAGAAGGTGTGCCCTATTGTTTTTGGTGGAGGTCAAAGGTCATGTGGGGTCACCAGGGGTCAAAGACTGAAAACCTTGTTTGCACGATATCTCAAGGTAGGAAGCTTGGATAAATTTCATACGTGGTATGTAGATGCATTATGGAGAGAAGATGAATGCTGTAGCTTTTGTTGGAGGTCAAAGATCATCTGGGGTCACCAGCAGTCAAACACTGAAAACTTGTTGTTAAAACAATATCTCAAGTTAGGAAGCTTGGATAGATTTCATACTTGGTATGTGGATGACTTATGGTGAGAAGATGAATCCTGTCATTTTGGTGGAGGTCAAAGGTCATTTGGGGTCACTGAGAGTCAAATACTGAAAACCTTGTTAACGCAATATCTCAAGGAAAAAATCTTGGATAGATTTCATACTTGGTATATAGATCCACTATAGTGAGAAGCTGTGCCATACAGTTTTGGGTGGAGGTCAAAGGTCATCTGGGGTCACCAAGGGTCAAAAACTGATAACCTTGTTGTTAGCACAATATCTCAAGGTAGGAAGCTTGGATAAATTTCATACTTAGTGGATGCCTTATGGTGGGGAAAAAATTTTGGTGGAGACCAAAGGTCATCTGGAGTCACTGGAGGTCAAACTCTGCAAACCTTTTCAACTCTATATCTCAGTGTAGGAGGCTTGAATAGATTTTTGCTTTGAGGTGTTGCATTAAATCTAGCAGAAAACCCATATGAGATTTGTTGGATGTCAGAGTTGAAATCACCAGATGCCAAAAAGCAAATTTCCAAGAATTCCTAAAGTCAAAAAATATAAGCACAAAACTGTATCATTGACTGAAAGATGTGGGACATCTTTCAGAGATGCCAAGTATCTCAATTTTAATTGAAATTATAGTATTATGATTTTAATCCATAATCCTGCCATTATGAAAACGTGCATCAAGTACTACTTTTTAATATTGCAGAAGATTCTCTGCCCACAAAGCAGAGGACTGTTGTGAAAGTTCACTAGACAGACAACATTTGTCCTTAGATTAGGACATGTGAGCTTGCAGGAATTGGAAATTAGAATTGATTAATTAAATGCTACTATGGGTTGTTAGTTTTATAAAGAGAACCAGGTTACTGATCATTTGGATCAGATACCATTGAGCGTGCATGAATTGTGATTGCTTTAATTGAATAAAACAAATTGTAACTGTATACTGTCTGTGTTGATATCCCCTGAAGTGCCTGTAGGCTGTATTTCTTCAGAACAATTTATTTATGCTTGAATGTGTTAACACAAGATGTGCATTGTCTACAGAGCAGATTTTGTGAATCAACAGAAATACTGGTTTATTCAGTAGTTGGCTCAGTTTCATTACATTCAGCAAGGAACCACAGTGCCCATTGGCCTCTTGTTACCTAATACCTACTGAAAATACCAGTTTCTTCGTAAAATTATGAACAACAGCTACCGTTAGGCTTTCACGGTAAAACGATTATTATATCGATACCGGTTTTAACCAGTGTAGATTGGGTATGATTATTGCATGAGAAGAAAATCGAAAAATCGCAAAAATCGAAATAATCATAAAAATCAATGTAATCGTTAAGTAATTGAAAAAATCGTGGAGAGAGGGTATATTAATCATCTCTTAGACCAAAAAACTTAAGATTTTGTGACAGTTTGTAAGGCTAGACTGGGAACCAATTTGGTGCTCATGTACAGGTCATATACAGTACACACTGTTTCGCGACACTGCATTCGGTGCAATGGGTTACTTTTAAAAGTAAAGTATGTGGAGAAAAAACTGATTATAATCGAATTTCGATTATTAGGGGTCCGATTATATCGATTGTCTTTTCTGGAAATATCTTGAAAGCCTAGCTACCCTCATACTGTATGTTATAACGGGACTCGTACATAGTAGTCTCGTACACAATACTATACTTTACAATGTATGTACGGTATGTCATGAATGATTGTTCATGCAATGTGCGAAGCAGCAAAGCACATGGCCAGCCAGCCCAGTTCGTTCAGCAAGCTCGAACAGCTCTGCTAATTACAAATACTGTGCTGTACTGTACAATGCACGGCCGGTTTGTTCAGCAAGTCCAAACAGTTGTGCTAATTATGTTCGAAAATAATATGATTATTCATGAAGTTCACCATTGGAATGCTCCATATTTTATAATTTGGGGTTAAAAAATGAAATGACGGAAAGAATTTCACTCATCTTAGCAAATTTTGGGGATTGGAACTTTTCCAGGAGTTATAGTAATTATTAAGTCAGCTTAAATGGGGGAGACTTAGTTACAAATATTTTAGTTGCACCTACAAGGCTTGCAAGCCAGGGTTGCATTATTAAGCCCAGAACTACATTGCTTGGTCACTATTTTTGCAGATTGCATATGTTTTGAGACTGATGAACTGTAAACACGTAACCTTGGAAGTTATGCCCGGGAAAATTCCCGAAGTGTATTTATAATGAACGATATTAAGCGTATATTTTTCTGCCGTCTAGAAGTAACTATTTAGTCTTATCTATCAAGTTTACGGTGCTCCACATTTTGAAAGGTATGTTGTAGTGTGTACTGCATAGTTTACGTGGTTTAGGGCAAGCAAATTCTGCGGTTTACTGCATAAACGAGTTTAGGTATAAAGATGAACTGCGGCAACAGATTTATTAGGATACAAGAACGGTTAAACCAAACGACATTTGGCGGTCATTTAACCGAGCGATCGGTCAGTTAACCGGTTAACCGTTTAACTGTCACAGCCCTATTTTTTACTCAGTTCATCATGTTATTTTACTTTTGCAGCCCCAAATCATGGGATCCTTGTGTAAATGGGGTAGGGGTACACCAAACCGAAAATGCCTGCTATTTCATAATTTCAAAAAGTTGGCAAATTTCTACAACCTGCATGTTAAAAGCCTCATGGAAGCATAATAATTCAGCTAGAAGAGTAAAGCTGTACCCAGGCATCAAAAATCCATAAAACTTAGAACTATTGGAGTAATTCATATGGGCAATACTATTGTAAAAAGGGTACAAAAGTTCCTCGTGTAAAGGGGGACCCCAGAGTTTATGAGAGGAACCTCGTCTTTGTGAAGTCATTCTGTTGGGAGTATGTGAATATTTTTATAAGGCATATGCTTTTTTGTCACAATTGATATGTGGTCAACAATTTTGTTGCAAAAATTGAACAAAGAAAGCATAAAACAATGGTAACTCAAAATGTCATAATGTTTTCCCAAAAAAGTCTTAATTTTGGCTTATTTTTCATCAAAGTTAGGAAAATTTATTTCCACAATGCAAATATTGTGGGAACTATGTAACTTACTTAATAATGGTGGCAAAATTAAAGCACAACAATGACTGTGTGGATTAAACTCACCACACAGTTCCCATTCAAAGCATGCTCATACCAATGGTACTCTAATTTATGGAATTACCCATTTGTCTCCTATCCTTTGTGTTAGTATACACTATTTAAGGTCTTGCCTACTTTGTACTAAACCCCTGGTATGTTATCAACCAGGACTTTCCCACTCACATGTAGTGATCTGTATATCTTTGCTTGGTAATGGTACTCTTTAATATTTGAAAGAGAAGTATGGACAGTGAAGTTTAGAGCAGTTCATCAGGGGCAGTATATAATTCAGTATTTTCCTTATTTTTTGTAGAACTAGAGGCTTTAGGAGATGACATGTTTGCAGAGGATGATTACCTAGATGAAGCAATCAATGCTCCTGCAGCACCAGAGACGGTACCAGGAGCAGAATCAATGAAGGTATCGTCTGGATACTTTTAACTCATTCCTATTCCTTTCCATCTTAATCCATAGAGTATTTATCCATCCACTTATTAGGTGCATAACAGGAGGTCAAAGTGAAGCCTGCATAACTTATTTTGCAGCCTGTTGCATGGCATATGAAACCTTCTAGCTGTCTTAATTAATAATGTCTTTTTGACACTTTTGTGGTGCCTGTAGGAACATCAGTTAATGTAGCTCATTGTGAATTTGGAACATTGAATTATTAAGATAAAATAGTTTTAAATGATTTAAAAAAGTCTCAGTGGCCAAGGCTTGAGGTGAATACTAAAGAAGTACCCCTAAAGAACTCTGCTTCCCTTCCTGTGTGTTGGAGCTACGTTTCCATATGGCATGCCAAAGTGAGTACCCAAAAGGCATTAAAGCTTGTAATAAGTGACTAGTTGCTGGTTAAGTTTTTCCTAGGAGTGTTTACACTTACAGGTTTAGGGTGGACAGGTTGCGCAGAAAGATCTGTGTTGCCTGAGAGGTACGCTTTCACAGTAAACCGATTATTGTATCGATACTGGTTTTAACTGGTCTAGATTCGGTTTGGTTATTGCATGAGAAGAATATTGAAATACCCAAAAAATCCAAATAATCGTAAAAATCAAAGTAATTGTTAAATTATTGAAAAATCATGGAGAAAGGGTATATTAATCATCTCTTAGACCAAAATACTAAAGATTTTGTGACAGTTTGTAAGGCTAGACTGGGCCCCAGTTTGGTGCTCATGTACTGTACAGGTCATATACAGTACAGTACACACTGTTTGGCAATGCTGAATTCGGTGCAATGGGTTACTTTTAACAGGTATGTGGAGAAAAAACCGATTATAATCGAGTTTCGATTGTTAGGGGTCCAATTATGTCGATTGTCTTTTCTGGAAATATCATGAAAGCCTACTGAGAGATCAATTTTGTAACTATCCTTGATGTACATCAAGTCCTACATTTCCTCTGATTGTCTCAGTGGTTCACCTTGAGGTTAAGTATGCTAACTATTCTTTTTATCACAGAGTGAGAGATTGTTGAACTATAGTTTTCTTGACCAATATACAGGATCATATTGTAAATTTTTAGGGTGTTCTTTCAGTATGATGTATTGTGATAATGATATCATTGATGTAAACAGATATTTTGAACAGTTTCTTGTACCTTTTTGATTTTTCCACAGGATGGTGTCCCTGTTGATGAATTTGGCCTTCCTCAAGTTCCGGCTACATGATTCAATGCAATACATTTTATTTTGTGTAAATATGTCACATAAATTACTTGTTTCATGTACTGTTCTAAAAATGCAGTTTGCTTTTAAAGTACAAAGAACTTACAGATGAATTTTATCTAGCACCTTCAGTGTGCCACAAGCGTGTCACTAAGTCACTGTGTTGCGTTCATATTCATCTATAACTTTTATAACAATGTCCCTTACTGACCAATGTATAGTAAGTTCTTTTACTCTACTTGCCTTCCCCATACTACTAATGTCCCTTGATAGCTTTTGAATTTTAAGTTTACTTTTACTTCCAGTACTGTAGGAAGCCTATGTATTTATAAATGAGAATGAAAAAGCAGTGAATTAGTTAAGTTACTTCAGAAACATATGAAACTGTATCTGCTACTAACCCTGAGGTAAGAAAAGTCTGAGTTGTCTTATTAGAGGCCCACACATACTTAAAGATGAACCCAAATTACAAACAGGTTTCTTAAACCTGCAGCTCTGAATTATGGTGTGTAATTCTGGTTAATGGCCCTGTGCATCCCATAATAGTTCCCTATCTATTCTGGATGTGAAATGTATAAGTTAGACTTCAAAGAGATCAGTACTCTCCAGGGAATTTTTTGTTTTCTTTTGTTACCATCATGCAGTTTTCTGCAAACGATGTTTAGCAATTGGATTTGCCCACGAATACAGCATTTTGTTGTGAAACTTCATTTGCATGCTTGCTGTCATATAGAGGGCTGTGCATCTGTATTGTATGTGTGTCATTGTACAGCAAGAGCTGTAAGGTTTCTCCAATGGGGAGCTTCAACTTTTCAAAACTTATTTATGGATGGTGAACTAAGATGTGGAAAGAGGTCAGACTTTTGTCCACTAAAGTGCTTTTGCTGGTCTGTTTTGAGGTCATGCAACTTTTAATGAGAGAAAGGTTGCATGAGGTTTTTGACACATACTGAACAACTTTATTGCATACATTAAAACACCTCAGTGTCAAGGGCATTTTCAGAGTTCTGTGTGACAAAGTGGCCTGGTGTATTATTTCATATTAGGTCTACATTGGTGCAGATGAAACATATTTACAGGTCTCCTGGTTGACATTGTTAAAATATTGTGAGTGCATGAATAGGTCAATTCCCCTTCTATCACATCTCTCTAGATTGTGTACTTTATGCCTTGTACCAAAAGAATGGAGATTCAGGTGTTTGGGAGAATTTTTCTTCAACTCTTTTTTCAAATAAATAAGTGTTCATGGGCAGGGAAGATCATTTATAGTAAATCAGTGCTAGGATGATGCTTCAACCAGTATTTTAGATTGCTCTAGAGTAAGAATATGCACTGTAAGCATGTCAAAAGTTTCAGTGCAAAACGTTTCTGTACTTAGTAATACTCAAGTGAGATTAATGATGGCAGGTTTGTGCATGAAACCACAGGTGCTCAGACAAGGCACATATTCAGATTGGATCTTTGTTTCATACATGTGTACATTCCTCGCATAACACATTTTAAGTTTTTACTTATATATCTGTATTATCCATTGCAGGCAAATAATCTGCAAAATTAATGTCAGTTTTAAAAGAGATTCAAGCTATTGCATGTAGAAAAGCACCGTATGCATCCATTTTCAGGGCACCTTGGGTTTTCTGCAGGGTCAAAAGGTCATGAAAAAGCCATAGAATTTTGGTTTAACTTTCCAGGCCTGGAGGAGTCATGGAACTTTGTAAAATCTACATTTCAAATGCATGCAATGTTTATTTTACCCCAGATTTTTGTGCCTAAGCAAAAGTCTGCAGTCATGAATTACTTTTATGATTTGGCCATGAAAAGTTCTTGGAAAAGTAATGGAATTTTTTCTTTGAGATGCAAGGACCCAGGCAGCTTAATGAGATCAAAATTATCATGTATGAGAGGTTTCAAGAAAGGTGACCTAGCTGTATTCTGTTACAATTTCTCTCAACTGGAAGCTTATATAGGTCTTAGAGGGTTTTCATGTTGTGCTTGGTATCCTCAAATGGCAGAGTAGATTATACTTGCACTAATGTGTTTAATAAGTGTGTGGGTTTGAATAATGCTTGAGGCACATGCTGGCTTTCCTTTGTTTTGGCACAGCTTGACATCAAAATCAGTTACACAGCAGACAAAGTTAGTTGCAAGGCAGATTGAAACTTCTGTAGGCAGATCAGTTAAGTAGGGGCCTTTAATTTTACTTTATGTTATGTCATACTCCACATTACTCATTTGCAGGTTTGTTACTACCACTGGCACACTGCAGGATAGTTAATAAGTTTGGGATACAATGAATGCTTGATCTCAGAATGTCAAGCACATAGACAGACCTGTGATACAGAAATATTGATGAAAAACCACAATATATTTCCCTAAACACATGATGATTGTTTATGGTTACATCTGATCAGTGACCTCTTGTGTTAAAGTTTGATCCACTTCATTTATTGTGTATAATGTTTCTGTATTACGAAAAGCTTTCTGTGACAGTCTGATGATGCATTAACTACCCACTGTGTACCAGTATCATGACTGTGAAGGTTGCCTTATCATAGTGAGTTAATTTGAGGGAGTGTTCCTTTGTTCTTAAAAGTAGAGCCCTACATGCTAAAAAAAGTCCTTTAAAACTCTGTCGTTCTAGTGCAGGGTCAGCATAGGTTAGAATTTAAGTAGAGATAGAATTTTGATTTCTCACTTGATATGCTCCCCTATGATGACATAAGTCACAAAGGGCTACATGTTTTTGTAAGGTAGTGTAACAAATAAATATTCATACTCTTGAATGAGAGTGGTAAATACACAAATAAAAAGACCTTCACAAACTTCAACCAGTGGAGTGGGGAGGGAGGGAAAGAGGGAGGGAGGGAGAATTGAGAGGGGGTTTTTTAATGGGGTATGCTAGTTAAATCAAGTTATTACATCATTTGCTTTAACAAATCTGTCAGACATTATTATTGACATGTACGAAAGTCATCGCATGTGATATTTGAAAAAATTTTGTAGAAATATATCGTTGCAGAAGTATAATGTAATTGTCTTTCTTTATAATGAAACCTTCATGACTACCTCCGGTAAAGAAATTTTTACTCTGGCAAGATATAGGGTTTACCACAGTAAGTGCAGCTCACCACTGATGTCAGTAAAATTGTCAGTTGAGTCATGTGACTTGGACTGGAGACTGTATCATTGTGATTTGACTTGCAAATACCAGTATTGACTTGCTACTTGACTTGGAATAGGAAAATGATTTGTGACTTGTCTTGGACTTGCAAAAAATTACTTGTTATAAGCCCCTTGAGCAACCTCAAATCTATTGCTGCATCATGTGAATAATGGATGCATCTTAAAAATCGAGATTGGATGTCAGTCAAAGGCAAATGATTCTGAACTCCCTGACTAGGAAAAGTTGTGCCAAATGCCCTCTTCTTGTCACAGTTTTCAAGCATATTGTAGCATGAGTTAATTACTTGATGAACATTTCCATGCCAATGTAGAAAACATTCTGTAAATATTTGATTGTGTTCCAAAAGAACTACCCCTAGCAACTGACTTTTTAATTGTAGGTGGCAGCACACAGCACAAAGTTTCTGATGGAACATTAGCCTATGGCTACAGAGTAAAAATGTAGTGCTCAGCTCCAAGACCTGAAGACTGTTATTCACAAGTCAAGAATTATTATACAAAAACAAAAAAAAATATTGATTCTAGCAAAACTTTGGAGGCTTTACTCAAGACATTTCTCATATACTTTTGTTGAAATTTTGTAATTCTGACTTTTTCAAATGCTGAGACTGAAAAAGTTGGTTGTGAGTAGAAGTGTCCTCTTTAAGAGGAAGAGTGACACAATAACTAATTTCTAATGTTTGAAGAATAGGCATTGCAGGTGGTAGTTTGAATCACATTGTACCTACACACTATACAAGCATTTTTCACACACTTATGAACTCAAGGTACCACTACTGCATAATGAAGGTGTGTATAGACCACTCAAAACCAGGGCCAAACCAAAACCACCCAAACTGAAGTTGGTTTTGGGTGATCTCGGACAGACAGTTGGGTGGTATGACCTGTCAAGAGATTGACATCCTTTCAGTCTCAGGTGGTCTGTCTGTTTTAGCCCCAAACTGTAAATCAGACAAGGTGAATTTAGTGCCTTTTTATTCAAGGCACAATTGTGGAACAAAAGTGCCAAAACAGTAGGCAAGTTAATGTGTACCAAAGTGACCCGTTAAAGGTCCACACAAATAGCCAGATTCTTTGGTATATTTTGTACACGTATTTTCAGTTTGCATTAAGATCTGTTATAAGCCTTACACTTGTCATTCCATGAAACCTTGCATCATGTTTTTGGGGTTGATCCCAGATGGTCTGAGTTTGATGCTTTGTAACTCTTGAGTGGTCCTGGTTGTGTCCAAACTGATGATTGGGCAGTCTGGGCATCAAAAACCAAACCAACCCACACCTTTACTATACAAATGATCTGCAGTTTGTCATTGTGTGAAACTACTGTAATAATAAATGTCTCACTTGGCCCAAGTGTATTATCAAGGAAAGCACACTGAATTAGTTTAGAAGTTTGTTTTGAAGATGTTACTTTTCGTTTTCCATCCAGTTTGCAACTTTTGAGGCAGGTTTGAGTTAATGACACCTGATTGCTCGTAATGCTGGACAAAGTTGTGACTTCCCTGCTACCTAGGCAGAAAAAATACTGTGACTTACAGTAAGTTGGGATCAAAAGACTTGTGAAAGTTTGTGACTTCACCTGAATTGTGACTTGATTTGTGATGAGTTGTGACTTCACTTGTTGACCTGTGACTGAACCAAATGACTTGGACTTGCAAAAAATGACTTGACTTGCAAAAAAATGACTTACTACCAACTGGATGTCAGTCATTAAAGGGAGAATGCAGTCACCCCAATAAAGAATTGTATAGTAGACTATCCTATTTCCTGAATGGATCTTGAGAATAATGTGACAATATTTTTCTCAAATGTAAAATTTACAAGGAGCAACTGCTTGGTTTACCTTGAATATGCAATATTTATGTCCTAAAATATTATGAAAGATACTTGGAAGAGAAATAAGGAGAAATTTGTGACATTTAGCTATTGTTTCAAAATAAGTTTGGGGCAACTGCTTTTGATCTTTAAATACACCATTGGCATTTGATTTAGTTTGTGGAAGAAGAGGACATAGTCCCATCATGGCACTTACCCCTCATTTAAGTATGCTTCACAAAGATGCGGTCTTTTAACCCCTCCCCACCCCAGCAGGAAAATTGGCACAGAGTCTTTCACCCATAATGACAGTATTGTGCACCCTCATTCAAATAAAAAACATCAGACAGCAGTTGCCGCCATATTCCAACTTGATCTCTGAAGCCAGCTGTACACTACACGGCTTTGCACACTGCAACTCAACTCGATCGTCGGATCTCCAACTATCGTATAGTGTGCATGAGTTTATGACTGCGACTGGAAGTCATAGGGCGCCAGTTTCAAGTCACCCCAACTTCAGTCCGGAAGAACCAACATGTTGGTTCTTCCCGACTGAAGTCAGCGTGACTTAAAACTGCCAATCGCAGTCTTAAACTCTTGCACACCAGGCTCACGACTGTTGGCGACCCGACAAAGAGTTGGGTTGTGGTGTGCTAAGTCGTGTAGTGTACGGCTAGCTTAAATATATTCCTCTGCAGCCATCTCAGTCCACATGCCTCATTGACAGCACTACATTGTCCAGTTTTCACAACAAATATTTCTTGCCTCTCATCCACAGACTAATGTTGTTTATCACTTTCTCACTATAAATCCAATGTAAAGTGTAGGACTAAGCATGAAGTTCCCCCTCACCATACAACCTTGCATTTTGAACTGGCTAAGCTTAGTTTTGCCAGCAGCTATGTATAAGATAGCATAAGATTTATGACATCCTTTTAAATAAGTTTGTGGTCACAACAAGGACAATCAGTCATCAGTACTTTTCCAAAAGGCATGTGGCTGTATGCCTCTTCCTTTTTTGACATGTTTAGCTTCAGATTTTACAAGTTGGTCCCAGTCAGTGCCTTGGATCTACTCATGCAGTGGGAAATACATCTCATTTTTCCTTCTGATCAAGTATACAACATGTGGTCATTGTTACCATACCTTACTCACAATGAAAGTTTTTGCTTCTATTCTGTGCATTTTTTATTTTTGCCAAGACAAATTTGGAGAAAAATGCCATTTTGTCATCTTTGTGGCCCATGGTAGCAGAGGGGAGATTATGACTCAGTTGTTCTCATTGACGAGGACTGACAGGGTGCATGGAATCCTAGGGAGATCATTTAAAAACTGCACATTTAACATTTAGCACTGTCAGGCATGATGAACCACAAACGCAAACGGTTGTTTCCAAAAAACATGCTGAAAAATGCATTCTGAGGACCTGTGTGTAAAACTTGCACTATTACTTACAAGAGTAAAAGTGATGCCCTAGTATCTCAGTTTTGGTAGCCCTCATTAAGAATTAATCTGTTATAAATGAACTCTACATTTTTTTTCAGTTTTTTACAGGGGACACCAATTTCCAGTTCTAGTCGGCTCAGTTTACTAAGGGGCACTTGTATTTTCCTTTATATGGTGCAAAAGGTTCAGTTTTAATATTTTGTGAAGACAAGAATAACAAAGAAAACAAACTGGATTGGCAGTAAAAATATACAACTTTTATTGCACCATGGTCATTGTCACCAGTAAGTTTAGTCCTAGTCCTAGACATAATACAATTTTTCAGTTTATCTTTTAGCCTTTATCAAACTAGTTGACCACACACATTTCCTTTGGCTTCCCAAAGAGGTCTTGAAGACGTCTTCTCTTGAGATTTCAAAATCATGACTGAAGAACACAAGTATTCATGATCACAGTTTAAATATTTTGAGCCCTGGTTGGGTGTTCTGTTGCCAGGTGGTTTACAAAATTTTAATAAATTAGATGAATTGAAAATTGCATAAAACATAAGACCAATCTATTGACTTTCAAACTGTCAATTTGTACGATAAACCAAACAATGGGAATTTTATCACTTTTGTTCGAATAATGACAACAAAGAAGGCACAAAAACACATTACAAACAGAAACTTCAACACAAATAACCAAGCTAAAATGAACATTCACAGATACCAAGGTATAAAACTAATCTCCTATATAAAAAACTTAATTTCTTCTATTGCACAACACTTAATTAGTCTATCTTAAGTTCACACATTGTGAATCAATTTCAGGTTATGAGTTGTGCCAAGAACTACCCTCCCAGGCATGAGTGGCAATCCATCTTTGAAAGTGCTGAGGATACAATCAGTGGCACTGTCTAAGTGGAGTGCCACCATCAGTTGGCGTGGAGCATACAAAGAAAATTTCAGCCAAATATACCACCAAGATCCCCAGAAATGGCCCTTTCCACTTACATTTTAAAGTATGAATTTTTGTTATCTTTCAATTTTTCTGTTCTATTAAGAGGTTTTCTGTAATAACTAACTTAACTTTCTTACATGATTTCCAACTCTGCCAGGGTTAATTTCATAGGGGGATATAGTGTACAGTATCTCCCCACCCAATTCCAGGGGGTTATACCCCCAATCCCCCCAAGATTGCTGCCCATGCTCCCAGGTAACTAGCATACCTCAGTTGGATTTCAAATTGCATGACCATATTATTATTTTAGTCTAATACTGAAAGGAACCACTCCAACAAAAGGAAGAAACAGACACATGACCATTTCAGTTCATCTAAGGTAGCTACTTAAAAAGTTTACCAGAATTTCCTAATAAGGCCAAAGTCTGAATGAGAAATGACTCAGGGACAGTGGTACCACCAGAGATGTTTGTGTTAAAAGATGGGGGTGGGGAGGGGGAACAAGGGTTTTCCCCTAGTTCACAACTAAGTCCCTCATATCAATAATTGTCTGGCTGATTATGAAAGTACATTTTTGTACCACATCACTCTTTTGGAAGCTAAATGTCACTTATTTTCACAAGTTTTCATGGGATTTTGAAGAAGTGAAAGCCATCACCTGCTACAAACAATCTAGCACATTTTTACTATGACATTAATACTACAAGAAAGAGCAGTAAGCACAAGTCTCACAATGGCTTCCCATCAAATAGCTTCATATACATCTGGTTTTAAAAGATAATGAAAGTAGTACCCACCAGACTGACTATCGAAGTCATACAATGCATTATTGCACAGAACATACATCTTTTTACACACTCTAGGGACTTGTGCCCTAGTATGCTGCAGGCTGCAGAAGGCCTATGCAAAATGATGAGACTAGCCTTTGGTTAAAGCAATTTAGAGTGTGTGCAAAAAAACAATAGATGGTCTTATGAAGTTGTAAAACTCCTTTACAATGATAGCAAAGTGTGCCATGAAAGTATGTCCTGTGTAATTAAACTGTTACACCATAACAACCCTCTGCAACTCAAATTGTGACCTTCATAGGCAGCTAAATTGTCTTGTCTGTCCAGCAGTGCCTAGCTGCATTTATTAATAAACTGTGAACATCACCCTGCCTTGATCATACTTGACATTACTCAAATGCCACAATTTGAGTTATTTGTTCAAACAAGAAGCTTACATAAAAATTCTTTAATTCAGAAAACAGTACAACCACAAAGATTCAATAAACTCCTTTCTGACTTTTGACATTACATATCCTTTAAATCTATTTCTACTTACTCCCTCCTACTCCAATGATACTTTGCAATGGAATTACCCTGCATGTGTGATAACTTGTAAAGTCAAGAATAACTGCAGTTTGCTACAGATGTTTCTTTACGCCTGTTAAACTCATGACACACCTATCCCACTCTACTCTTATACAGTTTACACTTGACTGAGACACACCTCAGTACTTCTATTAGCAGATTTATCATCAACGTCATCATTAATTTTACAAATGAAATCATGCTAGTACAACAGTATGCTGCTAAAATGCACTTTTACATAAACTGTGTTCCATTTCCTTGCAGTAGTGCTTCATTCAACAATATCACTTATTTTGTATTCACTCAGGGTCATAAAATTATGGTAACATGTGGTTTTGATAAGAGAAGAAAATTTCAGTTTCCTAGATTGGATCAAATTAAATGTACATTATTTAGACCTTTCATTCTCAAAGAGGGTTGGGATGAGTCTTATGTTGGTGTACGGAATATCATAGATGCCAGTACACCTTGCCTGGGTTCTTAATTCTGTTTTGTAAACAGAAAATTGAACTGAAAAATCATAAAAAGTTGTGGTAATATATCAGAAAACTATTTGTACCAGACTGTATTCACATTTCTAAACCAATAACAGTAACATCCCTAACACTGCAATTTATAACAAGGGCACCCATTTGCACTGCTCTATTTCTTCCAATTCAGCTTCCCAGCATTCCATTTAATGCTCACTTGGTACAATAACTACCCTGTATCATCAATGAACATCTCAGTCAGAAAGCCATGAAAGATACCAACTATGGAAGAGACAAATCTCCTCATCTTTCAACCGTGCATCATCATGTTACACCGGTGAAGACACTCATCTTTACTGGTCATATTTTCACCTCTACCCATTCTCTCCCTGTCTCTCCATCCTTTGTTCCTCTTCTTTTTGTTCCTCTTCTTCTTCTTCCTCTTCTTCTTCCTCCTCCTCCTGACATGGTCCTATTTTATAGTTTTGCATCAGTCCAGCTATGAATTCAAACCGTTTGATGTAGAGCTCTGTCTGGTGAAAGAGCCCGTAGTCATTTATCCCAGAACTTGAGACAGGAACAGACAGTTCTGTGATGGCCCAGACATTAGGTAAGACGAGCAGATCATACCTATCATCAAAAGGGTGTAGGAGAAATACAGTTTCTTTTTAAATGTTTGAACAGTTTTGTCAAAATTCAAAGGTAACAATGAGCAAAATGCTACTCTATTAACAATCAATAACTAAATTACATATGTGGTCAAATCTGACCAACTGCATGTAAACAAAGTTTTGTAAGTGAAACAGGTTTCAGAGTATCAGATATTCTTAAGGTTTTTAAAAAAGAGTTTTTTAACTAAAACTGTGACAAAATATGAATTTTACCTTAGGATACCTTAGGAACCTCAGTGGACGCAGGTCTAATGAACTCTATGTCCGCATCTTCTTAATCAATTTTAAACAACTTTTCAGACAAACAAAGCATGGGTATCACTGGCAGTTGAATAAACAAACAAAATTAACAAAAAATCCAAAATAATAAAAAGGTGTGCAAAAAACTTATAATTATTCCCAATATACTAACCCTGCAGCTAACAGTTCCATAGTGTATGAAATTCTGTCTAAAGGTCCCTCCAGAAATTGCTCATCAAAGCTTGGAGTGAGACTTGTTTTCCTGAAACAAC
Source organism: Holothuria leucospilota (assembly GCA_029531755.1). Classification (NCBI taxonomy): domain Eukaryota; kingdom Metazoa; phylum Echinodermata; class Holothuroidea; order Aspidochirotida; family Holothuriidae; genus Holothuria; species Holothuria leucospilota. The sequence goes on along the minus strand of CM055969.1, from coordinate 16,368,737 downwards.
AATCAACATCACAAACATCAACACGAACCTGAGTAAATTTATCAATTAAAGAACGGAAAAAGTTCTAAAACTGTTGTCTGATTCAAAAGTCTTTGAAAATTCTCTAATAAATGGCTTGATTTTGAGCACACTAATGGCAGGTTCCTACACCCCATGCCCCTGGATGCTACCTTCCCTTGTTCTGATCAAATTGGAAAGTGGAATACCCATACCACCTATTAGTTCCAAGTACATCTATGGTAGATTTGTACACTTTTCCATACTGCTGATTCAGTTCTATTTCTAGACATTTTGAATACCATGCAAACACGTTTTAGGCATTACTTTTTGACAACACTTTGGACCACCCAAAGTCATGAAATTAATTAGACTTTGCTATTCTTGTGTTATTCACTTGTGTATTTTCTTTTCTTTTCTATCCTTGTATGAAAGCTGTTCACAATTTTGTCAAGCAATCCCTTCTGAAGGCACAAACTGATGTTTTTCAGTACATCATCTTAGCAGGAATTGTTTTCTTTCGTAAACTTCAATGTTTCTGAATAAAATTCTACGCTGCTGAAAGCTCCGTATGAACATAGAAGATGGTGAATAAATCTTAAATGATCCTTACACTTTTTCCAAACAAAAAATTCAAATAACCTTTTGCACTTAGACTCTTCTAGAATCATATCACATATTTCACAACTTATTTCCATTAACATACAATATAATACAGCTCTTTCAACCAACAGAATGCCCATAAAATTGTTGGTGGATTTTTAAGAACATTTCTGAGACTGAGGGACAGGAGCTTTACCTCAAACTTCTTCTCTTGAAGGAAATGCAATTTCCTTTGTCACTGAATTTCAACGACTTTGCCATCACTTGGATCTTCCAATGAGTATAAAGACAAGCTCAGCCAAATTCCATCCCTTTATTAGACTTGCCATGATTACACAAACCCTAGCAACCCCCCATCCCCTTGACCCTATCCAGGCAATTGTTCACTTACTTTACAATAACAAATGGTTCATATTTTTCATGATAAACTTCCACCTCATATGGCTCGTTAGCTCTGAACCAGGCCCTGTAGTCAGTTGATCTGTGAGCATCAGGATCTGTTAATCTCTGTAGACTGGAGTCAAGGAAACTATTTAAGTGACCTTTCATTCATTACCATCCCAACTTTATTGTTACCAAACATCTGTCCCTTCAATTATGAAAAGAATAAGGTCAACTGACATGTACTCATTAAAGTGACAAAGGAAATATCAATTCTGGGTCTGGTTCACTTGTTGCAAAATCAAGTGAACACAAATGTTGACTTGTAACTTACAACTTTAAACCACAGGGCCATTGTAACATTTTAGCTAACATTTTTTATTGCATACATTTTTAATCGTGTATATGAATTTTCTTAAAAAGTTTCACAAGAATAAAGAAGTGAATTCAGCAACCTAACAAGAACTTCTCATCCTTGTTTAATATGTCACATTATTACCCATCATAAGTCACCTTGATTTAGAACCAAAGCTTTCTTACACTTTTAACTGAAAACCTACCAACAAACCTGGTGTCGGGGGTAGCATGATACAGTACAGCCTTGTATGCAAATACTGCAAAATTTTGAGTGAGCCAAGTCATACCTAGAACCCTCCCACCCTAGAAATAACAGCATCACTACATCTGAACAAAAAAGTTCCTTCATAACTATTGCTTCAAGTGTGGCTCAAACCAGGCATGAATTAGTTAGATGAGGTTTAACAGCCCAGTTTCAACCAATTGGTTCAAGTCGAGCCCGCCACAGCGTCTTTTCCAGTTGTGGCTCACTGGCTTGTTTTCCCTTACTCCATTGCTTATGCGGAGCATCACGCACAATGGCAGTAGGTTCCATTTTTAAAGTCTTTGGTATGACTCAACCTGGGAATCGAACCTGGGCCTCCTGCATGACAGGTGGATGCTCTACCACTCGACCAAACACATGGCATGAGGCTCATTTAGACCTGACAGCTGACAGCTGAACATTGAACCACATATTAAAAGTTCTTATCCACTGCCTTTCTCAATATTGACACCTGTGTGAACCTTATAAAAAATAGGTCTTGGATGATCATGAAATTGATGGTCTATTTATTGCCTTTGACTCTACTCTTAAAACCAACCACCAATACCTGGGTCCCCTCATATCTTCCAGTTTTCTACCAAATCACCCCTTCCCAAACACTGGGTGCCATCACACCTTACAGTTTCATCTACAAAATCACCCCTTCCAGAATATGGAGTCCCATCATATCTTACAGTGTCATCGACCAACTCACCTGTTCCCAAACACTGGTTCCCATCAAATTTTACAATTTCATCTACCTCGGCCTCTCTTCCCCACCTATCAACAGGCTACAGACTATAATGGTGTTGAAACTGACTTTCACTGTTCTACCCTCAATTAAACAGCCATCAACCTATTGATCAACCTTTGAAGTTTTGTGACAAGGTATCACCACTATGAAACTGTGGAAAGGACCCAAGTTTATATTGTAAAGTACAAATAGGGACATAATTGCAAGGTTGGCATTTTCAAAGTCACAACCATTGAATCTGGTACTTTCATAATGATAACCAGAAAGCCCAAAGGCTTAGTGATTCCTTGCCGAAAGGGAATGCTTTGTTACACAGAGGTTCATCCCTCAAATTTATACTTCTGTACTACATCATTTTTTATGATGTGTTCACAACTGGACCCCTGCTGACCTCACATGAACTTTGAACCCCACCAAAATTTGAAAAACAGCAAAATGAAACCAGAATGCAAAAATGCATTGAGGTTTTGATGATATATATTCTATTCCAAATAATGCCATAATGTCCCATATCTTTCAGTCACTGGTCAAATGCTATCTTAACATGATGGAAAAATACAGTTTTGTGTTCCTATTTAATCTTGGGAATTCTTGGGAAATTTGTGTTTTGACCTCTGGTGATCCCATGTAATATTCTTGGGAATTCTTGGGAAATTTTGCTTTCTGATCTCTGGTGACCCCAGATGACCTTTGACCTCCCACTAAAAACAATAGGGTTCATCTTCTCTCTGTAACACATCTATATACTCAGTATGAAATCTATCAAAGCTTCCTGCCTTGATATATCGTGTTAACAATGCTTTCAATGTTTGACCCCCAGTGACCCCAAATGACCTTTGACCTCCACCAAAAATGATAGGATTCATCTTCTTACCATAACGCATCCACGTACTACGTATGAAATCTATCCAAGCTTCCTGCCTGGAGATATCGTGTTAACAAGATTTTCAGAGTTTGACCCCCAGTGACCCCAAATGACCTTTGACTTCCACCAAATATAATACAATTCTTCCTCTTACTATAAGGCATCTACATACAAAGTATGAAATTTATTCAAGCTTCCTACCTTGAGATATCATGTTAACAAGGTTTTCAGGGTTTGACCTATGGTGACCCCAGATGACCTTTGACCTCCACCAAAAATGATAGGGCCCTTCCTCTTACCATAACGCATCTACATAATATGTACAAAATTCCTCCAAGCTTTTCTACCTCAAGATATTGTGTTAACAAGGTTTTCAGGGTTTGACCCCTGGTGACCCCAGGTGACCTTTGACCCCCACCAAAAACAATAGGGTTCTTCCTCTAAATTTGGGGCATATATGTACCACGTTTGAGAACTGTCAGAGCTGCTCTTCTTGCGATATCGAGTTAACAAGGTTTTCAGGTTTTGACCCCCGGTGACACCAGATGACCTTTGACCTTCACCAAAAATGATAGGGTTCTTCCTCTTACCATAATGCATCTACATACTAAGTATGAAATTCATCCAAGCTTCCTACCATGAGATATTGTGTTAACAAGATTTTCAGGGTTTGACCCCCGGTGACCCCAGGTGACCTTTGACCTCCACCAAAAACAAGAGGGTTTTTCCTCTTACCATAACACATCTACATACTAAGTATGAAATTCATCCAAGCTTCCTACCATGAGATATTGTGTTAACAAGGTTTTCAGGGTTTGACCCCTGGTGACCCCAAGTGACCTTTGACCCCACCAAAAACAATAGGGTTCTTCCTCTCAATATGGGGCATCTATGTACCAAGTTTGAGAACTGCCACAGTTTCCCTTCTTGAGATATCGTGTTAACGAAGTTTTCAGGGTTTGACCCCCGGTGACCCCAGATGACCTATGACCTCCACCAAAAATGATAGGGTTCTTCCTCTTACCATAACGCATCTACATACAAAGTATGAAATTCATCCAAGCTTCCTAACTTGAGATATTGTGTTAACAAGTTTTTCAGGGTTTGACCCCTGGTGACCCCAGGTGAACTTTGACCCCCACCAAAAACAATAGGGTTCTTCCTCTCAATATCCGGCATCTATGTACCAAGTTTGAGAACTATCACAGTTTCCCTACTTGAGATATCGTGTTAACGAGCAAAGTGTCACAAACACACATACACACACACACCCATACGCGTTTTGGGCGCCTATCGGGGACGCAAGTCGGAGTAATGCAAACTGGGGACTTCGTTATTAAGCAACTTTTAAAAGATTTTCCCCACGTTTAGTAATGTTTGGGGGATGAGAGTGCAAGGGATTATATACAGAAGTTAAAGGGACTTTGTTTTCTTGGTTGCAACCTGTGCATGCAGACTGGGGATAACTCCAGTTTGATGAGTTCGACATGAAAGCGGGGATATATTACAATATCCCCACTGTCACTGTGACTATTGACATGGGTGTAAATATCCCCAGTTTACCTAATGGTTTTAATGTGTGTGCTTTCAGAGTGCAAATAACACAATTTGTCGTATTTGACATGAAACTGGGGATGCGGTGCAATATCCCCAGTGTAACTGTCCTGATTGGCATGGGTTCGTCTATCCCCGGTTGACCTAATATTTTCAATGTATGTAACTTCAGGGTGTAAATATCCCCAGTTTACGTAATGTTTTTAATGTGTGTGCCTTAAGAGTGGAAATAACACAAATTTTCGTATTTGACATGAAACTGGGGATGCAGTGCAATAACCCCAGTTTAACTGTCCAGATTGGCATGGGTGTGTCTATCCCCAGTTGACCTAATATTTTCAACGTGTGTGACTTCAGAGTGGGAATAACACAATTTTGTTATATTTGACATGAGTCTGGGGATGCATTACAATACATCGGTGTCAATTTGAGGATTAGTAGGGGCTTAATTAAGTATACTAGATGAGGTAACTTTTTGAACGTTATGCCCTCAGAGTGCACGAGAATCATGCAATAATGTTGCATTTGAGATGGAACTTGGGGTACATTGTCCCCAATGCCACCGTAAGAATTTTCATGTGTGTTAATGCTATCCCCACTTTGTTGGTAGCTTGAGAGTGGGAATAACACAATTTTTTTTGTACTAGACATGAGTAAGGGATGCACTGGATAAATTTGGTTTTGTTATCGAATTAGCAGGTGTGTCACTACACACAGTTGACCTAATATTTTAAATCTTTGCATCATTATGCTGCCATAGGCTAATTGTTTTTCAAATTGATTTAGGTGAAATAAATTAGAATGCAGGGTCACTTGTAATTTTAACCACTGTCTGCATTGAAGCATTAAAAGTGGATAAGTAAAGACGTTTCACACAGTTACTTATTACAAAACATAATTTTTCGCACACTATGGAAAGATTAGCCTGGTACCTGTTCTGATAGGTACAACCAAGTTTTATTTCACCAATAAGAAAAACAAAATAACAGAAGCAAAATGGCACATGAAAGTAATCTTGAAATGTAACACATCACACAATTATTTTATAAATGATGATAGACAGATTGAAGGTGATATCAGGTTTAAGCAAATCAAGTCAAAAAAGTAACAATGATTTTTAACTGTCAGTCTTTAATGATTTGCGAACAAAATTCCTTTCCCTCCTGCAAAGCATTCTGTTCATCTTTATCATGTATATATTCAAAAAGAACATAAATGTGGAAGAAAATACCCTAATATGAAAACATTAACTTCACAAATAATACTCCTAAGAGCTACCTTAAAGCAATTTAATTGATGAAAACAATATTAGACCAACAAAAATTGTAGTTTTTATTTGAAGTCTTAAATGAATAAATATGAAAGCAAGCCCTCAATCTTCCTGCAAAACCTTTGATAAATTTTCGTTTAAGACCTTACAAGACACTAGAAATAGAATTTTATATTACTGAAATAAAAAAAAAAGAAAACTTAAAATGATTAAACCTGCTGTGTAAGCTAGACCCACTTATTGACACACTGTATGTAACAAAGAAACAAAGGTTAGTCAAACCAAATGAATGAATTTTTACTTTTAGTCAAACCAAATGAATGAATTGTTACTTTTTAAGTTTTAAACTTATAAAAACAGTTACCAAATTCCTTTTCTTCAAAACTGCCTGTCCCCTTATTATCAAGAAAAGTTTTGTAATAACCAGAATTAAGAAGAAGCAAAATTATCATCCACATAGGAAATGCTAAAAATGAGACTAGAATGCTTTTAGAGCATTTTAGAATAAGGTTGTCTGTCAAAAGTAAAAAAATCCATTACCTTTTTTATACAGTCAAAACAAATATGTTTTGCACAACTTCACTAATCTGCAAAGCACTGGTCTATTTCTAAATCATATTTTAATAACAAAAACCATGAAAGATTAAAATAGTCCCTTTACTATACAAAAAATATTTTCATGGACAGAGACTGTTTTAGGCATTTACTGATGACCTACAAGGTGAAAGAGGTTTTTGCCTTATTTAATCTATCAAACTTCTTTATGTGTACAGTACCAACTGTATATATTTTGCCTTTCTGTAAACCTATTGTCTCTTTGTGGCAATTTAAAGGTCCTTAAAACAAAAAATTGAACAATATCGTACTGAAATTGCACAAGGCCAAATCTTTCAAATATCGTCTTTTATGGATACTTTATCTATTTTTAATAGTGAAACATTGAGTTGAAATCTTGCAAAACAAATGTGTTTTCATCCTAGCATTTTAAACCAGTGAAGTATTATGTAAACACAAAGTGCTTGCTTACTGTAAAGGGATCTGTTCCTCATCAATACCAGGTACAGAACAATTTTCTGAATCATAACAGATGAAATAACCAACCAGAAAAATGCCACATGGCAATGTCTGTTATTTAGGCCTTCTCAGGTTTTTTTTTTACATATAAATCAAGGTAAACAACAGTGTTTAGTATCATCTTTTGTTCTAATGTCAAAAATGAAATAAAACTAAACACAAGTTCCTTACACTCATGCAATGCATTTTCCTCTTTCTGACAAAAGACTGTAAATTCCAAAACACTTGACTCAATAAAGGTTTACTTTATCTATCCTTGATATGAAAAAGTGGACGACAGCTGCTTCTTAAAGACTTAAACTTCATATTTGCTAATTTGTTCACAAAAATTAAATGTTTAAGTCTTTCACAGCTAAGAGTCACACATGACAAGCTCTGCATTATCCACGTTCTTTTCTGACACTAGACCAAATTTTATTCATACGTAATCTTTTAATATTATTCATGGCCGTATGAGCCAGGTGGTGGGGGCAGAAGCCCCAAATGTCAGAAATCCTACTATCCTGCAGCGAACTCATGTTTGCTCAGCTCCTCAGCTTCCCAAACCACCGTCCGCCAAAGCGAAGAGGACTGTGTCCAATTTTAGACGCAAACTTTATTACCATAATATGACTTATTCATGTACTCACTCACTATTCATGCTATTGTTTTTGAGTGAGTGTGTGTACTCCTATGCCTGCGCCTGGGTTGTGTCACAGAGTTTTAATTTCGTCTTTGGTTTAAGGAGGCGTCAATATTTGGTTTGGGGTGATATAAACCATTCCATTACTTGCATCTCTGTTTCTGTGTAAAAATACATAAAATATGGCAGTCAGTTGTACAATGTATTTCTCTCAAGTGAAATTCTGTGTCCATATGTCCATGTTCTTCAAAGATCAAAGACCTACAGCTCCCCCTTCCCCAACTACTGCAAACAAATCTGATGTTCATTTAAGGGAAATGGGGATATACTCTCAATAAGCTATTGAAAAAATGTTATGTTTACTTCAGGGAAATGGGGATACACTTTCCAAACAATAATGAACACTATGCTCTAGACCGAGGTCCACAATTGCTGCCAATAATTTTCAAACCTTTCTGAGACCATTCCTGACATTTCTCCTGTATATATGCTGTCCCTTTGAAAACCAAACAAAATTGTATTACACAGCCTGTAATGTCTGTTCCAGCAATTGAAAGATGTCTTTAGGTGGTTTACATACTCATGCACCCCTCTTCAACCTCACTGAAAGGCAACTTTCAAAATATGAAAAAGAATGACGAAAACCGAAAAAATAACGAGAAACAATTTGCAATATTACAATGGGCTGTCTGTGCGAAAGATTAAAATAAAGTTGTATTGCTAACAAAAGCAAAGCAAATTGAGTACGCAATTTTAATGATGAGTTACAGTATGAGTTTTGCCTATGAAAATTGAAGACAAAACTTACTACTTGTGCATGGTGCATGTGTTCTTGCCCAAAGTTCTTAGCCATCAGTTTCACGAGAACCCAAGAAAACGGGACTTTGCTTCTTCTTGAAGGTCATCCTCTTCACCTGTATTACATCTTCCAGCACTGTTGGAAGAATCCCCTTTTTCTGATGGGGGTATGTAAAAAGAATTCCTCTGTATGATAAAATTATTTGAATAAAATATAAATATGGAATAAGTAGTTAAGGTTAACTTGTATGCTGACAGCTCAAATGTTATCAAATTCATTGAAAATTTCACCAGACAAACTTTATTGCAACTTTTTGCTATATAATGTATTTAAAGAGATTAAAATCATTACATTCCAGTGACATAAATGAGAACTGAGCAAAATTTCGAGCCTACATAAAGAGCCCATCTTCAATTTTCTTTTGTTGTGGAGATAATTATACTCATTTTAAGTAAGTAGCCAATCCAATGACTCTTCATACACTCTTAGGTCTGTTTTGTCTTTGCAGGCTCACCTTCTGTTCGAAATGACTTTTGTTTTACATTTTTCTTACAATAAAAGGACAGAATGAGCAAAACTGAAAACATTAAAGTACTCATTCTAGTTACAGTATGTCTGCAACCATTTTTTGAATGTTAAATGCACCTCCAAATAAACAGAAATAAAATTTAAAGCAAATTATGACATCTCATAAAAAAGTAAGTCCATGACATCATACTAGACTTGCTACAAGTAAAAAGCTACATCATCTTTGTGACTCATTAGATGACAATATGTCAGAATTCAAACAAAAAATATAAGATTTCTCCCATAGATTTTACAATCTCCTCTTTTTCCTTTATGGTAATGGAACTTTACATGAGATACTACAAGTCTTGAGCCTTTCCATCTCCTTAAATGTTAACTTTCCTCTTTCATTTGAGCAATCTAACTTTTGACCCACTATAACCCTTGACCCATGTAGCTGAAAACAATCACCTTTTTGTGTAATTGGTGTGACAAGAAAAACCGCTCATTTTGTTTTCCGGCTCATCATTTTGATTCAACTGCATTCTTTGAACCTGATTGTCTGTGTGTGTAAGCAGAAACAAAACACATGTACAATTCCCATACTACTAAAGCTTCAGGAATAAAGAGGGAAAAGAAAAACCTATATAGAAAGTTTCAAAAAAGCAAGATTAAACTGAAAAGGTTTAAGAATAATGATGAAAACACTTTCATGGTGAAAAATCATGAAAACCGAATAATTTTTTTGTACAGACTAGTTTTACAAATAATTAAAACTACTCAGATTTTTCTGGAGTTGGGGGTTCGGTGCTCAGATCTGCAGGTTAGTACACATACATCACAATGGCTAGCCCTACTTTAATAACATATGAATGTCGATGATCCCCTTCAGCTCACCAATTCTAACCCCACCCTACAAATGGTTGTGGCATGCACTAAACATTATAACTCAATAAAATCAAGGCAATGTAAAGTATGGGAAGGCCCTGTATTGATCAATTTTGGGGCTACTGAATCAGTCAACTGAAAGTCACAATTAAGGCAAAATTTGACAGTAATGCATAAATGAAGATTTGATTTGAGGAATGCCGGTGTTTCAGCTAAATTCTGCTTTTTGTTCAAAAGAATTATGTGACATACGGTACCAGTCCCCAAATTTGATAGGGCAATTTTATTTTATGATACCCCTACATCACCGGTTGACAATACATCCATGTTACTGTTGAGCTCATATTCTGCTATGTATGTCTTTTTAATAGCTATGCATGCAGTGGCAGGGGACAACAATTACTGACCAAACAGAGCAAGAGGCAAACATTTGAGATGAACTATTTTAGTTCTTATTGAACAAAGTGCAGTCACCATTTGTGAATTTGAAGACCACCTCTAAAGACACATATTTGGGGATATGATATCTCTACTTGAGTTGCAACAGGAACTGTCCCTACTTTTAAAACCTGTTTTTGGTAACCATCTGGATGACAAAATGCAGTAAAATGGTGTTCAAATCAGAAGGTGCCCATTACCATGTATGAGTATTTGGGGTTATGATTGATAAGCAACAAATTTATCTGATTTCCAAACAGATTTCACCCCATAACAAATGATGTTTAGCTCACTCAACTTTTTGTAAATAAATAACATTGAATTAAAATTTTTCTCAGTCTTAAGAGTGAAATTTCACCACTGTTTCACCTTAGTTTGAAATGTCAAATGCTACTAATCCTACAGAGCCAGGTTTGGGTGCAATGGAAAATATGACCATGAATTAAGAAAGTGACTGAGGACTCTCTTTGTGCTTGGCCACTTGTTGTATGGAACATTACTGATAGCTGCACAAGGGTTGTTTACTGTGTTTTTAAGCTCAGGACATAGCCTTGTGCAAGACTTAGACCCCCATGCCTACAAACCATTTTTAATATAAAGGCTACCCATCAAACTAACATGCACTGCAAATTTTATCAAAACATTAGGACAATATTATTGCTACTGCATGTGAGGGTAAACACAGCATGCAGCTTTGAAACCCCTTGCAAATCAAAGTTAATATGTCCACTCCCACTACAGGTGAGTGGACAGCCAGTTAATTACCCTTGAGCCTAACCTTATCACCAACAGAGCCATTGTAGGGCCAGATACTATGAGGTAATATACACACGGCAGTCATCTGTTAACTAGCCTAGGCCTAATTAATAGTAATATATAAACATTTATACAAAATGATAGCCTATGTTTCATTCTTATACCAAATACAGTACAATCTTAAATGCACAAAATGTAACGTAAACTATCCACAGTTCCATGGAAAAACTTGCGATGGTGTACAACTCACACCATTCCGAGTTCCATAAAAAAATCTTTAGTCAATACACACACTACTGGTTAACGCCAACTGGCCGACAGCCAGTTAATTACCCTTGAGCCTAACCTTATCACCAACCTAACCCACTAGCAGAGTCAATATAGGGCCAGATACTATGAGGTAATACACACCGCAGTCAACTGTTAACTAGCCTAGGCCTATACAAACGTATACAAAATGATAGCCTATGTAACGTAAACTATCCACAGTTCCATAGAAAAACTTGCGTTGGTGTAACTAACACTATCCCGAGTTCCATAGGAAAATCTTCAGTCAATACACACTACTGGTTAACGCCAACTTCAAGGGTACTATATCTAGGCCATGGAAGTCAAATTGTTGATACCAACCAGTGATCAGAGCTTGAAATGTCCTTCTTACCTTGAGATATCATGTTCAGCCATAACTATTGGAAATTAATCTGAAAATTCTGCCCCTTTGATCATATGCACAGTTTCACTAGCCTAGTGTTTTAACCTAACGTACATGAACATATGCTGTTCTTCACATAACCACTACAGGTTGCAACATCCTATAATCATTTTCTTTGTCTATTTATTTAACAAAAAAATGTTTGTTCTGAACAAAATTAAAGTGAAAGCATGCATACCTTGCTTTTTGTTGTCAATTTGACACTTGACATATTTCCCGAATGTGAAAGCTCGGCAAATGAGGCGCCTCACTCTGATGTTATCCGACAACCTTACACTTTGTGTGTCTGAAACCTTCCAAAGCATACTTACACACTTTTTACACCTCAATCTGTAGAAAACCTGCAGAACGGGGAAAGTGCCTGAATCATCCTAAGAACCTCAGGGGGTATTGCTAGCATCCCGATTGGCAGTAAACTGGTGCTTTTAAAATCGGGGATATCCCCATTTCGCGGGGTATCCCCAGTTGACGGGTGTGTATCCTAACGATTATCCCCGGTAGGCGCCGAAAACACACGCGCACACACACACATACACACACACGCACACCCACACATACATACACACACACGCCATCATGAATGCATAGATTCCTTTGCCTTTGGCAAGGAATCAATAATATCTGCATTTTTAATGCACTAATAACTGGGCAATCCTTATCATAGGTGCAGCACAATATTGCCCCTACCCAATGATAAGTCATCCTAGAGACAATCCCTCCAGTGCGGCAGCAGCACCAACAGCATGCCTAATGACAAATTATCCCACAGGTACCCATTTAATCCCTGGGTAAAGAGGGGTAATTGGGATAAAGCATCTTGCTCATAAACACAACATAATGACACAAGTGGGAATAGAACCTGCAATCCTTGGATCACAAGTCCAACATCTTTACGTATAGGCCATCATGCTGTACTTTTGAAAATTGTTTAGGCTTGAATTATTTTAGGGCCAATATCATAAATGGCATTTAGCATTTCTTTGGGTATTTTTACATTGACTTCTTACTTTCTTGACAAACAAAACATGGTACATCATTACAAGTAATTTCTTCAGGATGCTGTTGTTGAAATTGTGGTACACACACAAATAATCAAACCAGCAGTATGAGTGAATCAGCATGGTTTTAATTAACTGAACATTAACACAATGCTATCTTAACTGATGCAATAGACCTTATGCATATGACGTCAAAAGGCAGAAAAAGCTCCCTCCTTTGGAGGCAAGCGTGTATCATTGCAAATTATACCAACAAATTCAGACAGCTGATTTGCAAACTAATCAGATACACGCACAAGTCTACCACATGGCGTGCAAAGTCTACATTGTGCATGCAGTGCGCTGCATTGTTTTGCCTCCAAATGACGTTGCCTGGCATCAATGCATAAGGTCTATTTTTGTTCTGGTCAGTGTCAACTAATTCTCATTTGATATCTGGTAACCATATTCCGTGCCAGTTGTCTCACAGGAAAACCAGCAACCTTAAACAGGAGAGGAAAAAGGAAAATTGCTGAAATGTGCTTTTAACAGCAAGCTCAGTGTTTGACTGAAAGTACAGTGCCCACTGAATGCATTAGCAAAGGATATTGAATGAAACAGCAGCAGGATCATCCCCTGTCACTAAATGTTTCAATTCATCTTTGGAATTTGGAAGGGCCATTTCCTGGGGAGAACAAAATATTCCAAAACAGACATTTTTAAACAAACACCATTTCTCGTAACATACTGTGCCAGATATTTGACTATACCGAAACATGTGTTGGTGCATTGTTGTGATGGCACTATGAAACAACAAAGTACAATATTATAGCAACAGATATCACAAACATCACGGATTATTTGCAATAAATCACTGCAAAGAATTCTGCAGTTTGCCTTAGGAATATAGCTATGGTGGAAGCAAAGAAAATTCCCTTCTGCATTATATGGGATCAAGAGGCTAAAAAGGAAAATATTTGGAAATATGACACTTGCTTTTATATTTTATATGATCAGAAATCCAAATGAGCCCTCTTATGAGAATAAGGATCAAAATTTTAAGCAAATTGCACAAATCATTTTCCCTTGTGCTTTCTTACATTGTGATGAAAACCTCATGATGCAAATAGTTATCTCCTGTATTACAGCATGTGTGTTACAACTACATTATGAATAACAAACACGAATATGTACATTTATGACCTAGAAAATGAATCTGAAGGGGGTTTCCCTCTTCTTTTGGTAGTGTAGTATATTACCGTCTACATATTTGTATCACTCATTTAAGCAAGCTAACAAAAGAGCGGGAAAATCCAGCTAAGGGTATATTTGCAGTACTGCTTCATATGTGACAAAAATACTGCCATTTCCTAACATGAACACTGACCTTCACCTAATTCTCAACAGAATGTAGAATGTTCTTCAGCTCAAAGAAATGCAATGAACTTGTTCTGGCCCTGTTATTTAGTGCACAGTTGAAACCACTGTTCATAACACCAAGGCAACACATTCCAAAGTCAAGCCCAACTAAACATCTACCAAAAGGATTTACAATTAAATAGAGCAAAAATAAACAATTTGTAACTTATGTTATTGCCAGTAGAACTTTAAGATGATTTGATCCCATTGGGATTCGCTAAGAAACCTTCTTAAACATTTACACCTTGAAAGTGATCCTTGGAGAAATATTTTTGTACTTTTGCACTGTACTTGTTGGGATACTACTACCTATCATTTAATAGCCGGCTTTAGACTGGCCCTGAAAAGGCCTTGGCTATATCTCCAAAGCCAGAGATTACCAGGCTGAGGCCAAGTCATTAGGTAATCAGGCCAAGGCCACAAAAACCTGCTTTGAAGCTGGGCTGGTCATGGAGCCCTGTATTGTAACCTGCAACACTATTTCCATTGTCATTTTAAGGCTTTGTCATATCGGTGTGAATGGACTGTTGCAGTTGCCAATAGTTTAAGCAAGTGGAAGCACAAGAGCTCCCATAATAAAACAATTTACTCGAGGATATTGAAGTCAAGCAGCTAATCAAATTTTTTTGGCAGACAAAATACCATGTAAAGTCAACTGAGTGGAAAAATGGGAGCACAATAGTTAACATCAATTACTGTACTATGAATCTTAATCTGTGCACAATCCCATGTATGCAAGATTATGAGTATGGTTCTGAACTTTTGCCCAAATTCTCATTAAGTTGCTGGTAAGAAGCCCTATCAGCCTGTCCTTTTATTTGCTTTACCTAGCCTTAAATTCCATCAAGAACCAAATCACAAAGCAAGTACACTAAGAGTATAATGTGTCTACCAGATCAGCCCTTGGGTGACAGCAGCTACTTTCATTCAGACTTACTAGTGACATGGCCATTTGGCGGGTTTCTACCCCTCGGAACTTGTAAGTTTACAGTCATGGCCAAATTTTCAGCATGACTGATGCTCCTTAAAATTTTGTAACTGTACACATAATGAAAATTTCATTGCATATGAACTTGCAATATTTTACTAAAACCACATGTATAACTAAGACATGACTAAATAAAATGAGAAAAAAAGAACATCACTGATGGACAGAAATTCCTTCCTTCCTTCACTGAAGATCAATTAAAACATAATTTTCTGCAAAACCTTTCTTCCTACCTTGACCATCTGAAATACTGGTACTACAAGAGCAATGGTTGACAAATCTTTGCCTTTGTCTTCAAGGTGATGTACCATCTCTTGAAACTCTTTTAAAAATCCTGGTGAGGGCAGCAAACCAGCATCCAGGAGAAAGACATAATCCTCAGAGGTAGCACTGACATAAAAGAAATAAAGTGGTATCAAAAACAGGATTTCCTTCATATACTGGCCATTCAAATAATTAAATACCTGCCACTCAAAGCCTGAATTATTGCATTCTTTACTATACAAACTGCAAGTGCAAATATGAGTGGAAGCTTCAAAGTTGCCAAAGATCTTTTTCATTTTGAAAAGATGATTGAAAATGATGGTGTTGTGACCCTCTAAATTTTTTGCTTGAATACACAGAGAAAGTCTAACAAAGCTTGAAAAAGTTTGTTATAATATTCTTACAGTTAGAAGAGTTATGCATAAAAGGGAGGCTATAGATATTCAAACATTACAATTTTTATTTATTGCAAGACTTTGTAGTTCCAAGAAGTCCTCTTTCTTCCACCTTTGCATGTTCTGGTATTTATAAGAAAAGATTATACCAGCATAAAGTTTCCCCTTCTAACAATATTTATGGGGACTACCTGGTTTTCCAGAAGAGAAGCTTTAGTGTCACCCCTAAATGACCATTAGAAACTGATACTGGATTACCATGTGTAAGCAAGTGTCATCAAGGAATCTGGTTATGGCAAACTCTCTATCATACACATTACCACATAAGATATGAATCCATGGATACTTTACCAACAAAGGTCATTCACTTACAGTTTTGCCGTTTTTAGTCTCTTTTCTCTTGTTACATTTTAGCAAGCCTTGACTGTTTATTACACAGAATGTACATACTACCTTACAGAGGAGGATGGATAATGTATTTGTAACAGCTTTATAAATGTTTTTCACTGCCATCATGTGTCTCATATATCTCTGCTTGCTGGACATTTTGACAACCATGCATTCAATGTAATAAGTATCACTGTTAGTGCATGCATTGTAAACAAAACATCTTGGAATAAATTATGATGGCCAAAAAGGCAATCAAAAATGCACTGACTTTACATGGAAAGATCTATGTGTGCATTTCAAGAAACCTTTTAAAACCACACTTTTAATTTTATGTTATTATTTAAGGATACCCCAGTATCATTAGCCCAATTAGATTCCCTGGAAGGTTGCAGGAAATCCTCAACACACCAACAGTAGAATATTTTGTTGCATAATTAAATCAGGCACTTAGCATCCAGCGTCACACATCCTAATGCAAACACTGCAAACTGAGTGTTACCTGTACACACTAGAGTTACAATCATTGTTTCAAAGTGAAGTCAGGTCTTATGATACACACTCACCCTAAATGACTTGATGACTATAGCAATTGTTTAATATCAAACCTTTCACGTTTAATCTCAATAACTGACAAATTTTGATGACTGTGTGAAACAGGTTCACTGAATAGACAAGTTTATATTAGCACAAAGTGCACATTCAACACACTATACATTGCTCATATTTATTTAGTAGAGCAAACACAAGTACTACATCCTAAGCAAGATACTCACCTTAGAGCTAAATTTCTCATAAAGTTTTGATGATAAATATCTTGAAACTATTGAGATGAATAAAAGAAAAACACAAAATCTCATCCAGGGCTATTCATGTTCAAAAATGGACTACATTTAGAAGTATGAACTACTGAGTTTAATTAAAAGAATGAATATGCATCATACTGTTTTCCACAAGAGGTTCCTAGCCTGTACATCTTTTACATCTTTGTGCATTCCAAGACCTCTTTGCAACTGTTTGCAGCAAAATCTCTTGGGAAAATGTTCGTTCTCCTGCCCTACACTAAGTTATTATGTAAAAGGTAAAGAATGCATCCTTTTTTTTCATCATAGTCCATGGACACAGTATCCACAAATTTTGAGAGCATTCTGCAGAAAAATGATATTCATCCCATAATATCTGTCACTGACATAAATGTAAGGCAGAGGTAATATGCTTAAAGCTTCTTAAATGCTCTTCATGTCTCAATGTCAATCAACTAACCACAGATGAATTTTTTGTAGCATTCTAACCAGAGATACACACACTGTGCAAACATTTGTTAATTATACATTAAAGCTGAAAACCTGCAAACTTTAATAAAGTATGCTGACTAACAGACTGTGCATAAACTGCTGTAACAGAAGATCCTTCAGGAAACTTCATTCTGCTCAGTTTTTTCTGAATGTAAAGTCTGGAGAGAAAAAGGAAAATATTTAATGAGAAAAAATAACCTGTTACTATGGGATTATTGTAATACTTTGCGTTAATAATGTGCTGCTTTCTAGCTAATTCTAATCCAGGAAGCAGACACAGCATATGCAGTGCTATCCTGATGAGTGATAACCTATCCTAAAGACAATCCCTCAAGGTGGCTGAAGATTTACTGGGCCCAAGTGACATGTTAGCTCCCCTCCCCCCGAACTCCATGGCTACAGGAAGGCGACTGTTAAAAGTATCTGCCTTGGGACAAAGTAAAATCAAGAGGGCAGGATTTAGTCCAACAATACTTGGATCACACATCCCAAAGCCTTGCCCAATTGTCCATAGTGCTCTAATATTTTCATTGGGATGAGGGTGAAAGTAATTACAAACAGCAACTATAAACATCATATGTCTTCAAAGAAAATAAACTTTTCATGACAGTTATAATTAACAATGTATTGGCCCTGTATCTACACAACAGCATAAAAACACAATGTTTAGAATTCATTCTCTACATCATGTGCTTTGATTCATGTCTCTTTCCCTTTACATAAACCTTTGAACAGTTCTCAGACCCAGTAAAGGAAGTGGAATTCCCTCCTTCATATCAAAACAACTTTTAACACAGTGCTGTAGTCGAGACCGGAGGGACCGAGACCGGCCTCTCAACAGGCTTTACACACTGTTTGCATAGGGACTTGAGACCGGTCTCGGAGATGAGACCGACAATTTCAGGTCTCGAGACC
Source organism: Holothuria leucospilota (assembly GCA_029531755.1). Classification (NCBI taxonomy): domain Eukaryota; kingdom Metazoa; phylum Echinodermata; class Holothuroidea; order Aspidochirotida; family Holothuriidae; genus Holothuria; species Holothuria leucospilota. Next base: position 16,350,276 of record CM055969.1, on the reverse strand, counting down.
GGTCTCCCTACAGCACTGTTTAAACAGTAGACTCTTTTAGAACTGTTTTTACCAAATTTGAACAGAGATCTGATGAAAGAATGATACATGATGAAAAGTCCATAAAAGGAGCACGCACATTCCACTAATAGCCAAGAGAGCAAAACACAGTGGGTCCTAAGCCACCTCTCTTTTCTTTTGTCACTGTTAAGACTTGACCTCAGAACAATGATTGTATACCTGTGTTTTGCTACAGACACACAATACTAACTTGACACTTGAAGTATGCTAACAAAGAGGGCAGTATTCATATGACACACACACAGAGTATAAATGAAGTACATACTTTTTCCAGTTTTTCTTACTCCCTTCATCCTCTGATCCTTCCCCAGGGACAAAGACAGCTGCTGATATAGGATGTTTCCAATAACTGAGCATGCTGTGTAACAGTTCTATATGGTCCATGTTGACCTGTGTCACCAAACTCACTGTAGGCTCAAAAAGGGATCCCTAGCACATAGAAAAAAGAGCACATGTATGAGGAATGGTATTCTAAAGAGTCATGTTTGAACCAAAGTTACACGATATTCAAATTTATGATGACTAGTTCTTAAGTATTTCTGAACATGGGTATCAAATATTTGTTCATCAAATCTACTGTACCTGAATGGTGAGAAACAACAACAACAGGTATGCACAGGTATGTACTTATTCTTAATATAAATCTAAAATTCTGTTGCTTAATGAATTATTATGGTAAAACCAACTTTTAGCTCTTTACAATGCATGTATGAATCGAATATTGCTCCTTTCCCATGCTACACCACTAAATGTCCATTCCAACATAACATGAAGGATATTTTAGTGTTAAAGCCCCATTTAAATAGTCACGTGGTCATAGTACATAGCATTTTGGTGCACTAATAAAGTGATTCAAAGCCACCAATGGTATAAAGACACTTTCAGCTATTCAAAGTCTTTTAAAGAAGTTTTTCTGCCTATTACAGTCACACTTTACATTTAGTGTTGTACTAATTTCACTCATAACTGACATCACTGATATCTCATATTTTAATCCTTAACATCAGCTGATACCAATCCAGTTGTAATATTTTTGAAATAAGCATACTGTACACAAAACCATACTGGGTAGTATTATACAAACTGCCCGTTCCCTTATGAGGTAAAAGATAGGCAAATATAGTCAAACATTAAAAAAAAATTAAACATAGAAAACAACATATTAAACCTTGTATGAAGTGTAGTATCCATATTTCCACCAAAGGGCATATACCATGAATATCTGGGAGCCGATACCAACATTCAATGATGATATTCAATTCATCAATGCATTGCATGAAAGACAAAATTAAAGGGGTTCTGTTCAGGGAACAAACATTGAATATTTTGGGGTGTGGAGGAGGGGTCTTTTCAAATGTTTTGAGAAAAAATCTCCCCAACCCTTTAAAAAGTTTGCAGGGCTATTTGGGGTCCACACAGGCTATTTTTATTGTTTTTGCTGAGAACTATTCTGCAAAGGTGGGAGGCAGTTTTTGTTTGTGCCTTCTGAGAGAAATTATGGTTGCTGTGGGGGCGAATCACCCATCGCCACTTTGCATTTTATGCACTGGTTACAACTCTGTGAGATCATTACCTTAGGTGATGGCTTCACCTGTATCAGTTTTTCAATAATGGCTTTTTGCATAGACTCATTGAAACTGGCTGGCCTTTGACCTGCTTTGCATGAAAATGCATGGGCTTCTCCATCCATTATAGGAGTACCTGTCAAAAAGCAGAATAAGACATATGTAAGATTTTATAAGCACACCTTGTTTAGTGCAACTGATTCCTCCATACAAGAATTTAAATCAGTGTTCCATCACCATTTGCTATTTGAAAGCAACTGTAATCAGGTTTCATGTGACTAAACTAAGTCATATTTACTAAAGTGTCAGTGCTATTCCATATGAATAGAGAACAGTTTTCCATCTACTTTGGGTTTTTAAAGGCAATGTCCATTGCTGGTAAACTTTTAAATATCTGAGAATCCCAGGCTACTTCTGTTTAAACTTTGGTAATATCTTAATTGTTTGCCAAGCTGTCTTGTATGTCTTCAAAGAATTTCCACATCAGTATAAACCAGTATTTGCTAATGATAGGGTTACTTTTCCACTCAAACAAAACTTGAGGTAAAATTTGTGACTTTAAATGAATTTATGAATGTAAATACTTGTACTAGGGGTGGGGTCTTGTCTATGGGGACTTCACACTGAGCATTTTCTTAATGATCAAAGATACTCAAATGCTAAATGGTGCAGCATTCTTCAAATTTTGAAACAAATGTATGACCATGGGCTGGCCTGAGCAGAAACTCTTCACAGTTAAGAATGAGCCTGGTCTCAGTAGAGCTAAAGACAAAAGACTGTCAGCTCAAGAGGGAAAATCTGAAGTTTCAGCAAAAGTGATGGTAGTTCTATTCAGCAGTAGAGCCTTTTAAGTACTTATTCCAGAAACTGAGAACATCTTTGGTCACAGCTTTTACACCAGTTGCTCTTTACTTTGACTTTTTATTGACAAGATTATACAAGATGAGGAAGAAAAGTATGAGAATAAAATGACATGCCAAATCTTACCTGAAACCTAATATAAAGCCATGTGAGACATTGAATGAAAAGTAAAATGAGAGTATTCCAACTAATATAATCTCAAAAACAACCATTAAATATACAACCAACAAAAAATAAAGATTTCAAAGAACATTCAACAACAAAACATACATTCCTGCAGAGATGTCTGAGCAATTAGCATGCTCACAAACAGTTTGGAAATATATACACAACATGAAATAACACAGACGAGGCCCTTAGGTTAAACTTTAGGGGGCATGTAGTCACCACTAGTTCCACTTTTATGGAATTGGTTCCAACAGGCATAATATTTCTTTCATACTGGTCCTGATTTAAGTCTAAATCTATGAATATTAGGCAACTTCTTGATTTAAGTCCATTGTGTATGATATTAGCAGTCAGAGGCAAAGTTGTATAAATCTAAGAATACAAACCACTTAATTCCTACCCACTGTTTCAAGTTTGTTACATTTTGTTGAGAATGCATCTACCTCTTTGGCACTAACTGTACATTTTCTTTTTGTCAATTCTCTCTTTAAAATTTGTACACAAACCATTCAATAATTTAACCTTTCTGTTACATTAACATCAAATATTTGTAACTTTTTCTTTCTTCAGAGTCTTTTTCATTCTGCATCTGTGTATTTTTTAATTTTTCATTGTTGCAATGTATTGTATGATCTTAAGCTTTCATTTTACATACATTATATATGTTTCAGAGCAGTTTCAATTTTATCTTTAAGATTTAGTCTTTTATAATGTGTCAGTTAGTTAGTTAGTTAGATGAGGTTTAACGTCCCAGTTTCCAACCAATTGGTTCAAGTTGAGACGACCACGGCCCTTTTTTCCAGTTGTGGCTCACTGGTTTGTTTTCTCTACTCCATTGCTTATGCTGAGCACCAAGCACAAAGGCAGTAGGTTCCATTTTTAAAGTCTTTGGTATGACCTGGCCAGGATTTGAACCCTAGACCTTCCGGCTGCAAGTCGGATGCTCTAACCACTTGGCCACTGCAGTCATATAATTGGTAGTGATTTCATAACGTATAGAGGGCTGGACATAAATCACTTTCAAGTTTCATTCTTAAACTGCTATTGTAATGTTGCATCTTCCACAATTGATGTCACCTTTATACACTGGTTCTCCCTTCACCAATATTCAACAAGCAGGTAGGAGAAAATAAGTTTTGTCATAATACTCAAATATTTAATATCAGAAAAAGAAAATGATCACCTGTTGGCATTAAGGATGTCTCATGAAACTTGGCAACCCCTCGGAAACCTCTGCATGCTAGGACAACTGTTACACTTTCCAAACGTTTACCAAAGGGTAAGACCTGTGTAGAAAGTTCCAGAAAAGATAGAAATGAGTTCATAAAACAAGAGCATTTGTTTTAAAACTTGAAAAGCAATTATTGCAGGTCTGTCAAAACTCAACAAAACTGGAATAAAAGCAAATGAAACTGTTCAAGTGATTTATGGAACATCAACCTTTTGATTCACAAAACAGATGTTTCATTCCTGTTTACAAACAGTTATTAGGGGCAATTGCTATTTTGTCCTAAGAAATAAAATGCAGGTTAATTAACTTCACCTAAACATCACTCTGGGAATAGATAAGCTCCAGCTATTTTCTTGTAACCTCACTTCATGAAAGATCATTGATGATATAAAGAAATAAAAAGTGTCATACCTATACAGAATAAGAGCTACCTAAGCTAATTATTAGATTATAATTCAAGGATGGGATTGGGAACCTGCCCTGCAGTCTTCTGGTCACACTCAGCTGGCCCCGACCTTTCCTTCACATGTTTCCCTGGTCAGGTTTCCAAAGATGGTTATAATACTGTGTGCGTAAAGGTCTGATGCCAAATAGTAAGTGCATGAAGTTGCCCACTCCTGGCCTATATTGGGGCTAAATGTCACAACATTTGTTCTAATGATATTTCTTGATTTAATGTTATTTTTTCTTGATTTTCTGCCTTTCCATAATAATGTCTTCTCTACTAATTAATGTTTACTGTAAAGTATTTTTGAGTGCTGCAGTTTCCCCCAAACTCCCTGGAGGTAAGAGAGGGGCAATGGAGATACATAAAACTTACTGCTTTTATTCTTAAACTTCCCTCCTTAAGGAATCTTACTTTAAACAGTTAATCTCATAAACATGCAATAAAACTTATTTTTTTATTTTGTGCTCAGAGGTTTAGCTACCACCTCCAGACTCCTGTCTCATACCACTGTGCATTGACCTTCAAAACCATCACACAGAATATGATTGGCAAGACAAGCACCTTGTGTAAAGCTGCAAAACTGCATACTGCATATATTGTAAGGCATTCTTTTTAGCTGCTCAACTCTAAATTCCTGAGAAAAAGTTTGTAACTGAACTAACTTTTGGACTCAAGGTATCCTCTTGATGGATCAAATACATTCGTACAAACTTCACTAGCTTGTCACAAAATAATTACTTCCTTAACTGTAAATGTACTTTAGGCATAAAAGAATTCCATGCCACCTTTGTACAGAAGTTATGATGCTTCCAAACAAACACATTCAGTTGATCATATTTAATCATACTATTAAGAGCCACTTTCAAACTTAAAATCTGAGGTGATTTCCTTTTCCCTTTAACATTATCAATGTTTAGGTCTTTAACATATACTGTAACCTTTCAAATATTCAAAGGCTTCCTTGTCTTTCACTGTTTCTTTAGACACCACCTCAATCAATGTAATTAGCCTGGGGCATCTGCATACTAGCAACAATTGACATTCTCACTCCTTGCCAGATAGAATCAAGTAATTTGCATTCAAAAAGACTACTGTCAGGGCTAGAGGAGACTGTAATGGCACTTGCAACTTCCTGATAACGGGACAAGCTGTCAATTAACACTTTAAACCAAATCAATTCTGGTTTTTCCATTACTGAATAAACAGAAGACAGTCTGCCTTTGTCTTGGGTCTGACTAAAGAAGTAGTTAAAAAAAGAACTGAGCAATGCCCATTTATGGGCATATTATCCATGCAAACAGGGGGAAAACTAAATATAAGTTTTTCTAGTCATAAGGGTCACTGTTCATAAGGTTTGTTATTCATAATAAAAGAAAGGGTTCGCTTATTTATAAGGTTCATTATTCATAACAGAAAAAAGGTTCGTTATTCATAATAGAAAAATGGGTTCATTATTCATAATAGAAAAAAGGTTTGTTACTCATAATGGCAAAAAAAGGTTTGATATTCATACTGGGGGAAAGGGGACACTTTTCATAATAGGAAAAAGGGTTTGTTACTCATAATAAACAGGGTTTGTACTTCATAATACAATGTATGGTTAATTATTCATAACAAACAAGGGTCAGGGGAGGATCGAGGTTTTTGAGATTGCGGATTCCAGAATAAAGAATTTTTCTTCCATTTTACAGGCTAAAATGGGCTCTCTATTGCCATTGGGGAACAGAGAATTCTCAGTTTCCTATTATAAAGAATGAACCCTTTTCTCTATTATGAATACTGAACCCTTTCCCCATTAAGAATAATGAACCTTTTTTGCTATTATGAAAATCGAACCTTTTTTTTATTATGATTAGCGAGCCCGTTTTCAAGGTATGAATAGTGAACCTTATGGATAATGAACCTCATTTTTGTAGAAAAACATTATGAATAATGAAAAATGACCCTTAAGACTAAAAAACCCTATGAATAGCTGGTAGACCCCATATAGAGTACTACCAACAGTGATATTGCAAACCTTACCCATCACTTTTCATTTTTTTTTTTTTTTTCATGTATACATTTCTACATCATTCAATACATATAACTCACAAATTCAGACTAGCCTACTTCAAACTGTGGTTTCCAAAACTGAAATTATATCCAGTCAAAATTCATCTTTGTCTATACAGCTGATTTTAGTGTCTTTCAGATATGATGACTGATTACACTTGATATGAGCAGCTCAAGTAAACATTGACTCTTCACAGCTTTGTTCAGTCCTAGCTGGTTATATTCACAACAGCATTATTATTCTGCATTATATGTACTGTATCTTCTCATTATGCATTCAATCTAGTGTTCTAAAACTGGAAAAAAGGCCGTGGGCACCGCTAGATTAAACCAAGAGGTTATAAGTTGAGGCGTAAAACCCTATCTAACTAACTCATTATGCATTTACCCTAGCCTCATTTTGCAACATCTTATAAATCGTCCAGGTATTTCCTTTTTTCATTAAAATATCTTATTTGAAGTTTTAAGGCATGGTGTTGCACACTAAAGATAAAACAAAAAGTTATCTTACCTAAATTTAATACTTCAGTAACAAAAATGTTGTCACATGATTTACAAACCATAAATAATGTAGCACTGCAAGGTTGTGGTGACTGCATGTACCTAGTACCCTAATATTGTATTCAGTACATAGAGATGTTCAACATAGTACAACTTAATTCTGTCATTATTCCCTGTTTGTCTAAGAGAGTGGGTGGCATGCATCACTTTTTAACAGCAATTCCTGGAAGACATCAATCAACTGTCCAAAAACTCTTTTCTTCTCACTCCTGGCTCTGACTGATATCATGGCTTTGACACTATTCAAGTAAGTCTTTTGTTGATACTTCAACAGAAATCCCTTCTAATTGTTACTTGGCTTTGTAATATACACAGTACAATGTTTTCCACCATGAGTGTAGTAGGAATCACCCTTAATACTATCGTGTACTAATACAGCAGAAAGCCCAAGCACCTTTATGAATCTGTGACGCGAAAATTGATAAACATTTTACTTTAGAGGACTTGAAAATCAGCGATCAATATCCAGAATGGTTTTGTTTAAAGTGTAAAGACTATGAAAGATTAATGTTCTTGAAATATACAATAAAGACACAGGAAAGGCATATTTACAAGGCTTTTCATGTCAAGATGTACTAACTACATATATATTTACATATGCACATTCACTTTAATGAACATATGGAATGGCTAGAGATGCAAACTAATTTTTTAATTCTGGCTGAGCTAAGTTACATTAAATGTGCTCAAAGGTTTTCTGTAAAACTGGAACTGTGGGATTGGGTAAACCAACACAGGTTTTTGAACTTAAGCATTGAGCATAACACTAACCAAAAGAGAGAAACTGAGACTAACAACCACAACTTTTATTCAGGAAACAGTAACTGTTGTATATACATGGCTTATAGCTATGTTTTCTCAAGAACAGCCTGACAAGGACTTGACCAACCAGTACCCTAGTAAATTTATAAACCAAAACAATCTTGATTCTAGCCTACTTCAGTTGTCCAGTTTCTACATTCTGTTCCAATAATGGTTTCCAAGGAAAAAATGGTATGTATCACAAAATGGTACCTGAAAATAGCCAAATGTCTCTGAGACATTTTAATGGTCTAAAGGAGAGAAAAAAGAAATGAAGCCTATGATCAACCACCTATGACCATACGTATACTGCACTGTACTGCATTTGTTGATCACATTGAGTAGCAAAGGATGTACTATGTGTGGTTTTCACTTCTCATGGGAAATATATTTTGGAGTACAAGCCCATCTCTAAGGAAGCACAAGTTACTGTACTTTTCATCAATGCTCAGAAAAATATTTACTCTGAGAAAGGTGTTCGAATTTTCCACAATTTCCTATATGACTTTCATGTGCAAAAATTAAATTTCCCTGCAATTGCAAATATTTCCCTGGGTGCACCCTTCCAGCTTTCCAAATTTTTCCGCTAAAGCTCTGCAGTCAAAAATGTGGTCGGACGGAAGTGTGCTTCCATTCCCCCTCCATTTAAGGACGAAACTCCTTATTTGATTTTGCCGGTTAAAATGTCAAAAACCTGCTGTCATTTTCCTCAAAATTTGCACAATACATTGCACCAAATTGCACCTAAGGACCCTCAAATATTCAAATTTCTCAAAAGGGTAAGGGAATCCCCTCCCCTTAGACCCCTCCCTCAGACAGTGGTACAAAGCAATGCCCAGCCCCCCCCCCCCTCCTGCCGTGAGAAGAGCTTCCTACATTGATGATTTGAAGGTATAGAATGATACACAATTAAAAATTAAGTACCTTGGTACTATTGATTTCCAGAAGTAAGAATTTCATGGAAAGAAGACTGCTGCTTTGTAGCTCATAAATAAGTGATTTCACTCATACTTTCAAATTTTCAAACATTTCATTCAAAACTCATGCATTCCAAGATATTTGAGGATGAAAAGCTATTGCCAGCCTGCCAGGGTTACAGTAATTGGTAAAACTGAATGCTTTAAGTATAATAAAAGATATTTTCTGTGTGTAATGTTGATGCAATGTAAACACAGTATGGCTTTTTTAAGAAGATATTGATAATTGTTTTTCATCACTGGCAGCTCTCCCTTTTATTTTGCTTTATTTCATACCTTCTCTTCTTTAAGTTTTGCTTCTGTAAAAGAACCGGCTTCAAAATCTAATCTGTGAAAGGAATAAAAAAGTAAAATATATTAAAATGTCACTATATGGCAATATCCCAGTGAAGAAATGTATAAATACCACAAAATAATACCTTGTCTCAAAAATACCCAATCAAACCAAGTTGAGTAATATTTAAATTCAACCTCTTTCAATGTCAGACAAGGATGCAGAAGGAGCTTTTCATTACTGACAGTGACAACCAACAAGTCCCTTCAACAACAGCCAAAAGAACAAATTTATTGGAAAAGTATCCTGCAACTTATATGGCTGTTTCTGTTATTCTTTCACTGCAGGTCATAAAGTACTGGAATGAATGGGATCTTTTCCATTTTTTCAGTTTTTTTCAGCAGAAAACAAACCACATTTAACCTTACCTTATATGATCAACAGTACTGTCAGAAAATTTCAAATAAGCTATTGCACTGTAGATAGTTGAATCTTTATCCTGTGGAGAAATGAGAGGTGTTGGTAAGATGTACAGAAAAGCAAGTCTTTTACAATAACAAACCTGATTGGATTGAAAGGCAGTTACAGTACTACTGTATATGAGTCAGAAGTTCAATGATCAGACCTGGTAAGAATCCTACCATAATATGCTTGTGTTCTTTTAAATCACATGAACATGAGAGGATCATTTATTTCAAAGGTACAGGACCTCTACACTAGGAGGGGAATAGAGGTAGAAAATGCACAGAAAAGGCTCCAAGTACTTTAAAACTTAGCCACACTGGAAATTCCATTGTCATGCCCTCTGCTCCCACATTCCCCTCCCCTTACCTCAAACCAAATTTCTGGAGGGGGTAGTGTTGTCTGAGGGTAACTGTAACGGAAGGGAAGTTTCCAGTGTGGAGACTTTGTGTGTTTGTGTGTGGGGGGAGGGGGATTTCCCAGGTACGTTATTGGGGAGATTTGTACAGAGGATCTGTCAAGGTGGGAATTGCCAGCAGGATGGGAGTTGTGCAGTAACTGATGAATTTAATTCAATTATATTGGCGAAAAACTGATCAAGACTTACATAATTTTCATCCATCCTAAGACCAGGAGAAGAACTTGTGGCTGAAAACAGCAGAACCTTAATCTCTATTTCAGGGTTGATCTACAGTAGGTTTAAATTAGAAATAAAACAACAATGTGTATGAATGCAAATACAGTATAAGGAATAAAAAATATCATATATGTGCTGGACATATAAATGTAATGGTTACTGTTGAAACTAGTGAACAGAGAAAATTCTAAAGAGGAGATAAAATGATAATTTAACATAAAACAGTAACTTTACAAATCAGACAAAGTAATAAATAATGAACCAGATTGACTTGACATTCATGGTAATTCTTTTCTGTGGAATGCTCTATGCACATCTTCTACCAATAATGTGACACAGACAAAGACACAGGCATACCATACATGTAGTTCAAATTTTTGAACTGGTCATATGTTCCATCCTCATTGTCTAATACAAATCACTGAATTGTCCCTTGAAAAGGTACTTATTATGCACACTGACAAAAATTAACAAAAAAAAAAAAAAAAAAACTCACTGGTACAAACTGGTATATGGAATGGATTTGACTAGCTTCACAGGATACACTGAGAACCTGAGGTGAGAAAGATTGTACATGTTGGAAATTACTCCTTCCTGATTATTGTGATCTATAGTAAGTACAGTCACTTCTATCTGTCATTCACTGAAACTTTTTAAATCCAATAACATCAAATCAAACCATAATTATCCTGCTATGGTAGATGTGAATCCTAAGATTAGAAAACAATTTTTTATTACAAAAATATGTACTGTGAAATTGACATGCCTGTGTGGCCGGTCACTTCATATGACCTCTCTTAAATCTCTGAAGAATTCAAGGGAAACCCAAATTTGTGCCCAAGAATATTGCTACATGTATGTGGGCATTCTGATCAGTAAGAAATGTGGTCAGATAAGTTTGAAGTGTGCCAACAATAAAGATGAAATTATTCCCTATCTAAAAGATCATATCCCAAACAAACTATACACAACAACAAAGTTGGGATTTTTCTTAATGTGAACAGTACTCTTTGAAACTGTGGCTTTGCCTAATTTGAAGAAATGAAATCTTCATTACATACACAGTCCTTTAGAAAATTCCACTGAAAAAGTTGTATATGATCTCTCCATATTCTATGATATGATACTGACAGCCATTGTCCCATAAGCTATCATGGAAACACAACAATATTTTGTGTAAATATTGACATATGTTTGGCAAACATCATATCATTATGCACCACCCATCCCTTCTGTAGGTATACAGTAATAAAGTCACACACTAGAAAAGTAAGAGAGGTTTATAAAATGTCAGTTCATTTAAGCAGGATATACTGATGAAGTATACATGGTATAAGTTATGAGACAGTAGCGAAGACATGGCATGTCTAATACAGTAATACATACTGTAGTGTTGAAGTGACAAATGTTGTCTATGTATTTATATTGTTTATATGAAATTTCTTTTAACTGATGATTCCTTTCATTGAAAGGAATTTATCACATAAACAATATAAATAAATAGATAACATTTGTCGTCAGCATTGAAAGGATTTCAGTGCTGAGGACAAGCTATAGTTTATTTCTGTCAAATGCGTACTGCAAATGTACAGTGTATCTTTCTGTCAATTATCACAACAGCCACGGCGGAAGGAAAAAACCTCTAAAGAGAACAGTGTGAGAACACTCTCTCAAATGTATACATACTGGTCACTGGTCAGTAGTACCAGTGCCACCACTAACTTCTTTTAAAATACATAATCAATGCACTCTACTTTTTACCTTTAGTCCAAACTCATTACACTTATATGTCAAGTGTAACTTTAAATACCATATTTAATACAAAATGGAATTTCATTGTGTTATTCTGTACAGCCTGGGTTGAACTTGAATAAAAAATACTTTTACCGAGTGGGCATACAACTTCTTTTCCTGTTTTTAAACAAAAGACTTATAGACTGGTAAAAGTTAGGTTAACACATCCCGAATTGTTGACCACACTGAGCTCATTTTGGGACCACAAATCCTCTCCTTCCTGAATTATGGTTACAATTTGACAGGATGCATAACCAATCAACTTGTACCAGTTTTAAATCCTTTCCAGTTCTCAGAGCCAACACAATATATGGTTTCTGTTGTCACTTTCTGTAGGGTTGCAATTGATCTTGATAAAAATTTAAAAAATAATTTTCATTCAAAAAAGTACTGTATGTCATTCATATAGTGACTGGTAAACTACATTCTATAAAACTCAGAAGTCCAGTATGCTACCATGGTATACGGTTGTAATAATGTACCAGTGTCAGAACTTATAACCAGCTTCAATTAGGTACAGTATGGTTATTCATTGTTTCTCAAAGACAAATCGCAAAATCAAAAACATCGTATAAAATATATGGAAGAATCAAAACAATCATGAAAACTTGGAAAAATAAAAGTAAACGAGAATAGCAAAAGGCTAAGTAATTCCTTGCCATTGAAATGCAAGTCTATAACTGTGTTTTCAAATTGAAAATGTTCCATAAATTGCTGTCTTTACCTATAATTTTGGCACAGAATGTCTAGGTTCCATGGGCACAGATCAAACACACTAATACCAAATATTAATAAACTTTTGACTTACAATGACCCCAAATGACCTTTGACCTCCACTTAATATGGAACATCCACACGCCAAGTATGTGATTCATCAAAGTTTCACTGCATGAGATATAGTGTTTAAAGTGTTGACAAAGTTTCAACCTTCTGACCTCTGGTGACCCAAATGACGTCAAACCACCAAAAGCAAGAGGCATCATTCAATCAATATAGGACATTTCACATGTTAAGTATGAGATTCATCAAAGTTACCCTGATTGAGATACCATGTTTACAAGGTTTTAGCCTTTTTATCTCTGGTCATCCCAAGTGACCTTTGACCTCTCCTAAAAACTGATACAGATCATTAGCTTAATATGGGTCATCCACATGTCAAGTATGAGATTCATCAAAGTTTCCCTTCTGGAGACATACTGTACTGCAGTGTTTACGAAGTTTGGCCTTCTGCTGCTGGTGACCCCAAATGACCTTTGACCCCCACCAAAACCATGAGGGACCATTCACTTAATATGGGCCAATCACACGTTAAGTGTGAGAGTCAATAGTTTCCCTGCTTGTGATATGTTTACAAAGTTTTAACCTTTTCACCTGTGATGGCCCTAAAGGGCCTTTGACCTTCACCAAAAATGATCATTCACTCGGTATGGGCCATGCACTAAGTATGAGATTCATCATAGTTCCCCTGCTTAAAGTATCATGTTCACAAAACTTTGACCTTTTGAGGCTCTGGTGACCACAAATGACCTCTGACCTACACAAAAAACAAAAGGGATCATCTACTCATTGTGGGCCACCTACATGCCAAGGATGAGATCCCTTGAAGTTTCCCTGCATGAAATAAATGTTTAAAAGGTTTTAACCTCCTGACCTCTGATGACCCCCAAATGACCTTTGACCTCTACTAAAAACACTGAGGATCATTTACTTAATATGGGCCATCCACATGTCAAGTATGAGATTCATCAAAGTTCCCCTGCTTGAGATATCAAGTTTACAAGGTTTAACCTTTTGACTCCTGGTGACCCCAAATGATTTTTTACCTCTACCAAAAACAACAGGGATCATCTTTCCAATATGGGCCATCCACATGCCAAGCATGAGATTCCTTGAAGTTACCCACCTTGAGATAGGGTGGTTACAAGCAATTTCCAAAGTTTTAACCATTTGACCTCTGGTGACCGAAAATGACCTTTGACATCAACCAAAAACATTAGGGATCATTTACTCAATAAGGGGCATCCACATACCAAGTATGAAATCCCTTGAGGTTACCTTTCTTGAGATACCTTGTTTACAACCAGTGACACATACACACACACACACACCCACACATACACACACCCACCCATACACACACAAGCTCACCATCACATAGGTTCCTCTGTCTATGGCAAGAAAACAAAAAAAATCATCTGCAAAACTGAAAAACATTGATATATGAATCAAAGCAGTATTTTCATGAGTCAAGATATGACTACATAATTTCAGCTTAAAAGAAATCTTAAAACTCATCATACTCCACTGAATTCAGTTGATGTCTTGATGAATTGCAAGTGACATAAAACTGTGGGCACCATACAGTTAGTAGAACAATTTTTCACTCGTGCGAAGTTTGCAGGACAACAATTATAATTGAATTTTAAGATTCAGGGTTCAATTAATCAGCTGTCTTTTTACAGTTCAATACCATGAAATCTTAGATGGAAGCTCTTCTCTCAAATGGTTCAAAAAGTTCTGAGGTACAGTAGGTGCACTCACACTGTTAGAAACTCCATGGGTTTTATCCCAAGTTCTATTAAAAGTTATAAAGAAACTGGACACAAAACATTATTGAAAAATTTTCTATAAAGACATTTGTTAAAGCCATTATATTTATCTATAGCTTCTCACGACATCTTAATGATTATTATAAACCGCACTGTTTCTACTGGTACAAACTAACACACTGTGTCAAAATAAAAAATCAAGGGCACAAATACAGTAGACCACCAATGGTGGAAACTTCAACTAGTTCAGTGGTAGATCCAGGATTTCACAAAGGGGGGAGGGCCTTACTCCATGAGGCAAATTTTGCACCTACAAACTTCCATTGTACAAAGCATTGATGGTGGATGGGGCAGGGGGGGGGATGGGGGTCTAGGGAAAAACTCATTGCTTATACACTTAAATGGTATTTCCTGGCATCTGGCAATCAATATAAGCATACATATTGTACAGGAGCTTTAAGACTGTCCAAAAATGGTAGTGTCGCAACAGCTGGGAAAGCCCACTCTAGATTATATTATTTTGTATTATATTTGCAGTGAAATGTATGTTGATGAAATGGAAGGTGATTGGGTAACATCGGGACCAGCGTTTCTGTTAAGCCACTATGACATGATTTTTGATGCAGTGACTTTTCGATTTGATGCACTGATGTTCATGGCAAAAAATAAAGAAAAAATAGGGTCCCATTTGTTCCTTGAAGTTGGTACACTGTGAATGTTCTAGTGAGTCAAATTTTCTCATACTGAGTAAATAGACCCAATGGATAATTTCTTAGGGGAAACACTGATTGGGGACAATTCTTACTTGGTGACATTCAAAGGATGGATAATTCAGAGGGGACAATTCTCACCACAGACTGGGAAAATTGCATAGTCAATCCACCCCCAGTAACAGGCCTATAGGCAAAAGCACACAAGAACCATCTACTGTCCTAAATGGCATCTGCTTCAAGCTGATGTCATAACATGAGAAGAGTTGACCTTTGGGTTATGTTTATTCAGGAGGTGGTCAAGAACATCTCATAATTTGTCATTCAATAGCATAAATTTCGTACTGAACAAATGATTACATGTAAATGTCATAAAAATCCTATCAATATTTTAAACTGTAACAGCATTTTAAAGAAAGACTACATTTGAAAGGAAATGTATTCATTTTTAGCAACCAGGATGACAAAACACTCCCCCTCCATTATCCCCTATTGCCATGGCCTACCTAGCAGGCTGAATGGCATATTCCTTGCTCAGTCATATGTTGAGAAGCCTAAAAGTGGGGCCTAGCACAGAGTCCACTCCAAGGAGTACTGTTGTCAAGGTTCAAACTACTGTGTGCAAACAATGCATATCTTTGTGCAGATTTCCCCTGCACTGGTCACCATTTCGCTTTGTGTAAACATTTTGCTAACAAGTGCAAACAATGGATTACTACAACAAGCCCTCTGTTTTAGCGTGGATACACTGGCCACAAAGTTGTTTGTTTGGCCAATTTGAAGCGCAAAATACACAACAAAACTGAATGCCAAATGATTTCAGTTATCCTCCTGAAATTGTCTTGGCTTGCACTTGGTCAAAATGCCAAACAAATTTCTGTGCTGGGCAGAATCGATTTTATTTCGAATTTTCTCCCACATACTTTGATGAAACGAAACGAAATCTTCAGAGAAGATCCCTGACAAAATTTGAAAGCAACTGAGATCACTTAATTTACTGTATTATGTTTTGTTCCTATCAGGAAAAAATCCTTCCAACACATAATGGTCAATTTTTGATTAAAAATTGCTCTCTAAAACATCGTTTTTCATCATATCAATTATTCCTAATTAAACTCTTGGCATGACCAACCCATGTAAGACTGTGCAAGGTTTGGGGCACAAATATCAATACACCTACAGTAGAAGAAGAGTTTAATGGCAAAAAATTGGAAAATAAGATCTAGTGGTTCCATATAACCATCAATCAACACAAAATTTTCATGGTTAAATTTCCATTACACGGCCAACATCTTCTGCAAATTTCAGATTCGTAGCTTTAAAAGCGACCAAGAGAACACAATTGAAAGGCAAAATCTGTGAACGCCTCGACGAAAACTGCTTTTGCGCTCGCATTACTCCAACTAGTATTCTAGTCAAAGTAACTAGACCGCCAATGGTGGAAACTTCGACTTCGGCGGATTCAGGATTTCAAGCACGGAAGGGACAGAGGGGACTAACTCCATAAGGGCAAATTCTACAGCTACGAGCACCAATTGTACGAAGCCTCGAAAGAGGGAATGGGGTGGTCTAAGGAAAAAACTTGAAATTTATGCACTTGAAAAAAAGTAGTATTTCTGACATCTGGCAATAAAAATAAACACCACATATTGTCAAGCAGCTTTAGGACCGTCTGAAAAGGTGGTGTCTACAAAGGGGCCCGCTACAGCCTGGAGAGCCCCCTCTGGATCTGCGTCTCAGTTTAAGTGCATTTTTGGTAAATAAACATATTGGAAGGTGATTGGACAACATCTGGACAATTCTAACTTCATGACATTCGAAAACGGGACAATATATTCTCAACGCAGAAACTTTTGCTTGGACAATCCACCCAATATACCTACATGTGAAAATACTACTTGTCAACAGACATTTCCTGCCCTTCAATGGCATCTCATTCAAGCCGATTTCTTAACACGAGAAGGGTTCATCTTTGGGTACGTAGTGATTTTTCAGACAGTCCAAACCTATGTGTATCTTTTGTAATTCCTGATTCGATTGTATAAATTACACACTGAAAGAAAAATTACACGCAAATGTCGTAAAAATCCTATATTTTAAATCGATACAGCCAATATTCGAAAGGAAATTGAATCGGATATAGCAACCGGGGCAACGAAATAGCTCCCTTCATTATCGACTACTGCCATTGCCTACGTAGCAGGCTGCACCGCATATCCCTTGTTCAGTCATTATCATGTTTGGGAAGCCCCAAAGAGGATATGAGCAAACAGAGTACGCTTCGTGGGGTACTATTTTCAGTGTTCGAACAGGGAGCTGCTACTCTGTGGCAGCTCCCTGGTTCGAATTACCCTGTGCAGGGAGTTGTTACGTAACAACTCCCTGCCTTGTGCAAACACTAGGGAAATTGCAAACAATGCATACAGTAGCTTTGTGTAGCTTTGCTTTGTATGTAAACAGATGGATTACTCCAGCGAGTCCTGTGTTTTTATCATGGGTACATTGGCAGAGAAGATGTTCATTTGGCCAATTCGTGCGCAAAATATACAGCGAAACTGAATGCCAAATGATTTCACTTGGCGTTGTCTTGGCGGTCTTGGCTTCAAAATGCCAAACAAGTGTTTGTACTTAGCAGAATCGATTGCTTTGGACGAAAATAAGGCAAATTCATTTCGGATTTTCTCCGATATACTTCCATGAAATGAAATGAAATTTGCAGAGAAGATTACTGACAAGATTTTAAAGCAACTGGCACTGGTTAATTTTTTATTTTTTGTTCCAATAAGGAGTAAATCCTGCCAACGCGGAACGGTCAATTTTCAATCCAAAATTGCCCCTAAAAATATCGTTTCTCATGAAATCGATTATTCCTGAACAAGATATGAAAATGGGCGACCCATGAACAACTGTGCAAACTTTCGGGCACAAATATCGAAATCCCTAGAGGAAGATAGGTTTTATGGCCAAACATTGAAAACAACCTCTAGAGACATCATATAACCATCGATCAACACAAAATTTTAGTGGTAAAATTTACGTAACACGTTACACATCCTCTCTAAATTTCAGATCCATAGCTTACAAAACGGATAAGAAAACGCAATTCAAAGACAAATCTCTAAACGCCTCGCCAAAAACGGCTGTGGCGTTCGCATTACTTCGACTAGAAGTCTTCTAGTCGAAGTAAAAATGGTGTGCTATTAGAGATAGCCATTGTAAGACACAGCATGTAAGCTACCTATCTATATTACTGGAACAGTGAAGAGTAATTGTCCTTTTTTAAAGAGGTTTGAGGGAGCATTTTATTCACTTAAGCTGGCACAGTTGACTGACTACATCTGCAAAAATATTTGCTTTTTAAATTTTACTAATATGGAATGAAAAATAAAGGCCTTTTGGAATTTATTGTTACCACAAACACAAAGACCAGAGGTCAAACTATTTGAATGTACACCAAGGCTAATGACTCGCTATTCAAGAAGTTCTCACGTTAATCTTTGTAGAATAAGCTCCTGTAGTGCACCAACACAGCATAAGACAATAGTAGCTAAGTCTTTCTCAGACCTTAAAATCACAAAAGGTATTAACATGAGTGTTCAATGCACTTCAGGAAGTAATCCTCACCACCAAACAACTTCCTGAGAATGATTTGTTCTTGAACTTTGGGTACCAGTGTATGATCTGTTCTCATCAAAACCACTAGCAACCCCATTACTGCTGGGTTTAAAAATAACAAAACATTACTATTATAACTGAAAACAAGCTACCAAGGTTTTCTAGATACTGTTATTCATGTCTGTAGGCAGATGGAAGGTACTAAGTTAGGGTGAGCCAATAGTCAGTTTGTCAATTCTGGACCCCTGGGAGAGCTGCTTGTTGGAAGCCTGCAAAGGCAGAAATTTTGGTTGGGGGGATTTGCCATACGGGATCATTGAAGTAATTCTGGAAAATATCTGAAGTGGCATAATCCAAAATGGGGGGATGGGGTGGGAGAGGGAGGGTAGGGAGGGGAGGGTGGAAAGGGTGGGAGTGGGAAAGGGAATGGGGATTTGGGGGATTCTACAGGATGTTCTTACCTGTGCCACGCATAAAAAATTCTGAGTGGCATTGACCTACATATATGGGACACCTCAATGATCTCATCCTTTCCCTTTCTCCCGGTCCCCATTTTCCATGTTCCAACAGTGACAACAACAATAACTTAAAAGGGAAAATGCAGTAATCCCAATCTGTTTTGGGGCAAGGCCTACTGCCTTTAAGGGAAATCTCCTCATCACAGACAGTTCCTATTCTCCCAACTAAGTTAGTTTTAGCCCCACCCATAACTGTCTTAAGCTTCTCCTAGTGCAGTCACAAACTTAGTTTATTGTGTAAGGCCATATCCTAGTGAGCATAAAAGGCCCTACCTAATGTGTAATCAAAACACTGTGTATACTGTGTAATATGAGCCAATCTGCATCTGCATCTTTTGAATTTTTCAACTCTGATGTCATGCAAATAGCAGTCACTAATTGAGACTTTTGCTTACCCCCAAGTCAAAGTCTCACTTGGGGCCTGGTGATGAATGAGTATCTGTCTTTAAGCTGTTGTCCTTACCTTCCTGCATATATGGGAGAGTCCTGTCTTACAATCAATCTCGGCTCTCCATCTGGCATTAGGCATCCACCATCCATTGATCTCTGTCAGTGATGTGTCTACTATTTTGGTAGCTATCATGTTGTTCCCTTCTCTAGCTTCACCCTCTATCTTCACCCTCAAGTTCTTGTTGGGCCAGTCTCCATGTCTTGGCTTGTCAATATTTATGGATGGCCCATCAATGTAGTCATAATTAAAACCACTGTCAGGAAGACATTAAAAGCAAAACACATTAAATACACCACACATTGTGAATAAAACCTTGCACTGACCCAGCCCATGGGGACAGCCTGATAGTCATAAGATTTTTTATTCCTAAGGTTCATTGTTCATAAGGGTCGTTATTCATAACATGATGAACGTTACGGCAAAAATCAGGTTCATTTTTCACAAGCTTCGCTATTCATAATCAAGAATAAGGTTCATTGTCCATAATAGAAAAAAAGGTTCAATGTTCATAATCAAAAAAAGGGTTCATTATTCATAATAAAAAAGGGTTCACTAATCATAATTGAAAAAAGGTTCACTATTCATAATCGGAAAAAGGGTTCGTTGTTCATAATCGAGAAAAAGGTTCGCTATTCATAATCCCCAAAAATTTCGACTAGTCTCTTTGAACGGCCAATCACGACCAATTTAAATAGACCATATAAAAATACCATCAACATGTTGTAGACAACACACTGGCCTATCATCCCTGTGAGTTTTAAGGGTGTAACCCCTTCCACGAGATACAGGAAGTCTTTAAAGCTAGAGAAATGCCTTTTTCCAATATTATGAATATTGAACCCTTTTTCCTATTACGAACAGCAGACCTTTTATATTATGAATATTGAACCCTTTTTCCTATTATGAATAGCGGACCTCTTTTCTTATTATGAATATCGAACCTTCTTTCAGATTATGAATATCAAACCTCTTTTCCTATTATGAATAACGAACCCTTTTTTCTATTATGAATTAAGAACCTTATGAACAACAAACCTTTTTTACGATTATGAAAAATGACCTTTATGAATAATGAAACTTATGACAGAAGAACCTTATGAACTTTGACCCTTATGAATAAAAAATCTTATGAATAATGGATAGACCCCCTGCCAATAGTCTGAAACTGCCTATAATACTGTAACTTCAGCCTGTACACCTCATATTAAATGAACATCCTAAAACTGAAAGCATGCTGTACAGTAGATACCGATGCCTTGACATCATTCTGTCTCATTTGTTTATGGCCAAAATCAATATCTACTCCCACTACCAGCCCTTTTCACAATCATGGAAAACGGCCAGTGCAGGTTCTCATCCTCCTGTTCAAGTCCATTACAATAATGTGTATATTTATTCTAGTTATTACCACTTAGAGACCAACAAAGCTTTGTACTCATAACATCCAGGACTAATATGGCATCAGTTTCAGGGGTGGACCAATTCCAGACATACCACCAAAGCTCTCATGTTGTCTATGGCAGTTAGACCATAAAAGACCAAAAAAATCTTGGTCTCATGACTACCAAACCATCAATCCCAGATCACTGCAATCACCCCAAACCAGCTTTGATTTCAGGTATAGTCCCAGTATGGTCCAGGTGCACTGGGTAGTCTGTATCAGAGGATACAAAATTTTATATACTGTAGCTGAGAGGTCTTCTTTTCGTTAATATGAGGCAATCTCAATCAATCAGAAATTAAAAAGGCCAAAAAAAATTTTATTTCCCAGGAAATGCAGTAAACTTGCCTTTGTATTTTCATGTATGAAAAAAGTTTATTTCCCTTCAGTTGCCAAAACTTCCCTCAATATATCCTAATTTCCTGGGAGCCTCCTTGCTTCCCAACTTTTTCCACCCATGCAGAAATTATACCAGTTGCTCTTCGGGAATAGCAAGTAAAAGATGTCATACATTGCACAGCAAAACTGGAAGGTGCTTAATAATTTAATACCATATCTTGGCCTTGGTTTTGTGATCCAGCTGTGACATGTTCTGAACTGTCATGAAAAGCCTAGTGTACATCTAGCTGCTTCTGCACATACTGGTGTATGATACAGTATGCAGTGTATGCATCAGAATATGAATTTTACTGTAAGCAGAAATTTATGCAAATTGAAATGCTTTGTGCTAGAGTTTTTTTTTTCTTCTTCTTCTTTTGTGTTCTGCAAGATTTTGTACTTTCTAATTGCTTCTGTTGTACAACTGGCTAATTGCAGACAGCTAAAGGGGTGTACAATTTACCTAATGACAATTATTTTCTCTGTGGGACAATCTGACTTAGGTGCAGGAATTCCCAATCCCTTTCGTAGGGCAAACACTGAATGTACATACTAAATGCTTCTTTTTTACAGACCTATTATCAGGCAGGGGGTATTCCTGGGCAATTCCCTCAAAAACTCTTGATTACATCCCCTCAAAGAGCCATACAACCATTTTCGCAAGTGGGATATTAATTGTATTTTACTTTACCCAGATGACCTACAGCTAAGGTGACCATTTCCAAATTCCCAAAAAGGAGGACACAATGACACATCCATTTTCTATAGCAATGTCATGTCACTGCTACACACCGGCAATGTGTACTGTACACAGAAGACACCCATGAAGCTGCACAATGTTAGCATGAGTTTTAGTTACAGTAACCAGACTGCACATGCAGTCTAGTTCTTCTGTGAACAGGAGTAAAGGGTCTGCAAATATTTTGAGATACGCCTGCAGGTTACTTTTGGATGAAAAATTGCACATCAAAGGACAGGTTGCCCAACATCTGGACAATTGGGCAAAAGGTCAGATGTATGGCCACCCTAATGAAAAGTGTTGTAAAAATCAACTACACAGCTGCAGGAGTCTGTAAATTATAGTATCCTAGATACCTAGACCCACATCCATTCTTTTAGAATGGATGTGGGTCCATTCATTTCAATACGGAAAAGATGGACATGTGTTCAACCAGAGGTTTCACCTAATTAATGCTAGACTATCTGGCCTCATATGCTTGGCATATGAAGAGCCCTAGTAACAGACGCAATCTTCATGTGGGCCGGCATTGGACAGACACTGGCAATTGTAAATAAACAGTTAAATAAATGAACTGTACAACAGTACAATACTGCACATGTCCCACACAAGGGTTTGGAGGGCGGATCAGTCTTGACTGTAAATTCTAGCTGTTATATACATTTATACACTAATACAGTAGGCTATGCATACTGCAAATTTTCAAAGTTTTTATGTTACTGTCGCCCCCCCCCCCCCTTCAAATAGTTCTATCCATTTTTTAAAACATTGATGTATACCATAAAGGTGCACTGTAAAGACAGAATGTTAAAATTTTGAACTGAAGCCCTTTCCAAGTCATTCTACATGTGCTTCATTGTACTTTCATGGAACCTACAGCAGTATTACTACCATGATCAAATCATGTACTTGCTATGATACAGGTTACCTTCTGAAGGCTTATACAGAATAACCAGATTAGAAGCTTTGTCTAAATCTTGCCCTTGAGAAGCACTTCCTTTTGTTACCTCAACAGTTTACTTGAGACTGTCAGAGGTAATTTCTCTATAAATACAATTTGGATCTGGCCTGGTATGAGAGGAAGTCATCAATCATGCATTTCTTTACTGAAAGATTCATTCAAGGGGAAACTTGTACAGTACCAAGTGCTACTACAGTACCTAAAGGTCAAAGGTGTCAAAGCTGTTGAACTTTAAACACAATTTCCTCCACCTGTTCCATGCAGAAAATGCTAATCTAAAGGTGTAAAAAAATTCTGTACAAGAACCAATTTCATGGTTGAACAGTAACAGGGTCTCTTGGGGGTCCAAAGTTTACATGAAAGTTACCATTTTATTGCAAATTTTAAGGCTGAAGAGAGCATGAAATTGAGGAAAGCACTGTATAGTACTGTAGTATGTATACAAATTTGCTTTCAGGAAATCCATTTTACAACCTGATTATAAACTACCTTCTGATACCAGGGAGGTAATGTTTCCATGGTGATACAATAATGCTTTGCATCTTTCCTGATAGTGGAAGTCTGAGAAATTGTACTAAGTGTACATGATGTGAAATGTGTCATTCAGGAAGACCACCTGAGATACAGACCTGGTACTGCTATAATGTACTGAAGACATATTGTCCTCTTACAACAATACTAAAAATTTTAAAGTCTTTTATTATTATTAAAGTTAACTTTCCTAGCTGAAAAAGCAATGTACTGGATCTGCTATCAGTCAATGACCTTGCTAATAAAGTGATTTTAGCCTGCATAGCTGTCACACATCATTCCCCTTCCTTTGCTGAAGGTTGTAGCAAACTGACTGCTGGCTGCTGGTGCACAGAGTATTATGGAAGCTATTCATCAAATTCTCTCTCACACGTCTCTGTGTTTATTGTGCATTTTGGCCACCAAGGGTTCATTGTATGCTGTGCATCTGTTACTCTGTACCAGTACCGGTATGTACAGTAAAGTCCTTAATATGTAGACTCAACACTACACAACACAATGCAATATTGCAAAAGTTGGAAATAATGTTATGATTTACATACTCTCACAACACAGGCGCAAAACAACACAATACAACACAACACATTAATTATTGCATTTAAAAAATTCCCCTTTAACCCTTAAAGGGAGAATGCAGTCACCCCAATAAAGAATTGTATAGTAGACTATCCTGTTTCCTGAATGGCTCTTGAGAATCATGTGACAGTATATTTCTCACTCAATTATAAAATTTACGAGGAGCAACTGCTTGGTTTACCTTGAATATGCAATATTCATGTCCTAAAATATTATGAAAGATACTTGGAAGAGAAATAAGAAGAAACTTGTGACATTTAGCTATTATTTCAAAATATGTTTGGGGCAACTGCTTTTGACCTTTAAGCCGGTTGTACAGTACACTAGGTGACCAAAAGCTTGCAAACTCTTGCAACCTCCTGTGACAACCTTTTCTTGCAAAGCTCTTGCAATCCACTCCACTTGTGAGTTCTTGCAATCTCATTGCTTTCACACTATGGACTTCTTGCGAGCCTATTGGTTGCTATCATACAAGATTTGGCACAGTTTTTGTACTGTAGATATGCTGTTGGTACGAGGTGTAAAATGGGTGAAACTTCGAAAGCCATGAGTCAACTGTAATGTCCCCCATTGTCATGCTTAAGCCTCATCTAAAACATAATGCACATTAAGGCAGGTGAGATGTAGACACATAGCTTGGTGCAAGCCTTACCTGCACTTTCTGAGTAGGTCCATTGTTCCTCCGACGTGAAATATTCGAGTACTACATGTAGCCTATGGCACCATCCTAAAGGAGCCTACCTCTGAAGACAAACCTGAATACCTGTCATTTCAGAGGGCTTATCCTGATTATGACAGGATTAAGGTTAGGCTTGGCCACTGATATAGATAAACAGTCCTCGAACATAACAGCATCCATCTCCCCTGCACAGGTATGGCATTATAAAGAGCCCTCTACCAAGCAGGTATACCCTTGCCCCCCAACATGTAAAAAGGGATTTTGTCAGGAGTCAAAAACATGTTTTTATATCTTCATTATCTTTATAACCAAGATAAATGTAAGCAAATCTAATCAATCATTCATTTTTATTGTTTTGTCAAGGTGCCACTACACGTATGACACAATGAATAATTAACTGTTTGTTTTTCTTATCGTTCTACAGTACCTTGAGATATTGTGTTAACAAGATTTTCAGAGTTTGACCCCTAGTGACCCCAAATGATGTTTGACCTCCACCACAAACAATAGCATTCTTCCCCTCCCCACGTAATGCATCTACATCTAAGTATAAAATTCACCCAAGCTTTCTAACTTGAGATACAGTATATTGTGTTAACAAGGTTTTCAGAGTTTGACTCCTGGTGACCCCAACTGACCTTTGACCTCCACCAAAAACATTAGGGTTCTTCCTCTTCCCATAATGCATCTACATACTAAGTATGAAACTCATCCAAGCTTCCTACCTTGAGATATCGTATGAACAATATTATTTTCAGAGTATGACCCCTGGTGACCCCAAATGACCTTTGACCTCCACCACAAACAACAGAGTTCTTCGTCTTTCCATAATGCATCTACATACTAAGTATGAAATTCATCCGAGCTTCCTAACTTGAGATATCGTGTTAACAAGGTTTTCAGAGTTTGACCCCTGGTGACCCCAAATGACCTTTGACCTCCACCAAAAACAATAGCATTCTTCCTCTCACCATAAGGCATCTGAATACTAAGTATGCAATTTATCCAAGCTTTCTGCCTTGAGATATTGTGTTAACAAGGTTTTCTGGGTTTGACCCCCGGTGACCCCATATGACCTTTGACTCCACCAAAAACAATAGGGTTCTTCTTCTCCTCATAACACATCTGCATACTACGTATGAAATTCATCCAAGCTTTCTACCTTGAGATATCGTGTTAACAAGGTTTTCAGAGTTTGACTCCTCGTGACCTCAGATGACCTTCGACCCCCACCAAAAACAATAGGGTTCTTCCTCTCAATATGGGGATCTATGTACCAAGTTTGAGAACTGTCAGAGTTACTGTCAGAGTTTCCCTTCTCGAGATATCGTGTTAACGAGCAAGTGTCACAAACACACACATACACAAACACATACATACCGTATACATACACACACCAGCACAGTTGCATAGATTTCTTTTATCATTGAAATCAAAAAGAATTTGTCGAAGCCTATTAGATACACTTTAATGAGGGGCTGACAAAGCATGTCCCAAGCTGACTGAGAAATATTTTAGTTACTGACTAGTGTTGTAATATTGCAAGTGGTTAAGGCTGTGACGATTAGTCCAAAACCAGAAACTGGTTTCTGCAGCTGCTAAGCCTGGTTTTTGAATCAAAACCAATTTTTCAAAAAGTACAATAGCTTTGCATTTGAACCCTGCATGAGGTTTAGCCACGTACTGGGAATTGTTTGAAGTTTTATGGACGTTACGGTCAATGATATTCATATATACATTTGTTTCAAAAGACAGCAAACTTTGTGGCGAAAATGTGTAAAAATGTCAAATTTTGAAACAGAAGTCAAACCTCAATCGGTTTAAACTAATTATTTTTCAATACCCGGCTTTTCGGTTGTGCAAAAATTTTAAAACCGAATCAAACCAAACCGGTTTTAACTGGTTTCAAAATCAAAACTGGTTTTGTGAACAGCCTTGCAAGTGGTCCATATTACCAATACCCCATCTTCAATTTTCAGCAATAACCAGTACCAATCCAATACCTTTATTTGGAATATTAAAGAGAGAAAGCAGTCATCCAAAGTTTATTTCGGCTGTCTGCCCCAGTTTTTTTAACCCATCAGCAATTACTGCCAGTGGGCTCCAGTTAGTTACGGTGAGTTATTTTCAAAAATCCGCTAAATCTAATAGATCTCTGATTTTGCTCACAAGTATCTTTCATTATGTTTCTGTATAAAACACTGAATAATGAATGTAAACCAAGGTATTCCGCATGAATTTAACATACAGTACAGGGCTCCAAAATAAGCTTTTTCTCTAAGGGTCTAAAAATAGCTTCTGACGACCTTCATTTTGAAGCTTTTCTGGAGCTGCTTTCCTATTGTCTGGAGCTGTTTTCAATTTTCAAAGAAAATACTGTTCCCTGCATATAACACTCTCTGATCGTCTCCCGAATGTTACTTGTGCATTTAGTAAAAGAAATTCAAAGAAACAGAGACAGGAAAGACAAAGAGCATTTTTGGTGTAATACCAGGCAGTTCTAAGCATGGTGTGGTCACTCCATCTCTGAAAAACTTGGAAGGGGCCTGAGGGACTGGGTGCACTGCATGTATACCCTATGGCAGGTTTAGATTGACCTCAGTGGCACCTTGAATGTGGAGAAGGTGGGGGTGGGCACAGGAGTTCATAAGTTCTATTGCCTCATGCATCTGGCGCTACTTTTAGAACCAGACAAACACCCACTTTTCCGTTTTTCTGGCGCAGTTGCAGCGGTCTCTGGCGCTTTTGTGCCAGAGCGCCAGTCTATTTTCGAACCCTGCAGTATATAAGTAACAAAAATGATGTCACAACACACGATTCATAGGAGCCATTCCTGAGTTAGGATGATGATGGGGTACACTAATTCAAATTGGGGGGGGGGGGTTCATTTTTTAAGACCTCTGCATCAGGTCTGTTTGCATATTAACATTATAAAATACTCAAATATGGAAACATTTTCATGACATAGCAGGCAAAAAATATCGGTTGGGTAATATTGGCATTTAAGACTTTACAAACGTTACCAATACTGGTACAGGCCAAAATGTGAGAAATGAGGTTCAAATACATGACAGTCTAAGTTGTAAAATTGCATGAGACTTGGTGGGCATGCATACTGTAGTCCTGAAGTGAATGCAGACAATACAGACTGAGTCCAGATGCATGTGGTTTTCATGAACAGGCTAAAACACGTTTTAAAACATTTTTGGAGCTTAAGCTGCAAATTCCTGCATGGTTCTTTTTGGAAAGACTGAAGATCAAAACTGCGCTGTGTTTAACGATACTTTATTTTTGGATCATGGCCACTATCCGTCTGGTTGGGGTATCCCATCGTGACTACAGGGGAATTGCAAAGTTTAATTTCAAATTCTTATGGTCAATGAAGTGTTGTTCTCAAAATAACTCTTTTGAGACAATTTTTAAAAAATTGAGAAATTTAATGCAACTGAAAGCATTTTGAGAACGACACTCTTCATAACTGCTAAATTGTTTTAGCAAAAAGTAGGGCTGTGACCGTGTAGCCATTAATTGCTTAACGATCGCATGTGGAATAAACGTTTAGTACAAGCTACTAAGCGATTAATCACAAAACCTGTTTTTCGTCCGTTTTCTATCCATCTGAATAATCTGTAAATGCAGAGTGCATAATATTGGTCCCTATGTAGTAGGCCTATGTCATCATGTTGTGATTGCTGTTTTGACTACGGACAAGCCTTTACAGGAACCATGTTTGCCGTTCACAGGTTTTACCAATTCATTTTAAATACAATAGGCCTATCTATCACGTCAATCAACACACACCGAGTCTTTCTGTTGTGATAAGGTAATCGCGATTAATCGCTAAACGATCGCAAATTTTTGCAATTAAATGTTTAATTATTTTGCTACACGTTCACAGCCAAAAAGTCTTAGCACTTCATTATTCCTAGAACTGGACTGTACTACGTATAGGCTACTGGACGGATTGTGCGCATGATCCTTATTTTCATATCTTAGACTTACTGGACGGATTGTGCGCATGATCCTTATTTTCATATCTTAGACTTTTGGCATAGTTGGGAGCTCTATAATCTGATGTAGGCCTAGCCTAGGCCTACATGTTAGGCCTACATGTTAGGCCTACATGTTAGGCCTAGATGTTAACAGAAAGTTCAGTATGGTACTTACAATTGTCCATCACTTTTGTTGAACTCCAAAACCAGCATCACATGAATGTAAGTGATCACAAAAGATATCAGAGCAAACATGAAGAATATCCAGACAAAAGACTTGATGCTTATTCCATGGCAAGCAATAATCACACATTCTGGAAGAAAACAGGTCCATTCAAATCTCTGTTTCGCCATGTTGCATACAATGCAAGTGGTAACACTAACTGTAGGCTAAAACTGGCAACCATTCATGGATGGGCAAATACTGAAATACTCTAACCCTGCAGTACCAGTGCCTGTAATAATAGTAAGTAAACAGCTAACCTTGTCAAGTTTATGTCTGGCCGACAGTATGCCCAATACAAACTGCATTGAATTTGTGGGTTCATCCAACTTGGGGTTTCCTTGTCCATCATGAGTTCCACATCAGCCTTGGCCCTACTCAGACTTAAAAAGAGTTGAAGAATTTACATAATGTACTTGGGTAGCATACTGTATATTTTGGAACTTTGCAAAGTATTAGTACAAACTGCAGAGGAAAATTCCTTGTCACTACCACTGATCTCTCGGTGGTCATAACCAGCCCCCGTTTCTTCCAATGTAGCCTAACGTTACCGCTAGACCAACACCTTAGTCCTTACATAGCATTGCCTAACTGCACTCAAGCTAATCTGTCAGACTTGCCTATCGTTGTTGACTTAGGGGTTGTGTTCCGCGACAAAAGAACCAAATCAAGGTCGTCTTTGAAACTGACCACCTGCGTCACGATCTAAAACTGACTGTTCAAAATGAACCGTAAGTTGGAAGAGTTCGAAGATAGGGTGTATACCACTAAGTATTTAATACGATACCAAGTCTGGTTGTACTTGTGCTGATTCCTCACTTAACTTACAGTTACACAGGCGTGACGGCAGGTCTGTGGACTTAGCATAACGTTACACGTCTCCGATCTGACCTACATAGTAGGCAATTCCAAGTAAGCTGGCAGGGCTGATACACACACGGTTCTAGATCTAAGATACCGCTGTACTGTACAGAGAGTAGTGCACAAAGCACTTTGTAGTCTTTCCACAACTCCAAAAACGTTTTCCTCAGAGTTCCAAACTTTCTGAAATTTTACGTGTATTTCCTCATATTTTCAGCTTGTTTTTTATTCCGTCCTTAGAAACCCCAATGAAAATAATCATAGCAAGCATAGCAACAGATCCAGTCATGGGGAAATATATATTTCCCCCGGCCCCCTGCCCCCACTTTTTGACAAAGGGAGATGGCCTACCATGGGCGTCCGCAGAAAAAAATTAGGGGGGCAAAAATTCATCAAATGAGGGAAGATTATTTACTCCCAGAAAAGAGCTTAAAAAGGGGAAATGCAGTCACCCCAACTTGCAGTAGTGTAGTAGACTGTCCTGTTTCATGATTGGCTCTTGAGAGTCATGTGACAATATTTTTTCTCCTCAGATGTGAAATTTACTAGAAGTAACTGATTGGTTTACCTTGAATATGCAATATTAAAGTCCTAACATATTATGAAAGATACTTTGAAGAGAAATAAGAAGACAATTGTGAGATTTAGCTGTTGCTTCAAAATAAGTTTGGGGCGACTGCTCTTGCCCTTTAATATCTAATTGTTGGCGTCTTTTACAGGGGTGTAGCCAGGAATTTGCCCGGGGGAGAAACCTGTAGGCAAACTATCTAAGCGTAGCACCACCAAGTTTGGGGTGAAGCGCCTAAAACTTTTGGCGGAAATGCCTCCCAGATTGCTGAAAATGACACTTCTCAGGCCTTGTGAGTTGCATCTAATCATTTTCTATTTTGAAAGCTCATATGTTCTGGAAATTTTCTAGCGATATCATAAAAAAAATTTTCATGTTTTTTTTTCTTCAAGTTTTTTCAAGTTTTTGATTTTCCAGAGGTGGGGCAAGTGCCCCTCGCCCCCGACGCCCATGTGGCCTACAGAAGTCCCCTCTTAATTCTCCTTCGATGGTCAAAACTGTACTGTTGTTCCGGTTTGTATTACCACTCTTGTGTATTAAATTATCAAAATACCTTTTGTAGTGCAACGCCTGCCATCAGTACCCCCGGAATTACTTACCGTGGCGCTAGCGTATCTGCCGTGGAAATGAATTAAAAGAATTCCGCCTGATAGTATCAAATAGTGGAAATTACAAAGGATTGTGGTATTGAGCTTACCACCTGGAGTTAAGGAGGATTAGGGGGACATGCTCAGGCTCCAGGTTTTACAAATTTCTCATTGAAAGTTTGTTACCTGGTAGTTCAAAGTAATTCTTGGGATCGAAGAAGCCAGTGCAAAACACTTTTTTTGCAAGGCTAGACATTAGGCAGCCCTAGGTCAGCGTCTGTCATGTAGTTGTCAACGAGTGGAAGTCTTTCTGAGTGGTTAGTTAATTCTATACTCACTGTTCTATAACAGTTACAAGTAGGCCTACTTCCATGACTGTGGTAGAATCTAATTGTACTGGGCTCGCTTGGTGCTGGTTTGTTTTTTTGATAGTAATGGGCCGGTTTGAACTTCAGAGCGTCTTATGGGGCCGAAGCCCTCCTTTGCCCTTTTAACCCATGGCCGTATGGGCCGGGGGGGGGGGGTGGGAGCGGCCGCCCCAAATGTCAGAAACCTGACTAACTCGGGCAGATATTTTGTCTCAGTCGGGCGAAAAATTGCCAGGGGGTGAGTCTGGAGTCGGGCAAAAATTACCGCCGTCCCTGAGAAAAACAGTCCGTTACGACCATGTTTTAAACTGTTATGTTATATCGGTGTGAACCGTTTTACGCTACTTTAAAATGCCATCGACAAAAACGACGCATACCAAACTCTATCCCACAACTTTTGTAATTGCTATTTGGAAAAGGGTCTACTGCATGGTTTTGACCAGACCGAACTAAATTGGACAAAGTAAGTGGCAGAAGAAACAGGAAGAGAGAAACCAAATATATAGTGACGCCGGGCACGGGGGTATGGAGGCGCGTGCCCCCATCGATTTTTGAAAAAAATCTGAAAATTTTAAAATTATCCCAAAAGGCGTTTTTAAGCTATAGATTGCTGTAGGGGGTAGAGTGAGGTGTGTTTTCGATTGAGTGATGGATCTATTGTAATCATTTTCTATCACAAATGGTTCTTAAACTATCAGAATTTTGCAAATCCTTCAAACTATCAAAATTTTAGCGTGCTCCACCCGGTTCAAACCTTACCTCAATATTGTTCCTATTATCAATATTTTGCGATAGCAACTCCCGGAGAAGCACAGCACCAAAAGTTGAAAGCTTTTTACGAATTCCCATGTAAAACTGGCTTTTTGATTGGCATATAAGTCTGTTGGAGAATTGAACGTATCTCGATGTAGAGCCTGAATGCAGGTTTTGTCATGGAAATCTTATTTAATGAAAAATTTCGGCGCACTTTTCGCGTATTCGTTACTCCATCTCATCATCATTATTAGGGTAATAATATATGAAACAATTCTGATCACAACACTTTTCCGGGAAACAAAGGTACATCTCTAACCTCTGTAGGGCCTCGCATCGATATGGGATAGTTTAATCTAATCTGTAGCATAATGAAGAAATTTGAAACAACGTATTTGCCGTTATACATTTTTCAAAAAATTTTACGCTTCGTGCGCAGCCATTTTCGGTATAGATGGTGATTGTTAACACGTTTACGACGAAAAAGCATTTTGAAACGCGCTTGTTAGTCCTTCACCCCTTTTGCTTTTACCTATCAGGGAAGGTCTAATATCATCTCCCTGCACCTATACTCTCCAGGCGGGGGCGGATGCAGGTTTTGACTAGAGGGGGGGGGGGTTGCGATATAGTTACTATCTAAGGGGAGAGCCACCATGATTTGGCGCGAAGCGTATAGAGAACTTTGGTCCAGAAGACCCCCAGATTGCAGGAAATGACATTTCCCACGCGTTTCCTAGGCTCTTTGATCCGTATAAAAGCAAGCTTTCATTGAAATTTCTTGTGTCAGAAATATTATGATAAATGTCCTGTCAGAAAGTTGTCTTCCTTCTTGTGAGACTGAGATGCATGCTATACAGCCCGATAACCATGGGGGTGGATCATGGGGGGACGAAGGGACGGGAGACACGTCCCCCTCACTTTTTTGGAGGGGGGAACTTCTCCAAAAAAATCCCCCTCACTTTTTCAAAAATGATGTAAACTTAAACTGTGAAGAAGATAATATAAGAAAGATTTCAAATTCACACATACATTTTAAAAGCAAAATTGTGCCCAAATATTGCACCATTTGCCATCTAGACACCTTCCAATTTCCATTTTTTTTTCAAAGAGTATGGCCCCACCCCATTTCCGTGTTTGTGGTCTTTATTCATTGCTCGAAATATACGAGACAGCATCGTAAAGCAATTTAAAAATTGCTAACGCCGACTCAAAAATGGCCGTGATTTCCCTGTAGTTAGCCGTCGGTTCTGTGCGGCCACAAAAGTCCACTCGCTTTATTAAGTAAAACTCCTAAAACTAACTTATGCTAGTAAAGGTAAAGAAAATATGGGAAAGGTTCGTTGAGAGTCAACTACCATGCAAGGACAAGGTGTACCACGGTGGAGTAATGAAAAGACTACTGCCAGTATCACCTCTATCATACTTTCCAAAAAGGTTTGGCATGCACAGTCCTGATCACTTTTATATCCAAATTTTATTAAGATATGAGTAAACATGCTAATGGTGGGGGCCTAAATACGGGGGCTATGCCCCCGAGTGAAAACCAAAAGTCGGTCTCTGGGCGCAAAAAAGTCGGTCTCAAATCCAGTTTATAACAATAGACCAGACATGAACAACATTTGAAGTGAAAAGATTGCCCGAATTGTCTACTGAGTTCCCAAATATTTGATCGAATTCCCAAAAAGTTCACAAACATTTTCGAGCGCTTCGCGCGCATGTAGTGGTACAGCGAAATTCAGTTTAGTATGCCTTTTTAACAGTAGACCATCCCATGTTCAACAACATTTAATGTGAAAGATTCCCCCAAGTTTCTACTGAGTTTCCGAATTTTTGATCGAATGCCCGAAACATGTGCAAACATTTTCGCACGCTTCGCGCGCATGAAAAGGGATAGTGGTGTATTTTATGCACCTAAATTGCAACGAATTTCGGGCAACTATTTCATATTCGAGGAAAAAATTCTGCCCCCAAATTGGAAGTCCCGTACGCCTATGATTATTACTACCGTGCTATAAATTGTAACATAAATTGTCGTACAACTACGGTATGTCAATGGGAGTCGGTCTCCAAGAAATGTAGTTGGTCCCAAAATAGTTCGCACCCCCTGCAAATGCATGTATATACGCCCTGGCTAATGGCATATGTAGTCTAACAATTTTGTTCATTTACTTCACACAGTGTGGTCTTGATTTACCCCAAGAACTAAGTAAAACATTCATATAAGTAAGGAAGATGAAAAAGAACTTCCTGCAAAAGACGAAATTCTTGGTGATATATCCAATCCAAATTTAGCACCAAATGTAGTACCAGTTTGCATTCAGGCCACCTTACGTGAGCAAAAATTTTCCAAAGGGGAGGGGGACACCCCTCCCCCAGGACGGCGATTCGCAAATGGCGAAAAGTCCCCCACCCTCATCTTTGGAGATGGATCCACGCCCTTGCCGATAACGATCTTGGGCGTCAGGAGTTCGGAGCAGTCATTTGTTGTGCTCTCTCTAGGCACTCACAGTGACTCACTCAAAGTTGCTCGCTTGTGCTCAATAAAGAAAATTTGGTCTGTCGTTTTGAAATCTTCTGAACTGTAGTTTGGTATTGGGGCCTTAAAATTCAACTGGTAGGCTTAATCGCATGCATGGGATTTTTGGTTGTCTCGTTATCTAAGCGGAGTGCGACCATCTTTTGGCGCGTCGTCAGGGGTGGCGCCAGGATTTGCCAGACGGTCGCCCCGAAGCCCCGACAGCCATGATGTCGTCGAGGAATTGGTGAGGAGGGATTTGAAGAAAACTTGTGTACTAGATCATGACATTGCGGGGCATGTACTTCATAATATTTGTATATACTAGAGAAATATATTTCCGCCCTGATTTATCGTTTTTCCTAGAATCTAAACTGTGAAATTTCAAAGCGCGCGAACTTTTTTTGGATAGGCCTACACTAAAAGAATCTGTACTTATTTGAAGCATATATATAGGGTCAATTGTCAAGGCAGTTGGGCCATCATATCGGGCATAACCTACGCTGAACTTCCCTCCTCGAGTCACTAGCAGTATCGCACGACAAACACAAGAGAACATTAACTAGGTTTAGCAAAATAAGATGAAATGACCGACATTTACATAAATCCATGTATTCTACTTATATTAAGTTACTTGAAAAGGTGGAAAGGGTTTGTACTATATTTAGCTATTAGTAACGGAACTGAGGAAGAGTGGGCAAAATGGAAGGAAAATTTTGGGTTTTATCGCAGAAACGACCCTTTTGAAAGCCAAAATAACTAAACCGACCAAGTCAGTAGCGACAGCATTTTCCCGACAGGGGGGCGGATCATGCAGTGACCCGAAGTTCGGACAGCCCCTACGTCGAGGGGTGGTAAGGAGGGGATACGAAGGAGCCTAAATATCCCAAGTCATTGCAGGGCATATTTTGCATAATATCACCGAATACTTCATGAGCCGAGTTGCGCACTGATAGTGTACTTTTGAATCTGAAACGTAAAATTGCAAAGCGCGCGAAGCGCGCGAAATATGTTTTTGGTTTTACACAAAAAATATATGTAATCATTAAGAACAAAAAGAAAAACTGTAGGGGTTGTAGACCATATCAGGGATAACATACATTTTATCGAAACCACCTGGACTACCCTGTGACATACCCAAACTTTGCTCCTTGAGTCGCTCACCAACTGACCGTACCGCATGACACACACAAGACAACAGCTAGTAGACTTTGCGATATGGGATGGAATTTACGACCTCTACATAAACTGTGTACTCTACCTACATGTTACTTGTTAAGTTTGACAGGTCTTGTGCTATCTAGCAATGTAGAATGGAAGCACTGAAGAAACTGGAGTGACTTTACCGTGCGCCTAGCGCGCCGAAAATTTTGGGTTCTTTAAAGGGAAATTGTCCTCTTGAGAGCAAAAAACAGGTAGACCGTCGGGGCGACTTGTCGCCGTTGGGGACTGCACACTTTACCGTATCGACTAAGGCTCCCCGACGAAACTGTAAAAATGCCCCGCTGGGGGCCATGGCCCCCCTGCCCCCCACCTGGCCCCATCACTACGCGGCGTGAACCAAGAAAAATTGACCCTTCTCAGACCTTACAATCTATACTTAGGCCATCTTCACGTTTCATGTTTTGTATGTTTGTCATTTCCATGGAAACATTACGTTTCTTTGATACCCTCCCTTGCCGTACATACAACCATGTCGTCTAGAGGCACAAAGAAAATATGCTAAAATACCGGTACAGGTCACTGGCACTTCCCACGTGCAAGAAACTCCAGGCAAACACCCACTCTTTTGCATGGAATAATGTTTAAACGTGATCTTGGTCATAACGTACTCTTGGATAAAAAAAGGAATACATCTTGTGTAACAAATGAAAGGGATCCAGTATATAAGCGAATTTTGGATTATAACACCTTCCAGAACAATGGTAACTTCTTTAGATCAGGGAGTTGCTGTCAAATAGCAACTCCCTGTTTAGATGTATGTTCCAACTGAACATTTTAATTTTCCCTAAACGTCTCTACATCCAACGGATGTCCAAAGTATGATTGGCCTTCTCGATTTCTGATTATATTAAGTATTTCAATTCAACGACAACCACTACCAGTCAACACAATATTTGAATCTTTCAGCGAGAGTACAAGCGAAAAGCTGGAGTCGCGTTCCCATTTTTTAATACAGAGTTAGGCACTACTGGATGCGATTTCATTTCATATGCGAACCAAGATTAGAGCTGGACCTCCTCTTGAAGGCTCACTGACTCTATAAGGATTTTGAATGAGAGAGAATCGGGACGATAGAAGGAAAAATACGCTGTCAGCAAACCTATAATTATGGCATGTTAATTGCATTGTTGTAACTTAAAATAACCTTCAAAACATACCGGAGAAAATAAACAATATATTATACAAAATGAAAAAAAAAATCCTCGAAAATCAAAGGGGGTTTAAACCCTAACCCCCCCCTTGGATCCGCCCTTCTTTCCCTCCCTCCCATTCCCCATCACTGGACGCCATAGGAATACGAAGGTCAATATTTCTGGGGGTCAGGGATAATTTTTGCCAGAATTTAGAATTTTGGACCAAGTTGCCCGAATTAATAATATTAATAATATTACTTGGATACCGCTGTATCGGTTGCAAAAGGGCATAATTTATTTTCTTGGCTGTCTCGTTTGCCCGAATGGATCCACTTTTTTGCCCGAATTGGGAGGGCATATGTCCCCTGCCCCGCCTCGTACGCTTATTCTGGAAGCTGTTCGTCTGGATTTTTATATACGTCCAGAGCTTCCAGGAGGCCCTATACAGGTGTCTGCCAGCCTTAGATACCCTTTTATAATGCACATTGAAGTAAAGGAAAATTTCGTTATAGTCCAAGAATGCTTCTGTGGACTCAACTCAGGTATTTTTGCGTAAAATTTTTTCTCGAATAAAGGCAGTAAAGTAGCCAAAAGGGGGGTTCCGTCAGGAGGTTCGTTGACAACAAATTAGAATTTACTAAATTACGGACATTTTCCAGCCATATATGATCAGTTCCAAAAATATTCCAAAGATAGCGCCATTTTACATCTAAGAAATCTTAAATTAAAAAATTCTCAAAGGGGAGGGGGACACCCTCTCCCAGGACGGCAACTTTACGTAGTGAAAAAGGAAGGATCCCTCACTGTTGTTTATACAATGACACTGACGTTTAAAAAGGTACAATTTACGAAGATTTGGGGGGGGGGGTAACTGAGGTGACTTTACAGCGTCATCTGCGGTGCCCCTCATCACCAAATCCTAGCGCCGCCACTAAATATTACTTGGATAACTTTTGCAATGCAAGATGAAGTAGAATATTCTAAATTGTCTTCAAAGTTATTGTCAGCCTGCGCGTCCCGCGCTCACCCATTGTAGATAGGGGGCCAGTCAAGAAAACATACCTCTACCAAAGTCTGCGCTTACAACTCGCCCCTTGTAAGTTGCCCCTTATATAGTTGTCCACTAAGTAGTAAATTAAACATTTAGAAGTGTTGAAACAATTGCCTGTGAGATTTTTTGAAGCCTTGTTCGGAAACTTGTCAATGTGAAATTGACGCTTCTAGACTCATAGGCGTCATCACGGGGAATGGGGGGGGGGACATGTTCCCCCATAATTTTGTTGGAAGGACGGACCGCCTTCCGCCTAGCCTGCAAAGCAGACTCTGTGGCAGCCTTCCTTAAGATGGTGCTCTCTCAGAAATCATTATGCACCCTAGGTATACAATCTATATTGTCTCGTAATTTTGTCATAAAGGTTATACCTTTATACCATGTAGCTATTACGGAATAGCTCCATGGTTATACATACATACTTGAAACGTTTTTTTTTTTTACTGATCAAGCACACAATAGCCTGATTACCAAAGGGTTTAAAAAGCGGGTGAGGGCTGGGAGATTAACCCCCAGTAAAGAAACGTGGTGGGGCCGAAGTATGCTTCTGCCCCCCCTTCAAAACAAAACCCCCTTATTTGTTCCATCTGCAAAACCATGTAAAAATAAATGTTGCCAAGTGTGATGCAACACCATGATGTTGCCGTCATATACCAATGTTCCCACCAAGCAATGGCGGGATCTAGCTGTATGTACTTAGCCCACTGATTTTCAATTACTCTGATTGAAGTAAGATGGAAGGTAACTTTTTCAGTGTCGATGGGGCAATGATTTAATATAAGTTAATCACAAAAGTGAAGGGCATGCCCCCACCCCACCCCCATAATTCTGGAATGCATTTCCAAGTAAGGCTGTACTTCACAAAGTTCACAAAAGTAGATGGTTCCAACGAGGGCCGCAAAAGGTTTTAAGAACATTTAGCACTTGAATTTCAGCTGGCCCTGGTTAACTGGAAAAGTGGAAGCGGGTACCTGTGTCCAAATCGCGTTGTAAGCGGAGTGTTTGTGCATATACTTTTTATAACCGAAAATCTCGGGGTGGGGGAGGTATGAAAAACTTGCGGAAGCGCCCCTATACCCCCTCCCTCTCTTTCGGGCTTCGTATAATGGCTACGAAGTTAAAGGAATTTCAAGGAAATGCAAAGGAAATCTACCAAAAATCTAAGAAAACTGGATATTGATAAAAAATTTTTAAAGAGAATATGTCTGACGCTGTATTTTGGACTTTGGCCTCCGTTATGTACTGAAGTCACCGCGGTTGTGGCCTGTTAACACTATTACTAGTAGACTGCTGAGAGGCGAAAATTTGTTAATTAGGCTAATTTTTCAACTTTGGGATGTTCTGAATGTAAGCCTAGTGGAGTAGTACCTCTGCCTCATTTTATTAGGAATTGAACAAGAAATCTCATTTTAAGGAAATCTGACAAAGTATAGGGAAAATGGCTGCAGGGGCGGACTGGCTCATCGGGAAACCGGGAAATTTCCCCGGGGGCAAACGCTTCGGGGCCCCTTTCGTCATATACCATAAGTCTATAGGCCTACATCGATTTGGGGAGCTAGAATAACTAATAACCTTGGTGACCTATTGTATGGATGACCGTTAGGCTATACACTATTTATAACCACCTTCCACGTGCACACACAATTAAGCGCAATATGATGTATAATATGCTAATTGCGATTTTGATTGTTTTAATCACGTGCGTCGGGGGCCCTCTGTAGGTCACATATTTCCCGGTAGGAATTTCCTCCCCACTCCGCCTCTGGAAAATGCAGGCACCTCATTCATGAATGGTTTTTTTTTTGTTCATGTGAAAAAATTGTGTTACTAAATTGTTAAATTTATGTAGAATAACTCCTTGCTTTACATTTTGTTTGTAAACTTATGTTGAAAAACATTTTCAGAGATACTTGTAAGCTGGGGCGGACTGGGGGTTTTACGCGGCCGCGGCAAATTACAGTGAGAGGCCCTTTGACTGCACTATCTTAGCGGAGCTCCACCATCAGTTGGAGCGTAGCATACCAGAAAATTTTGGTCAAAAATACTTGCCAGATAGTAGGAAATGGCACTCCCTGGGCCCATTTTCAACATAACAGATGCCCTTCAAGAGGATTTTAAGGGGGTCAAACTTGCTTGGTTATTTAGGGTTTTAACGTCAAAGGTCAACTATGGGTTATTTTGGCACATAAGAGTCATTTTGGGTCAAGCAATCAAAACGTTTCTGCCAATACAGATTGATGATCATAACACGTGGTCAGTATATCATCATTGAACAATGGTACATATGGGGTCACGTGGTCAGCAATTTGAGGGAAAAGGCCCTGTAGTGGTTATTTTAGCTAGAATTGGCCATTTTAGGGGTCAGCTCACTTGTCTTCATCGATACTGACCACTATGGGATATTGTAATGAATGAAATAGTATACATATTGACTAACTCACTGAGTCACCAAGTTTTTAGAAATATTAAAAATTGCCATGCAGGCCCGTAGCCAGGAATTCTGATATAGTGGGGCACCGAGGAAGATTATATGTTTGTAGTCCGTAGTGTTACCATATGATAACAGTTTGCGGGAACCACAGGCAGTGGCGTGTGCAGGATTTCAAAGGTGGGGGGGGGGCACAACCTGTGATTCCCCCGACTGACATGGAGGGATGTGACAAATGCACCGAAGGTGCACCACGAGCGCGAAGCGCGAGTTTGCACGCGTGGGGTCCAGGGGCCCGCGCCAGGGCCCCTGGCAGGGCCCAGGGGCAGAGCCCCGGTGGGGGTCCAGGGGGCGAAGCCCCCGGAAGCTCCTGCAACATAAGGTAATAAGACCGCCCTAAATTGGTTCTAGAGGCCTTATTGATCAGGTTTCGTTTGTTTCAGATTTTGTAAAATTCGATGTCAGTGACGGCCCGGAGAGTTCAGGTTATCCTCTATGCGTTGAAAGCTGCAGTGTGCTACAGTATGTGTCACATACATTGACAGGTACTGTACGTTAAAGATCACGAGGCCAGTCAAGAAGGCTGCTTGAGATAATTGCAAAAGTTAACAGCACTGTTTCATCCTTAAACCTATATAGTTTACCATTACAGATGGTTAAAGTGACTAGCGCGAAGGGCGAAGGGAACTTAATGATAGTAGGCCTACCTGCACCATATGAGACAGATATTGATATTGATAGCATCCTGTCTGATTATTCACTGTAGGACAATTGGAAGAGTTCTATCCTTTGGTAAACGACCAAAAAATGAAAAAAAATCTCTTCTAATATCATTCTGTAGGCTACTTCTAAGTTTTGAGTGCCAGGGATGGCGCCAGGATTTGCCCGACAGGTGGCCAGACGGGCGGAGGCAGCGACCTGAAGCCCCGACAGCCCCGATGCCGACAAGGGGATGGTGAAGATGGATCTGAAGAAAATGTGATCAAGAACATAAAGAAAACAAAAAAAAAAAAAGAAAAACTGTAGGGGTTCTAGACCATATCGGGGATAACATACATATTATCGAAACACTTGGACTACCCTATGAAACAGCCAAACTTTGGTCCGTGAGTCGCTCACAAACTGACCGTACCGCATGACACACATTAGAGAACAGTAACTAGGCTTAGCGACATGCGATGAAATTTTCGACCTCCACATGAACAGTGTTCTCTGCCTACATGTTTTGTGGTAAGGTTGGCAGGAGATGTGCTTTCTAGCAATGTGGAATGGAACTGCTGAAGATCCTGGAGTAACTATACAGCGCGCGTAGCGCGCCGAAAAATTTGGGTTCTTATTTGAGAAATTGTCCTCCCTCAGTCGCCGTCGGGGACTGCCTGCATACTCTATCGTATGATTAAGACTCCCCGTTGGGGCTCCCCGCCCCCACCTGGCGCCATCCCTGTTGAGTGTTCAGTGTCTCTTCAATCTTTTTCTCTTCCCCTAACCCTTAAATCCCCCGACTAATAGATTTTCCCCCGACTGGCTTCAGAGGTGGGGGGCCAGTGCCCCCCCCCCTGGCCCCCCCTTTGAACACGCTACTGACCACAGGGGATGATACCTCAAGCCTACCATAGATAGCTTAAAGTGTGCACATGCGCTCGAAGCGAGCGAAAATTTGCTCTTCTGGTGGGAATTTCTCT
Source organism: Holothuria leucospilota (assembly GCA_029531755.1). Taxonomy (NCBI): domain Eukaryota; kingdom Metazoa; phylum Echinodermata; class Holothuroidea; order Aspidochirotida; family Holothuriidae; genus Holothuria; species Holothuria leucospilota. The sequence continues at coordinate 16,307,852 of CM055969.1, read as the reverse complement.
TCTTGTTGCAATAAAGAGACGTGGAAAGTGAAGTGAAGGGAACAAAGCTGTGATCCCGATGATGCTTCTTCAGCTCCCCAAGCGCAGGTGAAAAATTACTTTGCGAACAGAGAGGGCACCAGCATAGGCGTAGGAGGCGGGGGGGCTGGGGGGGCTGCAGCCCCCCAACCAAAAATTTTTGTGAAAATTCGGGCAAAATGCTGAGAATTTTTCGGGCACCAACTGAAAGAAAAATAATGCAATGATGTATCTAAAGGGTATTAATAGTTTAAAAAAACTTCCTTGTTGATTAATATAAAGTTCTGATTTGAATTGCACCAGCACCTATATATTCCGTATTAATTCATCAGTGTGTTTTTAATGGTTGAACTTATATTATGGTTATCAGTGGTGTATTTTAGGGGCCATTGGGCCATGCCCCACCCTCAATGATGCTTATTTTTTTCTACCTAAAATACGTAAATGTTTTAACACAAATTTCACTTCAAAGGTAGCATATGTGGCACCAGACTGCTTGTAAGGACACCTAATTTTTCAAAAATTTTCAAAGGGGAGGGGGTAATCCCTCCCCTTAGACCCCTCCCCCAGGCTGGTGATCACCAACTTCGGCCGAAATTAAAACCAGTAAAGAAGGTATTAACACGGCAAATTGTTGCATGTAATTTGCATGCGGGTGTGATAACCGATGCATGCCTTTATGACATGCACATTAACATGTCGAACGTGCATGGAGCACGCGGGAAATTTGGGTTATATTTTTTCGGGCAAGTCGGTCCAGCCCCCCCAAATCAACTTGGGCTCCTACGCCTATGGGCACCAGGGACTGTCATATGACAGGCTTGGTGTGGTCCAGTATGAATTTGGTAGGGTTTGAAATTCCCCGAATGTCCGAAGAATTAACATAATGGGAACACTAGTATGGAACTTTCAGCAGAAATTCGAATGACAGAGCACACCAAGCTCTTCACAATTCACAATTCAGCTGGTCATTATCGTATTTTTACTTTGAACGAAATTTTGCATGAACTGCAAGAGAACAAGTAAATTTTTGATTAAATTTGTGTCACTAGTAAATTTAGCTTCAAACCATATAGTCATCGCGTTACGAAGGTTATTCAAGGCACTGGCGTAGCCAGAGGGGGGGGGGGTTGGGCACGGGGCCATGGCCCCCCAATCGAATTCTCAGTTTTCTTCTTTTTTAAGAATTAAAAAGAGAGGTCGGCTCACCAGAACTTAGTGACGTGAATGAAGTAATGATATGTCGGGATATACAAGATACCGATACTGTATCCTAGAACCGTCAAGTTACCATGTTAAGGTAAATAAAATAGGAAATCAGGAAATCAGGAATGGGTCTGGTTTTACTGGTATAGAGTGACCTTACTTGGTAGTAAGCCATAGCTGGTATGCTATTGCTAGACTCGTTTCGACCGTGGAAAATAAGTACCAGGGCTCATCAGTAGCGGTAGGGTAAAGTCGGTGATAGAATGCCAACAAGTTTTCAATAGAAATTTGGTGAACCAATCGTGAAATCTGAATACTTTTTTTTTCAAGAAGCTGGTGCATAGCTGGCAATAGAGAAACACAAATCGGGCATGATAACAACAAGACCCCCTCCCCAAAGCAGTACTTCACTTGATGGAATGATTTAAGAGTGTTACGATTCAATGCTTCTTTTCGGGTATTCGGGTATTGTATGTCGAGTTTGTGAAGCAAAAAAAAAAAGAAGCAAGGATGTAACTGGATAGAAAATTATTTTTCCAAAATAAAGTAGAGCTAATTCTTTGTAGGTGTGGAAAGTTTCCTAAATTTATAAAAGGATATGTATGTTTCTTTTTTAGGAAGTTTCTCGAGTGCAGATAAACCTTGATAGGTTATCTCCCTAGTAAAGTGAAAAACATTCTTTGGGGGTTTTATATTAGCTTGGATAATACAAATGTCTCATCGGTATGACCAGAGAGGCGAAAAATACTCATGATGTGAGTTTCTTCAGATAAACAAAGCACACCTCCGATACGACTGATGTTCCGATGAAAATAGAAAACGCCGTTATTCAGTGTGTTTGTATTCGGAAGAAATTTGGTAAAGTTGCTGTGACACTTTAAATGAAATTGTTACAAACGCATAGTACGACCAGTGTTCTGATGGGTTGGGAGAGTCGTACTTACAATTCTGTGTTGTAAAAAGGCAAAAACTTTAGCAATAGCACAATCGCTATAGCTTACTACGTATGGTCAACCAACTACATAAAACCAGACCCTACACTGGTTTCCTGAAAATTTACTCCTATACACCATGAGATATAGATTGACTATTTCTATATCAAATTATTTTATCCCGATATATCACAACTTTGGTCAAGTCACTGAGTTCTCGAAAGCCGACCATTTCCTCTAGTTATGCCAGTGCTCAACCCATGGCTTCATTAACACTCAGTCTGAAGCCGAAACTATTCGCCATGATCAGTTATAACGCTAATGACTTTTGGTAATTTGTTTGACATTTTCTTATGACTGAGTTACATCAACGCCCCCGGAAAATCTGCATAGGCTAGTGCCTACCCCTCGAGAAAGGCCTGACTACACAACTACACCAATTTACTGACAACCTTTGATTTGTTTAGCATAAATTTTCTTATGACAGTTCAGGGCCGGATCTCCTATTCTTTGCAGAGCAAGTTTTTGTAATGGAAAAAAAAATGACTTCAAATGATGCTAAATGTTGCACCAGATAGCATCTGAGGGTACTTAAATATTCAAAAATTTCTCAAAGGGGAGGGGGACACCCCATTGACTCAAGGTATTAGATTGCCACATGAAAAAACCTCGATGCCCGGCATCTAACTATAAGCCTTCACCACCTAGAATAGTTTCAATGAAATTTTAGTGCTAATAATGTTCATTGGTGATAGAACTGAAAGCCCGGCGCCAAAAAGTTTGCCGGAGAATTATTTACTATGCATCGGTAAAACCTGCATGCAGACTCAGTAAGGGGTGGTCAAAGGAGATGCCCTAAATGGGCCCTGCAACCCCTGCATGCCGAAAACTAAACTTTGGGCGGAGGAAGAGAGCCGAAAAAATGGGGTTTCGTTGAAGAAACATTGAAAATAATTAGTTCTTGTTAAGGAAAGTTAGAAAATTTGGGTTTCTATGGAAGAACCTGCTCCCCTCCTTATCCAAGACAGTTCCAATTCCCCCAACTAAGTTATTTCTAGCCACTCCCAAAACTGTCATGAGCCCCTCCCCTTGTGCAGGCACAAACCTATTTTATTGCATAAAGTTATAGCCGGGCACACAAGGCAATGATATGTAATCAGAACAGTCTCTGGGCATACTATGTAATGTGAGCTCTGCATCTTTGACTCTGATGTCAATCAAAGAGCATTCACCAGTTGAGAATTGTGCTTTCTCCCAACCAAAAATGTACTTGGGGTGATGAGTCTCTGTCTTTAAGAGTAAAATCAAGATGCCAGGCAACTGGTCACGGCGGGGGGGGGGGTACCCCTTCCACCACCCCTGGACTCAGCATTGAGACACTTTCACGTTTCTTACAAAGTATGTTTGCAATGCTTGTGAGTCTGATTAAAGTAACGTCCAAATGGTAAGAAAAAGTGGACAGAACTTCTCATCGATTCAATTTTGTGTTTCTCCAGGATCACGCCTACACGGAAGAACAATAGCATAATTGTGTAACCTTTACGCTAATAAAGCCAGCATATCTAAAAACCGGTGTAAAAGAAAATGTAACTGAAGACGAAAGCGAGCGTAGCGCGCGAAAATTTTTGTAATTTTTATAAAAAAAAATGTTACAGAAAACGAAATACGTTCATTATTGAACGTCTCTTGGGATCATTTTTGGTGCAAAATTACCTGGAGTCATACTGGGGCCACCGTTTACAGGTAGTAAAATTTTATTTTCAATCTATTTTCCATTTAGGGGGCACAGTTGTCCGCACGGGTGGGTCGCGCCCCCGTGCCCCCGCCTGGCTACGGACCTGCTGTCATGGCCCTGGACGAGGAAGGGTGGGGTCACCATGTTGTTAAGTTACTACTCAATTATTTATCCCTATGTCTTCTCAATGAATGAGTCAATGAGAATGAAGTGGCGGCCCTTTGAGATAAAGAACCCAATGGGGAACCTGAAGATGCCCCAAACGGCTAGTGTTGAGGTTATCCACCATTTCCAATCCCAGCTCTGACTCTCAAACCGGAACAGAGTCTTTCAATCTCGTGGTTTCTATGATTATTTCTGAACATTTGCCCAAACGTCTTATAGGGGCCACCGATGAGGCAGGAGATTATTATAGGGAGCTATGGGCCCTCAGAGCACAATCAGTTCCCGTGCACATTGCATTGCGATCCTGTGTTCCTCCCTCTCTCCATCTTTTACAATCTCTCTTTCTTTTCACTTCCCTTCCTTAATTTTTCTCTCTTTTTCCTTCTCTCCCTCCTCCGTTCTCTCGTTTTTCCTCTCTTTCTTTCTTCTTAGCCATAGGCTTACGGGACTCTCCCAATTCGGGGGGGGGGGCAGAAACTCTTTTGCCCGAATCTCAAAAAGTTGCCCGAATTTCGTTGCAAATCAGGTGCATAAAATAGACCACCAAACCACTACATGTGCGCAAAGCGCGCGAAATTTTTCACGTTTTTCTGGCATTCGATCAAAAATTCGGGAACTCAGTAAAAAATACGGGCAATCTTTTCACTTTTTCTTCATCTTTGCCGGAATTTCACCTATTCTTTGCCCAAATTTTTGTCGTTGCCTGCCCGAATTTTCACCCCCGAATTTTTTTGGGGCAGTCTTTTCCCTACCCCCCTCGCACGTCTATATGTTCTTAGCATCTGACCCAAGGCATCCATGAACCGAGCGGCCCATGCGGCGATCGCCACATCGCCACAACGGCCAGTCCGCTATAGGCTTGTAACGCAGATAAGACATTTTGCTAACTTTTCACAACATATTTTATGAAACACCTAAAGGGCAATGAATTTTGTCCCTTTCGGGCGGCTGGTTTGTCTCTTTTTTAGTTTGCCTCGATTGATTTTCGTCAGCTTTATTTCAGTTTGCCTTATGTAATTTTTCCTTAGGTTATAGTCTCATTGAAGTTTGCCTCTCATTTTGTCTCATTAAAATTTGTTTCATTTCATTTTGTCTCATTTAGATTTCATTTGCGTCTTATTAAAGTTTGCTTACTTTTATTTTGTCTCATTTAACTTACAATTTTTTTCACTTAATTAAATGTTTCATTACAGTTTGCTTCATTTCATTGTCTCATTTAAGTTTGTTTCATTTCATATTTTTTATGAAATATTTACTCAAAAATTTACTTGTTCTCTTGCAGTTCATACAAAATTTCGTTGGCCTTATTTCAATTTGCCTGACATCAAGGGGTTTTCATGTGGCAGTCTAATACCTTGAGTAGTCTTCACAACGTGATGACTATATGGTTTGAAGCCCTAAATTTACTAGTGCCACAAATTTACTCAAAAATTTACTTGTCCTCTTGCAGTTCATGCAAGATTTCAGTTGGCCTTATTTCAATTTGCCTTATTTAAGTTTGCCTCATATCACGTTGTCTCATTTCATTTTGCCTCATTTTGTCTTGTTATAACTGGTGGCTCTTGTTCTTCGACAATGAACAACAGAAAGCCCAGAGGCTTTGTGATTCCTTGCCATATGGATATAATTTTAGCACAGTGGTTTGAAGTTGGCACAGTTTCATTGTGAAATTACTGTGCTTAAGTTTAAATTCCATGGGTAAAGATCAGATTGATTGATTCATGTTAACATTTTTATTATACGTCAGTTGTTTGATTTTAATATTTTTGGCATTACCAGATCCAATCATGTTTCATACTTGACGAATCATGTCTCGGAGGTTTACGTCCGTCTGGGGCCTTTCATTAGGTGGCCTGGACTAGTCTCACTGGAACCATCAAGCTCATAAAGTTCCAAGGAACTAGATGGAGCATTAAGGAAGAGATTTGCATTTTGCCCTAACTATTACTCATCTTGAGATATCATGGTTACAAGCTATTTTTTAAGGTATACTGAATTTGACTTAGGTCACGGGACGATGCTAAAGGGGGTGTGTGGGGGGTGTGAAACCCTTCCAAGATTCACGCAGTCGGCAAAATCCTACACTAGTCGACAAAATGAAGGAAAAAGGGAAGTGCAAACGAAGGAAAGTTAGAGGAAAGAAGAAAGAGCGAAAAAAGAGGAAAAGAGGAGAGAGAAGAGGAAGAGAAAAAGACCGAGCGAACAGAGAAAAGGACAGGGGAGGAAGGGACAAAGCAGGGCAAGAGAAAGGGGCTGCTGCAGACGGAAGACAGGAGACTGGAATGAATTTGTAGGCAACGTTTATTACAATATTTTCAAAGCCCGTAAGCAACACTTTTGAAAATTAAAACATATTCTGTCATCAAAAAAGCTTCATAGGGCTTTTCAGTATCATTTTATACTAAAGGAGTTTATCGTTCATGTGGTCTCTGGCATTGAGCAATTAAATTCTGCACCAGTCGGCAAAATGAAGGAAACATGAGGAAAAGAAAGAGCAAAATAAGTGAAGAAAGAGGACAATTTCTGTAATCAGAACCCAAAATTTTCGACGCACTACGCGCGCTGTAATGTCACTCCAGTTTCTTCAGTAGTTTCATTCCACATAGCCAGATAGCATAAGCCCTGTCAACCTTACCAAGTAACATGAAGGTATGGTACACAGGTTATGTAGAGGTCGTATATTTCATCCCATATCGCAAAGCATAGTTGCCGTTCTCTAGTGTCCCGCAGGCGCGGATCCAGGGGGGCCCGGGCCCCCCCTCGCCACGAAAAAGAAAACGAAAGGAGAAAAAAAGAAGAAAAAGAAAAAAAAAAGAAAAGAAGAAAGAAAAATTAAGAGCAAAAAATGAATGAAAGTGTCTAAGAACGTATTCAAAGTATATATTTCTGTAGGGATTGGGTGAAGCTATCGCTGGATTATCTCTTTATATATCTTTCAAAGTGGTTGGCGACGAAAGGAGCGCTACAATGTTCGAAAACAGGCGAATAGCTGAGTAATGATCCTTGACTTAAGATCTAAATAAGTAAACATCGTGACATATGTAGTATGGGCTCGGCTAGCTGCACTGAAATTTAGTAACAATTTTGTGTTAAATAGTGAAATTTTTTGTAATCTAGAGCGATTGAGAGGCAAAGTTTTTGCCATACAGACCTTGCAGAATGAATACAGAAGACAAGCTGTCAGGTGACCTACTATTGTGCACAGTGGCACCAGCTGTTGCAGGCAAAGTAGCGGCGTGCATGATACCCTATTCGATTTCGAAACTGTCTGAAAAATTTTAAAATGAACCCAAAAGGCTTTTAAGCTACAGACAGTGGCGGCGGCACAGTGGGCAATGGGTGACGTGTGTCCCCCTCCCCCATCGATTCTTGAAAATTTTTAAAATGGTCCCAAAAGTCGCTTAAGCTACAGATTTCTGTGGAGGGTGTAGGGTGAGATGTATTTTTGATGACTGGTTTATTTGTTCTAACCATTTTCTTTTACAAACTGTTCTCAAACTATCATAAGTTTTGGAAATTCTTGACAAATTCCAAATTTTCTCACGCTCCGCTAGCGTCAAGCCTTGTGTCAGAGTTGTCCTTATTATCAATAGCTTTCGGTAACTACTCACGGGGGAACAAAGGAGCAAAAGTGCTTTTTAAGAATTCTCAGTCAGAAGATTCGTTTCTGAATAGCATAGGTTGGTGGGAAAGTGACAGTGTCCGATGCAGTTTCTGAAATGCAGGTTTTGTCATGGACTAATATTTTATTCAACATTTCGGCGCGCTTCGCGCGCATACAACGGGGTTTACACCCGATTTTATATACCATTGACAAAGCTTTGACACAAGAAATTATTCCAATGCAACATTTTTCTAAAGAGTACATCTCCTTCTCTGTCAGTCTGTAGGGCTCTCATCATTATGGGATCTTTGACTAATCTAGTCTAGCACATGATTTGAAAGATTGAATGTACGTAATTGCCGTTGCTTATTTTCCAAACATCTTACCGCGACGTTCAATAATGACGAAAATCTTTTCTGAAACGAATTTTGCCTGTCCACCATCCCTCTTGCTATATCTAAAAAGAAGGTGATATATCATATCTCCTCCCACATGGATGTCGGGTAGTGAGAATCCCGTTGGTCCCTCTTTTGTATACTGTAACTAATTTAGAGCTCCCGGGAGGCTCTATACTGTTCTCTGTCAACCTTGGATATCCTTTTAAAATGTAAAGGAAAAATTTTATTATAGTCCAAGAATGTTTCTGTGGACTCCACGCAGGTATAATTGCGTGTACAATTTTCCCATGGGCGTTGATCGTGGGGGACGGGGGACGCGTCCCCCTCACTTTTTTAGAAGGGGGGAATCGTCAAAAAGCCGCCCTCACTTTTTCAAAAATGATGGAACAGACTGCAATTATGCCTAGGAAAACGAAATTTTTAGAAGAAAAATAACCTAAAAATCGTACACTTTTGTTGCACCAAATCGCATCTGAGGGCATTCAGTTCTAGAAAAATTTCCCTTAGACCCCTCCCCCATGCCGAAGGTCACGAAACTTATTGCCTACCCGTGACGCAAATTCTGGCTACCACCAACTGCTTCTTCCACGCCACAGGACGGCGATTCACAAATGTGAAAAAGGTTCCCCCTCCCCCCCCCCCCCGCACACACTTTTGGAGATAGATCCACGCCCATGATTTTTCCTGGGACTTAAGGAGGTTTGAAGACAGTATGTTAACCGTCTCTTACTCCCCTTTTCACCCGAACAAAAGTTAGAATTCACTAAATTGTGGACATTTTCTAAACATACAATCACTTTAGAATGACCCAAAGATACTACCATTTTGCATATAGGCCCCCTAAAATTAACAAAAATTTCTCAAAGGGGAGGGTACTAGACCCTTCCTGGGATTGCACTCTCATTTACTAATAAGAAAAGGCTCTCCCGCTGTTGTATATAGCGTATACAAAATCCCACTGCCTAAAAAGGCACGGTTTAGCAGTTATCTGCGGTTCCCCCAATCACCAACTCCAGCCGGCACCATCGGTCATAGATTACTGAAGGGTATAACCTTCAGAAGTCCATAAAGAAGGTGATATATCATCTCTCCTCCCATATGGATGTAAGGTTGTGAGAGTCCTGTTGGTCCTCCTTTTCAGTGTACAATTAATGCAGAGCTCCCGGGACGCACTATACCGAAAATTTTCGGCGCGCTTCGCGCGCAATTGTTTACGATCACGGAGAGAGGTACGTTTTTATTGAGTAATGGATTTATTTTTATCACTTTTTACCAAAAATCATTTGAAATCTTTCACGATTTTTGCAAAGTCTTCTCAATATTTCTTGATTTTTGCTTGATCTACTCACTGTTAGCCTTGAATTGTTCCTTTTACTATCAATAAGGTCCCAAACGTATTCGCATTACTCATCGGTGGGGTTCTACTATAAGCCAATTATTCGTGTGCATAAACGTGATTTCAGAGTCAGCATTGTAAGGATGTAAAACAACTGATATTCATTTTTTCACCCTCCTCTTCTTATGAGAACTAAAAACTTAGTGTCGAACCCACCTTCTAATTGATAAAAACACATAAAGGGAATTGACACCATTAGTCATAGCAATGGATTTAAATGTAAATTCAAATTTTCGGCGCACTTGGCGCGCAATTGTTTCATCTGACGTTCTATACCCGAATACCCTAGAACGAAAATAAAACACTCATTATGGCAAAAATCATTTCAAGTTACCTACACCGGGCTCATAATGTTGGCGTGTAAGTTTTAAGATACCTTAGATTCTCCTTAAATTCTGCAGGTACATATAGTAACTTAAAATGAGCCATAGACATCAAATTCCATGCAACATGAAAAGGTATAATATCTCACTGACGTAAGAACTGGAGCCGATTTCTGTGCTCTTAAAATGCAATATGGCGAGAGCTTCCGGGGGCTTCGCCCACTGGACCCCCACAAGGGCTCCGCCCCTGGACCCCGCCAGGGGCCCTAACGCGGGCCCCTGGACCCCACGCGTAGGGACTCGCGCTTCGCGCTCGTGGTGCACCTTCGGTGCACATGAGGTTTTCCATCTTGGGCCCCCCCCCTCAAAATTTCTGGATCCGCACCTGCAGTAGTGTGTGTCATGCGGTATACGGTCAATTGGTGAGCGACTCACGGAGCAAAGTTTGGCATATGTGGCACCAGATTTGCATGTAAGGACACCTAAATTTTCAAAAATTTTCACAGGGGAGGGGGACACTCCCTCCCCCAGGCCGGTGATCACACAACATATTGCATCCCCCCCCCCCTTGAGCTGTTGAGAGAAATCCTGGGTACGTCACTGGTTGACCTATATAACCTTTAAATAGGTATACAGATTCTTTTTAGTGTAAGCTCACCCAAAAGTTTCTCGCGCTTCGCGCGCTTTGCAATTTCACAGTTTAGATTTCGGGAAAAACCTTAAATAGGGCGGAACTATTTTCCTCTAGTATATACAAAATTTTATGCAATATATGCCCCGCAATGACATGGTATAGTACACAGGTTTTCTTCGAATCTCCCCTCACCAACCCCTCGACGGCATCGGGGCTGTCGAGGCTTCGGGTCGTTACCCCCACCTGTTGGACAAATCCTGGCGCCACCCCTGCTGGACCACTACCGGTTGGACTAACGGTTCTCAGCTCTAACTGCATCTCTTATCAACACTTTCAGTCGGCATTTCTTTCTTCTCAGTCGGCAAATACGACACCCCCCATTATAAATGCTCTGGCGACGCCCCTGCTTAGGGCAGTCCCAAATGACCATTGACCTCTTGCAAAATCAATAGGCTTCTTCACCTTACCACGGGGCACAGACATACAAGTATGAGATTCATAACAGTCTCCCTTCTTGACATATTTTTACGAGGTTCACAGTTTGACCCATGACTACCCCGAATGACCTTCAACATCCACCAAAAATAACAGAAATAATCTACAAAATATGAGCCATCCACATTTTTACTTTAAGATCCCTTACACTTACTTACCCTTCTTGAGATATCGTGTTTACAAGGTTCTGACCTTTTGACCTCTCATGACACCAAATGACCTGTGACCTCCACCACAATTATAAGGGATCATCAATTCAATAGAAAGTATCCACGGCTCAAGTATGAAATCTCCAACCTTATCTATTTTGAGATACTGTTATGTGATAGGTTTACTACCCTTCCTTTTCACCCCCAGGGCTCGTCTCAGTTATCCTTTCTTCCTTCCGTTCAGTCGTGGGAAAGGCATTCAGTTCTCTATTTTAATTATTGTTTTCTCATTTCCGTCAAGCACGACACCCGAGAAGTAATAAGTATCTCCCTAGGACTAGTGACCCGGAATACCAGACATCAGGTGTGGTCAGTAAAAGCCTCTCTCATTTGTCGCTATTTTAATTGATGGCTAGGTCACCCAATCAAACAAGTTATGGGCGTGACAAGGGAACACGTGCGCGAGCACTGCGGGACCATGCTCGCAGGAGAGCAAGGAAATCCAGAGACAGAGGAGGATAGACCACTGAACAAAACATACATCCCTTCCGTATCGTCTTAAGCTAATAATTGTTAAGAACGGACTTTGTACCACTCCTTCGTCAAGAAATGATTCCAAAATAAAATGTACAGAAACTAGAATCATGATGTTGGACTTCTATTATTTTTCTGGAGTGAATCGATCCCCGTAATACAACAATACCGTGTGTAATGACCAGTTTTCAAGATTTATACTGCTTGACTTTTTTGACCCCACATGACCTTTGACCTCCACAAAATGATAAGAATCATGTAAGTCAGTAAGAGCCATTCTCAGGCCAAGTATGAGATCCCTCACAGTAGCTCTGCTTGAGATATACTGTTTGCAAGTTTATGAACTTTTGACTTCTCGTAACCCCAGATGACCTTTTCACCAAAAAATTACAAGAAGCATCGACTTTATATATGAAACATTAACATGACAAATATGATATCCCTCACATTTACCTTTCTTGAGATACCGTGTTTGCGAGTTGTTGACCTTTTGACCTCTTATGACCCCATATGACCTTTGCCCTCCACTAAAAATTACAGGGACCATCCACTGGATATGGGACATCCACAAGCAAAGTATAAATTCCCTCACGTTCTGGAGATATAGTGTTTAGTTACAATCTTTTGACCTTTTATCTTTCGAGACCCCAAATGACCTTGACCGCCACCAAAGAATATAGCAATCATGTAATAAACATGGGCCATCTACATGCCAAGTATGAGATTCCTCACAGTTACTCTTCTTGAGATATCCTGTTTATCAGGTTTTGAGCTTTTGACCGCTTGTGACCCCAAATGACTTTTTACCTCCACCAAAAATATTTGAAGTATCTACTACGTATGAACCACCCACATAACAAGTATGAGATCCTTCACAGTTATCTTTCTTGCGATATCGTTTTTGTAAGGTTTTGACCTTTTGATGTCTCATGACTCCAAATAACCTTTGACCTCCACTCAAAACAATAGATTTCATCTATTCTATATGGGCCAGCTAAAATATGAGATCCCTCACAGTTACCCCCTTGAGATACCGTGTTTACGAACAGTTTTCAAGGTTTTGACCTTTAGACCTTTCGTGGCCCCAAATTACCTTTACCTTCACCAAAAACAATAGGGATCATCAACTTAATATGGGCAATCCTCATGCCATGTATGAGATCCCTAATAGTTACTTTCATGAATATCATGTTTACATGGTTTTGCCGACCTTTTGACCTCTTATGACCCCAAATGATCTCCATAAAAACGATAGGGATCATCTAATCAATATGGGGCATCCACTTGTCAAGTATGAAATCCCTCAAAGTTATATCCTTCTTGGGATATCGTGTTTACAACAAGTGTCACATACACATACACCCCCATACGTACGCGCACGCACACACACACACACGACATAACCATTGCGTAGATTCCTTTTTGCCTTCGGCAATTAAAAAGGACTGCAACACGAGGAACTTTTTAATGCATACCAGCCTAGTTACCTAACACTTCACTCATGATAGGTGTTTGTATCGTCTGGTACTATAGACATTCTCTACTTTTCCATTGAAGAGCTGTTGTTCTCATTCATTATCTTTTCCAGAAAATGCCTTTTAGCAGTACGTTTAATACGAGAAATAGCACAGGCGTTTTGTTGAGTGACATCATAGCAAGGCCGCTATACATTATATTAATAGCTCAAGTTGAGTCAGTAAATAGAGACCGCAAAGCCCCTCCACCCCGAGTTTGGGAAAACCGCTTTTCTCGAGCAGAATGTTAACTAAAATGGCTCAAATTTGTCAGGGAGCGCACGTTTTTCGCAGCCAAACTCTAAGATTTTTGTTTCTTGCTTCAAATTATGAAAAGACAAACTTTTGTGAAAGACACCAGTCATATAATTATTAATCGCAGTCCAGAAGCAACCCCGTTTCCTTGAAAATACTTCTACGGTTCTACCAGCACGAAAAAAGGTCGCTAATACTCCTTGAGAGGAATGGAAAATGTTAGTAAAACATAAAAAATAAGAGCCAAAGCTGTGTCTTATTAACTGCCCGCTCTCTAAATAAGCGTGACCTTCTTGATGTCGTCCTACCATGAAATCGTTTTGACTTTAATGGAATTTCTGTTTACAAATATGTGGCATGCAATGAGCAGTTATCGGGTTATGCATAGTGCGAGATCTTCAAGAACAGGTGTACAAGCTAGCTGGGCTGAGGCTGCAGCCCTTCTGAGTTCATGGAAAACCTATTTCCTGAGTAGTTTTTTGAAGAAAAATCATCCCGTATGCTTATTTTTCACACACTAACTTGAAACTACTATATCATATTGTTTGATTCAAGATTCCAGCAGTGGTCTGCGTTACTGAAATGTCAAAAGTTTCAATTCTTGGAGGCGTGCTTTCAAAGAAGAGCTACTTTAATACACGAAAGAATACGGGCTGAGAAACTGATCCCGTTTGGCGTAGGCAGGATTTTTGTTGGGGGGGGGGGGGGATAACTGCAGGGCCTGATCGCCGGCCTGGGGAGTGGTCTAAGGGGAGGGTCTTTGAGAAATTTTTGAATATTTAAGTACCCTCAGATGCAATCTGGTGTAACATTAAGCATCATGTGAAGTCAGTTTTTTTGTTCCATTACCCCTCCCCCCAAATAAATAAATAAAAATAAAATAAATTGCTCTGCAAATAATGAAGGGGGGCGTAGACACCCTGGATCCTGCCCTAAAGCTTTACTTTATTTTGGAAAAATAATTTTCCATCCAGTTACATCCTTGCTTCCTTCACCGCGATTTTATCCTTTTTTAAACCATTCATAGACGCAGTTTTGTGTCACGTAAATATTCATTCACCCGTGATATTTCTAACCCTCACTGGCACTCGACATACAGTACCCTAAAAGAAGCATTGAATAGTACAGGCGCGTAGCCAAGGGGAGCGAAGGGGGCAGCCGTCCCCTCCTTGAGCATATTTTTTTAATGATTTTTTTATGATATTGCTAGTAAATCAAAATAAAATAATGTTTATATGCAACCTACGAGGCCAGGGAAGTGCCATTTCCAGCGATCTGGCAGGCATTTTCGGCCAAAATTTTCTTGTACGCTTCGCGCCAACCTATAGTGGCGCTGCGCTTAGACAGCTTGCCTACAGGCTTAGCCCTTGGCCAATTCCTGGCTACGCGCCTTGAACAGTAACACTCTTTAATTACTCCATTTGAAGTACTGCTTTGGGACGGGGTCTTGTTGTTATCATGCAACAGATTTGTTGTTCTCTGTTGCTAGCTATGCACCAGCTTATCGAAAAATACGAGAATACAAATTTCACGATTGGTTCACCAAATTTGTACGTTACAACTCGTTGGCATTCTATCGCCGACTTTACCCTACCGCTACTGATGAGCGACCTGGTACTTATCTTCCAAGGTCGAAACGCGTCTAGCAATAGCATACCAGCTATGGTTTACTACCAAGTAAGGTCACTCTATACCATTTAAACCCATCCCTGGTTTCCTGATCTCCTATTTTATTTACCATAACATGGTAATTTGACGGTTCTAGGATAGATTATCGGTATCTTGTATATCCCGACACATCATCACTTCATTCACGTCACTGAGTTCTGGAGAGCCGACCACTCTTTTTAATTCTAAAAAAAAATCAGAATTCGATTGGGCATTTCGGACGGAAGAAGAACACAAGAACAAATTCCTGAGACTTTTATCTCGATGCTCACAAAGAGAGTCTCTAAGGAGGAGTTAACATCACTTGTAAAGACCTTGGCAAACAAGAACGCCTTTCGACAGTACACACATAAAGCAGAAGGCAGAAATATATCTAGTTTAACAAAGCATACGTCATTTTTTCTAGGAGAGCTGGCCATTTATGGCTGCGAAAAACTTTTGCTGCCTGAGAAATTTGCACCATTTTTAGTAAATAACCTGCTCAAGGAAAACCGTTTTCCCTTACTCGAGGGTGTTGGGTGGGGTCAGGGCCGTGGCTAGGGTCATATGTTTGGGGGTGTGAAGGTCCCAAATTCCGACTGGATGGATATTTTTTCCAACTGAATGGTGACGCGTAAATTGCACCATTTTTTATGCGCCCTGCGTTTACATACAGCAGCGGGGGATCCTTCCTTTGTCACTACATAAAGGTGCCGCCGTGGGGGAGGGGTCTAAGGGGAGGGGTTGACCCCTCCCCTTTGAGAAATTTTTGTTAAGGCAAGGTTGCCGAGATGCAAAATGGTGCTATCTTGGGATACTTTTGGAACTGATCATATATGGCTGGAAAATGTCCATAATTCAGTGAATACTAAGATTTGGTTAAAGATTTGGTGAAAGTAGAAAGTATGTTGTCTAAGAGAATAATACGTTGTCAACAAACCTCCTGAAGTCCTCCCCCCTTTTTGACTACTTTAATGCCTTCTATTTTGGCATCTAATGCTAGCATATACCTGCATAGGCCTCCTGGAAGCTCTGGATCAATTATATAAAATGGGGCAATGACATAATGCTTATTACCTGGCATCTAAATAATAATATAGAGTATGACGCCAAGCACTTTACATCTATCGTATTTTTACTAATTTTGAACGAAAATCCAGACGAACAGCTTTCAGAAATGGGGAATGGGCGGGAGGGAGAGTATTGGTGCAGAAAAATAATACTAGACCTCCCAGACAGGTATAGCAAACGGGGTGTAGGACTAACAAGCGCGTTTTCAGAATGTACACCTAGTTTATGCTATAAAAGTTCACTGGTACGTTGTGCTTACAATGTTTATAAGTGATACAACGTGGATTGTGAGGATTGCGCGCGAAGCGCGCTGAAATTTGGGGGTACACTTCAATGCCAAAATGAGGAAACCTGCACGCAGGCTCAGCCAGGGTGGTGCTTTGATTTGCCGACATGGAGGGAAGCGCCCTGACTGGGGGCCAGCTACTCTAAGTCCCGATAGATGCAATGGGTTGCCGGACTCAAAACATAAGACGCGCGAAGCGCGCCGAAAAATTTGAGGTTATATGAAGTTTCATTAAGGAAAGTTGAAAAAGTTTGGGCTTTTATTGAAGAATCTGGACAAAACCAAGAAATTTGTTCGGGTGACTGCATGGTCGTCGTCGGGGATTATATTCTTCATCTTACCCATTAAGGATCTCCCACGAAACTGAAAGATCTTTTTCTTACAAAATATGTTTACCACGATGGCGAGGCTGAAGAAAGACTCTTCCAAAAGTTAGGAAAAAGAGGAAAGAACTTCGCAACGATGCATTTTCGTGTTTCTCTAGAATCACGCCCACACGGAGTTAAGAACAACATTTGTGGAAACGTTGAAATCCAATATGTTTGAAACGGGCGCGTCACCACAAGATAAGTTTGGAATATTTTCTGGGTATATCTATATCTTCACCAATATTATTCTATATAAAATTTTGGGCAATTTTGTGGGGCTCGGAAAAATTTGGGGGGCTAAAGCGCCCTAGCTCCCATAGAACTGTGTCTGGTATAACGACCGTAATAATGTTCATGAGATTGATTGTAAATCGTGACGCATGCATTAAATAAGATTTCCATAATAAAACCTGCATTCAGAACCTGCATCGAGATACTTTCAATTGCCCAACAAACCAACATGCCACTCTTGAAAAAGCCAGTCTTTTACCTGGTAATTTGTAAACAGCTTTCAACTTCTTCTGTTAATAAATTTGGGTCTGGACTATAATTTGCTGCAAAACAGGTTAACAAAAGATCGGATAATATTGTCCGATCAGGGTCTTCGAGCTTCCTGGTTCGATTGTTCTCAGAAAATATTTCGACGGCAGGCCCAAGCCAAGAGAATGTTCCCCTAAACCTACCCAAGCATTAAACAGGATTGCGGTTACCCTATTTAAATTTTGAAAGGCACAATAGGAGCAACAGTCACGTGCATTAGCAAAGGGTAGAATAAATATTATGGCCGGAGAATATAATGTTAATGTCATGACAGGCCCGTGGCCAAACAAGGGAGAGGTTGAGATAGCTTCCTGGGGGGGCGAAGTACTTTTTAGGAAGCAAAATGTACTAAAACGCGTTAAGGCAATGGTAGTCTTTATTTTCTAAAGAGCCCCCATCCCCTACCCCCTTGGCTACGAGTTGTGTCAGTTGTGAAAATTTTGAGAGTTCGAGAAGAATTTGCGATAAAAGGACAGCTTTGATTTGATTTTACGTGAGGAAAATAACGTTTGGTATTATTCTCACTTCGTCTAGTTGGAAAATATATACAAAGTTGACACAGGCTCAGTCAGAAAAATGTGCTAGACTGAGATATCAGAAATTCCAACTGGCATTTCAGATTTTCCGACTATCGTCGCTCTGACGAACTTTGGGGGGGGGGGGGGGGTGAGACACCCCCACACCCCCCGGTCGCGACGGCCCTGGGTGGGGTTGCAGCCTCCATTCACTGGCTCAACTCAGCAATATGAAGTGCGTTCTTATGACGACACTCAACAAGAACAAACATGCTATTTCTCGTATTAAACGTAGTATCTGTTAAAAGGCATTTTCTAAAGAAAAAATAAATAAATGAGAAAAGATTATTTTAAATGGAAAATAAAGATAGTCTTTAGGATCAGGTAATGCCACCCACCGTGAGTGAAGTGTTCGGTAACTAGGCTGTAGTATGCAACTATACGTTGCAAAGTTCCCGTGATGCCTTTATTTATCGAACTGCGCCGCCAGTTATAACAAGACAAAACGAAATGAAGCAACTGAAATGTAACAAAATAGAATTAGACAAACTGAAATGAGAAATGAGGCAAACTGAAAATGAGACAAAATGAAATAAGGCAAACTGAATTGCGACAAAATGAAATGAAACAAACTGAAAATGAGACAACATGAAATGAAGCAAGCTTTAATGAGACAAAATGAAAGACAAACTTTATTGAGACAAGATGAACTGAGACAAAATGAGATCACATAAAATGAAATGGAGCAAACTTTAATGAGACAAAATGAACTGAAAAAGGCAAAATTAAATGAGACAAAATTAAATGAAACTTAAATGAGACAAGATGATATGAAACAAGGGTAAGGAGATCAATTATGTTGAGTGTGAGAATCCCGTTGTCTTTGTTAGGATAATGAGTTGGGTAACCTACGTAAGTTTTTTTTTGTAGTCTAGTTTGATGTATTCGTAGTGGGTATTTGTATTCGTCTTCAGTGTCTGTCAGTCTTGGTTTGGTTGTCATCCGAAGTGGACGCTGTCCGTATTATTTGGTGTACATCGTAATAAATGCCGAAGTCTTGAAGCAGTACCTCTCAAGCTCTCCTGTCCTGTATCTATCATACTACTCCTTTTCGGCCGAACTCACCAACCAGTGCCTGCTACTCAGCCCGGTACTGGTACTCAGCCCGTTCCCCACGCTACTCAAACATACATGATACAAAATGAAATGAGGCGAAACAAATGAGAGAAACCAACATGAGTAAAATTTAAATAAAACAAACTGAAATATACTAGCTAACGAACACGAGGACTAAAAATGAGGCAAAATATAATGAGACAACTAAAGATAAGACAAAATTGAACGAGCCAACATAAACTTGACAGTGTATATAATATTCCAAGTAAAATGAGACAACATAATCTATTGCCCTTTTGGCTCTCCATACTAATCTGATCAATCTGCTGAACCCGAATACTGCTGGAGTGCGAATGGTCAACCTGCAAACCAAAGACACTATAGCGCCGTAAGGCGCAAGGCCGGTTACTCTGCCTCTAAAACCGTAGTACGTCATGGGGCGAAGTATCCGCCATTTTAGTAAGCAAAAGCCGGGACGCTGATATGTACGTAACGTACCAAGACAGTGTGTACGAGTAAGTCATAGACGACTGATTGGTTAAGTGGTTCCAAATTGCAAAAATGAAGTAAAACTAGTCACCTAAATATAATGAAAAACATTAGCTATTGTTGACGAAAGTTTAACCGTGATGTCATAGAGTTGATGCTAAACATTGTTTATTTGGTAACTATTCAAAGGGTTATAACTCCAAAACTGCCGAACGGATTCATGTGCGGTTTTCAGCTACTGGTAGTGGAAATTTGCTCCATAACAGGCGCAGGCCATGGGCCAGAGGCACCCACGGGTACCCCCACACACAAATCTTCGACCCAATATTTTTTGGAAACCTTAGGGTCCCCTGAACACGAAATCAAGAAGTAACAGCAAATACTTTCGGTTTCAATCATTCAAAATGGCTCCCAAAAATGGCGGCAAAAATTATATTTTGTATTAAATAATAATAAAGTAAATATTCCTAAAAAATATTTTAAGGCATTAAATGTTAAAACTTGGTCATATCTTATGACAAAAATTCCAAAATTAATTTTTGAGACTGTTTTGGTGAGGTTTCGGTTAACCAAGATGGCGGAAAACCAAATGGCCGCCAGACTGGATGAAAAATTTCAATAATTGTGCAAAAACATTGCAAACCTCAATCACACTGATGGTTTAAAATTTAGGTTGAACTTCAAAATCCTTGACACAAAAATAATTGCCAACCAGTATCGCGGAAACGCAACGAAGAAGTAAAAACAATACAGTAAAAATTCCCCACAAAAATAAGAAAATTAAAAAAAGTGCAACAAAGTCTCAGAAAATAATCATTAAAAATATATTTCCATTAAAAACCCCAAATACCTTTATAGCAGATTGTGCATAAAATTCAAAGCATGATTTGTGATATTTTATGCAGGACCCCGTACCAACCAAGATGGTGGAAACAACAAAATGGCCTCAAATAGAACGATCAAAATGTATCAAAATGATATGAGAAATAATCATTAAAAATACTTTTGACACAGTTACCCTTAATATCTAGCTGGATTTTACGACAAATAATTCTAAAATTATTTTTCAAAATCTATTTTGAGGAATTCAGGTCAACCAAGATGGTGGAAAAGCAAAATGGCGACCAATGCAATAATTATGCCAACATAACATAATAATAGTAAAACTAATCATTAAAAATACTTTTGAACACAGGCAAGTTAACCTGCGTCCATTTCCTGATGTAAATATGCAAAAAGTATTTTTCTGGATATTTATTAAGAATCCGGGTCAACCAAGATGGCGGATATAGCAAAATGGCCTCTAATGTTGAAATTTCTATATATCACAATAATAGGGAAAATCATCCTTAAAATTATATTTGTGACAGTTGCTCTTTATATTTGGCCACATTTTGTGCCAAATAATTTGAAAGTATTTTTCAAAACATTCTCTTGGAATTTAGGTCAATTGAGATGAAGGAAGAAGCAAAATTGCGGCCAGTGATATTTTATAAAAATAAGGAAAATCATCCTTAGAAAAATATTTGTAGCACATCTAAACCTAAAATCTGTCCATAATCTTTCTGAATATTTATTACAGAATATGGACAGAGTTTAGATATAAATGTGTTGAAAATATTTTTAATGATTATTAGTATCTATTATTATGCTACATTGTTACTATACCATAAGCGACCATTTTTGCTTTTTCCGCCATCTTGGTTAACCTGAATTCCAACAAAAATGTTCAAAAAAATATTTAATTATTTGGCATGAATGACCATATTTTAAAAGAAGGTGTGTCCAACACATTTTTCATGAATATTTTTCTCATTATTTCAATAAATTATAATAATTACATGGGCAGCCATTTTGGAATTTCCGCCATCTTGGTTAACCTGTATCTCACCAAAACAGTCTCAAAAATTAATTTTGGAATTTTTGTCATAAAATATGACCAAATTTTAACATTCGATGCCTCAAAAATTTTTAGGAATATTTTTTTTAACATATTTAAATAGAAAATATTCATAAGTTTTGCCACCATTTTGGTTTTGGCAACCATTTTGAATGAGGGAGACCCAAAATATTTACTGTTACCACTTGATTCTGTGTTCAGGGGACCATAAGGTTTCCAAAAAAATATTGGGTCGGAGAGTTGCGGTTTGGTGTGCACTGAGCCCTGAGGTGCCTCTGGCCCATGGCCTATAATATATGTAGTTTTCATTTAGTGTTGGACTATTCTTTTAATTAGTATTTAAAAGAAAAGCCTAACACTAAATGGAAATACCAAACCCAACAGTGAAACTCCCATTGAAGTCGCATCGTTGGTTATCGAAATATTGATTTTATGAAGGTCAGTTCAATACGAAAGCCCATTAGTGCCATTCGAAAAATATTTTTAATTCGTTTTTACGAATTATTAATTCGTTTTTACGAATTATTAATTCGTTTTTACGAATTATTAATTCGTTTTTACGAATTAATAATTCGTTCTAACGAAATATTAATTCGTTCTTACGAATTATTAATTCGTTCTTACGAAATATTAATTCGTTTTTACGAATTATTAATTCGTTTTTACGAATTATTAATTCGTTTTTACGAATTATTAATTCGTTCTTACGAATTATTAATTCGTTTTTACGAATTAATAATTCGTTCTTACGAATTATTAATTCGTTTTTACGAATTATTAATTCGTTCCTACGAATTATTAATTCGTTCTTACGAAATATTAATTCGTTTTTACGAATTATTAATTCGTTCTTACGAATTATTAATTCGTTTTTACGAATTAATAATTCGTTCTTACGAATTATTAATTCGTTTTTACGAATTATTAATTCGTTTTTACGAATTATTAATTCGTTCTTACGAAATATTAATTCGTTCTTACGAATTATTAATTCGTTCTTACGAAATATTAATTCGTTTTTACGAATTATTAATTCGTTTTTACGAATTATTAATTCGTTCTTACGAATTATTAATTCGTTTTTACGAATTAATAATTCGTTCTTACGAATTATTAATTCGTTTTTACGAATTAATAATTCGTTCTTACGAATTATTAATTCGTTCTTACGAATTATTAATTCGTTCTTACGAATTATTAATTCGTTCTTACGAATTATTAATTGGTTTTTACGAATTATTAATTCGTTCTTACGAATTATTAATTCGTTCTTACGAATTATTAATTCGTTCTTACGAATTATTAATTCGTTCTTACGAATTATTAATTCGTTCTTAAGAATTATTCATTCGTTCTTACGAATTTTTAATTTGTTCATACAAAATATCAATTCTTTTGTATGAATTATTAGTTCCTAAATTCGAGTATTTATACAATTTGAAGGAACGACGGACTTAAATGACAGTATGAAATTCCATAATACTTAAAGAACGTCGCTTTTGCAATTAATAACGATGCAAAATACACGACGAACAATTTTAAAGTAACGACGACCCAAACTGCTACGACGTCTTTTAACGTGGTGGAGATAGTGGCGTCCTTCATATTTACTCGTCCTCATGCCACATGAACTCGTCCCAAACCATCTCTCCAAAGTTACCCCATGCCAACTAGGCCCTAGTATGAGAAATCATGACAGGGCGTGTGTGTTCCGGTCACAGCTTGTTTTTCCATGTCTTGGCAAATGAAAAAAAAATTAAAGGAGGTTGGCTTACTCTCCAAAAACGTGTTAAAACATGGCTAAAATGCCCGGTTGAGGGTAGTAGAGATGAAAAATGTATACAGCCTTAAATTGTTACTAGAGGTATGAGTAAGGGGTGATATAACTCCGGTAATTTTGAGATAAATAGCCGTGTAAAATTATCAACAGACCCCTAGAAAGACTTTTTAAAAGGTTTTGAAGGTAAATGCGGCCATGCTCAGTAGCATTTTAGCATGTAGCGTGGTGTGCTATTGCTAGACGCATTTAGACCACATACAGGTGCGGATCGAGACATTTCGAAAAGGGGAGGGGTATGAACTTAGAAAAAACGTAGGTGCGGGGTTAGACTTTCGGGTGCAGTGCCGAGGACAAGGGGGTGTCCTTATGTTCACATACACAATACACATATGCATACGGGAGTATTTAAACTCAGGGACGAGAGGATTCTCTGCTGCCCGAAATTTTAAAAACTCCCCAAAAGACTAAGCGGAGGGCCACCATAGTTGGCGCGGAGCGTACACAAAATTTTGAAAAATTGCGAACCTCTCAGAAGGCCAGAAATGCCATTTCCTAGGCTTGTCAGCAGCGGTGTCACAGACTTGACTCGAGGGGGCGGGTACTTGGGGTGCACAAGTATTTCGCAATAATAATTTATAATTACGAATAAATAGTTGATACGAACGAATTAATAATTCGTAAGAACAAATTAATAATTCGTAAGAACGAATAAATAATTCGTAAAAACGAATTAATAATTCGTAAGAACGAATTAGTAATTCGTAAAAACGAATTAATAATTCGTAAAAACGAATTAATAATTCGTAAGAACGAATTAATATTTCGTAAGAACGAATTAATAATTCGTAAGAACGAATAAATATTTCGTAAGAACGAATTAATAATTCGTAAGAACGAATAAATAATTCGTTCTTACGAATTAATAATTCATAAGAACGAATAAATAATTCGTAAGAACGAATTAGTAATTCGTAAAAACGAATTAATAATTCGTAAAAACGAATTAATAATTCGTAAGAACGAATTAACATTTCGTAAGAACGAATTAATATTTCGTAAGAACGAATTAATAATTCGTAAGAACGAATTAGTAATTCGTAAGAACGAATTAATAATTCGTAAGAACGAATTAATAATTCGTAAGAACGAATTAGTAATTCGTAAGAACGAATTAGTAATTCGTAAGAACGAATTAATAATTCGTAAAAACGAATTAATAATTCGTAAAAACGAATTAATAATTCGTAAGAACGAATTAATATTTCGTAAGAACGAATTAATAATTCGTAAAAACGAATTAATAATTCGTAAAAACGAATTAATAATTCGTAAGAACGAATTATTAATTCGTAAAAACGAATTAATAATTCGTAAGAACGAATTAATAATTCGTAAAAACGAATTAATAATTCGTAAAAACGAATTAATAATTCGTAAAAACGAATTAATATTTCGTAAGAACGAATTAATAATTCGTAAGAACGAATTAATATTTCGTTAGAACGAATTATTAATTCGTAAAAACGAATTAATAATTCGTAAAAACGAATTAATAATTCGTAAAAACGAATTAATAATTCGTAAAAACGAATTAATATTTTGTAAGAACGAATTAATAATTCGTAAGAACGAATTAATAATTCGTAGGAACGAATTAATAATTCGTAAGAACGAATTAATAATTCGTAAGAACGAATTAAAAATATTTTTCGAATGGCACTAATGGGCTTTCGTAGTTCAACGCATTTACAACACGCAGTATTTTCCGTGTTCCATACGATGCATCAAGGCTGCTTACTAAAATGGCGGACGCTGTGCTCCATTGCATACACGGACTTCTTATATACATGGACCAGCATATTGCACTAACGTCCTATGCGTAAATTGTCGCCACCGTGTACGTACACGAATAGGCTTACCAATATGGCTGCCTGCTATAGCCTTGTGTGTAAAAGTTTGGACTTGCTCAAGTGACCCAGTATCGACAAATTGTGTGAAAAACTTGTAATATTTTCAAATAGAATGGAGGACTGTGATATTGTTCTTCCATTCATACTGATATTTTGTCTGAAATGTTGCAGATACATCGTCAAATTGGGCAAATGGTAGTAGCCCGGCGGCCATCTTGGTTAGCCTAAATTTGTTCGAACGGTGGCGACCGTATTGATTGCGCAATCCTCTGTCCATGTATTGAAGTCCGTGATTGCATACTACGAAAAATAGTGTACACTTTCGTGAGAGTAACCGGTCTTACGCCTTACGGCGCTACACTGTCTTTGCTGCAAACGTTATCCCTTGTTCAGTCAGTGAGAGTCCAAACACTTCTGCAAAACTAACGTAAGCCCCTATACATCTAGCACTTTGGTCCGTAGATCCGTAGTGCAGCCTAGTCTACTATGGGCGTAGGCTAGGCCTACTTCCTATGCAGTGTTGATGGCTAGCCTATAGCCTAGCCTTTATCAGACTAAACGTTTGTTTATAATATAACTGTGTAGCTCCAGGCCTAGCAGTGAACCAGTCTGAAACTAGCACAGAACCCAACCCATGGGTGTACAATAGTAGGCTACGTGACTTAGGCCACAAGCTTCTCGACCTTTTGGCAAAGTTTATGTGAAGTTTTAGTCTGCTGACTGCTGATATCACAGGCGTTCGAAAGTACATAGGCCTAGGCCTACTACACACTATAGGCCTATATAGTCTTATTATATATATACACTGTAAAAAAATGGCCCTTAAATGTAGTACCAACCACTGAAAAATGAACCCCACTTTTAAGTGGTTGTTGCTTACTTTCAGTGCACATGGCTTACTTTCAGTGCAAAGCACTGAAAAGTGGGGTTCATTTTTCTGTGATGGACACTTCTATTAAGAGCCATTTTAGAGCTTTTTGCAGTGTATAGTGTGTAGTATATGTACTTTCGAACGCCTGTGGCTGATATTATTTGGGTAGCTTTGTGGCTTTCCATACTATGCTGTAGGCCTAGTTAGATGAGGTTTAATGTCCCAGTTTCCAACCAATTGGTTCAAGTCGAGACAACCACGGCCTTTTTTCCAGTTGTGGCTCACTGGCTTGTTTGCTGTAGGCCTATACTATACGCCTATCCTAGGTCATGCAGAAATAGGCCTAGGCCTATTCTGTTGCAAAATTGGACTAGCTACCCTGTCTAAAAAACTTTGGCAGTTTGGGTCTTGATTTTTGCAGTTACAAATACTCCTCAGTCATTGATAGATGGATCCGTTTTATGTTCAAGAATGTTCATTTTAAGAATGCTTGTATTTACTGGCCTAGGCCTAAACATACTAGAGTAAAACTAAACATGACCAAATGGAATGATTTTACAAGCAATACGGTTTTGTTTTTGGTTACCATGCCGCAGGCAGCATCGTAATCATTGCAATCAACTTGGCCTGTGTGTGTATGTGGGTGTGTGCTGTGTGTGTCTGAGCAAAGTTTGTGTACACAAACAAACACCAGTAGGCTAGGAAAGGTCTGCTATGCTTGATATTTGGCAGGTACAGTACGTAGACCTGGGTGTGAAGTTGTGCCCTAGTGCTTTTGGTGCCAATATCTTGGCAGAGTAATGAGTGGGCGGGGCTAAACAAAATTCTTAAAATGGCGATATCTCTTTTGTCAGAATGGCTAATAAGCTTCCAATTTGGTATGAGTAATGTAATAGGAAGAGGTAGTAGTTTGTTGAGAACAGTAGCCTACACCCAAAAATCCTTACATTTTGTTTTGTAAGGTATCACATTTGTGTCTCAGGACTTGCATATTATGCCTGATATCATGTCTCCAGGTAAGGTTAGGGAAAGAGACATGAGGAAAGGTTAGGGTTAGAATTCTTGAGACTTGTTACCCATGCATGATATCATGTTAGGGATGGGGTCCAGGTAGCCTACATCATTTTTAGTAATATTCATGAGTGGGTGGGGTTAACTTTTACAATGGCAGAAAATGCTTGCCCCCAGTAGGAAATTTCTGCTACATGTACAGTATGAAACTTTGCAGATATGTTCACCTGGGTGTGAAGTTGTGCCCTATTGCTATTGGCACCAATATAATGTATAGTAATGAGTGGGTGGGGCTAAATGTAAAAATCTTAAAATGGCAATATCTCTCTATTAGGATGGCTGATCAGCTCCATACTGTATTGGTATGGGTAATCAAATAGGCAGAGGCCATAGTTTTTGTGCAACAAAATATCACAGTCATTAATATTCATGAGTGGGCAGGGATATTGAAAATGGCTGAAAGTACTTGTGTACAAGCAAACGCATAGAAGGAAAAGTCTACTGTGCTTGGTATTTGGCAGGTATGATGACCAGGGTGTGAATTTATGCCCCCTATTGCTTTTAACATAACATAACATAACTTAATAGGTTAAAGGGCAAAGGAGGGCTAAGGCCCCATAAGATGCCCTGAAGTCCATACAACCTTAACTGAAAACGAACAAACAACCAACACCAGATATCATGCATACTAATGTGTGGGCGGGACTAAACCTACAAATTATAAAATGGCAGTATATTTGAATCAGGATGGCTGATTATCTCCATATTTGGGTGTGGGTAATCTAGTACACTGACGTAATAGTTTTTTAGAACAAAATACCACCTTCATTAATATTCATGAGCGGGTGGGGTTAATTTTGAAAATGGCTGAAAAATGCTTTGTTCAAGCAAGCCCATAGTCCTGATTGAAGTATTGCCGTACACAATACGCAGTGGGTACATTGGCCATGGCTGCTACTGTTAAATGGAAGTTCTTTGTTGTGTCTGGAATGTGTGAGGTCAAACAAAGGCTGTGTGAGGGTCATTTGGGGACATAGTGTGAAAAACATTGCAGAAGGCTTCTCTGTCCACAAAGCAGGGTTAGTTAGTTAGTTAGATGGAGTTTTATGGCCCAGTTTCCAACCAATTGGTTCAAGTCGAGCTGGCCACGGCCTTTTTTCCAGTTGTGGCTCACTGGCTTGTTTTCCCTACTCCATTGTTTATGTGGAGCATCACGCACAACGGCAGTAGGTTCCATTTTTAGAGTCTTTGGTATGACTCGACCTGGGAATCGAACCCGGGTCTTTCCACAAAGCAGAGGACTGTTGTTTCAGTTCACTTGTGTAAACTTTTAACAGAGTTCCTTGTGTGATGTACAAGACTTTCTATTTGGACATACCAACATTGTCTCTTCAGTAAACTTTGAGAAAATTTGAGGACAACATTAGATACTGTAATTGAGTGAGATTGCTATTTGGCAAACAGTAGTGTGCCAACTTCTCAGATAAGGAAACATGAGCGTGCATGAATTGGAAATTGGAATTGATTAATTAAATGCTACCACAGGTTATTAG
The DNA here is from genome assembly GCA_029531755.1 of Holothuria leucospilota. Lineage (NCBI taxonomy): Eukaryota > Metazoa > Echinodermata > Holothuroidea > Aspidochirotida > Holothuriidae > Holothuria > Holothuria leucospilota. Next base: position 16,279,437 of record CM055969.1, on the reverse strand, counting down.
TTTTAAAAAAAGAACTAAATTACTGACCATTTTGAACAAATACACTTGATTGTGCATGAATTTGTGATTGCTTAATTGAATAAAACAAGTTGTAACTGTATATTGTCCGTGTGAAGATCCCAGGTAATCTTGTCTGGTCAAAAACTGCTCACTTGACCCAAAAGTAGAGATCTAGCCTTTGTTTCTTCAGAGCAGTGTATTTATGCTTGAGTGTATTTGTTTAAGATGTGCAAACCTTCAGTTCAAATGGCTCTTTGGGCTTGAAAATTGCATACAACTATGATGAAAGTACCATGACCAATTGCATGAATAATAAAATAACATTAGTTTGTGGCATCATAACCATTGTAGAGTTGTCTCTTGTTTCAGCATTCTAATGTTAAGGAGCTGCTAAATCTTGTTGCTAGGATGTTCACACCATGTATTCTAAATAGGAATACAGTGTTGTTCAATTGAGATATAGTCAAATGTTATGGGAAGGAATTCTTACACACACATATGCTGACGGGTGTTACTCTCCTGGTGGGGTCATACCAAAGACTTTAAAAATGGAACCTACTGCCATTGTGCTTGGTGCTTAGCATAAGCAATGGAGTAGGGGAAACAAACCAGTGAGCCACAACTGGAAAAGAGGCAGTGGCCAGCCTGACTTAAACCAATTGGTTAGAAACTGAGCCATAAAGCCTCATCTAACTCTAACTCACAGTGACATGCATGGGGTCAAAAATTGGATGCTGCATAGCCAAGGCCTAGTTCAGGGAACAAAGTGTACATGAGAATTAGGCCTAGGTACCCTAGGCTAGTGTAGTATCTGTTCATTTTCAGTCAGTCTAGAATGGGACCATGCATGACAAACCCATTATGTAACATTAGAGGTCTAAGGTCAAGAGGTTGGTCATGAACTTGTGTCAAGTCTTGTTGTCCCCTTGGGGATGAAGGCGTGGCTCCTTTGGGGAGCAGAATTCCTTTGAGAGAAACGTTTGGTTTTGCCCTTTGGCTCTTTGCCAGAGAGTCAAGGGGACTTTGGAAAAGTTATAACTTAGGGCCTACATGGTAGACATACAAGGTAATGTCAATGTCAAACAATATGAAATTCAGTTCTCTTGTTAGAGTTTTGTATGTAACTACCTGTATGCCACTGCAGAAGGCCAAACTATCCAATAGGATTACCAGGTTAGATCAGGGAAATGCCAATACATCCTGTTATGTCACCATAGCTCAAAGAATGAATACGCTGTTGTGGAGTAGCTTTTTTTCGTTACAAAATTTTTTAAAAAGACATTCGCAGCCTGAATCAGTCCAGTGGTGGTGGAACCAGGGGACTTGGGGGCTTAGCCCCCCAAAGAAAAAAGTGAGGGGGGCTAAGCCCCACCAAAATATTTGCTAAGTGCCCCAAGAAGAGGGGACTGCAGGAAGATTGCAGGTATGAGATCCATGTTTCAAGGCTGGGTACATGCAGCTTAAAACACTCGGGAAGTGCCGTTTCCGGCCATCTGGAGGGTTTGTAAAGCCAAAAATTTTCTTGTCTGCTCCGTGCCAACTAATGGTGGCGCTCCGCTTAGATTCTTGCTAGTACTCAGCCCCCCAGTGTTTTTTCTGTTCTGCCGTGCCTGGTCTGAATGAATCACTGTACTACTGAACATTTGTGTGTGTTCAAAAGAGGTAAAATTTTGGACAAAGCACAAAAATTAGGATCCAGTTAGGCAAAGTTGGTGCCCCCCCCCCAAGAAAAAAATGCTGTGAAGTGATTTACAATGTCTTTTTCGTATAGATAGGGTATGTTTACCACACAGCATTAGGACTACCTCAGACTTAGGTGGGTATCCTGACCTTAGCAGTGGACTGAAATTAATTTCATCATACACAGCTTGAGTATCAATTTTGTGAAAGCCTCACCTCCATTTCAGCTGTAGTCTAAGGCCTCTTCATTCAAAAAATTAAAGTAATAGCAATGAAGTCCAGCCCATTACCTACTTCAAGTCCAACTGTCCTAGCTCTTTAAGAGGGCTGTGTCTTTGCGTTACACTCAGGACTCCATCACATCCCCTTGTGCATAGCACACAAAATTTTCACACGTCCCAGCCATAATGTTGGGGGACCTCTCACACTCTCAAATTACAATGTTATCTAGCCATATGTAATTCGTGTGCCAACTTCCTCGCATACATTTCATCTGCAGATCATACTCTAACTTGTCAAATGTCTTCAAAATAGTGTGATTTGAAGCAGAAAATCAGGCTTCATTCTGTGTTAATGACAAAGCATGTACAGCCAGTGTTCTTCAGTAGCTGTTTTGTTAGGGTGCTGCACCCAGACAAAATTTGCAGAGGATGCTCAGCACCCCGACAAAAAATGTAGCACCCAGACAAAAAGTTGAGCCACCTGGACAAAAGGTATCAATTTAAAACCTTAAAACAGAGCAAACAACAATAATTTAAGTGTGAACATGTAGTAATGATAATCAGAAATGTGCTTAGTCATTAAAGAAGGCCATAATTAAATTTATCATTTATTTTAGCAAACATTTTTCAAAGAAAGCACCCCCTGCTCTTTATAGACAGCGATCACTATTGACCTTTAACCTTCAGAGCACCCGGACAAAAATTAACTCAGTGGAGAACACTGTTAACAGCTACAGAATCATGCAGGCTTCTTGTTCCTTATAATGCGTCTGTAGAATTACGTACATCTATTATGCGCTTGGTAGTACTGTAGGTACATAGATAGCACGTCATGATTGCATGTTTGCATAGCCAGCACAAGTACTGTAGAGTGACGTCAAACACCTTGCAGATTTCCATACTGTCTTGCTCATTTTATCAATTGGTGGTGTGTCCCAGTGTACTAAAAAAAATTTAAAGGTGCTTTTATTTTGAGAAGAACTCATCATGTGTCTTGGGTACAGACTAGTATCTTTTTAGTGGAGGCACAACTGCAGTACAGTGTAGACTCCCACGACTGCACCATAGTTTTAGTGGTTTGCTGTTTTAAAGGGATGTTGTATTCTGCAGGTGTATTGAAAAGATATGCTCAGGATGAGCTACTGTAGGGAGTTACTTGAATCCATTTATGTAAAAGGGGGACTGCATGTACAAATTTCTGCTTTTTCAGTCCTCCTCCACCAACTTTTATTATTCTCATTGCTTGTTTTTTTATGATTATAGATGTGGACATGAACTGAACTGAAAATGCTTGTGTGTTGAGGAAAAATGTTATCCAGCAAAGAATTATTTAGCAGGTTTAAGTCAACATAAGTCATAAGTGTTCAGACAAACAGGATAAGAAGTCACAGAAAAAATTAATGTAGATAGGAATGTAGAATACCATAAAAATAACACAGACAAAAGAAAAATGCCACAGAATTGTTAGTTTATCCTGAATGCTGATATTGATCATTTTAATACTTCCTTTTTGTTGGGAAACTTGCAAGTTTTAAAACCATGGTACATAGCATAAAAACCAGAAAGCCAAAAGGCTGAGTGATTCCTTGCCTTATGATATAGTGTTACAAATATGAATCACCCACATAACAATCTTGAGATCCCTCACAGTTATCCTACTTGAGTCTATATCATATTAATAAGGGGAAACCCTTTTGAAATCTTGTTACCCAAAATAACCAACTTGCTAAATATGAACAATCCCACAGGCCAGTTATGAGATCCCTCACAGTTATCCTATCATGTTTACTAGGTTTTGACCATTTGTCACCTCAAATGACGTTTGACATCCACAAAAAATGACACAGATCATCTACTCAGTATGAACAGTCTTCATGTCAAGTGTGATATCCCTCAAAATCCTTCCTTCTTGACCTTTTGACCTCTAGTGACCCCAAATGACCTTTGACCTCCACCCAGAAACAATAAGGATCATCTACTTAATATGGGCAATCCACATGGTAAGTATGATATCCCTTGCATTTATCTGTCTTGAGATATTGTTTACAAGGTTTTGAAATTTAGGCCTCTAGTGACCCCAAATGACCTTTGACCTCCACCCAGAAACAATAAGGATCATCTACTTAATATGGGCAATCCACATTTACAGTATCTGTCTTGAGATATTGTTTACAAGGTTTTGAAATTTAGGCTTCTGGTGACCCCAAATGACCTTTGATCTCTACCCAGAAACAATAAGGATCATCTATTTAATATGTACAATCCACATGGTAAGTATGAGATCCCTTGCATTTATCTGTCTTGAGATATTGTTTCCAAGGTTTTGAAATTTAGGCCTCTGGTGACCCCATATGACCTTTGACCTCCACCAAAATCAGTAGAGATCATCTACTCAGTATTGGCAATATATAAGCTAAGTATGAGATCCCTTACAGTTACCCTTCTTGAGATATATTTTTACAAGGTTTTGACTTTTTGACCTCTAGTGACCCCAAATAACCTTTGATCTCCACCAGAAATACTAGGGATCATGTTCTCAATATGGGCAATCCGCGTGCTATGTATGAGATCCCTCACAGTTGTCCTTCTGGAGATATCATGTTTACAAGATTTTGACTGTTTTGGCCTGTGGTGACCCCAAATGAACTTTGACCTCCACCAAAAACAATAAGGATCATCTACTCTACATGGGCAATCCACATGCTAAGTATGAGATTCCTCACAGTTACCCTTCTTGAGATATAGTGTTTTACAAGGTTTTGCATTTTGACCTCTTGTGACCCCAAATGACCTGTAACCTTCACCATGCACAAACAATAGGAATCATCTACTCAATATGGGCAATCCACATGCTAAGTACAGTATGAGATCCCTCACAGTTATCTCTCTTGAGATAAAGTGTTTACAAGTTTTTGACCTCTGGTGACCACAAATGACCTTTGATCTTCACCAAAAATAAGAGGGATTATCTACTTGATATGGGCAATCCACATGCTAAGCATGAAATCACTCACAGGTTCCCTTCTTGAGATATGGTGTTTACCAGGTTTTGACCTTTTGACTTCTGACCCCAAATGACTGCTGACCTCCAGCAAAAACAATAGGGATCATCTACTCAGCAAGGGCAATCCACACACAAAGTATGAGATCCCTCACAGTTACCCTTCTGGAGATATCATGTTCACAAAGTTTTGACCTGTTGTGATCCCATATGACCTTTGACATTCACCAAAATACTAGAGATCATCTACTCAACATGGGCAATCCACATGCTAAGCATGAGATCACTCACAGGTTCCCTTCTTGAGATATAGTGTTTACCAGGTTTTGACCTTTTGACTTCTGGTGACCCCAAATGACTGCTGACCTCCAGCAAAAACAATAGGGATCATCTACTCAGCAAGGGCAATCCACACACAAAGTATGAGATCCCTCACAGTTACCCTTCTTGAGATATAGTTTCTACAAATTTTTGACCTTTTGACCACTGGTGACCCCAAATGACCTTTAACCTCCACCAAAAACAATAGCGATGATCTACTCAATATGGGTGATGCACATGGTAAGTATGAGATCCCTCACATTTATCCTTCTGGAGATATCGTGTTTACAAGCAATTTCCAGGGTATGTACCATTTGACCTCTTGTGACCCCAAATGACCTTTGACCTCCACCAAAAACAACAGGGAATATCTACTCTATATGGGCAATCTACATGCTAAGTATGAGATGCCTCGGAGGTACCCTTCTTGAGATACCATGTTTACAAGCAAAAGCGTCACATTCACACATACATGCACATACATACAACACACACACACACATGTCATCACCTTCGCATAGATTCCTTAGGCCTTCAGCAAGGAATCAAAAACAATAATTTGGATTTGTGATGTGTGATTATGCTCAAATACAATTTGAGATGGCTGTTCTTAATTGATAAATTTTTACAAAAAATGCTGCGCAAATCAGCAGTGCCCTGTTCACATGGCTGTTGTGGGATGAATCACAATGCTTCTCTGTTGTGGTGGATATACTCACTGCAAGTTAAGATCCCCAGTGTGGTTATTGTCTTTGCCAAATGTGCTGTATTTCATTTCAGACTAACTTTTACAGAAACTATAACAAACAGAGTAACATTAAACCACAGTCTCAAAATGTTGATTTTCTGCTTATTCATTGTAAGCAATCGTAGTGCTGGAAAATGGAAAATGTACAACTTTCACTGGCATATTAACTGAATGGGTGAGTCACTGAAATAAGACACTAACTTCACACTGCACCAGGCAGGCCTGGCCATTTGGATGAAAATATCATTGACCATTAATGTGTACTATGTATTGTTTTTAACAGGTCATGACTGAAGAAGAGAGAAGAGATTTGTGTACTATCCTCCCAGAAGAGATTTTGATATCTTTTATATTACCTTACCTCACCATTCCTGACATCACTACATGCAAGTTGGTTAGTAGAAGATGGTTAAATTTAATCAGGAGATACTACCGTAGCATGAAGGATCTTGACTTATCTCCCTGGGACTTCATGATCACAGAAGACTACCTTGTTAACATTGTCAAGTATGCAAAATCACTGAGACGCATTGTGTAAGTTTTACAGTCACATCACAATTTTGTACAGTAGAGAGCAGCATTGTAGTAGGAGGAGTCAACATACCTAAGATGTGTATCACATTAGCATACAGCTGGCACATTCACTCTAGGGTAGGTTTGAAATTAGTGGTCCCCAGCTCATCAAATGCAAGTGAAAACCGAGGCAGACTGAACAAAATAACCTTCTTACTAGTCTGGTGGCCGAGTAGAAAAGTGCTTATTTTATTTTAAAGCTGAAATTTGTTGATTCAGTACGCAAAGTTTCTAGTTGAAAAAACAATATAAGTCCTACAGTGGCGAGAGCAAAAATAATTTAAGGGAAACCCCTTCTCTAGGGAGACTCAGTGCAAATTCTTTTAAGTGTCAAATTTACAGTTTCAATGATAAAGTATATTGAATTACTCAAATAATGTCTGACAACTCAGAAGAACTCTATTGCAATGGTCAGTGCAAGAAGTGTAATGCAGAATGTGTTCCCATCACTCTTTCTTTCTCTCTCCCTCTCCTAGCTTAACAAAGTGCTGGAGAGCATGCAGTGACACATCCTTATATCTTATTGCTAACACATGCAAGCAACTTCAGGTCATTAATATGAGTCATTGTGGCTCTGTCACTGACTCAGCTGTTGGAGAACTGGCCAAAAACTGTAAGGACCTCAGAGAAATTGATTTAAGTAGCTGCTACAAGGTATGTGAAAAAGCGGCTAATTTTTAAGTTCATTCTGTGTTTGGCTAGGGAAGTTTGTGGTGCTTTACTGAACAGCAAAGTTATGTGGAGGTTATTTTTATTTGGCCATTTTTGATTCCTTGCTGAGTGCCGAAGGCAGGCAAGGAATCAATGCAATGGTGATGTCGTGTGTGTGTGTTTGCATATATGTGTATGTGCGTTGTGACCCTTGTTGTAATCACGATATCTCAAGATAGGAATGACCGACACTTCATATTTGGCATATAGATTCGTCATGTTAAGAGGAAGAACCCTTTTGTTTTTGGTGGTCAAGGGTCATTTGAGGTCACCAGAGGTCAAAGAGCAAAAAGCTTCTAATCGCAATATCTCAAGATAGGAACGACTGACAATTTTTCGTATTGGGTGTATAGATTTGTCAAGTTGACAGGAAGAACCCTATTGTTTTGGTAGAGGTCAAAGGTCGGTGACTGAAACTTTGTAAATGACTGGTAATCATGATATCTCAAGATAGCAATGACAGACAATTTTCATATTTGGCATATAGATTGTCATGTTGAGAGGAAGAACCCTTTTTTTTAGTGAAGGTCAAAGGTCATTTGAGGTCATCAAAGGTAAAAATCCAAAAAGCTCATAATCATGATATCTCAAGATAGGAATGACCGACACTTTTCATATTTGGTATATAGATTTTTCATCTTGAGAGAAAGAACCCTATTGTTTTTGGTGGAGGTCAAAGGTCATTTAAGGTCACCAGAGGACAAAGACCGAAACCTTGTTATCGCGATATCTCGAGGTAGCAATGACAGACACTTTTCATATTAGGTATATAGATTTGTCATGTTAAGAGAAAGAACTCTTGTTTTTTTGGTAAGGTCAAAGATCATTTGAGGTCACCGGAGGTAAAACGGAAAAGTTCATAATCACGATATCTCAAGATAGGAATGACACTCCATATTTTGGGTATAGATTTGTCATGTTGAGAGAAAGAACACTGGAGCTTTTGGCGGAGGTCCAAGGTCATTTGAGGTCACCAGAGGTCAAAGACCGAAAACCTTGTAATCACAATATCTCAAGATAGGAATGACCGACACTTTATATTTGGTATGTAGATTTTTCATTGCTTTTGGTAGAGGTCAAAGGTCATCTGAGGTCAAGGGAGGTTAAACTACGAAAACCTAGTAGATGGCTTGTAATCTCGATATCTCAAGATGGCAGTGAAGGACACTTTTTATATTTGGTGTATAGATTTGTCATGTTGAAAAGAAGAACCCTGTTGTTTTTGGTGAAGCCAAAGGTCATTTGAGGTCACCGGAGTTAAAAACCGCAAAGCTTGTAATCACGATATCTCAAGATAGGAATAAGGACACTTGTCATATTTGGTATATAGATGTCATGATGTAAGGAAGAACCCTATTGTATTCAGTAGAGGTCAAAGGTCATCTTAGGCCACGGGAGGTGAAACGGCAAAAACCATGTAAATGGCTTGTGAACACGTTATCTCAAGGTAGCAATGACAAAAACTTTTCATATCTGGTATGTAGATTTGTCATGTTGAGAGGAAGAATCCTATTGCTTTTGGTGGAGGTCAAAGGTTATCTGGGGTCACCAGGGTCAAACACTGAAAACCTTGTTAACATGGTATTTCCAGATAGGAAGCTTGGATAGATTTCATACATGGTACGTGGATGCCTTATTGTCTGAGAAAGAACCCTTTTGTTTTTGGTGATGGTCAAAGGTCATCTGGGGTCATCAGAGTTCAAAAAGCAGAATTTTCCAAGAATTCCCAAGATCGTCAAATGGGTTTATTGGAGGTCAAAAAGCAAAGTTACCCAAGAATTCCCAAGATCATCCTCTGGGGTCACCAGAGGTCAAAAAGCAAACTTTCCCAAGAATTTTCAAGATCCAAGATCCATTGGAGTTGGAAGCCCTTTCAAGACACTTCCATTTTCTTTTTTGTTATATTTGGTGGGGTTCAAAGGTCATGTGAGGTCAGCAGACGTCAAATTGTGAAAACGTCGTAAAATGATCTAGTTAAGAAATATAAATTTGAGGGATAAACCTCAGTGCAACAAAGCATCCCTATTCAGCAAGGAATCACTCAGCCTTTGGGCTTTCTGGTTGTTTTGTAAATACCAATGGCAATTGGGCATGTGAGGTCATTCTGCTTTCTTCATAAATATCGTTATGAATGTGTCACATTATTGGTATCATTAGTAGAGGCAAGTGGAGTTACCCAAATTCCAGCTTCACATGTTTCTTCAGGGAGCTGCAAAAATCCTTCATGTAATCAAACCACAATGTAACCAGTTGTATTAATTTTACTCTGGTAGTTGTTTCACATTTTCAGTTTCAGTTTATTTCAGCCTTTGCAAAAATCCTCCTTTGTTCTTTAAATACAAGGACTTAAACTCTTATGATGAAGCAAAACAGTCTGTTTAGGTTAGAGTTCCTCTGACTTGAAATTGAGTCATATACTGTAGTCTTCTCCTAGCTCAGTAGACAATTATGAAGTTTAATTGGAAAGATCTTATTCTAGAAATGGTAATTGATCAGATTTAACTTAATATTCCTTCTGTACATTGAAAAATGTGGTGATGATTTCAGTCTGCTGCTAAGTTTCCCAGGATGTATAGAGTACACCTGAGATCTGTCGCTTCTCACCTCTGTGGGTAAGATGATGTAGAGGTCTGAAGGTTGAGAGGTTGGTCAGTTAAGTCTAATATGTCCCGTCTGGGGAATTGCTCCTTCGGGTAGGAGAATCCCGTCAGGTAACAGATTGCTTGTGCCCTTCCAGAAGTCTAAATTTTGAAAACAAAATCTGAAAAAAAAATGTTTAGATGCAAGTTACAAGATAAAGAGAGTACCATTTCCCACAAAGTAGGGGGCATTTTTGACAAAAATTTTCATGATAGGTCTACTTACAACAAGGAGTGGTAGTTTTGGAGTCATGCCAGTGAACAACAGAAGATAATCACTAATAAGTATTTCTAAACATAACATTAGCTCAAAGCTATAAGTGCTCTCTTGCTAGGCAGCACCATTTTGCATCTTAGCCACCATACTTATGCAAAGTGTACACCTTAGATGACACCCCCCTCCCCCTTGGCATCCTGCCCAAAAAATCAGAATATTCATATAATATTGAAAATTTTAAACTTAAAGTCAGCTCAAAACTGTAACAAAGGTAGCACCATTTTCATCATAATATACCTGCTGCAACAAAAATTTCTCAGAGGACGAGGGTGTTACCACTTCCCCAAAGACAGTACCCCTTCCCTTTAACCAAGCCAACAAATAAGAAATATTCCCTACACAATAAGAATTTCTAAAGATAGAATCAGTTCAAAACTTTTCCAAAGGTGTCACCAATCTGCACCTTAGCTGACTTTGGTAAATGTCACCCCTCTGCATAGACCACCCCTCAAGGTGACAAAGGAAAGATTTGCCCAGATGTCATCTATCCAAGGTATGACACTGGGAGCTCTACTAAGACAGTGCCATTAACTGCCCCCCCCCCCCCCTTGGGATTTTGCCCTTGCTTTAAGTTCTTTGCCAAATGCTTGAATCAGAGTTGTCACAATAAATGAAACACCAGTGCTATAGCCCTTTGGACAAACACGTGGCCAGCAACTGGAACTTTGAGGTTTCAGCTTTAACTGGATCATAAGGGTTTTTGTCCAAGAACATTTTTGATTCCTTCATCTGAACTGACCTTCCAAGTTAAAGAATCAGATTTAATCTAAATTGTTGAGTTGTTTAAATTTGTATTTACAATGCATCAACATGGCATAGACATAGGATAACTTTTGTCATTGTTGCACCGTTCAATCTGACCAATTAACTCCATAGCTTTTCTTCCATTACAAGAGTTATGGATGTTGCATCATTTGACATTTTGGAAGTTTTGGCCAACTTCTTATTCATAAGCAGAGCTACAAACATATGGATTTTTCCTGGGAGGTCCTGATTTCTTGAAATTAAGTTATCCACCTACCTTAAATGTTTAATTGCTAATTTCTTTGTTTCTGTAAGTCATTGCTTTACATATATATGAAAATTTCTGTACCACAAATGCAATATTTTCCTTTAGCCACCCATTTTGTGACATTTGTTTGCTGACCCATTGAAGTAGATGCTCTATCTGCAAGGACAGGATTTGAACAATTGTTACATTTCTCCTGTTTATACAGATCACAGACTTGGCAATGTGCAGCTTAGCTGATGATGCCAAAAAGTTACAGGAGCTATATGTTAGTAGTGTATATGGTGTCACAGACTATGGAATTAGTCAGATCAGCTTCAAAGGACTAAACATAGAGGTCTTGGATATCAGCTACTGCTTCAGGGTATCCAACAAAGGCCTGGTGGGAATGTTGAAGAGAGATGAGAAAACAAAATCACTGAAATCACTTAGAATCAAGGGATGCTACAAAGTAAGTTCTAACCTAAGACACATAGTTGTAGCTTTCCACAGGTTTTATTCAGACAGGTTTTGTTTCCATGAAAACTCTACAAGCACAGAACTTACTTCACTTTCCCCCAAGAAAATCCATTGTTAATGTTGAAACAGCACATTGTTATGGAAAGGGAGATTCCAAATTTCAGCAAACAGAAATTTGCTATGACTACTAGATATACCGAAAGCAGCTTTCACTGTGTCTTTGGTGTCCTCAAGTAAGGAACCACATGTCACTCCATATTTTGTACTCAGCATCTTTCCACAGAAATGCAAGCACAGTGCTTGATTAATTCTGAGAAAAACCTGCCTCTACAATTGGATCTGAATTTGGATCCATGGTATGTTCTCCCTTTTCCAGAAGCTGTGTGCTTCGACAGACTTTCTCTAAAATTGTCCACTTTGATCAGGAAAGCTCAGAAATCTCACTTTGCTGGATAGAGACCCATAGAAAACTGTGAGTGTCCTAGACTTCAAGAAGCAGTGAGAACTTCACTTCATGAAAGTAAGGTACAACTACTCAAGGTCAGGGTGTGCACTGGATATAATCTCAGAGGGGATCTTTCCCTTTACCCAGAAACATGGACCAAAGAGTTTTGAAATGGGGGTGGGGTGGGGGGAGGAGGATAATTCTCCTTAATCTTTCACATCTTTTTGCATAGTTACAGTAACATATGTTTTGCAGGATGTCATCAGATGTAGAATGAATGCAGTCATAATGCAAACACCATCTCCTGGATATGATTTTCATTTTTTGTTTCATGGTATGCATCATTTTACATTCAAATTATTATACAAAAAAATAGAAGTGCATTTTGTTGCACATTACAGTGTATGAATTGATAATGGTACAGTATGACTTCTTAGTAAGTGGTCTTGAGAAAGGCATAAAGGTTATAGGTAGCTTGAGTGAGAGTACAATGTATTTCCAGTCATTACTTCATAGATTTATACTGTGGCCACATCAGTGTTACCCTGTTGATATCAGTCCATTTCAGGGTAAGATGAATAGTGAGGTTATTACAGTAAATTACGGTACAGGTATTTTTTATGGACAGTTTTCTGGCACACTGCAGGGCAGGAAAAAGTGTTACTAATTTCCCTGGAAGAAAGTCAAACTTAACATTACATATTTTCCATGTGCAAAAAGTTCCTGCAGTTGCCAAAATGTCCCTCAAAAAAGTATATTAAAAAGTTCCTGGGAAGGACCTACTAGGATTCCTCAATTTGCCACTGTTATAGAGCTATCAAGGAAGGTTATAAAAATTGTTCTGAAGTAAACTCTTGGAATGAAGCTTGAGTAGCATGAGCAAGTTATGGTATTGGTCTCCAAACATTACTATACAAATTTCTTTGCCTCTTATTAGTTTTGTAAATTTAAAAGGATGTACCTTGTAAGCAGGTGTCTGTCATTATTTTGAAATACACTGTTGGCACGGAGGTGCATCTTTGCAGAATTGCTGCACCTGAGAAGAATTATCTTGTAAAGAAACTAATTGCCTTTGGAATATTTATACTGTACGTTTTCAACTTCCTAAAGCCAGCCTGTGATAAAGCAGTTCTAAACACATTGTGAAAAATCCTGCAGAACATAAGAACATCTCTGTTTGAAAAGCAGGAGATAACCCTTTGATAGCAAATTCTAAAGCCGCGGTCACACTACAATGAATTCGAATCGGATTCCGATCCGATTTTTGTGAGTTTTTATTAAAATCTTCTCCATTTCGGGTCAGAAAGAATCCAAAATTTGCCAACCTGTGTAATTATATGATTTTTATCGCAGGACAACGAAAATAATATTTTTACGAATTATTTCGTGACGTCACATCGACAGACAGCTTTTATCGGACTACGCGTGTCTGATAAAAGCTGTCTGTCGGTGTGACGTCACGAAAAAATCACTTAACATTTCATTTTCATAGAGTTCTGATGCAAATCATATTTTTACACTGGTTGGCAAATTTTGGGCTCTTTCTGACCCGAAATGGAGAAGATTTTAATAAAAACTCCCAAAAATTGGATCGGAATCCGATCCGAATTTGTTGTAGTGTGACCTCGGCTTAATGCAAACACTGCTCAAATGAATCATTTAATGAAGTGATGAGAAGTTAAGTGTCTTTCCATTTTTCTTAAGGTTACAGATGATTTCATTCTTCAGTTATGGAAGGCTGGTGTTGAAGTGAATAACATGTTTTGACAGAAGACTTTACCTCATGTACTAGATACCAACAGTGCCAAATAAGTGAGATATATGTGCAAGTTACTGGATGAGATACCACATGTGTTCTGTAAAAGGAATAGCTTGAAACACTATCTTCTAGTTTTGTTCCAAAACTAATGGAGCACAAAGGTTAGTCTGAAGTCCAGCCATCAATAATTTCATCCAAGTATGTCTCTGTGTGTGTTAATTTTAGGTATATTTCTTGTTTCTTAAACACACCTACTTGCTGTTATAACATATTTGTGCATTGATTGACTGAAAGAGTTGCTGCACTGCAAAAAAGTGATTCTTCATGTTTTGAATCATCTAGCAAATGTTACTAGTTTATTTTATAATCAGCTAAAAATTGCTCACTTCAGCCAAAGCTGTTTGATAATATACTTACTGTAGCATGCACTTTAGGGTAAAATAGGTGCCTTATCCCTGCATTAGGTGTCACCACAATTTGGATCATTAGTTATGCCATGCTGGTCATAACACATTTACTGACTTGATGTATGCATGTAGGTGTACCTACACATTGTACCTACAAAGCAGGGTCATAGATCAATGGACAAGTCATGCATGTGTGCTTTGCAGGATTCAAGAACACTTGATGGCCTATTGTGTTAAACAACAGCAGAAAATTGTGACATCAGTGAAGAATCTTTATGGTGATAAAATGTGTTCAAAATTGGTATCTTTTGGGAGCATTATTTCTGCCATGGGAAGTCATGTTTACATATTCTTTTATCTATCATTCTCCCTTACCAGGGCCCTAGCCAGCATGTTAAGCCCTTGAATAAGAAGGTGATGTTGATAATAAAGTACTTGCAATGAAGTATTTTTAATTATGAGGTTTTCCAGGATTCAAGACAATAGTTCCTAGATAGGGAGATGCAAGGGGAACAATTACTTTCTATGAGCACATCTTCAAAAGTGATATCTTTTCAAATTTTGAACTAAAGTGTGTTAACTTGATTAGATTGTTGTATTGTAGGGTTCTGTTCATGCCGACTGTCCCTTAATTAAAAATGTAGTGTCATTCCTGTTAAGTGCCCCCCTAAACTCTATAAGCCTGTTATGCCACAAATGCTCTGGAGTGTTGGGGGCTTCATAGATGCGAGGGCAACTGATTGTTATTATAATGCACAGTCATTGCAGGTAAGGGGGCAAGTGGTTGTTTTATTTAATGCACTTTGTGTTTCATTACAGGTTACTTGACATCTAACAGCTGACATGTGTATGGAGGTCACAGCTGCTCACAGTGAGAGAAGCATGTAGAGTGGCTGAAGAATGAGTTCAAATGAAGATGGAAGGATGATGTGTCAGAGGGTGATACCAAGATGGTTGTCATGGTAATGGTGAAAAGTGTTGTGAGTTTTGGAGCAATCATTTTATATCACTGAAGCAGAGAAGGCAGGTTTGATCAGTGTTCATCAGGAAGCTGTGAGGTGTTTAGATTAGTCTTCCAAGTGATAAGAAGAGTCAGCATCAAATGATTGTGAAAGGACTTTCATTTATTTAAAGGATAGTATTAGAAGCTTTTAAGGCAGTTGCAATGTCATAGGATGACAAATACAACACTTTCACCCAGGAAGGTATGAGGTTTTGAACTTATGCCTCTTTTGTATAAAGTAAAGATCCTTGTGAATATCTCAGTTTTGTAACTTACATAACAACAAAAAAGAAGAAAAAAGACATTTCAGTACAACCTGAAAATGTTTAAATGTTAAATAAAAGTGACAGAGATTTTCAGCAGTCTAGCATGTGTATCAAAGACTATCTCATCCAAAATGGTAACATTCCACTTTTGAAAAGTTAAGACCATTTACATGTTTTTATCAGTCAGGTTTTGTTCTTGGTCAATGATGGTTTCATTTATAAATATGGGTTCAGAAGCAATCAGTGATGTGGAAAATCAATTTTTGTAATTCTCAGGGGCAATTTGTGTATATTTCTCTTTAACATAATATAATAATCTGCCTAGTATTTAGCTTGCTGCATTCTGTTTTCTTGCATAAACTTTACTATTAAAGGGCAAATGCAGTCAACCCAATTTGAATTGTTTACATTGGTTCTGTAATTCAGTAATGGCACTTATTGATCTTATGACACTTCTTTTCACTGAACTGTTCAAATCATACAGATAAAGTCATTTGTTTACTTTTAAAAGCATCACTAATGATATTTCAGGACAAAGAGATTTGTAGTATTGAACTAATGCTTCAACATAGGTTTAGGGTGGCTGTTTATATCATTTAACAAAAATTTGGGTAGGGCATGTGTCATTTGTGAACACAAGGCTTAGGTACTGCAAACAGCAGTTACATATTTTATCCAAAGAATGGAGGACAAGACAGTGCAGGTTCTGAAATTTGAGCATCAGCTGGGTAATAAACATACTTGTCCAAAATTCCAGTCTCCCAGTGCCACTTTTTCGTGCCTATCTTACTTTGGTGCCGACCAAGAAAATGAATCGTAGGTAGAGTATTTGATGACGTCACGTGTGCACTTCAGCAGACTGTTTTTGTGTTAACACAGGCTGTTTGTTGAGTACACTGCAACCCCAAACGAAAATTGCTCAGACGTGTAATTTTAATTAATCTCCATCAATGTAAAATAAGAACCAAGAAGGATATAAATGAAACTGTAATACTTTATTTTACAGAAAACTCATAAGACATGAAAGGAAAATAGGGAAATACAATGCACAGCTTGGTTAGGGCCCTACAGGCAGACAGGTCAATGTTTAATTTGGGTTTTAAGATAGATAATCTTCAATTTTCCGCAACAGAACAAATTGCGTCACGAATGGGAAACATGTTCTGATCACATTTATCTGTGTTCAGTATCATCAACCTATTAAATTTTCCTTGGTTAGCCTGGTCCTTCTCTCAGTCTTGATAAGGTTCATAGTAGAAAAACTCCGCTCACTTGAAACAGTGGCAGAAAAAGTTGTCAGGTCCATGTGAAGTTTCTCTTAACTGATCAAGGTCTGAAGTGAAGCAGTAACTTCTGAACTGATCTTTTACTACAACTTCAAAACGATTAGGTGTAAACCTTTCAACAGCAGCTGCAATGTTACAGTGTTTCACTTGAATCGATGAGCGATATTCTGGGACCAGAAATGACACATTCAGAATGACAAATGGAAGTTCAGGGAACCATGTCTGAATAGCTCTTGTAGTGTCCATGATGAATCTGTTACAATTTCAGTGCACTTGTTCTGCCTGATCACCAGTCAGCACTCCGTTTTCAATCAACTGTTCCTTCAGAGTAAGGAATTCAGACACATGGAATACCAGATCTGAACCGAAGTCACGAACGTTGTCATCGGAGAGCAATTCTTCCCATGATTTCCTCTCGTCCCAAACAATAGGTTCCGCAAACTCCTGAACTGCATCACTGATTGTTGCATATGCCGTGTACACGGACTGGCCAGGAAGCTTAAGGGCAGTATTCATCTTGGCAAGTATCTTAAGTTCGGCCTTCAAGAAAACAAGATACAATTCAAAGTCCCCACCAGTAATGGCATTGTTAAGGTCACCACATGCTTTGCGATGGTCTGCTTTGTTTGTCCTGTCATTAGATTCTGTTTCAAATTACTGCACCCTTCTGTAAAAACGGATACAAATCTGTCAACGCAGTTTGATAAGGAAAGCCACCGAATACCTTGATAACTCACTAACTTGTTATTACTCATGATCCTCTTCAGAGAGCTCAATTATCTCTGCCAGTTTGTCAGCCCTAACATACAATACATTGAATCTGAGTTGCTAAGAGGTCACTACAGTAAAAATTTAGTGCAAAGGTAGTTACTTGGGACCAGTGTCTATTAGAGCTTAAACATAGAGTTCCATTAACAAATAATCTAGCCAGTCATTTGATGACCCTACTATTCTCTTTAAATTCCTCTGATCATTAGTGGTTGGCATAGATACTACATTAATAGGTCTTTCTACCTTGGTAGGGGTTAAACTTATTGCATGCCCATCCATATTGACCACCCCTCTGAAAGTGAGCTTTCCTTGTTACAAAAATTACCCTGCCAAGCCTTCTTATACCCAGCTGCAGTGTGCTTCCTTTTTCCACATCTCAAACAACTTTGTTCTATCAGTCTTGGGCCAAGTGGCCCCTGGTTAGACACCTAACTAGCTTTCCACTGGCATGAGGGGTTTGCCTCAGCTTCAAAGCTCCTACACCATTATGAGGAATGGTTTACTGTGCCTTAATAAAAGTTGTGGTTTTGTAGCAAATTCTTCCCATTTCTTTGTGAGATCAACGACCTTCTTTTTGAGTTCCTCTACCTCAGAGTGCTGCATGTTACTTGTGGTTCATGGTGCAGCTTTCACAACTTTGATGGAAAGGCTTTTATCTTTTCAGTATGTGCATGTCCTGGATGCTCAATGGACTCCTGATCAGCCATTCTAAGGATTCTCACCAGCCCAATGAAGTATGGAATAGAGTCCTTTAGCAGGAAGTCTGCAGATAGCCTTTTTGACTTTTTCATCCTGCAAACCCATCCAACATACCACCCTCAAGGCTTCATATAGTGTTACTTCTTGGATCCCAACCACTAATTGTGCCTGTGAAATTGTAGTTTCAAGTCTGCTGCTGAAATTTGTGACTTTTTAGTTTCTTGCTGCTTCAAATTGAGAAACTGCTGCTGAAACATGCCTCTAACTCAACATTGTTGCACCAGCACAATTTTCTGATGATCCTTTTTTTTGGTTGGTGTATCTCATCCTGTGTGCATAGATATAATAGCAGACTTGAATGATTGCAATGCATGATGGGCACTGCGAGTATAAACAACTGGCACAGTGCTAAATGGAGTGCCTGCATACTTAGTGCCAGCGCTACTTCTGTATTGTTTTACTCGCTGTTCCCATGCTCCTTCTGTATATGTGACTAAATCATTAAACTCTGTTTTTGTTTTGTAGCACCACAGGAACTGCTTCATTATGTGGGATAGAGTGGATTCACTGTACCCACTGTTTTGAAGGCTTTGTACCTGATATACTTTTCACTTGCTGTATGGACTCATATGCCAGAGAAAGGAGACAAGTTAGATAAAAGCATAAGTTGGCATTTCACTTCCAAATCTGTGTGGACTGTTTACAGTTCTTCCCTGCACTCTCAACACATTTATAGTATTATGTAGTGAATTTTGTGGGTTAGTTAGTTAGATGAGGTTTAACGTTCCAGTTTCCAACCAATTGGTTCAAGTGGAGCTGACCATGGCTTTTTTCAAGTTGTGGCTCACTGGCTTGTTTTTCCTACTCCATTGCTTATGCTGAGCACCAAGCACAAAGGCAGTAGGTTCCATTTTTAAAGTCTTTGGTATGACCCGGCCAGGATTTGAACCCTAGACCTTCCGGCTGCAAGTCGGATGCTCT
This sequence comes from Holothuria leucospilota, assembly GCA_029531755.1. Taxonomy (NCBI): domain Eukaryota; kingdom Metazoa; phylum Echinodermata; class Holothuroidea; order Aspidochirotida; family Holothuriidae; genus Holothuria; species Holothuria leucospilota. The sequence goes on along the minus strand of CM055969.1, from coordinate 16,260,181 downwards.
AACCACTTGGCCACTGCAGTCGGTATGAATTTTGTGGGAAGGGAATACTTAATTGGGATGAGTCGCATCTTGCAAAGTACTGATCAGTTGTTGACTGATTCCTAGAGATGATGGTTAATGTTTCCCCGAAATGATTCCCTTTTAAGCTTAAGTGCAGCATGTTTGGCTGCCTAGACCTCAGAGAATTCAAAAATAACTCCAGTTCTCCCACCTGCCAACTTGATGGGCACAACATCCCCAAACTTGTGAAAACATCTTTCACCTCACCCAAATCTAAGCCCCCCCCCCCCCCCTTGCCCAAAAGTCCAAGAACTCAACAGCATTGTCTCCCACAGTGCAGTTGCCATCATATCTCAAAGAAGGCAATACTGAAATACACACCAAAAAGCTAAGAAGCCTCTGGATCACTAAAGCACACACTATGATACAGTGTATGGCTTGATACTCTGCAAAAATAATCTTCATCATCACTAAAGCACACACTATGATACAGTGTATGGCTTGATACTCTGCAAAAATAATCTTCATCTGTAGGCCTCTCTGTATGTCCTACACCATATTTTGACATAATACTAACCACAGTTAAGGTTTCATTAATCGCTATTTCAGTTGGTGGAGTTAGTTAGATGGGATTTTACGACACACCAACATGAATGTGTTATATAGCATCACCTAGAAGAAACCAGAATGCAAAAATGCATTGAGGTTTCGATGATATATGTTCTATTCCAAATAATGCCATGATGTCCCATATCTTTCAGTCTCTGGTCAAAATTTCCCAAGAATTCCCAAGATCATCATCTGGGGTTACGAGAGGTCAAAAAGCAAAATTTCCCAAGAATTCCCAAGATAGTCATCAGGGTCACCAAAGGGCAAAATGCAAAATATCCCAAGTATTCCCAAGGCCTAACGTTACAGTATAGCCTAGAGGCTATGCTAAATACTTGGCAAGACCCTAAGTAACATTAGCCTAGGTCTAGCCTAGGCCTAGCTATAAGTATAAACCTAGCCTAGGCCTATATGCACAGCTGGTCACAGAAATCTCTCTGTAAATACTACAAACTTAGATGATGGGTACCAACATTTGACAGGCAATAACTGCTTTGACTAGCCCTAGCCTAGGCCATAGCTATTACAGTAACCTAGGCCTACCTCTAATAAGTAATATCAGCCCATACATACTGTACTACAATTAGGCTAGCCTGTACTGTGGCAGTTAGGCTAGGACTTTGTCACAGGACTAGGACTTTGTCTAGGCCTAGCCCATAAACCTGGAACTCTGCATTAGATTTATGTACTGAGTCTAACGTTATTGTGTGTGTAGGCTAATGTTTGTTGTTGGTTCTGTAACAACACTTAGGCCTAGGCCCTAACTGTTAGGCCTAGGCCTACGTTAAAACTTGATCTGCCTGGTAAATTTTCCACTAAAGTTACTCATACTACTCTGCTACTCTGAAGAGGAGACATATTACAACATACTGTGATATTCCTGCTGTAATTTTTATTATTCCATTTCTTGGTGCTATTTTTCCAATTCAGTTACAGTCAAATCTAACATTAACGTTGGGCTACTCAGCCAGCTCAACAGACCTTGGCAGGAGTCTGTCACTGCACTCAGAAACTAGCTTTTAACACAGTTTTTGATTGGTTGAAAGTGGATCTGTTTACAACTGATCAACCAATGATATGGTAGCTTATGGAATGTCATGGATCTGCTGCAAACTATCTACTGATTGGTTTAACATCAACTTGTTGACAAAAATTTAACCAATAACATGACAGCATAGATTACTGGGCTCAAATAAATACACTACAGTACTGTACAGAAAAGTGAAATACTGTAGTCTATTCTCAGTCTTTTGATATGTTGGCTAAAGAATAATAAAGTTCGTGAAAGGACCTATTTACTCATTCAAAATTTGGATTATCAAGGAAAAATCCGTATTCCCATATTTACAATGATTTTCCGTACTGAATATGGAAAGTCCGTGCTGGTTGGGAGCTCTGTCTCAGGGTTTGACCCCCCTGGTGACCCCAGATGACTTTTGACCCCCACCAAAAATGATAGAGTTCTTCCTCTTACTATAAGGCATCTAAATACAAGGTATGAAATTTATCCAAGCTTCCTACTCGAGATATCGTGTTAACAAGGTTTTCAGAGTTTGACCCCCGGTGACCCCAGATGACCTTTGACCTCCAACAAAAATGATAGGGTTCTTCCTCTCACCATAACGCATCTACATAATAAGTATGAAATTCATCCAAGCTTCCTACCTCAAGATATTGTGTTAAGAATGCTTTCAGGGTTTGACCCCCAGTGACCCCAGGTGACCTTTGACCTCCACCAAAACATTAGGGTTCTTCCTCTCAATATGGGGGATCCATGTACCACATTTGAGAACTGTCAGAGCTTCCCTTCTTGAGATATCGTGTTAACAAAGTTTTCAGAGTTTGACCCCCGGTGACCCCAGATGACCTTTGACCTCCACCAAAAGTGAAAGGGTTCTTCCTCTTACCATAATGCATCTACATACAAAGTATGAAATTCACCCAAGCTTCCTACCTAAAGATATTGTGTTAACAGTGTTTTCAGGGTTTGACCCCCGGTGACCCCAGGTGACCTTTGACCCCCACCAAAAACAATAGGGTTCTTCCTCTCAGTATGGGGCATCCATGTACCAAGTTTGAGAACTGTCAGAGCTTCCTTTCTTGAGATATCGTGTTAACAAAGTTTTCAGGCTTTGACCCCCGGTGACCCCAGATGACCTTTGACCTCCACCAAAAATGATAGGGTTCTCCCTCTTACCGTAACGCATCTACATACAAAGTATGAAACTCATCCAAGCTTCCTACCTCAAGATATTGTGTTAACAATGTTTTCAGGGTTTGACCCCAGGTGACCTTTGACCTCCACCAAAAACAATAGGGTGCTTCCTCTCAATGTGGGGCATCCATGTACTACATTTGAGAACTGTCAGAGCTTTCTTTCTTGAGATATCATGTTAACATGGTTTTCAGAGTTTGACCCCCGGTGACCCCAGGTGACTTTTGACCTCCACCAAAAGTGAAAGGGTTCTTCCTCTTAATATGGGGCATCTATGTACCAAGTTTGAGAACTGTAAGAGCTTCCCTTCTTGAGGTATCGTGTTAACAAAGTTTTCAGGGTTTGACCCCCGGTGACCCCAGATGACCTTTGACCTCCACCAAAAATGATAGGGTTCTTCCTCTTACCATAACGCATCTACATACTAAGTATGAAATTCATCCAAGCTTCCTACCTCAAGATATTGTGTTAACAATGTTTTCAGGTTTTGACCCCTGGTGACCTTTGACCTCCACCAAAAACAATAGGGTTCTTCCTCTCAGTATGGGGCATCTATGTACTAAGTTTGAGAACTGTCAGAGCTTCCCTTCTTGAGATATCGTGTTAACGAAGTTTTTAGGGTTTGACCCCCGGTGACCCCAGATGACCTTTGACCTCCACCAAAAATGATAGGGTTCTTCCTCTTACCGTAACGCATCTACATACAAAGTATGAAATTCATCCAAGCTTCCTGTCTCGAGATATTGTGTTAACAAGGTTTTCAGGTTTTGACCCCAGGTGACCTTTGACCCCCACCAAAAACAGTAGGGTTCTTCCTCTCAATATGGGGCATCTATGTACCAAGTTTGAAAACTGTCAGAGTTTCCCTTCTTGAGATGTGTTAACGAGCAAAGTGTTACAAACACACACACACACCCCTACACACATACCCACACACGCACATACACACGCCATCATGACCGCATAGGTTTCTCTTTTCATCGAAACCAAAAATGGTGCAATGTTGGGGTACAGTTAGGTAAAGAAAGGGGAGGGGGGTTCAAATTCCACTAAAATGTATAGGCAAATGCAGGAGTCACGTCAAAAATTTCCATACAGTTTACTTTCCTTGAGAAAGCCCAGAATAAGGGAAGGATCTGTCTGCTCAAATAAAGTTTTCAGGTCTGGCACAGCGTAGTACTTCTGGCGAATATGGGAGTATTCACAACAGTCAACAAGAACGTGACTGATGGTGACAGCACAATCACAGGGTATATGATATGGTCTCTCATCCCTGTGAAGTAAATAGGCATGGATAAGGGAAGTGTGACCGATGCAAGCCTTAGTCAGGACTAAATCATCTCTCTGTTTACTGGGGGCTCCATGTCCCCAGTTCCAACCATTGGTTTAACTCAGTACAATTTGTTTTCAGGAAAGGAATTCAGTTGGTGGATACATCAAAAATACTTTAATGCCCATCAAAGTTTCTCCTTGCATCCTTCTTTTGCTTTCTGAAGTGAACATCATAGAATATTTATGGCATTGCCTGTACTATCATGAGTTGCACATATGTATTATGGTTTATGACCAAATTACATTAATTAGAGTAAACGAAAGTCTACAATGCATATTATTAATTATAGGGGGAGAAATGCATAAAGCCTCAAGTGTGGCTTATTGGTTTATTGAAGTGCAATCGAAAAGTTTCATTTTTGCAAAGGCTATCTTCTGGTCCTCCTTTCTTCAAGTTAAGTATGGTAGGCCTAGAGACTTGCACAAACTTGCAATAATTTCATTCTGATGAAAACATTTATACATGTAGTCATGCTTGATTGGCCTCTTTCAATAAATTGCATTGGAATGTTCTGGATGGGTTGGTTTTGTTGTATGTGAAATATTGTGGAAGTTTACTTTTCCAATTTTGCATGTGCTAATACAATGTTGCTACAGCCAAATTGCCATCTTTTTCACCTTGCATTGTAGTCTTGTAATATAAAACTTGATTACTGATTTCTCAAATGGCTTCTTCAGAAAGCTAAATGCCACAGTTAAGTTTAGCCAGTATCATTAATATTATGTGAGCACAAACCATAGAGTAGGATATAGGAACTAGAGTGCTCACTCCCCGAAACAGCTGTGATCGCATGGGGACTACGGCCGCCATACAGTTTGTACACACACGCTTGCACACAGCATAGCTTCTTGCCTCCACCAATAATGGTGGACGGGTCCCCATCACTGATCTACATGTAGATTAGTGGTCCCATGCAATCACAACGGATTTACGTACGCGGTATTAGGAGTGCGCACTCTAGTTCGTATATCCTACTCTATGGCACAAACCTACAAGCTTCATGCAATGTTAATATGGTCTTGAGACTGCAGTTATGGCACTCCCTCAGAATAGGAAAATCATATCCGCTCAGGACTTGTTTTGGCTAGTTTTTGCCTTGCCTAGTTCCATGGCTTTTTTTGGCCCAGGTGGCACTTTGAAAAGTCAGAATGAAGAGGGTGAGTCCAGTGCAGAGGCAAATTGAAAGCTGAATAGGGAAAATTTCAAGAATTTGCCTAATGAAAGAGATGACTAAAAATTTACCTTAGTGCATACTTCTGAAAACAGTGAGTAGAATGGCTATGAGGCACAGGTTGATGAAATTGGTATGTGAATGGAAAAGACGAGGGGAATTTTACAGAAGTTGACTGAGGACTGGAAACAAAAGTAAAGAGAAATGCTTTTAGAATGATCACAAATAAAATATTGAACTTGAAAAATATTAAATGAAGTCACATGGGTAATTTGTCAATTCATGTAAGTGCCATGACTTTGCAAATTTAAAGGCCCTTGTGCACAATTCTAGTATCAAAGTTGCAGCAAAGACAAGTAGGAATATTTATTAGAGCCTTTTAACTGTAATGCTAGCCAGCTCAATTGTCAATTTGGAAGTTCAATTTGTTTGGAGGGGCATATTATTTTAATCTGGTGGGGAGGGGCATTTAAATGGATCTTTCATTGAGTCCATTAATAAAGCCATCATAGACTTGAAAAGATTTAAGAGGGCATGATCAGTTTGGGAGGGAGGCATTATCCCAGAATCATTGTACCCTACAGCCCACTTTTAAATGGGTGTAGGAATGAGCTACACAACACATTCTACAGAGTCTAGAATTTACCACATGTACAATTATATCACTCACATTTGACAGTTTTTCACAGACTTCTCTTTTATTCAAGGTTTATGAGATGAAAATTTTCACAAATGAAATATTGATGTAAAGTTTTAGAATTTATCACTACACAGAAACTACATTGCATGTTTAGATACAAATAAAAACATGATCAATATCTTTTATTTACATTCTAAATGGATGGAGGATAGCTGTTGAAATAAATCCATTAATGTTGGGCAATAGTCATTGCTGGTGGACCTTTTATGCAAAGATCATTGGCAATCTTGACATAAAACAGGATTAGGCCATTCAAAGTAATATACAAGATGTACATGTGTAATTTATCATCATGCCATGTTACATTGCTATGTACATTTTGCAAAGGTAATTGTCATACGAACCCATAAGGTCACCCTTTTAGAACCCCAAAAGAAGCCCCAATCCTCCACACCCTTGATATACATATGCAAATTACAAAGCCAAAGCTGACACAACCCCCATAGTATTACTAGCCAACACTGGAAGAAACCATCTTTGCCCACACAAAGTTTATTTTTCATTTAGTATTTATGTTGTGACATCTTGACCTAAACAGACAAAATACTTTTCAATTGATGAAGATACAGTTCCCTGCTTTACAGTACACCTAACAAAACTGTTGATTACTTTTATACCAAAAGATAATAATATTAATTTCATTAACTCACACATCTCAAATTCAGTAACAATTTCACTCAAATTGAGGTGCAGAGCCATGAAACATTTTATGTTAACCTTATCCCAAGATTACCAGTTTGTTTTCGTCTGTGTTTGTTTCCTGCAAACAATATTGCAGTAGATAAAAGTGATCTAAATTCATTCACTAACAGGGTTCATGCATGTTCGAACATACTCCAACTTTTCCACATTGTTAAATGGAGTCCATGAGATGAGCTTTCACATGCACATTTAACAGACTTTTCTGAAAAGTAAAATTGGGACTGCTTCTTGAGTTTGTCTCTTTATCAGTGAAATTACATGACCTTTTTCAAAGACACACAGCTCCATGCCTGGAAATTGCTTTTTGAACTGCCACTGTGGGTTAGGTTAGATGAGGTTCAACGGCCCAGTTTCCAACCAATTGGTTCAAGTCAAGCCGGCCACGGCCTTTTTTCCAGTTGTGGCTCACTGGCTTGTTTTCCCTTACTCCATTGCTTGTTCATGTATGTACACAGTACCAGCAAACTGTTGTCTTAATCTGTTTGCTCCACTGACCATGCTTTCCATAATACAATTTGAAAAGTTTTCACCTTCTATTAGCATCACTCCAACCTTATACCAAAGTACCATTGTGTTACATGCATATTCACACATAAAATCCCTTCTGCATATGTATCTCTTTCAGTACTGGTCAGTGGTCACTGAACCCAGTCTTAAGTCAGCATACACAGGATAAACCATAAATCTCAAATCTGCTGCTTCAAACTTTTCACTCACTGTTCTTATTTCTGAGATAATTCATCATGAATATTCATGCATGTGATTTTAAAAGCCCTTATGTCTCTATTACTTTCAACAGGGCTTGGAAGAGAAGGCCACAGAGGCCATGACCTTCATATTTTTGCCAATGTCTTTGGAGTCCTACAGAATGACATACTTTTCAAGGCCACCTTGGCCACCATGCCCTTCCTCACAAAATACAACCAAACATATGCCAGGTAACCTTAAATCTTTGGCCTTAGATGCCCTTTGAGTTGCATAGATGTGCCCCAAAAGCTAGTATGAAAATGGCCTTTCCCTATGTCTTATTTCCAGCCCTGTTTCAACATCATCAAAGAGGCCAGTTCAGTTCAGGATGGATCCAAAAATATGTCAGGATTGATAAAAAATTATCTGCATCACATCACATGACTGTAGCCTGTCTGGACTAGGTCATGTGTTCCTTAAGCTTCACAATAATGTATCAGTTTTCATATAAGGCCAATGGTTACCGGCCACTGGCCACTATACCCCAAATGTTAGTAGTAAAAAATTTTTTTTTTTGGGTGGGGGGGGGGGGGCTTTTTTCTCTTCTCTAAGGTTTAAGTTTTACAAGATTGTTTTACTTTCTACTTCTTCCTCTTCTTTGCCTTTGGTTGATCATTCTCTTCATTTTCTTTCTCGTCATCTGATGATTCCTGCCATAAATTAAACATCAGAACACAATTCTTTTACCTTACAGATCAAACCCAAAATGGCATCAAATATGCTGGAATGTCAGGTTATTTGTAACAATTACATAAATCATATGTTCTCCAGTGTTTTAGGCAGAGGGCCACTTTTACCTGAGTGTTTATACTTTATAATAACCTTAGTAGCCAGAACTTTTGTTGAGTGCTGTGTTTTCCTATGTTATGGGCTCCAATTTTTTCACACCTCGGGTCACACATGGCCACCACTTGAGAATCTAGGGGATTGGTCAATGGACTGAAATGGGTTATTTCCTCTCTACTGGAGAAATCTCACTCCAAAAAAAAATGCATATTTTCACTTTAACTACTCAAAAGCTATTGTAATTTTGGCCAAACCATCTTCTTCAAGGATAAGGAAACAAAAAAGAAATGATTCTTTCAAACCTTGTAGCAAAGCATCAAAAAGAATCTGGCCATTATTAAACACTGCTGGTAGAATCAGCTTTGCACATCAATACCAATGATAAATGTAAATCAGTACAATTTCTTAATCTGAGCTAAGTTGCACCAGGTTGTAACAGGAGTCTTGGCATTATGCAAACATTAAACAAAATTTTGTGACATTTTTGCCATTATTCAGAGAAATTTCCAACATTCTCAAAAGACTATTTCATTTACAACAATTGAATATTTTAAGAAACGAGTGAATCTACAAAGAAACTTGAAAACTTCACATATATGTGCCATACTTCCCACAATATTTTCCTCTTTGCATCACTTAAGTTCTTCCTAATTTTGGCACTATCGCTCAACTTTTTTATTTAATATTCCCCTGGCAATGAATTGCAATTGATTTTGTAGAGTATCCTGAGTAGGTGGGAAACTTCACACCCAATCTCATGTACTGTTATATAGGGCATAATCATATGCATACCTGCCAGGAGGCTTCAGCTCCTGAACTTGGGGCAAAACCAATTTCTTGGGCAGATTTCACGTAATTTCTAAACCACCATGAATATACCTTGATGGACAAAGTACTTCAGAACATAAAACCTTTTTTAGCAATAATTTGGCCAGTGCTTTTCTCATCTAGGTCAATGTTATCTCCACTTTCTTTGTTTTATGAAGAATTCTTTCTTTCATTTTATTTTAAGCTATTTTAAAATCTGAATGGATCTTTATGTATTTTATTCCATGGTAACAGCCCAGCATAAATTTGGTAGCAGCATTCCCACATTTTTGCAATAATGAATTAAAGGTTACTTTAAGACCAAGATGGCAATATTCAACACCCCAAAATAACAAGAATGTGATTAGAAGACCAATCATTTTACCAGTTTTTACACATTTACATAGTTTGGATACATGCATCAACAAAATCTCAATTATGGTAAGTGTGAGATTTTCACTTTCCAGACCAGATGGCAGTTTTTCCATTCTTTCAAATTTAAACTGCTTTCAAAACCATACAAATATTCAAAGATTTTTCCCATTCTTTCCTCCTTTTTCCCTACTTAATGGGAACCTTGAGTAAGAGTTCCTTGTCATGATAAGAATGTATACCTACCTCAGATTCACTGCTCTTATTCAAGGCTGCCTCTACTGCTGCATTGCTAATGCGGAAATCCCGACAGGTGCTCAGTCTAAAATCTTGGAGGAGGTTGATCTGGCGAAGACAAGAAGTAACATGTTTCGCTATGCTGCTAAAAATAAAAATTTCTATACCTTTGTAGAACCAGGGGTAATGATACTTTTGAGGCAAATGAGGAAAGGCAAAATTAAAAACTTGTATGAGGGGCAGTAGGTAAACTTGAATGAGGTACAAAGAAGAATGTGACAGTGTTTAACAGAACACGTTTCATATTTTCTGACGTCTGTGTGCGTTTGACAAAAGGAGAAAACATTGTTTCACAAAACAAAAATGCTTGTTTTAGTAAAACAAGTGTTTTGCAAAACAACTATTTTGGTCTACCATGTGCGTTGCCTGTTTCACGAAACAAGTTTCAAGTGCCACAAATCAACATACAAATATTGTTCACATGATTACACAGTGACAACCTACATGGAAACGTTTGTCCCCTGATGCATAAAATTTGTTAGTTGATACCTTATGTGTACAGAATGACCATACTTGTTCATTGTTTCTTTCCCTGAGATTTCAGGCAAGGGAATTAAGGAGAGGGGAGTGAAAGAAATTGCAAATACTCTTCACAAACATGTTCACTTTTGATCCCCCAACCCCCCCGGGCCTGTGGCCAGAAATTCTGACATGGGGAAGGCAGCAGGTGCAGCTTTTAAGATGGGAAATGACTGTTTACTATAGCCCTAAACAACCACAATGGTAGATGATCTGAGGGGGCAGCCTGCTCTTATGGTTCCAGTCCCCCCCCATCATAGAACAAATTATTCCCCTACCTACCTACTGCCAGAAATCTGAGTGTAACTGCTACTGTAATTTTTCCATGGGAGGCATGCTGCATGGCATGTTTCTGTTTTTTATAGCTTTTGAGTATGGTTTCTCCTACAGTACATAAACCCATACAAAATGAGGACCTTCAGGCAGGCGTGGCCCCACCAGGATTTGGCTGACAGGGGAGCCAGAATTCTGATGGTGGAGGCAACAACCTGAAGCTTTTACAAGGGTGACAGATTTCCCAAAAACAATGTCGACAGGGGGTGAAGGGATTAAAAGAAAACCTTTGAAAAATACCATTTCATTGCAGGGTATATTTTACATAGTATCTTTATGTACTTTTTGGCACTTGTTCCAGGAGGCTACCTAAAATCTAGACCAGTGGTTCTCAAACTCTTTTAGACTACCGCCCCCTTTCACCATCTTGAACTGTCCCAATGCCCCCCTCCCCCAACAGATGCTCGACAATATTTTTTTCCCTGTTAACTTTTTCTATTTGCAAGAACAACAAAAACCTGCAGAAAGCAGGCATACTGGAAACTGGTATAGAGAGCCCAGATGTAGTTCAGTCAGTGTGGAGGGTGAGCTTGGTGTAACGCTGCAAGATTACGAATGTCTGGCTCCATTTTAGTGAGAAGTGAAGGGGAAGAACTAGTGGAGGGCAACAGACCCCCTGGATGCCTTATTGTGACCTAAATTGCTGCAGTGATGTGTCATAATCGCCAGGGACCCCCAAATCAGTGCCAATGCCCCCCTATTCTCCATGTACTCTCTAGCACCCACCTGAGACTTCCCAACGCCCCCCCAGGGGGCGGTAGGGACCACTTTGAGAACCACTGATCTAGACTATGACGAGTACCAGCTAGGACAGCTACACAATCAGGTTGTCAGTTAACATTCACATTGAAGACTCTAGTGTTATCCCTGTTCCAAACTGATTTGCTAAGAACTACCTGAGAAGGCAACAAGTTCGGGTTAAAATCTTTAATGAGCTTAGAGGCAGGTACTTTTCAACAGGCCAACCATTTGGTCAAATAGTTACTCAATAGCAATATCAATGGAAAGATAGAAGAGTGCTCAGATGAAGATGAAACAACATTATGGTGACATTTACCATGGCAACATGAGGTACATGCTTGAACCTCTGCTACCGTACTTTACCTTTGACTTTTTAGAAAGACGGAGGACGAATCTCTCATACTGCTCAATGGAGTAGATAAGATTTGTGACAAGCTTGCTCTCCCGCATCACCATTCCTGCTTTACCCTTCATAACATGGAAAGCATCCCCATCCTCATTGCTGCTAGCCTTAGCTTTACCTTTCTTCTTGCTTTTCTGCTTTGGGATAGCACTTAGTTTCTCTGACTGGGTGGTCTGGTTTTAAGAGGGAGAAAAGATGTTGTAAGGCAAAGTAGTTTATTTTTACAAGTTATTTTCCATACAGCATCCAGTGAAATATTAACTAATTGCTATAATTCTAAAAAGAGAAGACCAGTGTTGTAACTACAATTGTCAGGAGGCAGAAAATAGCACTCAATTTTGCCCTCAGGGGTGAAATAGATTCATCCACCCACAGCTTATTTTCGTAAGAGGGACCAAAATATTATGTCTTCAGTTTCTTCTCTCTCCAAAGTGAAGAAGATCACTCATATTTTGGTACACACAATGAATTTGAACACTTGTATGATGCTATCAATCATGGAAACTTTAAAGGACAATTTCTTCCTCAAGACTTCACCCCGGGATATCGGTATGCAACTTTTGTTATCTGAGGAAAGGAACCTGCACTAGTAAAAAACTTGCACACGTAACTTTTTGCAACAACACTGATGAAGACTCTTTGTTTATATTGTCACCATCTGTTGCATTTCATGAAACAGGTTTTACATTTCAAAATGTCTCCACAAATGTATTACTAGAACTGTGATGCATGCTACCTCAATGAAATCTGCAGGCCAAGTACAACACCTGTCTTGAGACATCATGGTTTATTTGACCTGTGTCAAACTCAAATGATCATTGAACTTCTTTAAACCAATATTTAACTCAAGAATAAACTCTCCTACACCTAGTGGAGAAATTCATGATTCCTTTCCAGAGATACCACCTTTACAAGTTCGGTATTTAAAACTCTCACCTAGAGCCAAAGTTGTAATTATGACTGCATAGGTTTCACTGCCATTAAAACAGAAAACTGCACCTCCTAAAAAAGTAACTTTTTTACAAAGCTAAGATTTAAAAGCAAGTAAGATAATGTTACAGACCTGCACATATGTGATGAAGGGATAAACAAACTGAGTTAGCTGACATCCAGATAGCTTCACAAGTTTCTCATATCTGCCTGCTAACTGGCCACTTTGACTAGTGTACAAAGCTATGTACTAAAATGAAATAACAAAAAGTGACAGAAAGAGGTTATTGACAGTGATAAAAGTCTGGAATTTCTTTCTGGAATTTACTTTTGAAATATGAATTAAATAAATTAAACTACAGAGATTGCACCCTGGTTAGCATGTATCGTTGCAACTTACACCAACAAATTCAGACAGCTAATTCTTGCACATGCATAGACTATGTCGTACATGTGCATATGGTATGTGTACCAAAGTCATGTACCTATCTGACAGGCTTCATCATTTGTCCTCTAAAATGACATCGTGTGACATCAATGCAGAAGGTCTACGTCCACAATTTGTTCCCAGACAAAATTTGTCCGAGAGAGAAGAAGGAGGTGGGAGCAGAGGAGAGAAAATGCTACTTTTACAGAAACATCTGTCTCATTACTCCATGACAACTGCATTTTCCTGTTAAGGTCTTAATCCTTACAAATGTTATGTTAGAATTCTCTTTTCTGAAAAAGTGTCACAAGTATTAAGAGTTAAAAGATGACTCGCTTTAAGCATTATGCCTGATTGAAGATACAAACCATTCGCAAAATGATAAAATCTGAATATATTCATTAACATATCAATTTTCTTAGTCCATAATATCCTTAGAAAATGTTGCATAGACTATGACTAATGCTGTCACTCCACAAACAGCTAGTACTTACATATTTGCTCAATAGGGTGAGAGCATCATAAAGTTTAGCAATACTCTTGATGGAATTATTCATGGGAGGTCCTGGTGGAATGGCTGTTTGTACTAGTTCATGGAAACTATTAATGAGCAGACCAAGCTGTGTGCAAATAACTTTATCAAAATTCTCCCGGCCATCTTCATCATCATCTGACTGCTTCTCTATAATCAGAAAATATTAAATGGCCAAATGGAAAAATAAATGTTGATGCAAGGCACATAAGTTTACTTTAAAGACACATTGAACAAGTCTTTTAACATATACAATAGTTGTCTACATCAGATTTTAACTTCAGTAAAACATGCCTTCCACATACACCTAATGACACGGTTAAGACATCAAAAGTAATTTTTTACCAGAAATTGTGAAAACAGTGTTGTACTTAGTAAATGATAGCTACAAAACCAGTAGCATATTGACTAGGATTGCAAAACTTCCTTCAAAGTATGTTATCCAGGGTTCTGCCTAGGATTGCTGGAGTGCCAGCAGCATTTTTCCTGGGTCCATACCAAGGATCCAAATATAAGCTCTCTTGCTGTCCTACACATGAAATAATTTCGGGTGATACTTTTCCAACGATGACAAATTTTCTTCCAAATAAAGACAAAAAAAATACACCAGACTTATACATTCCCAATTACTATGGCGAACAATTCTGTATCCTTCATGGACACAAGTTTATGAATAGTGACTTGCTGGAAATTTATCATGATGGGAAATATGCAGGACTGGAAAAAAGGACATATCCTGGAAAGCAAGAATTTTTTTTTTTAGCTCTTCTATCTGAAATCAGTGCTAGTCAGTGATAGCTCTTGCTGAGCTTAGTGATGGTTGGCATTTCTGTGTCCTCGTTTATCCAGACCATAGACCCTTTTCCAAATAGTAATTACAAAGGATTGTGGGATAGAATTTTTGTTCACATCCTTTTTAGCCACAGTAAAATGCCATTAACATTAACAACGCATACCAAAAACTCTATCCCGCAATCCTTTGCAATTGCTATCTGGAAAAAAGTCTATGGGTGGAAAAAGTTGGGAAGCTGGGAGGCTCATTCTCAGGATTTTGTCATTTGGAGGGAAATTTCAGACACAACTGTGGAAAATTTTACTCTCTTCCTGTGAAATAAACACTTTTTCCAGCCCTGGAGCCAGACCGGTGCCGACCAGCAGGGGCAGATCAACGGTTATCAGAACAGATTGAGCAGATATGATAAATTATATTTCTGTATAATGAAAAACAGGGGAAGCAGGTGGTTTTCCTTATGGGCATTGAAGATCATAATGTAATAAAATTTTAAACAACAAAAGGTTCCATGTGCAACTTGCCATGTTCACAATATGTAACATGTAGAGAACTTTGAGGTATGTCTTGATGACAACCAGCTATTTTTAAACAGGCTTACATTGAGTAAGTAACAAAATGTTGTTACAGCCTTGATACAGGGAGCTGTTACTCCAAGTAACAACTCCCTGCTTGAAAGGACTTATTCTGCAAATGCATACTTCTTTATTAAGAATTAATTGCTATCAGAAAATGACTTTAATGCTTACCACTATTGAAGAGGCTGTTATTTCCCACTTGGGATATTTTCTGATTTAGCAGCCACATGACCTCCTCCACCAACTGATCTGACCAAGACAGTAATGTCAGCTAGGGGAAGAAATATGCAAAATGGGTTAGAACTTCACCATTTAACGCAAACAATACAATCAAAAGTGGTCAATACAAGCTTCAACAAGAACTTTCATTTTAATCATGAATAACTTTTAAGTCAGACTGACTAGCCTGGTTTCTCATTTATTCAACTTTCATATTTTTCCCACATATACTTGCTATTTAAGTTTCAAATTCATTTTTGGCCAACCCCAGATTATTTTGATACTTCAAAATGGAAGCTTGTGAAGCAAATTTTGGTAGCAACTATGGTCATTATAATGTAACTAACTACATATAATCCCTATAAATACTTCATTCCAGTTCAGAAAAATTAATGTGAAAAGCTCTGAAGGTGTATAGCTTACAAGATTCCCAAAAAATCATTTCCAGGATCTGTAAAACTGTTTAAGAAGGTCAGAAAAAACTCACAATACACTGCTGAGATGTTTTAGCATTAACAAGAGCAAAATGGGTTCTGTTCTCCACTTCAACTTCCTGGTAAAGAAATGAAAGAAAGATTGACTTTACCATGCTGTAGTTGATGGCACTGGAGAAGGCAAAAGACTGATGGGTGGGACAAGTAAATGTGATATTAACTGCTCTGAGTGATAATAGAGGAAGAGGGACTTGAGCTTTACCGAGCTGATTTTGGAATCTCAGCTGGATCTAGTAAAGTCCCTTGATTGCCTTAGTATAGCCAGATACTGGCATATACTAGCATTTGAAGGCAGGGGGAAGGGGGTGGTCAGAGAGAGGAGCAATTTTACATTTTGTGAGGGTACTATTTACAGTGAAAACTTTCACTTTGAATAATCACACTATAGCTTGTTACCTCAATGGTGGGGAAGGGTCAAAGACAGGTGACAAATTCCCTCATAGGCTTCCTACCCCCTCTGGCTATGCCCCTGACTAGTGTTACAAAATTATAATAAGTAAAGTCCCTTGACTGCCTTACCAAGAAATCTTATAAGTAATTATGTGAGTCATAGATGGGCTGGAGGTAGGCTCCCTGGTTGAAGAAGCTGAATGGGGAATGAATGTCTCCTTTTTGGGGGGGGTGGGGAGTGGGGGTTGGATTACTTTGTCTTCTCTCCTTAGGATTATGCTTTTTCAAACCCAGTAGAGGTGTTAAGAGTACCTTCTTTAACAACATTGGTTTTGTAGTTAAATTACAATATTTGTCTTTATGCAACTATTGTAACTCTGCAAATAATGACCTTGATATCCATGACGATGCCAGTAGGGCCCACCAGACGATGGTGACCTAGTCCAAAAGTTAGTTAGACTGAAGGTTGGTTAGCTCGCTGACGTATGTCACCCTACCCTCACACTAATCCTAACGCAATTCATACAACAGATGTTTGCTCTAATGTGCCTTCAGTCAAGACAATCTTCCCTCTATTGGGCCTCACCCGATGATACAAACCATATCTTAGACTCAAGCAAGAGGATGTCCATGAATTCAACACATTCAACACATTTTTATCAAAGAGGTCAAATTTTGGTGCAGTTAAATTATCTTCATCTCTACGATGTTTACCTGAGCTGTTTTCTTGATTTTGCCAAATAAATATTCAACACAAACAAGTATCGTGCTTGTCTGGAATACCATACAAGCACACTATGTGTACGGACAGCATTAAACTAGCTACACAACTAATGACTCAGATTTCTGGGTTACATCTCAAAATTTTAGAAGTATACAAATTCACTTCTCTCATCACCAATGTCAACACCTGGTACTGGACTTCAATTAATAGCTATAGCAACTTGAGACTACTTGGCAAATATACTGAAACACTTCTAGGGAACCTCACACACAATGTTTGAAGCCATGCATGAATCATCACCTTTAATAGTGGATATAATAACAACTGTTGACCACTTCTGGCATAGGAAGATTCTGCCTAATGTGGACAGTTTTCAATCAAACTAGGAAGAAGGAACATATTCATACCTGATCTATGTCACCTATTTGACTGTGTAAATCCTGTGCAACAGATCTTATCACAGAGGCTCCACTCTTCATCTTACGTGTGAAATCCCAGTGTAAGGAGAACAATTTCTTTGCCATTACAGGCTCATCTTAAAGAAATAAAAGTGTTAATAAAAGCATATTATTAGGTTTTCCTATGAGCAACAATATCTCTTGAGAATTACAATTGCATTTGTACTTTTTCTTCTCTAAAACATTATATAACCCGATAGCAAAACATATGAGTACCTTCAAGTTGGATATTACAAAATCGCAACACATGCTTGGAAGGGTTGAACTTTTGTTGTACCAATGACAAATTGCCTGTAGTATTTATACAAGCACACACAATCTTCATATTAACTTTATGATACTTTTGAAGTAAGTTTCTAATCTTGGACCAGAAAGGTTGAATGGGGAAATGTTTATTGTAGAAAAAAAGTTGCTCAAATCATGTATGCCCAAATAAAAATGGCAGACACATCTTGATACAGCAATACTTGAGTGTGCATTGTATGACTTTAATACAAAAGTTGTTTAAGCATTGCCAAACTGTGCAAATGTCAATGGCAAGTACTCTATAAGTTTACAATTTCAGAAACACAAAAGGTCACAAAGTTAGCCACAGACAACAGCCACTATAAAAATTTCTTCCCATGTAAAATGAATTCCTTATTCTGCCTTTGTCTCCTGAAAATAAGGCTCTAACTACTTAACTCGCTTATTTCAAACACCTAGTACACTTCATCTCAGCAGTTCAACTTTTTGCACTCACTCTCCCTTTGGCTCCTGGACATATCCTGAGTGCCCCCTCCCTTTCTCTAAATTATGCAAAAGCTAAAATGATTTCTTTATTGATCCTACTCACCAACAATAACAAATACAAGTCAAATACTGCCAACCAATAACCCCCCTCCCTGCACCCCATTTTCCATATCTCCACATTACATCATATCAATGCTTCACTGAGTGGTATCACTCACTTGAAATTTTAAGTTTGTATGAATAATTCCCTGTGGTAAAACCCACCCCTGTGGTATCACCCACTTGAGAAACCAGTGGGTTTTTTTCCATGGTAGTATAAGCATAAAACATTTTCTGAATCAATGCTCATGGTTATAAAATGATATTCACAATCACACTCACCTACTGCATGATCTGTACATACTTTTGTTGTCCATGTCTGAACTTGTGTGAGCTAAAAACAGAAAATAGATGTCCAAAACCACAAGTTCTTTTTTTCTCCCTTAAGTCACATGATTAAGAATGATACATGAGGAAATTAAGAGAAAATGGATGAAAGGAAGTTCTGAGGGTAATTTAGGATGACAACATGTTGCAAGGAAAATGTGCTCATTACAACATTCGTTCTTTCAGGATTCCTGTACATTTCTTCTAACAAAATTGTCAGACTTCCCATGAGTTTCACTGGCTATGTTGTAAACTTGTATGTCATGACATATGAGGAAATTGTGGTATAATATAATTCATTTAACTCCTTTCTTAAGAATGTCAAGAAAAGATTTAAAACTTGGGTGAACAGGAAATTTGATAAATTCAGTTTTCCATTCCAAAAACAAATTCTTCCCTGACTTAAGGATGTTTTAAGAAGCTTCTTAACTTTTTCAGGTCTGAAATTGCAATAAAAAATTTATGATTGCAAGCGGGAAATTGAAACTCAGTACTGATTTCAACTTCTGTATTCTCTGCCTTTTCAAACAAATGTTTGCAAAATTGAAGCTGTGATGACATTCATGGGAGTGGAAGAAACAGGTTGACAAAGAGAGCTACTAGGATTAATGGGGTACTGGCAACAAGCTGTGCTATTCCCTTTTTTCTTTGACTGTAAACAGGTGTTGTATGAATGGATGAATATTTAGGGACTACTTGTTACTTTTAAGGAAGTAATGTTTTCTTACCACAATGTGTACAATTGTAAAATAACTTTAAGCAGTTTGAGAAAATGATATTATACATTTAGAGTGGTGAAATAAACAAACTTTGTGGAATTCTTTCCTTTAAATGTTGAAAGATGGACTTCCTGGACTGATATTTACCACCAGCTGGTTTATAATTAAATACCTGTTCACTCTCCTTGTTGAGTTCCTTTGACAGGGTATCAAATATGTTGCAGAAGTTGACTGCATCCTTTAATGATATAAATCTAACGTCTGGATCAGATGTTAAAACATCAATCAGCATTCTCTGAAAGGAAGTCAAATGCAATGTAAACAAGAGCCCAATGGGCACTGTGGTTCCTTGCTGAATGTAATGAAACTGAGCCAACTACTGAATGAACCTGTATTTCTGTTGATTCACAAACTCTGCTCTGTAGACAATGCACATCTTGTGTTAACACATTCAAGCATAAATAAATTGTTCTGAAGAAATACAGCCTACAGGCACTTCAGGGGATACCAACACAGACAGTATACAGTTACAATTTGTTTTATTCAATTAAGCAATCACAATTCATGCACGCTCAATGGTATCTGATCCAAATGATCAGTAACTTGGTTCTCTTTATAAAACTAACAACCCATAGTAGCATTTAATTAATCAATTCTAATTTCCAATTCCTGCAAGCTCACATGTCCTAATCTAAGGACAAATGTTGTCTGTCTAGTGAACTTTCACAACAGTCCTCTGCTTTGTGGGCAGAGAATCTTCTGCAATATTAAAAAGTAGTACTTGATGCACATTTTCATAATGGCAGAATTATGGATTAAAATCATAATACTATAATTTCAATTAAAATTGAGATACTTGGCATCTCTGAAAGATGTCCCACATCTTTCAGTCAATGATACAGTTTTGTGCTTATATTTTTTGACTTTAGGAATTCTTGGGAATTTGCTTTTTGGCATCTGGTGATTTCAACTCTGACATCCAACAAATCTCATATGGGTTTTCTGCTAGATTTAATGCAACACCTCAAAGCAAAAATCTATTCAAGCCTCCTACACTGAGATATAGAGTTGAAAAGGTTTGCAGAGTTTGACCTCCAGTGACCCCAGATGACCTTTGGTCTCCACCAAAATTTTTTCCCCACCATAAGGCATCCACTAAGTATGAAATTTATCCAAGCTTCCTACCTTGAGATATTGTGCTAACAACAAGGTTATCAGTTTTTGACCCTTGGTGACCCCAGATGACCTTTGACCTCCACCCAAAACTGTATGGCACAGCTTCTCACTATGGTGGATCTATATACCAAGTATGAAATCTATCCAAGATTTTTTTCCTTGAGATATTGCGTTAACAAGGTTTTCAGTATTTGACTCTCAGTGACCCCAAATGACCTTTGACCTCCACCAAAAATGACAGGATTCATCTTCTCACCATAAGTCATCCACATACCAAGTATGAAATCTATCCAAGCTTCCTACCTTGAGATATTGTTTTAACAACAAGTTTTCAGTGTTTGACTGCTGGAGACCCAAGATGACCTTTGACCTCCACCAAAAGCTACAGCATTCATCTTCTCTCCATAATGCATCTACATACCAAGTATGAAATTTATCCAAGCTTCCTACCTTGAGATATCGTGCAAACAAGGTTTTCGGTCTTTGACCCCTGGTGACCCCACATGACCTTTGACCTCCACCAAAAACAATAGGGCACACCTTCTTACTATGACAGATCCATATACCAAGTTTCAGGTTAGTCCAACTTTCCCTTGTTGAGTTACAGTGTACCGAAGCAAGTGTCACACACACACACACACACACGCACACACACACATACACACACACACACGCCAAGCTGACTACATAGGTTCCTTTTGCTAACGCAAGGAACCAAAAATGAACTCTGCAGAAAAATGACAAAGGGATGTGTATGACATAAAACCCTTTAGATTCATCATTTTAAAAGGTCAACTCTTTAGAAAATGTAAATAAAATTCTTTTTGTGAAGTTTACTTTTAGTGTTGTGCCAATTATCAGTTGGTGTTATCTGTATCGGCCGATAATGACGTTATCGGTTGGATATCGGTATCAGCAAAACCAGCAGTTGCTGCCGATAACATCAACTGATATTCTAAAGTTCCCTCGCATTTTCGCCAATTTTATGAAAGTCTCAGTGTAGAAAATTTTAACCTGTGACTATCCATTTTTCCCTACTCTTCTTGAGTGAGACCCTGGGCTAGGCCTTTGCCTAAACATTAACAAACCAATGCCAGTTGAAAAGCCATGATCACTTATTCACTTTCCAAATGCCGGCATCGCATGATCTTTTGTAGGTGTAAGTTATTTGTGGAACGTGCATAGTCTACACATACTGTACAGCATACCGTATCTTTCCTAACATTTAAATAGGCCTACCATGTAATGTATAATTCCCGCTGATTTCTAACATCTCCTGCCAAAAACTTCAGTTAAAGTTTGAAACATTCCCAAAGTATTCATCATTACTTTTGCCTCAAATGACTTCCAAAATCGAAAGCTTTCTACGTACATTTCTGTATAACTTTCCCGCGGTCCGCTTGGGTGTTCGGTATGTTGCTCATGTGCCTCATGCAAAATAAATCAGGTACAGCATGTACTGTGTGGGCTCTATATCTCACACATCCTGCAGTGCAATACTGTATATGTGTAAGCATCGTGGCTTCGTGAACTGCCACACAATGTGCAATGCTTGTAGTAACTAATTATATATGCAAGAATTTTTACTGCAAAGGCATGCCCAGACTTGAACTACTGTACATACAGCATATATGGTACTTGTATAGTGCAGGACCTTGGTGCACGTAACATACACAGCACAGAGCCGACACAGCACAAGGCCAATGTCATTTTGAATGCACTGTAGCATAGGCCCAACGTTGTATTTTTACAATAAGAATCACGTACGTAAGCATATATGGCTAGATTAAACAGTACAGTGTGATGTCGTATTTTGCGCTGCCTTGGGAATTATGGAATTATACGCAAAGATCAAATGGCATTTGTTTCATTTTTTAGGGATTTGTCTGTAAGTTGTACTGGTGTTTTACTGTTTTGGCAGGATTTTAACAATATCTTAAGCTTAGCTATGGGGTAGTTGAAGTGAACTAGAAACTCAGCAGGTATTTGGTAGATACAATGGCAGCTTATACTGTTATGCCTATCAATTGACGTTAATTTCTAAGTGCGAGCTATCGTTTGTACATTCCATTAGCAATGTAAGCATATGGCTTCACAGGCCTACCGTAGCAAACATAGTTTGACTTAATGTTTTACTTTGTTATTGGTATCAGTATCGGTATCGGGCGGATATCAAGTTTGACTTATCGGTTATCGGCAAGTTCCGATATCACCGTTATCGGCTCAACACTATTTACTTTATTTTGTTAAATTTATTTCTCCTTTTGAGTTTGTCATGCTTTAATGGCTTACTGAACACACAGTTGTAGCAAAGATTCTTTAATAGAAATCATACACTGTTTCATCATTTTCACAGGGTAAAAAATGTATCTGACTTTTCCAATGTTTCAGGGGGATCTGAAGAAAGAGTATGTTTTGTCCTCTTGTAAAATATGAAAACAGTAGTCTTTGCCATAACTTACATAGTTGAATGGAACTGTAAGCAAGCAAAGCACTCCACACTTGATCAAAACTAAAAAATTATCCCTTGCTATAAGCTATTGCAGTAGTACTGATTTTGAACAAAATTAGTTGATGTTAACAAAACATCACAGAAAAGACTAAAACCTGTTGTGAGTTAAGTGCAGAGAATGAATTTTTATTCTTCGAGAAGTTCTGCTCAAACGTTAAAGAGGAAAAATCACCCCATAGAACATTTATGCATCTCTGGGCCCACAGGGGCTATTTGTATTGTTTTTGTTAGAAACTTTAAAGAAAGGAATGGAGACAATTTTGTAAAATTTGGCATTTTTGCACCTCAACATCTTTTAGAGG
This sequence comes from Holothuria leucospilota, assembly GCA_029531755.1. Taxonomy (NCBI): domain Eukaryota; kingdom Metazoa; phylum Echinodermata; class Holothuroidea; order Aspidochirotida; family Holothuriidae; genus Holothuria; species Holothuria leucospilota. The sequence continues at coordinate 16,237,037 of CM055969.1, read as the reverse complement.
TACACTTTGGCTTTTGGAAGGGCAAGCCACTCACGCATTTTGCTTGTTTACTGTGAAGTAATGTTCATGACAGAAAGAGACTGTGCTAACCAGATGCCCCTGACAATAATTTCAAACATCTTGCTACCTTTGTTTAGCAAAGATCATTAGAATGTGACTTTAAGTCATTTTCTTCAGCTTTTCAATAACTACCACACTTAAATAATTAAAAATTTAAAATTTTATTGTGTTTCACACAATAAAATATATTATGATGTGAGAACTTAAAATTACTGCAACAACAGCAGGTTGAGTCAAAACAATTACAATATGTTAACTGTCAAAAATAAAATTCTCTAAGGAAAGGTAATCTTGGGTCAAGAAGGCCATCCCTGACTCATTAAAGACCATGATATACATTATGCTCAGAAGCCTCCTGCCACCATTTCATAGTCCCATCCAACACATGAGAGTGAATCGCCAGTCTTTGGCCACTTTACCAAAAACTGGGGAAGAGTGGAGGGTCCTAGCACTTCAATACTGCCTGACAACTCTACTGAGTTGAATTGCATAATAGCCTCTACAGACAGCCTGAAACCCTTTCTTTCTCTTCTGACAATTTACCTATTTTACCCTCCCCCCCTTTTACTTTCTAGAATATTACAGTAACCACTGTCTGGCTGATGGTTTACATGTTTCTTTGAAGTGACTTACTTGCAGTTTCTTCATCAGCATATGAATGCTGTCTTGGACACTGACACCATCATTTGTGACTGATGGCTCCAAATCTTGCAAGAAGTCAGCAAGTTGAGGTTTAAATTGTTCACAAACCATTGTCACAGTTACATCCAATCCTTCCAGCGAGAGTGCTGTAATTGCCTGAAAAGATTAAGTTTGTAATATGAAATTTGTTATCTTGTATGTTCCTATTTGGGAGGGGGAAATTCTTCAAATTTCAGTATTTGTGCAAAGAATGGTACTGGTATGTTCATAACAATATATGCTATACAAACTGCATATAGGATTATTTTCTTTTGTTTATCATTTATTTAGTAAAGCTCAAAGCAATGTATTGTGCGTAAACCATCCATATTCAAAACAAAATAATTTTGATAGCATCTTACACAAGAAGAACAAATGAGAAAGACCTTCAGATAGAGAAGAACAAAGAAAGCAAAATTATTCATAAAGCCATGATAAAAAAAATGACATCTCCTCTCGAGAATACTTTCCTCCAACCTGAAGCAACTTTATGAAATAATGCAAAATCTCCATCCAATGAGAATCTCATTCACCACTCTACTTCATGTTAAAGATTAGAGACTTGTAAGGGTGATTAAGGAAAATATTACAACATAATTTAGTCATTTATTTAAACGGAGAGGAGTGTTGGGTAATAAGATCAACAAACCTTTCGTTTTGCACTGGGCTGAGTCCGTGCATACAGACTAGTGTTCACTTGATCAAGAAAAACCCTGTAAAACAACACAAAGTCATCATAATATTAACACATCTTCATGAACATACATGTGGATGCCATTACGGTGGGGCCTGTTTTGCTGACTGTTGGGAAAATAAGTGGTAGCAGTAACATGCTATGCTTTATATTTTTCCAACTATTTGTAAACAAGTGGTGGGCCATACCTATCTTTGCTACAAGCAATAACTGTTAATGTTTCAAGGTAAAAGTAAATTCTACTTACAAAAGTTGGTGAAAAATGCTAGATTGAAACGAGACACAGTTGTAAAAACATATCGATGTTATATCCACTTAATGCATAACTGCATAAAAGGTCATCATAACTCCTTAATTTTCAGTGCCACAAAATAAACGTATACTTGCAGATTTAAAGGGCAGTACTGGACTTGTGGTATGCAAATTTGTTCTATCTTTAAAAACCATGATTTACAGATAAAGAATAATAGGCAATTTACAATTAGGTTTCAAGGTAACTTCCTTTTCAAGAAATAGTTTTCTCACAGAAAGAAATTCACTGTTTTGTAGCTGATGAAACTTTTTGCACCTAAAGTTTCAAATTGTCAAATGGTGCAACATTGATATCTCTTGTAATATGTAATCTTTTGGTTGCAAAAAGGAATGAACAGCCTTTTTTTGCGATACTAGCTATATTCTGCACGTTTCCCGTTGATGAAACAAAAAATACAATACTTCCCTATAAAAGCAAAAACACAAATGGTTATGAATTTTATATGCACTTCTGAAACAGATGTTCTTAATCTTATATTAAACACCAGCAACAACTTATAAAAACAATAGGCTTGTTTTAAGGTTTAATGTAAACTTTTTCACATACAGTTTTTCTGACTATAATGTTATTTGCTTTTTGGCTGAATTGTTAAATAACATGCTATGATATTTTAATTACATAGAAAGAAAATAAACCAATGCAATTAAACAGGAAATAACTAACCTTGCAAAGACACACAAAGCTTGAAACACTTTCTCCTTACTTCCAACCAAATTGTCCATCAAATGCACTCCATCTTTCATCTCTCTTAGTTTTTCCAAGGAGACAGAGACCAAGAAGTGACAGAGGTCTACATTATCCTTTAGTTTAAGAGCTGCCTCTTCGTTGATGAGAGGATCTCTGAAATGATAAGAGAGGTAAAGTCAATTTCAACTTCAACAGTTCCTTTGCTACAAGGAAGCCATTCACACAACATTGAAAAATTTAATTTATTGTGGCATATCTTTGGCCACAACATAAGGAAAATGATACATGTGCATCACACTCTCCATGTGGACTTCATGCTATGTACAATCAAGGGGGTGTTATATACATCTGTTAGGTTACTGCTGCTGTTTGATACACACCATGTTTAACAGAATGTTATGACTGGTTCAAACATCATCACCAAAATTGGGGTAAGAGGCTCCCAGTCATCTCACCATGCTTTTAATTTATTGGTTCTAGATTATTTCAGCATACTTTTTTAACTAGCTGAATTTCCACATAAAGCTTAATGTCAAAGAAGTTCATGACAAATGTTTGCAACATCTGGCTTCATTGAACAAGGCACAATGGTAAAATAATATTACTCTAGTGTTAGGTAGAACAGGAGAAGTTCAGGTACTTATCATGAGGTATGCCATTTTATTGTTTACAAGTTACACTTCCTGTCCTAGATCCCCATGTCCCTTCCATCCAGACATTCAAGGAATGCCCACGCCACATCCCAGACATCGAGCATGCTTAGTTTATGGGTGTGGTTTCCCAAACCCTTTACCCCCTTCTGATTGGTCAACCCTACCAGCCCATTTATTTATATTCACAGAACCTGTTCATTATGGACCAATCAGGAGCTCCCAAATTATATCCCATAAAAGCAGTCACTGTTAGGACCAGAGATACCATGTTCTGTCAGCAAGCTTAAAGTGACACTTTTAGGATTACACTAAGATAGAAAACACTGCAAGAAGTGCTGTGGGGGCTTTGGCCCATCAGCAATGGCACTTTGCACATTTTAATTAAAAAATCCTAAGAGAAGGCTCAACTTAATCGGAGTAAATATGCTGATCATCTTTGAAGAAAATGATTCAGAAAATCAATAACTAGTATACTGGACATCAACTTGTGTGTTTCTTTTGTCCTGTTTCAAAGGAGCTCACTCTCGAGCCCGAGCCATCACAATCCCGCCAAAATGTTAGTTAATACTAGTAAAGACTGTCTTACCCAAATAATGAATTCATGGTTTGTGTCAGACAGTGTAAGGAGAGGTGGCTGGGAGAAACCTTCTTGGATGGTTTAGAAGTTTTGCTGTTGTTGCCTTGGTTAGCCTTCTCACTCATGGTGGAATGAACCTGACTTCGGTGGGAGAAAAGCTTCAGGGTTTCATCAGCTGATTCAGTGCTGTAAACAGCATCCAAAGAAGATATGTGAATGTTTGAAAAAAAAACAGTAGAGTCAGCTAGTTGACTGGTACCCCAATAGCACTTTGTCCAGTACACAACCAATTTTGTCTGCTGGGCAACCATGTTTAATGTCAAGCCTATGCAAAATGGGGGGATAGTGAGAGTATGCAGAGACAAATCCAGGTACCTCAAGCAGGATTCAAACCCATGTTTTTGTGAAACACAAGCACGTAGCAGCCAACCCTCAAACACACATGTCTAGGCTATATTAAATAAATTAAAATATAAAATTTGGTGGTCATCTTCTGCTTAATATGGTTTAGTATACAACTGACCACTAGTGAAAGGCAAGAATGTGAAAAATACTGCCTTAACAACTCTAACCTGGTCATTTCTGCTTTGCAGATAAAATATTAGACAAAAAGTTGGTAGCCAAAAGTAGATATTTTCAAATCTTGAACTTGTTCAGTCAAAAATTCAGATTCTTACTCAGACTTTTCATCAATTAAATGTAAATATCTTGTACTATCTGGACAATTCTTTCATAGTTGGACCAGCAGTTATATGACTCACCCATCATTACGATATTTAGTTTAATGAATTTACAACACTGATGTAAAAATTGATGTTTTTATGGTTTCCTCAGCCAACCTTTCACATATCTTTACATATTTAATAATATAGTACTTCATGAAACTTGCTCTCTCTCTGGGAATGCAACTAAGTTTATCTTCTTATATTTACTATAAAATTTGATGACATTATGGGATCCATGTAATCAGTACCTTAAGACATCTTCAGTGAGTGTATACTCCATCAATGAATCATATATATCAATTAACTGTGTTGCCAACAGGGTATTCTTAGCTCCAACAGTAGTGGTAGCAGAGAAGTCAGCTGATTTATCCTAGTGAAACAAGTGAAAAGAAAAGAAAATCGATAGTTGGCAGGAATTTCCTAAAGGCAAAGGGGAAAAGTAGTAAAGACTGATGACATCTATGAAGTTTACTCCTAAATTCAAATCTCCTACCTACTTTTGTGTTGTCCTACATTGTTTGCTCTGCATAAGATGCTGGTTGTTCCTCAGACTGAGTTCTTTCAAGTAAGCCCCTTTATAGCTAGCCAACATTTCATTCCATTTTGCTTCCTTTAATTTTGGCACATGTGATTGTTGTAATGAGGATACAACTATTTTTTACCTTATTTGTTTTGATCTTACATTTAAAGTCCATTCATCTTTAAAAGGGATCATGTAAAGATCGATATCATTGTCTTGATTACATGTAGTAAATGGAGAATTGTAATGTGTATGTTGAATACAGTAGCTGCATGCACAGTGCAGTGTAACACATTCCCGTATAGTACCATAAATTCCAGTGTACATTTCATCTGTTTTTTAAGGATTTATCTTCTACGCAAACTTAGGTGCCCATCTTTATTCTGGTAATTGTACGCAAATGCTACTGGTAATAATCAAATTAAATCATTTCTTTTGTTGCTTCCAAATGTTTAAGAATGTTATTTACACAAACAGTACTTGGATTTAAGGGTAAGTTTACTCCATCAGTACACCAAACGCAAAGGCCCATGCTTTACCAAGGTATGATACTAGTAACCTAAGCTTAGCCAACTTAGCAGTCTAGCAGACTCTTAACATAAACTACAAGCCTCCTTTTACCTTTAGTCATGTATTGCATGCACAGTTTGGGTGTGATTATTTTCTTCATCAGACTAGTTTTTAAATTTATCCAAGTTAAGTCGTGAAAATTAAAATCTCACTCTTCGAAGAAAGGCTTGTACCGTTCACATTTTTTGTAAAATTCAGCCTCTTAAAAGGTCAACTTTTTATTTAACCATTCACACGACACAGAACTTATACAAGTGTGAGTAATTAGTAAGCAAACAGGTGCTGGTCTTACCAATTGAAAATCTTCCATTTCACTGTCAAGTAAACGTTTCTTCAATGAATTCATCGTTTTGGTAACTCGTTCTAAGACCTCCTCCAGAGTCTCATCATCCTCTTCTTCCTCATCAACATCATCTATTATGTCTGCTGCCCTCGCTTTCAGAGTCTTTTTTGCCTTCATAGTGCACTGGATAAGTGACTGCAGCAAGGCACTCTGGGGTAAAAATTGAAATTTACAAAACTTAGCTGAAGCACAGATAGACAATACTTCCTTTTCACTGACAAAGTATAGAAACTAACACAATTTTCTCAAACAAAACTGGAGAACAGTTCAACTGTTCAATTAGATCAATTGTTTTCCTATCTTTTGAGAATAATAATGTTGTTTTTCTAACTCATAATCAATATTTACACTTCAAGAGTCATTACACCTCCAGATACACCCCTACCTCTCACCCTGAACCAATCCCTTGGGCAGACAGCTCTATGTAATTAAACATGAACAAATCATCACTGATTATTTGACAAAGTATAAAGAACTAGGGTATACTTCTAACAAGGTAGCTGTTGTACATAGTGGTAAGCTAGTGGTTGCTGCTATACGGTGTGCACTGTCTTTTACAGGTGAACCAATGAATAAACCAGCGAGCAATTAAAAAACAGAATCTACAAAATAAAAGCTGTCAAAGGTGAATCATTTTATAAAGCCACTAGTGGGTACCTTGCACAGCACTTAAACGTCAAACACTGAATTACAAATAAACACAAAACATCACAAGAAGGACAATTCTGACAAAACGTGCCATTGGTTCCACCAGGACTACTTTTTCTCCCTGAGTGACAATGGTTGGTTCCAGCTTGATAGGAGGTTGAGCATCCTCATCTGAGTCCACATAGATTTGTAGCTGGGTGAGAAGGAGTTTAAGGACAGGTCCAAGAAGTTTTGAGTTGTGACAAACTACACCATACAGACCCTATGAAAACAAAAAAGACATACTTCTCACACTTCGAAGCAGCATTTGGTGATTTCACTGTTTTGAAAAATGGGTACCTGCAGCCCTGGGAGTCACAACTCTGTATGGAGTTGCTGTTGTTACAATGACATCATAGCTGACCCAACAACATATTCTGTACTAGTACACTAAAGCAACTGCAAAGTGATAACTACTAGCCTACCAATAAGTTGAGTATTAATACACCAGTATGTTTACACTACAGGCTGAGGTGCAGTGAGTTGCCAACACAGAATCATTAAAAACATGCAAGAGAACACAAATGCAAGTCAACCAGTATGAATTTTGACAGTACTGGAAATACCCCAAACTCTGACTTCAAGGAGAGTGAAGTCCCTACTTGACTCCCTGCTAGGAGTCACAACTCTGAATTAGAGTCAGGTAAGCCCCTCAGTGACCAGTGTATTGAAACCAATTTCCAAAATCATTCAACCACAAGCAGCAAGGAAGAACAATTTACGTCTTTTACCTCATGGAAAACTGGACTTACAAACTTCACCTCTTCTGTTAAAGGCACAACTCCCATAGTTTATAGATGAATTCTTATCTGACAGACCCAAAAAGATTGTCAGAGATATTTGCAAGCAAAAACAAGACTTCAAAGACAAACCTGATAGAGTGTTCTTCTGACTTCGGACTGCTGTGTTAAACACCTTCGTAAGTTACTTAATATCTCAGCACAAACTAGAGCTTCATAGTTGGCAGGTTGCTTTTGACTGCTGTGTACTTCTACTGATGTGACCTAAAAGACCATAATTGATAAAAGGTCAAATCCAAATGAATATCCTACATACCATGGTTTGTAAACTTACAGGGTAGACAACAAGTTTTGTGTGATACTGCCATCTGTTATGCAGACTGATTCCTAATAAATTATGCATAGTATTAATTTTTACATTGTACATCATGAAACAAACTCTTCTGTCACAGATAATGCTGCATTTAATTTGTCTGATGTTTGCTGTGCAATGGTCTGCTGCTCAACATCAGAAAACCCTTTCAATGTTCCTCGGCTAAGGGGAGAAGTTACAAATTTCTACACTGACAAGAGCTACTAACATTTGTGCTGGCATATGAAAAAAACACAAATTGAGTTTTGAGATGAAATGATATCCATAGGCTACCAAAAATGACCAATGATCATTAAAACACAGTTTACAGCTATTTTATCAATCAGCATGAAATGTTTGTAGTGTTTTTGTTGGCATGTATGATACTAACATCAACCCTTGATTGGTACACTAAATTAAGCATACCTTTCCAGCCGAAGACCACTTGGACTGTTTCTTATTTCTTGGTATTTGCTAAAGCCACCATTTCACATGAAGTTTTGGACTGTTTGGGATTTGAAAATACCACTTTAGTTGTTGTTTGAACTACCACAACAGTGGTAGTATTTTGCTCCAGTTCACCCTAACAATATACCCAAGGAATGCAGCATCAGAACCCCACCCTTTCTGTGATATTGTGCAACCTTGAAACTCACCTGGGACGAAAATGCTCCCATCATGCCCTGGCTGCAAGGCTGGCTCAAAGGTAAACTTCCAAACACTTGAAAATGTTTCAGAATTTGAAGATAACCAAGAACTGCTATCTTCCTGGATTCCAATTGTCTACATTGAAAAAAATAATGATGCTTTCTTTTAAATACAATTGTTGTTGATAGTTTTGTAGTGTACTTCTTGTTTTGTTGATTTACATGTTACTTCTAGTTTTAAATTACATTATACTATTTGACAAAAAGACTTACTGGATGGATTTTAGTTTCTACAACAATTTCAATGTTAAGATATGATGTAAATTAATGGTGCTACTCATGTAGCTCTGAACAGGACAAATGTTTGCAGAGTAAATTAAAGTTTGATGATGAAGAAATGACAGATGATACATAGCAAATAAATTCAATTCATTTATGGATCCCTGTCAGCTGAACATAGTGACAGGCAACTAGTTGAAATACATATCCGTCAGAAATATATTTTCACTGAGGGCAGAACAGGACAAACCTTCACCACTACCAGAGGAAATTGGCACAACACAACAAACCTATACTGTCTTAAGAAGTAATGTTTTGTTGAAAGCAGACACCACTAATGTATTGAATTAAGAGTATTTTCTCATACTTGACATTTTTTAAAATCAGGAGAAAATTCTGTAAGAAGCGATGACAATTGCATATCGACTGCATCACAGGAAGATAATGATGATAAAGGTATTTTCAGAACTGCCACCTTGGTGAAAACTCTATTTATGTATGATCTAAACAAATCATTGTGAAATTACTTTTGTAAGTTTTCATAACGTTTACATTTCTGTATGAAATTTTCACAAACTTAAAATGTCTCCAATTCCCTTTGTTTAAAGTTTTGCACTCAGTTTTTCTAGAATGCTACTAAGACAGTCAAATTGTACCAAATTTTGATGCCAAACAAGCTGGTCAATTTTAAGTATTTAAGGGATATTTGATGCACCCCCTCCCTCCTCTCCCCAAACTTAATATTGTCTATGTAACACTGAGAAAAACAGTTTTCTTGGCAAAACAACCTTCTCTTCAACCAGAATGCAAAAATGCATTGAGGTTTCGATGATATATGTTCTATTCCAAATAATGCCATGATGTCCCATGTCTTTCAGTCACTGGTCAAGTGCTATCTTAACATGTTGGAAAAATAATTTTAGGTTCATATTTGATCTTGGGAATTCCTGGGAAATTTTGCATTTTGACATCTGATGACTCAAGATGATGATCTTGGGAATTCTTGGGAAAATTTGCTTTTTGCCTTCTGGTGAACTCATGAGACGATCTTGGGAATTCTTAAAATTTTACTTTTTGACCCCAGATGACCTTTGACCGCCATCAAAAACGATAGGGTTCTTCCTCTTACCATAATGCATGTACATACTAAGTATGAAATTTATTCAAGCATCCTATCTTGAAATATCATGTTAAAAACATTTTCAGTGTTTGACCCCTGGTGACCCTACATGAACTTTGACCTCCACCAAACATGATAGCATTCATCTTCCCACCATAACACATCCACATACTACCTGTGAAATCTATCCAAGCTTCCTATCTTGAGATATCGTGTCAACATGGTTTTCAGAGTTTGACCTCCGGTGACCCCAGATGACCTTTGACCGCCACCAAAAATGATTGGGTTCTTCCTCTTACCATAACGCATCTACATACTAAGTATGAAATTTATCCAAGCTTCCTATCTTCAGATATTGTGTTAACAAGGTTTACAGAGTTTGACCTCCAGTGACCCCAGATGACTTTTGACCTCCACCAAAAATGATAGGGTTCTTTCTCTTAGCATAACGCATCTACATACTAAGTATGAAATTTATCCAAGCTTCCTATCTTGAGATATCGTGTTAACAAGGTTTTCAGCATTTGACCCCTGGTGACCCCAGATGACCTTTGACCTCCACCACAAACGATAGGGTTCTTCCTCCTACCATAACGCATCTACATACTAAGTATGAAATTTATCCAAGCTTCCTAACTTGAGATATTGTGTTAACAAGGTTTTCAGCATTCGACCCCCGGTGACCCCAGATGACCTTTGACCTCCATCAAAAATGATAGGGTTCTTCCTCTTACCATAACGCATCTACATACTACGTATGAAATTTATCCAAGCTTCGTATCTTGAGGTATCGTGTTAACAAGGTTTTCAGAGTTTGACCTCCGGTGACCCCAGATGACCTTTGACTTCCACCACAAACGATAGGGTTCTTCCTCTTACCATAACGCATCTACATACTAAGTATGAAATTTATCCAAGCTTCCTAACTTGAGATAACGTGTTAACAAGGTTTTCAGCATTCGACCCCCGGTGACCCCAGATGACCTTTGAACTCCATCAAAAACGATAGGGTTCTTCCTCTTACCATAACGCATCTACATACTACGTATGAAATTTATCCAAGCTTCGTATCTCCAGATATCGTGTTAACAAGGTTTTCGGAGTTTGACCCCCGGTGACCCCAGATGACCTTTGACCCCCACCAAAAACAATAGGGTTCTTCCTCTCAATATGGGGCATCTATGTACCAAGTTTGAGAACTGTCAGAGTTTCCCTTCTTGAGATATTGTGTTAACGAGCAAAGTGTCACAAACACACACACACACACATACACACACACGCACACGCACACATACATACACACATACGCCATCACGAATGCATTGGTTTCTCTTATCATCGAAACCAAAAATGAATACACACATTGCAGAGATGGGAAAGTTTGTTACAGGGTTTGGAGGTTTTGTGATAACAAATGTTTTCCCAACACATAGAAACCGTATAAACAAATGCGGAAAGCAAACTGTCTTTCAATGGTTTGCACATGAGTGCTGAATGATTCTGTACACACTAAAAGTCTTAGAAGTTTTACAACCTATGCAAAACCCTTTAAATTTTTCTGATAAAATGTTCCCATTTTTTTAAGAATTACTTAATTATTCTACACAAGGCACATACCGAGCAAACATGGCTTTCCTAAGTAGCAGCATGAGGGAATCTTTCAGGCTGATGTTAAGTTTCATTAGTGGCTGGAGGGCTTGGAGTATACCCTTAGCAGTGTAAGGAGATAGACGACTGAGGTAATCTAACATCTCCCTCATTTTGTTGAGACAAGACAGTATGGCAAAGGGTGATGTCTGGACAAGTGCTTGAAACAAATCTGTTGGGCAACGAAAGACAATTGACATGGCTTAAAACTGAAATCAAACTTTATATTAACACACTATACACTATTTTGTAGATTCCTTTTATTATATTTTTGTGTTATGCGTACATCTTTTACTGGTTATCTCTCGTATATTTACATGGTATTATTTTTATTTTTTCAAGGGATCATATCCTTACTTTTATGTACCTTTTTAGGCTGTAGCTGTTGTTTAATTGTTTGCATTTGTTTTTAAAGATCTTGTTTTCAACCCATTTCCCTTGTATTTTTACTACTGGCTGAATAAATATCAGTCAATCAATCAAAATCAGCCACAAGAGAGGACCAGGCCAGGTGTTACAATTACACTGATATTGCTTCTGCCCATGATTTGGAAAGCAGTATGTACTTCTTATGTATACTTCTTATGTAAAGTATTCTCAAGAAGCCTTGCCAAGATGAAAACAAAAACCAAATAAGAGACATCAGGCAGGAGTTGATGATAACTTTCCCAATCTTTTCAAAACATGCTCAGAATAACTACCTCAAGTTTTTTTTTCAAATGTTAATGTTCCAGACAATAAAGCAGGTGTTAACTGTTTAAAAGGACAGCTGGGCTTGTAAGATGACCAGTTGGCCCCTCACTTTCAGAGTTAGCAAAGACCGTAGAATGAGTGTAGCCTATTTTTAAATTATCTGGATTCATGAATAGTGAATAGAAGGATGACTACTTCAATGGTCATTCCTTGATAACACTTCAAGTTCATGTTATGCTGCTGACCACATTTAGCAAAGGTCTTAATCAAGTAACTCAAAGGTTACCCTAATGGAGGGAAGGGGTACAAATTTGTACTCTTCCCATTTTGAGCTTCACATTTAATGAAGAGAGCAATGATTTATTGCTGTTAGAGATTTTCAAATGACTGTAGATAACTTAGTTGCCTTTTCAAGTTATATTTCCCTATAGTTATAAAATTTGGCAGCCAATGACAATGAAGTGACAACAGATGAATAATCAAGTCATGATAATTATTTCACCTGTAGCTAGCTGCTCAGATTTGTAGGATGCAGGTTATTTTTATGTTTGTATTAATCCATTATTATCATCTGTAACTGACATAATAGATCAGTGGTTCCCAACCTTTTCCAGCTAAATGCTAAATGCCCCCTTTCACCAAATGAGGATGGGCAAACACCCTCCCCCCCTCCCCCCCCGTCTATATCTTACTATTGTTTTGGATGAAATGACGATAATAAAACAAAACATGCTGAAATAAGAGGGTAGACCTACCATGACATAACATCGTTCTTACGTGTGGGTTCGACCCAAGGTAGCAAAACAGCCATAGGTGTACGGGAAGACATTTCACAGGGGGGCGGAGGGTGTTTGCCCTGAAAATTTTGCAAATTGCCCTGATTTTCCCCTTTTACCACGATAGCACTCAGGACGGGTATGGATGAGTCCCACACACACACACACAAACTATAAAGAAAGATATTATTTCCTTGTGCAACTAATAAGCATTTTGCCCTGTTGGCAAATGCTGCTGCCCACTGCACTGCCCCCTTGCCCTGAAAATACAAGTGTCAGTGCCCTGAAATAAGCATTTTCCCTGCTCTGGGAGGGCTGCAGCCCCCCAGACCCCCTGCCTCATACGCCTATGAAAATAGCAATGTGGGACTTAAGAAACTGACACCCTTTTGAGATGGCGACTCTTTAACCCACAATTTACAAAAGCGGGAAGGCTTCATCGCGGTCAAGAGAGGAGAAACATCTTTGGTATTTAACTGACTTTGCTAGGGCCCCATCGAGTTGCGGACTGTTCCCCCAAATGAGGCCAAAGGTCAACGTCCCAGTGGGCGACTGGGGGATTGGCCCGGAAGCTGTGAAGTATTTACAATATTGTTAACATGAGAATGACGTACTGTCTGTCAAACTTTGGCTTTCTTCCGATTACCTAACAACCTTAAATACGAACTAAAAGATTGCAAATTCAGCCTTAGTCCATTTTGTATTTCAGTAAGAAATATAATAAGAAATATAATGAGAAAGCAGAAACTGGCACACCGAAAAACTGCATTTTTGAAAACATTTTAATGTTTTACTTCATAGTACATTGCCAAAGTTATCTATTTTGTTACAGCTACCTACAATTGTCACTTCTATCAGTATGTCATGTTTATGGACTGCAAGGAAGAACACTACATGCAAGGATGAACTTGCAGGACAATTTTTAGCTATGACCCCCTCTGTCACTGCTTTCACTCTCACAGGAAAAATTGACATTGAACACTGTTACAGTAGATGCGATTTTGTGGCATCAGGGGAGGGAATATTAGACTTACTCAACTTGTTGACTCCATTCATCTCCTTTTTGTGCAAACCAATTTGAGAGTTCAGCTACAGAAATCTAGAGAAAATTTTGGAATCTTGTAAAGCCTTGGTTTAAATTGAGTATCCCATTTTTTCAAAACACCCCCTGCCGCCCCATAAGCGCTCATTGCCCCCTTATTTGTGTAAATCCCCAAGGGGCGATAATGTCCCCCGGTTGGGAACCACTGTAATAGATGATCAAACTTAGGAGGGGGGGGGGAGACGGAGATAACAGAAATTTGGATGGAAAACAATACCCCAGAATTTCCTCCTTTTTCCACTGGGTGTCTACAGGCACAAATTTCATCAGAAAAACTGTTTTATACATGATCATATTCACATGCATTACTATAGTTACTGTATTAATATTACATAGTAGATATTAGTAATTAATATGTATGAGTATTAAATGTATTCATATTCAAAATTTGCCCATTCATTTTATTATTATACTTGCCTACATAGTGAGTGCAGACACCTGACATGTTTGTCAAGAAGCTGTTAACAGTTTGCTCTAAAATATCAACTTGAAGAGACTCTGATCCTTTGAAGAGATGTTGAAGGATTTTGATTGCCAAGTCGCAAGTTTTTCGATTAGCTCCCTTTAAAGGGAGGGGTTTGCCTGTGAAAGTAAAAGGAAAACTTTGATGTTGAAGAAAGCCAATTAAAGTAAAAACAATCATTCAAATGGAATAAACTGACAATAACACAATGAAGTTATCTGTTAATCTAATAGCTTAAGATGTCATAACATGTGCCAAGTCATACACACCTAACTTTGAACATCTCCAAAAATCTCAACTTACAAAAAATGATATCTTTGTCCATTCTGCTGTACCAGCAGTGTTCACAGCTTATTTATCCACATACTACACTCACTTGAATGAATAACCCACGATCAGTGTTTCTGCTAACCCACTACAACACGATTTTAATGCAATGACTTCTTGATTTGATGTTCATGGTAAAAATACAAAAGAGGGTTTCATTTGTTCCTAAAGTTGATGCAGTGTGAATGCATGGCTCTGAAATTTCTAGTGAGTCACATTTTCTCATACTGGGTATATTGACCCAATGGATAATTTCTTAGAGGAAATACTGCCCACCATACCATACCTTAGCTTGGAAACATGTACCAAACTCTCTTCTTAATGCCAGGCCTCATTGATGTATTAAAAGATGAACAGAAGAGGCATTGTGTGCAAACTGGACTGTATCTCTACCCTCTATCACTAAGATTTCCAAGGCTTCAAACAAGATTTGCATTCAAAAAAGAAACGAAACTCAAGATGTTGAATCAGTCAGTTTTCAAGTAATGGACATACTGACCGACACTTACCCTTCCCAAATGGGGCATTCTTAGGACCATAGGACTCCATCAATGAGAAAGCAAGCTGCACCAGTCCATGGCTCACTTGTTCCAAACCAGTTGTACTGAAACTAAAACAGATCAAAATGTGTCATGGAGTTAAGGGTGTGGGAAACTGACAGTCAATAGGGCATGTTAAAGGGCTTTAAAAAAAACCCTGATGGGTGAGTGGACCACAACTCAAGTCTACACAGAAGTTAAGACCATGATATAAGTGTCAAGTGATTCCAGTGATGTGTACTTAATGTTTATAAGGAATAAATTCTTCAACTTTGACACCTAGGATAGGGAGGCAGGTCTGTTATACTACACAAACATGCCAGCATTGATTGAATGAGCTAGAAGGTCCGTATGCAATCAGGTGGCTATTATAGTACACACCTGCTGGTATATCTGATACTTACCATCTTCAATGGGCACACTGATTCACTTATCCCTCCAAGCCCCCTCCCACTTATCCTTAACACCAGGACAGCCAATGCCATTATAATATACTAACATGCCAGCACTTATTGGCAAACTGGAACTAGGCCTATATGCAAGTAATAATTTATCACTATATACAGTACAACCTGTTTGGGTAGCTAGCTGCTGTTATTTGTTACACACCATGTTCAATGTGTTCACTCATCACTCAATTGTGTGTAATATTATCCTCACAACCCTACTCAGCCAATCATCTGACAGAGCGTAGATATATAAAGATTGGCAAAAGCATTACTGTTTGTGTGCCTTCTGAGGCAAAAGTGCCACACATGTACTTTCAACAAACAAGAAGGCCTCCTGCTTTTTCTTCTCATTGACAAAATAATACCAGTGCTAAGAAGATGAAGATAAAGGCAAATTTTGTGCAAAGTATCTCCAGAAATACCTTAGATGCTTATCTTTAAAAAGTTTTGAGAATTAGCACTCCTTACTCTCTCTTAGCTGTCTCACAGAGGGTGCTGGTGACATCACATGGTTTTGGGACAAAGTCTGAAAAAGAAGAAAGTGATGAATGTATCCAAACAAAAGAGTAATATTCATATTTACACTTAAGAATGTTGTCTTTTGTTGTAAATGGCTAACTTGTAAAACATTTGAATAAGCACTAAACCTGTGGTACACTGCTCAACTAACATTGCGTCTTCAATTGATATGCTGTTCCATCATTGGATTAGGTCAGTGTACATATGCTGAGAAGACCACTTATAAAGTTGCCAGTTTTAAAGAGCCTTCATTGTGAAATTTGAGGTCTTTCTTTGGGCAAATCTTCACTATTAAAAATGTAAAAGGCATATCTTTAAAATGCGTGGAAGAATTTAAGCCTTTGCTCACTTTGACTTTGAACTTTACAAAGAAATGAAAACAATGTTGTCATCAATGAAGTGTACACTGCTCACCCTGCATCATTTACATAAGCACAAAACACTGAACAGCAGTAATACTATCACAACATTTGAACACAAAGAAATAAACTTTTACAGTATGCTTCAAAACTAAGCAGAAAGCAGTGATATGATACTCACAAAAAAGGATTTTTGTTCTTGTACTATATTAAGTGTTGAATCACCCAGTAATTTTTGCCACATTAAACAGAAGAATAGCAGCTTTACTGAGTGTGCAATGTAACAACATGTAATAGCACAACAGAGTACCATATAACAATTGTAACTTGGATTTAGATATTTCATACACTTCAGGCTATGAAAATGCATGCATTCTGTAATATTCTCTAAATGCATGTAAGTTGATTTCATGAAATAAATAGTATAAGCCATCCAGATGAAAGGAAAAACTAAACTAACTGGACTGTTTTTGTGAAAGGTAATGCAAGCAAGCTGTCTTTGTTCTCAGTAAGTTACATTGTTCTCTAATGTATGAGACCTCATTTAAACCTACATGTGGCATGTGGCATTATTAGAAACGACTTTGGGACTGCTGAAAACAACTAGAAACTAAATTATATTGGCAATGTTGAGTTGTATCACATCTTATAAGAACAGCAATTTTAAGGCTGGTTTAAGACACATGTAATTATACGTATGTGGTAATAAAGGTTTTATTTTTTCTGGAGAAATATGACTTTCTGAATTTTACCTGACATCCATCCACAAGTATTAATCTTCTCTGCATCTCTAAAGTTTCTAAAAATTGTTGTCTTGAGGACTTCCATGATCTGCAAGAATTTTAAGACATTCTCCAGTTCAAGCATACAGTGAATTATGTATACAATTATGCCATGAACTTGCATGCAGTAATGAACTGTTTAATGGAGATATAGCTTGAAAAAGATCACAAACCTCTGCCATTACTGATGCATTGGACAAGTGGATAAACCTAATGGCATTTCAAACACAATCAGGAAATCAGGACTGCATTCCTGGTTGGGTCTAAGACATCATCCAAAGATCAGCTGGTACACTCAAATCTATTATTTCCTTATAATATATTTCAGTTTCAGATCATAATGCTTACTAGCTGTAAATCAAGGAATAATCTTCTTGCATAATATTCAACAATAAGGTAATCAAAATTTTGCTACAAGATTCAAAGACCCTTACACAAATGATCACAGAGGGTAACGATTATTCAAATCAGGGTGTCTGAGTTTGCCAGAACTTAATCATAAATTTAGTAAAGCAACAGATCGTTTCTGGACCCACCTGTATTGGACTATCCAATAACAATAAATTAAGAAGCCTAGCAATAGTTAAAATGACCATTCCAAATAAACTGGTGGACTGTTAACAAAGGAGAAAATAGCAACACCTTAGCCTTTTGATTTGTATGGTGCTTGCATTGTGATACTTACAGGTTCTTCAAACCTTGGGATCTGAGCTACAGAAACTGACAGAGCAATCACAAATGGAGAAAAGATAATGCCTGGATTACTTTGTTGTCCTGTCTGAAAAAAAAAAAAAACATATCATAACAATGACCTACGAATCATAACAAAAAAGTATCAGGAGTTTAAAAATGCTCTTTAAATTGAATTCACAGAGAAAAATTGATCAAATGACGTATTTCAGTTCCTTAATGCTTCTGCTTCTGTTCAGGTACTGGCAAGGCTCAGTCCAACAGAATACAAGCTAGGGGTGTGTGCAGGGGGATGCTAATCAAAACAGAGGTGCTCCTTAAGAGTGTTCACACTGCTCACATTTACAGTCACTTCTCCTAGTTTGTTCCCCTCAGTGGACATGTTATTTGTACAGTACACTCCATATCAAAAGCAACGTTAAAGACATCCTTAAAGTTGCCAGGACTTGTAATGACAATGCACACTTTGTAAAGTACATCAATCAGTGCACAGTCTACAACAGTTTATAAGGTATGGATGGACAGGAACACTAGTACTTCTCATACATAACTTTCAAATAATATGCTAGGAACCATGCCAGATCAAGTATTATAGGCCATACTGATTTTCAGTACTACTGGAGCACAGAAAACCAAAACATTACTTTGAATCAAATTTGATAAATGAATTTTCAATATATTTCAAGGATTGGGTTGAATTGGTCTAATTTGAATGAAATAGCACATGAATCTAAAATAAATTGACAGTAACTGGATTGCATACAGGCTGATGTAATGATCAATCTACCATGATGCATCACATATATAACCATTTACAATGATTACCATCTCAAATAATAATCTCATATCATTGTTTGCTGGAGAAGTCTCCAGTCATTCAACAAACAAATTTGGTAAGCTTGGTTAATACAGTGCGATTACCAGCAATGCACTCGGGCAGCAGCATACAAGGAGATATATAGCTTAAGCTGTTTTGAAAATGGGAAATGTTATCTCCCTCTCCCATAATCTTCAGGGATTTTGCCAGAAACTCAAAAAGGGGGGATTTACTACAGCTAAACCCTGAATCCAAATAAATACTGTCCTTGGCCAAAGTTACAAGTGGGTTCAGGGGGACAAAAGATTGCTTCAAGGCCCCTGTAAAGTGCAATTTGAAGGGTTTTAAAGGCCATTTATGTAAGTTCAAACATTGCTGCAAAAGTGTCCTCTTCTGAAGAAAGAAACAAAGATATTGACAATTTTTTATCTTTTCATGGAAATGAAAGGGGGGGATTTTACCCTCCTTCTGGAAAGGGGGGACAAACCCCTTTCCCCCTTTGATGGAAACCCTGGTCTTCACTCCACCCACTCACTCCTCCAATGTGTTTGCAGGATCTAGGAGTATGATACAGGGAAAGGGGAAAGAAGTACTCAGTTGTTGTCACTGTTTAAATCTATTGTTGCTACATTTTTTTCACTGTTCTGTCTATGGAGTATGATTCTGAATGGTTATTTAATAACACAGCTGAGCATTAAAGACAGATACTCATCACCCCAAGGGTGATTTTTACTTGGGGGAAAGCACAATTCTCAGTTGGTTACTGCTCTTTGATTGACATCAAAGTTACAAAATTTAAAAGATGCAGAGTAGCTCATATTTACACACAGCATGCACAGAGGGTGTTCTGATACATTAGGGCCTTTTATGCTCACCAGGATAGGGCCTTGTGTGTTCACCAGGATATGGCCTTAAGCAATAAACAATGATTGTGTCTGCACAAGGAGAAGATAAAGACAGTTGGGAGAGGCTAGAAGTAACTCAGTTTCGAGAACTGGAACTGTCTGGGATGAGATTTCCCTTTAATCTATCACACCAACAAAGGTTCTTAAACAATGATAACATTTTGGCTCATGTCATCTTTCCCCTTCAAATGACTTACTTTCAAGAACTGAAGAAACTCTTTTGCCCGTTCTTGCTTCACTTTCATGGCAAAGGTGACATGGGTTATGATTGTGGCTTCTGTCATGTTCAATGTTTCTGGCAGCTCATCTGATACAATGTCACTACAAAAACAAATGGAATATTCCACTTGAAAACAATTTTATTGCAAATATTTGCCTTTCCATTTTATTTTCCTGACAGAATAATAAGCCTAGCATGACTTCAAATGCATAATTGATAAAATGTAACAGTTTCATTGAGATTAGGAAAAAATGTTGAATAACATGACAAACATATTACCTACAGAATTTTTCATGTGACCTTTGCACCTTTATAATTGCCATGGATCACAACTCACACACAGAAGCTAAGTTAATGGTATGTAAGCACAGCACATACAGTAATACACTCCATACAAAATATACAATCCACTCACTCTTGGCTATCAAAATGTAAAACAGAGATGTTTGACATAGTGACATAATGATAAGTGAAAACCCTCTACAGCATGCAACACTTCCAAGATGTTGATTTTCATAACCATGTATGTAAACAATCTTGGACACCATTATCACACAACAACAGTCCAAACTGCAGCTTGCCTCCCTTCTAAAATATTTCAGACATATTTTCTGTCCCTTCCCTCTCCTCACCTACAGCAGTATGCAGTATCAACATTGATGCCATTATTTATGAAAGAATTCAACCTACCAATCATCTTCTTTGCCTTCCTTTGCTTTGTGTTTTTCATCCAACTCTGACATGAAGAGACAAATGCCTGGTAAAGCTTTTCTTTTAGGTCCCTTGGAATAGATAACAGAATAAAAAATTGTTAACAGTATTTATCATTTCATGAAATCCATAATCAAAACTTAGAAAATACTTTTGCTGAAAAGGTACTCGCAAACATTACATAACTGCTGTTTACTGCCCTCGCTGTAAGTGATTTCACACAGAGGTTACTGGTTCTTTGCTGCATCCACTGGCTCATGCTAAGTGTATATCATTAAAACATTTAAAATTACTGCTTCCCTAGCCTGACATTAATGGATTTCATCATGGTCACAGCAAATCAATAGTATAGTAGGTACTGAGCATAAGCTAATGCCACTATACTCCTCACAAACTTTCAAAATGTCATCATCATCCTTGGCATAGTGAAATACTGGTAATCATGGCTCTCACTGATATGACTATAAATACCTACAAAATGTAAAACCATCTTGTTTCCCAATACCCCCAATGGGAAAAAGATAAGAGTTCATCTCTTCACATTATATGTACAAAGAAGTGGGTTGTTAGGGCCTTAACCAAAGGTATATCTCGCAACTAAGAGAGGAAGACCTCAACAAGATGTTGCATCTCACTGTGACACCGATTTACCATATAGTTATCCTTTGATGAAACTCATTAAACCATAGCTAACTGACAATATTTTTTACTCTGCTTAAAAATATTGAAAACTGGGGTCAGGATGAGGGAGCAGGGCCGGATTAACATAGTAGCAAAAGTAGCATATGCTACAGGCCCTGCGCTTCTGGGGGCCCCAGGCCAAACCTCTCAATTTCCTTTTAAAAATTCTTTAATATTCTCTCTATAGGCCTATCAGCAGAAGATTTTGAATAACAGTTTTTGTTTGTAATTGTCTTAGTTGGTTAGTTAGCGCCCAGATACGCACGCACTCATATTAATAGCCGTGTTTGTCAAGTTTGAACAGTGAGTATGAGATTGTGGCAGAAACGACATGCCCCATTGTGTAGGACTAAAGGATAACAGTGTCATAGTTGAAATCCCCACCACGAGGCAGAGCGCATACATAGCGCAATTGATGTGTAGACTGGTGACTGCTCTCTACCCTGTCAAACGCCAGAAAGCGTATCATAGTTGAAGGGTGTATTTGGATTCCTTCATCAATTACAGTCATTTACACCTGAAGAAATGGTAACAAGGTCATCAAATCTTATCAACTCAGATCCGGAAGATATGGGAGTAAGTCCTGGTGAATAACTTGTGTAGTTTACTGAACTGTTGAAAACTGATCTTACTTCTCATATTGGTACCACACAAGACCTTGCAGAGTTACAGTTTTACCGTTTGATAATTGACAATTCTTTGGAGTCTTGCTTTCCAAAATGTAGAATTCGTCTTGTGCATTTATTTGTCACTGGTGGCGACCAACTCAGTGGAGAACGCTCATTTTCAAAACTGAAACTGATTAAAAGGAACTAAGAAGCACCATGGGTCAAAAGAGACTGAACAATCTCACACTAATTAGCATTGAACGAGAACTTCTGCATGAATAGACACTTTAAGTATAATCAACAAATTCACTCGTGCTAAATCTAGAAAATGTAGTATTTAAATGGTAGTGTTGTTCCTTTTGATACCTTCATGTAAGTAATACTATATAGACATATTTGTCATGTTGTCCATCTCTTTAGCAAATGAAAAAATATAATTACCATGTGAGTTAAAAATGTATGTGTTTAAATATATTTATGCCTATGCATTGTTGTAATATTGGGCCCCTTTATAACATATACTACAGGCCCCGCACTAGCTTAATCTGGCCCTTTGAGGGAGGGGAGAAGAGAGGGGAAGATGGGAGGGGGAGAGGGGTCATAAGAACCAACCTTCCAATATGTTCACACACGGCTAGTTAAAAAGCCAATAAATCTTTCGCATGAGATCACGAATAATAATTTATAATAATAATAATTATTTATAATAATGTGTCGTACAAGTATTGCAAAGATACCTTTGCATCCAAGAGCATTAGCTGGTATATCAAGGCTGGCAATTGCTGCAAATCTACTTTGCCAAGCATCCTGAGAACTTTGTCCACCACAAATGTGACCTCATCTTCTGACATTGGTATGTCTCTATCGTAGAAAAACAGAAAACACAAATGTAGTCTTGAACAAAGAGAGGGCTTAAACAATGTAGCATACACTTTCTGGGTTTCTTCAAATATATTCATTTTCTCTTAAAATTTTGAATTATTGGCTCCTCCTAGAACAATGAAAAGCTTTTCAGCATTTTTTTTTAAATGGATCCTCTTTTTTCATTTTTTTGCTCATCTACCAATTCCATTGCTTCCCTACATTTACCTTCAAGTTTATGCCTCCTCCTATGTAACTGACTAAATAATTACATTAGGTTAAAGTGTATAAGCAGTCTAAAACAGCCTCATTTTGTAACAGCTTAATCCTAAAATGTCCTCCTTTTACCCTTTCAAATGTCCCAGACTGTAAATACTGAATGCTAAAGGTAAACCAAGGAGAAACAACTGTCTTGCCTGGATTTAAGAACTCAGTTCTACGAAATATTGCCTAATTATTCAACGAATTGTACGGCCCTCCATTCCAGGGCTTGGGATGGATACTTGGAATGAAGAGTTTGTGAACAATGTATATTTCTAGCTTTGAACACTCATAGAGCAGGTATGTGAGTATACTAATCCTAAAGATATTGACAATGATTATTACTGTTCCTATTAAATAGAACAATATGCCCATTAAATTCAGATTCAAAGGATTGGATCTGCCATGTATGAACCTGCCTGGAAGAATGTAAAATTCATGATAAATGAGGACTAATCATGAAAATTAGAACAGAAAGAGTTTAGCAAAATGTCAACGTCAATACACACGATGCATTACAGCTGCATATAGAAGTTGATAAAAAGTGCAAGAGGAGATAAGTAAAGGTCAAATGTTTTAGAAATATTTACAGCACTAAGGAAAACCAAATTCTCTCAGAGATTTGTCAAATTGGTCTCACATACTGATTATTATAGAGAGGGTTCAATGGTTGTTAAAATTTAAGACATACTTGTGAAACATTTCAGTCAGGTGTACTGCAGTGTGAGACTCCCATCTATAAAGAGACAATGACAACAAGTAGTGGTAAAGAACATGATAATTACAGTGTGACTTCATATTAGTCAATTACACAACAAAGGTAAAAGTACTTCATTTATGACATGCGCTTGTAATGTGCCAATATTGAGACAACCTAATTACAAGACATTAAAGTGTCTAGTGAGTATTATAATATCTGTACTACTCAACTATATCATAACATGTATGTATTGGTTACCTGGAAGAACACTCTTTCATACATGTGGATTACAAAATTGTAAATGAAACTTATGTAACAGAAATGACTAATAACTAACATTTTCATGCTTTATCCAAGTACGGTCTAAACATCCTCTATAACCTCTTGTGAACAAAAGTCTACCCAATGTCAATTCTTCCAGAGCAAGTGACTCACCTTAAAGGTCTCCATTAAAAATATGGGTTGAGAAGAGCAGTAAGGTAAAGCAGTATTTTATTCTAATGGACAGGGGAAGCTTACCCTACTTCCCACAACAAAACTCTCCTCCACCCCTGACCCCAGTGAGAAAATTCCAAAAATTGGACTTATGATGGATTAATTTTGAAAAGTCATGCACCATGTCCAGGTTTTCAACTTAAACATACATACAGTATAACCAGATTACAATATTACCATTCTGCATCCAAACCACCTTACTTAGACAAAACTTTTACCCCTACCTTCCTAAGAAAAACCTGATAACAAAACATGCAAAGCATCTTGACCAAAGACATGACTTGAAAGACTGGTTAGGGACTGAACCAACAATCTTTGGATCACATTTCATTGTTCCTAAACCACTTATCCACCATCTCTATTAAAAACTAAGCAAAGATGGCAATATAGGGGACAAGGTGACTGATAAGCCATAAGTATCTTTACTTATATTAACTAACATAGGTTCTACATCCAACAGAAGTCCTCTAATATATCAGCCAATGTCCAAAGACTTAAAGTGGACCTAAAGTCTAGAATTACAAGAATATATATCTTAGAGGTTGGAAAATGAATTCCATTCATCCAAATCCCATTTTCATAGCTTACTCCATTGTTGAGATATAAAATGTTGAAATTTATTCACTTAATTTGAAATAGTCCATTGCGCAATAATTTGTGATGCCCTTCTTGTACAACTCACATTACCTGCTTTTGTTTTCTTTTAAAATTAAGATGTTTATATGACCTTGAAACATTAAACATTCCCTTGGATAGCATGTTGTAGGGAGAGGGCTTATACAGCCAAGTCGCCCTACAACAGTAAGACAGTGATCACATTTTGGCACAAGGTGCAGTGGCTTTCGAAAAAACAAAGAAAAACAAGGACTGTAATTTGAGTAGTACAAGAATGACATCACAAATTATTGTGCAATCTAACATTTTAAATTGAGTGAATAAGCTTCAACATTTTATATCTCAGCTTAGGAATGTCCTGTGAAGATGGGAGTTGGACCATCTGGATGCATTTTTCAAGCTTTGTAACATATATTTTTGAAATTTTAGACTTTAGGTACACTTTAGGGATTTGTTAACTTGATGACTTCCACTCACTTCCCTTCCACCATTCAAGATTTTGAAGTATCTTAAAAAGAGCAAAGATTGCATACTTCTTTTTTTCATCACATCGTGATTCAAAATAACATCTATATGATACATATATTCAAAGCAAGAATATGATTGATTGGCAGTTAGAGATCATTTACATCTCACCAAAAACAACCTAATCAATGGTTCAGGCTTTTAAGGCCCCCATACATGATCAGTTTTTCATCAATTAATTGATTCAATTAACTGATGTTCCTCACACAGGATCAATGTTTTTTTTTCAACTTATGTCAATTTTCATTCTGATCAAAATCTTTGAAATGAAAGAATCTATCCCACTGGCAATAGTTCTTGTCCTGGACACAGTCAATTTAATTGATGAGCCGTCAATAAATATCAAAGGAACTTTGATCCGTCAATAGTTGCTTCAATGAAATTGTTTCAATTAATTCACCATCAATGTCCCCCATACGGATCATTTTTTTCGTCGATTGTTTGATATCAATTGACATCAATTAACTGACGAAAAAACTGATCGTATATGGGGACCTTTACTGACAAGTATGCTTTACCCCTCCTGTAACCTGATTAGAACAATTTACCAGCAGAATTTAACACCATAGCCCCAACAACTATGCTATACATTCCTCATTTCTAGGTCCCTGGCATCCACATATTTATTTTCTTACCTTCCAGAGCAGAGGCTATTCAAGACATGACTTTTGAACTGTGATCCTGTCATGTGGTTATTTTCAAAAGAAATTGACTGTTTAGATGCCAAAGTAGACAAAACCTTTGGAAAGACATCATATACCCTGTAATTGAAAGCAGAGAGACAATTTGGTTTTAAAAATGAGCGAGTTGTAAACTACAGCTCCTTGACAAAATTCAAAGTGGAGCTTAGTTTCAAGAGTACATGTAGAGGTAACTTGAAAACTGGAGACAAAAGAAGCTGAGTAAATTTACAAGACTACTGTATATAAGATATAAGTTCAATGAAAACATTAGTCCTGCCTACTTGTAATCACTTGAAAATTAGATGTGTCCTTTAAGTGTAACCTAAAACTTTATTAACAGCCAAATGGTTATGCTGCAATTATGAACATGAACCAATGCTGCTTACAGTTTTAGTCAGATTATAAGCTTATTTAATTATCTTCAAAGCAAAGATAAAATTAACAGTGCTTTAAATGAAGTGTTTTGGCTTGAACCGAGTTTTGATTATGTTAGAGGGGTACTCAATCTATACATTCTGGTGAAATTATCATTGAAATCTGATGTGTGGCTCTCTAGAGTTTAGCAGATAAGTTGTAATATTTTCAGTCCAAAGTGAACTGGAAGCAAGCATCATATGACGTTATAACCTCACCTTAATGAGCTCTCTTTTGTTTTTCCTAAACTTTACAACCAGTTTTCTCCTCCATAATCCCATTTTATTGCAAATGTGAATGCATGAAAGGCATGGGAATTTTATAAATTCCCTATGGTAACCTTTCAACTTCAAGCTCAAAACAACAGATTACAATACAAACAAAAGAAATCATAGTTCATTTCATTTAATAGTGTGAGGAAATGATATAACCCCACTTGCTTCAAGCTCAACTAGGTCACAAATGTAGTAACTTCATTTGCTGATATGTTGAGAATAATATATTGGAGCTAAATGAAAATTTCACCAGTATGCTTAGAATAAGTCCCTTTCACATATCAACCCAAGAGGCAAAAGGCTTACTGATTCCTTGCCATGTGGATATAATTTAGTACTGTGGTTTCATGTTGACACAGATTCATTGTAAATTTATGGTGCTTAAAGTTAGGTATCAAAAGTTAAAAATCCACGGATAAAGATCATGCAGATTGATTCATGCAGTGGGCATTGCATACCAGATATAGGTTCCAAACAAGTTTTATACAATACTTGACTAATCATGTTTAGGTTTTCACTAAGTATGAGGTCCCTCACTGTTAGACATCTTGAGATATGGATACAAGCAGATTTCAAGGTATACACCATTTGAATTTTGGTGGCCCAAAATGACCTTTGACCTCCATCAAATCAACAGGATTCTTCAACTTAATATGGGGCAATGACATACCTGATATAAGGTTCATAACAATTTCCCTTCTTGAAATATGTTTACAAGGTTTTCAGTTTGACCCTTGATGACCCCAAATACCTTTGACAGCCACCAAAAATAGAAAGGGGTCATCTACTAATAATGGGCTATCGATAGCCCATTACTAGTAGATGACCCCTTTCTATTTTCTTATCTCATACATGGCATGTGGATCCACATGCCACGTATGAGATACCTCACAGTTACCCTTGAGATATCATGTTTACAAGGTTTCCCCTTTTGACCTTTGCTGGCCCCAGATGACCTTTGACCTCCACAAGTATTGAGATTGCTCAAGGTTATCCTTTTTGAGATATCGTGGTTACAAGCAAAGCATCACATACACACACCCACACATCACCATTACATTGATTCCTTTTGCCTTCGGCAAGGGATCAAAAATACTTTTTTGCTTAAATCCTTTCTTTAATGTTGATACAAAGTCCCTTTATGTCCTTCACCTGGGTCCAATGTCATCATTCCCCTTCATGGATTCTATGAAACAATTAACAACATCAATTAGACAAGCACAGCTCTGGAAGTCTGCCTACAAAGAGAGAGAAAGACAGGTTTTAGAGATAGAATGAGACTTACTTGTTATTTATTCCCATTGCTGTTAATTCTTTTGCAGAAAGAAACTAATTTAAATAGCACAGATCAATTTTTTTTATTGACTTAAACTTCATTACCCTCCTTGGTTGTTACAGAATTCAAGTACTTTAGATTTAAGCAAGTCCACACATTCACATTTGTTTTTGAGGGTTTATGTGCAATTAAATCATGTATTAAATAAATACAATTACCTTAACTCCCTTAAAAAGCTTATTTATTCAAGAACAGGTGAAACTGGACTTTAAATAAGTCATTTCCATTTGGAATTTGAATTTTCTGGGGTGGGTCAGCAAATATTAGAATATGGCAGTTTTTGTAGTGAAAAAGGAATATTTCAGAGAGAGAATGTTTAATTTTTGTATACCACCTTTTTCCTCATCATGTGGGGAAACTTCATTCTCTTGCAAATTTTTCATAAATTGGCAATCACAGTAGATGGTACTGTACTCTATGCTATACATGTGAAAAGCTGCAATGCACAAGCAAGACAGTATGTTTCATTTTCGAAAGCAATACTGGCTATTTCTGACACTGAGCAGTTTAAGTGTCAAAAAGAAAGATACAGAGTTCATAACAGTTAGGGTCATCGCTAGACAAAGTTCAGTGGAGGGGTCCAAGTAAAGAGTCCAAACTGAGTGCACCTTGGGAATGTCTACTTGTTGCAAAAAGTGTGGTATACTATTGATTTATTGGCCCTATATTAAAGCACTATGTCAACAAAACTGGAAATGTACCACAACAAGGTTGGTTTTCCTTCCAAGTTCCTCAAAACCAGTTGCAAGCACCATTTTACTGCAGTTGGTAGTGATGTTGGTACTGTGCATGGGCAAATGTAATGACCATTAGACCTGGGCTCTAAAAAGCATTCCCACGTGGTACTGCACAGCACTGCCCACCATAGCTACAACTATGATAACAGTCACTTTGGGACTTTTTCCCCTCTCAGTGCCTGTACTTTTTTTTCTATTACAGTGCAGGTAGCAGGTTTAACTGAGATACCATGTTGTGTACTAATATTGTTGTCTGTTGAAAAAGATTATGACCTTGAGAAATGCTACAATGAAAACTATCTAAACTTCTAACCCAGAAGCACTTACAACTTTTTCCACACTTGTGACCGTTTAGTGCTTTGAAGTTCAAAATTTGAAGTTTTGTATAAAATGTAGATTGTTTTCCCTTAATTACAACTAAAGTGGCTCAGAGTCCTAATATTCTAATCCTAATACACAAAACAAAACAAACTGTATTACTTGTGGCCTGTTTAGTCTTCTGCATCCAGTACCATTTAATAATAGTGAATAAATACTTAATTCCAATGCTGGCAAAAATTTGCACATATTCCAGAGCTCCCAGGGCTTGCCCCATACCCCTGTTGAGTCCAGGGGTTAACCCTTGGACCCCAACAGGGATCTCTTCGGCCCCTGGGATCAGAAAAGTGAATGTAATATTCCAGCTATTTACTTCCATCAAAAGAATCCCAGTCATCTCTATTGCTAGTCTGTCTTTTGGGATGTCATCTCTGAGAAGTGTAAAGGTAACCCTGAATGGCAGGCTTTTTTGTTCTTGTGAAGCACACCCACGGAAGATTCCTTTCAACAGAGATACTCCCTCCATCTTACCAAGTGCTGCATACTTTCTAAGCATATCACTAATCTGATAAGAAATGAAGACAAAATACTAACCAGAATGCAAAAATGCATTGAGGTTTCGATGATATATGTTCTATTCCAAATAAAGCCATGATGTCCCATACCTTTCAGTCAATGGTCAAATGCTATCTTAACATGTTGGAAAACTAGTGTTTTGTATTCCTATTTTGTCTTGGGAATTCTTGGGAAATTTGTGTTTTGACCTCTAATGACCCCAGATGACGATCTTGGGAATTCTTGGGAAATTTTGCTCTTTGACCTCTGGTGACCCCAGATGACCTTTGACTTCCACCAAAAACAATCAGGGTCATCTTTTCACCATAACACATCCACATACTAAGTATAAAATCTATCCAAGCTTTCTCCCTTGAGATATTGTGTTAACAAGGTTTTCAGTGTTTGACCCTCGGTGACCCTAGATGACCTTTGAATTCCACCAAAAACAATGGGGTACATCTTCTCACTATAACACATCGAATTTACCATGTATGAAATCTATTCAGGCTTCCTACCTGGAGATATCGTCTTGACAAGGTTTTCAGACATTGACCCCTGGTGACCCCAGATGAACTTTGACCTCCACAAAAACACAAAGATTCATCTTCTCACTATAACACATCTACATACTACGTATGAAATCTATCCAAGCTTCCTACCTGGAGATATCGTGTTAACAAGATTTTCAGAGTTTAACCCCCAGTGACCCCAAATGAACTTTGACCTCCACCAAAAATGATAGGATTCTTCCTCTTACTATAACGCATCTACATACAAAGTATGAAACTTATTCAAGCTTCCTAACTTGAGATACCGTGTTAACCAGGTTTTCAGGGTTTGACTCCTGGTGACCCCAAATGACCTTTGACCTCCATCAAAAATGATAGGGTTCTTCCTCTTACCATAACACATCTACATACAAAGTATGAAATTCATCCAAGCTTTGTAAATCAAGTTATTGTGTTAACAAGATTTTCAAGGTATGAATCCCAGTGACCCCAGATGACCTTTCACCTCCACCAAAAATGATAGGGTTCTTCCTCTTACCATAACACATCTACATACAAAGTATGAAATTCATCCAAGCTTCCTACCTCGAGATATTGTGTTAACAAGGTTTTCAAAGTTTGTCCCCTGGTGACCCCAGGTGACCTTTGACCCCCACCAAAAACAATAGGGTTCTTCCTCTCAATACGGGGCATCTATGTACCAAGTTTGAGAACTGTCAGAGTTTCCCTTCTTGTGATATCGTGTTAACGAGCAAAGTGTCACAAACACACACACATACACACCCACACGCACATACACACATACATACACACACGCCATCATGAATGCATAGGTTTCTCTTATCATCGAAACCAAAAAGGAAGATTTATGGAAGGAAATATTTGCATCTGAAGAAAAGGGTTTATAACAAAAATGTGTTATGAATAAGAACTTGAACATATTCCATAATCATAAAATGATGATCATGACAGTTTTACTGCTCATATTAGCTCATTGTCCTTGACAAAGTTCCATTTGGACTTAGTTGACCAAAATTAAATGGACTGAATTAGACTCACTTAGTTCCACCTGGTGTGTGACAGTATTACCACATGAAACCAACTGGTTTGAACTGGATCACATACTGTACTGTACATGAAGCTTTCAAATGCAGCTCTAAAGCAGGTTGTTCAACTATTCTCATCTAGGTTACACAATTGGTTTGTGCCCAAATTTCAATTACAGAAATTACATGAAAATGGGTTTACCTAGATTTCCATGAGGTTATAACTGTGACATTTAATTGTAACTGGTTCAATTGGTATATGCCAGTAGATACTGTCATGCCCATTTCTGGCTGGTTACCCTACTAAAGAATAACCTACCTCAGACCCCACTTCCACTGTCCACGACGGCCATAGTAAAACTCTACAGTACTTCTGTAAATAGCTAAGCAATATTAAATGTAACATTAGCAAAACAATATGTAGGTCCAGAAGACAGATATTCAACCATGCCAAGAAACCTGTTGTAAGTTACCTTAATGTACATTTTTGTAGACTGGCTCCATTTTACCTTTTTTAACCTAGAGTATTACTTTGTGGTCAAGTTTTCCACCAAATCCAGGTGAGGAAAGGTTAAATTATCCCTGACAGATCCAGTTATGAGGAAAAGGCAAAATTATCTCTGAAAGAAATTTTCTCTGCAGATAAACTATATGCTGATAAGTTAAATATGATACAGTATGAAAAGATCTGGCCTAATAAAATAATAAAGAAAAAAATTTTAAAAAATTAAAAAAATTAAACTATGAAATGTCATTACTTGTTCTTCTGTAAGGTCCTTCACAAGAGTCGCAAGGCTCTCTGACTGGCCTGCTTCATTCAACCGAATTATTTTCTTCTCCATTCTAAAAAGGTTGCCGAATTTAGCTTTCTCTTTACAGAAACAGAAAAGCAAAATATTAATTTGCAATAAAACTGGAGGAAACAATAATTTGATCATACATCACATTTTCCTAATGACTGTACTGTACACAAGTTACTCAAACTGCTACAATAAATGCAAATATGTGTTTAGTAGCATTTTTTTTCTTTTGAAAGCTACATATAGCATTTAAATGCTTTTTCAGTTTACAGCAGTGATTCTCAAATATCATCCTTGGCACTCTGCCTAGCCCCTGAACTGAACACATGTTCAAAAGACAGCTTTGACAAAAAGAGTTGGCAAAAGCAAAAAAATTCATGTTGACAATTGACATGTCTAAAAGCTAAGCTCTTTTGAAGTTTCTGCTTGATTTCTTACCTCCCATCCTGTTTGCTCCCCTAAACTGGGTCAGTTTGATGCTTCCTGGAGCCTAACTCTACTATCAACCATATAAATAGGCCAAATACAGTATGTTTTTTTTTTGGAGGGGGGGGGGGGGGCAAATGAACTGTCTTCCATACTTGCTACCATGCATGGTGTACACAAACCTTGAGTGACAATTGTTCATGTAATGGACCTTTGTCTGTTAATGGTCTACTAATCAGAGATACCAACTTTTCGCCCACACAGACAACCCACACATAGTAGATGCAGAAATTCCATGTATGAAAGAAGTATATCAATTTTTATGGGCAATTTTCAATATTCAAACAAAGGGCACACACAACGCCAATTTTTTTCATATCTTGGGATACAATAGACTGTGTTATTGCATTGACCTCTATAATTTAATCTTGTCCATTGTTGGTCTAGGCTTTCTCTCACATAATGAGCATTATGTATATCACTGAATGTACATTCATCATCCTCTGATTATTCATAATTTAAGCAATTTAAGCAATTTAAGCGTTTTAGCAAAGATTATTCATATATTAATATTAATGACATGCAAATGGCATGTTGCACATCCACAGATTTCTATTAATTTCAGTTGCCAAGTTCCCAAACATGCCTTCTGAATACACACTGTACTTAATTATACAGCACTTGGTTAAATTTGGTTTGGCATACACTTTAAAGGAAAAAGGTACAGTAACTGACACAAAGATACATGCTTTCCAGTATGGTGATATTTCCTGCCCAAATGCTCTACTGTACAGCTCTTTTTGGTCCCCAAAATTATTACAGCCCCATTCTACACAATATGTTAGCTTCATCTTAAAAAGTGCCCCCTTTGTCTGATAGAGAATGAAGACTTGTCAACAACACTCATGGTGAAACCAGGAGCCTCCCTGTTTTTGTCATCCCTCCTGGCCTCCCACTTCATGCCCCATGCAAAAATTTGATAGATTGCCAACGATATGTAAAAATTCTGTTAGCCTGAGAAACATTTGTGACAGAAAGTGAAGCCAGATTGAAAAAATTTCTTACGAAAATGAAGAGTAAAATATACTTTCCATTATACACTTATCTGTAGGCTGAAACATTGGTAAGATTACATGGGCCATCCCCCCTAGTCAAATGTGGAGGGGGGTTATATCCCCCATCTCCCCGGGATGAACGCCCATGCCCACTATAGGCCCACTATAGGCCTAGGCCCTACTTATTTATGGATATGGGCCTAGGGCTTAGGCCTACACTTGTAGGCCTACATATCAATGATCTTTATTTTGTTCTAGGCCTAGGCCTAAAGTGTCGAGTACATACTGTACTCTACTAACGTTAGGCCTATGTTATGTATGGAGCACCGAGAGGTGTTGACTAACCACAGTCCACAGGAGGATCTGGTTTAGTCTTAGTCCTCAGTAAAGGACTGTGGTCGTTCACCTTCAGCTCTCTATACACAGTCCTTACACCGACCATTGAAAATAGCGGGGGGATCGGCCGTCTGTGTAATGGTTGAAATTTTCTGTCTTCTCACAGCAAATTCTGAAAGAAAAATCCTAATTTACAACCAGGAATTTTCTTCTCCAGATCTTACAAGAGTATTGCAGCTGTTCTGGATCACCGAGAATTTCTGGAAAGTGCCAAAAATATGAAATGAAATCAGCAACTATTTCACTCTGTAAAATTTACTGTGTGACTTTGGAACTTTGTTTACAACAGTATGCTAATGAGCTACGTCGTTACGTCAATATAGGATGCCTGCAGAGGCAGTTACCATGTGTATGCATAGGAACTACAGTAATCAAAATGTTGTGCGTGACGTCACAATGTTAAGCACACGGCATTCAGATGTCAACAAATATTTCGAGCGCTACAGTAAATTGTTAAGAAACGGCCAAGTTGATGATTTTATTTCAAATTTTCGGAACTTTTACGAGGTTTAAAGTGATAAAAAACAACTGCAATATAAGTGTAAGACATGGAAAGGAGAAGTTATGGTAGTTTATTAAGACTTTAGGTCCTAACTTTGCAATGAGAAGAAAATCAATTTCGACCAGCACTGTGCTGGTCGAAGACCCCGGGTTTTCAATGAGTCGGGAGTAAGGACCGTGTATAGGGAGCTATCGGCGACCGGCTATACACGGGCCTTTACTGAGGACTAGTTTAGTCTAGGCCTAGGTTCCCTGTAATTCTGTAAAATTAGCCTAGGGATAAGTGCCCAGTATTCAACCCTTTAAGGACTTTTTGGTTCTAATAGCTGTTATTCAAATGAAATCAAATATTACTTTTTAGTATCTTTAATTACCTATGTCAGTCCTCTCCATTCCAAATGAAAAATTGAAATAATTTCTTACATTTGAAGGAAGAGGGAGCATTAGAAACTCAGACCGTAAGGCCATAATTCAACCTAGTGTGACCAGTATTCAATTTTTCAAGCCAGAATTCCACCCGTCTTAATTATCGTTAGTTTACTTTTCTTAAGTCACAGTAATGACTTTTTTAAAATAGTGTGTCTATTAATATTTAGCTCAATTATTTGTTCCTTCTTCCAATATCAATAACATTTAGGCCTAACTTGCAAAGAAAGGGATGGGATTAATTATGAAAGGTCGGACACTGGTAATAACATCAAACTTTGCAGATCAGAATTCAGCCTCTGTGTTACATGCTTACACATTATATGTATGGTTGAATAATATTATAATACGTAGCACTTTGCAAAGTGGAGCCCAGTAGGTGACCACCCAAATGAAATGGCGGGGCAAGCAGTGGCAGGCGAGCTCAGTATTTAGTTTATTGATGGTCTTGCTACCCAAGCTCTCAGCTCCAACAATATAGGCCTAGAGGCTAAAATATCTTCACATGGAACAAAATCAAGAATTTTCATGAGAGGAAAATCTTAACTGACTGTTTAGGAAAAGTGCTTTTCATAAAATTACACCTGCCTCATGTAGCCTAGGCTAGGCTACTTAGAGTTGAAACATGTCATGAATTTTCAAGTTGTGAAAATAGGCTGTGCTGTACATACCAGTAGTGAGTATAGGGTAGGCTTTGAAGGTAACATAAGAATACATTGACAATGCTATTATGGGATAGGAGTGATTTATAAATAACAACAGGTGGCTGAATACTGTGTAGTGGTCGAAAACTATGTAAGTTACCCTAGGGCCTAGGCCCATCTAACATTAGACCGTTAGGCCTAGGCTAATTGTAAAAGACGCAAAATAAATAATACCGCATCAAGAGGCCAAACGCACCGGAGAATTGGCCTTGTTTCCTTCAAACATTCATGGAAACTTGCACTAGGTTAATTAGGGTAGCCTGTTGATATAAAATAAAAGGCCTAGACTAGGCCTATAACAAGACTGGTCCGAGTGTATACCAATAGAGCTAGTTGTCTGAGTCCACCACCAATGCAATGCCGCGCAGTGTCATACAGCAGGATCCTATCCTGCTCATGTGCAGTTTCGACTTCAAGATATCCCGCGTTTGGCTCTAAACTTCATTGCCAGATGAGTAATTATTGGTCCGTGATTAGGTGTCAAAATGTAGTTCCATAACTTCATCGATTCTTTTTGTAATATTATGGAACAGCTAAAAAAAATTATCAGTTAAGGCCAAAATTTATATTTTACCTTTACACGTACGTGATTATAGCGTCAATAAATCGAACATTTGCAGTATGCATGCAGTATGCAGGAGTGACAGGCAGTTTTATACGTTTACCTTTTTAGTAGCCTGCTGAGCAGACTTTGTAGCAGCCTTCCAAAAGATGGCGCTCTCTCAGAAATCATAATACACCCTGAATATATATTCTATGGAGGGATTTTCATGTGACGTCACGCGCAATGGATTCCCAGGCTTTGAAGGGCAAAACACACACGCAGTAAGCGTATTTACAGCACACGCGCACGGCAAAACCATAGATGCTTCTGTGACACAATGGACTCGTGCCCGTCAAAACAAAAAAGACGCGCGATGTTGCCCTTCAAAATTGCGTCTAGTTGGTTAAAGTCACGTGACTGAAACCACTCTATAGATAGTTCTCAGTGACGTCACAACTGGGGGTTGGCAACCGCCATGTCATAGGGCAAGCTTGTACGTACATGCCGGGGTTGCCCTATGAGATGGCTGACATACTACACGTGAAAAGCTCCTATGACGTCATGTGAGAACTATCTATACAGTCTGCAAACCTTCGTCCAGTTTTCATTTACGCGAATCCCCAAAATACGGGATAAATTATTATTCATAAAAGGTCACATGGTGTTCACAGTACTGACTATTCATGTCTATCAACGGCCTGCGACGATGCACATTTACGAATACTTCTGAAGATACGGTGACATCTTAAAAAGGTACGTAATTATCATGTATGGGCTAAAAATCGAGCTAATCCTTGCAGAGGAAAGTCAAGCCTAACGTTAGGCGTCAACAGTGGCCTGTATATATAGGTCCTCGCATGGACAAAACGACAACGTTCCTTGCCAAGCTGTATATGCAGACATGTACATTATACAGCGAAGCCAGTAACTATACAGTAATAGCGTAATGCACTACATAACGTGTATACAAGTGGAAAGATTTGTCTGCTGTAGCGAAGCAACCGGTCGCTTATGTTGACTCCACCCCTTACCAACGCTGATGACGTGTGCATTAATTATCATGAAGTTATTTTTGTCTCGGAAATGAGATTGGCTTGAAAGTTGGCAGGCTATTGTATTGTATAAACTTTTCTAAGGCTTTTGATACGGTCCCTCATAACCGTTTGCTTTGTAAGTTACGGAATTATGGCATTAAAGGCCATACTCTTACTTGGATTTCTAACTTCCTTAAGTTACGCAAGCAGAGGGTTGTGGTGGGTGGTGATTTCTCGGATTGGGTGGATGTCATCTCTGGTGTCCCCCAAGGTACTGTTTTAGGTCCTCTCTTATTTTTAGTCTATATTAATGACCTGCCTGATAATATCTCTTCTGAAGTCAGACTTTTTGCTGACGATTGTGTTATTTATAGACAGATAAAGAATAACCTTGACCAGGTTCAACTCCAAAAGGATTTAAACACCCTTTCTGAGTGGCAAAATAAGTGGCAAATGCACTTTAACACCAAAAAGTGTTTTTCTATGAGGATCACTCACTCAAGGAATCCCAAGCTTTTTAATTATAGGCCTACTCTAGACAAAGATATCCTTGAGTCCACTGCCTCTCATACTTACCTAGGTGTTGACATTTCAAACAATCTTACCTGGAATAGACATATTAACCATATCACTTCGTCTGCAAATAGGTCTCTGGCGTTTATCAGAAGGAATCTATACTCCTGTCCCAGGAGTGTTAAAGCTAATGCCTACCTTACTCTTGTCAGGCCTTTATTGGAGTATTCATCTTCCGTTTGGGATCCCTACACCGTTTCCCTATCCAAAAAGGTCGAGCAAATTCAACGTAGGGCTGCTAGGTTTGTCTGTAATGACTATTCCCCCCATAGTAGCGTGACTGAAATGTTAAAAGATCTAGGGTGGGATAGCCTTAAAGTCAGGCGTACTGTCAACAGGCTAGCAATTTTTCACAAAGCCAGATTGGGTCTCCTAGCCTTGCCAATGAACAACCTTCAACCGGTCCGGTGGCCTTCTAGGCATCATCATTCAAATAGCTTTTTACATATACCAACCAATAAGGACTGCTACAAATACAGTTTCTTTCCTCGGACCGTCAGGGATTGGAACCTTCTCCCCCAGAACATAACAGATCTCGAGGACCCCAAGCAGTTCAAGAGCGCAGCCTTGAGGATTCTCAGACGGGACGACTAACTTCATGCGCACACCCAACCCTGCACGTTTGACTCCACCAGGAGTGTTGTGCAGTGTTTATCCAGATCCAGATCCAGATCGTCTGTATAGCCTACTGCCCATTAGGGGTAAGCAAATATTAAGAATTGTACTTGTAGCTGATAAAACTCACCGATAGACCCTATTCCAAATAGCAGTTACAATGGATTGTGGGATAGAGTTTTGGTTCAAATCATTTTTGGCCACAGTAAATTGCCATTGACAAAAATGGTGCACACTAAAACTCTGTCCCACAATCCTTTGTAATTGCTATTTGGAAAAAGGTCTGTAGCCTGCTTACAGCAGGCTACCTTTTTAGTGGATCAAATTAGTAAGGGTAACCCTGCCGCGAGGTAGTATTTTTACATTTTGGTCAGAGCCCATAGAGCAGGAAATAGGACCTATATCCTGCTCTATGTCAGAGCCGTACATTTGCCGTACATAAATATACGGCTCTGATTTTGGTCTTTTCACGTACATCTCGACTTCAGCAGGGGAAAACATAAATTGGACAAGACTACATGCATAAATGCATGATATCATGTCTCCAGGTTAGGTTAGGGTTAAAGCAATCAGGAAAGGTATAGGGTTAGAAGGATCGAGACTTCTTATTTGCCTGATATCATGTTACGGATTGGGTGCACACCTTTGAGAATCATTATATTACGTACCTATTTTGGCCCATCCTACTCGCATACGTCACCCTCCGTGATGAAATCGGAGAGAACGACCGGCAGGCCCGTAGCCAGGAACTCTTACACACCCAGGAGAAAAAAACAGTTGATTCCAGTTGGATATTGCAACTGGTTTTAACTGTGTCCAACTGGTCTCAACTGCTTCCAACTGGATTCCTTGGTAATCCCAACTGTATCCAACTGGACCATGACAAAGTCCCATCCGGAAATTTCGAGACCAGTTGGACACAGTTTCAAGACCAGTTGGACCCAGTTGCTTTGTACTGAAACACAGTTGGGTTTTGGAAATCCAACTGAAACACTGTTGGGGAAAAGAGTCCAGTTGGAAATAGGTGAAATAACAGATGAGTACAGTTGGATTCCAGCCATGTACCTGTAGTGTCAAGTTGTGAATGAGAACAGCACTAGTTAGGGGTATCAAAAGTTGAGTTGTCGAGTGGTTAAGGTGTTGCTGAAATATTGATCATTTACTCTTACTATATTTTTGATTTATCTGTGAATTTTAGGCTATTTTATTATTAGGCTACTTATATTCTTTACCTATTACTTATATTGCATATAATTAGCTACCCTGTTCTTCTACATCACACTCCCGCTTTTTTCCAAAAGTCCCCCGACTCTCTGGCGAAGAGCCAGGGGCGAAAACCAAACATCACACTCCCGTCCCTACATTACCGTTCATACAGTTTGAACCTGATTTTAACTGAGCTTTCTAAATGTATATTTTATGTGACTTTTCCAGTATTTTGCATTCAGTGAAGAAAATAACTGGTGCAAGACAACAGAAGTTAAATGAAGCCTTGGACTGAACGGTCCTGACTATACATGTATTCCATATTACTGTATCGCCTATATTAAATTGACATGAAATAATACATGGAAATGGAAGTTTATTTGTTTTACATTTTTGGTATGAAACAGTTGAAACAGTTGGAAAATTCAGAGAGCAGTTGAGACCAGTCGAAGTTGAAAATAGTTATTGAAATCATTTGAGAATCTCTTTTAAGTCCAGTTGAATCTAAGAAATAAAAAACAGTTGGAAATTCTCAACTGGTTCCAGTAATTATTGTTACCAGTTGGAAAATTTTGAATGGCATGTCAAACCAGTTGGAATAATTTCCAACTGGTTTCAACTGTTTCCAACTGGTCTGAACCATTTCCAAATGGTCATATTCAACTGGCTTTACCTAATTTGCATAATCGAGCTAAAATGCATTTTATCAGCTCAGTCCTTTTGTAGGATGTTTTGTGATGGTTCCATTTTTAAATTTTGTTTCCAAAATTTGCAATTCAGTAACACATTTTAACAGTTTATAACAGGGTAAGCCTATTACTGATTTGTTTTTATCATTTTTGTTATGTTAAGTATATCTCAATCTCTACATACTAAATACATAACACTTGACACAGCACAGCAATGCCTTTACTTGTAATATATTAGATGTTTTGGACTTGCCTCAAAATACTTACCTGGTTTGGACGTTAAACTGCATCCGGTTGTGGAGCTTGTTAAAGCTTGGGGATAATGAGGTTACCCTTTGCCACAACTGCCTCCGGGACACCCTTGGGCAAGGTGCGCCTGTATTTTTGGCCCAGTTTTGTTCAGTTTTTTGTTTTTGTGTAAATAGTGTAAATAGTGTATATAGTGTACATAGTGTAAATATAGCAAGTTGACTCCACCCCGGACCCCTCGTGGCAGGTGGACCCCGCACCGGACCCCTCGTGGCCCCTGTTGTTGGTGTCTGGTTTTTTGGTTGTTGGCGGTTTGTAGTATTA
The DNA here is from genome assembly GCA_029531755.1 of Holothuria leucospilota. Lineage (NCBI taxonomy): Eukaryota > Metazoa > Echinodermata > Holothuroidea > Aspidochirotida > Holothuriidae > Holothuria > Holothuria leucospilota. Next base: position 16,196,226 of record CM055969.1, on the reverse strand, counting down.
TTGCTTTAGGGTGGCCGGGGGGAGGTTGGTCTGTTGGGTATTTGGGTTGTTGTCAGTGTGTGTGTGTGGTTCTATTGTTGTAATGAACATAACTTTCTGTTTGATTTGGTGGTGTGTGGATAGTTTTGCATTTATGTTCCTGTCCGATCCGGTTTGAGTTTGTTTTTTTTGTTTGTGTGTGCCGTTTCGATGCACTTAAAAAGCAAAATACTTACCTGGTTTGGTTTTCGCCCCAGGCTCTTCGCCAGAGAGTCAGGGGACTTTTGGAAAAAATACTTACGTGGCACAGGAGTATCCCTGATCACGACGGCGGAGCTCCCAGGTGGGACTTGTTCTATTCAGCCAGTCTAGAACGGGACCACTGTCAGGTGGTGTCAGTTAAGTCAAAGTTTGTCCCTTGGGGACGTTGTTACTCCTTTGGGGAGCAGAACTCCTTCGGGAGTATTGTTTGGTTTTCGCCCCGGCTCTTCGCCAGAGAGTCAGGGGACTTTTGAAAAAAAAATGCCTCAAAATGCATGCTTAAATGCATTTCGAAGTACACCAATTACGTCTGAATTATCCTTGTTAGAGCCACACATTCGTGGTTTTAAGTTTCAAGGATGCTCATTGATTGGGTGCCCATTCTCCTGGATCCAGTTAACTGGAAAAGGGTTCCCAGTTGAAAACAGTTGATCCCGGTTGGAAACATGATCACAACTGGAAACAGTTGTGAATTTTTCCAAATGGTCCAAAAACACAGCTTGGAAACATGATCACAACTGGAAACAGTTGTGAATTTTTCCAACTGGTCCAAAAACACAGCTTGGAAATTTTCCAACTGTTTCCAGTTGAAAATTCCCAACTGTTTTTTTCTTCTGGGTAGGGGGGCACTGGCACCTCATAGGGGGGCACCGAAGAAGATAATTATGTTTGTAGACAGTAGGGCCACCATATGATTAGAGCTTGCGGGAACTACAGGGGGTGATATCACAGCCAGCTTAAAGGTATCGGTTTTTCGTGTGCACATACGCGCGAAGCGCGCGAAAATTTCACTCTTGTGATAGACATTTTCGCCTCCTTTTGCAATACAAAGACGTGGAAAGTCTCCAAAAGTGAAGGGAACAAGACTATGATCACGATGGTGCTTCTTCAGCTTTGCAAGCGCAGGTGAAGAGTTAAGTACTTTGCGAACGGCGAGGGGACCAGGAGTTGTCATTAGGCAGTCTTGGTGTGGTCCAGTATGATTTTGTTAGGGACCCAGAGGGAAATTCCCCAAATGTCCGAGGAAATAGCAAAATAGGAACACTAACATGGAGCTTTGAGCAGGACTTTGAATGACAGTGAGAGCACACCAATCTCTTCACAGTTCAAAATTCAGATGGTCATTATCGTATTTCTACTTTGAACGAAATTTTGCATGAACAGAAAAAAATAATACATTTTGGAATAAATTTGGGTACGATTAAATTTAGCTTCAAACCATATAGTCATCGCGTTACGAATGTTACTCAAGTTACTAGATTACTACATGAAAACCACTTGATACCCAGCATCTAAGTTTGAGCCTTCACCTAGCTTTGGCTAGAATAGTTCACTGGAATTTTTATGCTAATAATGTTCATAGGCGATATAACTTCGCTTGTGAGAATTGCGCGCGAAGTGCGCCGAAATTTTGCAGGAAAATTGTTACCACGGTAAAACCTGCATACAGACTCAGCAAAAGACTGAAAAGATAAGCCCGACAACGGGACGAAGCTCTCCTTAGGGGTCCATCAATCCGAAGCCCCGCTAGAAGGAATGGGTTACAGAAAGGATGCCGAACGCGAAATTTTTGGTGTGCGAAGAAAAAAAATGGGATTCTGTTGACGAAATATTAAAAATATTTGGTTCTTATTAAGGAAAATTAGAAACTTTGGGTTTCTATGGAAGAATCTGCCCGGCTCGTCCTAGACAGTTCCAGTTCTCCCGACTCCTTCCAAAACTGTATTGATCCCCTTCTTGTGCAGACACCCTTGTGCAGACACAAACCTAGTTTATTGCTTAAGGTCATATCCTGATGGGCATACAAGGCCATAATATGTAATCACAACATTCTTTGCACATGGTGTGTAATGTGAGCTACTCTGCATCTTTTAACTTTGATGTCAATCAAAGAGCATTCACCACTGACCAATTGAGAATTTTGCTTTCTCTCAACCAAAATGTATGTGGGGTGATGCGTGTCTGTCTTTAAGAGCAAAACCAAGACGCCGGGCGACTGGTCGCAGGGCGATCTTCCACCACCCCTGGACATTGAGACACTTTAAGTTTCTTACAAAATATGTTTATCTTGATGTTGAGTCTGAATTAAGAATCTTCCTGATCATAAGAGAAAGAGGATAGAACTGAGCTCTTGGATTCAATTTTGTGTTTTTCCGGGAATCACACCTACACGAAAGAACAATAGCCTGATTGTGGAACCTTTACCTTTATATAAAGCAAACATATGTGAAACCGGTATTAAAGCCATATATAACTGAAGATGAAAGCGCGCGTAGCGCGTGAAATTTTTTGTAATTGTGTAACAAAAATGTTAGAGAAAGCAAAATACGTTCACTATTTAACGACTTTTGGGATCATTTTTAGTCAAAAATCGCCTGGTGTAATACCAGAGCCATCGTTTACACGGTATTAAAATTTTATTTTCGATCTATTTTCCATATGGTGGGGCACAGTGGTCCGCACGGGGGGCACGCTCCCCCCAGTGCCCCGGCCTGGCTACGGGCCTGACGACCGGCCAGCACTGTCATTGCAATGCGTGTTTTTGCAGATCACAGAGCACAGTGAGCCAAACTAATATAAGTAGCGTACAGTGTAATACAGTAGAGGCCCAACGTGAAATGTACAGGGAATTTAGAGGTTCCTTACGCAAACCTGAAAATAATGTAACTGAAAAACTTTTCTGGGACCTTTGTTGTCTTCACGAAAGGTAGTTTTATTATTACATGCAAAGCACATGATGTTTTAACTTCTGAATCAGTTATGTTTAGTAATCTTTTCTTACAAAATATTTCTTCCTCAATATTTAAACTGTACCAGCATCAGAATATAAGCCTGTGCCGAAAAGGGGTTCACTTTCGACACAAACCTGCCGTGTATACTCTAGGGTTGAAGGGAGGGGGGGGGGAGACGGCGGAAATAAGCTGCCAACCTGAGTGTCCAATTTATAGTACTGGGGATAACACCTTGCCTTTTGAAAAAAATATGTGTGGGGACCGGACGTAATGGTGTAGGCTTATCATCAGTTTGCCAATGCTTTTCAACTGGGTAGCCATTTCATGAACTCGGGAGGAGCTTGTCAATTGCCAACTCATCAAATGTGCAATGCTCTGCTTCAATAAACCTATCCCTCAGTCCAAAAGATAAGGGAATTAAGCATGGTTGACTTTGCATTTAATTGGAGCTCCATCTGGACGCATTTCCCATGCAGAAACATTGATTGTTTTTTGTTTGGTACAAAATAAAACAATAAACAGAAACAAAAGCAAAGACATTCAGAAAGGCATACTACAGGCAAACAGACGAAAATAATACATAAAAGACGAGAAAAAGAAGTTACAAAACAGAATACCAGGGATAACCCAAAAAGCTTACGAAAAGCTTATTTCCATTGGGGTCCCTAAAGACGGAACAAGGAACACTTAGGCCTACACAAGGAATGGAAAATTAGCAGAAATAATGCACTGGATGAAAGATGCGGCACTTGAGTCAGTAAAAAAAAAAAATTAGAGACATTGCTCCGCTAAAAGCCGCTAAAAGTGACTTGTTGGCAAGATAGTCCATCACTAAATGGAAACTACATATATCATAAGCCATGGGCCAGAGGCACCTCAAGGGCACCCCAACCCGCAACTCTCCGACGCAATATTTTTTCGGAAACCTTAGGGTCCCCTGAACACAGAATCAAGTGGTAACAGTAAATATTTTGGGTTTCACTCATTCAAAATGGCTGCCAAAAACAAAATGGCAGCAAAAGTTATGAATATTTTCTATTAAAATATATTAAAATAAACATTCCTAAAAATATTTTTGAGGCATCGACTGTTAAAATTTGGTCATATTTTATGACAAAAATTCCAAAATAAATTTTTGAGACTGTTTTGGTGAGATGCAGGTTAACCAAGATGGCGGAAATTCCAAAATGGCGGCTCATGTAATTATTATAATATATTGAAATAATGAGAAAAATATTCATGAACAATATGTTGGACACACCAACTCTTAAAATATGGTCATGGTCATGGTTCATGCCAAATAATTAGATATTTTTAGAACATTTTTGTTGGAATTCAGGTCAACCAAGATGGCGGAAAAAGCAAAATGGCCGCTTATTGTATAGTAACAATGTAGCATAATAATAGATAATAATAATCATTAAAAATATTTTCAACACATTTACATCTAAACTCTGTCCATATTCTGTAATAAATATTCAGAAAGATTATGGACAGATTTTAGGTTTAAATGTGTTACAAATATTTTTTAAGGATGATTTTCCTTCTTTTTATAAAATATCACTAGCCGCCATTTTGCTTCTTCCTCCATCTTGATTGACCTAAATTCCAAGAAAATGTTTTGAAAAATATATTCAAATTATTTGGCACAAAATATGGCCAAATATAAAGAGCAACTGTCACAAATATAATTTTAAGGATAACTTTCCCTATTATTGTGATATATAGATATTTTAACATTAGAGGCCGTTTTGCTATATTCGCCATCTTGGTTGACCCGGATCCTAAATAAATGTCCAGAAAAATACTTTTTGCATATTTACAACAGGAAATGGACACAGGTTAACTTTGTCTGTGTTCAAAAGTATTTTTAATGATTATTTCTCACATTATTTTTTCACACATTTTGATTGTTCTATTGGAGGCCATTTTGTTGTTTCCACCATCTTGGTTAGTACCGGGTCCTGCATAAAATATCACAAATCATGCTTTGAATTTTATTTACAATCTGCTATAAAGATATTTGGGGTTTTTAATGGAAATACATTTTTAATGATTATTTTCTGAGATTTTGTTGCACTTTTTTTTAATTTTCTTATTTTTGTGGGGAATTTTTTACTGTATTGTTTTTACTTCTTCGGTGCGTTTCCGCCATATTGGTTGGCAATTACTTTTGTGTCAAGGATTTTAAAGTTCAACCTTAATTTTAAAATATTAATTTACATCATTATGATTGAGAACTGTAGAAATTTGCAATGTTTTTGCACAATTATTGAAAATTTTTCATTCAGTTTGGCGGCCATTTAGTTTTTCCGCCATCTTTGGTAAACTGAAACCTCACCAAAACAGTCTCAAAAATTAATTTTGGATCTTTTGTCTTACTAAATATGACCAAGTTTTAACATTTGATGCCTTAAAAATATTTTTTAGGAATATTTACTTTATTATTAGTAAATACAAAATATAATTTTGCCGTCATTTTTGGGAGCCATTTTGAATGAGTAAAACCAATGTATTTGCTGTTACTTCTTGATTTCGTGTTCAGGGGACCCTAAGGTTTCCAAAAAATATTGGGTCGAAGATTTGTGCGGGGGGTGCCCGTGAGGTGCCTCTGGCCCATGGCCTGTGCCTTTTATGGAGCAAATTTCCACTACCAGTAGCTGAAAACCGCACATGAATCCGTTCGGTAGTTCTGGAGTTATCTCCCTTTGGTTAGTTATCAGCGTACCAAATAAACAATCTTAGCTCTATGACATCACGGTTAAACTTTCGTCAACAATAGCTTATGTTTTTCATTATATTTAGGTAACTAATTTTACTTTCATTTTTGCAGTTTTTGAACCACTTAACCAATCAGTCCTCTATGACTTACTCGTACACACTGTCTTGGTACGTTACGTACATATCAGCGTCCAGACGTTTGCTTACTAAAATGGCGGATACCTCGCCCCATGACGTACTACGGTTTTAGAGCAGAGTAACCGGTCTTGCGCCTAACGGCGCTATAGTGTCTTTGCCCCTGCCTAAGTCTGCCGGAATTGTACCTTTTTCGTTTTAAGCGTCCCTTCGACTGTATAGAGCAGTGGGATATCCTTCCTTTGTCACCTTGCATAAAGGTGCCGTCCTGGGGGAGGGGTCTAAGGGGAGGTCCCCTCCCCTTTAATATTTGAGAAATTTTTGTTAACTTAAGGGTTGCTTAGCTGCAAATGGTGCTTTTTCTGGGATATTTTTGGAACTGCATGATCATATATGGTTGAAAAATGTCCATAATTTAGTAAATTTTAAAGGTGATCGGTCGTCTTGAAATATTGTTTGTGACGTCAGCCTTTTCTTGACATGTTTCTGAGGCGTCACTGTTCAACAGATACACCGTACAAGCGTGGTATAGCTAATCGGTAAGCAAGACGAGACGGCATGTAGCTGCATACCTACTAGGTATACCGATGTCATCATAGCTACTTGTATGGTGTATCCGTTCAACAGTTACGACTACAGAACATGTCAAGAAAAGGCTGACGTCACAAACAATATTTCAAGACGACCGATCACCTTTAATCTTAATGTTTGGTTAGGTGACATGCAGAGGGGAGTATGTTGTCAACAAACCTCCTGAAGCCCCTCCTTTTTGGCTACTTTACTGTCTTCTATTCGGGGAAAGTTTTAAACAAAATAAAAAAGTGGGTGGGGTCCACAGAAACATTCTTGGACTATTACAAAATATTTCATAGTTGTAAAAGGGAATCTAAGGCTGACAGACACAATACAGGGCCCCCTGGAAGCCCTCGATTAATTATGTGAAATGGGGCACTGCCGCACTGACATCAGAGGCGTAGCTAGGATGAATTTTTTAGGGGATCTAGGCATCAAATGGGGGTTACGGCATTGATCGCCGTCCTTAATCCTTACACATTTTATTAGGACGCAAACATTTGGGGGCCTTAAAAACATTTTGGGGCCCAGCCACCACCCCCCCCCCTTCCGTAGCTACGCGCCTGATTAACATGATGCTTATTACCTGATATATCCAAAGGATGCTACAGAGTATGATGCCGAGCATTTTACAACTATCGTATTTTTACTAATTTCGACCGAAAATCCTAACTAACAGTTTCCAGGGATTGGGAATGGGAAGGAGAGAGGAGAGAGTACCGTACATGCATGTGCAGGGAGGTTATACTAGAACGCCCTGATAGTTATAGCAAAAGAGGTGAAAGACTTACAAGAAATTTAGTGGCGGGACAATTTTTAGCCATAACTTCCTCGCTTACCACTTTCACTACAACTGATGGGAATATGAGAGTCCCGCAGGGAAAATTTTGAAATTAAACACTGTTAGAAGCGATTTCGTGGCATCTTCCAAAAGATAATTCACATGCTTTGCAGAGCACCCGAGGAGAGAATGTAAGACCAATGGCAACTTCGACTTGTTGACGTCATTTATTTCCTTTTTATGCAAATCAGTTTGAGAGCTTAGGTAGAGAAATCCTTTTGGAATCTTGTAAGGTTCAGTCTATATTTAGTTGCTCATTGTTTGCAAAGCGCCCCCTGCCCCTAGAGCTCATCGCTCCCTTAATTGCGCAAACGCCCCAGGTGAGATAAGGCCCGGTTATGATCCACTGTCCTAGACAGGGAAAAATCTCTCTACTAAGTTACTTGTTTTACCCCTCCTCCAATTAAACAAAAACACCTGTCATGCCTAGTGCGAGCTTGCTGTAGCCAGGAAATGTGCTGAAGGGGCGAGAGGGCTTCCAGGAGAGAAACATAGTTTTAGGGGGTGAGATAAACTTAAATGCATTAATGCAACGGTCATGTTTATTTTCTAGGGGACAATGTATTGGAGGAGGGCTTCAGGCCCTGGACCCCTTATTGACGGCTTAGATCTATTCCATCCCCTAAATAAAGTTACAGCAGCTTTCACTTGCACGAAGTTATGATTGCTCAAGGCTATACTTACCAACATACTACTGTGTGTGAGTTATCGATCGAGAACAACTGACTCCTCAAGCCATCATTGACCTACAAGAGGGAAGCTACTGTTTGCATTAATATCAAATAAAGTGCACTCACCAATTGTATTTAGAGATGTAATCATACTCCTAAATATGTTTGGGGAGATGTCATATCCCATTTAAAAAGGGCCCCTGGTACTCGGAGCTAGGGGAGAGGCCACCCCGGAAGCCCCGGGAGTTGTGGACCTTCAAACAAAGCACCTTCAATTTATAAACAGCATCAAATGTGCACTAAACAAACCACAACAATTAAAGTATGATCACTTTTTTACTCAGAGCAAAGGCGCCTGGTCGTTTCGTAATACAGCGCGGTGGTTTGGTGTGGTAAAGGAAAGGATTCACATAAGTGGGGAGGGTATTTCTCAGTTAGGTAAAGTACATTATCTTGGTGAGATTTTGACAGGCACATAAGTACCGTAATAGGAGTGGCGAAGGTGGTAACTTCTACCCTTCCAGGAGAAAATATCGGAGATAAATCAATGTAAAACAAAAACGAAAACAAGGGGAAGAAAACAGAAACGAAATCAAAAAGGAAACAAAAGAGCCTTCTCTTTTCCATCTTAATTTCTTTTGCAGAACAAAAGAAAAAGGAAGAAAGAATAAAGGGAACAAATTAGAAAACAAAAGGAAAAAAAACTTACAAAAGGAAGGAAATAGCAGGTCTACAGGAATTATTGCAGAAAAGGAGGCCAAGAAGGGGAGCAGGACTACGGGGTTAATAATGAGGTCTAGTGTTCCCAGTTAGCACCCTCTCATGTAGCCGGCCACTGGTCTGCCTGCCTACAGCAAAATGGCCAGCTTTACTCCCGCGGTCCTTCAGCGGAAAACGCCACAGAAATACAAAAATATGTCATTCATTAATATATGAATTGCTTTGACCATCACAAAAAACATTTCCTTTCTCGGAGAATTTTGCCATCGGTCCTGCATCGAATCGCTTTCGGTTTTCCGCTTGCACACTTAATAACTCTAGCGATCTGCGTTCGGAAAGGTAGCGTTTTTCCGTCCGCGTTTTCTGACGTGTCGCACACTGGGTTAGACATTTGTTGTGGTTCGGCATTGTTGTGTTTCCTTTTCAAAAATGCCCCCATGAAAATTTACAAAAAATGCAAAGGCCCTGCTTTCTTTGCTATATTTGCGTGTATGAATACTACAGATTTCTCGGAATTTCGGTAGTGAGCAGGGCGCGCTGTGATTGTTGGGTTAGACTGACGCGTAAGCGGCAATGCGAGCGCGATGGCGCAAGCCAGTGTGCGTGGGGTCCAGGGTCCCCGCTCAAGGGCCCCTGGTGGGTCCAGGGGAGCAAAACCTCCGGAAGCTCTGGCATTTTAGGCTTATTTAGGGGCCTTTAATGGAAGAAAATTGTGATCAGTTTCTGGGAACCACAAAGCCATCAACAACCGTAGAATCCTTTTTAACAGATCGGACCAGGTGGAGAATTGAACGGGATCTACTGCTTCGCAAGGCCACATTCGTTACAATTGCAACAGGCTACTGCCCACCTCCTAGTAGCTAATCTCAGGCTACGCTCCAGCCAATAGACTAGGAGAATGCAAAGAGTTTAGAGAACATTCTTTCCCAGTACCGGTACTATACATAATATTCAAAGTTCTAGTGTGTATGATAAAATGATGCTATAAGTTCTCTTGCTAATTTGGTCGGCGCTCCAGTCTCCTGTAAAACACGAAAATTTGTTAGCAATGGAATTGAGTATTCCTGCATACCTGCAGTGTACAAATACAACACAAATGTTCAAGGGAGAATGCAGTCACCCCATTAAAGAATTGTATAGTAGATAGAAGTATTTCCTGAATGGCTCTTGAGAATCATGTGACAGTATTTTTCTCACTCAATTGTAAAATTTACAAGGAGCAACTGCTTGAATTACCTTGAATATGCAATATTTATGTTCTAAAATATCATGAAAGATACTTGGAAGCAGACTTGGAGTCTGGTCAGGTGACACCCGAGCAAAACTGTTTTATTCGGGGATGATTATCAACAAAGCTAACGGGGTTGTACACGTAATGAAACCAGGAAACTCCCTAAATCCGCCGCCGTTGGTGGGCAGCCGGGTATTTCGAGTTTACGACAGGCTCATACAACCCCAAACCGAAGCCGCCCCCTACACAGTGCTTCCGTTTGAAGTTTGGCATACTTCAAGTTTAATCACTCCTCCCTTCTTTCATAGGTTGGGTTGGATCTCCCCTTACCTCTAAACATGCCAGTGTGCAAAAAGCACTAAGGTTTGAAAGGCCTGAAGCCCGAGGTTGAAAGCAGGGGTGGGTGGGGGCTAAACTCCAGTCAAACATGTGATGTGCGAAGATATGCTTCTGTTTCTTCTCAATTCTAGGACTGCAACCCCTTAATTTAGTTAAATTGTGCCCCGTAAAAATATGTCAAATTAATTTGCAGTAATTTTTCTTTAAAATTTGCCCAGTTCGATATCCCACCAAATTGCATCCAAGGTCCATCAAATAATCAAAAGATTTCCCTTCCCTCAGGACAGCCGTCCGAAACAACGTTCAAACCCTCCTTCCCCTCCTCTAGTCGAAAACAGCTTTCCTCTCGCCTAGTAGACTAGGCTTTAAGTATAATATAGCTTGTTATACTTCTGTAAACTACTAGTGTCATTTAGGCCTACATTTTTAAAAAAAAAGTCCTAAGGGCGAGTACAAATTATCGGCCCGGACAACCTGTCTCTTATTGAAGGAGAAATAATGTGTAAGTCATATTCTCTCAATCATAATTATCATACCAAAATATTATGGAGGTAAATGCATCATTAATAAAATGATCAATAGATACTTGTTTCACAGCTCCCCGATTCACTCATACACGGGCAACAATACCGTAACCGTACCATTAACACGGTAATATAACAAGCATTATTCTTAATGACAAGCATTATTCTTGTGACAGGGTTATTCCCGCTACACTTTGAAAGTAACTCTTGATCATTACAGTTATTTCCATAAAATTGTAATACTTTACAGTTTACTAGTTGCAATGTTGAAAAAGTAACTATTTACACTTTATTATTGAGTTCGAGTGCGAGTTTATTTACTACGAAAGCCCATTCGTACCATAGTCAAAATTGTATTTTAAGCAAACTTGTTTTGTCGAGAAATATATTTTGGAAGATCTGTTTTATCAAGAAATATATTTAAAGCATATTGTCTTTTCGAGAAATATATTTTAGAGCATCTGTTTGTTTGTTTTTTTTTTTTTGCAAGAAATATATTTTGGAGCATCTGAACCATACAGTACTTCCACTTTACAAAGCAGATTCTTTAAGAAGTAGATGAATTATAAATTAGTAAACGGAACATTGTTGTTATACTCCCATATCCACAAACGTGTGTCAAGTAGGGGGCTTTCTGCTACATAAGGAAAAGAAAATAAGGTCCGGAAATTCGAGATAACGTATGGATATTCATCTTCAATCAAAGAATTTTCATTGCAATATATGGAAGCACTACAGCTGCGCCTGCGTTGTAAAATCGGGCTGAAGTTAGCGAACATTTACAGCGAACATCAGTGGCGAACAATAACATAAGGGTACAGTACACAGGGTACCGACAAAAGTGAAAATGTTGAGTATTGGTGTGTTGTTTGTGAAATATCATCCTTACATTTAAAACGATCCCATTTATGTAAGAAGTTAGCTTTTCTGATTTAACACATTGTTAGATACGAAGGGTTAGTGCTTTACTTATGTGGTCCATTGATCGTCCTGAGAAGTTGTTGCTTGAATTTTCTTGACCCCTCTACCCGACGTCGTCCCCTGGGATCAACTAGTATGATATGACAGAAAATTGGATTTGTTAGCCAAACTCGGGTTTAAATTCAGAATTTTCACATTAAAGGACGTTTTTGGGGGGAGGGGGGCGGGGGGCTTGCGACTCCCTCCCCGATGTGGTCACCCGAGATCGGTTAACATAAATGAGATGATAGAAGATCGAGTCGCTAAAAACGTGTATCACCATTTTATTGAGTTACAAATTCAATTTGAATACGGCAAGAAAATGGAAAACCTCATTATTAATGGCACGATTGGGGGCTTGTTACCTCCTCCCTGACATCACCCCTCGGGATCGGTTAGCATGCAATTATAGTTTAGGCTACAGTGAGATCCCCACGAAATTCGTTATCAGTACTGTGCAATATTAAAACTAATGAAGTTTTGACCCGGCTTTATTTTCTTCACTAGACCGACTGTGATTTTCCTTAAAGCCTCATAATAATGGCCCTTAAGCAGCAGTGGCGTAGCCCGGGGGGGGGGGACGTGTCATGAGGGGGAACGTGCCCCCCCCCCCCACGACAAAGCGGCCGTGTTACCCCAGGTGCTCCCCCTGAGCGAATGTTTGGAATGTATATTAGTCCTATTGAGAGAGAGAATTCAGAAATTGTGCCCCGCAGGAAAGGTTCGTGACCCCGAGTTCCCCCCTGCTCAAAAAAATCTTGGCTATGCCACTCTTACGCAGCTCCGTAGTAACTTTTTGCTTACAGTTAGCTTGTATTGTGCGCTGTTATTGTTCGCCACTGATGTTCGCTGTTAGTGTTCGCTAACTTCAGCCCGATTTACAACGGGTACAGGCGCAGCTGCAGTGCTTATATATAATGCAATGAAATTTCTTTGAATGAAGATGAATATCCATACGTTATCTCGAATTTCCGGACCTTATTTTCTTTTCCTTATGTAGCAGAAAGCCCCCTACTTGACACACGTTTGTGGATATAGAAGTATAACAACAATGTTCCGTTTACTAATTTACATTCCATCTACTTCTTAAAGAATCTGCCTTGTAAGGTGGAAGTACTGCATGGTTCAGATGCTCCTAAATATATTTCTCGAAAAAACAAGTTTGCTTAAAATACAGTTTTGACTATGGCACTAATGGGCTTCAGTAATTTCCACGGCTAAATATACAACATATACAACATTTACACAAGGTGGTGGAGGAGGGCTGAGGAAGCGAAGCTTGTGCGAGCAGGCCCCTTGACAAAAGCAAATCATGACAAAACAAAAACAACAAAAGAAACAAAGGAAAGCCAAAACCTAGGAAGAATAATCGCTAAGCAAATGGGATTTAAATTTAGTCTTGAAAGAAAATACGGATTTAGCATCTTTTAACGTTCTGTGTAGTGAATTCCATATACTGACCCCGGTATTTATGAATAGGCGGCGAGATATTTCTGTGCTGGAAAAATTTGTAAGTAAATGTTCAGAGAAACGTGTGTATGCGTATGAATATCACTGTTAAACTTAAAGTATACATCAAAGTTGCGGGGTAAGAGTCTGTTAACATATCTATACATAAAAATACCGACTTGGAATTTGAAAGTATCGAAAATCGTTAGGATTTTAAGATTTGAAAAAAGAATTTTACTGTGGGCACAATAACTAGAGTTCGTTATAATGCGAATAGCTTTCTTTTGGAGAACGTATAAACGATTTAAATAAGATGGAAATGCATTTCCCCAGATAATGTTACAATAACGGTATTTCAGTGACCATTTCGATAATCTGGTGTTTCCTTAAACTTAAACTTACTGTTATTTTAGTGTAAGAAGTTACTGAGTGACACTGTGATATAGCCCGTTTGATTCCTCAAACTTTGGATACTAGGGAAATTGAAGTTCGCGGAGGACCCGTCAGTGTCAAAGTCAGTATCGAAGAATCTCGCAAAGACTCATATAGTCACTTTAGCAATGATCTGTTTAATTAATGATGAGTTGACGACACAAAAAACAAGCTTTAAACTCGATCGACAATCAAATTGCCGAGCAAACCTGCAGAATGTATACATATCATATCATCTTTTGCTTCTAATCGTGAGTCAAAATTTGATGTTGATAAGGACGGCAGCGACGACAGAGATAAATGAAAAATATGTCGAAGAAATATTACTATTAAGTGTCATCCGTTTTGAAAAGTTTCTCATGTTACTAGCTCAAGGACAATGTAAGTGATGTTCATCTAGACTATTTGTAACAGGAAAGTAACGGGAGCAAATGTAATGCCGTTACAGATACGCGGAATTGTAACTAGTTACTTGCTCCGCAACTGGAATGCTAATATGTAACTCGTTACACGGTTTCGTCAAGTTACACAAAATGTAATTCGTTGCAGTAACGGCGTTACTTTTAACTCGTTACTTCCCAACCCTGGACCTCAGGGAGCATCATACTGATTCACTTCCACTGAAGTTTTGAGTCTAAATATAGGCTACATATTTATTAGGAGCGCTAGGCCTATTGCTATTCACTTGAAGCGTTCAAGTTCAACTAATAACACTAGGACATCGTACAAGGTTAGAATAGCAGTGACTGATGACGTCAAGAAGTTCGCCGTAAGAAACTAATTCGGAACATTTTCAATGTTTATCCAGGATATTATAGACGTGAAGCTTTCTCGGATTTCACCCAGTCCGTTTACCTTTTACTGTATTTTACCAGTGGCGCCGGAACGGGGGGGGGGGGCATGGGGACGTGCACCCCTGATTGACTTCCGAAAATTTTCCTGAAAATTTTAAAGTGAGCTCACAAAGGCGTTTAAGTTATAGCTTTCTGTAGGGGGTAGGGTGAGGTCTGTTTCTGACTCACTGATGAATCTATTTTAATCATTTTTTATCCACAAGTCGTTCTCAAACTATGTCAATTCTCGCAAATCCTTCTCAAAGTACCACAATTTTCGCGCGGTCCGCGCCTTTACGACCTCACCACATGGCTGTGTTACCATCAATACCGTCTCAAACATACTCGTATTATTAAATGGTGGGATTCTACTAATACATAGATTGTTCTTGTGAATAGAAGTCATTACGGAGGAACACAGCATTGCAAGAATGCAAAGTAGTGCAGCAGCGTAGGAAGATGTTTGATATTGGGGGGCAGACCAGAAGCGATTTCTCGACCTTGACCCCCTTCCCACACCAAAACATCATATTTGATCAATTTGATTTTTCCGATTTTCATTTGAGCAACAAAAAATAAAACATCCAAAGAAAAAGGAAACAACAACAATACATATTATACACATGCATCGATTATCACACCACATACCAATTTCATACAATCATTTGCTGTGTTACTACCCTTCCATATTGATTATAATTTGGGGGGAAGTCGTTACAATAATAATGATAATAATCAGTGGCGTAGCCAGGTTTTCTCTCAAAGAGGTGGGGACATGCATAATGTGTGATCGCCGGCCTGGGGGAGGGGTCTAAGGGGAGGGTCCCCTCCCCTTTGAAAATTTTGAAAATAAGGTGTCCTTACATGCAATCTGATGTCAAATATGCTACCTTTGAAGTAAAATTTGTGTTAAAATTTTTTCGTATATTAGGTACTAAAAAGCGGCATCAGTGAGAAGGGCATGGCCCAATGGTCCACCTAAATACACCACTGATAATCACAATATATAGGTTTAACCATTAAAACATACTGATGAATTAATACCGAATATGTAGGTGCTGGTGCAATTCAAATCAGAACTTTATGTTAATTACCGGTACCAAGGAAGTTTTTAAGTCGTTGAAAATCGGAAATTAGTAATTGACTTCAAGTGAAACTTATAAATAATTTTAACTAATCTGGGTATTAGGGTTAATTATGTTTCCTGCAAGTTATTTCTCAAAAATGTCTGATTTCCTAAAAAGTATCCCGAACTCAATGTCAATTCCCGAAATTAACAGTTTTGGGGAAATTATCTTGGAAGTTGAAATACTGACTTTTTATAACATCAGTATTGACCTTGACAAATGTGTTATTGATGGCTTTTTCTTGTAAAATAATCAGATTATTGTATTAGAGTATGATTCCGGCACGATTGTATTTTCATGACATCAGATAAGCAGACGACATGGTCTTCTTTATTAAAGTCTGTACATATCTATTTTATACGTATTGAACACTATCGTGATGTGGGGGGGGGGAACAAAAGAACATTTGGCCCCCTACAAAAAATATTGAGGGGCCATGCCCCCTGCCCCCGGTTCCTGCGCCACTGTAGTGGAGTTCAGGGGAAGACACATTTTATGAAATTGACAGCTTATATACGAACTACTAGGCAGAAGGCTCGATGCCCTCTAACTGGCGGATGCATTTTGCCACTAAAGAATGAGAAATTATCATTAATAATGTCTAAGCACGTAATTCATTGAAAGATTTGCCAAAGATACCACCATTTTGCATCTAAGCCACCTTATCTAAACCAAAAACAAGAATTTACGAAATTGTGAGTTTTCCAATACATAATCAATTACATATTTGTCAAAAATATCATTATTTTGTATCTAAGCTATCGTAAACCATGGCCCCGTCGGTCACAGCTTTAACTGTCTCTGATGGAAATATGAGGGATCTCTCCAGGAAAAAATAAATTAAACACTGTTAGATGAAATTTCGTGGCTTCTGGGAAGGTCATATTTGACTACCTGATTTGTTGACTTTTATATATCCTTTTTATGTGAACCAATTTGAGAGGTCAGCTAGAGAAATGCTTTTGGAATCTTGTACAGTTCCGGTTTAAACTGAGTATCTCATTTCTTTTCAAAACGCCCCCTGCCGCCCCCTTAGCACTCATCGCCTTCCTGAGTTACGAAAACGCCCTGAGGAGGATAACACCTCCATTGGGAAGCACTGATTTCATACATGCATGATCACACACAATTAACTAAATTCAGGGTTGGTCAGATATGAAATTGACTCCTAAAATGACCTATTTAATTAAAAAGTGTGCCTAAAGTGTAAAAATTCAAAAATAGGTGTTGCAAAGCTTGAAAATGCATCCAAATGGTCCAACTCCTATCTTCACAGGACATTCCTGAGCTCAGATATAAAACGTCGAAGCTTATTCAATCAATCTAAAATGGTAGAATTGCGCAATAATTTGTGATGTCATTCTTGTACTCCTCAAATTACCGTGTTTGGTTTTCTTTGTTTTTTTTTCAAAGGCACTACACCTTGTGCCAAAATGTGATTACTGTCTTACTGTTATAGGGTGACTTGGCTATGTAGGCCCTCCGCTCCCTTGGACAAGCTATGCAAGGGAGCAGTAAATGTTCCAAGGTCATATAAACATCTTAATTTCAAAAGGAAACAAAAGCAGGTAATGTGAGTTGTACAAGAAGGGCATCACAAATTATTGGGCAATCGACAGTTTCAAATTAAGTGAATAGATTTCAACATTTTATATCTCACCACCAGGGTATTTCGATGGGGGGGGGGGCAAAGCCTGAGATAAGTGATCGCCGTCCTGGGGGAGGAGTCTAAGGGGAGGGAGTGTCCCCTCCCCATTGGGAAATTTTTTGTTAATTTAAGGTTGCTAAGATGCAAAATGATGATGTCTTTGGTACATATTTTGAACTGATCGTATATGGCTGGAAAGTTTGTAATTTAGTAATTTTAATTTTTGTTTTGGGAAAGATACTTTTCTGGGGAGGGTGTCCCCTCCCATTTGAGAAATTTTGTATTAATTTAAGATTGCTTAGATGCAAAATGGTGATATCTTTGGTATATTTTTTTGAACTGATCATATATGTAAGAAAGTGTTCATAATTTATTAAATTTTAATTTTTGCTTGGGGGAAAGATGCTTTTCTGGGGATGGGTCTAAGGGGAGGGGTGTCCCCTCCCCCTTTGAAAATTTTTTATTAATTTAAGATTGCTTAGATGCAAAATGTTAATGTCTTTGGTATTTTTTGAGCTGATCATATTTGGCTGAAAAGTGTTAATAATTTATTGAATTTTAAGTTTTGGTTTAGTGAAAGAGGACAGTAGCCTTTGTTGTCTAAGAGAAGGGTATGTAGTCAACAAACCTCCTGAAGCCACCCCCTTTTATGTATGGGTATGTTTTCACTCAAAAATATGTGCGTTGAGTCGGCAGAAACACGAACTATTACGAATATTTTCGTTGCTTTATATATACATTATACAAGGTATCTAAAGACTGGCAGACACCGGAATAGGGCCTCCTGGAAGCTCTGGACTAATTACATGGATCAAATATATGCTGCCTCCTTTCTCCTTCGCTTCCCCTGCTTCTCTTTCTTTTTCTCATTTTCTTTTTTCCTGTTCTTTTCCTTCTCTCTTTCCCCTGTTCTTGCAAATGATAGGAGGCGGTTGCCCCCTTACCCATGTGGCATCGCCCGGTTTTTCTTTGCTCTTTTTCTGATTGACTCAAGATTTCTTCATACAATAAAGATTGTGTTGTGTACTGCCATGCACCTACCATTTTAAAATTCGTTTTCTATGGATTACTCAGTCGAGACAACACCAAAATAAAGCACAATAATGCATAGGCGTAGGTAGCTTTTTCGAGACTGGGGGCTGAACCTTGTTTCGGGTCGCTGTCCTGGGGAGGGTGTCCCCCTCCCCTTTGGAAAATTTTTGGGTATTTGAGGGTCCTCAGATGCAATTTGATGCAACATTTTTTTTTGGGGGGGGGGATTACTGCAAATCTTTTACATTTTTTACTGAAGAGACAAATAAGGGGTTTTTGGCCTTGGATATTGGGGGCAGAAGCATACTTCAGATTTTTGACTGGGGGGCTTTATCCCCCAGCCCCCCCCCTCCTTCTTACGTTTATGCAAGAAGGGAGACACATAATATTACTTCAAAGTTTAATTCATTTTATTAAATGTTTTTTTTTTTTTATATTTTTATTGTCAAAATGTTCGTTAAGTGATTGACTCATGATACCCCCAATATATATGTTCACGTTCTAAACTTTAAATGGTCACATGCTGGGAATGGAGAGACATAAATGTTTGAGATTGCCAAACATTACATAATCCGGACAGGTGGGGGGGGGGTACCCATAGACGAAAGATTCACTTGGTCGAAGGTTCACTAAACACCGAAGATTCCCCCGGACGAAAATATATTCCGAGTTACGGGTAGGGTTGGGGTTTTGGTTAGACAGAGATTCATGGATTAGGCGTATCCCCTGATGCACAAATTAGCTGTCTGTATTTTTTGGTGTAACTTGCAATGATACGCACCTTTTCTCCAAGAGAGGGAGAACTTTTTGCTCTGTGACACCATATGTGTAAGGTCTCACAATAACTTGGCGTTAGGGTATACTGCTGTATTGTTTTAGCTTTACTCTCGGTTCCTGTGCTCTTTTTGTTTGCGCGTTAATGGTCTTAGTGTTTATGTAATACTTAACCTGCATTCACGTAAACAATGGAGCTAGAAAACAGAAAACGTTATCCGTGCGGGGATTGCAAGTTTCAGGTATTTTGTAACGAACAATTTAACTAATATTGTGATAGATGGGTGACATACTGTAACACCTCACCCCACCCTCTACAAAATTATGTATCTTAAAACGTTTTTCAGACTATTTTATTTTTAGGGTTGAAAAACCATAGGGGGGGGGGCAAATGCCTACACTGTCCCCCTGTGGTGCCGCGCCTACAGCAACGGAGTAATCTATGAAAATGCCGGGAGATGGTGGATGAACTTGATTTTCCAACCTCTAAAATATACATTTCTTGTAATTCTAGACTTTAGATCCACTTTAACTGTAACTGAAAACAGTATTAAACACCGTTTGTACGATATGCTACATTGTCTAATGGTGGGACTCGGGATTGACTCGGAATGTGGGGGGGGGGGGGGACTATTGAATTCTTGAACTCAGAATTGGCTCAAATCGGTTTAGATAGTTAGACGGACTTGGATACATCCGTGGATACGTGTAATCATTGCATAACTAGCCTATCCCGATGTTGACGGATGGTCACCTCCAGGGGCGGCGCCAGGGTTTTTCGATAGGGTTGGCAAAGCATGCTGGGTCGGACCCAGCTTCATTGTTTGGTGGGTGCAGGCACTAAAGACTTCCGAGCCTCACCCGGGGGCGCCCCCCCCCCCGTGTCAGAACCTGCGTTTTGGCGTTTTCATTTTCTTGGACTTTATTTTTCTCTAAAAAAAACTTTTTTGTCTGAAATAAATACGAACTGTGAGAAGGGTTGTTTGTCTGTCAGTGAAAATCGGCCCCTCACTGAATGAGACGCTTCAACTATGCAGCAGGCGCGGCGGAACGAAAAAATGTTGGGGGGCTGAGTTCAGGAAGACTATCTAAGCGGAGCGCCACCATTGGTTGGCGCGGAGCGTACAAGAAAATTTTGGGCTTTACAAACCCTCCAGATGGCCGGAAATGGCACTTCCCGAGTGTTCTAAGCTGCATGTACCCAGCCTTGAAATATGGATCATATGTCTGCAATTTCTCAATTAAGGAGAAAAAATAAATCTATGAAAAATGGTAATACATATTTCTAAGCGGAGCGCCACCATCAGTTGGCGTGGAGCGTTCAAGAAAATTTTTGACTTTGCAAACCCTCCAGATGGCCGGAAACGGCACTTCCAGAGTGTTCTAAACTGTATGTATTCATCCTTGAAATATGGATCTCATGTCTGCAATTTCTTAATTAATGAGAAAAAAATAATCCTCATTATATGATTTTTTTCTTGTTTTTTTCCCGAATCACTGAGGAAGAGTTATACCGAAAATTGAATTTTATAAAAGGGAGAGGAATCATAAATCTTAAGAGATAACATTAAATTTTTACCTATAGTTTTTCGAGTTTTTGAACCAATGATTTAACCAAATTTGCAAGCTGAAGTAAACTTTACGCAAACAGGAGTGACGTCATTTCCTCACATTAATAGGCTGAATTATGTGTATCGTTAAATTTAAATCCGATTTAGTGTCCTTCATAATCGTATGGTATCATTACGTAATATGCATAGGAGATATTGAAATTTTGCAAATTGCACCCTTAAGGGTCTGCAAGCCAAAACGATTGAAAGGCACAGAAAAGGGAGAACTGCTCATCAATGTGAAAATGTGAAATCGCTCCAGCTTGCTTTGAGTTCACTTTGCTTTGAAAATACAGTTAAATCAACTTTTTATGTTGAAACGCACATAGAAAATGCATTTTTGTGGTCTAAAAAGAACTGCCAAATTTTTGCTAAATTTAAAGTACACCTAAAGGCTAAAAATTCAAAAACATATGTTACAAAGCTTGAAAAATGAATCCAAATGGTCTAACTGCCATCTTTACAGGAATTCCTGAGCTGAGATATATAAAATGTTGGTGCTTATTCAATTTAAAATGGTAGATGGCGCAATAATTTGTAATGTCATTCTTGTACTACTCAAATTACATTCTTTGTTTTCTTTATTTTTTCGAAAGCCTCTACACCTTGTGCCAAAATGTGATCACTTTCTCACTGTAATAGGGTGACTTGACTATACAAAACCTCACCGTACAACAGTAAGTTTTGCAAGGTTATATAAACATTTCAATTTCAAAAGGAAACAAAAGCAAGTAATGTGAGTTTTACAAGAAGATCATCACAAATTATTGCGCAATCGACTATTTCAAATAAAAAGAAAAAATTTTAACTTTTCATATCTCAGCAACAGGGTGAGCTATGAAAATGAGAGTTGGATGAGTAAAATTCATTTCCAACGTCTAAAATATATATACTTATAATTCTACACTTTAGGTCCACTTTAGACTCCTAAAATGAAACGTGCATGTATGGGATAAGAGACAAAACTGATTGCAATTTGTTTTATTGCAGTATTATTTATGTAAAATTTGGACTTAAATCTTAAGAATGAATTCACAGGCAGAGGTATAAATAATTGGTTGGGATGGCGTCACCAGGGAGGGAGAGGGAGGAGGAAGGGAGATACCGTACCATAACACACGTCAGTCTTTAAGCGCCTGTCACACCTCACCAGATTGCAATAACGGAGAGGAAACGAAGACCCAAAATGTCACTCCGTTGATGTACGTTAGTATCCGTTTAGTCTCCTGTTCTCCTCCGCCGACTTCGTTTCATGACCGGGAACGTCCGGTATGAACGGCGAGAGATTTTGAACATGCACAAAACTTGGACCAGACGTCGACCGAAAAAGGTCCCCCTTTACGTATTCGTTACTTATCCGCTAAGCTTCCGTTTTATCATTTTCTCGTGCGTTTCTCATACTGGACTTCTCCTTTAGTATCCGTTCGTCTCCAGTGATTGCTATTGCTCACCGGATCATTACCGGACAACAAACGGATGAAACGTAAAAGCAGTGTTGTAGTCGAGGCCGCTACTTCCGAGGCGGAGGCCACACCCTCCGAGGCCGAGGCCGAGGCATTAGCTCCGAGGCCGAGGCCGAGACCGAGGCCGAACCCTCCGAGGCCGAGGCCGAGGCCGGGTTACTTATTATATCAGAGGAAAAAATATCAGAGCATACTTTCACTCCATCCAACATAGTATTATAGCTGGAGCTCAGGATCCGTACTCCTTGCCCAGAGGTGGTGAGGCAATGGGGATTAGATTGAGATATCTTGCCATTCAAGGGCGGGCTTGTGAAGCGAAGTATGTAACCCTAAGAATGAGCAAATAGTAAATACACGTAAGTCAAGTTCATTTAAATTTACCAAGCTTTATTTTAAGAAGCTGGGCACTTGGGCAGTTGTCTCAAGTTACACCGTCACCTACTAGTGTTTAGAAACAAAAACATGGGTTTTCACAAAATACAGAAGGGATCAGTTCCAACTTCCAATTAGTTCCCAAAAAGTAAAATTAATCTGCCTTGCGAAGGATATTGCTGATCACTTTGAGCACTCTATTGAAAAAATGAGAGAAACTAAACAGCAGTAGACGCCGGTAGTACATGTGTGCCTGCACAAATACCATACACATTGTGCACTCATTTTAGAAAGCATAATTAGTGTATGAGCTCAATCTAAAAACAAGAAAATGTGTTTTCATGAACTTGCAACTGCCAATTTTCGTGACCAAAGGTGGAAGAAATCCACAAACAACCTGAAATAATTTTTCCTGACAGTTCACACTGTTATGTGTCACCGTCACTACATATTGTACATAATAACAGATGTGTGTACAGAAGGTACTAAAATAACTGACATGAAGTCTACAATCTACAGTTTGATCTTTTACCTTTTACAAGACCCCAAGACAATACAAACTATATTATCGGGAACACAATACTTCACAAGTCCATACACACTGCCACGTGCACCACTGCACCCAACTTAAAGGAGCTTGGTTCTCTGGCTCAGAAGCTAAGAATGTGTGCATTGCACTTCAAGAACATGAGGCATTCCAGCATTTGTGGGGAAAGTTTGGCGAGATGTGGCCTCATGATCAGTCCTCCATGGCTGAAAACTCTCTCCACCGGAGCACTGCTAGCTGGCACAGAAAGAACATTCTGGGCCAGGGCATAGAGTGCTGGATAGCGCAATCTGGCCGCACCGTCTGGCCTCCAAAAGGTGTTGATGGCTTGCAAAATTTGCATCGTGCCCTATGTTTTTTCCGTCCCCTCTCTTCAAACTCTTCGTGGTCATAAAATCCGAATTTTATTATTCGAGAATCAGCAGACAGGGCGACTTCGTCAGGACAATAACAAGCTAGTATAGTGATAGTGCGTGCGCGAGTGTCACGGCGGCTAGGCTGCGCTCAGGGGTGGCGCCAGGATTTCCCCGACAGGGGGGCCAAGCTCCCCGACGGGGGGGCCAGCAACCCATAGTCTCAACGAAGGAAATAAAGTACCGAAACGATGTTTGAAGGAAAATTTTGGCGCGCGAAGCGCGCCGAAAATTTTGGGCTCTTTTTGGAGAAAATTTGAAAAAATTGCCGGCATTTTCCATGAAAAATTTGAAAAAAATGGGGCTTTGAAGAAGAAAATTGGAAAATTTGGGGTTTTTATTGAAGAATTTGCCCTAATTTAGACCAAAATTAAGTAAATCGTCGGGGCGACTAGGCGTTGTCGGGGACTACATATTTTATCGTATACATAACAGCTCCCCGACGAAACCGAAAAATTTCCCCGACGGGGGGGGCCAGCCTTCCCCGACGGGGGGGCCATGGCCCCCCCCCCCCCGCTGGCGCCACCCTTGGCTGCGCTGCACGTGTGTGTGTGCTGTGGACTGTGGAGAACTGTGCATGTGCCGTACCTGTTATCCAGTATACGCTATACCGTGTGAGTGTGTGGCGGGTTCAGCCTTGCTGAATGATGTATGCATTGCAAGATAAGATTACATGCGCTGTACCGTACGTTCACAGCTAATCTGCACTTTTCAACCGCAGCGATCGATGTTGTCTTATAGAAAATATCGACAATAAAGACATTAAACTTCGCATGGTTTAGTTATTTCTTTGCAAAAAATGGTAGTAAATTATTAAAAAAGTCGGAGGTAGTCTTGCCCGGCCTCGGCCCGGCCTCGACCGAATTTCCGAGGCCGGGAGCTCCGAGGCCGAGGCCGAGGCCGCAGCCTCCGAGGCCGAGACCGAGGCCAAGGCCGCGGCGATCCGGCCTCGAGTCCTCCAACACTGCGTAAAAGTACAATACCTGTACCGAATGTTCGACGGATACTAACGCATAAGTAACGGAAGCGTAAAGGAATAGAACTGACAATGAACGGATAGGTAACGTATGTTTAACTGAAGAAACTAAAAAACACAGGCAAAGAAACGTATAGGGGACGGACATAGACCAAAGATGCAGCGTACTTACATCCTGTCCCCTCCTCCTACTATAGCTTAACAAACGTTTTTGCCGTTTTTTCTTGAATTTTTTGGGTGCGACTGATTCCTTCCCCCTGCATCCGCCCCAGGCATGAGATGAGGGATCGCGATTCTGAGGAAGGGGTTAAGGGGAGGGGTGTGAAAGATTTTTCGACTACCGGGAAGCCTTAGACGCAATCTGGTACAATATTTTGCATCTTTTGAAGTCATATTTTTTCTCGAGAAATCTAGTTTCTAGGTAAGTAATCCAACGTTCTTTACTTTTGGCCGACTACAGTTTTCCAACTTTGTTGCACTTATTGTGTACGATTACATAACAAACGGGCAAGGGCGGCGATTTGTGTTAGGTATTGGGGGAGGGGCGCAGAATGGAAGTTGCCATCGAAGCGGAGCCATCATAGTTTTGTGCGAAGCCTGCAAGAGAATTTTCGCCCTACAGACCCCCCAGACTGCATGAAATGGCACTTCTCGGGATCTTGTAGGCAGTTTTGAACCGTACGATGCTTGATAAGTGACGACTGACAGGCATGAGCGTGTGAACGGGTTTGGTTGCGTTGGTATAGAAGCGGAGCTCCACTAACGTTTTTAAAATGTTGCCAAAATGGCTTCTATATCGCAATTAAATGGTCCTTCTCAGACCTTTCAAATTGCACTGAAGTCATCTTGATATGTGGCATGATTTCTATTGGCTGGCGCGGACTGCGCCGATAAAATTTTTGCCAAAACAGCTCCCAGATCGCAAGAAATGGCCCTTCCCAGATCTTTCAAATTGCACTGAAGACATCTAGATATGTTAAACGCCTCATATATATTTTCCCACTTTCACGGAACTGCTTCCTCTGGTATAACCTTCCCTGCGTAGCAATTTAACCATTTTGTGATTGTTGTGACATGATTGAACAATGTACACGGAAGTGAAAATCCTACCCCCCCCTCCTCCACTGATTGGATACGATACTGCACTACAGACATGTCACTGCATGTGTAGGGCAAGTGTACAACTAGAGCTGGTAGGTCCATGCGTACTGGATTTACACACTAAAATATGATGTAGGCCTACCTCTCCGTGAGCTACGGTCGTGAAGGTAGCCATGGAATTCAAAATAGATACCACATGCGCGCGTAGTCCGAGAATTTACAGAATATTGATAAATACGTCGGTCAAATACGGATTTGAATCAGCCTAACTTTTAATCACTCAGATCAGTCAGTTTAGTGTTGAATACTATGTTTTGCTTGTTTTCAAATAGACAGCAATTTTCACAGAATCTCGCTAGGGGATATACTGTATTTTGCCCCCCCCCCTATTGTTTACGCTACTAGGTATTAACCCTTAAAAAAAAAAAAAAAAAAAAAAAAAACTCAGAGAGAAATTCAGTCATGGGTCTTCTGGGATGTAGAAGGGGCCTAAGTGTAAGCTCTGCGGTGGATGCAGTAACGGGCGGATGTACAATGAGTTAGACAGGGAAGACAACGCGCGCGAAGCGCGCAAAATTTTCGGGGATTTACACCGAAAATGTCCTATATGCGACGGATAATGTATCACAATACTTTATTCCATGATACTGTTACACCTCACCCCACCCCCTACAAAATTATGTGTCTTAAAACGTTATTTAGACGATTTTATTTTTTGGGTCAAAAACCATAGGGGGGGCAAATGCCTGCCCTGCCCCCCTGTGGCGCCGCCCCTGGTCACCTCTGCATTATCGATTATATGCACAATTCTGTACCAAATGTCTTCTATACATAAAGGAGACCGGAGCATATTGACCGTGGTGCCGGTGTGGCGGGAAAAAAGTGTCTTCTTTTGGATATGCTGTCTTCTCTACAGTACTTCCACTTTTGAACGTCGTTATACTTTCTGACAAATCACAATTCCTGCCAAAGAGCAGATGCATGTTCAGGTAACCAGTGGTGTGGTGGTCTTCAATAACAAATCGATTACACTGGCTAGTTACCGTACGTTAGCACACCGAGGATCGTGTGTCACCTTCCCTCGCATCTCTTGTTCGCTATCTACTGACCATGACTGGGTGGTACAAGGACAATAGCAGCCATTGGTTTGTGGTAAAATTCTTTAATTATCAGTCTGAATTTTACCTTCAACTGCCTAATAT
Organism: Holothuria leucospilota; assembly: GCA_029531755.1. NCBI lineage: Eukaryota > Metazoa > Echinodermata > Holothuroidea > Aspidochirotida > Holothuriidae > Holothuria > Holothuria leucospilota. The sequence continues at coordinate 16,169,560 of CM055969.1, read as the reverse complement.
GTTAATTACTAGAGAATATACGTAGTAGAAATTACATATTGTTTCCGTGTTCTTGTTCGACTGGACACTACAAGCGGGCACGTGTGATACACTAAAATGGGGGGGGGGGTGGGGTACATTCTCCCTCTACTAGTTTTACATGCTACATGCTGTATGGAATCTCGATCAATGGTCAGCGCCTTTTTGGTCTATGCTGGCCATCACAACTCGGCAACACGACCCTTAATACTATTTTAATGCAATGAACGCCTGGCTGTGTAAAACTTCTATGGGTCTTTGATTCCATGAATCCATTCCGATGATCAAATGGCAAAATCAATCATGGTGAACGTAAACGTCTTTTATTCGTTTGTCAAAAGTTTTACAAGATTATTATGAAATTTGTTTAGCTTTCCAAAATTTTTGAGGTGAATAATAACTCCAAAACCTATGCCTAGCGGCATTCCATGAAAAAAAGGCTGAAAAATGGAAACAGTATACTGAGCCCGAAGCTCTCAAAATGACGCCTGAAAAGTGGGTCCTTGTCTCACCGGACCACATTTCCAGCGTCTACCCTGGAAAATAGGTCTGGGGAGACGATTATTCTTAGCAAATCAAGAATATTTGTCCCCAGGACACAAATGACTGTTATGATTCTATGAGGACGTAAAATCCAGCCTCCCCCGGACAGTTTTTCCAATGGGTGGGACAATGTTTCCTCAAAAATATTATTGTCCGGCCAGACACATTTTCCAGAGAAGACATGATTTCCTTTTATACCGGCATGGGGGTGACCTCCTATCGATTTTCGAAAATAGATTACTTTTCAAAACTAACCCAAACGTCGTTTAAGCTATAGATTTCTGTAGGGGAGGGTGAGGTGTATTTCCAACTGAGTGTTTCTATCACATATCGTTGGCAGCAGTGGCGTAATTAAGGGGGAAGGGAGGGGCAGCCCCCTCCTCTACACGGGCCAGAGGGTGCAAAATGAAGCAGACGAAAAGAAAAATAGAGAAAACGATAGTAAAATATAGAATAAGAAAAAGATGGAAAGAGAATGAAAAGGAAAATGAATGCTTGAGTACTTTTCGTGCTCCTTCGGTCCCTGTGAATTGTTAATTCGTGACGGCAAGAGTACTTAAATTAAATTGAGCGGTATGATGCGGTCACGTTCTTTTGTTACAAGAATGATACTACCAGATGGGCCTTAAATAAGACTTTGCTGAGTTCCCACAGGGGATGATCGAGCAGACAGACAGTGCGGGCCCGGGCTCTGGGGGCCCACGTCGAGACACTTGACAGCCCTGCAACAACCCTTATGACGCCACTGGTTGGCAGACTATCAAATTTTTCGTAAATCTTTTGCAAACTATCAAAATTTTCGCGCACTCCGCGCGCACTTTGACCTTCAGTTTTGTTTTTCTTTAACACCATCCCAAACGTAGGTTTGTTTCAAAGGTATTATAGTATTAGGGTAGATAACAGTTCAACCCCAAAGTTATCGCTGCAATTACCACGGTTTATAGACTACATGCCTGATGACCATTTTTAAGTAGGACGATATATAATGCAAGAGCTTATTCTGGAGGGAAATATTTTCCAAAATTTTAAGTCCAACCTTAAGCTGCCATCTACAAATCAAGAGGAGGTTATGTGGCAATCTTGTATTATGGGCATCATTTTAGCGTGATTTTATATGATTTGAAGGATACTTCTCATTAAATAAAACTTTTTCAAGGGTCATTAAAGGGAAAGATTGCGTTTAAAATGCATCACCATGGCATACAAAGAAAATGTTCTTAATCATTATTAAACCGTTCAGTCTCACCAATAAACTCTAGCAATAGCTTTATCCCCTCAAAATATTATGCATTACAAGAGGAACAGATGTTGCATCATTTGAATTTTTGAAAGTTTGGGTGAACAAATTACTTTTGTGCAACAAATTACCAAATTTCTTCTTGTGAGAGCCTTATTTCTTGAAAAGAAAGCTACCATACTGCCTTATCTTGAATTTTCTATCATTCTGTGTCTATTAATATTGGTTTAAAAATATGAAAATTTTCTGTAAAACAAACGCAATATTTCCCTTTAAATGCATTAACAAAGAATGGGGATTATGAAACATACTCTTGCCCTCCACCCCTTTTGTTGTACCTTGTCTCCTCTCTCGGTCATTCCTCATTGAAAACTGTTCTGGTTTAAAATAATATGTAATAAGTAAAACTACGATTTATGTTAAGTGCTTGGTGTGCTCTCCTGTAGTGCCATTTGGATGTCATGTAGGCATCATACTAATGTCCCCAGTTTGTAATTACCCCAGAGTTTCCAGAAGGATTGGGGGGGGGTACCATATGCCAAAGCCAACATGTCACTTAGTAATGGTAATTCCGTAACATGTGATCAATTCAAAGCTTTGCCAAAGATAACGCCATTTTGCTTCTAAGCAACCTTATACAAACAAAAAGTTCAAAGAGGACTTTTCATCCCCCCCCCCCCCACCTCTACTTAGACACCACACACTTCCCTGAAACAACAAATAAGAACGGTTCGCTGAAGTATGAGAATTTTTCAACATATTGTCAGTTCGAAACTTTTCCAAATATAGCACCATTTGCATCTAACCCACTAAACGAGCAAAAATTTCTCACACGCCAGGGGGAACCCCCTCCTCTAAGCAGTCAAATAGCAACTCCCTGCTCTAAGACCCCCTTCCCCAGGACAACACTTCTGCACTATGTGAAAAAGGAAGTGTCCGTCTCGGGTGCAAAGTATCGTAGATGTAGATACGCATATGCACACTTTATACCGTATTTTGGGTATTATCTGATGTGGGATTGCGACATCTTCAGCAGTGGGACCCCAAATCATCAGATTCTGGGGACTCTACTGATGTAAATACACTTTTTAGGATCTGTTTGTGGATAATTTTCTCGAGATCTATACTGAACTAAATGTAGACGTTGCATTTAAGAAGAATGGGTACCGTGAATATCATGACTGCATTTCGAAAGGTCACAGGAATACACATTGAACAAATTTGTGAGTGCGAGTTTTACACACAACCCCATTGCAGGGGCAGATTGTAACAGGGCATACGGCAAGTTGTAAAGCTTTTAATTTCTAAGAGACAACAACATATATTGCTAAAACCAAGAAGTGCAATATTTCATTTTAAAGTCAAATAAATTACTTCAGGAACGTGGCCTGAGTAAAATCCCTGTGGGAGTAGTTCATGAGCACAGGGTGGCGTGCAAGTAGATAGTTGACATCCGGGGAATCCTTCCTTTATCATACGTGCATAGGTGCCATCCTAGGGGACGTTACTATAAGAAAAGGGTTGGGTAACATTTTATGTAAGGTGGCTGAGGTGCAAAATGGTACTACTATTTGCGGCAAACCTTGAAGTGATTATATGTTAAGAAGTTATAATTTTTAGTATTTTTTGTTGATATTTGCTGGGTGTGAGGCAAGAGGAGGGTGGCACTCCTACTCCTTGAGAAATTTTTGTCGATGTGAAGTGGCTTAGACGCAAGATGGTGCTATCTTTTGCAAAGCTTGGGTAAGGCACTGAAATGATTGTATGTTTAAGAATCCTCATTATTTAGTGATGTTCGGTCTACTTTTGATCGGGTGTAAAATATTTGTTGTTCTCAGTTTCAAGTTAGATCCAAAATGGTGCTATTTTTGGTAAAGCTTTGAAATATGTTTATAAATTTTGCTTATTTGGTAAATTCGTCGGCTGTGGCATGACATCTACAAGGCTGGTACACCAGGGAGTTGCCACTAGAGCAACTCCCTGGGTACAAGGTGCGTGCTGCTCCCTCTTAGTACGCCACTGGAGGATCCACCATCGATTAGCGCGTAGCCGTATAGCGAAGGTGTTCTTAGAAATGTTTCAGTTGAAATTACCTCCCATGCCGCAGGTTGAGGGAAATGGCACATTCTAGAAATTTTACATCTACAAGTTGCATCTAAAATTTTTTTTTGAGATTTCATGCTTTAAAATCAAATTTAGATTTCAAAACGAAAGGTTAGATTTGATTAAAATTAATCAAGGGCTACTTTGTAAAAGTATGCTGTGACATAGTATGAGAAGTAATAGAACAGATCTTTAACCTGCGTATTCAAACTGTGTATCAAGCGGGAGGAAGAGAATGAGAGTAACCATGGAAGTACTTCCATGGAGTAACCAATGTAACAACTCGTTAACGGCAGGGTCCGAGGACCTCCTTGCCTACGTAGCAGGCTGTACGGTATATTCCTTGTTCAGTCATATCCCCAACGCCTGCCAAAGTGAACACCGAACAAATTCTTTTGGATATTCATAGAAATGTGTGGCCTCAGGACTGGTTGAATGTTAGTGAATATTTACAAGAAGGCAACAGCTGGTCCCGTTTAAATCTTGCATGCAGTAGCCCATGCCACCATGTCCTTGTAATAGCCACTCCCTGGTAGTGCCCTACTGCACAGGTGGCTATTCAATACAGTAATGATAGGACTTCGTCTCAGGTTTCAGTCTAGGCTTTCAGTTTACGACTACAGGAGTACGCTCACTCAAAACAATAGCATGAATAATGAGAAAGGACATGGATAGGTCATATTAGGTAATGAAGTTTGCGTCTAAAATTGGACGCAGTCCTCTTCGCTTTGGCGGACGGTGGTTTGGGAAGCTGAGGAGCTGAGCAAACGGAGTCCGCTCCGCGGGGTGAGGGACCTCCCCGCTAAATTTCGTAAAAGGGAAGCCCTAACAGTTTACATGTCCTAAGGGCCTAAAATCATAAAGAGGACATTCACAATTTTCAGCATTTCATTATTTTTTCTCAAGCACCCACACTTTCATTTACGGTTTGGAAATATCAGGGGGGAATTCCCTCTTGCCCCCCCCCCCCGCGGAGGCTACGGCTCAGTACTTTCATTCGCTTTTTATCCTTCATGATGACTCAAAGGGCAGTGTTACAAAGTGTCCCTGCTACTACCTACCGGTACCTAGTTTGCCCTACTATATTAACAAGAATATCAGATGCCAGATAATCAAGTGTTACAACGCTCAATGTGAAAAGTTTTGTGGGAAAGAACTCTACACCCTGTCTCGGCAATTTTTGCCAGATAGACTAAATTACAGCAATGGTCACACTGCATTATACAAATGATCCTTTTATACATACTACTTATATCGATCCTCAGTAGTCAGGAAATCGCATTATCGCATTTAAATAGTGCTCGATTTCAAAAAGTTCTCCCAGACCCTCCCTGTTTTTACCATCTTACCGGTATACTATTATTAGCCTGGTGGTAGGCTTATTCCGAAATTTAAGTGGGTAAACTTCATAGCAGTGGTGATGCATGGAAATGGTGGTGCAAAGTTATTTATCTTGATTGTCAAAGGCCAAGAAATCGCTTCTTACAGTGTTTGATTTCAAAAAAAAAAAAAGTCGCAGGCCCCGTGTCTTGGCCACAGTAGCAGTATATGATCACAACTGACTGGTAATCCTGTCCCGAAAATGCAGTGGTCGCACTTCATAGCACCGCTGATACACAAACATTATATTTGCATGGGCATTTGTCTTGATTGCCAGATGCCAGGAAATACCATTTAGCAGTGTCTAATTTCAAAATTTCCCTTTGATCCCCCCACCAGCCCACTGAGGCTTCCTACATTTGACTCTCGTAATTTCCAACTTTGCCCTCACGGAATTTACCCCCCCCCCCACCACCGCCTTTGTATAATCGTGGATCCACCACTCTGCCACTGTTAACGCTCAACAACTTAAACTCAACAAAACAGCTTTCCCAGTATGCGACCGAGGATGGGATTTCCCGACCTTTACAGAAAACTGTATTACCCAGGCGCAAATCCAGACATTTCGAAAGGGTGGGGGGGGGGCTGAAAGCGGGCCCCTTGAATATTCTCCTAGATTAACATTATGCTAATTTTCGCGTATTTGTTATTGTTAATGTGGCGAAATAAGGGGGGCTGAGGCCGGGAAAGCCCCCCCCCCCCTTGGATCCGCGCCTGTTACCTATACTGTACATGTCTTGGAATGTCATTTCGTCAGGGGCTACTATTTGTCTATATAAAACCAAAGTAAGTATGAAAGAAAACGTGACGATACAGCGCCCAAAGCACACCCAAATTGTTTTTCGAGGTAGCCACAATGAAAGGTTGCCACTACTCAGTAACTGTCGTGCGCGAAACGCTCCGGAAAAAAGCCGTTTTGGGACCATAAAGTATCGGCAAGAAAACTACTTACTATCAACTGTAGACCTATTGGCTTAGAAGTTATTAGCTACATTGATCCTGAACAAAGTACAAAGTGTTATTTTGCTTTTGCATAGTTCAGCTTGATAAAGTTACATTTCAACAATGTTTGCCAGCCAAAAAGGGGAACACCGCCCCCCCCCCCCTTGGAGGCTGAAGCCCCCAACTTTGTGCCGGAAAATGTGCTATTTTCCGCTAAATATATGCAACATTCGGGCCAACATGCATTACATTTTCGAGAAAAAGAGCTGTACCACCCCAGCTGGAAGTAGTCCCGTATTCCCATGACAAGAATGGACATATACTGTAAGGCTCTCTTTAGGAGTGTACTGGCAAAAAACAAACAAGCAAATAAAAAAAAGTGAGGAAACTTCTGTTTGTCTTTCTGGTCCTAGTTGCCGACTTTCAAAATTATTTTTCTTCAATACTGCATTTCGCAAATGGATAAATTTGTCCACTGTTTTCATACTTCTAATGCAGTAAACTCGAGTTCAGCCCTAGCTAGCTCAGTGCCTTTGAGCGGTTACAACCCTATCGTCTTACACAGGGCCGTCGCTAGAGGGGAAGGTGTGGGGAAGTGACACCCCCCCCCCAATCATCCACGCAGTCAGCAAAATCCTGCACTAGTTGGCGAAATGAAGGAAAAGAGGGAAGCGCAAACGAAGGAAAGTAAGAGGGAAGAAGAAAGAGAAGAAGAGAGAAAAAAGGGGAAAGAGAAGACTGAGGGAGAGAGAAAGACCGAGCGAACAGGGAAAAGAACAGAGGACCAGGCGCGGTTCTAGACCGAGATTTTTGGGGGGCTTAGGGGGGGGGGGCTTGAAACGGAAGAATAAAATTTTCTGTCATTATCAATACCGACATTGGGGAATGATGCTAAGGAGGACTAGGATTTCTCTCACGGGGGGGGGGGGGGCATGCAGTTTGTTGTGTGATCGCCGGCCTGGGGGAAGGGTCTAAGGGGAGGGGGTGTCCCTCCCCTTTGAAAATTTTTGAAAAATTAGATGTACTTACATGCAATTTGGTGCCACATACGCTACATTTTGAAGCAGAATTTGTGTTAAAAAAATTTACGTATTTAAGGAACTAAAAAAAAAAAAAAAAATTGGCATCAGGGAGGGGGCATGGCCCCTCTGCGTACGCCACTGATAGTAATAATCATAGGCGTATGGGACTCTTACAGTTTGGGGTCCAGAAAATTTTTTGCCCGAACTTCTCAAAAAGTTGCCAAAAATCCGTTGCAGTTCAGGTGCATGAAATAGACCACTACAAGCGCGCGAAGCGTGCGAAAATTTTTGCACATTTTTCGGGCATTCGATCAAAAATTCGGGAACTCAGTGGAAAATTAGGGCAATCTTTTCACTTTTACTTCATCTCTGCCGGAATTTCAATTTGAGTAAGGTATCAAATGTTGTTCATGTCTGGTCTACTGTTACAAAGGCATACTGAACTGGATTTGAGCAATCACTGGATTTGAGACCGACTTTTTGGCGCTCAGAGACCGAATTTTGATTTTCACGCCCCCCCCACACACACCTGTATTTATGCCCCTGGGACTGGCGTCGAACGTAAGAATGCAAATGGGTAAGCTAGTAGGCGCCCGCACTATGCCTACCGTCGTAATACAGTACTAAGGCGAAGCGTGGCTGTCGTACTACATGCAGTCAAAACAACGGTGTACGTACGTGGACGTGGATACAAGAAACGTGATCACATCCCTTTCTTGCATGACACATTTGAGAAACTAAATCCACTGGACTAAGATGTGCACAAATGTATTGGACAATTTTGTTTTTCTCAATACACGCAAATATAGCATGAAGATAACACACAACCTCGGTTTTTTTTGGGGGGGTGGCTTGAGTCCCTGCAGAGGACGGATGGGCAACTTAAGCAGGGCAAGAGAAAGCGGTTGGTGCAGACGGAACATGGGCGGCTCTAAGAAATTTTGTTTGGGGGGGGGGGACAAACTCAAGTCCGTATTCAGGGAGGTTCAGAAGACCCCCCCCCCGGCAATATTAATGGTCAGCTCCGGATAATACAATAGGAATATGGTTATTATAATGTATTACAGCGATGCCCCGTGTAGTTTTCAAGAGCTCTTCAAAAACCATTTCAGGCAGTCAGTCATGAGCTGACTACTTTAAAAATAAACATAGGCGTAGGAAGCTTTTCGAGACGGGGGAGGGTAAACCTTGTTTCGGATCACCGTCCTGGGGGAGGGGTCTAAGGGGAGGGGGTGTCCCCCTCCTCTCTGGAAAATTTTTGGGTATTTGAGGGTCCTCAGATGCAATTTGGTGCAACATTTTGGACAAACTTTAAGGAAAGTTACGGCAAATTTTTGACATTTCTTACAGAAGAGACAAACAAAGGGATTTCGCCCTTGGATCTTGGGGGGCGGAAGTATACTTCAGTCCCCTCTTATTTTTGACTGGGGGACTTTAGCGCCCAGCCCCCCCCCCCGCCCCGCTTCCTACGCCTATGAAAATAAATACAACCATATCAGCCGATCGCTACTCCATAGGGGGGAGTAAGAGGCAGGTGGAACGGGCAAAGCCTCTTGATCCATTTGTATAAAATGAGCCCCACCTTTAAAATTTTTTTTCATTTTGTCACACAATGTGTTTCAGCTTTGCCAAGAAACCATAAAATGTTGGTTTTCTGGATTGTTTTCTTAAACTAACGAAAATGTCGAGCACTGAAGACACTTGAAAATGATGAAATGATAGTACTATTTTGGATCTCAGTACCGTTCCGAAACGAAATTTTTTTAAAGGGGGAGGGGACTTCCCGTAACTCAGAACGACGTCTCCTCCTATATACAAATAGCTAGGCCAAAAAGTCTCACTACACTGAACTTAGATTGACTGTTTGGTGTCTTTATTTTAAATCAACTTAAACGGTATCCTTCAGCACAGAAGTGGAGAACCTTTTGCTTATAACATGCCATTTGACAGTCATAAGACCGCTCGTGGGCCAACGGCGCTGTCAGTTTGGACAAGGGAAGGGAAATCTCTTCTTCTATGGGAAACACAATACGTTTAGGCTACATGCCCGTTACAACTTTTTGTAGACAGATAGCTATGCTAATCTGGCCAGGTGATAGCCGGGCAAAACAGCTTCTAGTCGTGGATGATAATCAACACGGCTAAAGGGTTGTGTATTTAATGACCCCGAAAGCTCTGAAGTGTCTGCAAAACTATGGGCATTTAACTCCAGCATTACCGTTACCCTCTGTAAATGACATTATGATGCCTAAGCTAATCAGATTACAAAAATCACAGCGTGATCATTTGTTTTGATAACCTTAGCTCGCACTAATGGTAGGTCCATTGGTGACGTCTGAAGTATATATAGTAGCAAACAAGCAACTAAGAAAACGCGCGAAGCGCGCCGAAATAAATGTCGTTTTGAAAGCAATTATTAATGTTTAACCTTCGCGACATTGCATTGGAAAGTTATTCACTTCGTTAATATTAAACCGAGTCAAGGAAAAGGGAGGGCCTAACCCATCTCGAAGTACATGTTTTGTTTATATTAGGCCTATTCATTTTTTTTTTGGAAAATTGAAGACCATGCTTTGCAAACTTTTTTGGGGGGGGGGGCAAGTGCCCCCCGTGCCCCTATGGCGAGCCGCTAATGAGACGGAAGATAGGAGATTGGAATGCATTTGTAGACAACGTTTATCACAATATTTTCAAAGCCCGCAACACTTTTTGAAACTTAAAACATATTCTATCGGCAAAAAAGCTACAACGCTTTTTCAGTATCGTTGTATACTAAAGGAGTTCATCGTTCATGTGGTATTCTGGCTTTGAGTCGGTAAATTATGCACCAGTCGGCAAAATGAAGGAAATGTGAGGAAAAGGAAGAGGAAAAGATGTGACAGAAAGAGGACAATTTCTGTCACAAGAACCCAAAATTTTCGATGCGCTACGTGCCCTGTAATGCTCCTCCAGTCTCCAGTTTCTTCAATAGTTCCATTCCACATAGCTAGATAGCGTTAAGTCCTGTCAACCTATACCAAGTAGCATGTATTCAGGGTACACAGGTCATGTAGAGGTCTTAAATTTCATCCCATATCGCAAAGCCTAGTTGCTGTTCTCTTGTGTGTGTCATGCGGTACGGTCAGTTGCTGAGAGACTCACGGAGCAACGTTTGGCTATTTCATTGGGTAGTCCAGGTGGTTTCGACACAATGTATGTTGTCCCCGATACAGGCTACAACCAATGCTGTTTTTTGTTTTTCTTTTCGTTCTTAATGATAACATGCTTTTTTGTGTCAGCCTACCAAAAAGTTTCGCTCGTATGGAAAGCCGTTTTAACATTTAATCAGGAATTTTAGATATCTTGAATTAATTTTAGATATCTCAAATTCTATTTCAGATATCTCGAAATGAATTTTAGATATCTTAAAATAATTGCAGGTATCTTAAAATAATTGCAGATATCTTAAAATAATTGCAGATATCTCGAAATAATCACGAATTTCAGATATCTAAAATTCCAATTCAGATATCTCTTATTCCATTTTAGATATCTCGAATTCTATTTCAGATATCTCAAATTCAATTTTAGATATCTCGAATTCTATTTTAGATATCTCGAATTCAATTTTAGATATCTCAAATTCTATTTCAGATATCTTGAATTCAATTTTAGATATCTCGAATTCCATTCGAGATATCTTGAATTCTATTTCAGATATCTTGAATTCAATTTTAGATAACTCGAATTCTATTTTAGATATCTTCAATTCTATTTCAGATATCTCGAATTCTATTCCAGATATCTCGAATTCAATTTTAGATATCTCGAATTCAATTTCAGATATCTCGAATTCAATTGTAGATATCTCAAATTCAATTTTAGATATCTCGAATTCAATTTCAGATATCTCGAATTCAATTTTAGATATCTCGAATTCAATTTCAGATATCTCGAATTCAATTTCAGATATCTCGAATTCAATTTCAGATATCTCGAATTCAATTTTAGATATCTCGAAATCTATTTTAGATATCTCGAATTGTATTTCAGATATCTCGAATTCTATTTCAGATATCTCGAATTCTATTTCAGATATCTCGAATTCTATTTTAGATATCTCGAATTCAATTTTAGATATCTCGAATTCTATTTCAGATATCTCTAATTCTATTTCAGATATCTCGAATTCAATTTTAGATATCTAAAATTCTATTTCAGATATCTCGAATTCTATTTTAGATATCTCGAATTCTATTTCAGATATCTCGAATTCTATTTTAGATATCTCGAATTCTATTTCAGATATCTCGAATTCAATTTAAGATATCTCGAATTCTATTTCAGATATCTCGAATTCAATTTAAGATATCTCGAAATGAATTTTAGATATCTTAAATTGTATATCAGATATCTAAAATAGTGCATAATTTGAGATATCTAAAATTAATTCGAGATATCTAAAATTCCTGATTAAATGTTAAAACGGCTTTCCATACGCTCGCTCTGCAATTACACGCGATTCAGACTCAAAAAACACTATCAGTGAGCAACTCTGCTCTTGACATATTAAGTGTTATAATGCAAAATATACTCTGAATTGGCATGGGACAGTTAGGCTCCTTCATATCCCCTTCTCACCATCCCCTCGACATAGGGGCTGTCGGAACTTGGGGTCGCTGGCATGGCCCGGCCTCATGTCGTGAAAATTCTGTTGCCACCCATGGTCGGTTACTTATTTTAGCTTTCAAAAGGTTCATTTCTGCGATAAAACCCAAAATTTTCGGTATGCTTTGCCCACTCTTCCTCAGTTTCGTTACTAATAGCTAAATATGGAACAAGCCCTTTCCATCTTTTCAAGTAACTTAATAAGTAGAATTTATCGTTTTATGTAAATGCCGGGAATTTCATCAAATTTCGCTAAACCAAGTTAATGTTCTCTTGAGTCTGTCTTTCGCCGTACGGCTAGTGACTCGAGGAGGGAAGTACAACGTAAGTTGTGCCCGATAGGACCTAACTGCCTGGACAATTGACCTGTATAAGCTTTAAATAAGTTCAGATTCTTTTTAGTGTAAGCTTAACCAAAAGTTTTGCGCGCTTCGCGCGCTTTGCAATTTCACAGTTTAGATTTCGGCAAAAACCTTAAATCGGGCGGAACTATTTTCCTCTAGTATATACAAAATTTTATGCAATATATGCCCCGCAATAGCATGGTATAGTACACAGGTGCTGTCGAGGCTTCGGGTCGTTGCCCCCCCCCTCGGGCAAATGCTGGCGCCACCCCTGCAGGACCACTATCGGTTGGACTAACGGTTCTCAGCTCTAACTGCATCGCTTATCAACACTTTCAGTCGGCATTTGTTTCTTCTCAGTCGGCAAATACGGCACCACCAACCAACCAACCCCCCCCCATGATAAATGCTCTGGCGACGCCCGTGGTCCAATTGGTGCTATATATAGTCCGAGAGAATTTGCAAGTTAAGAATTTTACTATAGAACTAGTGGGTTGTCGGACGTATGAGCCACATTACAGAATTTACAGGACAGTCAACGAACGAAGTGCTTCCAGAAGATATGGGCCGTGTACAGCCGCCTCTCGGGGTATAGAGAAAGAACTGGTGGGGCTGAAAAGGAAACACCGATGATTCATTGAACAGAATCGAGTCAAGACAAGAGAACCACTTTGGTTTTACCCGGAGGAAGGATGCAAAAAGTAGACAAAGAGCAACTCGCACTTTGTGCAGTTGGCTACCGGGAGCTGAAACTGAGGTAGATGTGAAAAACCAAAACCGTTCTCGGCTTTTTGTGGGTTTAAAGTTGTCATGGTCACCTTGTAGTCAAGGGACGTGCTTACTTTTGGTATTTTCACTTAAACAGGGACGCCAGGGAGCATATTACTCTGATTTTCACTAGTAGTGAAAGTGGAACTTCGAGTACTTTTGCAAAGTCCCCTCGATTCTCTGCCGAAGGAGCCGAAGGGCGAAAGCCAAATTTTTACTTCCGAAGGAGTTCAGCTCTCCAATGGAGCTTCGTTCCCAAGGGACAACAGTGGAGGTATTAATTTTTCCAAATCCGGTCCCTTCAACTTTCTGGCGAAGAACCGAAGGGCGAAAAACAAACATTTACCCCCGAAGTTCTGCTACCCGAAGAGCTACATTCCCAAGGGACAACTTTGACTAAGCACGACCATCTTCTTGACCTGTAGACCTCTGGTCACTTGGAAGAGTTCATCCAATAACACTGACATCATACAAGGTACGTCCGCATAGGAGGAAATTCGGGGGGATATATTCCCTACTTTTTGACAAGGGATCGAGTAGCCTACAAAACACCCCCAGATTTTCGAAAATACGACGAAATGACACACCCTGTATTATTATTTTTGGTTATCGAGTTGGTAGTCTTTGAACAGTGCGAAACAAAGTAAACCGCTACTCAGGGCCGCCGACAGGGGGCAGGGAGGCAATTGTCCCGGGACCCGGGGCAATTTGGGGGGGCGGGAAAATTGATCATAAAATATATCATATCGAATTATTTTCCTCGTGAACACCACACTTACTTTGGTGAGAGGGGGCCCGCATTGAAATTTTGTACCGGGGCCCGGGTCGGCTGTCGGCAGCTCTGTCCATGGGCGTAAATCCCGGGGGGATGGGGGATATATCCCCCCAACATTTGACTAGGGGGGATGGCCCATGTAATCATCCCCCCCCCAATTTTTCAGTCTACAGATACGTGTATGATGGAAAGTATATTTTATTTTTCATTTTCGTAAGAATTTTTTTCAATCTCGCTTCACTTTCTATCACAAATGTTTCTCAAACTATCAGAATTTTAGCAAATCGTTGGCAATCTATCAAAATTTTCGCGCGCTCCGCGCGCTTCCAACCTTACGTCAGTGTCACTCATATTATCAATTTCTTCCGATAGCAACTTTCGGAGAAGTACAGCAGCTAAAAGTTGAAAGTTTACGAATTAATAGGTAAAAGACTGGCTTATGGCAGTTACATGTAGGTTTGTTTGGCAATTGATAGTGTCTCGATGTAGAGTCTGAATGCAGGCTTTGTAATCAGGTAATGGAAATATTATTCGTCACCACTGTTTACACTCCATGTAATGACCATTATTAAGGTAATAATACACGAAACTGTTCTGATCACGACACTTTCCGAATAACAGAGATACATCTACAAACATCTGTGGGGACCTCGCATCAATATGGGATCTTTTAATCTAATATGTAGCATGATGTAGAAGGTTGAAAGTAAGTATCTGCCGTTATACATTTTTCAAAAATTTTTACCAGAGCTTCGCCAGTTCGCGCTGAGCCATTATCGGTATAGATGGTGATGATACACTTATGACGAAAACAGCAGCACTCTGTAACGTTCTTATTAGTCCTTCACCCCTTTTGCTACATGTATCAGGGAGGTCTAATATCACCTCCCTGCACCTATACTCTCCCTCCCTCTCATCTTCCATTGCTGGAAGTTGTTCATTGGGATTTTAGTTCAAAAGTAGTAAAAATACGATAGTTGTAAAGTGTTCGGCGTCGTACTCTATATTATCATTTGGATGTCAGGTAGTATACGCATTATGTCATTGCCCCCCCGCACCAATTATTATGATTAATGCAGAGCTTCCAGGAGGCCCTCTTCAGGTATCTGCTAGCCTTAGATGCCCTTTCATAATGCACAATGAAGGAAAGGACATATTTCGTAGTAACTCAAGAATGTTTCTGTGGACTCCACGCACATATTTTCGTGTAAAAACTTTCCAGAAATAGAAGGCAGTAAAATAGTCAGAAAGGAGGGGGCTTCAGGAGATTTGTTGACAACGTATCTGTCTCTTAATGGACAACAAATTCTCCTCTCTTACCTTATCAAAAATTAGCATTCACTAAATTATGGACACTTTCCGGCCATATATGATCAGTTCCAAAAACATCTCAAAGATAGCACCATTTTGCATCGAAGAGATCTTAATTAAAAATAATCTTAAAGGGGAGGGGAACCCCTTCCCCAGAACGATATCTTTATGTCGTGACAAACGAAAGATCAAAACTGCTGCATGCAAATGCAGGAACGCATGAAAAATAAAGGTGTAATTTACGCAGACTTGGGGGAACTGAGGTATTAGTACGACATCATTTATGGTGCCCCCAATCACAAAAAACCTGGCGACGCCACTGATCTCAAGCCAACTTGCAGGTCTTGTAATGATCTCCGAATTAAAAACCAGTTGTCTGGGATAACCCTATATGTTGATCCCTGCCTTTTTAAGGATAACAGGACATTGTTGCTCTTGTACAATTTCAATCCAGTGCAGCTTATCAACGAGTTTTGTGCTCAAAATAGCATTTCCTTAAAGTACAAACATACCAACAGCCTACCAACATTACCGCTAAACTTAACCGCTACAGTCTTCCTGGCACTTCTGAGACATTAAAACCCAGGAACTTCCGGGGGCTTCGCCCCCTGGACCCCCACCAGGGGCCCTAAGGCGGGCCCCTGGACCCCACCCGTCATGGGCTCGCGCTTCGCCGTGCACATTTTCCACATTTGCGATAGTTCACTCCACCCACCCACCCCCCAAAGTTGAAAAGAAATCTTTGCCCCTGGCTCTGCCGCTACTTAAACGACTTAAAAATGCCATTTTTTGGCGGTCTTCGAGTGCACCCATCGTACATTGTTATCTCATTCACATGTCAGCTTGAGCGAGATCATTCTATGTACGCCCCACCATCGGGAATTGATACGACCACCGATCCTCTCAATCTAACCATAAGCGGCAGCGTATTGTTAACTTCTCTTCTCGGCCATGTGAGATAGTACTACAGACGGTCAACTCCAGCTTTTTGGCTGGTGTTTGGACCGGTTGCGCTTGCGAGGGCTTAAGATGTACAGGAACGGGGAGCACAAGAAATACAAAAAGATGATGATGACGTTCAGTCGCGATCACGGAAGCGCTCTCCGCGTTCCCGTGGCGCTTTCTGAACCGTTGGTCACTTCAACTTGATCCCTTCCCTACGATAAATGTCTGTAGCCACAGGCGTTATACTGATAAATTCCACGTGCGTTTTCGGAGTGTCACGCATTCCAACATAGTCGGTATGGTGTTCTTGGAAAAAATCGTTTGCCCCTGGTAAGTAACTTTATATCCACCACTGTCCACAAGGGCCCCGAATAATAAAACTGACTGTGTGTACGACTTAAGGTAAAAGTTTTTGTGGTCTATTTAGTACTCATTGAGTTTCCTTTGGAAAAAAGTTAAAACTTTTCATAATGCTCAGAATTTTGTAAATGTTCTAGTGCTTCCGGAAGCTTCGCCCCGTGGGCCTCTACTCCCTAGGGAGTTGCCCCACGATCCCACTAACACAGGAACATCGTCGCATTATTTTTTATGGTTTGTTTAGTGTGCATCCAATGTCCTCTAAAAGTAGTTAGAAGCTTCACTCTATAAATAAATATCCAGAGCAGTCGGGGACTTCGCTCCCTGGACCCCACCAGGGGCCCAAGCACCAACCACCAAGCAGGCCCTTGAACCCCATGCCATCAGGGGCGTCAATCCGTATTCAAACGTGGGGGGGACGGGGGACATACATGACTTAGCACAAACCAGTCTCTCTGGTTTTGAAGGGGGGCGTCTTCCTATAGGCACTCCCCCCCCCCATATGATGACTGAAGTTGTCCTATTCTAATAAGAATTATCATTTCAAAGTTAACATGACCATCATAGATGATCTACCAGCTGAAATATCTGGAGTCCACGGAATTACTTCAAGATGTTATTTTCATCATGTCCCAAGATAGCTGAAACAACGCTTTGCAGCGTGGATCATTGTCGGAGATCATGGACCCGATCAGGCCTGTTACTAGGGTGATATATTTGGGGGTGTCCCAAATTCCGACCGGCTGGTTATTTTTTCCAACTGAGTGGAGGCGTTTAAATTGCACTTTTGTGATGCGCTCTGCGTTTTGTATACAGCAATGGGGATCCTTCCTTTGTTACTACATAAATGTGTCGTCCTGGGTGAGGGGTCTAAGGGGAGCGGCGTCCCCTTCCCCTTTGAGAAATTTTTGTTAATTTAAGGCTGCGTAGGTGCAAAACAGTGCTATCTTTGGGATATATTTGGAGCTGATCGTACATTACTGGAAAATGTCCATAATTTAGTGAATTCTAATTTTTCCGACTGGCTGGATGTTTTTACTAACTGCAGTGGAGGCGCGTAATTTGCACCTTTTTTCATTCACCCTGCGTTTGTATACAGCATGGGGATCCTTCCTTTGTCACTATATAAAGGTGTCATCCTGGGGGTTCTAAAGGGGAGGGGCGTAGCCCTCCTCTTTGAGAAATTTTTGTTAACTTAAGGATACTTAGATGCAAAATGGTGCTATCTTTGGGATATTTTTGGAGCTGATCGTAGTATAGTAAAGGTGTGAAGGATTATTAAGGACGTTTTAGGAATGCTTTGAAGTCGTAAGTGTATTAACAATCACCCATCTGCAGGCACAGATCCAGAAATTTTGAGGGGGGGAAAGATGGAAAATCTTATGAGCACGAGCGCGAAGTGCGAGTTCCTACGCGTGTCCAGGGCCCACATTAGGGCCCCTGGCGGGGGTCCAGGGGGCGAAGCCCCCGGAAGCTCTCGCAGTATTGCATTTTAAGAGCACAGAAATCGGCTCCAGTTCTTATGTCAGTGAGATTTTATACCTTTTCATGTTGCATGGAATTTGATGTGTATGGCTCAGTATAAGTTACTATATGTACCTGCAGAAGTTCCGGAGAATCTAAGTTATCTTAAAACTTACACGCCAACATTATGAGCCCATGAAGGTAACTTGAAATGATTTTTACCATAATGAGTGTTTTATTTTCGTTATGCGGTATTTGGGTATAGGACGTCAGATGAAACAATTCCGCGCGAAAATTTGAATTTACATTTAAAACCATTGCTATTTCGAAAGGTGTCAATTCCCTTTATGTGTGTCTATCAATTAGAATTTGGGTTCGATACTAAGTTTTCAGTTCTCATAAGAAGAGGAGGGTGAAAAAATGAACATCAGTTGCTTTACATCCTTACAACGCTGGCTCCTCTGAAATTACGTTTATACACACGAATAATTGGCTTATGGTAGAACCCCACCGATGAGGAATGCGAATACTTTTGGGACCTTATTGATAGTAAAAGGAGCAATTCAAGGCTAAAAGTGCGCAGATCAAGCGAAAATCAAGAAATATCGAGAAGACTTTGCAAAAATCGTGAAAGATTTCAAATGATTTTTGGTAAAAAGTGATAAAAGTAAATCCATCACTCAATAAAAACGTACCCCTCTCCGTAAGCGAGAACAATTGCGCGCGAAGCGCGCCGAAAATTTTCGGTATTGAGCCTCCCGGGAGCTCTGCATTAATTGTACACTGAAAAGGGGGACCAACAGGACCCTAACAACCTGACATCCATGTGGGAGGAGAGATGATATATCCCCTTCTTTATGGATTTCTGAAGGGTATACCCTTCAGAAATCTATGACCGATGGTGCCGGCGGGAGTTGGTGATATGGGGGAACCGCAGATAACTGCTAAACCGTGCCTTTTTAGGCTAATGGGATTTTGTATACGCTATGTACAAGAGTAGGAGAGCCTTTTCTTATTAGTACATGAGAGTGTAATCCCAGGAAGAGGTCTACCTTCCTCTTTGAGAAATGTTTCTTAATTTTAGGGAGCCTATATGCAAAATGGTGATATCTTTGGGTCATTCTAAAGTTATTGTATGTTTAAAAAATGTCTACAATTTAGCGAATTCTAACTTTCGTTTGGGTGAAAAAGGGGAGTAAGAGACGGTTAATATATTGTCTTCAAACCTCCTTAAGTCCCAGGAAAAATCATGGCCTGGGATCCATCTCCAAAAGCGTGTGTGTGTGGGGGGGGGGGGACTTTTCTACATTTGTGAATCGCCGTCCTGGTAGAAGAAGCAGTGTTGGTAGCCAGAATTTGCGTCATAGGGAGGCAATAAGTTTTGTGACCGTCGGCAAGGGGGAGGGGGCTAAGGGAAATTTTTCTAAAACTAAATACCCTCAGATGCGATTTGATGTAACAAAAGTGTACGATTTTTAGGTTATATTTCTTCTTAAAATTTCGTTTTCCTAGGCATAATTGCAGTCTGTTCCATCATTTTGAAAAAGTGAGGGGGACTTTTTGACGATGTACCCCTTCCAAAAAAGTGAGAGGGACGCGTCTCCCCGTCCCCCCATGATCCACGCCCATGGGAAAATTGTACACGCAATTATACCTGCGTGGAGTCCACAGAAACATTCTTGGACTATAATGAAATATTTTATTTACATATTAAAAGGATATCTAAGGTTGACAGAGAACAGTATTGCCTCCTGGGAGCTCTGAATTAGTTACAGTATACAAGAGAGGGACCAACGCGATTCTCACTATCCGACATCCATATGGGAGGAGATATGATATATTACCTTGTCTTTTTAGGCATAGCAAGAGGGATGTTGGACAGGCAAAATTCGTTTCAGAAAAGATTTTCGTCGTTATTGAACGTCGCGGTAAAATGTTTGGAAAATAAGCAACGGCACTTACGTACTTTTAATCTTTCAAACCATGTGCTAGACTAGATTAGTCAAAGATCCCATAATGATGAGAGCCCTACAGAGAAGGAGATGTACTTTTTAGAAAAATGTTTGCATTGGAATAATTTCTTACGTCATAGCTTTGTCAATGGTATATGAAATCGGGTGTAAACCCTGTCGTATGCGCGCGAAGCGCGCCGAAATTTTGAATAAAATATTAGTCCATGACAAAACCTGCATTCAGAACCTGCATCGCATATATCGGACATTGTCACTTTCCCACCAACCTATGCTATTCAGAAACGAGTCTTCTGACTGAGAATTCTTAAAAAGCACTTTTGTTCCTTTGTTCCCCTGTGAGTAGTTACCGAAAGCTATTGATAATAAGGAGAACTCTGACACAAGGTTTGACGCTAGCGGAGCGTGCGAAAATTTGGAATTTGTCACGAATTTCCAAAACTTATGATAGTTTGAGAACGAAACAGGTTGTGAAAGAAAATGGTTAGAACAAATAAACCAATCATCAAAAATACATCTCACCCTCCACCCTCTACAGAAATCTGTAGCTTAAACGACTTTTGGGACCATTTTAAAAATTTTCAAGAATAGATGGGGGAGGGGGACACACGTCACCCATTGCCCACTGGGCAGACGCCACTGTCTGCAGCTTAAAAGCCTTTTGAGTTTATTTTAACACTTTTCAGACAGTTTCGAAATCGAATAGGGTATGCACGCCGCTACTTTGCGTGCAACAGCTAATGCCACTGTACACAATAGCACGTCACCTGACAGCTTTGTCTTTTGTATTCATTCTGCAAGGTCTGTATGGGGAAAACTTTGCCTCTCAATCCCTCTTGATTACAAAAAATTTCACTCTTTAACACAAAATTGTTACTAAATTTCAGTGCAGCTAGCAGGGCCCACACTGCATATATCACGATGTTTACTTATTTAGATCTTAAGTCAAGGATCATTACTCAGCTATTCACCTGTTTCCGAACATTCTAGCTCTCCTTTCTTTGCCAACCACTGTGAAAGATATCTAAAGAGATAATCCAGCTATAGCTCCACTCAACCCCTACAGGAATATATACTTTGAATACGTTCTTAGACACTTTTATTCGTTTTTTTGCTCTCAATTTTTCTTTCTCCTTTTCCTTTTCTTTCCTTTTTCTCCTTTCGTTTTTTTCGTGGCGGAGGGGGGGGGGGGGGAGGGCACCGTCTATACCGATAATAGCGTAGGCGAAGCGCTCGGTAAAAATTTCTGACAAGTGTTTAACGGCAAAAAACGTACTTTCAACCTTCCACAAGGGAGGGGGACCATGCAGTATATTGTGTGACTGCTGGTCTGGGGAGTGTCTAAGGAGAGGGGGTGCCCCTCCCCTTTGAAATATTTTGAAAAATTAGGTGGCCTTACATGCAATCTGGTGCCACAGATGTTACCTTTTGAAGTAAAATTTGTGTTAAAAAATTTACGTATTTTTAGGAACTCAAAAAATACGCATCGCTGAGGGGGGCATGGCCCAATGAGGTGTCCCCATCCCCTTTAAAAAAAAAGTTGAAAACTTCGGTGTCCTTAGATGCAATCTGGTGCCAAATATGCTACCTTTTGAAGTAAATCTGTGTTAAAAAATTTACACATTTTTAGAAACTTAAAAAACAATTGGAATCAGTGACGGTGGGCATGGCCGAATGGCCCTCGCCTCTGCTTACGCCACTGATTGAATGATCCCATATTGATGCAAGGCCCCCACAGATGTTTGGAGATGTATGTCTGTTTTCAAAAAGTGTTGTTATCAGAATAGTTCTATGTATAATTACCTTTGAAATGGTCATGAGGAGTGCAAACCGTGACGCATGCGCGCGAAGCGCGCCGAAATTTTGTCATTAAATTAGATTTCCCTGACGAAATCTACATTCAGAATCTGCATCGAGACACTTAACAATTGCCCAAGAAACCTACATGCCACTCAAAAAGCCAGTCAAATAGAGCCACGACACTACTCTTTTACGCAAATGTGGGGGGGGGGGGACATTTGATATTGTGTCCCCCACCCATCGAAATGTGGGGGACGTGTCCCCCCATCCCCCCAGGATTGACGCCCATGCATGCCATCAAGGAGAGCATTTTTTTTCCGAAGTCCCCCGACTCTTCTGCTTCCCCAAAGGATCTATGTCCATGAAAGGATAACAAATAAAACATACCCAACCTCTCAACGTTCTTCAACATGGTTCTGCGATGCGTGGCTCCATTCTCAACTATGATCTTAGCCAAAAGGCCGAGAAGCAATAGCCTACTTTGTCCAAGTCCCCTCGACTCTCTGGCGAAGAGACAAGGGGCGAAACCAACCGTTTCTCCCAAATGAGTTCCGTTCCCGAAGAGACAACAAACTCAAGTTAACTGACCAACCTCTCGACCTTCTTCCTCGCCGTCGGCTCATTCCATCCACATACACCCCTCCCTACCACATTTCATGGTTTTCAAATAAACTGTGGAGGCGCTATTCCGCATGTCTGGGGGCGTTGGGCCCAGGACTCCATCGTGAAGTGACGGGCGACGCCCCAAAAGCCGACATTTTCAAATCTGTGGGCAATGCATAAGACTGAAGCCTAAATGGTCTGAAGTAAAGTCGGCGACACGATCACTCTGCGTCTATCCAAACAAGTTTATCCCAATGGGCTATCCAAACTTCCCTTACATACGATCTCAACAAGCTACGTAGTTCAAAATTCCATTTTTGCTGAGTGTAATATCCTAACTTGGGCTAGGCTCATGTCCGGAAGATTTAATGATGAAGGGGGTGTGCTTTTGTCTCCCCATCAATTGGTGGGGAGACGGTTGAGGATCCCAGAATTTTCAGTCAAGGAGGGTCTAGGGTTTTCCCAAAAAGGATCATTGTGACACTACCTTGGCTAAGTGCCACCATCTGTTGGTTGCAAAGTGTATTGGGCAAATTTTTTGCCAAGACACCTCACAGATTGCAGGAAATGACACTTTCCAATGTGACTTGCCAGCTCCTCCAGATAATTGCCCTTTGGACAACTCCTTTGGTACATTTCCCACCCAGACCACAGGCGTAGGAAGCAGAGGGGGCTAGGGGCTTTACACCCCTACAAAAATGTGGTGTGACAGAAGTATGCTTCTGCCCCACCCCCATCCAAAGACAAAACCCCCCATTTTTCTCTGTGAAAAAGGAAAAAAGCTGCAATAATTTTCCTTAAAATTTGCCCAATATGTTGCACCAAATTGCACCTCAGGACCCTCAAATAATATTCCAAAATTTTCCAAAGGGGGAGGGGCCTCTCTCCCATGATGGTGGTCTGTCACAATATTCAGCCTACCCCCCCCCCCTCCTTGAACAGCTTCCTGTGCCCATGACCCAGGCAATTCCCACCACAGGCAAATTTCCCAGGACATTTTCCACACAGGGCAAACCAAAATTTTGTGGTGGGTGGAGTCCACTTGATGTGGTCCCAGGGGAATTGTCTGAGAGAAAATTGTATTAGTGGGAATTGCCTGGGTGGGAGATGTGCTTGTAAATTTCATGTAAACATTAATTTTGTAATCTCACAGTAATTGTTGCCACAACTGACTATGCCAGGGTTGCATGAGGACATTAACATTGTCTTCACAAAAGATTTACACTCAAGTTGTGTGTCAGTAAAATTCAAGAAGAGATTTACCAATGGACAGTGACCAGTGGAGAGTTTGCCTTGGGTACATTAATTTATATGCAATAAGGGTAAATTAGGCAAATGAAGAATGAACAAAATTCACATTGTCTTTGAACTGTTGTTTTTAGACAGCATTGAGATTAATCACAAAACAAGGAAACCTGTATATTTTCACCTAATATGATGTTGGACAGCATGCATTGCACACATATGAAGAACCCACTATGAGCTGGAGGCCGTATGGAATGGTCACCCTTCACCAATGAACTGTATCAGTTCAGCTCATTAACACACTTACTACTGTACATGTCATTCTCCTTCAGCATATACCTTTTATTACTGCTCTTATGTAACAAGATTAACAACAACAGACACTGAGACTACCACTTTAAGGGCATAAAGGTCACATATGAGGACATCGGGAGGGGCAGTTTAACCCATCCTGTGCATAGTCCTTCCCCACTTTCAAGGGAAAGTGCCAAGGTGGGAGATGGGTCAAAGTTGAATGGCATATGCCTACAAACTCTTTTGTAGTAATTTGTCTCATGTGTGTCCTCATGCATAGGAATTTCCTCAAAACTTCAAAATTGAAGCAATTTGGAGTTGTCATTTTATTTTTAATGTATTCTACCTACACATTGACATATTGTATCAAAAGAAGCAAATGCTGATGGACGGAAAGGAATTTGAATCCTTAGACTGTGGTACACTCAGATTGAGGCAAACAGAGGCTCTCCATCCAGTGTGTATGCAGTGTGAATGTCCACTGTGATTATACAGTCAAAAATTAAGTAAGAGATGTATCCTAAAAGATTGTACAGCCTGTGTCTTCATTTACCATATCCCAAATAGTTGTTTAGGAAGGGAAGATAGAATGTGAAGGATCTGCTTACACAGCAACAGCAAGTTGATGAGAAACTGGAGCTGCTATCAACATTTGAAAGGTGATAAAGTATTTGTACATAGTATATGCCAACTTGATTTAGTGGGAATGAGCAACTCCTGCAAGAAAGTAGAACCAGTGATACATGTATTATCTGTTTACAGCTTCATATACTGTGGAATTTCCCACTGATGAGTTACCATAACTATTTGGCTGTTCATTGAAGGTCAACACATTATTCCCCACTTCAGGACAATGAAAAGAGTCCTGAAACAGACCTTTTTCCATAGAAATGGCATTAAAACTAGCATCAATGTTGCATCATCGTCTTGAGACAAGGTTCTACAATATGGAAATAAATACTTTTCTAAATTTTGATACATCCTTCCCACTTTATAATATTTGTTACTAAATACAATGACTTGAAATTGTAAGAAATCCTGCCCTAGGCAAGCTGAAGTTGAGTCTTCAACTGCCTCACACACCTAGGCCTAAGAGATTATCTGTTTTTTAAGCATTTTGGAAAATGGTAGAAACCAAATTCATGCTTCTCCAAATTTAATAAATGACAATGACTTCTGTCAAAATTTTGTCATTTTTCACACGCTTGTACAAATTATGAAAAAATGGATGACCTCAAATTCGATGTACTTGTGAGGGATGAAGTCAACAATGTAGACAATATATGAGATGCAAGAATTCTGCATATGTAAAATGACTATGAATAATTATTTTAAATCCTAAAACCAGCCTAACCTAAATGGATACTAAACATATACCATGTGACTTGTTACTACAGTAAAATCATGTAAATCAGGGGTGGGGAACCTCCGGCCCATGGGCCACATGCAGTCCGGAAGACAATTCATAAATGTATATTCAGAATCACTTGAAAAGTAATTGATAATAATCCTTTGGCCTTGGGTGTCCATCATTTATCCTGCTTATACCACTTTCTGGATATTCCACATAAAACTTCTGCAAAACACTACCAGTATATTACTAAAACCCTCATATGCACAATATATGGGAGGCTACATAGCATTGAACAGAATTCACTATCACATGTATAGGTCTATTACAGTAAGAAACTCAATGGGTACTATATTTATTCCGGTGTGGGGGTTAGAGCTCCAAAGAGACTCTAAAGGAGTGAATCTGATGTTAAAAAGTTGAAAATTTTGCAATGTAAAGTGAAGAAAAAATGAAGTTGGTTCCAAAATTATGTTTTTTTTTGGCACACTTTTCGTATGCTCTCATTCATAATTACCTTCATACACAAATGAAAAGACAAATAATAGTCATATTGTGATACTTCTGGTCTGTGTAGCTTTGTACATTCAATGCCAATAAACAATAGTGGATGAACATTCTATGTACTACAAGTTTGTACAAACTCACCCCTGGTTTTTACCTTCACTTTTCCCCTAGACCCCACCAGGGCATGGTTGGGGCCCCTTGGCCTGTGCCCAATTCGGAAAAATTGTTGAGCCCTCACTGTCTGCCACCTGCGAAAGGACTGCGAATATAAAAATGTCCCATCAGAGGAAAAAGGTTCCCCACCCCTAATGTAAATCTTCATATTACACATGTCCACATATACTGGACCACTCACACAATAGTTATAAGAATCTTAAAATTTACAATAACTATTCTGCAGAAGTCAACCTCTTAAAATTCTTTCATGTATATAGTATACCCAGCTGTGATGCTTACACAGAGACTGGTCAAGCGAACCTGATGCTCTCTATCACTCCTAAATACACTCACAGAATTAAATACTGCTAATATCTGTCAACCTGAATTTTTGATAAATAACTGACATAAACAGCCCTGGGTAACCTTTGACCATACCTTACGGTAGCCATTCTACTGTAATTGGTCTGTGATATGTGCTAATCAAATCCATGCACATTATAGTACCATCACAAAGCAGAATGGCAGTACATATAGGCACCACATTAAAATTCTCAAATTAAATCAAGTTATGTTGTATGAAAAGGGCTGGTGAGCCAGTCTGTTTAGCTTGTAAAGAATTAAAGTTTGTTGGATGGCTTTAATTTGCATGAAGCATTCAGGACAAGAAAATTGGCTGAAAAGAGAGCTAATCAAAATTTTTTCTTCCCAAACAGTTTACCTCAGTTAACAAGTTCAACTCAAATCATTCAAACTTTTGTGACAAAATGAATACTGTATAGTGGGAAATTTTCACGGGGGTTAAATTGTCACACTTTTCGTGACCATACAAGTATCTAATCGCAAATTTAAGACCGGTGAAAGTACTTTCGTTAGTTTGTACAAGACATGCTGGTTGCCTGCCATAGCGAATTCTTCACTCCACAAATATGTGAACAAGGTACAGATTTGCCAAAAATTAGCGTCGCGGAAATTTCCCCCTATACAGTACTTCTTGGGAAGAGCTTTGATCTCTATGGCTGACTTCAGAGGAAAAATGGAACTCCTCATCTTCCCACTCTACATATGATTTGAGAAACCTCAAATGAGAAAAGGGAGGAAAATGTCTTCACTACAGTAATAATTTTCCAGTCATTTTTTGCACAAATAACAGCCAAACAATCACAGCCCCTCCCCCTTCTCTGTACTTAAATCCTACGCTGGCTTCAGAAAACAATGTTCTTTTTGCAGCAGTAATCATTTTCCCATCAACCACAAGGATAATGTTAACCTATACCGTACAGTATACTGAATAAAAAATTGTACGAAGTACTGCAAGTTTTTGCTAACTTTTGCTTCACTAATACACAAAACATCCAAAAGTGTGGTAGAAACACTCTGTGAATCAACAGTTGGTTGTCAAATTTCTTTTAACAAAACTTTCTCCAAGTTTTGCAGCACTACTAATGGTCACATCCTAACCCTATTTAAGTGGTAACTTTCATACATGGATATTGAATAGCACACACAAACACTACTGTATGTTCTCTCTTCACATCATGTACACAATGCTGTGTTTCTATGGCATAAAACACATATTCTGGCAGTTCCTACTTCCCATGGACAACAGTAAAACCTTTTTTCATGTACAGTATTATACAACTAAATCTGGAGATATCTGCTACTGAAACAATGGAGAACTATTACTGCAAATGGTGTTTTATAATTACTTTGAACCAAAACACTATTTCCACCTTTGCCAAAAATGACAACTTTGCTAAGACTAAGGTTGTTCCAGCCTTGTGGTATATTCATCTGATATTAATCTGTTTTATATTTTAGTAGAAAAGCCAAGTATGTTCCAGTTTTAACAGTTCCAAATACCATTAAATGGCAATATCCACAATTATACAGGTACTGTACAGTATGTTATACCTTAGAGAAAAAAGCAGAAATCCCCCCATTTCTTCCACATAACATTTACACTAAAATGCAAAAAATTAGACATTAAATAATAATGATAATAATAATAAAAAAAAGAACAGATGCACACAAATGGGAATGAAACAGAAATACTTGATCAAAACTACAAATGTTGGAGAGAAAATAACATGAATTATTCATAATGTAGTATAAATCACCAGCAACAGAAGACATACACCTCTTCATAGCATTCTGGAGGGTGCGAGGAACAAATAATATTCAACCATACAAATTACAACATGAACTTATGTATAGATATATTTGCTTGAAGCAAGACTGGCTGCCCAAAGATTCAACTAAAGAGGACTGAACCACAATCAGGGTACTGCAAAATTGTTGGTTTCAAGTCTTACTGGTGCTTCTCTGTGGTATACCCTTAAGTCCTTCCTACACCTCTACATGATAAACTCAATTGTTCAAGAGGAAACAGATTCCTGAATCACTCAAATCCTTGTGAAACCCCTATTTACTTCACATACAGTATTCCTCTGCAGTACTCTTCTGATCATTTACAAAGTGGTACGATTGATCTTAAGCTTGATCTACCATGCAATAATCCTACTGAAATCAAACAGAAGACTAAGCATATTTCCTTAGCGGACCTGGGCCTTGGTTTTTCTTTACACCCAATTTTCATGTACAAAACATGTCAGCCATCAATCTACTGACTAACTGCTTCCAACATAATAATTTATGACCATGGTTTACTATTCTATTATTTATTGTTTATTGAATTTTTCATCAAATTCAAAACCCAAACCATTGGTTATTACCACTGTGCATAACAGCTGGACCAAAGTAAACAAATGTAGACTGAAGTAGTTTAAAACAATCCTGCAGAGAATATAGCAAAAGTAAGGAACTCTTCAGTTGCAATACTGAAATCCATTACAAGGCTTATGAAATTGTATGGCAGTAAGTGCACAATCATAATATTTGGCATCCTTTCACAACTCTCACCAACTGTTCTTAAACAAATCCTTCTGTAGTTAAACACAGAAACTGTGCACTAAAAAGTGCACCCACAAAACTTGCCTTCCAAAAAAGAGTTGCCTACAGTATACAGGAAAAACATGAACTTTCCTAAGCAAGGTCAGTGATCATGGTCTTTGTGGTACTCAATGTGTAAGTCTGAACACTGAGACAGTATCAAAACATTTCAAGAGTAATGACCATAGGCACTTAATCAAAA
Organism: Holothuria leucospilota; assembly: GCA_029531755.1. Lineage (NCBI taxonomy): Eukaryota > Metazoa > Echinodermata > Holothuroidea > Aspidochirotida > Holothuriidae > Holothuria > Holothuria leucospilota. The sequence continues at coordinate 16,140,624 of CM055969.1, read as the reverse complement.
CTTGTCCAAATGCAATTTCAGCAATTATCTTTTTAATAATACCAAATAAGTTTTACAGAGGGGTGAACCTTTGGCACTGTTCACATCAGTCCAAACAATTCTGTCGTTGTATTGTAAAATCTGATTCAAAAACTTAACTTCACTTTTCCAATTGCAATGGAGCAAGGCTAGAAATTTACCTCTATAGAAGTTAATTCGATAAAACCTTACACAATTCAAAGAAAAGGTAGACTATGTCCAGTTGTTGTATTCATATACTGTAAATAATCCACAACTTCTTACAACAGGGATCAAAAAATTGCAAAATTTGCTCTTCCCATCTTAAACACACCCCAAGAGAGTATGACTCTATAAAATCTGTGACCAAACTTCTACTTAATTTAAAGAAATCATTTCATTCGCATTTAAACCATAACACATGAGGAATATTTCAGAGTAAGACCTGAAGAACGAACCCCTTTTCTAAGATTTTCCACAATTCTATGTTTTTTTCTCAAAATGGAAGTGTGCATGCCATCATCCTCAACTTGTTTTCGTGTGCTTTAACCTTTAAAACAATTAACAACACTATTAAAATTTATTCATAATACTAAATTTTTGTTGGCTGCTGCTGTTTCCTATCAGTGAAAAAACTTCTGAGGATAAGAACTTGAGTGATTCCAATTCCCAATACAAGAACAAATTCTCCCAGCGACCACCACTGCACTTTTTCATTCAGACCTTCCGCACTAGCACGACCCTTTGCCTCACGTAACCTATGGTGTGTTTGGTAGTCCAGCACTGTCTTGAGGGCTTCGTGAATTGTTACACACGATGTCTCCAACTGCAAAGAGGAAAAATGTACTTGAAATTTAACACTTATGGCTACCATCAAGTAGTACTTAATTTAAAATGTTCAAATCCTTAGCAAATTTGCAACCATGATCTCTTGTCAAAAAATTCCAACAGCCTGAAAGCTCAATTCGGACTTGAAAAAGTGTTTTTGTGTAAATCCTATTAAAAACAACTCGGTCATATGGATGTTTCATAATAGTTATGAACTAAATTCATTACCATCCCACAATTTCTCAACTAACAATTTCAATGACATGAGCAGCTCATTGCAGGGACAGTGGCTAACTACTGAACAACCTAATGAGAAATACTGCATAAATCTATGGTACAGAAAATTACCACATTGATTTTAAAAATATGGCTAACGGAATGATATTTTGGCAATTCCAAATGCTGGGTAACCTTACTTCCAAGGAAAAAATTTTTGGCTCACAAATAATTCGTTGACCCAAACTTTCAGATCATGCAACATTCATAACTCTTGTAATCCACCACATTTTAGGGAAGTAGACCTACAGCTTTTGACAGACTTTAGAGGTGAGACTCAATGGAAATGCTATGATATTTTAGACAGTTTTGTGTGTGCCTGCCAAATTGATGGATTATTTATAAACACAATTTCCTTCAAATCGGGTAACTAATGTTGGTACAGTAACTCAAAAATCTTCCATACAGTTCTAACCCCTCATTACTGAACAATGGTGTAGAAACTGTGTTGTTTAAGTTACAGCCCGACAGTAATTTACAGCTCTTTCAGTAATTTCACTAAACCAAAAATTTCGCATTTTCAACCTTGATTTTCTACTCTACAGCAAAGCTCAATAAATACAGTGCAATATACCTATGAGGTAGTTTATTAACAAAAGAATAAATATGGTTTCAAGGAAATTTGACCATTGGTTTAAAGCACTACTGTAGCTATGACACCTACTGTACTACAAATAAAGTACACTGACTCAAAACTGCCAAACACACACAGTAAAAGCCACTGTTATGTATTCGTATACTTTGAAATGGTTGTCGGTCGAGGTGCCTCTTAGTAAACTCCCCCCTAACAAACTTGCCCCTTACAAGCTTTCCCCCAACAAAACTGCCCCCTAAGTTCAACCAACTTTGCCCTCTGAATGTTAGATTGCCCAAGATTCTTCAAGTCTGAGGATGTTCTACACAGAATCTGATATCCATTGACAACAAAATATAGCTGATTACAACAAATTAAATTACTTCAACATAGGAGAATACAGACATCTTTCACAACCAGAAAGCCAAAAGGCTTCATGATTCCTTGCCGAAAGGGGGGTGCTTTGTTACACTGAGGTTCATCCATCAAATTTATACTTCTCTCCTTCATCATGTTTTATGATGTTGTCACAATTTCACCCCTGCTCACATCAGCTCATGCCACATGATCTTTGAACCAAAACTTGAATAACCAAAAAAATGTAAAAAAATGTAAAAAAAACAAAAAAACAAAAACAAAAACAAAAGGTTTTTGGACTTCGACCTCTGGTGACCTTGAATGACCTTTGACCTCTGCCAAAACAAAGGGGTTCTTTCTCTTGACATGACAAATCCACACAACCAACTATGAAAACTGTCTGTCATTCCTATCTCAAGATATCATGATTACAATTTCACCCCTGCTCACATCAGCTCATGCCACATGATCTTTGAACCAAAACTTGAATAACCAAAAAAATGTAAAAAAATGTAAAAAAAAACAAAAAAACAAAAACAAAAGGTTTTTGGACTTCGACCTCTGGTGACCTTGAATGACCTTTGACCTCTGCCAAAACAATGGGGTTCTTTCTCTTGATATGACAAATCCACACAACCAACTATGAAAACTGTCTGTCATTCCTATCTCAAGATATCATGATTACAAGGTTTTTGGACTTTGACATCTGGTGACCTCGAATGACCTTTGACCTCTGCCAAAAACAATAGGGTTCTTCCCCTAGACATGACAAATCGACATCAATTATGAAGTGTCCGCCATTCCTATCTCGAGATATCACGATTACAAGGCTTAGGGACTGCCACCTCTGGTGACCCTGAATGACCTTTGACCTCTGCCAAAAACAATAGGGTTCTTCCTCTCAACATGGCAAATCTACATACCAACAATGAAAAGTATCGGTCATTCCTATCTTGAGATATGGCGATTAAAAGGTTTTTGGACTTTGACCTCTGGTGACCTCGAATGACCTTTGACCTCTGCCAAAAACAATAGGGTTCTTCCTCTTGACATGCCAAATGTACATACCAATTATGAAAAGTGTCGGCCATTCTTATCTCAAGATATCACGATTACAAGGTTTTTGAACTTTGACCTCTGGTGACCTCGAATGACCTTTGACCTCTGCCAAAAACAACAGTGTTCTTCCTCTCAACATGACAAATCTACACACCAACTATGAAAAGTATTGGTCATTCCTACCACGAGATATCGCGATTACAAGGTTTTTGGACTTTGACATCTGGTGACCTCGAATGACCTTTGACCTCTGCTAAAAACAATAGTGTTCTTCCTCTTAACATGACAAATCTACATACCAACTATGAAAAGTATCGGTCATTCCTACCTCGAGATATCGCATTACAAGGTTTTTAGACTTCGACCTCTGGTGACCTTGAATGACCTTTGACCTCTGCCAAAAACAATAGGGTTCTTCCTCTCAACATGAGAAATCTACATACCAACTATGAAAAGTATCGGTCATTCCTACCTTGAGATATCGCGATTACAAGGTTTTTGGACTTTGACCTCTGGTGACCTCTGGTTGGTATGCATCGGTATGAACAAAACCAGATACCAATATACCGGTCGGCAAATACCTGGTATTACCAGGTATACCGCAAAATTTCGCAGAACCAGTACTTCACTTCACTATCGATCAAACGTTAGCATGCACTCTCTCCAAGGCCAATGAATATATTCACTCTTTCATGACGGCGATTTTTCCCATAAATTTTCTCTTCTTTGCAGCAAGATATTTCCAAGATTTGAATAAAGTTTCATTTAAAAAAAAAGGAAAATAAAGTATGACAGACCGAGTGTCTTGCATGTCTTTCATTTCAAGCTACCGTAGAACCCATTAAAAAGCAATGCAAGTATGGCATGGAAATGTACCATAGCCTGTGTAATGTGGTAAAGATTTCACGCAGTGGTAACGATCTCACGTTACACCTGCCTCTCATCTACTCCAACTAGCTGTACTGTATTCATGAATGCTGCGCGTACAGTTCACACAGCACTAGCTGTACTGGGTATGACCACAGCTGTACCGTGTGCTCGTAGTAGCGTTATAATCGGTATGCACTATATATGGGATTTACCTGGTAAGAATTCCAGCTGCAATGCACAGAATCGGTATTGAAACGAGCACCAGGTAAAGTTTATACACACTAAGAGGCCTTGTATGAGTAATCAGTATGCATAGCAGGAACTCCCTGTTCGTGCTGCCTACTAAACAGTTACCAGGTACGAAGGTATGTACTGCGCAGAATCAATTTCTGCCAAGTTTTTGACAAACTGTAAACAGTTACATGCGTGATAGGATTCAAGATAGGAAACTTTGTGGGATAATGCGCTGCTCTTAGGCCTACTGTGGTAAAGTTTTTAAGCCATTAGTCAAAGCATGTTATGGATTAAATTTATCAACTCGTGGTTTTTCAGTACACGTGCTAAGATTGTGTACGTGGATAGCAGCTAGTGTCCGGGATTTTAACGTAACGTGCACAGGGCAAATGGTGAGGAGCATTTAGTAACGAGTTTGTGTTCGGTATTTTTATCGGGTATGATTTTTACCAGGTATTTGGGCATGTTTTCCGGGGTACCTGTTATTTTCGGTATATTCGTTTTTAACAAATTTCAATACCGCCGGTTTGGGTATGAGTGAAATCACCAGGTATACCTGGTATATCGATATACCGACGCACCCTACCTCTGGTGACCTTGAATGACCTTTGACCTCTGCCAAAAACAATAGGGATCTTCCTCTCAACATGACAAACCGACATACCAACTATGAAAAGTATCGGTCATTCCTATCTTGAGATATCATGATTACAAGGAGTGTCACAAACACATACACACACACACACACCCACACACACGCACACACGACATCACCATCGCATAGATTCCTTGCCTGCCTACAGCAAGGAATCAAAAACCTTTTCGAACAAAATATCACAAGACAATTACTTTTAAGTGCTATTTTTTCATGTCAAACAGTGGTTTGAAAGGATTAGAACGAAAATCATAAATCCCAAGCAATTTTTTTTCAAAACTATTCTATATGCCTCATTGTCTGTCATCACTGCTGTGTATCAATTATTGCATCCCACCATACCTCCTATGAAAAGTATTGCTTTGTCACACAACACTCAAGGTTGTGTAGAGATTTAACCCTGAGTTAGACAAGGGGCACATCACTCTACTTGCCCTGCCCCTTAGAGGTATTCAATGTAAATGATGTATCTAAGGACCAAGATTTCAAATTGTCCTTTGGACTACTGCTTGTTTAGTTTGTTGTGAAAATTTTAGTATCTTTCTCCTATAAGTTCAGCACCTTTACAAAGAATTGCAAATATTTCCTTTTCAAAATTTTTTGCTCTTGGAATTACATCTTCCCTCTTTTAAGCTAAATTTGCCTGCTGGCCCCATTTGTTCACTCTAGAGTTTTGAAATAAAAATAAGGCTTTGAATGAAAAAAAAAAAAACCAGCATGATGTTCACTTCTACTCCTGGGTAACAGTTTTACTCACCTGAGTTAATACAGTAATATGGGCTCCAATATCTCTCGCAAAGGGATCTTCTTCACCTTCTATAAAGTCAAAGTATACAACTTTATGGGCAAATGTGGAAAATTCATTACTAAAACAGAATTTGTATGTTCCTTTCACTGCAGTAGTGTGATCGTAAGCATCATACTGCTTTTTCTGCTGCTTGTAAAGTGGCTTGCCATTTGGATCTTCTAAGATGACATCCACATCATATTTTCCACCAGCAATTACCTGAAAAGAGAATTTGGAGAAACTGAAACATCACTGGAATTTACATGGACATAGACTGGCATATGGATCAGTGACTAAAATAGACAATTTGTTGGACAGTATTAACTTAATGCACAAAAGCACACAAGTATCTGCAAGGGGGCCGGATTTGAGTTCCAGTCAGGATTGCCAAGTTTAGCATTTTGAAAGCCAAGACAACCAAATTTGGCAGTTTTGAGACTGCTTTAGCTTCTAGAAATTTTAGACATTTTCATGTCTTGAGGTCAGATCCAGGTCTGTTTCTTTAGGAACTACAGTACTGCATAGCTTTCGAATAATTTCAGTACAACAACATAGTACATTGTACTGCTGGCTGAGTGCTTCCCATCAACAGTCTAACACCTGCAGTTAAAGTGGAAAAAGCACAACTGTCTATAACACAGGGCACATAAATAAAACATGGTTTGTTTTCACACACTTCTTGACTTTTATGCAACTGCCTCCTATATGTTCAGTGTACACACTGGGTAGGGTAAGCTGCACTTGAATTTTGCCATATATTTGGCATATTGCTTGGAAGAAAAGTGGTGGCAATGGGTTGTAAGCCTGCACGAGCAGGCAGCCAATCTTGCTCACAGATTATGGTGTCTAAAAACCCTCACAGTGACTGAAATAGACCTTATGCTATGACATCACAAAACAGAAAGTGCACCCTCCAATAAGGCAAGCGCATATCATTGCAACCTACACCAACAAATACAGACAGCTGATTCCTACCAGTCAGATACCGAACGCACATGTCTACTACATGTGCATGAGAAATCTACATGGTATGTGCAATATGCTTCATTGTTTTGCTGCCAAAATGAAGTCAGGTGACGTCAATGCATAAGGTCTATAGTTACTTTTATTTTCCAGCCAATCTGACTGGAAATTATATATCTCCATTCAATATCAATAATTTTGACAATCCTATTAGGCTTCACTTACTCCAATTCAAAGATACAGGTACTGTTATCTTCTCACACTGAGTAAGTATTCTCAAGATTTCATGGATGCTTTCATTTTAATATTTGAGGAGCCAAGGTTTTCAAACAATTTTTTATGTTAGCACATGCCTTGCTGCCCAGATCAAGTGGCAGTTTGACAATTTTTTATTTGTTTAGGGTGGGGGTGGAGGGGACAGGGAAGGGATCCATCTTTGCCAGAGAAAAGGCCTGTATTACCCAGATCTGTCTGCCACAAAATAAGCAACATTTCTTAATTTCCAAAAACAGCCTGAAAGCTAAAAGGCTTAGTGATTCCTAGCCATAAGGATATATTGTAACAAACATGAATCACCCACATGACAAGCATGAGATCCCTCACAGTTATCCTACTTGAGATATCATGTTAATAAGGTTTTGACCTTCTGAAATCTTGTGACCCACAATGACCTTTCACCTCCACTTAAAACAATAGGGATCACCTACCCTATATGGTAAAGATCATCTACTTAACATAAGCAATCTGCACAGTAAGTATGAGATCCATCACAGTTATGCTTCTTGAGATATAGTTGTTTACAAAGTTTTGAACCTTTGACCTCTTGAGACTGCAAATGACCTTTGACCTCCAACAAAACCAATTGGAAGTATCTCCTGAACATGAACAATCCACACGTCAAGTGTGAGATCCCTCACAAGTATTCACCTTGAGATATCGTGTTTACAAGATTTTGACCTTTTGGTCTCCAGTGACCCTAAATAACCTTTGCCCTCCACCAAAAACAATGGGAATCATCTACTCAATATGGGAAATGCACATGCTAAGTATGAGATCCCCCACAGTTTCACTTCTTGAGATATCGTGTTTACAAGGTTTTGACCTTTTGACCTCTGGAGACCCCAAATGACCTCTGACCTCCACCAAAAACAAAAGAGACCATCTACTCAATATGGGCAATCACATACTAAGGATGAGATCCCTCACAGTTACCGTTCTTGACATATAGCATTTAATAAATGGTTTTGACCTTTTGACCTCTAGTGACCCCAAAAGACCTTTGACCTCCTACAAAAACAATTGCAATCATCTACTCAATATGGGAATTACACATACTAAGTGTTAGATCCCTTACAGTTAGCCTTCTGGAGATATCATGTTTACAAGATTTTGACATTTTCACCTGTGGTGACCCCAATTCACCTTTGACCTCCACCAAAAACAATGGGGATCATGTACTCAATATGGCCAATCCACATGCTAAGTATGAGAACCCTCACAGTTACCCTTCTTGAGATAGTGTGAACACAGTTATAACCTTCTGACCTCTGGTGACCCCAAATGACCTTTGACCTCCATGAAAAACAATAGGAATCCAGGGGTCGAAATTCCCACTGTTCCGAGAACAGTGCTTTTAGTGCCGGAACAGTAACTTTTCAAAAGCCACTGTTCCGTGGAACAGTGTTTTTACACCAGAAGCAAAGTGTATACAAATATACGCACATGCAAATCTCTGATAAAGTAATGACGCTGTGAATATAAAAAAATCCCTGTAAATTTTGGCTGAAGTATGAAATGCAATCTCGTTCCACCCAGTGTTCGCACTAAGGCGTGGGATTGCGGGAATCCCGCTTTTGTCTTTCAAATCCCGCACATAATTAAATCTAATGCGGGAAAATCCCGCACACCTTCTCCGCTCCCGCACATAAATAAATCATAAGCGGGCGGCTGATGTTCTGAATCCAGCCAAAATTCCAGCGCACTTCTCCGCAGCTGTGATTGTACAGAGAAATTGCAATGGTAATACGCACGATAAATTGCAATATAGAATCGTTCCCAAGCAAGCGGATCGCAACTCCCAAGCTGAACACTGATTATGGTAGCAACAAATATCATCGTAATCTAGCCATTCACAGTGCAGCTCTTATATGCTGGTTGCTGGTTGTATAAATAAGAGCGAATCTGATTGGATTGAAATTCAATCACAGTCCCAGGGTTGCAAACGCAACGTTGCATCGTGTACAGTACGTTTGGTAATTGGTTACACACCTGTAGAGCTGTAGTGCACTGTGGAGTCTTACATGTGTAATTGTATTGAGTATGTAGAGTATGTACTTTCTTCATTTTACGTCGTACATTGCTCTCGTTAATTTCTGATCGTATGTGTATCTCCAATGAAGTTCACTCATATTTTCCACTTCAACTTCAAGTTCACGGATTTATACTCACTCATTCTTCAGAAGGAAAACACCCAGTGACGAATTGGAGCTGTATCGGAGGAGGCTTTGAACTTGGAGAGAAGCACTAACGTTAGTGACATGCATTAACTGCCGTTAACAGCAAGTAGTACCTCTTGCGTGGGGAGTAGTTTTGCGACGGCGACGGAAATCCCGCTCAAGAAGAATTTATGGGAGGGATAAGGTCCCGCCTTGATTTTGAAAATCCCGCACAAAAAATTTTTTAGAGAGGGTATTCCCGCACAGTTTCAATTCCTTAGTGCGAACACTGGTTCCACCGTTATCAATTTAAGTCGGTTACACTTGCACGTGTTATTCCCAATGCTGCATGGTGCAGTACTGTGTAAACGCCCATACTGAAGTTTTACTACCAAACGCAGAAAAACTTTTAGTACAGTATGTCATTATTGCCCTGCAAGTGAAGGTCATCTTACATCACCACTTGTCTTACGTGGTATGTGCCAAATGACCTCTAACTATTCTTTCATATTCCCTCCACTTTATTGTATTTTTAGGGGGTTTTGTATTAATATTCCCTCCAAGCTAGCAACCAAGCACCGAAACTTGAAACGACTAAAAGCAATTTTGACTGCTGACATCTCGCAACCAAAGTCAATGGGTCCTAAGTGTTTGCTTTTCCTCGCAACATCTTCCCATTGACTTACTGTGTGGAATGATACTTGGATCAAGGTTGTGGCGAAGGATACGACTAGAACGATTTCACATAAATTTGCTGTGAGAAAATAACATCAGTATGTGCACTCATATGTTGAAGAACCCACTCATTGTTTGCTACAGCAATAAACCGCAATGCAAAGGATGAATCAAGCAAACATATTCCTTTACCGTGGAACTTTTTTGCTCTCACTCAAATCCCACTTGCCTTGCTTGCTGTGCCTTCTGCATCAATTTTGAGTGTATTTCATCCTACAGTAGGTCATGGGACACTGCAATGCTAGGTCTTGGGACAATGCAAGATTATTGGCGATAAATTTATGCTTAAAAAATAACCAAAAGAAAATCAGGATATCCCACTAGCTAATCCCCGCTGTAGGCGAAAATTCACCCTCGGCACATTACAGTCAAGTCGTGCAGTCATACAACTCCAATACAGTAGACAGCAATTTGCAGTCTGCAGATGTGCATGAACTGTACGTATGCCAAGGTACTGTGCTACGGAACAGTAAAATCTGATCCGGAAGAGTAATTTTGGAAACAGCGCTGTTCCGTGGAACAGCAGCAGCGCTGTTCCGTGGAACAGCAGCAGCGCTGTTCCGTGGAACAGCAGCAAAAAAATTAAATTTCGACCCCTGGGAATCATCAACTTAATAAAGGCAATCCGCATGCTTAGTATGAGATCCCTCACATTTAACCTACTGGAGATACAGTGTTTACAAGCAATTTCCAAGGTATGTACCATTTGACCTCTGGTGACTCCAAATTACCTTTGACCTCCACCAAAAACAATAGAGATCATCTATTCAATGTGGGAAATTTACATGATATGCAGGGGCGGATCCAGGATTTCTGAAAAGGGGAGGGCTGAAGTTGTTCAACCTGTGATTGAGGGCACTATACTGTACCATCTAAGCGGAATGCCACCATCAGTTGGTGCGGAGTGTACAAGAAAATTTTTGACAAAATAAACCTCCAAGATCGCCGGAAGTAGCACTTCTCATGTCTTATTTTTGCATTTTCTGCTTCATACAATTTCATGTCTCAACTCTCAACACTATAATTTTTCCACAAGTTATTAACAGAAGACAGTTATCATAGGCACAGTGCCTTACTACAATGCATCCTGTTCAAGGCGTCTAATCAGATCTTTAGTAGTCATGTTCTAATCTGGTGAATATTGAGGGACTTCCTTGAGAAATTTGTGACCCATATCTTAGTTCGACTTGATGCCAGGACCCAGAAACCTTGCATTGACATGTGGGTGTAAATGTACGTTTTATCACGTGCATGTTCCCCTCTGCCTAATTTCTTCCTTTGCGTGGACTCATGAGAAAGTAAAAATGACCCAAAATGCACGAGACTTGGCAGCCCTGTCATTGTTTTGGGGGTACGTCCAGGCAGTGTAATCATGGTATTATTGTAGGCCTTACATAGTATCAAAACTGAATGACCCAATTGTAATGATTCCGACCGCTATATTTCTAAATAAAATTTTGTTGGCGACCTGCACTGTAGGCTAATCTTAACGTCTTTCAGAGAAAAATCGAGGGATTAATTAACTGACAAAACAGCATTTGGCCATTTAGTTTGTCATTGGTTATGGTTATACTTGTTGATTGCTGATTTTTATTTAATTTATAATTCCTCGTTTTTCTCCTTAGGAATTTATTTATGGAGGGACGTCCCCCTCACTGAAAATTTTAGGGAGGGACATGTCCCCCCCCCGTTCCCCCGCTTTCCACCGCCTATGCGTAGCATAACAGAAAATTTGGGTAAAAACACATCCCAGATAGCCAGAAAAAGACACTTTTAAGGCCTTGTAATTCACATGATTTTCCATTTTAATTCTCTTGCAGTGGCGTAGCTAGGATTTTTTGTTTGGGGCGGGGACGGAGCTCCCGTCACTATCTAAGTGGAGCGCCACCATGAGTTGGCGTGGAGCATTCCAAGAAAATTTGAAGTTTTAATACATCCCCCTAGATCCGCCCCTGCTATGTATAAGATTCCTCACAATTACCTTCCTTGAAATATCATGTTTTACAAGTTTTTCAGCTTCTGACCTCTGGTGACCTCAAATGACCTTTGATCTCTACTACTAACAATGGGATTCTTAATCTCATCATGACAAATCAATACACTACATATGAAAAGTGTCCATCATTGCTATCTTGAAATATCATTTTTACAAGGTTATTAAAGTGGACCTAAAGTCTAAAAATTCAAAAATATATATTTTAGAGGTTACAAAATTAATCTTATTGGTCCAACTCCCATTGTCATAGCTTATTCCATTGCTGAGATATTAAATGTTAAAATTTATTCACTTAAATCCAAACAGTTCATTGCACAATAATTTTTGACATTCTTGTTGTACAACTCACATTAAATGCTTTGTTTTCTTTTAAAATTAAAAATGTTTATATGACCTTGACCGCTTCCTGTTTTCTTGCATGACATGCTGTACAGAGAGGGCTTATATAGTCAAGTCACCCCAAAGCAGTAAGAACGCGATCACATTTTGGCACAAGGTGCGGTGGCTTTCAGAAAAACAAAGAAATACAAAGATTGTAATTTGAGTAGTACAACAATGACATCACAAATTTTTGTGCAATCTACCTTTTTAAATCGAGTGAATAAACTTCAACATTTTATATCTCAGCTTAAGAAAGTCCTGTGAAGATGGGAATTGGACCATTGGAATTCAGTTTTCATGCTCTGTAATATATATTTTTGAATTTTCAGACTTTAGGTACACTTTAATTTTTGACCTCTGATGACATCTAATGACATTTGACCTCCACCAAAAACAATAGCATTCTTCCTCTCACTATCAACAATATATAAACCAAATATGAAAAGTGTCCACCATTGCTACCTTGAGATATTGTGTTTACAAGCTAAGTGTCACACACACACATACACACGTACACCCATGACATCACCATCGCATAGATTCCTTGCCTGCCTTTGGCAAGGTATCAAACCAGAATGCAAACATGCATTTTGGTTTCGATGAATAAAGCACTTAATGTGTAATCCCAAGTAATGCCAAGATGTCCTGTTTCTTTCAGTCACTGGTTGAATGTCATCTTAAAGTGCAGCAAAATTACCGTTTCATGTTCATACTCCACCTTGGGAATTCTTAAGAATTTTTGCTTTTTGGCCTCTGGTGATTTCAGCTGGCCTCTGATTTCTGACAAAACTTTTAGGGGTTTTCTGATGGATTAAATGCAACACCATGTTCAGCATCCAATCTTCCTAACTTGAGCTATCTTGTAAACAACATTTCAGAGTTTGACCCCAGATGACCTTTGACCTCCACCATAAATAATCAGGCACTTTCTCTCACCATAACTCATCCACATACTATATATGAAATCTATCCAAGCTTCCTACCTTGCCATGTCATGTTAACAAGCTTTTCAGAGTTTGACCCCAGTGAACCCATCTGACCTTTGACCTCCACCAAAAAGATATGGTTCCACCTCTGACCATAAGGCATCCACATACTACCTATGACATCTATCCAAACTTCCTACCTCCAGTTGTCGTGTTAACAAGGTTTCAGACTTTGACCACCCCAAATGACATTTGACCTCCACCAAAAACAATATGCTTGTACCTCTGAAGATTATGCATCCACATGCCATGTATGAAATCTATCCAAGCTTCCTACTGTGAAATATTATGTAAACAAGGTTTTCAGACTTTGACTCCTGGTGATCCCAGATGACCTTTGACCTCCACCAAAAACAATATCGTTCTTCCTCTTACCATAATGCATATACATACCATGTATGAAATCTATCCAAGCTTCTTAACTTGAGATATCGTGTAAACAAGGTTTTCAGAGTTTGACCACTGGTGACGCTAAATGACCTTTGACTTCCACCAAAAACAATAGGGTTCTTCCTCTTACCGTAATGCATCCACATACCAAGTATAAAATCCATCCAAGCTTCCTAATTTGAGATATCGTGTAAATAAGGTTTTCAGAGTTTGACCACTGGTGACGTTAAATGACCTTTGACTTCCACCACAAACAATAGGGTTTTTCCTCTCAATATGGGGCATCTAACTACCAACTTTGAGAAGTGTCAGAGTTTCCCTTCTTGAGATATCGTGTAAACAAGAAAAGTGTCACAAACACACACCACATACACACACACCTGAAGGAGGTCCTCAATCTGAATGGAAAGTAAGTGTGCACATACACATACACACCATCATGACTGCATCTAGGTTTCTCTATTTATTGAAACCAAAAAGACTGAAATTAGATTAATTCACTAATGAATAATATATACTAGAAATTGTCACGAGTTACCCAGGCATCTCAAATAACCCCTCTTTACAACACCACCATGCTACAAACCAGGGCAGTCAACTTTTAGTGACTGGTGAGAGTGAGACAAGCTGATAGACTACTGACATGGAGCGTGAACATCCCGCCAGGGGGACTTTTTGCCAAAAATACCCCTGGATTACAGGAAATGGCACTCCCCAGGTGCCATTACTGCATGCTCACAATTACCAGTTTTCAGATGTTTCATGTTCCTGGAAATTTTAAGAAGACATTTAATTCACATTATGAATACGCCTACAAAAAAATGGAAATTCTGATGTCTACCTGGTATGTATTGCTGACAGCCCCAAACTGAATATAAATATATGCAGTGTCTTTGTGATGAACTAGTAATGTTTTCCACTTCAAATTCGGTGTGGATCACAATGATATGTAACAACATGGCCTCATCCACCCCTTACAGCCATCCGATCCACCCACTTTTATTATCAAGACAGAATTATAACAAGAATTGACAGAGCTGCCAAGGGTGAGATTCAAATACTAACTGATAAATCAAGCAGTCTTTCACAATTTCTTTCCACTTCCAAGTACCCGTGGGAACCCTGGTCAATGACAATCATACTGTTATATACTTTTAAATGCAGTTGAGTGAAGTAGTGTCCTGCTGAACATTAAACTGGCAAACAAAACAACACAACAAGTAGCTAACTTCAGTCCACCAAAATAGTCACAACATCAAGGCTGGAGTTCAACTTTCACTCAATGATCTTCACAAGAGTAGCAGAGTAGCCATTAAGCAAAATGCTTTCCATCAAGTTCCTACTTTTCTTTCTGATTTTTCTCCAGATTCTTCTGAGCTGACTCCATTTTCTTGGTGGCAACTTCCACCAAGCCTTGGACAACAGACATCTCAGTCATATCCTTGTCTGCTATGGCTTTCTGTAGCCGTCTGTTCACCTCACTATACAACTTCCCAGCCACTTGCAGCTCCTCTGTGCTCTTTTCTAGCTCTTTTCTGACAGATTTTTCTCTGCCCTCCAGCTTTGGCTTCTTCTTCTCCATAGACTTGATGGCTTCCTGCTGGTCTTGGGTCTCTTTTCCCTTGTTTCTTCAGCTGCTGCTCTTTGGCTTTCTTCTCTTGCTCTTCTGCCATTCAGGTGTCGTAGGCACTGTTAGCAGATTTACGAGCCTGCATTAAGGATGACATGACTGGCATAGCATGGGCTTTGCCATGACCAATAGTTCTGACTGTGCACATCCTTCCTTGTTCTATAAAGTCCACTGATAGACTCATCTGACAGCAACGTACGTTCACTTGTCACAGCTTTCTTATTTTCTGCAAGTGATCGCTCAATTTCTGCATTACCATGGGCAAGGCATAGGCATGCTTTCACGATTTTGGGCAAGACTGTATATTTTGCTGATCCTGTGATGTTCTTCTGTTCTAGTACCGTCTTCCAGTAAAGATCAATGCCCAGGTACTGCTCTGAGTCAGGCTCTCTGTACCATCTCTCTGGGATTTCTTGTGCTTGATACAATTTCCATTCACCTGAGAGTCGGCCAATCTCTTCCTGGCGGATGACCTGTGGAATTTTCTTGGCAATTCTTTCAACAGCTTGAACCCCATGCTCAGTCTTCTGTTGCAGTAGATGTAGTGATTCCAGGTCTTCAAGGATTTCTCCCCCAAGAGGGAGCCTGCTGACCAGATACTTTGTGACAGTTTGGAAGAACTTCCTCATCTCCATGACTGGTGCTTTCTGCTGCTCAGTCTTCATCTTCGCCAGTGCTGATCGAGTTGACATCCAGAGGAACTGGATGAGAGGGTCACTGTGTTCCCTCAGTTATCTTCATCGGGAATCTCAGTATCACCTATGTGAATATACTGTAAGGTGTAGTCCTATCTCATGTGGTTCCAACCAATGATGCTAGATGGGTTTACCTTAACAGAACAAGGTTACTTACCATGGGATGCAGCCCACAGACCTGCCAACATTTGAAAACTGGAAATAGGAACACAGTGGCGCAATTTTGGAGAATCCGCCGGCCTGGGGGTGGGGTCTAAGGGGAGGGGGTGTCCCCCTCCCCTTTGGAAATTTTTTGAAGTTTAAATACTCTTAGATTCAAAACGGTGGCATATTTAAGGAATATGTATCAAATTTTTATACAGGCAAAATTACAAATTTTTTAGGCTGTATTTTAAAAATTTGGATGATTGGTAGGCCTAAAGTTAGGCCTATGTCTGCTGGAATTGTAGCCTAAACAAAAATGCAAAAATCAACACACCCCATCACAGTGGTAAGTCTAAGGTTTTGTTTGTCTATAATGCAAGCAAACTGAACTTTGAACCAGTTCCCGGCAGTGCTGATTACATCCCTTTTTGCATTATTAGTGCACAAAAAAACTTTCAGATCATGTTACTTGTTACTGTTAGGCTGGGCAGGCTAGGCTGCATGGTAATGTTAGTCATGTTACACACTTAGCCTAACACAAACTTCGTTTAGGCCTTGGCCTATGTGTTCGATTCTTGGCGGGGTTTATGCAATGTATTCAGAAAAAAAATCATATAAAAATTCCCACCTATTTCATAATCTCCGCGACTTTCGTAGTTCAAAAGTTAGACCTCAACAGTCAACGTAACCGTTAAGTTCAAGGCTAGCCTAGGCCTAGGCTAGACTGCACAGATGTGCTATTTGGCTATGCCGCACTTTCGCTACGTTACCGTTAGTATGATACGGCGAACTACGGTACCGAAAAACGCCAGTAGGCTCGCAGCTTACTGTCCCAAAGTTTAATACTCAAAAACATCGTTGCTGGTCTTCCGTTCAAAATTGAACACTGTTATAAGTACTTTGTTCAATCTTCAAATATTCTTTTTCATCCTTCTTAATCTCAAACAACAGCATTGCGATTAGTCCCACTGGTTATCAAACAAACATGCACTATGCATGCATTGCGTATGTACCGTATACGTACGTACCACAGCAGGTGCCACACGGACTTCATGGTCGGTCCGTAGGCGCAGCTGTGGTGCTTTGTATATGTAAAGCATTAACTACAACTATCGTTACGGATATGTACTGTCAGTGTGCACATATCCTGAGACATTTTAGCGCGCACGCCGGATGTCCAATACATTATGCTAAAGTCTGTAGTGTTTACATATATGTACACGTAAAGCCCATACAATTTCGATCCACGAATCATTAATGAGTTGCGTGACATGCGTTTTAAATAATTATGTTGCAAGGATATTTCTTGCACTATTTTGTGGTGGGTGCTAGAAATCGGAACGTTCCGATTTTTTGCTATGTACGAACTCAAAAATCGGAACGGTTCCGATTAAATCGGAACGGTTGGCAGGTCTGAGCCCAGTGAGTGGAAGTAATCACTCAGGACCATTCAATCGGTGGGCAAATTGCATAATTTGTTGGAGTTGTTGGGCAAAAAGTAGGAGAAAGTAGGAGATTTCCAGAAAAAAAATAAGTAGAAGGTAGGTAAAAGAGTAGGATAAAGTAGGAAAAGTACAGTAGAGTTGCTTGAAAGCCTGGATTCTCAACCATGATCTCTCCCACCCTGCACAGACTCTTTTCCCTATTCAAGCTGCCAAGAAAGATATCTAAAGGTATACCACACACACAACCATCCCCACTGCACCCATTAAAGCTTTCAGAGATGGAATGACAACACCATGCTTAGTGGTACTTGTTTTTATGCTGCATAGTATCTCTGGACCTTCAACAAGGGAATCAGTACTTCTGTTGATGTGCACTTTCCCGTGTTTCTTAATTAAACAGCACTGCTGTATAGGCCTAGGCTTGCGTGTCTTTTTTTCTAAAGCTGAATGCACATGGATGACAAAACACGAGAAACAAGAAACAGAAAACACGTTTCGTGTTTTCTGAAGTCTGTGTGCATTGGACAAAACAGAAAATAGCATTTTGCGAAACAGTGCTTCGCAAAACAAGTGTTTAGCTAAACAAGTGTTTTGCTATTTTTTGTTTTCCTCCAATGCACATAAACATCAGTGTAAGAAAACTCAAAACATGTTTTTGTTTCGTGTTTCGTGTTTTCTGTTGTCCGTGTGCATTCGACTTAAATTAAAAATTTTATCACTTTGAATTGTTTCAGACTAAGTTTTTCTTCAGTTGGTTAGTTGGTACCCAGGTACCTGAAAATATAACTTCTGTTAGGCTACAAGTTTGTTGTTAAGTCATGATAAGAAATTTTGCTTTGCACGTTGATATAATATAGCACCCAATGTATGGGCATGGCAAGTGTTCTTAGGCATGTGCGTGATAAATTTTGCCAGGAAAAAGTAACATGTCAGGTGTTCAGTCACACGTGCAATCTATGTTAGTGAAACTTTGGATCTGGGTAGCAATTTCAGAACCGGGTCCTGACATCGTCAGTCGGGTCCCAGGTGCAAACACTAGTGTATATCCTAGCCTTCATACAGGTATTGCAGTGGGAATGTAAGTGACAGTCTGTATAGCTAATAGCTATGGTAATCGTAGCGCTAAGAATCTTTTTTTTTTGTGTCGTGATATTACATTCCGAACCATAAAAACTATTAATGATTTCCCAAGTAACTGCAATAAATTAATTGCCATTAAAACTTCATTTTACCGAAGGCAGTTGGCAGTCAGCCCAAAATTTGCTTTGAAAAATCAGCAAATTCTTGCAAATCTCCTCTTATTGCATTACAAGTACCTCTGAAGACATTTTGAACGTAACTGTTACAAGCATTACGTAAAGCAAGGAGAAATTCTCCTTGCATTTCATAATTCACTTACAAAAACATTGTCACATGATCAAAATAGGCCATTCATGAACTAGAGTGATAGGGCACACTAACTCTGATTGGGGTGACTGCCTACTGCCTTTAAACTGTTTAAAGAGGTTTTATCATACGTATCATTCATAGGCGGGCCGTTTTTGCATGTAACAGAGTTCTCCACTAGCTGTTTTGTTAGGGTGCAGCACCCATACAAAATTTGCAGAGGGTGCTCAGCACCCAGACACTGCATACATCTGACTGACTGGCTGACACTGCATACATCACTCAATCAAGTCATCAGCATGTCATAATCACGACTTGTGATCTTCCAATTGGCCAACTGAATATAACATATACCTAGGGTTATACGAGGCAATCACCGTCGGCTTAAAAAATCAGGTGTGCAGTGTGAATTTTCAAGTGAGCAATAAAAATCTACAAAAAAATCTTTGGTATGCAATTGCCATACTTTCCATACTGGTGGAGAACACCATAGCCAGATTTACCTTCAGGGGGGCCCTATGAGTACAATGTTTAGTGATATTGTTTGTGGGTGGGACTAATACGGGACAGTAAGTGGAGCGCCACCACCATCGGCTCATTAGCATCTAGCCTACTGAGAGATTTTTGGACAAGGTGCCGAAGGAGGTAAACTACCAGAAATGCCACTTCCAGGCCTGTCAATTTGCATAAGACTATTCTACCTTTCATTTTCATAGGAGGGGGGCCCAATGAGTATAATTTTTAGTGATATTATTTGTGGGTGGGACTAATATATGACACTAAGTCGAGCGCCACCACCATCGGCTGATTAGCATCTAGCCTACTGAGAGATTTTTGGACAAAGTGCAGATGCCGGTAAACTTCCAGAAATGCCACTTCCAGGCCTGTCAATTTGCATATTAGACTATTCTACCATTCATGATTAAGAAATTTTAAACTCCCTAAAGAGAGACAACTCAGAAACATTTTATTCCGTTAAGCAATTTGTGTGTGGGAGACAGAGAACTTGACATACAGTATAACATCTGCTGGTTTATTTTTGTTATGTGTTAAATAGGAAATCAAAGGTAATATATGCAAATGACATTGGCATAGAAATCCATGAAAGATGGTTTTGAAAGTCCAAATTCATTTTAATTGCATCAAGAAGGTCTATCTGCAGGGAGTAAAATAACCGTTTAATCAATAACCACAAACCACAGGCAGAAATGCGCTTGGACATTCTGATGTACGGAAGCATATGATATGTATCAAGAAAATCAATACCAAGAATTTGACCTTTCGGTACAGGAACATTACCCGTCGTTATGTCAATGCAAAAAGGTTTAAAGTGAAATGTGTAACTATTCAAAATAAACAAAATACATTTATAATTCTGTCTCAGAGGTAAAAGGTTTGGCCAGAGGAGACAAGAATGGTATTTAGGGGAACTTTGAGCAATAGATACATAATGCATCAACGGCAATGCGACAACTGGTGGAGTGCGGGCTTCTCAACCAATTTCCTTTTACTTAGTTGAAAACTTTTCTCCATTTTTTCCCTGAATATATTCACGAAATCTAAACATGTGTTGTTCTCAATTGTTTTCTTTCTCATACTAGCTTACTTGAATGTACGCGAAAATTCAATTCACTTAACGTTTATGAAATTGTTTGGTGCGCATCCACGATTTTGAACAAAATGGTGCTTCAATGTGGTTAATGGCTGACTTCATGAGAGTGAAGACCAGAAAGCCAAAAGGCTTAGTGATTCCTTGCCGAAAGGGGGGTGCTTTGCTACACTGTGGTTCATCCATCAAATTTATACTTCTCTACTACATCATTTTTTATGATGTGGTCACAATTTGACCTCTTCTCATGTCAGCTCATGTCACATGACCTTTGAACAAAAACTTGAATAACCAAAAAAATGAAAAAAAAAAAAGGATTTGTCTGTGATTCCTCCCTTGTAATGACATGTTTACAAAGTTTCAGTTTTGACCTCTGATGACCTCAAATGGCTTGTGACCTCCATGAAAAAATAGGGTTTTTCCTCGCACCATACCACATGAACATACTTAGTATGAAATCTATCCAAGATTCCTACCTTGAGATATCGTATAAGGTTTTCAGAGTTTGACCCCTGGTGACCCGAGATAACCTTTGACCTCCACCAAAAACAATAGGTATCTTTCTCTTATCATAACACATCCACATACTAAGTATGAGATCTACCAAAGCTTCCTACCTTGAGATATAGTGTAAACAAGGTTTTGAGACTTTGACCCCCGGTGACCTTTGACCTCCACCCAAAACAATAGGCTTCTTCCTCTTGCTATAACACATCCACATACTTAGTATGAAATCTATCCAAGCTTCCTACCTTGAGATACCGTGTAAACAAGGTTTTCAGACTTTGACCCCTGGTGACCCCAGATGACCTTTGACCTCCACCAAAAACAAAAGGTATCTTCCTCTTACCATAACACATCCACACACTAAGTATGAAATGTATCCAAGCTTTCTAACTTGAAATATCGTGTAAACAAGGTTTTCAGACTTTGACCCCGGTGACCCCAGATGACCTTTGACCTCCACCCAAAACAACACGCTTCTTCCTCTTGCTATAACACATCCACATACTTAGTATGAAATCTATCCAAGATTCCTACCTTGAGATACCGTGTAAACAAGGTTTTCAGGGTTTGACCCCTAATGACCCCAGATGACCTTTGACCTCCACCAAAAACAACAGGCATCTTTCTCTTACCATAACACATCCACATACTAAGTATGAAATGTATCCAAGCTTCCTACCTCGAAATATCGTGTAAACAAGGTTTTCAGACTTTGACCCCTGGTGACCCCAGATGACCTTTCACCTCCACCAAAAGCAATAGGCTCCTTCCTCTTGCTAAAACACATCCACATACTTAGTATGAAATCTATGCAACCTTCCTACCTTGAGATACTGTGTAAACAAGGTTTTCAGATTTTGACCCCCGGTGACCCCAGATGACCTTTGACCTCCACCAAAAACAATAGGGTTCTTCCTCTCAACACAAGGCATCTACATACCACGCATGAAATCTATCCAAGCTTTCTAACTTGAGATATCGTGTAAACAAGGTTTTCAGACTTTGACCCCCGGTGACCCCAGATGACCTTTGACCTCCACAAAAAATGATACAGTTCTTCCTCTCACCATAACACATCCACAAGCTACGTATGAAATCTATCCAAGCTTCCTAACTTGGGATATCTGGTAAACAAGGTTTTCAGATTTTGACCCCTGGTGACCCCAGATGACCTTTGACCTCCACCAAAAGCAATAGGCTTCTTCCTCTTGCTATAACACATCCACATACTTAGTACGAAATCTATGCAACCTTCCTACCTTGAGATACTGTGTAAACAACGTTTTCAGATTTTGACCCCCGGTGACCCCAGATGACCTTTGACCTCCACCAAAAACAATAGGGTTCTTCCTCTCAACACAACCCATCTACATACCAAGCATGAAATCTATCCAAGCTTTCTAACTTGAGATATCGTGTAAACAAGGTTTTCAGACTTTGACCCCGGTGACCCCAGATGACCTTTGACCTCCACCAAAAACGATAGGGTTCTTCCTCTCACCACAACGCATCTACATACCAGTCATGAAATCTATCCAAGCTTTCTAACTTGAGATATCGTGTAAAAACAAGGTTTTCAGACTTTGACCCCCGGTGACCCCAGATGACCTTTGACTTCCACCAAGACCAGATGACCTCTGACCTCCACCAAAAACAATAGGGTTCTTCCTCTCACCACAACACATCTACATACCAAGCATGAAATCCATCCAAGCTTTCTAACTTGAGATATCGTGTAAACAAGGTTTTCAGATTTTGACCCCCGGTGACCCCAGATGACCTTTGACCTCCACCAAAAACAATAGGGTTCTTCCTCTTACCACAACCCATCTACATACCAAGCATGAAATCCATCCAAGCTTTCTAACTTGAGATATCGTGTAAACAAGGTTTTCAGATTTTGACCCCCGGTGACCCCAGATGACCTTTTACCTCCACCAAAAACAATAGGGTTCTTCCTCTCACCACATCGCATCTACATACCAAGCATGAAATCTATCCAAGCTTTCTACCTTGAGATATCGTGTAAACAAGGTTTTCAGATTTTGACCCCCAGTGACCCCAGATGACCTTTGACCTCCACTAAAAACAATAGGGTTCTTCCTCTCAATATGGGCCATCTATGTACCAAGTTTGAGAACTGTCCAACTTTCCCTTCTTGAGATATTGTGTAAACAAGCAAAGCCATCACATACACACACACACACACGACATCACCATCGCATAGATTCCTTGCCTGCCTTCGGCAAGGAATCAATAAAAAGGCAAGCAGTGTCAGAGAGAGCCTGGATGCAAGTATTCCCAGGAAAATGTTGAAATGAAATGCTGTCTGATGCAAATGTATCTTCACTCCTTACAGTATGATTAACAACTGGCAGAGACTGATGATGCATGCGGGAGAGCTTGAGGAAGGAGGGGAGTTTGGATTATTGCGAGATTTTATGGGGCTAAGCCCCACAGAAAGTGAGAATGGGAGTAGCACTCAGGATGGAACCATACGAATCGTCCCGAAACTGAATTGCATTTTAAGAAATTTATAGCGACAAAGGTGACAGAAAAATACTGTTAGACAAAATACCCCCAAGGATAGGAATGTTGCCCTGCCCCCTACGCTACATGTCTGCCACACATTCAGAAATGGAACTTCTCGTGATTTACAAATAACGTCTAACATTATTTTGGAATCTCGGAACACAGATTGATTTGATAAAAATTTGGCTTTAAACATTTCGAGGGAGGGGCACTGACACTGCCCCACTGAGTGCGGCCATGAGTATAACTATGACTGTGGTTCTTCTCCTGAAATTAAAGACTGTCAGTCGTGCATTTCTTGCTTATGGAAATTAAGGTACCCAAAATGCATTGCATCTATTCATGGTACTGCCAATTCTTTTAAATTGTAATTAACCTGAAGATCATGTGCAGGTCAATTTGAACAAAACAAAAAAAGTCAAGGCAATTCATTGATCAGAATTCAGGACTCCCTACACAACCACACCAATCCATATTCCTCCTCAGTTGACCCAAGGTTTCTGTGTCCTAAGAATCACTGGCCTAATAGAAGGGCCACCATAATTATCGCTACAATTATCGCGAAGCGCTTGGAATATTTTGGGCGAAACTATCTATTTCATTGTTGGAAATAAACCTTCCCCCTACAGTAGCTTAAGTGCAGATAATGACAGTGATGCCAACTTTCAGATATGGCTTCCAGTATTTTTCACATCAAAAAAAAGTATTTTGGACATCAAAAGAGTATTTTCTTCAGACTAACATATGCTACCCTAGCCTAGGCCTAGACTATAGCCATGTTCTGAGGTTAGTCACCTAATGTTACTCGTTAGGCAAGGCCTAACGTAACAGCTTTGCCCACATAATTTGGACTACTTTTAACGATGAAATACCACATTTTGATGAATTCAGGCTTGAATGCTTGTTTCCTTGGACTGGGGAGAATTATTTCGTCGTTTATGAAACAAACAATGATGGCCTAATTAATCCAGAATAAGCAGTTCCATGTGCAGCGTAATTCACAGAGTCCATCACAGGGTTACATAACAATATTACACAGTTATAAAGCAGTGCTGGCAGTAACAGTACACATGCCTGTGTCTCCATGTGTATACAAGTAATGAAACGAAGTCTAAGTTAACTCGCTGTATCTAATTGGTCGTATTCGGGAGGTGGCCATAAACAGACCAATGAACTGGTTACTGTGCACTACAGACAGCACGTCGGGGTCATGATATCGTGACCTCTGATGTATAGTCTCCCACTCCAGTCGCACCTTTATTTACACTGTTATTTTTAGAGATCGGATTTCCGTATTTTTAGCGATCCTATCTCAGTATTTTACTGGGCAAAGCGTATTCCTGTATTTCCTACCAAAATACGTACAAAATACTGGAAAACCGTACTTGTTGTCATCTCTGCAATGATCACCTTTTGAGTATTTTGTTAATACGGCCTCAAAAATAACTTGGACGATTCTGAGATCCTGTTCAATAAATTAAAAAAGTCAATAACACAGCGTATACGAAAGAGAAGAAACGAACCTCTAGAACAGGCAAGTATAACCATGTGTCAATGTTAATACAAATCATACAGTAGTACTCAATGACAATGCGTCGTAACCCATGTGACATGCTTCATAGTAGCTTTATTGGTAAATACTATCAGTAACAGGGTTGTAGCTAGCCCAGTTTTAGTGGTGGGCTCCAGGGGCCCGCCGTAGGGCCCCTGGTGGGGTCCAGGGGCAATGCCCCGGCGGGAGTCCAGGGGGCAGCGCCCCCGGAAGCTCCTGGGTTTTATCATTTTCAGAGTGTAAGAGTAAGCCTCTAGAGGTAGTTAGTGTTTGTATTTTAAAAAAAAAAATAAATGACAAACAAATCTTGTGTTTTGTGTCCTCTTCATACGTAAGGCTTTCAATATGCTAAAACCCAGGAGCTTTGATGATACCCCTGTCATGAACTTCTCCACATGTTTTACTTTAAATCATGATAAAATTGTTAAAACAATTTCACAATAAAATGTATGGTATAAGACTTAAGTGGATGTCAGGTGTGCTGTGTACTCTTTTCAGTTCAAAGTAACTTAATTTTGTATCTCCTCTCCTTTTTTTCTGCCCAGACTTTCACTGCCTCATCAAAGGGAAATTTGTCACATGGGGGTCCATTAATAGATATGCGCATGAGATAATCCACACTGTCTTCCCCCATCTTATTTCTTATATCTGTCTTTATCAGTTTCATTCTGGAAAAGTCTCTTTCACAGTCGGCTGTATGGGGTGGCAGCGTTTTATGGATACGTGCAAGTTTTGAGAGTGTTGGGAACATTGATGAAGTTTCCTTTGTGATCAGCAAATCAATAAATGATAATGAAATAGAGGATGAACCCTTTCCTAAAGCTGGAAGATAGTGCCTGATATCGCTGATTTCTGCATAGGCCTCATCACTGTTAAGACCATATTGTTTTGTTAAAATGTTAACATATTTTACTACATCATCTACCTTCTCTGCTTTAAAGTATGATGGATCAGAAAACACTGAGAAAGCTTTCATCACATGGTTATCTTGGAATCTTTCTGATTTGTTGCCTGTGAGTTTTTCTATAAATGGAATTTTGACTTTGATATCAAATTCATTAAGTTTTGATTCATCTATACCAACTTCTGCAGCAAATTTGATTCCACTTGTTCTGATGCTCGCTAGGAGAGCCTTAAAACTGTGTTCAGTAATGGTACATTTAGCTTTCTTTGCTTCCAGTGCATTAATAGTTGCTTGAACAGCAAGCTCTATCTTGGAAAAATGA